>JACAXG010000004.1:7573221-8966983 GCA_018881555.1 Amblyornis subalaris | reverse complement strand
TAGGGAGGATTTCTCATTTCTTTCACAGCTTCTGCTGTCAATTCTAAAGGTAAATCCTTTATGGTACAAACATTTGAATGTAACCTTCATTCACCTGCTGCACGTTTTCAGTGTGGTACTGAAGAGTGGTTGAAATGTGGTTTTGCTCCTCCTGAGCTTGTTCCTCCCTTAAAATTCTCATTTTAAAGAAGTTTTTTTAATGATTTATAAATGCATCTGAGTTGTTTGGAGATTAGATGATCAGGACTCTATGACTGAATGGCCCCATAAAAGAAACAGAAATATTTTCTGTAATTGTGTCCATCCCTTCGCCATTATTCCAGTCATCAAGTCCCCTTTTAACTGCAGCTCCATATGGAGCAGAAGACACAAGCAGTGCCACAACAGCTTAAATTTGCATAACCTCTGGGCTGTAGACAGTGTGAGATTTTCACAACTGCTAGCTGGAAATGTATTTGTTTAGCCAAGCTGCCAAAACTCATATTTTAGCTTGGGAAGTCCTTCATCCAATAAGGCTCTCATTACACTTCCACTTCTGCAAGCACTTCATCCTGAGGCAATCAAGACGGTAATAAATAGTGCTTTTTAAAAACCAATGGCCCCGAGTCACCGGTGTTTGGAATACAGATGAAGTGGGATCACCCAGAGTCAGCCCCCTCAGGAAGATACCTAGTAATTTCCACATTACATCATCCTTGAATTTCAACCATTTCCTCCATAGTTGCACTAACAACACTGAAAACATGAGCCTTGCTGTTTTCCTCCACATCAATATGCACTGGAGGAAAAAGGAAAAATAGTTTCTTTTGCTGCAAAATTGTTGATAGGTCTTTTAAAACCGTATATGAGAAATAAAATATGTGGCATAGTCTGTCTTACTATTCTAATGACTGAAGTCTGAAAACTGCAATAATTTTTCTGAATGACAAACTGAGTGGTTTTCTTGCTTGGTGATCACATAGCAATTTCACAGCTACTGGGTTTCATTACCCTCTTCCCTCCCCAAAAGATTTCCTTCATATGAAAAGACCTTTCCTACTTTAAGTTCTTCTCTTTGCCTGAATTCCTCATTATGCTATTTGTAGGGCTTATTTTTCCCTTGTTAGTCAGTAAGCAGGGTTGTCAGGAAAGCACTACATAATCAAGTGTGTCTCAACAAGCTGAACAGATTCCTACAGCAAACCCTCAGGAAGCCAAACTGCAGCCCCCTCTACTCCCACCAGCTGCTGCGGCATTCACCTTCTAGATAACAGATTTGGTGATCTCCTCTTATAGCCTTGCCCTTGAGGGAATGGAGCAGCAGGAAACAGGCTTACTCACACTTTACCCTGACCTTAGGTGAGAGGAAGTCTTCTCTGTACAGTTATATGCTAGCAGTGGAAGCTGATAAATAGACTGAACCATAAACCGGAGTTAAATAAAATACATTAGTGATGTTCTTTGCTCCTCTTGGCCGCTTCCGGGGGGTCAATGGGCTGCAAACTCGCTGCCACTAGAGGGCAAACCTGACTGAGCCATTTAACGAAATAAATCCCTCTACATTAATGTATAATCAGTTTTAATTATGGCTAATTTTGTGAGAAGAAGCCTCTCTGTCCAGCTGTACCTTCAGAAAAGATACAGTAATGGCATCTTCTACCAGAAACCCCGATGTCAGACACACTAAAAATATTCCCAGTTGGAACACTGCCAAAACATATTGCCACTTCATTACATGTCCCCAAAAGTTTTGTAACCAAGCAAGTCAAACCCTCTTCTCAAATATTCAAGTAAAAATATGGTTTATGTACTGATGTTATTCAAACCAATATAAATGAAAACAAACTAGATCTTTTTCGCCTTATGAAAAAGAATTACTTTGAAAAAATATATTCACAGTACCCAGTCAGAAGGTTTCCAGAAAAGTGTTGCAATCCTGCTCTAGGTATTTCCTGTTAACAGAGGAGGTGATACAATGAGACATCCAGACTGACTCCCTCTGCAAGGCACTTGCCTGGCTTTCATCTCATTCTGAACGAGCACATAGGCAGCTCAAGGCTCGTTCAATAACTCCTCATAATGGCTTCAGGGTCTGTACGTGGAGTTAGTCATTATCACATAATATGGGCATTTAGCTATTCAACTATTCGAGACACAGAAGGTAGTTTCTAGTGTAACAAAGTGAAAGGAAGAAAGTAAAGAACACTGTGTAGGGAATCATTCAAGATGTAATTTAAACTATGAGAAGGAAACAGTATTTGTTTGATAATTTCCTGAAAGATTTGTGCAGGTGATTTTTCTAATGGAAATAAATGATAGGTTTAGAATGATCCTGCAAAATTGGTATCAAAGTTCAGAAGCTGGTAAGTCTGTTTTCCCTTTAATGTAACAAAGGCAATATTTTTTCTTAAAGGGAGGTCCAACTTCCTAACCGCAATGAGATGCAGTCTCTGGAGTTGCATTTTCCTCTGGTATCCGTAAGTGTGACCCTCCAACACCAGGATTTTACAAAGATTAGCCCTGCAAGCACATAAAATGTCAAAAGCTACAGGAAATTTTCATCATTTTCCTCCAGCTTCTCAGAAGGAAAGTTGTCAAAGTAGCTGTCTGCTAAACGTATCATCTGACTTACCATAGAAAGAAGGATGTCAACACTGCATGTCAAATCCAACACTGAGATATATTTTTAATGGGCAGGATCTGACTTAGACAGATCCCAAATCTCTCTGCAATTACCTGCATCTGTAGGAAAAGCACAAAAGGATTTATCTTAAAGAGCTCTCAAACTATTTTCTAGCCTTGCTTTTTGTGACAAAAGCAAAGTAAAAATCTTAGGAAAATAKTTTTGGAGGCATTGTTTGAGGAGACTGTAGGTGTTAGCTGATCCCATGCCTTCACACCAGCGATGGTGCCACTTGGGTGCAGTTTGGCCAATGACATTTGCTCTCAACCATCACCTTTCCTGGGGGTCTGGCAACTCTTCCCACATGAGCTCCAGCCCTCTGTCAGCACCCAGACACCAGGACACACAGTAGCTTTCAGGAAACAGGCTACGTGCCAGTGGGCTAGTGGCACCAAAACTATTCATCTACTACTGCAGCCTATGACCCACAGAGAAAGTGTTTGGGATAATGCAATGTGAATTGAAATTACACTCTCTGCACCATCCCTTGGTCAGGGGCCCTCCAAATATAGAAAGGGAGGGCACAGAAATGCAAGAACATTGAAAAAAAAATGGACACTTTCAATATGTTTCAGCTTAGTCAGCGTAACATATTGAGAATGTCAGTGGTCGCCTGACACGGCCACCAAGGAACGTGCCATGGCAGTGGGAACGGACACTGCTTCCTGAAGCCATGTTCACACAGGAGCAAGAGGCAAATTAATTCCTTCCTGCCAACATGGACTCTCATCTGCTCCCTGCTATGTTTTCTTCCTGTTCAAACACAAGCAGTAATGGGATCTGAAGTCTAAACTGTGCTACAAGAGCTTCAGCTTCTAGGAGCCCTTCCCACAGGTAAAGGGGAGTCATGTCAGTCAAGTGTGAAAGTCACCATGTTTCATAGCTGATTTCTCAGCTATCCCCCTGCAGATGGTCACCTCAGAGCTGTATCCAGACACTACAACTAATTAATTATGCAGTATTAGCCCAAGAGCAGGTCTACAGATGCAAATCACTAATGATGGCACTTCAGGATTATGATGTGATCCTTTACATCCATTTTTGTGTGTCATTTTTACACCTACACAAGGTATGTACAGAGCCTTTATATGTCTTTTTACAAAAACTTTGTGTATGTCCATAGAAGGAAAAAAAAGGAGACACAAGCCCTTATAGTTAAAGCAATTATTTTTTGCCTTGTTACTAACCCTTATTCTCTGATGGACTGGATTCACCAAGCATACAAAAATGCGGTTTTTCAGCCCAGGGAAGTAAAGATCTGGACAGGTTTCGCCAGTGCTCCTATGGAATCTTAAGTGGACACAAGGAACTGCTCACATTTAAGCCAGCAGTGTGCAGAGTTAAGGAATGAGATAGCACATCAGCTGTCAGCCAGCATGCCTCGCTTCCTTTCTCCTCCTTTCCCTAATTATACATTAGAATTAGGGGGGAAAAAAATAGAGGCAGTTTTGTAGAAGGTGATTGTCTGAAAAAGTTCTTTGAACAAGATTTTGTTCCTTCTACAGCAATCTTCAACTGGGTGGGTAAATTCCTGACATTCTGGATTGGGCTGGATGCAGCAAGTCATGCTAGCCCTTACTTTTCCTAAGCTTTTGTCTTTTTCTCTGCTATCATAAGACAATTTGTTCTTTAAGGAATACGTATAATTTTAGCATATCTTAATTTTTTAGAAGGGGAAAAAAGACTTTGAAGTTTCACACGACTTATGTTTTCAGAGTATGGTGATCCCTAATGGGAGAAAAGTATGGCAGAAACGGATTATGACTGCATTCTGCTTCTCAGCTAACGTGCTTGTGTACATGGCTGGACCATCTTCCTCAAAAGAAGGAAGTGTTTTCCTCATTCTAGGTGAAAAGATGCTCTGGCACCAAACAAATGGGCAACCTTCTAGGAACTGCTCCCCAGGAAGCCTCTCTGCAATTGCTTCTGGTTGAAGATCGCACAAGAGCTCAGTTTTTCACAAAGACATTAGGTAGAAAAGCTTTAATTATTAAAAGAGTGTGAATTAAGCAGATAGTGTGCTGCACCTACAGTGCCTTGGTGAGAAGGCGCTCTGTAAACAGAATTATTATTTCATCAACACAGTAGACTCCTCACTTAATGGCTCACTAACTGGGCCAGAGATGAGATTCGATGTGAAGAAATCAATGACTCAAAGCAAGAGATTCAGCAAATATGAAACACCTAGCGCTCAGCTCTTAGGATTGCACATTGTCTCCTGTGGAAGTGACTCGTACCATGCAGGGAGAAAATAACACTCCTGCTGCTGCATCCAACTATATCCATAGGAGATAAGACTGAACTGGTGCTTGCTAGCACTAGAGTCCCATACTTTAGGGGGAGGTTATTTGCTTTTTGATGTTCTCCTTCTGTGCTGTATCTGCTAAATTAGTAAGCATTGCTACTTCATATTTTCAAAATGGTCTTACCACTTTCTTTTTTCTTTTTGTAATTCATGACATCAAAGTCAGTATTTCTTAGTAATGGTAGCCTTATTTTGGTGTCCACCAGATGTATACATCAATCAGAATGACTCTGCTATACCGYGGAGCAGAAGCACCAAAGGGCATCCTGCAAAATTAAATGGGGAGAATAATGAAGTCCTTCACAATTCCTCTCTGTTCTAACCATTATAACAACTCGAGAGAGCAGAGAAGATATTTTCAACATGTGGCTATAGGTGCATGACTCTTCTTCAGACAGCTGGCTAGAGGGTAAATGGCAAGAGCAATAAGTATCTCTCTCTCCTCCCCGGGAGTGAGCATGATTCATGGATGAAGAATACTTTATTTTTCTACTCACCAGCATACTGAGGCTTTACTGTGAAATTACTTCTTAAGTTTTCCCCTTCTCTTCAGTGCTAATTTAGGGATATAAAACTCACCACGCTGGCTCACTTTTCACTGAAGTGATTTCAGCTTCGCTTCCAGATTCTCAGGGAAAATCTCGGCTTTGCATTCATCAGCTCCTAATGAAAAACAGCAAATCTGACTCTGCAAGGAAAGGTTCCTGGTGTAGTGAGGAGTGTCTGTGCAAAGAGGGAGAGATGAGTTAAATTGCAGAGGAAATCCTTCATTAATAGTGCCAAAGGACTGTACAAAACCTAACTAATTCTCTGAGCGAAAGAAGGATTAATATCCCATTTTATAGGAAGGAAAGTGAGATAACAGAGCAAACACCCAGGAAAATTAACAGACAGGATCACTGCAGCTTCAGTTCCACATCCATTCCCATGGATAGAGAGCCAAATTTGGGCAGAATCTCTTCTATTGGTATGGCAGTTTGTTTATTTGTTGCAGTAGAAGGAACAGCAAAATTTCTCACAAGCAATTTTCCTCAGAAAATCCTGCCATTTCTCATTTGTATTTTTTTCCTATCAACATGCATCTTTACCAAACAGGACAGTTAACAGTTAACGTGACAGAAAACAATTATAAATTGCACAAAACTGTGTTGAAACCAGACTGACACATTTCATGTGTTTTTGAAGATAATCTGTCTTTCTGACACACCTTTCTGGCTGCTTTTTGTAGGGAGGAATAATATAGCACAGAAATGCAGTGCTGAAAAATGGCAGCTTAGAGTGCCTTCCTCAAAAAAGCAATAACCTTTTCTGCACGTAATTGCACTAAATTCACCAAGAGCACATAATGGACAGGAATACAAAATGAATCACAGCATTTCTATATGAAACAGCTGTTCCATGAACTGGCCATGATGATTTTTGACTATATGACTGCATCTGTAGTTTGGAAACAATTAGCCAGAAGCAATTATTTATCTTGAGTTGTCACACTTGTTTTATCAGCCCTTTAGGGGGTTCTCTTGTAATCATAGAACTTGCAGAGCTGAAAAAGCAGGATTTTCCTACTCCAGTTGGACCAAGAAATAAAATGCAAATCAATGACAGCCTGTTTAAATAAAATTTGTGACATCCAATTTCATCCATCATTTTCTTCCTTTCCTTGTTAAGACAAAAGAAATATTACATTCTCTCAAAGACTCAGGAGATCTCAAAATATATTTAGTAGTCACACCAGTATACTGGAATCTGGAGAATGCAAATAAATCCCATCCTTCATTGCCTCATACTTTCCACTCCTCTAATTTGCGGTGGTAAATTTGAAATCCGAATAGTCTCATTTTTCAGAAAGCACTGAGCAATCCCTGGTGCCTTTTGCTGCCACTGGGACATGCAGCTGTGACATCCAACACCTATGCAAATCTGGGCCGAGTGATCTGCAGTGAGACAACTAATGCAGCTGAGAAAAAGAGTTGCTTTACCATCTCACAAGGGAATCAAATCTAGGTAGTGAGCTGCTGGCTCTGTCAGAGGTAACTCGACAACATTACAACAATGCAAGCAGCCTTAGGAACAGGCTTAAAGTCATTAGCAGGGTGGTTTTCAGAGCATGTCAGGAGACGATATGTGGCACCATCACGCATTCGGGAAATCACATTCAGGTTTTACAAACCACAAATGCAAATAAGGCCTGGCAATCTTCATAYGATGAACACATAAATAGATTTAGTATGTGTAAACCATTGTGTAACTCAATTGGAGAATTAATACTGTCTGGGAACATAGTGGTAAGAAGTTTGTGAGTAGCCAGGACAGTCATTTAGGCTTTCTAATTTCCCATGTCTGAAACAAGAACCAGGACACAAAGGTTGTTGACATTAGACATCATTTTCCAGGACATCCCGAGCAGTTAGCCAAGTGCAGAAAAAGAACCTGCTGTCACTTGTAATTAAGTTATCTGGCTGCTTAGGTATGGCCCACAGCCTCTGGACAGTTGCTCAGTTGCTTTGAGTGCTCAGTTTGGAAGCAATAAGCATCACTTTTTGGGAAACTAGCAAGRGTGAGACATTAACTGCTCAACTACATATAAAAAGGCTACTTCCTTTCAGAGCTGAATTAAAGTTTGGGCTTATACTGTTCTCTTAAAATTAACCTCTTTGTTTTATCTATAACCTTTTTTCTCCTCTTTTTTTTTTGAACATGTAAGAAGACTGGATCTATTTGTGCTTTCCCTCTGGTCTCCTGTTCTGAATCCTGATTCACCGGGTGCTGTCCCCTGCCAGGCTTGTGCCCTCAAACAGTCCAGCGCTGCTACTGCTCTCACTGTAGTCCTGCTCTTTGGACACAAATCCTTTTACAGGAAAGGGGCTCTGGGTGCAGCTGCTATAGGTGCACAGGATAGGCAAAGCACCTCATCCTGAATGCCAAACACGAATACTCTGCCTCACAGCTCAGAGGGTAATGAAAACTGAAGACACAAAGGGATTTTGCACTAGACTTCTGAAAAATCCAAGCTGAGCTGACAATCTAAGCACTTCTCCGTCAACAAAGGCTGCTTGGGATTTACAAACTAGCTGTCCCTCCTGAAGAGTCTGATGTATTTGGTATGCTTTGAGCAATCTTAAGGTATGCTGAGTTTTTATTCACAGACATGGCCTTTTGCATAATACCCGAGTAGAGTATTTGCTCAGGACGTGGCAGACCTGAATTCCAGGCTTTTCCCTGCTGAGGAGGGCTGAAACTACAGCTTCTACTTCCTGGGGGAAAATGCAGAGCCTACAAAAAAAGACAAACCTGGATTTGAGTAGAAGAAACCTGGGACACAGTTTCTGCTCCCTGGGATGTTCAAACATCTAACATCAGATGGCATCTGGATTAAAAAACAAATACAAGCCAGAAATAATCAAGGACATAGAGACTGGGACCAGGAATACATCACTCTTGGCCAAGCTCCATAATCACTAGGTTAGATAATGATGCCAGTCCTCTTGGCAGACCTGATTTGCAATGTGCTAGTGCAATTGTATTACTTCAGTTCTGCAGCAGCTTGAATGTCTCTGCACTGCCCCTCCATGGCACAGTGCAGACATACTTTCTCCTCTTTCACTGAAGTAGTTTGTACAAGCTATTGTATTCCCTGGGTCAGAGAGAAGTTATGTGTAATAATCAGTAACATTAATGTAACTACTACAGTTTCACGATTWTTCTGCCTTTCTAAATTGGAACCATATATATCCTTGGTATCCGTGATACTGCCTGCACCCGGAACAGGAATCCTTTCCATTTAATTTCGAAGATGTTCAATGACTACAGCCGTCATCCATTTAATTGGGGCATCATCCCACCGTTTCAAGTAATGTTTAATTAGGTTGCAATAAAAGGAAAGCAAAACTGAGAATCTCCTGTGCAGGAATGAATAACCTAAAGGATTTTAGAATAAATATCCTCGAGGATTTTAGAATAAAGATGATTTGACAGGAATAATATGATATAATTCATCTGCCCTTGTTTTTATTAACACATCTAACCCTCCCTACAAAGGCGATGAGATTTTCTGGACAGCTGCATTTCCAGGTCAGCACCCCAAGATCAGGGAGCATGCAAGAGGCACTGCTTCATTCCTCCTTCCTGGATGGAGCTTTTGGTGTACAGAGCTTTCTTCCTCCCACCCAAAGTGCCTATCTGGTGGAAAGAACATTCCCCCGGCCTACTGAAGTGGCTCTGAGCACACCAGCTTTCAAGAACGCCACCCTTGAGCCCTACTGATCCTCTGGGGTACCAGGACACCCAAGAGTTACATGCCTTGACTGCAAGCATAAAACATCTTGAACCTCCTTAGAGAACCAGCCCTCAGCTTCACTCTGCGCAATATCCCATCTCACTGGAGCAGTTTGGGCATAGATGCACTCAGCCTTCAAGGATTTCATAGGAATGGACAAGTACCTAAGATTCAAGTATCAAAAACAACTAAATGACCTCCTAGGAGAACATGAATCTGCTTTAGTTCGTTCTCAAAAGAAGCCACTTGCCAGCCACAGGCACAAGTAGCTGCTGCAAGGACTATCTGCCATGCAGTTTATCTCTGTGTCACACACTTGCCAGGAGATGGAGCAGTGCAACATTCAAAGTGGGGCACCAGAGTTTTTTGACATTAGCCTGCCTTTGGCTCACAGCCCACAAGATTTAGATCATTTCCGAGGAAATCCACCACACTGAATGTGCAGTTTTTAAAACTTGATGTTATGGCTGTGCTATTATCGTGCAGCCTGTGTTGCTTTCACAGCAAGATTAGAGACTCCTTTCCAAAATGAGGGTCAAATTTATAAACCTGCATACAGTGCATTGTCTGTAATAGGATTTTTTCCTTTGCACTCTTTCCTGGTTAATGCAAAGTGAAATTCCATTTCATCTTTAGCAAACCCTTCAGCTGGAATATAATTTTGACTGATAAAACCTCCATAAACACCATCACTTTTATTATGTGTGACTGTAACAGTCAGACCTTGATAACAACACGGCATGGCTGGCAGCAGCAAGGTAACCATGGACACTGCTCTCATTAAGAGAAAAAAAACTTATATTCCAGTAATTTAGAAATACTTCTTTCTCTTGAAAGGGTAAAAAATTTTTACAGAAATATTCCCATGTCAGATTCTGTGCCTATTACTGGTAACATTGTTATTGTTTTAACTGTGGGACTTGGAAACACCAGCCTGAGGTCAGGGCCACTGAGGTCAGAGAGATGCCTGAACAGAAATTATGGTCCTTGTCGTTCAAGGCCCAGGGATGGAACAAACAAGACAAACAAGCGTACAAGAAAACTGGTTTTATCTCAATTTTTAAGATAAAGGAAAAGAAACACAAGAAGATAAATCTTTAACTAGTCTCATGGACTTTGTCATGCTTGGAATGACTTTTTCTGTATCTATTATGTACAACAAAGGCATCAAAAAGTGCTAGAATAGTCAGACCTGAACAATTAAAATCATATCTAGGCCCTTACTAATATTTTGCATTACTTATAAACTTTTTATAGACATATTTTAAATAACAGTTTCTATAAAGACTGATCATAGAGCGGACTGTTGTGCTGACATTTTTATGGTCTACAAAAACCGCTCAGGTTCTGGAATTTCAGCAAACTGAATCCCTCAGGGAGCACATCAATTTTATCTGTGCATTCTCCTGTTTGTGCATGGGTGTCAAAAACTGGTATACGGATTGACCCGATTCAAACCAGCTGTTGGTTTTCTTGTTGGAATTATTCTTCTATCACATCCTGCTTTTGCCCTTTGCCCTTCTCCATACTGACAGCTTTGTCAGAATAAATCTTCACTGTTCAGCCAAATGAGAAAACAGCCCACAAACAAGGTTGTTGTCCTTTTTTGGCTAGGTATGCATAGCCCAGACTGCAAAGTCCTGACTAGTATGTCAGGCTGTTTTCATATCTCTTATTCTGTTTTACCAAAAGGTGTCTTTGAATCATTAGGTCATCTACCTGTAAATAAGCCAAAATTTTGATAATCATGCTAAAAAATAAATCTTCATGTGGCAGGATGCATATACTTTGCCTCAAATATGCACAACATTATCTCCTCTCAGTTCCAGATAATTTAAAATAATCTTTACAAGATTCCCTGAGAAACCTAAATCCAGGCAGAATAAAAATTATACAAAAGATATAAAAGGCAATAAACCTGTAGTTCATTGCAGCCCACGGAGTGCTCTCTAACACTTGTTGTTTTGAAATTACTTCTGTCACAGTGGCAAGCTTGTGTCTGTGCTTTCATCTGGAAACAAAGACTGAATTATTGTCTCTGATGTAGAGAGAATGTTTTAATTTCTTGTGTTACTGTCACTTGAAAGTATGTCCCCTAGCCTGCAGATGGAGAGAAAGGGCTGGGGTTACACACTCACCGGCGTTCCCCACGGAGCTGTGTGCCTGAGCTCTACCTGAAATTCATCACTGTGGTTCTCACAGATAAAGCATGATTTCATAAGTACAAGCATTGGGCCTATTCAGTGATAGGCCTCATTGTGTGTTTCTTGAAAATGTTCCTTATAAGGGCTAGTTTTTTGGAAAATTATATTTCTTCATGCAATATTTGCTTCTAAAGAAGGTTTTTTCCCACTCCACACAAACTGGGAGATATCAGATTCATTAAGTCCTGTCCCTTCTTAAAACTATCGCTGGAGAAAGGACGGGATTTTCACTAAGATTTTAGCTGATCAGTGAATGGGATGTAGAAAAACCATCCCTGAGATGGCTGAAAATGTCTAAAAGTGATGTTAAGGATCCCATCATCAATTCTATGTATATATACATACTAAAACATATAAGTAGATTCTGAACCAACAGAAGTCAAGGGTTCATAGCCCATTCTTATGTATTTATAACAGGATTTAACCAGCATGAAATTTAAACTCAACTCTTTCCACATCTATATAGTATCTATATAGATATGAGTCATCCATTTCRTTTTTAGAGACATCAGATTTGCTGAGATTCCCTTTGCTTTTCCTCTCACACAAACCTTGCAGGCCCCATTAGAAAGAGGATTGTGAAGTTCCTCTGAATGCCACTTGCTTTTTTTCATCTCTGTGTTGAAAAAAATGTACACGTCCAAGGGTGAACACTCCCAGTCTGATCTGCAGCTTTGGACTCTGAAGAAATTTGGGGTTTGTTTTTTTTACTGGGTACTTTTTCCACTATGAAGGCTTAGATTTCCTTGAACCCCAAATAAACAGCTCTATAGCATTTATCCATACCTTTTAATGAGCAGGAGTGAGTCAGCAAGAGCTGGGCACTGGACTTCCCTATGGTCTGTAAGTTTCAACATGAAAATGAAAACACCATCAGCCTGAAGGGGCAGAAAATAACAGAAAGAATAGCAGGATCCCAAAACGAGATGGCTTTCACTGCTACCAGCTGCAAAGAAAGAACAAAGATTCATTAACCTGGTTCATCAGTTTGGTAGCTGGGTGACAATGTGTTTACAAACATTCCAGTCTAGGTAGGTAACATCTTGTTCCAGTAGCTCAAACCTAATAAGAATCTACCTTGACAGTATGTGTAGGCTTCAGAAACACAAGAAGGTGACTGAATGTTTGTACTGACTCTTTTGCTGGCACAATGCTATTGCAGATCTTCGGTTCTCTTAAATAGAAATCAATATTATTTGTACAGTCATTTTATAATAAACCATCCACYATAGCGAATGTTCTCAGGTTGTATAAGAAAGCATTACTTGAGAACACCTGGTGCTAAGAAACATCTGGTTTCTTCTTAGCAACATTACTTGATACATATAGAACACAAAGACTTCCTTTACACGTTCATTAACACTTCAGTCACAAGTAGCTGTGTGAGCATAGGTAGCAAAGTACTAACACCTCAAAAGCCAAGAGACCCTCAGGAGGATGGAGAGGGCTGCCCCATTCATTCAGACCCCATCTCTCCCAGCAAAGGGGACAGCACCCAGACAACAGCAGATCAACAAATGGGCTCATTAAACCTTGATGTGGCATTCAAACTACTCACAGCTCCTGGTGTTTTGCTACAGTTGTGTGCTCACCAACAAATACATTCCTGTGCTTGTCCTCTGCAGGTGCTTTGCTCCCATAAAACAACCCTTGCTGCAGCAGGGCTCAGAGAACAGAGATCACACTCCTTTGTCTTCCCAAACTAACGTCCAAAGTGGGAAATAACAGTAAAGTTAGAAGCAAAAAATTCACGCAAATGCGGTCTGTGGAATTCAGTGCCAAAGGACATCAACAAGCTGAAATACTGCAGATAATCCCACTGCTTACACAATGTACAGGCAAAAGCTCATCAGAATTCGTGCCACACAATGCACAATCTGAGAGGTGAGAAAATGAGCTTCCTTTCTTTTCTGTAATGTGGTAATGGGTACAGTGCTGGGCACACAAATGCTGCTTACCCTAAAGTGCTGCAGTGGTCACCTTCCAAATGTTAGCAGGTCTGTGGTTTGAATAGGCACAGCAGTTCCTGCTGCTGTGACCCACAGCTCTCCAGAGAGACACCATCGATATAAATTGTACAGTACAAATGTTTCTTCCTGAAAATTTGCTTTCACTTCCACTGTGTTCCATTCAAGTATTTTACCAGCACTTTGAGAATTGTACTGCACATCTCTGATGCTTTTTTTCTTTTTTGGAGCATGTAGTTTACCCAAAGTACATGACAGTTACATTGCCGTTAATAGATTATGAACCACTAATGAAATTATCAGTTTAGGCAAAAAATAGAATAATTTCTTTTAAGTTACTAATCTATGCATATGTACGCATTAGAAAGGAGAATATAATTACCTGCATATTTTAAGAATTAATTAGAATTTCACTTTTTTACTTCTTACTAATTAAAAGAAAATTCCAAAGATTAAAAATGGGGAAAGTAAAGATATTAAAATATCTTTATTGTCTTCGAGGCACTGTCATTTTAGATAATGATATTCTCCTAAACTTTAAGTTGTCCTAATTTTTCTCTCTCTACTTCAATATTTTTCTCCTCAGGTAGAGATGATGCATTTCCTCTATCTTTTGCTTCTGCTTGAAGTTTGATTTTTCCTAGGGACAGGTTTGTTCAGCAGCAAGCAGGCAGTCATTTTAGCTTCTTTATTCCCCTTATCCCCYATTCTCTTTTGTGGATCTAAAGGATACACCTAAGGTGAATTGAGACACTATTCATAAGATCTTTCTGTCCACCCCCAACCCAATAACAATAATCAGAGACAAGGTGTCCTTGTTCTTTCCTTGCTACCAGAACACTCAGGATTGACAACTCTATACTGAGTTGCTCAGTTAATCATACATGTTCTGGTGGAAATTATTACCTTTATTGCAAAGCTGTGTATAGATAGAATTAAATGCTCATCTTTGCAATAAAGAATGTGCTCTTCTGTAAAATAATTACTCCATTATCAGGTCTGCTCTAAGTATTGTAAAGTTGCTAGTAATTTTTCTCATTCTGTGAGGATTATAAAGAGAACTTGAATTTCCAAAGTATAGGATTTAAGACTATCAATTATTTCTTTCGTGGATCCCTCCCTTTCCAAAAGAAAATAATCTCCTCTGAAGAAGGTGTCATTCTTATGACAACAGAAGGATTGCAATATCACACTTTCAATGAGAATGTTAGATCTGATTCAAAGTCCAAAAATTCGAACTACATGAAAAGTATCCTATTAACATTAGCAAGCTGTTCATCAGCTCTACTGAACAAAAGCTTCCCCTCACTTAAGGTCCTGCTGATAGCTGTCAGACCCTTGAAAGTTTTGACATCCTGGTTCCAGTTACGTCAGCTCCCCCAGTAAGATTTATGCAGGTTTCCTGCTCATCTTCACTGCTTAGGTATATTCAAGTCCCTTTTCCTTGCTTCAGAAGCATGTCTTATACAGCTTAACTTTTAAAAGCTTGTTAAAAAGACAAGCATTATAGAGACAGTGCCAACAATAATACACAAACAAAGTCATAGCTCTTAAGATACACACATTTTTGAAACCAAAGAATTTCCTCCATGCCTTGCAATCCATGTGATTGTAAATCTTGAAAGAAATTACTGTTGTATAATTATCATTTTCTGAGAAAAAAACTACCACTAAAACAACTTACCGTTCTGAATGTTAGGTGCAGCGGAACACATTTACGCCTTCAGAAACATCAGGAAGTTTTTTTATTCAATAAACACTCTTGAGAACTGATGGGCTAAACAAGGCTTCCCTGCCAGGTGTACTCTTTTATGAAATAAAGCATCACAGGAGCATGTCAACAAAAAACAAAATTAAGACACTTATGAGTACCGGGTGTAGACCAAAGCTAAATAAATATTCTGGGACAAAAACACAAGACAGGAAATCCAGCCAGGAAAATGATGGTTAGGTAACAGGCCTTACAAGTAAGGCAGATAAAGGAAAGAAAACAACGTATGTACGTTGTCATGATATCCAATCTCCCATAATCCAACTACTTCCATTTTTTTGCATCCAGACTTATTATTACAAATTTTTTTTATTTAGAAATGGAAGCTAAAACGGAAATCATGCTGAAAATAGAGCCGCACTAGAAAGTGTCCCTGTCCAACTGAGCACTGAATATTTATCCTCCAGAGGAGAAAAAAGGCCTTAATCAAGGCTAGTCCCAAACCCACAGGCTTTCAATCCTCTCTGCTCAAAGGCAGAAAACAGCAATAATTCCACCCACATGGACCAAAGCTGAGATGTTTTCTCTGCCTGTGGCCAAAAAGAAGAATCACAGTAAGAGATACCCGGCACTTTTCACAAAGGGCTGATTTTTGGTTCACCATAATCTGTAACTCTGCCACAGGCATCCCCCACCACCCTCACAGCCACCGCGGCACCACGGAAAGGCAGTCGGATCCAGGATAAAACAGGTAATGCCAGCCGATCCCGGAAAAGCCAGGCTGTAAAAGCAGCAGCAGCTGCAGCACTGAGCCCCCACAGCCAGGCCTGCTGACCTTGCCAGGGTTGGCGGCTGGGCCCCTGCAGCCACGGCTCGGCCACGTCCTGCTCCCGGGAGTGCTCCCGATGCTGCGCAGAAGGAGCAGTGCGGTGCCTCGGGATGACATTGCAGCCAGCGGGAGACACTCTCGTGTTTTGGAGCACGGAATCTTTCCGGACACATTGGTTATAGTGTTTTCTGGATAGCCACCATTACCTTGAAGGACATGCTGGTGTTTTGATCCCAGATGGATGCGTTCTGCTCCTCCAGCTCATTAATGCCAATCTCTTCTACAATAAATAAGCTCGGTAGCTGGTCTTCTCTGGCCTCTCCTGGATGATTTATGTCATGGGCTTGCAATAAGTCATGCTGAAGTTTCTCTGACCTAGATTCACTCCAACATTGTAACTAGTTTGGTGACTTCTCTCCAGTCTTTCAAATCCATTATTCAGCAAGCTGGTGCTGATGATGCACTTTCAGCCAGGTTGCTTTCATCTTTCATTTTATTAAATGCAAATTGGATTTGAAAATGAAGGCGGACAGTGCTGTAATCGCACTGGCAGGTAACAGTGTTACCCAGCTGTCAWCAGAATTCAGCCTAAATAGATCATGGCACAAGAAAGAAATTGTATCAATGACTTTGCTTTGCTTGTATTTAAATATTACATCAAACCTATACTGTCACAGGGGACAAAAAAGCGAACACAAGTTGCAAACATAGCACTCATTCTATATCCTTTCTCTTTTCCCTTCCTCCTGCTCCTTAGTTAATCCAAGGAGAGCTATTACAGCATGAAATTTGTGCATTGTTTGCCAAAAAGGTAGCAGCATAATAACAAACCAGACAGCACCAATGCCACAGGTTCCACTTTAAATCASTTGTTGAGATAAACTAATTAATTAAAATATCAAGAGCATACTTTACACATGAATACTCTTAAGCTCCAGAGAGCTAAAAGTAAATCAATATAAAACACTAGGTACACATATACACTGCTAATATCGATTTGCTTGTCTGTATATTATTTGTAATAAATAACATTAAGGTCAGCTTTTGTAAAAGTAACTATTACTAATTAATCAATTGCATTAACCCTTTCTGAACAATATCCTTACATAAAATATGAGCCAGCTGTGGCACAATCAAAAATGTCAATGAGTATTTACCAGATTTCAGTAATTAATTTGATGAGGCCTGGTCCATGAATTGGACTGTGTTAATTTGTCCTATCTTTGCTAAAATTTTAATATTAAGGAACTTGTCAATGCTCAATGTTCTTTACTATTAATATGAAAATATGCTGAGGTTTTCGTTAGAGAGTGTGGTATATAGTAGTAGATAGATGTTTGACTGTATTTTTTTGCAAAGGGGCAATTATTCCCTACAAGGAGGAAGGCAATGCCACTGCAATGCCTCCAAAGAGCAGACCAAACACTCTGAAATGTCTCAGCACAGGACACAGCATTTAGCACAATCACAGATGGAAAAACCCTGTATTTTCTTTAAGTGGGGACATTTCATTAACAAGTGGCAATGTCATAAGAAGATGGGAGGGTTAAACATCTGGCCTGAGGTCCAGCAAGATTCACCCAAAGCTTTGGGTATGTCATCAGAATAATTCCTGACATGTCTCATTTATTCTGTTCTTCTGTGCAAGCACCAAAGTCTGTTGTCAAGAGTCTAATTGTCTCACTTTGATTGCAGCAAGCAGCTTTCTCACCCACTACAGAGCTATAATTTTGTGTGCTCACCACTTACTACAAATGCTCTCAGAAATGGAAATGAACAAGTGGGAGAAATACTTACATTCTGTCACCCTTCCAGTGCAATGAAAAAGCAGAAGAAAGTAAATAATCCAGTTGGTGTGGTCAGAAAGGGGACTCAGACTCTTGCCTTGACTCTGTCCTGGCCAAGACACAAAACTCAGCAGCACCATCCATTCCCAACAAGCTCCCCCCATACCCAAAGGGTGTCAGAGGTGGCTGCTGCAGGGCCATTGATTCCTTATTCCTCTGCACAGGTTCCCTGAGAAAGCTGAAATCAGGTTCCTCCATCTGCGGAGGAAAAATTCCACTAGATAGAAAAACGTCRTGAAGCCAAGTCACACAAATCAACCTCAGAGTGAAGTACCTTCAGCCCTCCAAAAGCTGCAAAGTGTGTCAAAGTCCTCACACACACTTATGCTGACAGAGTCCCAAGCAAGTTTGGACCCAGTTGGTTTGTAGTTGAAGGATCTTGATAGTTGCAGGGGTAAAGAAAGAAATCAATCATCTTTGCATGCATATGCGCATATCTATCTATCTCAATATGTGTGCTTTCATCTGAAGAAAAACCTTATTTATTTGAACCAATTTTCATCTGAATTTTTGAGGGTTTCTTTTCATTATTTTTATTCCTTACTAGACCGTTCAAGAACATAGGAAAGTGTGGTCTGTACACTAATTATATACATACATCCAGTGTCCTTTCCTAATGGCTATGCAATCAATCTCTAACTAAGGACCTCAGTGATTCAGCATTACAAGAAAAATCACAATATCTCTAATAAGCATTCTGTAATATGACAGGTAGATACAAGAAATCCTTCTATTTTTTAAACAATAAACATTCTCAAATACATTTAAATGTCACAACTCACTCAGCTCACAATCCCTCTGCTGTCAGGGATTTCTTTGCACGTGGCCACACTTCAGTACCGAGCAGTGCCTACTTTCCCAACCGATGCAGAGCAGACCGAGGGCTCTGCTGTGATTCAAATCAGGAGCCTGCAGCAGAGGGCACTGTGAAAGCACCAGAGCTGCAGCCCTGCACAGAAAGAGCTGGAAAGGGAGAAGTGGCATCCCCCCCAGGGGACACGAGTGCCATTCTTACTGATGCTGCTCTCATTTTCCCTCCTGGGAAGGTGCCTGTGGTTCCTGCTCTGAGCCGGTGTCCAGGAGCCAGGCTGGGTTATCACACGCTCTCAGAACATGCCACTCTCTCACTGAGTCTTTACCGAATAGCTGCTCTCAATGAAACCTCCTCCCAGGTGAGATCTCTCCTGGGCTGGTTCATGCCTAGTGCAGACAGCCTGCCTCCCCAGAGCAGGGAGCTGCTAGCACTGCTGAGAAGATGGACAGAGAGCTGTAAAACCATGGCTCTGGGAAGTGGTACATACACCACCAGTGAGTGACATGTGCCTGGACAGCCCATGGATATGCCTTGTCCATGAAATCTGTTTGGGACTTTGCTGGCTTAATGTTCAAATGTTCCTGGGAGAGACAATGCCATTAAAATACAGGTTTTACAATCAGTCATTTTCGTTTGGAAGCTGAAGGCAGCTCTCCCCCGTTCTGCTTTTATACTCTGCACCATCAGATATTCCCAAACACCCTACAAAGAGCCTAAGCCTGCAGAGCTGAGATAGTGAATATTTACAGCAGTGCTCAGCAGCCAGCATCTCTGAATCTATCAACAGCTCCTTGCAGGAGGAATCAACCTTGTCTTTCCCCATCTGTACAAGTACTTTAAAGAATAATTTTAGAAAGCACATGAACCATTGCAGAGCCATTAAAAGAATTAAATAATCCATAAGTTGCAGTAAAACTGTACAATAAGGAACACTTAATGTTATTAGAAAAGTCAGTTGTGTGTGGACAAAGGCTGACTGACAAATGAGAAAAATATTTGTTCACTGTGAGTGATCTACAGCAGACCTACAGCCAATGGTACCAGATGGTGGGGCTGGTATTTCGTAAACACACCTCTTTTAGGACCAAAAAAGCCTGGTTAATCGACCATGGATCATGGTCCCATAAACTAAGCAAAGCTGTGCCTGCCCAGCACCATTGGCAGACAGTTCCCATTAGGAAAGCAGTAAAGAGAAGTTCCTGGGTTCTCTAGGAGGCATCTGGATTCACAGGGAAGCATACACACAGAAAAGGAAATGGAGTAATTCTGAACATATCAGGTGATACAGAGAAGATCATATTCAACTTTCCATGTCTGTGTTGGATAATACATTTAATTTGAATGGACRGGCTTCCTTTTAATTCGACATTTTTAGTCTTTCATCAAGAACTCAGGGATACAGAACTCTTATCTCACCAGAGTGGGTTCATTGTATGATAACCATGAAAAGGATGTTGATTCTTGGTTTGAACTGCTATTTGGCAATAAATACTAGCATTCTTAACTCTAGCACTGTGATGGTATTTAAGCCATGGATTTCAAAAAGCTTTTATAAAATGTAGACGATGAAAGAAATTTCCAAAGCTAATAGGCATAAAATATCCATCAAGGGAAAACTCTGACTCTATTTATTAATCTATAACAGCCTTCCCAACCCATGGAACATACTATTTTAGGATTATATCCTGATTAGGATCACAGCTAACCCTGCTGTCTGCCACTTGAGGATTAATGACCTGATTAATGACCAGCAGCAGAGCAGCTCCCTTCGTTACAACATATCAGAACCAATTTCTAATTCTGACACACTGGAGGGGAGGGATGCCATCCAGAGGGGCCTTGACAAGCTGGAGAGGTGGGCCTGTGCAAACCTCATGAAGTTCAATAAGGCCACATGTAAAGTGCTGAATCTGGGTCAGGGCAATCCCAAGCCCAAACACAGGTGGGGCAGACACAATGGATCGAGTGCAGCCCCTGGGAGCAGAATTTGGGGTTGTTGGTGGATGTTGGTGGCTCAACATGACCCATCAATGTGCATTTGCAGCCCAGAAAGCCAACAGTGTCCTGGGCTGCATCAAAAGCAGCTGCAGTGGGCAGCAGGTCAAGGGGGGTGATTCTACCCCTCTACTCTGCCCTCATGAGACCCTAYCTGGAGCACTGCACCCAGCTCTGGGCCCCCAGCAGAAGAAGGACATGGATCTGTTGGAATGAATCCAGAGGAGTCCACAAAGATGCTCAGAGGGCTGGAGCACCTCTCCTCGGAAGACAGGCTGAGAGATTTGGGGTTGTTCAGCCTGGGGAAGAGAAGGCTCTGAAGAGACCTTAACATCAGTTTCCAGTTCATAAAGGGGGCTACAAGAGAGCTGGAAAGGGAATTWTTTTTTTTTGCTATGCTCACAGAGAATAAACTTTCTCCGACCACAAGATGGCCCTCATGGTATATTGTCTGTGTATGGTATACGATACCCTTGCCTTATTCACGGCGCATAGCTTGTAATATTCCGGTTTCACTTTACTTACAGGTATGTATAATCTATTTCTCCCTGTTACCTTCTGTTAGCAGAAGACAAAGCAAAATTCCTGAATCTATCAGATTAATTCATAGGCTTTGTCTGGGGCAGTCACCTGTCTCAGGCCAAGTTTGTGGCTGTTCTGTCCCAGAGCACGGGACCCGACCCCCTGGCCCCAGCACAGCCACGAGCACACGCTGTCACTGCCCACTGCAACCTGCTCATGGCCACACATCCCCCAGCGTAGCTTCTGCACACCTATGGCCACTGGGAGAGAGGCAGTTGTGTACATCTGGAGAAAAGCCTTTTCCCCATCACAAGGGCTGGATGCCACCAGGTCAGGAGCTGGGCAAACAGAGCTCCGCCTCACTCTCCCATCAGGAGGTTTTGCATCCCTTGCTTGTCATCGTTTTCTCAAGGATTCTTGGTATTGCTTCTGCAGGCATATTTGACCTGGCATTGTTTAATTTCCTGTGTTTTCTCCCAAAAGCCACATGATCGGGCACAGTGACGTCAAGCAAGGAAACTAAATTTTTTCTTTCAGTCTCTGGCTTACACAGGACCCTCTGCAACTTTCAGCTGTAGTGAGAGGGCTCAAGTATCTCTCTTTTTAAGACTTCTGCTGGTCTAGAATTGGGGAACTTCCATAAGAGCACTCCTGAAAGTTTAGATCAAGATGACCGAAAGCAGGCCAAGGAAATAAATATATAGCCTCCTGTCTAAAAACCTACTAGTTTCCCGACTGAAGGTATTCAAAATTTTAAAATGCTAAAAGGAGGAGTGCCAGAGGGATGAAGGACAGCCCTGTCTCAGCCCAGCAGAGTTGGGATCATTTCATGATGATGTGATGCTGATTTGGTAAAGCACAGGGCTATCCCAGAACAGGACAGGGTACCAATCACACTTCAAATGTGTCTCTTGAATAAAAGAGTAGCAAAAATTTATGGTCCACATGTCAGTTAGGTGTGTCTATTTCCTGTGGGCCTCCAGTGCTCCAAAATGGTGACAACAAGAAAAGTTGAAAAAAAAGAAAGAAACCATTACAAATTTCACTCCAGCATGTTTTGTTGTTTCTAAATCCACAATGTGGGGACAATCTTTAGGACTTCTCTGTTTTGCATGGCAAGAAAAGAAACTGCAGGTCTTTCCATCCTTTCTAGAAATGGACTTGAGCACTGAGGTTTTGGGGATATCAAACTTCCCAGCTTCACCCTCTCCAGCTTCAGTGTGTAACTCATTTCTGATCTGTGCCTAAAATGTAGATAATTCAGCCAGTAATGGCAATCTTTACCAATGTATTTGTTACCAACATCTCTATGGCTGATTATGGATCGTAAATCATTCAGTACAATGAAAAGCTCATGTCAGGTATAAGAAAACAGCAGTTCTTTAAAGGATGAAAGATGCACCCTTGAGCAGTTCCAGAATACTTAGTGGAAGTATTGAAGACACACTGAAACAATAATTTCTTGATTATCACCCAAACACATGATTTGAATACAAAAAGAAAACACTGTATTCCATTAAAGAGCAATACATTCTACATCTGTAAAACCAGAAACAATTCTTTTTAGATAATCTGCCAAAACCAGTTATAGCTAAACAGCAGTTATCATTTAATGCAATCAGTGTACTTTTACATCCCTTTTAAACTGCTGAAGATGTTGACTGATGCCAGCAATACAAATTAAGAGTTCTCTATAAGGAATGAAATCTAATTCCCTCCTTCCCCAAGAAAAAAAAATTACTTGTACAGCTTTGAGGAACCAATTTATGATATTTTCATGGCATATCAGCTCTTAAATTTCTGACCWGTAAAAGAGTTTAGAGTACCAAGAGAAGCACAAGCGTTAAACGTCCATATATTAGACCAAAGTGAACTGCATTGACTTGGTCAATTGTCAGTCTGTATTCTCCCTTGATTTAGTGACTATCCAGCAAAGGGTGCACAAAGGAAGGAAGCATCCTCCCCTGCTGTTCTCTCCCAGCACTCTTTATGCTGCTACTGGACCTACTGAACTCTGCCAGTACTGAATTCAAACCCAAAGGCTGCATATTTCTCTCAGCATTATTAGCTCACACACATACATCAGTAGGAGGCTTCTACAGACCTAAACATAGGATAATCTATAAARTGCAAGTCTCCTAGGAAATCCAGATCTAAAAGAAATTTTCCTTGATTGCATGGCAAATCTGAAAATTAGCCTTGGGTTTGTTCATTGTTTTCCCCTTTCTCTTTTTTTTTTTTAAAGTTTTTTGAAGATCTTGCATGGATTTGTAAGTCACAATGAATCAAGCTGTGTTTGCGTGAACCCAGAGTACACTCAGCACCCTCATATGCTTAGAATCATAACCTGGCTTCATGTCTTCAGTTTGTTAGAGTCTGATTTTGAGCTTTTAGGTCACTCTGAATGCAAACCACAGAGTGGGGGGAAATTCAAAAAACGAATCAGCAAATCCCCACAGAAGCTGTGCTTCATTGGTTCATTCTAATGTCAGCAAAATATGTTTGGGTCTAGATCTGAACCAGGATTATTCACTAGTGCAAAGAAAATTTATTGATGACACTTTCTCACTGCCCCCCGGAACCCTCCTTTTTGTACATCCCATGCACCATTCTGTTTCTCCTCTCTAAATTACTCTTTCTCTAAAGTTGTCACCCCACTTACTCTTCTTTCACCCTCTTGAGGGTGGCCTCCTTGAGCAAGTTAAAGTTTTCTTTACTGTGAGTTCTCTGGGCTTTACGCAATTTGCAGATGTGGATATGTAAAATAATACTTTGAACATTGCTGTCCATCTGATTTCTGCAGAACTGACTGCTAAACAAACTCTTTGGTGATAGAATTCATGCAACCTGGAAAACAGGTATCACAGAAAAAAAAAAACCAAAGCTCTAGGTATGAACAGCAACAGGAGCCCTTGCACAGTAACACGTCAAGAAGCCAACAGGCTGTGAAGCAGAAATGGCCACACTGACTCTGGGAACCCAAGCAGGACAGGAGGAGAAAGGAGGTAAAGGGTGTCCAGCAGCTTTAAGACTCATTAATTTTTTCTTTCTCATGAAAGAAATGAATGTGTAGAAGCTTCTCCTGGAAACTATCCATTATGCTGAAAAATTTGGTTGATAGCTCTTTCATGAAAGAAAAAAGAACCTTATATGAGATTGTATGTCTTCTGCCCAGAATGGGATAAAGAAATGAGGCTGAAAAGCATGAAAATCTTTAGGGGAAAAGTCTTCCACTCTTGAAACCATTGACAGACTGGATGCAGAAATCAAGGTGTTTTTTTTTCTTTTGATGTCGACAGAGCAACATTGTAGTCTCCATAACACAGAAGAGAAGCCTCAGTGTCACTGAAAAAAAAACCTCTGCCTGCTGCCCACTTCCCCGTTGGTCTTGTGCACAATAAGTCACTGAAATACATCCAGACCAGTTTATGTCCCTGTGCTGCCTCTGCTGCTTGGCTGCAGAGGCAGGTGTGTTAAAGACAGAACTTTGGCTTTGTATGCTCTTCATTAGTTCCCAGCCATCTGCTAAGAGTCAATATCAATGGGCTTAGTCTCTGCATGCATTATTAAGCAATAAGGATGGAAAAGATAATTTTGTACTATATATATATAGTATATATATATGTTATATATATTAAAATAAGCATGAGTCTATCTGACTGTGAACCATGGTGCCCAAACTGGACAATAAACCAAAGGAAGCTAGAGAGAATTGTAAAATAAAAATTAAAATGGTGCCATAGAGGTTTTACACTACTTCAGAAAGAAAAGGTGCAATTAAACCACTTCAGGGGTTTTTTTGAGAATAGTGTCCATAAAGTTACCAATAACAGGAAATAAACACTTGTTCTTTAAAATCCTTTTTTTCTTTAAAGAAAAAAATACTTTCAAATTTCGCGTTATTCTGAGGTTTCAATTTTCAATGGGAAAGTTGGATGACCTGAAAGAACTTGTTTAGAGAACCTATTACATTATTCTCAACCTGTTTGAGACATGAGTTTCAACCACAAATTAAATTCCATTCCTSGACTTTGACCTGAAAAAAAAAATCCCAGAAATCTCCAGGACAGCCTCAGCCATTGTTAGCAGCTTTCAGCATCCCAGCTCCCACGGCTTTCTTCTACTGCTGAAATAAGGCCATGAGTTATCCAAAATGATTGTCTAATACTGGCAGCTGGAGCTAACATTTCATTGAAACTACTGAAACTGATTGCTTTCCATGATGTCTTGAATGATGCAAGACACTACCATATTGCACACATCGATATTTTGCAGACCATTTCTTTTCATGATATTTTTATCACAGGTCTTCTATTGAGAGAATAATATCTATCAACATAGAGTCTCTCCCCACACCAACAGAGAACTACAGTACAAGACTGAACCTGAGAGGAAGGAGGGTGGAGAATGCCCTGAATGCACACCTTGCACCAGAGCACCACGGCACACTGTAGCACACTCTCATCTTTGATCATTAAATGAAAACACTTTTTGACTAACCCATTTTTCTTAAGGCACTATCTCTCCTTAGTCTTATGATAGTACAAAAAAATCACAAGCGATGCCCCTAAAATTAATATAAGTACACAAACAAGAAATTAGCATAAGTCGGTGAAAATCAGAATGAAAACTGAGCAGCTTGACTGAGTCTTTAGTGAAGATCAGCCTGTCAAAATATTATATAATATCAATTACTATTACTTTGTTCTGCTGTGATTATTCTGCTTTCCTGAGAAAAATATCACATCTTTTCAGAAACACTAAAACATGTTAAAACTACAGTCTGCCTTTTAAAAATCTACATCTTCAAAATTTTACTTGTTCAATCTGCCAGTTTGAAACAATATTTCTTTGTGAACATCTCTAAGGTCAAATCTTGTAAAATGACTGGCTATTCAGAAGACTCTCCTTGAAAATTATTTGCACTGTTATTCCCATATTCATTTCTCTGAAGAAATGTAATATCTATATTTATATAAATATATATATAAAATCTATACTCACATGCACGTGTATATATATATTTATATAAACATCCTCATACTCTGGCTTTGTATGGTAGTCTTTTGTGGCTTGTGTCCACGGAAATGAACAGTTGCATTCATTCCAGCAACATCTATCACAGAAATCCTTCTTGATGCTGGGAACAAATAAACCAGCAGCAGCTCCCAGTTCCTGTGCCCCTGCACCTGGCACAGCTGTGGGAAGCAGCTGACTGTAGCAGTTACATGATTTACGCTCTGTACAGGGGCCATGAGAGCTTCCTAAGCACCTGCAGTACAGGCAAGCAGAGCTTAGGCACTGCTGGGGTACTTAGATTTGAGGGGTTTGAGCAAAACTGGGCACAGATGTGGGCACTTGTTGAAACAACTTGCTGCACTAAGTCCCAGGAAGGTGGTTCTCAGAGGAGGGCAGAGGGAAACATGTCATGGTAGACAGGGATGAGGCTGGAGCACGCAGAGCACCCTCCAGCAGAAGTGTCCTTTGGAGCCTGCCATCCCTTGGAGCTGCAGCCAGGAGCCCTTGACTATCTCATGTTAACAGTGCAAGTGTGCAGAAGCCTGCACCGAGTGTTAGTTTATGGCATGTGAGGAGTTAAAAATAAAATCTTGGAGATACCTGCATCTCTCTATGAAAAATAGCTTCTTTCTCAATGTTCCTGAAGCATCCTTACTTACCAGCTATTTCGCTGATCTTTGCATTAAAAAACATAGCCATGCAACTTCACTGTAGCCCTAAGACCATTTCCTATTTCACTGAGTATCAGCTTTTTGCTCTTACAGGGTATCCATTATTCTGCAGTGCTATCAGAGACACTACCTGGTAACAGCCTAGTTTTGCTCCTGCTTTGATGCTACCAGACCATCAGAAAACGCTGCATGCTTTTATTGGAGCATAATTTGACCTGCTGACCACTTATTACTGGTAATGAAATAGAAATAAAGAACATGATTTGACTTCCAGGGCCAAAAATCAATTTGCTAGGCTGGCAGTTACAGGAAAAAATATCTTTCCATTTATGTACTGAAGATTTTTGTCTTTAGTTCCTGGCACATCATTTTAATAGATCTCTGAAACACATTTGAGATTGAAATAGGCCTTTAATGTAGATCAAATATGGGAGGCAGGGAACCCTCTGGTTTCAATATTTCAAAGTTGTCCTTCTTAATTTGAAATAAATGTCTTTACTCTCTTTCCAGTCTCTCTTTTCCCAGTATTCTCACATTAAACTATTTAGCTGCCTGTCTGAGAGTGATTAGAGAAAAGGCATCATTTTTTGTGAATGTTTGATTCAACAAACATCCTGGACAATCTTCTTTGAGAAGCACTTCAAGAAAGGTGAGAGTAAAACCTTGTAGAGCTCAGAGTCCAAGGACAACACACTTTACTCCATCACAGCAGGTCTTCCTAGGACACAATAAGCTTTTCTTCATTGCAATTGAGGGGACCAAAGTATCCTTGCACATCACCATGCAATTTTGATTTCCAGTAATGAAAAGTAAGAACATGAACCAGCCCAATTTCAGAAGTGAAGAAAACATGTCAAAAGTTGGCTTGGATTGTCTTCTTGGATACTCTGAATTGGTGTGGCTAAAAGAGTGAGGCTGAGCCACAATGCTTGAAAGTCATTTCTAGTGTTAGACCTGTTTGATCTGGCTGTGTGAGGTATCTAAGGCCTATCTATATTGATATATTATTCCCCTTGCCAAACACGAGGTGCAGTCTCAGACTGCTTTTTGTTCTGTGCAATATATTTGTAGTCAAAAAGACTGAAAGAAACGGAACTTCAACAAGACATCAGAAAGTCACAGCATACTAATAATAAAGGATATAGTACTATCAGTTGTGTTAGGAAAGCTTAGTGAAAACCCCAGGGCTGCCATGATTTACTTTGCTGGGATCCAGTACTCAGAGTGAAACATACAGCACTTTACTGTATGATTCCTCGTTAGAAAGGAAGCTTCTCACTTGTTCAGAAATACGACTTAATTGTGCCAGAAAAACAAAAAGCACTTTGAAAATCCAACAGCTTGAAACACACAATTGCTATTTCCAGTTCTAGATTCCTTATAGCTAGAGACCACAGCTTGAAAGTGAAATGTTTTGGGGTCAATATTTGGAGAAGCGCATGCCTCTGCTCCTGACTCACTTTTTGAGGATGTGCTGTACCATTCCTCATAGCTAAACCACTGCCCAAGAAGGATCATCATTACATCTATTTAATCACTGCTTTCAAAAACACGTGCTTTCCAGATATCTTATGCAATGAGGAACTTCAGAACACTGTTAACTTTTCAAAGTGTCTTCTCAGTCCTCCCATTTGTATCACTAAATGCTAATTCCATAGATTCCTTCCTTAGCTTCCCAAACTACCCCAACAGCAACCCTTTTTATAAAGGCTAGTCTAGCAAGGCTGCAGCCTTGAATCCAGTTCCTCCTCAAGGATTTGTGGATTTTCTAGTGAAAGCAGCAAATCAGCATTTCTAATATGTTACCCTTTGTCTTTGTTCTTCTATAAAAGAAATATCATAGCTTAGTTTAGGAGAACGGTATGCATTAATGGAAATTTACAGTACCTTAGAAATAGACTTATTAAACCCAAATATCCTATATGCATCTTCCATCTGGCTACATAGGCAACCCATAGGTTTAATCKATAGCACAAAATCTTATTTTCCCTAAAATGAAACTGTGTCTAATTTGGGGCAGATGGTTTTAGTTTTATTCCCTTTTTTAGATATTTCTACATAAAACAGTAAATGGAAATTTTGTCAAAGTGACTTACTCTGCCCTAACCCTTCACATAAGCCACCTTTTGGAAAAATGTTCAAGTAGAGCAGCAATTCCTCACTTGCATGGGGTGTTTTAGGCAATACTTTTCCTTTGTGCACTTACCAGTGAGTGTTACAATGCCAGTCCCAGCAAGCTTATTTTCCTCTTTACCTTCATTTKTCTAGTTGTACTTTTTGTGGCAAGTTCCCTGATGTTAACCAACGTGTCACACATCACATGTGGTGGAAAAACCATCCCTCCTCCCTTCTCAGAATACATTTTAACAGTGTATTAAATACTATTAKGTTCTCACTCATGAATAACACAAAGAGCCCATTCACCCTTTCTCCTCAAGGTGCAGAGGGAAAGGRCTTCATGTACATCTCAGTTCTAAACATTTTCAAGATGACAGAGGAGTTCATGGTTTCTTTTTTCTCATTTAAGCATTTTAAGAAGGGCCATAGGTCAGATTCACATTAAGGTCCTTTTCTTTGGAAATGCTCTGGTTCCTACAGGAAGCACAATGGCTCATACGACTTAATTCTACCTCAAAAAATAACAAGTAAATGAACAGAGAATACCTGAATAGCTTGTCAGTGATCAAATCCAGTCTTTTACCAGACAGGGTCTAACTTATGCAGCTTTCTTTTGTGTGTGAAAAATCCATTTTTCTTTGCTCATTTAACAGCGAGAGTCACTGGTCCCAGGCTGTTACTGAGGCAGTTATTACATGCTTTGGGTTTAAAGCAGTGCTCTTAACAATACTGTGAAACTGAACTACCTCAAAGAAGCCTTCCCATTTTCCTAGGAAGGGCCAAACACATTATGGGGGAAGAAGAAGAGAAAAATAAGTACAGCTGGTGAGAGACGAGTATCATTCACTACGGATTTTAGGGTTTTGACATTTATTAATGCCAAATCCCTTCTCCTAAAAGAAAGATCTTCCTGATGAGACAAATTTATATATTCCACATGGTAATTTGATCATATAGAGTGGAAGAGATCCACATTTAAGGGCCTGCTCTGCTCTTCAGCACTGGAATCTCATTCTTGCATAAACTCCATAGCTGTGCAATTAGAGGAGCTTTGGCATCTCTCTCTGTTCTCTAAAAATTATGAACTATTCCTATCAAGCCTGTACATGGAAAATATTCTCAAATATTTATGTGTGTATGCATAAAGTGTGCCTATATAAGTACAAAGATATTGCAAATAGCAAAAATGTAATAAATATTTTAAAAAAAAAAGAGAGGGGAGTGGAGAAGAGAGGCAGGTTTCCTGGCTTGCCGAACACTTTTAATTGAAAATTTGGCAAAAACAAGAACAACGAAAAAAAGTACATTTCCAGATGAATCTGTTCATCCTAAATCTGGTTTGGGAGGAATCCAGCAGGAAAGAGAAATTAGGAAAGCAATATGACTACACATTTCCCACACTACAGGTCACAGTAAAATTGAATGGTTTTCCTGATATTAGATGCTCAGTCCCAGCCCTCACTGTATCCTGGTGATGCAAAGCTCTCCCAGGAGGAAAAGTGTTGAGAAATAAGTTTGTTTCCACAGAAACCTATCCACTGCTAAAAAGAGCATCCGAACACAAAGAACTCCAAAACAGACATGAGAAAGTAAAATTTGTGCTTTATCTTTGAAACATCATCTCATGTATTTTCTGTAATTTTAAAAGAAAGAAGATATCACCAAAAATATATATTATTAACTTTGTTTTTAATTTAAATTCTTTGTCTGAAATTGCTCTGCCATCTCTTCATTTATGGTAACATAGAAGCAGAAAAGCAACATTCCTAATGTGTTATCACTCCCCTTAGTTTGTCTATGAAAGATATGTCATCAGAGCTTAGTTTAGGAGAACTGTATGCACTAACAGAAATTTACAGCAACTTAGTAGAAACAGACTGATTAAATCCAAATATCCTATATGCATCTTCCATATACACTTGTACTTACAGAGCTAAAATGTCTGTTAAAATAATTTCAGATGTTTAAAATTAGCCAGTAGAAATAGACTCTGAACAGATAAAAGCATTGAAGTCTTTCCAGACAGGTGCACAACCAGTGCACATTCTCCTAAAAACAAAAAAGAAAAAAAGCACATCCTGGTGGGCTTTAATCTTACAGTATTATACGGCAGCATCCTACTATTCAATATATTTAACCTTATTTTTAAGGTTAATTTCTGTCAGTAAAAAGACAGACATATTAGGACGCTCTTCAAAATTACAGCAATATCCTGTTGAAAGCAAAGTCACCAGAGTTCAAACATGAAATAGAATATACAGCTTTACCGAGATGTACATCAAAACTGGCTTGTCACAGTAATCTGGTATCAGTGGACTGCACAGCAGCAATACTGGTGAGCTATTTATTAGTGATGAAATTATTCAATACTGATCGTTTCTTTGCAGGAAAATATCCCATATTTGAATCCTGAGTACTACTTTTTCATCATACCATTTGAGGCTAMGCAGCTTTGAAAATCCAACTTCTTTTTGAGCTCTGTCCCAAGACACAGATTCATCACGAGAAATCCCAGCTTTGGTGACCACCTGAATGTCGAGTGTTAGACTATTTTTTTCCTAAAATACATTAGGCTCAAGCCCTGCACTACAGAAATCAAAGAGCATTTTACAGCGACATTACAATTTCCATCCTTGAGGATAATCTGAATTTGACTGTGCAAGGCTCCAAGCAACCAGATCTAATGTTAGACCTACTTAAACTGGTGGTTTGGATCAAGCAACTTCCTGAGGTCTCTTCCTACCTACATTATTCTGTGATTCCCAAAAAAAAAAAAAAAACAGTAGGCAATATGAAAAGTTGCAGAAGCAGAACGTGAGAGATTTTCAGAGTGTATAACAGAATTTTTGAATAATATTGCTAGAAATAACATTTTGAAGTGAAGAGACAGAAATAACAGCTGGAAAATATTTTGTTGAAGTCTTACTCAAGTGTTACTTAAAATGGTCAAGTGAGCCTTTCAAGGCACRTGATAGCACAGGCTTTATATACATAAATTCCTCTCCTTCTCCAGCATTTTAAAACAGACATTTGGATGTTCTAGTTTTTCCACTTTTCACAGACATGAAAGAAAGGACTGCTCAGGTTATCTGACTGACTTAACTTCTTTTTCTTTTTGCTTTAATCAAACAGCAAAATACCTAAAGGGTACATCAGCAATACTTTGAACACAAGTGGGGTTGAAAACCCCAGGACACACTAAGTACCCCTCTCTCTTAGTTGAGCACTAGGATGTGTGCAACAATTCCAGGACTAAACTAAAAATTCAAAATGCACAGGGGAATGGTAAGGAAAGCACATGGAAACTCCTGGTTCAAATATGTAAGACTTGACACTTTCACTGACAAGTGCAACAAAGAGCAATACCATGAAATTCAGTTCTTCACATGACAACACCTACAAGTCTCAAAGCAGAAAACAGTAGAATATTTATCAGCACGAAATACTGAGCTCTCAAGCACATGGTTAAGGATAATTTACATGTCAATGTAAGAGCAACATTTTTTCAAGAATTGCCAGTGAGAATTTTTACTTACAGAAAAAACAAATCTATTGAAGGCTTAGATGTGAATTGAAAGAAAAAAGTCACCAGTAACTGGGAAATTGAACTGTATTGTGGAATTTCTGATTAAAGAGACAGGCTGAAAATTGGATTTTTCTACAGAAATCCAGCTCTTCTGGAAAAGAAAAAAAAAAAAAAGCTTGAACTGAGAACATAAGAAGAAAAAGAGAATAACTCTGCTTTCACCTTTCTTTTTTGGCAAGCTACTTTTGCTCTTTTGTGTCATAGTTTCCCGGCTCATTAGAAGGTTTAAACTGGTGGTTTTCGCCACGTTCCGTTCTGTCTCACTGAAGTTTGGTGTTCAGGTGCTCACACCTATGTTTAGAAGCTGATCACATATTGCTGCCAAAACAAAGCCCAGAGGGGATGTCTGCAGCACCTTCCTCTCTCAGGCTCCAGCAAACCACCCCTGAAGCACCTGAGCACCAGAACCAGGCACAGAAGAAGCCTCAGCTCTACCCAAGATGAAGGAGAAGCAATCACAGCCAAAAGGTGGAAAAAGCAGCTCCATGACTGTCTCTTGGTTACAGTGACAACTGTGACCAGAAGGGAAAATGAAACTCACAGAAACAAGGACAAGATATGCGTCTTGGATATTCCCTGTGAGGCAGGACAGAGCCTCCCAGCAGATCCRTACTCACCTCTGGGAGGGCTGGGTGCTCCCCACACGCAGCCCCCTTGCATGCACCCCTGCCTTCAGCCAGCCAAAAAAATTCCCTCTCTCCTTTCACTCCCATCCATGCCTTATTAGCTGAAACTCCTGATTAACTTGGATACCAGACTGTGGCCCGGAGCTCATGCTCTCTTGGAAAGAGGAACCGTAACGTCTCAATCATGCTAGCTATTTGCCCACTGAATATAAAGACGTCCTGCTTAATTACAGCAAGTTACAGTCATACATTATGACTTTGATGTGAGTCTAGAGCCCTTCAGAATTAAACAAACCACAGAATACTGGAGGAAATCCAAAGGGACTTCCCTTGACCAAGGATAAAAGAKCACTATGAAATGAAATTATCATCTCACAATACACTGCCACCACTTTTAATCATGCATGTCAAGCAGGTTTCTAAAACTATTTTCAGGTTAAAAGGAAATTCCYTACCCAAGTAACACTGGCTTATGAGTTTACTAGACATTCATGTGTTAGAAAGCACAAAAATTATATATGCCATGTCTAAAACTCAAGTTGGGCAATATCACCCGAAAGAGAGCACGTTCCCACATGAAATTCAGATTAAACCTTTTCCGTCAGGATCCTAAGGTCAGAGTTCATGGCAATATGTTTGTTTATTCTTAGTCCCTCACACCCTTTGCCATATCTTGCTATCTGTTCCTGGACACAACATTTTTTTCCACCTTTCTCCCAAGGGATTTTACACAAACAGAGATGGACTCCACAGGCACAATCTCTGRCCTTACAAGTAGCTGAATATGTATTTCTAGACTGCTGCTCCATGTGAAGTACAGAGAAGAGTCAACTCACTGAAAAATACCATGTTAGCCACCGGGCCCAGCTGCTGCACAGAGGATGCAAAGGAGTCACCAAGAGAGCAGGAGAGAAGTGATCTGTGTCTGCCTGTGCCATGTGACTCACAAGTGAGATTGTTTTAACAGCCTTTGCTTTAAAATTGCACATGCATTCAAACATATCCATAAATAGCAGATTCCCACTCAAATTTATGAAATATCACATACCTTGTTGCAATATGCAGCCCGTCCTCCAAGGAAGTTTTCTGCTTCAGATCCCACGTGTGCCGTTACACCAGCTACCACCCAAGCCGAAGGTTTAGTGCTCTCCTCCACACCTGCGTCCAAATGCCAGCACGTTGTTGGCTGAGCATGGCATGCAAGCATGTCACAGCACAGAGCGAGGTAAAAAAGGATAAATTCTAAAATAAGACATCTTTGCAGGAATTAAAATTAGCATTTCCTGACTATTGTGTTAATTTTTTGAGATCGTATTTTGATAAGCTGTATTTGCAATTCCTCTTATGTGTATTTAAGAAAGGTTACGAAGATTGCAAATTATCTGATGTACTCTGAGAGGTTTGATAGGGGATTTAATATTTGATGAAGATGCAAGAGTTGTGAAGGTTAATTATTTTCTTCTGATTTCTTCAAGATCTTCCTAAGGCTCTGCACAGATGCCCAAAAACTGTTTTCACTCATCTTTTAATATAAATGACAGCCTGGCAGAGAACAGGAGAATGTTCTGTTATTCTCCTTCCTGAGGATGCACACAACAAAAAAGATAACTTTCCTGTTCAAAATCTATTTCTCAATTTTCAGAATTAAAAACATCTGGGTTTTCCAAGTCAACTTGTGACATCTTGAAACTATTCTGAAATAAATGAAAGATCATTTTTCTGCTGCTGAATATTCTGACCAAGGCTGAAGAGTAATTTTGCAGCAATGGGAAACAAAATATTATTGACTGCAAAAAAATAATTTGAAATGGAATTGKTTTACTAAGTCAAAATGTTTTTCAGCAGCAATCCATAACACCAGTTTCAGCAATGTTCCTACAAAAGGTCAGTCAGCATAACCGCGCTATTTCTGCCCAGGGCACAGGACTGGGCCCCAGTAGAACCGTGTTCTATTTCCCAGTTAATGTGTCTGACCCTCAGCAGATCAGTGTCTCCCTGAGGAACAGGGATGCCGACTTGCAAAGGGCTTTGTGATAAGCAGGTGAAAAACACWTTATCACCTCTTAAGTCTAAGCCTCACTAATTAATGACATAATAATTGGTTTGGTCTTGTTGCTCATTAGGTTTTGATGTGTTAATTGGTTTATCCTGATGCCTTCATYGAATAGACCACTTCCCTGAGATGAATTTACAGTCAGTGAATAATACACAAACCATTTTATTAGCTATCTAAAGGATGTGTGTAAGGCTGTATAACACAGGCTTTATTAACACAGTCTGAAGTACCAGAAAGCTGAATTTAATCTGCATCCAGTTAGTTCTTTCAGAGACAAGATGTGCGAACCTTGTTATCCTAATTCATTGACAGAATGGAGGTTTCTCCAGCCATGACAAATCCTATCTTCCACTTCTCAAGCCAGTAATAAGGCATAAAATTCAGTAAATGAGTCTAGTTTCTTTACTGAGTCCTCTGAATCCTTCTTAAAACTCTACTGTTCTAAACTTTTCCTCTTGCATAAATGATCCTAAATCAATGTTATGCAAAGATGTAGGAATTTCCTCCACAACATGTAATAGAAAACATCTCTAAGGTACGGAAACYGTTATTTTACTAATAAATTAATAGCCCTTTTCCCCAAAAAAAATTTTAAACTACTGCTCTGATCCTGAGAAAGAATATAAAACATGAAAAATGGTACCCTTCAGCTGAACCTCCTTTCTGAAATCATTCTCTATTTTTAAGTGGATATCAGATATGACTCACAGTATTAAGATATACTGTTTGTTTGAGACTTTGAAGAACAAGAAACATCATTAATTTCTGTTAAGACTGAGATTGTTCATACAGGGATTTATGTACGAGAAATAGAAACTGCTTCTTCAGTCTCAAGCAAGCAAGAGATATTCAAATGATTGTACTGTAGCCAGGGCTGAGAAGAGCAAAATTTGAATTCCAAATAAATAATGGCTCCTGATGTTTTTTCTTTGCCCACCTCCCCATGTCAGTCAGCACAAAGCACCAGAGCCCTCTCAATCCTTGCCCTCCTACCCCAGCCTTGACATGGCCTTCTTCTCTCCCCTCAGCCTTTTCCTCCTTCAACTCATCTTTGGTAAGGACAGAACTAGCAACGAGCCAGGTGAAAGCACACAATTATATTTATGCTGGGTCCTTTGATGCTTTCCAATTCCCAGCAATTAATAGGTTTCTCCTCATGTTTTACTCTGGTTTTTTTCTTACTACAACAGTTTAACACCAGAATGCACTAGACTGTATTTTTGTGTTTGCTCCCTACTTACCTTACTGGTAGTTCATGCAGACTGCAGGCAGTCCTGGAAATTTTCTCCAAACTTTTTTTCATCTATGTTATCTTGAATTTCTCCCAATTCTTTTTAATTCATAGCAAAGAGAAAAGACTAATTGGAGAGGTTTAAAAGCAATTTTCAATCATTCTAGCAGTATCTACTCTAACATATTGAACGACTGCCAGGCCAGAGCATTGAAATCAAAGATTAAAAAACAAAATAACTCACACCTTTTTCATAATTAGAAGGAACCAGGTGTTTGYATTGTTTCAGGACATTATTTCTGCACAGCACCATATTGCCTCATATTCTGTATTACAGCATTACCATGTTACTATCCATCATGTCCACTAGAAATAACAAATACACCAGTAAGTGCTTAATTATGGTCAATATATTATTAATTCTAAGACATAATACATAGGTATTATGTCCAAATAGCATAAAGAAATTAATTCCAAGACCTAGWGAATGCACCAACACCCAGGGAAACATGGATCTGAATTAGAGCACAAGTGAGAACTGGCCATCGAGCTCCCACCTTTATCATGAGGAATTCAGTGTCCCATCAGTCACTGTGTGTATTAAACACAAACACAGTATCAAACTACTGAAAACACACTCTATCTTCTGTATCCGTGCAATACGTATATTACTTTTTTTTTCTGCTGCTCAGGAAAAGTGAAAAATTAAAAGTTTGTATATGTATACCTACTGTAACAACTAAGAATAAGAGRAAATTAAAATGAAGGAGGGAAGAGTTGAGAGAGAGTTTGAAACAGGAGAAAAGACAATAAAAGAAGAGAGAAAGTTAAACAGAAGGAAAAAATAATTTGTCTTGATGTTTTTCTCATTGCAGTTTCATTTTATTCTGGTGTCTACACAAAAGAGAGTGATGCTAGCTGTGGATAGTATCTTCACAGCTGAGTGGAAGAAGTATTAGCCGGTTTTAGTTTACAAAAACGAGCAAATATGCTTACTGAACCAGCCACAACAAACACGTGAAATGTGCTAACAAGAAAAGGCATTCAGTGCAACTGCTGGCATAGAGAAGCTCTCAAGAGAGATCTATGAAAGTTCTTGCACGAAATATAAATCCTATCCCCATAGCAAAGCAAGCAAAGGGCAATTGTTCCAAACACCTGCATTCCACTCATCAGTTCACTGATCTCGCCCTTGTGATCCAGTTTTGTTAGAAACCTGATGATCTCCATGACAGCCTTTCATTAAGCAGTAAAACCTCCACACCCAAATATGTTAAAGTGTTATATTCAAGCATTGGAAAACAAATTTGTAATTTGAGTCTCGTGCCTGCCTTTGCCATTGCTGTTAGAGGCCACCTTTCTCCTCTAACCGCAAATGGAGACAAGAAGGAAATACAGCCTCAGTGATGTCCTGCCGGGCTTGCCTTGTTGTGGTTTTTCTAATTTATTTTGTCATGTAAACACTTTCACAGATGTGTCTGACGACCTTCTCTAGTTCCATTACATTCCTCTTCTCATCAGCAGATTCTTTGTGCTGGAGGTTGCTTGTTTGGGGTGAATGTTTGCTCCTTTTTGCATGGAGCACTCACAGATGCTGAGTTTTGTACCTTAAAGGCCAAGTTCTCTCCCTGTCTGTCAATCCATGTCACTCCATCTCCTGTGCATGGTGAGCAAAAACAAAATCACAGGAAGAAAACAAAACAGAAGAAAGCAGCAGAAGACTGAAAGAGCAATAGTGTCAAGTGACATCAAAATCCTTTGAAGCAAGTCTACCTGAGATCTGTGTGAAATTATGGAAAAACATATCACAGGAGGCAAAAGCAAGCTAAGACTTTACTTTTTAAAAATGTCGCAACAGTGTTAAAGTACCACAAAATGTGGGAACAGCAAAACAGAAACTGTATCAGCAAGCAATGGGAGTGAACAAGAAAGAAGACAAGCAGAAGGTAGTGTTATTTCTGGATACTTCTATTTCTGAAACTGTTTTCTGTAAGCCTTGGTCTGGTTAGACAGACAAGTCACTGCGATACTGTGTACTGACATATGACACCTACCACACTCAAACTTACAAGATATTTTTTTTACAAAGCATAAAATGGGAGCAAACTGTGACTATTTTAAAAGTAAAGACTCTCAGCTCTTTCAGACTGTATTACAGTTTGGGTCTACCATAGGACATTCAGAAGGACTAGAAATCTTAGGAATTATTTTCTGGCAAGCGAAAGTTAGTCAAGTTTGAAGGCTGAATAGTATCTTGACACCAAGGACAAGAAAGAATTCAAAATAATGTGGGAGATAAAGACAGAAATTTGAACTTCAATCTTCAAGACTGTAAAACAAAACAGAAGGGTAAAGTATCACTAAACAAATTGCTGTATTTGGGGGAAGATGCAAAAACTTCAAAGGATTCTATCACTTTGCAAGAATTTGGGAATATCAACAGAGTTTTCACAGCATAAACAGAAAGGATAACCAGAGTAACAGTAACTCCAAGGAATTTTTCAGTAACTGGTGAATAATATTACAGCAGAAGACAAATGGACTATATCTGAAAGGCAGTACAACATTTAAATTTAAAAGTCATACATTCTTGGCTTCACATTAAGCAGGCTCAAATGCCCAAGCCAAAAGAATACTCCAAAGTGCCAAAAAGTTTCCAGATCACAACTGATCTTTGCACATTTCTACTACCTCTCTTTATCTGGAATTTATAATATTATTCCTGCACAATAAATATAAACAATGAAGTTGTCCACCAATGCATTGTAGCAGATGCTTTTTTTAAGGCACTTTAAAGCCTCAGTTAAAAAGAGATTCAAATCTGGAAGACACTACAATGAAGTACTTGCCAGATCTGATAGCACACTGTCATGCAGTGGCATGAATTTAAGCAGCTCTCAGCACAGTGTCATTTCAGATGTGTTAATCCAGTTCTCCGACAGAACTAGCTGAACCATCTTTATTAATGTTTTACAAACTGCAAAAACTACAAAGCTGTATCCCAAAGCAAACAATGTCAGTAGCTAAAGTTTTATTTAACTAAAAATTGAAACAGAAATATACTGTTTGAGACCTCTGGTCACATTACTGAGAACATGCAAATACAGAAGAAAAGGAATGCAAAAATAAACTCCACATGATAGGGGTCTGCATTTAAAGCTAATACTGCTGTATTACTGTAGTAGATATACAACAGCAAACACTGTCAGTGCAGACAGTAACGTCAAGTCCAAATAAACACAAGCAGCTCAAAATTATTTTTATTCCCAGAACAGAGCAGAAGATCTGGTGGATTTGCCTTCTCATGACAGCTCTGAGGCTGTTTAAGGAACGTTGCAAGGCAAGGCACCACAGACCGTTACMGTACATTAACTGGTAATTGAGGTAGTGGAGTGCTGGCAAGAATTAGAAATTGTGCCTTTAACTGTTGCTAGCATTATGCATAACTAGAAAACACAGATGTGGGAATGGCTGCTTTAAAGGACTGCTGGTGGGGAGCTGTGGGGCTGGCTATGGTGGGAGAATGTGCATGCTGGCCAAAGCACTAAAACAGAGGCTAAGTCCATATTGTTTCTGAGAAACTGAACCCCATCCACCAGCACCACTCATCCGAAAAGGTGCAAGAGAGGACAAGAAGATACATTTTTAAAACACTTAATTCCAAGAAAAGTTTTTACACCTAACATCTGCAAAGGAAAGAAGTACCACTTGAAAACAGAACGCTGAAACTATTCCTTCGAATGCCATGGATCTTCTTTAAATTCACAATATTGTAGAAGGGTAAAAGTACACTTGGGAGTTCCAAGTGAAATATTTCAGCTTATGTTTCATATTCTTCAAACTAGAAAATGTGATGTCTTTGGTTGTGGTGAACTCTTTGCTTTACGAACATTTAACACACATCTTGCCTAGTTATGGACCTTGTTATCCTTAAAAGACTAAAAACTATTGAAAGTCAGTAATATTACATGGTCTTTCTAAACTGTTAATGCCAACATGCAGAAATGTCAGATCCTGAACCTCATGAATTATACAGGAATCCATGGTGATCGTAGCTCTTTGCTTTGTTTTACATTTACTTTTCATTTTGGTTTTTCATTGTCCTTAAGTAAATTAAAGCCACTATATGTCAAACTTGATCATTAGAAGGTATTTGGTTTAAGATAGAAATTAATTTTAATCACAGTTTTTGTGGTCCTTTCTTTGCAAGTAAAAAATTCAAACTTGTTCTTCCTCTTCTCCTCCCATACAATCTTATGCTAAAAATTCATGATAAAACTTTCTTTTAAGAATATCAACTTACAGATACATAACAACTGAGGAAATTACGAGCTATTTGTACAGCATTAAATGTACACTGAGAGATCAATGTAATGGACTACATTGGCTCAGTATTCTCTAGTATACCTACTAATATACACCTTGGTCTTTAAATTCACTCTTTAAAATGTAAGCTATCTAGTTCGTGAAGAAAATCAATAGGTGTCTCCCAGATAATAACAGTTTCGTGTGCTGTTGCATGTGCAACAATTAGGGCATACCTGAATATGTTTCAAGGAAGAACCTTTCGTAATTTATTTCACAAATTACTATAGGTATTACATTAAAATTCAGCTGCAGAACATTTCCAAATGCCTACCTGTATTTCACACACCACAGAGAACATACACATTCTAGAAATTAGAGGCAAAAGTAAGAAAAACATGTGACATTCCCCAGTCAGACTTGCTTAATAATCTTTGTGACTAGAATTATCCTCTAAAATGTGAAACTTGTAGAGATACACAGTCAGTAAAGTTTTAGGTCTTATGTGACTATCCATGCCCTACCTTGTTTGTATCAGGAACATTATTATATAGACACTATACAAAGACAGCATTATATTGGATACATAGTTTCCAGACAATGCAAAAGAATCCCAAAATAAAATTAGGTTAAAGTGACTTCACAGTGGATTTTCCCATTCTCTTTCAAAACATATAAAGAAAGTATTTCCTTACAGCTGCCCTGGTACAGCTCTGTTTACATTTCATGTCAAATTTCCAAACCTCCCTTCATTTGATTTGTTGACACAGTGTCCAGTAAAATATTCTGGATCATTAACCAGACCTAAATCTTTTTTTCTGTGTTGTTTTACATAAACATGTGGTTGGTTGGTTGGTTTTAATTCAAAATTTTTCAGTCATCCTAAACATGATACAAYATGCTTAAGGCACACTTGAGAATAATTTTATGAAAAGGGATTTTCCTGTTTTACACATTAAACCTGTGGATCAGATGGAAAGCATGACCAACAGCTTGTTTTCTTTTTCTCTTCTAGACCTTTCCAGGACTTTGGAAAAAGAAACTGATTTTCTCTTTTTAAGTGTCTGAGAGACAGAGCACATCTCCAGCTGCTCCTGGCATCACCCGGGCAGACTTCAGCTGCTCCTCTCCACACAAGGAATTTTACCACTGATGCAAAACGAACAAGATGAACTGATGGTCCCACAAGAGCAGTAACTCGTGATCCCATCTTTCTTCATGGGTAACAAGTGCCATTGCCTCTCTACAGTTACCCCTCGGGCTTTGGCTTCCTAAGTGCTCGTGTCTCCCTTGCAGAGCGCTGGGCTTTAAGCACCCTGTCATAATTTCAAAATCGAACAGATACAGTGATTGCTTCTAGAGACTCCATCTGTTCAGCTATGAATTTCATCCTGCTGGGGTTGTAAATGCAGATGGGAAAGAAAATTACACTCTACTGTTTTGGGTTTGGAATGGAGTTTTTTATCTGTACAATCTCCTGAAAGCTGATATACAAAACAAAACAAAACCAACAAATCTGAAGCAAATAGACATAGCAAAATTGTTGCCATCACGGTCAAATAAATCTAAGCAGATAATCACTAATAACAATATTGTGATGTAGAATCCAAAAGGGAAAATAGTGTAGGGCATTAGTGGACGAAAGCTGTAACAAATATGTAGTAAATAAAATGGGTTAACCAAAAGATATCACCTGTCATAAATCCATGCACTAAGCAATTTTATTCTAGGCTTCCTCATGGCTTTAGACAAAATCCTTTCGATTTGATTAAAAAATTTTTGAAATTGACGAAAAAAAGTAATTACTAGTATGACAAGTCCCTCACTAAGACAGCTCAGCTAATGTCTAGCTCTTGGAATTTCACTTCCTCACTCATCCAGAAGAACTTTAACACGTGTTAAAAAATCTGACTAAATCCCCCAAATAACTGATCGAGTCTTATAATTTTAGAAACTCTAATAAAAGTACTATGGAAAATGATTAACAATTCTGTACCCTTACAAGCATCAACCCGTTTCAGTCACAACATGAAGCACAGGGACGTACTTTGTAAGACATTTTTCTGCGCAACACTAGTAAAACTTACATAGCCCACTGTACAAACGTGTCTGATGGAAAGCGTTCTGTCTGGTGATCTCGACTATACAGCAAGCCCGAAAGGGCCCAGGTACATGCAGAGGGAAAGAGCAGTAGCTTAGGTTTGTAGCTGTTGTCCACAGCATTAACGGTGTGGGAGCTGGGATCATTTTATTGGAGCAGGGCAGGAAGGAAACTCCACACATGGGCTCTCTGCAGAGTACTTGTGCAATTYTGAGAAGCGTTTAATTTTGTTGATGAAGCCCATCAAGTTTCAGAGCTCAGGAATTTTTCTACCCATGTCCCTTCCTGATCCCCTCAGCAGTTTTGTAGGATGCTCAATACAAAGGTACAGGATCAAACAACGTGAGAATCAGTGGCTGCTTCAACCCTCTAGCTACAATTTGAAGGAAGTGCTTCTTCTTCATTGGCCCATATTCCATTACCCAAACACATCCACAGTGCAGCCTCCACCTAAGGCGAGGGAAAGCTCTATTCATTCCCTTCTCTGCCTGAGCAGATCCAACCCTTTTTCCTGGTGATATGGATGCTCTTCAGAAAGGTGGAAGAATAAAGTTGGGACAAAGAAAGCACAGAATGAATTCTGAGTCCTTTTTTTGAAAGAAAGCTCTCAACAATTTAATTATTACAGTCTAATACACCAAATACTGCCTAGCTTGAGGGCAGCTCCATCTTTTCTCCCACTGCATTTTAGAAGAGTAACTCTGCTCAGAAATCTGGGTAAAGATGGAAGCATCGATTTTCTAAAGAGTGGCCTGGCAGAAGAAAAAATCCCTTTTCTTCCTACTGGGGAAAGCATTTGTGCTTAATGAGGGGATGGGCTGAGTACAAGCTCTGACCTTGGCAAGTGCACTCCCTTCAAGGTCCTTCGGGATACCACAATGGAGAGCTGGACACACCAGTACCCTCCTAGTTGGTCCTATTGTCTGAAGCCACTTCTCACTACTTTAAAAGGAAAACAAATGCCATCTGATTAGAGGTAGCCAGAAATTTATCACATTAGAAAATATTAATTCAGGAAGAAGAAAAAACCCAATATTTTTAATAAAATATTTTTCAGAAAAAAACCCCAGTTGATATCATGATCTCTCTTATCTCAAAAATAGGCAACACCCATTCAAACTTACTGATCCTAGCTCAAGTTATTTGTGTATGGGCTTACCTGTAAAACAGCATTTAACTGAAGGAATTACAGAATTACACAAAAGGATTCAAAATGAATCAAAATTTCAATAAGACAAAGGCTTTGGGTTTTCAGCTGCAGCATTTTAATGTTCAGGGTTTTTTTTTTCTCTGATAGTAACCAGCAAAATGGAAAATAAACAACTTCATTTAGAAATAACAGTAGCAAAATTAATAGAGATCAGACTGCAGGACAGAATAAATATATTCTCATGTTTTCCTGTATTTTAAACTGACTTAGAACACTGTAATGCTTTGCACCGCTACAAAGTGATGTATTTTATTTACAAAGACTGTTTCCACATAATTAATTGTTCCACACAGAATGAGTACCTTCTCTCGATAGACAAGCCATTTTAATAATTATAAATGGAAGGGCAAGGCTTGGAGCTTTCTTCAATTCTTATAAATTAAAACGTTCATGCTCTGTTATATATACCTATGTGTGTGTGCACATCTGTTTATGTACAGACACACTCCTACCAGAAAAAAAGTGTTTAAGTAATTTGTCTCTTTCACTACTTCAATATTGCTATTACTTTTTAACATTGCATATTCATTATCATTTGGTGTATGATCCCAAGCAAGTATATATTTCTGTGATAAAAATATGAACACCTACAAATAGTTAGATATGATTAGTTTACTGCTGGCAGTTATGGGACTAGCAGTATCTTATGTGAAAGCAGATAAAACTGGGGAAGGGGGGTTAGCTTGAAATAATATTTTTTTCTAAAATCAAAGTTTTCTATATATTCTTAAATTTTTCTATATATATAATCTGATTAAACCTTATTCTGTAGAACTAGGAAACAGAGGAAGCAGGAAAATGTGTTRTTTTTTAAGAACTAAAAAATATTTCCTGTCCAACAAAAAATGACAGAAGTTTTATGAGGTTTTAATAGCCTTTTGTGCTCAAAAGTAAGTTTTATTTCCAAAAAACAAATTCTACTTTTGCCTTAAAAATTTTGTCTCCTAAAATATAGAAACCAGTTTACCTCTTCATCGTAACTGCATCAATGGACTAACTCAGTGAGGGAGGCTCTCCTGCTAAAGGTGTTATTTTTCAGTGTTGTAAGAAAAGGTATTTTTACACCACAGCCTGGAAGTTCAGGTTTCCAGCAAGCAGCACTCCAAGGACAAGGACCTGTGTCCTGCTCTTTAACTTGTGCTCCAAATCACCTCATTTCCCACACAATACTTTGTGCTTTCTACCACAACCTGTSCCTTTTGCAGGAACTTCATATATTTTTCCCTTCATGAAAGACACAAATTCCAGAAAAATTCAGAATGGATACAGCCCAAAGAAAATCTATTTTCTGTSTGGTGAACACCTCAGTTAGTTTCTTATGGGGTTTTATATCAATCAAGTTTTTTCATGAAGGCAAGATTTTTTATCACATTTACAACTAACACAAAAATTTGTTAAAGATATGAAGGTTCTAAAATTAAGCACTCAGAAGTTAGAAAATTCCTAGTAATTTAGACAGCCTTTGCAGCCAAATTTTATGGTTCGTGTACATATGCACCACAAAACAATCCTTAGCTTTTTTTCCCACTGGCTGTGAGCCAAACAACATATCATTCCCCAGTCCCATCTTCAGAGACAGCTGAATTGCTGTAGTTGATTTTTTTCCCAAAAAGACTCCCTTCAGGAAGCCATCCAACACAACTTTTTCAAGCAAAGGATTAATTGTTTCAAACTTCAGCAAGTGCAACTGGTCATACTCCGAGTTCTCATGGAGTGTCACAGACGGGCACATAGACAAGGCTGCCACCTCCCTGCAAACACATAGACAATCAACATCCTTCATGASGATTCAGGGACACAGAACTCATTAGCAGGCAAAAGGGCCCAACCATTGCCCAGCTCACCCACCCTTCCCTGCCATACAAGGAGCAGGAGAGGGATGGAATAGGTCATTATGAGMATGACACTTGGGCCACAGAGTTTCTTCAGGACTGAGATCACATTGCCTGAGCCTGATCCATGCAGCTGCTCACGACACCACTATGAATACGACCCACCTGTCCATCTTGAGATCTGCCTCAGATGCTACGAATCCTCACTCAGCTGGGCTGACCTGTCCCGCAGTGTCCTGTTTCCTGCCTGCTCTCCAGACAGAATATGTGTATCTGCTCAGCAAGCCTGGCTGCCACTGTTTATAACCCATATTTCTGCTTGCTCTTTCTGTCCAAGTCAACATTACAGTGCTATGTCATATTCATAGAAAAGAAATAGCCAAAGACAAGCAGGTTTCTTCTGCCATTTGAGCTAGAAACAGGATCTAAATTCCTGCCCCACATAACCCAGCCTAACAAGAGGTCTGTATTAGACTACATGAAAAGGACTTGCAAGCAAATCTTATCTCCCTTGAAATTATTAAATCTACTACTAATTAATACGATTGCATATCATTTGTAAGATATGGCTTAGATGTGTGATTACATATAAGTTCCATCATTTTAATTCAGCTACAGCRTAGAACCAAATTGGTCAGTTTTACAACATACTTACCTCTTTCATGTTCATTTGAATCATGTACATTTATTATGAGCCAACTTCCTGAATGAATTCAATGTCATCTCTTGGAATCCGTTACAACATGCCTGCATGCCTTGTAAGGCTGCACACTGCACAGGCACTGCTCCTGCTATTCCTGCTACATTATTTGAACTTAGATAAGGTATCACTCTGGATAAGCACACTGGAGCATGAAGTGTTGCAGTATCCTTAAATTGCTTGGTGTGGTTTTCTTTTTCCATTAAATTTTATTTCCATCACTGTGAGAACAAAATCAAATCCAAGACTGAATCTTCCTGCAGATTTAATCATGCTTCCCTCGTTTTAATGGCCATTTAAAAGCATATAAATACCTATTTACATACCTATCTTTATTTATCTTGCCTTCAATAAATTATTCCAGGGCAGACTAAAAAAGTGTAAGTCAATGCTTTAGAAAGTGCAGCTGTGACTGAGGTGGCCACATGCTGCTGGCAGCAGTCAGACAGCATTTGCTAATGACATCCAGATAAGGAATTCACTTCTAGCTCCTTATTGTTCTCACAATTTGGACTCTGAACTTTTATAATCTGCTGTTACACAAATGAGGCTGTCCCTCCCAAGTAAACTCAACTTAAGTGATGCAGACCAACGTCTCCTTCGGTTTACTTTCAGGGGTTTTTTTTATTTCAAGTTGTTTTTCTTTCAAGGCATAAGAGATTAACACTGCTCTATTCCCCATACTTACCCTATACCACACAGTGTCCAAGCTGGTGATGGTAACAAGGAGACCAGCAGCTTACTGTGATTGAAGATGGGTTTCAAAGAGTTATCTGGCCTTTCGAGCCTTGAAAATACAGCCCTCCATTTCCTGAGGACTTCTGCCTTTCGAATATAAAAGTCCATAGGGCTTTTTGTGGATGAGTTTGAATCATATTGAATCCTTCCCAGATAAGCAGAAACTTCCCTCATAACCATAACTTAAGAACAGACCCAGACCCTCCTTTCCTCTTGATAACAAAACTTGAACATACTGTCTTCAGCACAAGAGACATTACTGAGCATCATTGTTTTAACCCTACTCACACATTTATTTTTATCTTAGGCATGCTATGCAGTTGTGGACTGTCATGTTTACTTGTGGCATTAAACTGAGGCAAGCAGACATGAGGCACTCATAAAAACTTTGATGTGAATCATCATGGCTTAGTAGCAGTGGAATCACTCATAGTAAATATAACTCATCCCCAAATCAGAACAAGCCACTATAAACTGGTAGCAGAGTTTATGGCAATTTGAAAAGACATTGGAGAATCCATTTTTAGAGCATGACCACTATCAATTCTCATTTTGTCTGCAAGCAGTAATAAATGTTTGTTAATATTGGGAAGGAAGAGAAAAAGAGAATTAGCAAGCACAGCTCATAAAAATCACTTAATCAGTAGCACAGTCCTCAGTTGCCCTCATGTTCTCACTGTTGTTCCTTGTGGAAAAAGCAGGTAAAATGCAGGAAAGCTGTTGGGATTCCCTTGGCCAAGTAGATCCTCCCAGTGAGAGGATGGGACCACAGGTGCTGTTCATACACCCACAGCAGAGACTTAGTTCTGTTCAGCTTGTGCCCTCCAAACAGAAATATTCTCAAGAAGGTGACAGTCACAACACCTGCCCTTGTACTCCTTGATCTGCACAGCAGACAGGCTGAGAGGACAGCAGCTGTGAATGTGCAGAACTAAGAACACGGGGAATTGTGTCACAGTCCTCTGCCATGTGCATTTGACTGATAGCAGTTCTCAGTTTGTTTATTCTGTTCTAACTCGGTGTTTTTACATCACTTCTTATTCTGAAAGACATTGTACATTGATCTTGCTGGTACCTGCTTGTGAACGAAACAGTGGAGGAGATGAGCATTTCATCATTCCAAAGATAAGCAGTAGAGAGGGATAGCTGGGGGAAGGAACAAGGATGCAAAAGTGTACCAGGAGGGTAACAGTGTCACTTCTCATCACTCCTACCACAAATCCCCACCAGTAATACCGRAAATATGGAGCAATCAAAACTAAGAAAGAGGCATAAAAATAGAGGAAAGATGAACAACAGAAATTACAAGACAGTTTGGCAAGGGAAACTTTTCTTCTTTCTAATAGATTGTTTTCGTAGTAGTTTCTTGTGTAGTAGGCTGATTACTGATTACACTGTTTCTCCCTGTGAGTAAAAATAATTGATTGAGTCCCAGTCGGGCAACATTTGCATTTAATAAATCTGAATTTTAAGGGGCACTGTTACTATATGTGGATTTATAGAATCTGAAGTCTCCTCAGAAAGGCATCCCATTTTCATAACAAATGAAATGAAAAAAATATTTCTCCCATATCAGGTACAAGAACATAACAGAAGAAACACCATCACAAAATCACCCAGACCTTCTTTAATTTCCCTTCAAATTCACAAAAGTAACAGTACTACTTTCCACAGAAAATGCTAATGTCCCTTGAATTTATGTAGACTTTTTACTTGTGTGTACTCACCTCTCTCTGGCATTGCTACACTTTAGGTGAACTCCTTGACGAGGAATTACAGACCACACTGCAGGATGATTTTATTAAGTCACCTGGGGCAGGAAAACCAAGTGTCTCAAATAAATAAGGAATTCTTTTTCTGCTCCCAAGAGCTGTCCCTACCTTCCACATAGGCTTGTTTGAGAAATTTCTTTGCTCTCACTGCACGTAGTCAGTAAGACTTGAGGCAAGTGGGAAAATTTATAACTACTTATTACTTTCAGGTGGCCTCAGTCTCCCTGAGGAATTAGTGCCTTACTAGTGCTGCCCTCTGCATAGCATGTTCTTACAGAACTGTATTTCAAATGAAATGTTTTACTATTAAAAAAAAAAAAACCTACTACAGGACTGATTTTTTTTTTTCCTCCTTTTCCACAATCATCCCACCATCCCCGTTTTAGGCCAACGTTTCTCATACTGGCCGAGTGCAAGTAAGAGATTTCCCCTACCCCAGCAATTGCAGCGTGGCTGTGCAGATGCTGGAGGCGGGCAGGGCTTTCTGCTGCCCCACCCAGCCCCCCGAGGATGCTCCCACGTCACTGCAGCTGCATCGCATTGGGCAATGTCCCCCAAAGGGCTTCCTCGGCGTCCTGCCGCTGCTGGAGCATCCCATCCCGGCCACTGCAGCCTCTGTCAGAAGACCATGGGGAGTGCTGCCAAGCGGGGTTGATCTGGGGTCTCTCTGAAGCAGCCTGCGGTGTGAAGCCGGCGGGAAACGCTCCCGCACGGCCTCGTCTCCTGGCAGGGGCACGATCGCAAACAGGGACTCCTCTGGCTGGGGCTCGGCTGCCACGTGTGTGACACTATCATTTGACCCACTTTATACAATTTTCCTTGTCTCCAGACAAGTTTTTTCCTTGTTTGGAGATATGGATGAAGATATGAAGATACAGACTAAGCTCATCCATTGAGGCCAGGGCACTGGACTCTGTCAAAAGCTCTTTTGAAATCCAAGGCGGCCACAGCTGTAACTTTCCCCATCTGTTCTTTGCCTAATTTCTCTGAAAACAAGTATACCAGACAACACCACACTTGAGGCTTTTTTACCTTTTATGCAGTTTTATTGGCTTGGTTTTGTCATCCAGGATTTTCCAGATGTTCTGTGATCTCACAATTAATATATGCAGGATCCGAGTCTCACACTAGCACTGAGATCAGACTTAGATATGTCCTTTCAATAGTATGACATGATTCTTGATTTGATTTACATTTCCTAAGCCTTTTCTATGTAAGAAAATAGAAAAGGCATGCAAATAATAACTTCAAATATCATTGGCAACTCCTAATAATCTCTTTCACTGCTAAACATTTAATACACTACAAAATGACTGTAATTGTTTGGAAATTTTTTGTATTTCTTTGGAAAACATATGGTGCACAGACACGTACATCCTGGGTTGAGTCTCCTGCTATTCACAGCTCTAAAATTAAAATGGCATTTCTAAATTTTATATCTGAGAAAGAAAAATGAACCAAGAAAAACATGACAGCATGCACGACTTTACAACACTAATTAGCCACTGGCAGGAGCCACCAGCACTCACATATAACCTTAGCAAGGCTTTGACTCAGAAYGTTATTTTTCTGCAGATTACCACCCTAAACTCAGACCATTTATTGTGAACTGCTGACATTTCAGCACCAGCCCGACAATACACGGCACAAACTGCTGACCAAAAACGAGCGTAGCCTTTTGACGTAGTAGGTGATACTTCATTATTGCGATATCTCTGTGACAATAATTCATTTTCCCTTCATAAAAATATCATCCTCTTAAATTAGTTACAGTGAGTTGGATAATTCTTAACAAAGAAGGGGTACACAAGCTGGAAGAATCACTCCTGCTTAATTATAGCAAAAAGCATAGCTCCTGCCTGATGCCCTGAAGTGTTTTAAGAATGAAAGTAACTTTTTAAATATGAATGATGCTAACTTTCACTCRACAAATTTTTTACTTTCTCTGAAATCAGAACTTTTTGAAATAGCTCGCAAAGGCTCAGGGGAGAAACCTGGTTGTCCTCTATGTATTTGCAAATCATATAGTGCATTCCTTTCAGATCACTGAAAGCATATAAACTATTGCTTGGGAAATAAACTATTTCCCAAGATGACACTTATGGGAGCAGAAACACACCAGCCAAACATGGTGAAATGTGAACATTTATTTGGGAGTGAAATGAAGCAGAGAGTGATATTTTGTGGAATTATCTTGTGTCAAGTTGTAAGTTATTTGGTAGAAGTAATTTCAAAATATATCAGTATTTCTTCAAGCAGTGAATGTTTTGCTACAGCTCTGTCAAATCTTGTAGAACTGAAAACTGTTCCATCAAAGTCAATGTGAATTCTGATAGTGAATACAAAAGGAACAGGCTTGCAGGAAGCATACCAAATAAAATTTAATAAATAAACATTGCAAACACTTTAAAAATCATTTTACTGCTTCTGTGGTACTGAMCCAATAAAACCACAGCAAGATTATAGTCTCTCCCTAAAGTGGATTAACAATTCCTTGGAAGAGAAGATTAATGTACAAAGACTGACATTTCCATATAAAARTATAAACAATTCCTGCATTGTTTATCCAGCTTTGCAGGTTAAATCATTCAAACCACTTTCCTTCCTTCTGCCCATTAGCTCCTACTCACACCCACTGGATGGGCTCCCCAAAGAGCAGGTGCCAGGGAGCTGTGGCTCTGGCACACCCCGGAGCTGCTTTGACCTGGCACTCTTCGAACAGAGAGCAGTAGAGAACAATGAGCTGTGATCAATCTTATGCAGTTTATAATTCTTTTTAATGAAATAATTTTACTTTAAAGTGACTGTATTTCTTTCTTGGAGATTTTGCTACATTTCTCAAGAATCCTCACTATTAGCACAACACRAGGCCTTGCATGATGGTTGTGCAAATGAGGCAGGCAGAGGGCCACTGAATGAGTAAGGTGTTATATGTATCTTGTCAGATTCAGACACCTTAGACTATTTTCTAAATCTCTCAGAAAGAAAAAAATGTGGGGGGTTTTTAATTTCAGCTTTTTCCMAAAAAACTGTTACCATTGTTCTTCTATATGCTATCGATCTGCACATTTCTGATTCTATGGACTGCAGTACAGCCATAAAAAATATTTCTGGGTTAAAGGTATTTGCAAAGAATCATATAGCACATGGGTGCATTTGGAGGAGATAAATCTGAAGGAGATATTTTCTTTTACATCCTGTAAAATTTGATACTGCCATCACATTCCCTTAAAGTGACCCATTCTCTTCTAGGAGATGACATAAAACAATAAATGAGCAACCTTAATGTGCTCTGTTAAATGCCTAAGGTTATTTGGCTTGGACTGCTTAAAACTGAAACTAAAGGGGATCACTGCTGAAGTCCCACAGTAGCAGGCAACACAGCTCCAAATCAGTAAGTACGAAGAACTGTGGTACATAGACCAGAAGGAGCAGCAGATAGCACATGGTGTTTCAGGCATCTGGGGAACTTCATGGATGAAAATTAAGGCATCCTAGAAATTACTGGAAGTCACTGCTTGTCAGGGATTATAAAAATAAATTTGAATCCTGTAATTAAATTTAGACCTTCTCACTTGTCCAAGTGTCATTGCAAAAGATTCACTATAGGCTACCAGGCTGCTTTGCCATGGACCGTTCTAAATTCCCCTGCTGGAGCCCTCACTTCCACACAGCTCTGCCTTCAGCGTATCTGAAGCAAAAATAGGACTGAAAGATGCAATCCAGTGAAGAAATTGCTTCAGCATACAAATATCTTATTTATAATTTTTAACAGAATTTAAAGTATTTTTCTGCTACTGCCTTCAGAAGAAAGTAAATACACACACACAAACTTTTGCTGGGAATGGTAGCTACTTTGTAGAGATGTTTTACTGATATAAGCATTTTTTGCCTCAAGTACTTTATTTAACTTGTCAACCTCCTACTGAAAGTAGATTTTTTTAAAAAAAAAATTATCTTTGTAAACTTCTGTAGCAAGTGTTTATTTTGCAACCATGGTGCTGAAATTAAACAGCTAGATAGAAACATATTTATATTCCTGCAACCACAGGACTCTTTTTTAAAGACTCCATGAATGTGTTGCTAAGAAACAAAGTCCTCGGTATATCTATGTCACTCTTTAACTTATCCTAATTATAAACAATTTTTTAAATTGCATTTGAAATTATATTTTTAATATTTAACCATTGTCCAATCACTTCGGACGTCATCTTGTTTACAGGAAGCAGTAGGAAAAAGGGACAAATGAAGTAAATAGGTTTGTTCTTCAAGTATCATCACTTGGAGTTGCTGAAGTGTTTACAGGAAGCCTTTTTCCCCACACGAGGGGGGTCAGCTCTATTACAGCAAACAGTTGTGATTGACCAGACCTTTGGCATTTTTGTGCTATTAATTCTTCCTGTAACTTGCTGCAAATGTTAGGCTTGTTTGTTTTCTTGTTTCTTATGAATAAATYGTACTGAGTAAGACCTAATGGTTTAGGGTTTGCCCAATTCTCAGGCTCTCTGCTCAAATCCCTGTTTCCGCCAGCAGATCTATTCCTCGATTGCACTGCCTACCCCTCCTAAACATAAATCACTTCTACGCTTCCTCAGAGTTGGACGGAACTTTCTCCTATGGCAAGGGGAAAAAAGAAAATAATTTGTATTCAGGCATAGCATTCAAGATACTTGAGCCAGAAACTGTGGACTTCCTACGTATATTGCACCTATCTGCATAAAAGCACAGCACCAGCTACAAAAGGATCAGACTGCAAATCTGTTTTGATTTCCCAGACACTATTAAAGTGAAGTGAAAACCAGAAAAAGTATGGATTACTACTCACCAAGGAAGAACCAATAACAGATGGTAAAGAGCTGCAGCTGTCACTGCCTTTCAGCCTTCACCAAAAAAACCTGAGACCTAATTAAATCACCAGGAAAGCTTGGAAAAGCCTGAAGAGAGTATGAATTAAAGAATCTGTGAGTTACATTTAAGAATCTTTAATGATAAGCAAGCATAGGTCYTGCTCACTAGCCTGACCTCCTCCCACCAGACACATGGGTTCCCAAAACAACTGAGTAAAACCAACAGCAAATATTTTGGTGTAGAGGGAGCAGTTTTACTGGATAGTCTGAATTGTTCTATTTAGAACATATAAAGGCTTCCTTCCAAATCATCCAAGCAGATGTATTAATGGTCATTGGAAAGCAAGCAGTGATAGTGGCTGTTCCATGCAGAGAATCAAATATGGTATTTTTCCAGTTGTTTGCTCAGCTMCAGTGTCTAAGACAAGAATCCGTGAGACACACAATACCTGTCACCACCACTCTCCACACTGCTGCATCCACTTGTAAGGAGCAACACACCTTTGAAAAGTCATTTTTATGAGAATACAAAGCAAGTTGTTACTGAACCAATTAACCTGACACTAATGTGCAGTATTTTCCATCTGAGATACACCCTCAATACAACAAGATGGCCATGGGGTACTGGAACTCATGATTGTTTTTTTTCCTTGCAACTACTCCTCATCATAGCAGTAAACTTTGGGTTATCTCAAGAACACAAAATGCAACCAGTCATATTAAACAGCCCCTCTTTTATCTCACTTTTGAAACATCATTACACAACCAGTATTTAAAAATTTCCTAGTAAGTATCAAAATTAAATGACATTCAGCAGAAAAACATTGTTCAAAGAGTAAATACTTCGCTCTATATAATGCAGCAACACTTAATGGAAAGTCATTGTTTGCTGAAATGAAAGACCAGTTTTGCCATTTTTAATGGTGGCAGATTGCAGAAGTTGAAATTGAAAAGCATCCAGGTTTTTTTTAAGGAAGTCACCATAGGCATTGTAAATTCCCTTGGAATTTGAGCACTTTTTCCAAGAAAATTAAATCTCATTCCAATCTATGCCATTAGTGAAGTGCTGTGTTACCATTAACATTCTGGAGCAGTGAACTGGCAGGCAAGGCACATCTGAAAGGTCCCAACATCTTGTCCTAAAGGATCACCATGGCTACAGGACTGGTAGCAATATTCCTATATTGCTATTCCTGAAATTGTTGCTAACGTATCAGACTAAACTAATAAAAACACTTATACAGATATCTGAAAATAAACGCACAAGGTGGGCACTTTGTCTCAAGAATCAGATTTAAAAGACCTTGAACCTTGCTCTCCATCTTTGTATCCAGGTAACAAACTACAGATATTTGCATAATCCCCGTGATGAGCAACTGGCTACTGATGGTTTCTTTGCTTCAGCACGTTGATTCAGCCCAGGCTAGGACCTCATTTTAGGATAACGTGCTTCCTTGTATAGCCTGCCATTGCTTAAGATCCCAATTAGATTAAAATATTCTCCCACCCTGAGGATTTCCTCAGTCATTAGTCAGAAATGAGATTCACTTTCTTCCCACCAGAGCACTTATTGCCCCTGCCTGCTCTGGAGGCACTAATTATTGCCAGCAGTAAATAGGCAGCTCATGACTGCTCACATCGTTAGTCAGCCTCTAAAGAGACCATCAGCACATCTCTAAGCAGCCTGTCCTTTGCTCCCTGCCTGGGCAATACTCAGATCCTAATGTGAAGCCATCCCACTGTTTTTTTTAATAATCTCATATTCCATAAAACATATAACTTGCTAATCATACAACACAGCACATTGCTGGCTCTTCTGTGAGATGAAATGATAACCCAATCACTTTCAGTGATAACAGGCCCTTGGGTGACTGTATCCTGAGCTGCCTCTGCAAGCTATCACATCATTGAGCAAAACAAAATATTAACAGAAAAACTCACATTTTTTCAGGATTCATAGTGTACGTGAAACACTGGCAGATATTTGGATAAAAATACTTTGATCCCAAGCACCGAACTGCCTCAGTTGCACTTTTATTTGCATTTTCTAAGCCTGGGTCATCAGAATGTGACCTTGTCTGCTTCAGACCACCAACTGCCCTGGGCTGCTCATGTGACAGCCACGTACAAACACTGGCACCTCTTATCTGAATTCTCATTGGCCTCCTCTCTGCCTTCACAGCTGATAGAACACATGGGAATGGCAGTGGCTGGCTTGAATCCAGTGTGAGGTTTTTTCCTGTAAGGATTATTTTTAACAACTTCGGATATTTTTTGTTACACAAAAATACAATAACTCTCAGAATACAGTTTGATAACTTTAATGAGGCTTTGCAATTTACATTCAGTGTGTACTAGTAGACAAAATACAAGACATCACATATACATATAAATTTTTCTTTGTTTTACAAGCCAACCAGTATGAACTACACAAGCTACATTTATTCACATGACAAAACAGAACATTGTCAAGCTTCATTCACTGATCAAATACCTCAACAATTTACGGACCAGCATTTTTTTTTCAGCTGCTAAAACAACAATCTTCCATGAGGAACAAATAATTTATGTCAACAGATACACTGACATCACAGTCTATGAAATGAAAAAGCGAAGTTGAGCACTGAGTGAATGCTTCCAGATTTCAGCAGAACTCAGGTGAAGCAATAGTACAGAAGTTAAACCAACATCAAATCTGTCCACACTTTATTAGCCCTATGACTGAGAAAACAAATCACATACAGAAATTCTTTAGGGTAAATGAAGCCATTTCATTTACAGGGTTATTTAACCCACTTATTTTTCAACCTTTTTAAAACAAAAAGGAAATAGCTGAAAAAAAAATGAAGTATTTAAACCTTTTGGGTTTTAATTTTCTGACTTACAAACTATTCTCACATACAACATGAATTTGTACTTTGTGAATAGTTTTGGTCCCTCAGACTGTCTTCTTAGTGAATCCGTTTTTAACTATTTTGTTCAAATATACCAACACTTCACTAATGTAGTTATTTGAAGTTAAGTAGATAAAAATAACATAAACCTTTCTATCTTAAAACAATATCTCTCATTTTTGGCTTCTGAGCACACAGTCACAAAAACCAAAGCTCCTTTTAGCAGCATTAAAGGTGAAGGGCCTTCTGTGTGAAGTCCTGAAAATTCTCTGGTACCTTCAGATATATCGAATGGTCTCAGCTCTTCAGACACAGACCCAGCAAGAACTCAGCATTCAGTTTGCTTTCACAAACAAAACTCTGCTCCCAAAGCAGTTCCCTGCAGAGGTGCTTATTTGGGCACACATATTTTCAAGACACACATGACCTTTTACAAATGGTGCAGATGTAGCACATGAGTATTTCAGTACATGCACTAGGGGAATGCTTCCAGAATTGTCCTTCAATTTGGGAGGCGCTATTTTTACAGACTAGTTTCAACACAATTTGTTGAAAGGACTAAAAGCTCACCAGTAGATCTCAAAACATAACTGTAGGCAAGATGAGCTCATCTGCTTCTGTGTTCCCACAGGGAACCTCAGGTTTTTTCAGTGATTTCAAAGGAACACTAACACTGATGAAGTTTGCAGCTCTCCCAAAAATACATGGAACAGTAAATGACTAAGAGGTCAAGTCAAGCAAAGTGTCTTTTATATATACAACTGGTAAATTTAATGCTTAGAAGCAAAGAATACCCTTATGGAAACGACGCTGGACTTTATCCTAGAAAACAGTGACTCTGCAAAGGATTTGGGGGTATCTCTGGTAGAAAAAATCTACCCCTTTCAAAAATCACCTTGGAAATCACTTTTGCACTTGCAAGAAGCCTGTTAAGGTAAAGGGTTTGGCATGGAGTGTTATTAGGAACCCTCTTCACTTTAGTGCATGGAAGGGAAAAATCAGGATGATTTATCATTCCACTACCAGTTTTGGAAGGGATATATTCTAAAGTGAATTAAAACATTCAAGGGCATCTTTCGGAGTAGCAATATCAAACTGGTAAGCAACAACAGCAAACCACTCACAGTTTAAAACAAATGCCAAACCACTGAGCCTTGGAATTCATTTTAAGGTACTGCCCATGTGGGAGCGTTGCCTCCATCATCTCTTCATAGACCGTGTTAAACTTCATTGTCCCATAGAGCTGAGAGGCTGTAGGTTTACCTGCTTGGAACCTCCTGGTGACTCAGATATCGCTGCAACCTTCAGAGAATTCTTGATGGAGCTGAGCTCCCACACATGTAAGTTTATGACGTGCACGCCACAACAGCTCCTGGCGATCTTGTAGAGGTTTTTAAGCACAGCCTTCCGGAGAAGGATGTACACCCAGGGATCCAAAATCTGATTCCACGTGGCCATTCGCAGAGCAAAAAGTATCGTTTCACAGGGCTCCTTTGAGTGACTCTTGCTAATCCCAATTCTGGCCATGGTCACCTGAAAAGGGAATATTTTAATATGCATCAAAAAATACATCAAGAACGGAAATGACCTGAAAATTGAGTATTTTTAAATTGTACATTAAAAAAATACAACAAGAGAGCATGTAAATGAGTGAAATTGTTTCAACATTGTCTCTAATCTTCACACCTTCACAGCATCAGTGCATCCCAACTGCAATGTAAATGCTTTGAGGCATGTAACATTTATCATCCTAGAAATCCTCTAATGTTTTACAAAGGACACACACGTGCCTCTGCTGAATTACTTCTGCTGAACTTCGAGCAGAGGATGGCAACCAGCCAGAGAACACCCTCCAAAACGAGGGACTGATCTGAGCAACAAGTGAAAACTTAATCCAGAATTTGAGCTAAAAAAAGCATGCCAAGACTGTTGCAGAGATGAATTTTCTCAAGGACAGAAGCCACTTGTAGGTGGCAACACATTTTTATGAAAGCTATTTATTTTTTCAYGTTTTCCTAATTAAAGGCTGCATAAGGAACACAGTGCCTTGATCTCAACAAGAAGATTCACATGTGTTACGCTGCAACAGAACACAATTTATTGACACCAGAGGATTTAGAGGTCTGTAGGAAAATTTAAGCCATGGTGACAAAAGCCACTGAGGCCCCTCCCCCTTGTCAGTGCAGACACAGAGGGTTTCATTCACCTCTGGAGGTGCTGCACATGGACCGACCTCCACCGGCAACAACATTACAAGAACAAGTAGTTCCACATGGTGGAGGCATCTTCCAGAATGGCTCGGCAGGATGGCATSTGGCAGGACAGCCAAGGGCTACACCAGCCCAGCAAGATGTGGCTCTGGCCTCCCCACTCTGCAGAGCAACAACCTGGGCTGTGAGACACCAGCCCTAGTGAAACTCAGGCCACTGGGACTCCTGCCCTGCAGAGACCTTCTTTATAGGCTGTCTGCCACGGGGGGTTTGTAACTTGAGTTCCTGTGTGAAGGAAGCCTGATCTGCCAAGCCAGGAATCTGCCAGGAGATGSTAAATTATCTCTCTCTCTTATTAATGTTAAAAGCACATGAAGACTTTTTTGGTAGAAAGATGAAACACTAAGGCTTTTAGTTCCAAAGCCTTTAAAGTGATACAGTTATTAACTAAGAAACAGTATATTTTACAAGTGATGCTGCGAGTACACTGATTTATTGGGCAATGAGAGGTAGGGTCAGTCTGTCCAACTGCAGAGTTGTCGTTTCAAAAATAAACACCCAAAAAAAAATCAACAAAAAAACTAAAAGATCATAATGAATGAAGAGAGGAAACTAAAGCTCAGTATTCCAGCACACCTATTTTACTCCTTTTCAAATGCTTCTCTGTATTCCTCGACCCTACCTATAACTTGCAGGTCACCACATCTGAATACAAACTTGAATGGAACAAMGTGAATGCATAAAAGGACACTGAACTTGTTTGATGAAGTATTTGATGGAACGTTTGTGTATGGCATCTACGGGAGCAGCAAAGGAAGCCCCCAGCAACATTGCTGAGGAGGCTGGTGGGACTGGCAGGAGCACAGCTGGGAACTGGTGCGAGGAGGAGGAGGAATGTCTGAGCACCAAGCCAACACAAACACAAGCCGGTTCCCTGAATCTGCTTTTCACCCCACAACCACTGGGCACATTCCTCTCTGACATCACCAGCCCACCCAAACTTGAACAGCTCCTTTGGCTTCTGCGTAGGATGTTTTTTTCAGAACAGTCTACACTTTATTTATTAGAGATCCAATACCACAAGCCAAACTCAGACAGAATATTCTTTACTCTGCAAATAGGACTGGGCAGCAAATGGCAGCTCAACAGAGCTCACAGACCAATGTCCTTATCCCATACAGCATGTTTGACATAATACAGACATACAGCTTCCTAATCTGCTTCTTGAGTACTCCAAAATCCACTTCTTGTTCCTCTCTCACATTCTGTGGAGTTAATAAATGCCAAATCCAAYGCAATTTCATGTCCAGAAAAACAAGCAGTAGACGTTGCCAATAAGGAAAAGTAGCTCCATCCAGATTTTGTAACACTTATTTTCTCATGTTACCTAGAACACTTGTGAGATTCCTTTCCATTTAGAAGTAATCACCTCTAAGTGAATCTATTCATTTGCTATTCAACATTTAAGTTACCTCTTCTGAACATCCGACATACAAAAAATAACACATCTGAACTCAGAGCAAGTACAGCTTATGTACACAGACACAAGTTTAAGCAACTCAGCTTCAAGTTCCTGTATTTGAAATAATAAGATAAAATCTAGATTATCTACAAATTTTGTTTCTTAAAATAAGAATTTCCTAACTATATTACTTACATTATTTGGGAGTATTATGCAGAAATTAAAAAATATTTTCTTTCTTGTATCACTGGGATTAACATAAAATAATATCCCAGCTTTATGAAGTTCTGAGAGGCCGAGATTTCCATATGAAAATGGACTAAAACAGAGAATCTCATTACAGCCCCAGCATGAGCATTTTTTTCCTAAAACAGTTGTGGCAGAGCAGCAGGACATGTTACCATCACTTTGTCTCTGAGCAAAACACGCAGACAGTCTGTATTTGCTCCCTGGGTGTGAGAAACTTGCGTCACCAAACCGGTTCAAGTCATCAGCTCAGGAACTGCCACCAGAGCTTGGTGCAGTGCTAAGGGGACCTCTGAGAGCAGGACCATCTCCACAGGCACAGAAAGGACACTTCTTTTCTTCCTGTTTGACTATTAGTGGTCAATAATCAGTTCAAAGTCAGGAAACCAATTCAAACACTTCTTCCCTGCAGGTCCATCAGGCTAGCACGACAAAGGAATTCTGCTCTCTGTAGCCAGGAGTACATAAGTGGGGAAGAGGCAAGGCTATTGCATCATATCTAAACRCCTTTGATCTCCCCAACTGAAGTTAATATTCATGCGGATTCAGCAGTATGACTCAAGAAATTAATCCCCAGCTGGTAAATAATAAACGTTAACTCATGACATTTTCTAACATATTTAGAAATGGCAGAAGCCAAGTAGCACTTTGCTGATTTATACAATGTTTATATGAAGACAGCTGAAGTATGTCTCCCTGGTTTACAAAAAAAAAGAAAAAAATGAAAGTATCACATGATGTAACTAAGAGAATTCAAACTTTCTTTAGAAAATGAACTACAAAACCGTAACTGTAAAAACAATTTTTAGAAACCAAGGGTACCTGCTTTTAAGATATAAAGTTACACTGACTCATATTAGTCCTTGCTGGTGTRAGGAAAGACCTGAGAATTCTCTGTCCCTAAAAATATATAAAGAGAAATCAAATTTGTGTCAAGCAAGGACTTGACACAATACATTAAACTTCTGCATACTTTTTGTCCAATTTTAAGCTTCATTAAAACCAAAGCTCACTTTGCAAGATCCAGAAAGTCAGWTGGAAAATTTTTTAAAACATTTTGAAATTGTTGACTTCTTTAATTTTGCACCTAGCAGAGAGCATCAGAGAATTGCCATTTGCCTTAGGGACAAAGCTTACTGCAACAACCTGAAAAAAAATTGCTCCAAGGCTTCACACCACTCTCTAGACATAAACAGCACTAATTCAATTTTCCTTCCAATTGGATCTACACGAGAACAACTAATAGGCTAAATGGCTGTGCTGCTTAGTCACATTCCTGCTGGTACTCAAGGACAGCCAGTCAAAACAAGAAGTAGACTTTTCTGCCAGTTAAGAAATAAGACAAAAATGCAACTTTGATGCATTTCAGCACATAAGCTCTAAATCCAGGTTCCATCCTTGACTTCAGGAAACTGGATAAAAACCAGTCACCAAGAGATTGACATGGAAAGCAGAGTAGACAAATATCGGAAATTCTTGACTTCTGCAGCTCAGCCTTCAGTCTCCACTTCCCTGTGGGAACCTTGCAGACCCTCCCAAGCCTCTTCCTCTTCCTTTGGATTTCCTTACAGGCAGTTCTGAGAATTTCCATTAATGTAGTTATATTTTGTCACTAATGCCTGTGTAGAACCCTGAAGTGTAAATCCCCTTCTAAAACACACAGGATTCAAGGCAGAACCTTACTGATTATGTCCCAATCCACAGAAACAAAACTCRTATACTTATTTTGAATTTCTAGAGTTTTTGGAACTTTCACTATTCGTGCTACAAAAGAAGCTTCAGTCTAACAGGCAAGGGATCATACAAGATCACACTTTGGAGTACTCTATATAAACACAGACTTTAAGAAAAAAAATTTGCAAAACAGCAGGAGAAAGAAATAATAATGCATATATCTTCACATTTTATGTACCATTTTATATCTCTCAAGTAGAGCTGTTAGAAAAGAAACACTGACGTCAAATTGCCTGTATCATTGCTATATAGATCTTGCAGTATGTAAACCAAGCATTTCTTGCAACAAAGCTGAGTATGCTTCATTTTATTTATGTGATTGTGTAAGTCAGTTTAAAAACAAGGGCTTCCAAGAACAATATGCAGTGCACCACTTCTGCCATCAAAATGCTAGTACACACACTGTTCTACTTGTGCCACATAATGCTCTTTATGTTCTAGATCTCCAACATGTTTTTCCCCTAATGCTTTCCTTTCCCATTCTAAAAGAAGTATATTAACTATATCTTCAACTTTTATAGACCAGATGATCACTTAGCTTAGCAATTAAATTTTAACTGAGCATAGTGATTTTATGAAAAATGTCAATTTAAAAAGGAATTGTAGATGACAAAATACATGAGCTAGCTTTCCTCCACATTAACGTCCAGAGGGTACTTTTAAGGGCGCATGTAATAATTCCTTATGTAAAATTTTGCAGRATCAGCTCTTGAGAAACAGCAGCAGAATAAGGGACTCTCCTTTTATTTATATTTCTGTGACAAAGTAATAACGCCACTAAAAATTTAGAGGGGATCCACTGGTTCACTATTTGCCCCCCTTAAAAAGGAATTGCATAAACCTTTTGGAGGTATTGTAAAGCTAAAGGTGCTTGGAGGTGTGCAAAGTCCAAAAGGTTGGGAGAAAACAGGAAAACACCGAATTTTGCACAAAGCAAATAAAAATATTTTCTCATATTCCTTTCTCAGACACAGCTTAGTCTGTGACCAGCCAACTTCTCACTGAACTTGACAGGAATGAAATTAGGAAGTAAGCCTCATAACCAGAAGGGGGGTGGAAGGTGGTGTGTGCATAAACTTGCAAACATTAACTGAAAATGAAGCTTTTATTTTCTGTCAACTTTCCCTTTAGACACTACCTTTTTGCATCTGTTTTGCAGTAGCATAAATTCATGTTGGGCTTCAATAAAGCGTTCCAGGTCACCTCTTTGTTTCTCCTAAATAATCCAAATATTTCTGTCTTGGATTGACAGTCCTTTTTCTTCATTTCCTTTCCTCCCCATCAAAATTAGAAATACTTTGGTTCAACTAGCTGGCAATGTAATTACTCTCACAGCTTAATTGATAACTCATCTGAAATGAAAGCATTGCGGATATGGATAGAAAATAATCTAGCATTGGAAACAGTAGATGACTCACTGCATAATGAAAAGACATAGTGTCCATACCAAAGTCAAATAAACAACCTGTTTCCTGAGCTACATGTTTTAAAGTTACAAGAAAGCTGCTTCCATAGCGTGAGGAATGTATTCCTGCCTAAGGACAAGGCCTGTAACAAAAAATCCCTTGCGCAAAAAAATTAATTTTATAGATAAAATTAAAATATGCTTCATCCAGAAATACAAGAGAAACTTTACAGGACAACTATAAGGACCAGAAAACAACAGAGTGTTTCTAATATGTATAATAACGACCATCTTTAAGTATTTAGGGATGCAAGGACTATACATGTTTGGGATTCATTTATTCTTCCATTAGGGTCAGTTGGGTAAAGCTTCAAACTCTGGAAGTGACCTATTACTTCTCTTTTGTTGTTTTGCTTTCCAGGTTTTCACACTCATTTGGGAAGAAATTCACATTTGTAATGGTTAAGTAAATATTCTAATTTATTCAGGAGCAACAGAACTTCTCTCACTGATACCCTACAAATATCCAAAGAAAGAATCACAAATAACACATGATACCAGGAAGGAAGAGAACTGTCTGAATGAAGGAAAAAGACAATATACAGTCAGTCTGGAAGGAAGAGGAGCTGCAAAGGTCCATAACTAGAACAGGCTGAAAAGGTTGGAAGAGACCTCTGAGATCAGCAAGTTCAACCATTAACCCAGCACCTTCGTGTCCACCACTAAACCATTTCCATATGCCCAAGTGCCACATMCACATAACTTTTGAACACTTCCAGGATGGTGATTCCAGGACTTTCCTGGGCAGCCTATTCCAATGCCTGATCACCYTCTCAATGAAGAAATGTTTTCCTAATTTCTAATTTTAACCTCCCCTAGTGCTCTTGTCCCTGCTGAAGATGGATTGGAGTCATATCCACCTAATGACTTGGGGCTGATTTGCAGTGTTTGAAAAATCTGGCTGGAGGTAAAAGAAGACATGATRCATTGCTTTCATGTTATTTTTTTAAATCACCTTTGTTAAAGTGACTTATTCTATATATCATTCTAGAGGAGTAAAGGAAGAAGCTATGATCAGAAATGGCTAGGCTAATGAATTAGCAATATATTTGCCAAGTTGGAGTATATAACTTGCAATTACATTTTAACATCGGCAAATAAATTGAAGGGGACTGCTGTGCAGCTCTACCACCTTTCAGGGGAAGGATGAAGTGAAAAATCAAGTCTCCATTTAAGAGGGATTTATTTCTCACTACTTCTGCAAATGAAAGCTCCTGGTAAAAGGTGGATTCAATTTTTTTTCCGATTCACTAATGAACTGTAAATCCTTAGACAAATTGCTACCACTTACAGGGATCCTCACTTCCTTCCTGCTTCACTTTCTCTTTTTCCTCTTCACTCTGCAGTGAAGCAGATGGGAACACAGCTGGTCACATCCCTCCCAGCACAAGAATCTTCCTCCCCATGTACTCATGTCCTGATGTCAGTCATACCATGGGTCATGAGGTTACTCTTGAGCAGACTCACTACAATCCTTTTCATTCTACCTCGCTCCTGTAACTTTGGGACCAAACCTGAGGGGCAACACGCAGGTCCACGACAGCAAAAGGTGGYGACCAGCTGGAGATCAGTCATAAAGTTCCAATTCTCCAGTGACAATTAATCTTTGGTTTCTATGAGTTTAGTATTGAGGCCTAATTATCTTAAAAACGTTAGTTCAGGACACCCCTTACACAAAGGCTCACCTTCAGCCTTCTGTGGGAAATCATGCAGAAGCACAGCTCTCACGCCAMTCTAACCTCCCCTTCGGCACATGGATCTGACTGAACAGAAGAGCTAAGAGCAAGCTTAGGAGCTGCTCCCCAGTTCTGCTCTGCCTGGACAGTAAGTGCAACCCTTCAGCAGAGATGGTACATTACCTACAGAGCAGCTCCTGTTCATCCTGCCACTCACCATTTCACCTCATCCAATACGAAAGAGAATCCCAAAGAATGAGTCATGATTACTAAAACTTCCCCATCACCCCTGCTGTAAACCCTTTCTGCAATGTTCTGCTCCCTGACCACTGCTGTTTCTAGAACCACACACAGAACCACGACAGGAGGATGCTCCTACACTTCTGGGTGCTGGACACACAGGGAACCTCCGTGCTCAGGGAGCTTGCAATCCAAACTGCAATTCAGCAATTCCTCTCAGATGTTAACAAATTCTACAGCACTAGTGAAACAASTAACTTGTACTAGAAAGCATTTATAAGAACCATGCCAAACTTAAGACTGTGAATTAACACCMTAATAAATATCTCACAGAATAAATGAATGTATATTACACCCTGATGGCTATCATTAAACCTGGTGAGGATAAAGGACTTTCTGGAGTTGTTCCACATGAGTGTATTTCTCCCTGAGACATTTCAGCAACAACTTTACCATTTAAAGTGTTTAGATAGTCATGAAACACAGCTTTCCTAAAATAACCATCCAAAAATGGTTATGCCATGTATGACATTTTCCAAAGATGGTTATGCAGTGTATGACACTTTCAAGTAAGAAACGCCTGAATAAGCGTAATATCTAGGAAATAGGAAGAATTCTCTTAAACAATTGAATGGATGTCAAACTGACTTACTTTTTAATATAAACACAGAATGCAAAAACTTAGCCAACTGAACAAGGAAAGGTTATGAATGGCAAATTTATTTGAGTGAAGTTTTCAGAATTTGATTTTTTGGCATGGCAACTTCAAAATTGAAAAAAAAATCAACATTTTCTGTAAAAGTCACTGACACCCACTTGGAACAAAATATTGTGTTTCAATTTCTAGATCTTCATGGTTTAATTCGGTATATAACACCTAAATTTAAAAATCAAGAAGTAAACAATTACGAAAGAAAACCAGAACCACGTTATTCTGAAAACGGCATGCTCTCACATGACTGGAAACCTGCCTTCCCTACTTCTTCTCTCCAAAACAAWCAATCTTATTGTATTCTGATGGCAYTGCATTTTCAGAAAAGGCTTTACATAAATTTTTCCAAACAGCACAAGTAAACATAGATAACAAAAACTATATTTATGCTTTCCCAGAAGCCTCTGGTAAAGAGCAATCTGTCAATCTCAGCCCTCCCTCCTTCCCTGGTTCATATCATCACCACCCCCCATTTCTTCTCCAGCACTTCCTTCCTGATGAGAGAATATCTCAGCTGCTCCCTGACTTCTGTGAGAGCGAGGTAAACACTTGAATTACAAATATAGCCACAATTAATATAGAGTTTCTAAGCTCTCTATGATAAACTACACTCTAGCCCACACTTATAAACATTTTTTTAAAATAATTCATATTTCTCAGAAAGGATAAGGTCTGTAAATCTCTATGTACTGTAAAAGATGAAAATACGAACAAACCAATTCTGAACACCAAAACAGTACCTTTACAATTCATATGGTTTTAGGTAGGTATAGTCTAAAATTAATCTCATTCCATTTCTCATCTAACCTGGTGGAAATTAGCCAGCTGTGCCTCTTAAGAATCCAAAATAAAAGCAAGTTCTCTACAATCAATATTAAAWAAGGTATGAACATCTTATCCAAGGGTTTGTAGTATCACAGAAACACATCTCAATAGGTGGATTGGATTTTTAAATGCATTGTATTGAACTCTGTTACTCTTTCTGCCAACATATGCAAATTCTTTCCAGGAGTATTTTCATGGGGACATCAAAAGCACACTCAAATTGTCTGAGTTGCTGATTAAATCTTATTCCATGGGAAACTAAGCTGAAAAGACACTTCTGTCTTCAGACTAAAAAAAAACTTCAATGAAAATGAATGTTCTCTTTCCTCTTAACCCATAAAATGAGTTTATGTATTTCAAAATACCTTTTGGGCCATAATATTAGCAATGACAGTAACCTTTCAGCAATTTAACCTTGAGTATCAGACGCTAGGAGAAATTCAAGCAAGAACAGTAACTGGATTTGCACAGAGTTAATGGACTCTGTTTGATTAAACAAGCAATCAAAGGGCCATGATAGAAGGGAGAGCGAGAGCCCTTCCTCTAATGTAGCTCAAAAAGACCAGAAAACTCGTGAGATTTTTTTTCTTTCCAGAGGAACTCAAGGAGCATTTTATTCACTCCARCTGCCCCTCCTGATCTCCTCTGACACAGCAAGGTCTGGAAGAGAAATAGCTACCTACAGTCGACAACAACCATCACTGTATTGATGCTTCGGACTAGAGATAAAGAGGTGTATCAAGCAGGCCTGCTGCTGCCAAAACGCTTTTTTTCCTTTCCCCATGTAACTCGTTCATTTATTAAAACCATTGTGGCAGCAGTGGGGTCCTGAGATGGGCTCACACCTGTCCTCAGAGATGCAATGACAGCGTCCAAGCAGTTTTCCCATGGGAGACCTGCCGCAGGTCACCTCCCCTACCACAGGGAGGGCGTGAAGTGTTTCCCAGACCCAACACAAACCACTTCTGCTGACAATGCATCCTGTCTTTGTGTGGTGTCAGCAGACAAACGTTCTAGCAAGAATTCAATTACAAAAGCCAACACAAGCATAGTAATTATCATTGATTATCTTCTTTGAAATCTGGATCCTGAAAAGGACAGATAAGTGTTGTTTTTCCCTCTGAAAGTTTACAACAGCACTCAAAGTTGCAAGGTTAGCTGAACAAATTTAAGAGTATCTCCTTCTTCTTCTTCAGAAACACATGACCGGAAATTGAAAGCCTAATTTATTCYTTTTCAAAATAAAAGATCACTCTCCCTGTTGACAGTGCCTGTGCAGGCATAAGCAGCTCACGGAGGCTGCAGCTTTGACAAATAAAGTGTAAGACAAAAACACACTTCTGCAGAGCAGCCCCTGGGAGAYCTGACTCCTCGCTGGCAGAGCAAGACCCACATCTTGGGACATCTCTCTGGTTCTCCTCAGCTGCACTTTCTGATTATGAGAAATCATCAGTCACGAGAGCACAAGGGATAAATTTTTAAGTAACCCTTTTGTTGTAGGGACAATACAATACAACCAGCAATATTTGAAGGCATACAAGCAGCATTAATMAAGCAACAAGCTCATATGCATGATGCCCATTGCACATATAAGCACAAGGTAGTACAACAGAAATTTAAACTGCCAGCTTATTAAAGACAGGAAACAAGAATGGAGGGAGAGACTTCAAGAGTAACACAGGTATGAACTCCTGGCAAAGTGAACACATGACTACACAAGCAAAAACACTCCAATGAGATGCACAGAGGACTGCCTTGTACATCAAACTACTTGATATTGTACACAACTACACAGCCTAGAACTTACTTAGTGGAAAACCTGCAGCAAACTGACCTCCTTCGGCACCTACCAACCATGAGCCTCTCYCTGCACCCAAAATACCAGCTGGAGCAACCATGGTGGGATGGGGTAAGGGAATGCCAACAAGAGCCTCTCTGTTAGTACATAACTGCCCTTCTCACYGGCTCCAGCAGCACATGCACTGAAAGGACCACCCAGATCAGCACTTCACTTCTAAGCTGAAGTGGTTYGGTAAATTGTAAGCTGAACGCAGCCCTCGGTGCACAAAAACCAGCAATCAAGCCTCTTCGCATGAGACAATCTCAGGACAAGAAAAAGTCAGAGTATGCTCAGCGAAACACAATTAGCATAAAAAATTTGGAAGAGAAGAGATTACAGGAGAAGGGACTGATAAAAATTAATCTAAGCAGTAAAAAAAGCAACTGAATCAGAGTTGATTTATTCATATGAAATAAACAGAGGTCTTTCCAATAAAAACAGGAATGGCTATTTTYAGCAGTAGAGGGGAGGTAAAACTGGAATGAAATTAATCAGTTAACTGCATGGAAACAGATCTTAACAAGAATAATCTGAATGTAAAAGTATTTTTCTCAGGCTGAGACTGTGTTCCACACATGAAAAATATTAGAAATGTCTCCATATCATAATTTGTTCCTGTAAACAAATTCACTTTGAAATAAATCCCTCCTGTCCATACTTACAGGCAGTTCTCTTTGCTACTCCAAAGAACAAATTTTAAAATATGTTTATCCCTTGAGCCCTACAGAATATGACATACTCAAGTCAGAATTTGCTCATACAAACACAGCTCCAAACCCAAGCTGTTTCATGACAGGCCAGATGTCAAGTCACAGCCAAAAAACAGCTTTATATAACCATCTATTTCATCAGAGGTGCTCGTCACAAAATGCTCCCACCCAACTATTTGCTTYGGGAACCCAACCCCTAGGGACCAARTTTATCCAGCAAAATTCACATACCCTTAGCAAAGGGCAAAGGCTCTCACAAGGATGAGAAAAGGTGACACTACCCAGAGAAGCTGATGCTACCATCTTCGGAACATATTTACCAGGAATTACCCATCACAAAGCAAAATTACTTGGACTGTAAGAACAAATGTGTTTCYGCAAATTGTTGACTACATATATTATAAAATGCATGAATTTCACTTGTTTGGGGTTTTTTGTGAATTCCCTCCCACTTTCAGCTCCTCAAAAGGAGATCAATGTTCCCCCATAGGGGAAGAAGCAGGGAGTACCCTTCATTCTCATACTTCATTAAGGAAAGTGGCAGAAAACTTGAAAAAGCTGCTTATTTTTGAAAAACAGATGAGATGGAGCTTCAGGAAAGAAACCAAAATGAAAAAAAGAAATCAGRAGGAGATCCCTGTCCAACAGCTCCAGGCAGAGCCCCACATGAGCCATGCCATTTCTGCTTCTGAAAAATGCTCCAGATCTTCAGGAATCTTAAGTCAGAGGTGGTGATTGATTATAATACTATATATCATTATATATAATATTAAACGTTAGCTATATATACATTTACAAACATATATAAATTGGCATTGAAACAACGTCACTACCACTGAGCAGATGTAGAAGTCAAGTTCAGTTCCACACCAGACAACCTAAAGGACAATCCAGGGTCTTGTGACTCTAATGACATCTGAAAGTGATTTTGTCACAGGACAGTGAGAGTTGGATTACAGTACTGGGTAGACTTGATTATGGTAGCCATGYACATATGTCAATGGACATACCAGACTAGATCGAAAACAGAAGGGAAATAAACAAAGCAAACCCCCCCATCAGATGGGGAATCACACCAAATTAATCCAAACTCTTGTCTCTGCAAACCACATGTGGTATAAACCGCACTGCCTTCCTCCACTTTCTCTTCCAGAGGTTTGTTTGGTTTCTAATCGCTTTGGTTTACATTGAGGCCATTGACTCTCATGAAACATTTTGTTCTGTATACTCTTTGGGATAGAGAACCCAGGCAAAATTCACAATTCAAACACTAACACTGACTTCTAGATTTAGAGCTTTGAGAAAAAAAATTAAAGAAGTTAATGACTGCAGAACAAGCAGGTATTTAGGTCCTTTTCCAGATAATTTCACCTATGAACACCTGCTCCTATTTATGTCAACAAATACTTATTTTGGCATATACTGATTATATTATGGAATGTAAACCATTCACTTCGCAAATTAAAAGCCCTGAGACCTTTCAGATATACCAGACAAGTAGGTTTGAATCAGCAATTCATCATAAAGCACACACTTCGATAAACCCCAATCACATTAATGTAGCATTTGAGCAGTACATTCTTGACAAAGCTTTATTCAACTGCAGGCCAAAAAATCTTGCTAAATTAACACCACACCTATAATTCTGTTTGTATTCAGTGAACAGAATGCTATCAAAACAAGGACTGGGTAATTCAGCAAATTTAATTATATAAACTCTATGATCCTAACAGCTAAGACAGGAAATGCCTACAAAGGACCCCATCCCATTGCACTTYCCAGACTATTGAACGCTGGCTAAAACATTAATTATTCAGTTCCTTGAAACTTTGTTTCGAGACCTAAATCCCACCTTACACTAACTTTTTTTTTTTAACTCTTCCTTTCTGACATTAATTTGTCCATATTGCAGAACTATTTTCCATACTGYCAGGCTGATAATGGTGTTAGCTTGGCTCATCTCTTTTCAAAGGAGATCCAAAGGCAAAGCATTGCAAGCCTGGCATGCACAGAAAGCACCAGCAGACTTGCCACCCAATAAACCAGAATTCCTTGTGTCTGCCACCTTCCCTCTGCAACACAGTCCCAAAAACTACCAAGTACAAAATTAAGCTAGAAATCATTCACTGGCCTGTATCATAAGCTGATGCAAAGGCAAAATTCCGAAAAGGCCCTGAAAAAAATTCCTGCTGAAATAAGAATTTATCTTCAACTACAACTTAGATGAAGTTAGATGCTTTACCAAAATTAGTGCTGTTATTTCATTAGATTGTAAAGATTTTTAAAATTTTATATATATTTAATATGTATTATAATTAATAAAAGTTGAAAGGCATAACAAAACTACCAACACTGAAAGAACAACCATAGTAGTTGTAATTTAGTGTTAGAATAAATAGAATAAATTAAGTATCTCTTTTGAACTAAAAAGGTTTATAGTTTTTCTGACACACAAGGGTTTTTAAAAACAACATGAATTCCTACCTTTAAGAACAATTATTTTATCTGAAAATAAATGTCACCAGAGGATAATAATGCTGCTTTTTCATGGAAAGTAAAGTCATCATTTGAGTTGCTTTTCTTGAAAACCATTCTGTGACTTGACCAAAACTTCAAGAGGTGTCTGAAGCAACTGTAAGGAAGTTCACTACAAAACTTGCTATACTGCTCTGACAACTTTGTTTATGCTCCACACATTACAGCCATGACACTGACAGAAGCCCACACGAATTTAAACTATGCTGCAGAGCAAGACTAGAAAAATTCTCTGTGATTTGAACAAAAGTGAAAGAGTTTTTGTGCATTTCAGTTATTGCAGACATTTACATCCAGACTTTCTCCTTTAAGTCTGTGATACTGGATTAATTAAATGCTACCTGCCAGATATACTCAACTGCTGCAGCTAGGCTAGTATCAGTATCTAAATTAGAACTAACTCAGGTAACTTCAGACTCTACCATAGGCAGATGAGATATAGCTGGATCTCAGACTTAAATGTCAGTATTTGTTAGCTCAAACCAAAATTGCCCCTGATTTATATCACCAGAAAACCATGGAACCCTGTTTCTAGGAGAGAAATTAAGATTTCATATGACTTGTGATTTAAACCCTCTGACCCTAGTAAAAAAATTCATTTTCTTCAGACAGGTTTACTATACTAAAAGGAGGCATAGCTARTATCGGCTTTATAATGCCATCATACAACAGGAGTTGTCAAATTCTTTCCTGTATCACAATCCCACCTCCTCTGACCCCGTTCACTGACAGAGCAGGTGTTCACATGAGCACCACTGACCCTTCGAGAGTCACAGCAGGGACACTCCTACACCAACAGCAGCTCTGCTGCTCATCTCTCCAGGTTACCAACTCAGCTTGCTTAGGTCTAAACCAAATGTTGATTTTAACCCACTGCCAATCATGACTCTAAAGCAAAGCCCTTAACACCCTGCTAACAGAGTGGAGGATTTTTAGGTTCTTAACTGTTATCTGCCAYAACACAGCTCACAAGTAGCAGCAGACTGTCAAACTAACAAACAGACCGCCATAAATAAAAAAATTATCTGAACCAGCGTACAGAGTTGAAAGACCTCCCAATCCTATTGCTGAATTTTTGGAAGAGTTCAATATTTGTTCTGAATTATTCTAGCCACGATTCTGCTACCACTGTCTGTTTCACAGCACTGGAAATACAGTCCTCACAATCCCTATATATTTACCTTACTCAATGTATTATTGATCAGAAGTGGAGAATACCATTTTTTATAGATGCATAGGTACACACATTATGGGCAATATGCTATAAAATTGATACCACTGAACAAATTGAGCTGTTATCACAGCTTAAGTGCTTTAAAACCTGGAGACAAAAAAGTACAACTTTTATACAGTGATGTGCATTAAACATTGGCAAACACATTAGGCTCTTACCAGGAATGGACTCCAGCAAATGCAAGAAACACACATTATAGCCAAGAGCTGAATGATCATTTCAAAATGATGAGATCTGCCTTGTCTTTGTTGACTTTTAAATTTGACTCTTAAGAGGGTAATTCCTGTGACAGCATTGCACAGGAATGAAATAGCAAGGGCCAGGAACCCAAGGCAAGAAAAAAGTAAGAGATAAAATCTGTCCTCCCAGTCCTCAACATGTTCTGTTTTATAGAAGCACCAGGTCCTCGATGCTTGAATTTGGTAGGCTCTAAACCTAAGAATAGGCAGCAAAGCTATGAGAACAGCAAACAGACATACCATAGTCAACATCATTTTCACATGTCTAGAAGTCATTTTTGTAGAGTGAAATATTGGCTTGGTGACTCCAATGCACCGTTCAACAGCCATCACACTGCCCAGGAAGAGTGGGCACAAACCAAAGAAAACCAAGGAGATGCCAAAAACACTGCAAAGAATGTTGGACTGGTTAAATCGAATCCAGTCTTTATCTGATGCATACACAAACACTGCAATGGCTCCAGCGATGAGGTGACCAAAGAGATCTGTGACAACCAAACCACTGGCAAGAAGCAAAAAGGAGGCTTTTGATTTCTGTCTGAATCTCTGGTATGCCTTCATGAGAATTGCTATTGCAAGACTGTTGGACAAAATTCCCACCGTCATGAAGATTATTGAAAAGAAAACTGAAATCTTTTTCTCCGTGTGGCACGTTGTGTTTTTCAAGACTCCAAATCCAGCCAGCCCCGGTGATTTTGAACTGTTCATGGTTAGGAACGGAGACGCAGCCCTCAAAGCATTTCAGCAGTCTTGCAATCGAAAGGCATCTGCAATATTAAAAACAAATATACACAACACTTTAAAAGACATACCACTGTTCAAATGGCATTTGAAGCAGAAATTCCATAATATTAGTCTGTGGTACAAATCTAATTTTCCGGTTTTCTGAGTTATATGATACGGCATCACATTTTAAGCCCATCACTCACAGGGTAACACAATTATCTGCATGCATTATACAATGCAAATATAGCCTACAGGAACTTTAGAGTCTCTGCGTCTGTAATATATACAAAATAATGTATACAATATATAATGGTAATGTACCTATAGTAAGAGAAACCATACAAACAGTTCTGGTGGTTAAATGAAGTTAAACAAACGTTTTTGAAACAAACTCCTAGAATGACAGTATTTAATCACCCCAGCCGCAGTCAAAAGTGAAATATTCTAACCGGAGCGTGCAGAGGTCATAATCACACTCCGTTTCTAAACATTTATTTTCAAAACAATGTCTTAACATTTCCCAAACAATTCTTCTCTCACAACTTCATATTTCAAAGCTTTAACCGAACCAACACTGAAGCCTTCAACTTCCCAGTGACCTCGCTGAAGAACAAACTTGGTTTTTAGACGTGCCATAATTCAGAAACCAATTCTGCCAGTTGCGTTACACTTTATCTCCCATCTCTACTCCCAGGACATTCCTAATAGCAAAAAYTTCCCAAAGCAGAGGGGGAAAAAATAGCAGGAAAAAAAAAAAGACAGGCGTTAATAACCTATATTACAAACTGCCGCTGAAGTCTCTCCCTTACTGAGCTACATCAGGAACGGGGCACGCCGGAGCCAGAGGCACCTCTGCCGCTCAGGAGCGCTCAACGCAGCGCGGCCGCCAAAACTCCTCGGACGGAGCCGCGCACCGCAACCTCCCTGCGCGGCTCCCCGCGCCAACCCGGCGGGCTCACACAGCCACGGCCGGACACGCAGCGACGGGCTCACACAGCCACGGCCGGACACGCAGCGACGGGCTCACGCAGCCACGGCCGGACACGCAGCGACGGGCTCACRCAGCCACGGCCGGACACGCACCGCTGGGCAGCCCCGGTGCCGGCGGAGCGGCGCTGCCRCCCGCCGCCCCGCTCGCCTTTAAGTGCAGCCGCCGCCGGGGGCGGGGCTCGCCCGGCTCGCTGGGCACAAGTGCCGCGGTCGCTACCGGCCCGACCCGCCCGGCCCAGCCCCGCCGCGCCACCGCTCCTTCCCTACCCCGGTGCCGGTCCGGTCCGGTCCCGTCCCGCCGCCGCTCACGGCCGCTGTGCCTCGCGGGGTCGAAGAGAGGCGCAGCGCGGAGCTCCGCCGGCCGCCACCGCTGCCGAGCCCCGGCGCCGCCCGCGCCCGCCCTCCCTCCGCCTCCCCACCCGGCCTCCCGTCCGCTCTCCCCGCCCGCCGCCCCCGGGCCGCGGTCCGGCTGCGGCTCCGTCCCGGGGCCGGGGCTGTGGCGCTGCCCGCCCGTGTCCCCGCGGGGCAGCGGCTCCGGTGCGCCCGGGGCGCGGCACTCGCACCTCGCCCCGCGGTGCCCCCGGGCAGCCCCGGCCCCGCCGTCCCGGGAGGTGCAGCCCCTGCGCTCGGCTTCCCCCGCCCTGGGAGTGGGAGCGGGAGCGGTGCGGGCAGCGTCTCCTGCGAGGCTGTCACACACCGCAGCGACGGGCGGCAGGGCCACCCCAGACGGGCAGGGCGAGTGCCTGCMCACCACGCTGCAGCCGCAGCAGGAGCAACTCTTGTGGCAACCAAGAGGCCACGTGTGTCCTCAGCCAAGGCTTCACTTCTTCACTTGCCACGTGCTTCTTCCCAAGTACTCACTTCACCAGCACGCAGGGAGCTCGGGAAGGGGTAGCCCTCAGGAACACTGTCAGGGATGCAGCTGGACGCATCATTAGACACACGCCCCCTTGCACCTGCCGGGTCAAGKAGAGCTAACAGTGCTTCCTGGACCATTTCTACCCTGGGGAAATACGATGAGAACACATCCAGACGAGGCATTAGTGAACCTACGGATAAGACTGGAAATTCGAGAGTTCTGTGTTTCCCATCATGTACTCGTGCTGTTACAACTTGAAGTTATAGAGAACTTTGCAGTTCTTTCATCCATCAATGTCCAGGACTACCAAACAGGCCTGAATGGGGATTTTTATTAGGAACTCTAACTATAGAAATAAACCAAAATAAAATAGTATAGAAATAAGCCATAAAATCAACATCAAATTATAAAATGAAACTGTAAAATATTGCAGAATTTGTCATGGGCAACAATGATGAAGAACTTACATTTGTTTTCATTGACACACAGCCTTGAGCTATACTACTCCTGGCACGACAAGACAATTACTTAAAAATTAAAATTCTCAAATATACTAGTTTTTGCTTACCTTCTGTCGTGGTTTGACACTGGCCAAACGCCAGGCAGCAAGGAAAAGCCCACTCACTCACTCACTCACTCTCCTCTGCTCTGCAACACTTTCATATCTTGAATACTATAGGTACATTTGCCTCTCTCTAATCCACCAGTGGGGAAATGTAGGCCAGCTAAATGTATTTTTTCAAATAGTATTTCAAGTCACTTTCATAAACAGTTAAAACCACCATGTGATGGCCTTCTTCCTCAAAATGCATGTCAGATTTTGGCATTTTGTCGTACAACGAGCAAAAATGCTCAATTTGGTTGGATTGGGACCTATAAATTCTTTTTARGACTACAGTAAAACATAAAAACATTTCAAAATATATTATTGCCTATTACAGTTCAGAGAAAAAGGGTTTATTTTATGTTTCCCTCCAGGAATAAATGGAGGTGGAGACCTCAAACTACAAATAGCTTGCTGCATGCCATTCTTCCCTAGCCAGACTTCTTCACCCATTGATCCTGAAATGGGCGGCAATTTTGCTGGTAAAGAAGCAATGAAGTTGATACTTCAAAACTCTGCAGTCTGGGTGGTAGAAGCTAAAACAGCATTATCAAGTAGATCAAGCCAAAGAGAAGAACAGAAAAACTTCAAGACAGCTGTTTCAGTGTGCTTGTAAAACTGCAATTAGGGAAAGGAAGGGAAAGGCAGGCTTGTAGAGCACATCCTGAATAGAGCATTGGTCTGAAAAAAAGGAGGGAGGGTGGCATTTCAGTTGCTGCAGAGTTGGAGAAAAAAGGCAAGAAATACTGTTAGGAAAGTAATTATAAACTTCCATCTCTCTTTTCAGCCAGGAGGCATTGAAGAGCGCTCCTGCACCTGTACAGCTCAAAGAGCACCAAGTGCCACATCCCAGTTTTGTGCTGTGAGCATTGCAGCAGCTTGTTAAGCATCTGGGAGGGAGCTGTGGGAAAGGAGAGGAAGGATTTCTCATTTTCAATCAGGGCAGTGGATCCTTCTCTCATCAAGTTTGACATGCAACCATCATGGAGCTGGGTTTGATTGAGCTCCCTATAYGCTGAAAACAAAAGCCATAGGTGCAGGAGGCACATTGGAGTGTTTCTTAGAGGTTTTGTCACTCTGGCTGTTCAAAGACTGCAAAAAAATGACGAATTGCGGTGCTGCCTTGGCTTAGCTCACTGACTTCAGCACTTCTTAATGTGTTGGGAAGCTTGTGTTTGTTCCAAAACCCTTGACTCCTGGATACTCTAAGAATCAGAGARATAAATACCCTCCTTGCCACAAGTTTCACCTTGAATGAAGGAACCAGCATTCCTTGCTCACATCCAATGGGTATAAATTCAAAAGCAATAGTTTAACATATGTAGAGAGAAAGAGATACAGAGATCAAAAGACACCTCATGTCCTGCGACAATTGCAGTCCACCCAGTGGTTCCCAAACAGTGGAAAGAAAATGTAAAAAAAACTTCTGAATGAGGAAGCATCGTGCTGGTTGGCAAATGATGTGTACAGTAATCAAATCCTCAAAGCCTCCTATTACAAATCCAGGAACATACTCAAGTGTTGCACTAATTTTTCACTAAATACCATCTMCCAACAACCTTGCTGTAAATGAGCAGGTATACACTTCAATAGCAACATCAAAGTTGGTAGAATGCAAATAAAACCAACTTCTCTTCCTCTTTTTTCATCCACCCATACATTTCTTGTGCAGCCTTCAATGACAGTTACTATATGCTTTTATTATATTCACAGTTCTTGCTGCAAAACATTGGAAACCTTTTCCTTTTTGTACACAACAACAGTAAGTGTCATCTTTCCATTTAGTGAAATAGCAGTGATATAAAAGCCTTTACATTTAGGAGACAAAAGTAGTAAATCAAAATAAATATAGATGGAAATTACTAATATAGGATCAGATTTGTGGCACCTCAGTCATATAAAACTGTCAGTGAAAATCCTTCAGTTAAATGCCACATTGTTCAGCCCTTTCTTGAGACAAAAAAGACTTCTGAGGTCACAGACATTGAGTCCTACAGTACCCATTCCCRTGAAGGGTTAGAGTTACTGCCTTCCACATCTTCAAAATTAGCAATCCTTCAGGACTTCCTTCTCCTCTGGAATTTTCCCTGCCACCCTCAAGGAGCAACTTCTATTAAAGATCCAAGTATACAAGATGAATGAGCTATTCAAATGAAAAAGCTGATATCCAGATGARGGTACAAAAGGCGATTTAGAGTAGGTGGGATTTACATCAGAAAGATTGTACATTTTTTGATGCATACATACTGTTCTAAGTATTATATGGCTGACCAAAAAAAATTAAATTAATGCAAATGATGAGTTTCAAAAGGTCAGTAACCAATGCTGAGAGGTTGGGCAGAGGTTTGCTCTGTTCTGAAGCTAGCAATAGTCAGACAGCAGAAACACGGAGATGAAAAATTATAGGCTTGGAAAATCTGAGTCACATSTTAAGAACACCAGCATTACTAATTCTTCTTGTATTTTTAGTAGTGTTTTTTAGTATTCTCAGTATAAAATGAGGAATTATTTCCATGTCTTTTTTGAGGTTATTAACTTGGTTTTATAGCAGATTTTCAAAGAGACTGATTTTAAATCACATATAAGTGAAGGACAATTTGCAATCTCATTTCATTAAACAGTTAGGGCCGATAAGGGCTAATTTTGCTTTAGAAATTGATTACACCTCCTGTCTGGAGAATGCAATCAGAAAATTAGGTCAGTAATGTGGAAGGTGATATGTACATAGTAAAATGGCAGTAAGTGCATAATAAAGGATGTCACAAATTCTTAGGCTTTTGCAGGCTCATATAAAATTAGCAAAAAGAGCTTGCTTAAAAGTGTTATGTGACTGTTGTGTACCCTCAATGTCCTGACTTGATAGTGTCAAGACGAAACAGTAAGTTTCTGCCCAAGCTAGGAAACAGATTTTATAAGAACACTTGCACAGTCCTTCTGGTGTGCAGTTAGACCGTGTAGGCATCTAAAGCAAGTAATGGAAGATGGCATAAATCTCCTTAAAGATCTGGTCTCAGTATCGTGGGTTTGCTTGATTCTTGGGGAGGGTGGATAAAATATTTGCTGTATCCTGTCATATTCAAAATACATGTTTTAAAATATGTTAAGACAATTCACCGAGTAAAAAAAAAAACCTGTGGTTCAGCAGAATGCAGACAACTCACCCATGGCTCGGTCATTGCGATAACCACCGCTCTGACCTTCATACCTCACCACGAAGCAGTTCATAAAACAGTCACAAATTGTGGCTTAAGTACTGCCTGAATTGGAACACTGCCCAATGCAGTTGAAGGAGGAAATTCCTAGGTAGTTAAATATAAATTAATGGTGTTTTGCAACAACCCCAGATATGTTCATGAAATTAAAACCACCAACATACCGGTAAGCACTCACTATCAGAGTGGAATAAAACCAAGAAAGGTCATCAGGAATCATAACAACAAACATGCATCTTTCTGCTGAGATTTCCACCTGCTGATATCTAAAAAGGGACTGTTTGCTCTTACTGGAAGTACAGCTGTGGATAATAGTGTTTTATTTTCTAAACATCCCTATCAGCAAGGAAGTTAAATTCTTTGCTTCTTGATAATGAGACACAGCTCCTGGCAAGTGAGGTAAGAGTTGCTGTAGGCAGAACCAAGAGGAAATATTCGTGATTTCCCTGGTGAGGTTTGGAGGTGGGAGGGGGGACCCAGAGGTTTGCTATAATTTGTGACATTCATATTTGCATTGTAGTTCTTTTCACTAGAACAAGCAAAACCTGATCTTCTGTTTTAATGTGCTCTCACAAGAAGAGTCCAAGAAGTCCATTCAGAAGCAATCCTTTAACCAAGGAATTTGGCCGTCAAATGGCTGATGGTGCTATTGATAGCAAGCAAACAGATTGTTTCTGAGATACCACCACACCTGCAAAGCAATTCCTTGAYAGGCAAACCCAAAACATCAGCCAAACAGCTGAAACAGCTAAATTTCACTGARTCATCATCGCCAAACTGTGTTAGCAGAGGAGGAGAGAATTGAAGCATCCATCATCCAGCTATCAAAGACACAGACAAAGCTTCCAAATGGAAAAAAATTACTAAACCCAGAAGTTTCCAGTCTAAGTCGCAATACTTGCGATCTGCCAGGATATYCAATACAACAACAACAACAAAAATTTGATCCTATACTGTCTTATTCACCTTTGTTCTGAGTAATATTTGCCTAAGCATAAAAATGAGGATGCTGCATATTGGTCAAATGATTCACTAATGGATCGTGCCAACCAATGCTAAATACTAGAAGTGGCTACTGAAACCTTTCATTACATCAGTTTATTGATTTGCATTTATTCCTGCTTAGAGATACACTTTCATCTTAATCCCATAGTGTTATTCTAAAATTATATGATTGCTACAATAGTGGCTAAATTGGCTATATCAGAAAGAACTGCAGGACAATAATTCCCCTTCCTTCTTCTTCATTTGCAAACCTTGTGTACCTGGTACGTTCTTGATCCCTTTTTTTGTGTGCTATGACACTACAAGGCATACGTGGGAGATGGTTAGGATCCTTCTGAGTGTGGTTCTGTTCTTTTTTATGTGCAGTTTTATGCATTATTTTGTACAAGTACAGCCCTTAGAAATGAGGGAAGAAGAATAGAATAATATGAATGTGATTATATAGCAGGTGTATCACTGAGGATGTTCTTCCTATGAACTTATAAATTTGAAAGCATTCCCYTCAAGAATTTATAGGAATCTTCATGTAATAGTTCTATACCCATTTGTCTGACTAATGGATAGCAGAATAAACATTTTTTAACATATTTTTAAAGTTCCATGTGACATTTMAGAACCAAGTGTTGCCTCCTTTATTCTTCTATAAGGTATCCATTTTTTGTACTWTTGTAGACCCAGATATTTAAATGGCCAGAGGAGACACATATTGCCATTACTGACTGAATCTTGCCTGTCCAGGCTGGAGTAATTTGCAGTGAATGGGTTTAATCAAGAGTGGAAGTACAGTTCTACACATAACAATAACAATACAAGTTTCTTTCATTTTAAATATGTGGGACAAAATGTTCTCTTTTATGATTCACCTCTTTATTATTTTGAGATATAAGAACAAACAACCTACAAAATGATCCTAAATTAAYACCTTTTAGCTTCATATTATCTCCTTTACTCTTCTTTCATTCTCCAGAATGGAGACACTGCAAAACCAAGCGAGAAGAAATTTTTCATMAAGTATTCTTTTCAATCATTCTGCTCAAGTCAAATTACATAAATAAATAATTTCCTTCAAATTGTCCTAACCTATTATATTTATGCCATGTGATGGCATTACATGAATAAAACTCATTAAGGGTATGCCTGCTGTATGCTTCCAAGTTATGTGGTATTATTTGTTTGGTTTCTTTACTGGTACACATATTTGAAGATTTAATGTGTGAAGACTTGATAGATTAAACACTTCTAAAGACTGTTTTGAAACTAAAGGGTTGTATTGTTCTATTGGTTGCAAACAGAATTTCCACAATGTCTTGAAATAAATAATTTATTTAAAATCAGTGCCCCATAGCTCACCAAGTTCATTACTAGTTCTAGTTACCTCATCACTTAGCTTCTGGTCTAGCCAACAGGTAGAGAACTATCTCTTCCAACTTTACCAGTTTCACAAGCATCAGCAAAAAACCCCGTATTTTCTCAATACATCAATAAATAGTCACAGAACTAAAACACCAATCAATGAACGCACTGGTTATAATCAGCCGTTTCAAAGAGACATTCATCATTTCTCTTTTTGATCGTGTGATTTTGAATGCCTTTGTTTGGAAGGTGGCTCTGTGCATTACTTTTAATTGTGGCTCAAAAGAAGGGTGATATGCTGTTAAATGGAACAATCTTTAATTTAAAAAATATGGTAAAGGGCGATGTTCTTGATAAAGGTAACTCATCAAATTAGTTACTAATTCAGGGGATTTCTAATTAAGAAATTAAGTAATAACAGAGGTAAATCACATATAAAATACTACTTTATGATTTTAGGTATTTTTCTTTCAAAGGGGGAATTCTAAACCGTTTTTGTGTCCCGTTAACTGGCAGAAGGGTGGAATGAAATACAGATCCATTGCTAGGAGGGTTCAGTGCCTGCAGCACTTTCACAGAGGTTTTAGCAGCCTCACCTGCAGAGTCCCATCTGAAGGTCACACAAGGCCTGTACAACTCCTCAAGAGCTATGATTATTCCCCACACCACTCGCATGTGAAGTACTTTACATATTACAGCCTGTGTAATACCCCATCTGAAGCTCATTACTCATTGTTGCTGCAGAGAAGCTGAAGGGGTTTGGGAGGAGATAGAGATGGCATGCAGGTAACAGGGGAAAGCCTGTCAGCATTATGATGGTCTTATTTCACATCCAGGGCATAGTCAGGATGGTTCAAACAGTCACAGGACTGACTCTGCTCGTGAAGTATTTACAGCTACATAAATAAAGAGGCTGAAGAAATCTTCTCCTTAGAAAACATAAAAGCAGCTCAAGTGTCATCTTCCAATATGCCATGTGGGGCCCTGACAGGCATTCCTTTCAGGCAATTAAGGTAAAAGATGATGCTTTCAGTTTCAGATGCTTCGATTCCAAGTAATATAAGAATAAAAAGACATTTGAAACTGATAAGAAGAAATGAAAAATGTGATCYGTTGCTTCTTGTACCAGATACTGATGGGACAAGCAAAGCTGTGAGCAAGTGAAAGTCTTCCTTTCTGTTTAATTACCTGCATTAGTGTAATTAATGCTGCTGTTCACATAATGGGCATGCTTTTCCAGAGTGCAGTTCTGTTAAAAAATCACAGTAAATTTAATGTTAGTTGCTCCTGATTATCAAAAGTCTTGAGAAACAGAGCACAGCTACATATAAGAGCACAAAAATTTATCTTTTTAACATAGAACCCTTATACGTGGAGGGGGACAAACTGATGGATTTCTGTGGATTAATAGTTTTGTCATTTATTGTAAAAGCTTTTTAATCTTTAACAGGACCATGTAGTGACAGTACAAGGAGGAATGGATTCAAACTAAAAGAGAGTAGGTTTGGATATTAGGAGGAAGTTCTTTGCTGTGAGGGTGGTGAGGCACTGGAAGAGGTAGCCTAGAGAAGCTGTGGATGCCCCATCCCTGGAAGTGTTCAAGGATGGGGCTCCAAGCAACCTGGTCTAGTAGTGAAAGGTGTCCCTGCCTATGGAAGAGAGGTTCAAACTAGGTATCCCTTCCAACCCAAACCATTGTATGATTCTGTGGTAATCATACATTCCGTAGTCTATGAAGGTTTTCCAACTTTTATGTCTCGTATCTGCAATTCTGGAATTGTGCATCCTGTATTCAAAGGACCTTTGAATATATACTCTGGAAATTTGTTACCTTTTCTTCCACATCAAAGAGAAGTCTGACTTCTGACAGAAATTCCATTTAATACATCAAATATCTAAAAGAATTAAGGAATACTTGTAACTGTGAATCCATGAATTAATAGGTTTTCATTCTGAGACATAATGAAAAGCTGACAGTTGCAAGTCTAACACTGCCAATTACGTATGCTGTTCTTTTATAATTGGGGGGGGGTAATATAATAGGTTAAAATAAATCAGTTCGAAACAAGCTTTTCTGAAAATAGTCCTCCAGTTTTAAAGTTACTTTCCAGAGAGAGAAAATAGAATTGTGGTGATAACTGAAAGATTCCTATAAAGTTAGTGAAAAGGATGGAAAATATCAGTTTGGAATCAAACAGCATTGTAGCCTTTACATTTTTGTAACATTAACTGAATTATTTTATGCTCTTTCTTCCAAAATTCAAATTTAACAAATATTTGGAAAGATCGATGAATTATTTATATTTTAATAATGGGAAAAAGATTCTATCAAAGTAGTTATTACCCATCTGTTTAACAGTGCACAACACAGTTTTCTGGCAGCACCTACTTGGCAAAACTGCATTTTCTGCAAATTTTAGTCAAAGTGACTTCAACAACTTTACTGTCCTTAAGAAAAGATAAAGATGTTAACAACTCCAAAATAATACTTATTAGCTGATGTAAATTCTTACCATGATAGTTTTCATTGAACTATGCAGTAGTATTTTTGTGCATTTTTATCAAAGATATTAACATACTCCCTTCAGTTATAAAATAAACTCAGTAAACTTAGGATGCTGTTATTTACTGTTAGTCRTGTAGAGGCATATTCCAAACCCTTTTGCTCTACTTTTGTTGTAGGAGTGATAAACACTTGTCACTACAAATGACAAAATATTCCAGAGGATCTTCTAAATTTTAATGAAATTTGCCCACAAAAAACCAGGAAGCATTTCTTTACCAAGAGGATGGTGGGACCCTGGAACACGATTCCTAGAGCAGTGGTTGATACCCCAACCTTGTCAGYATTTAAGAGTCATTCAGAAACATCCTTGAAAACATCCTTGAACTTGATCAGTCTTGAAGTGATCAGGCAGTTGGAATAGATAATCATTTTAGGTCCCTTCCAACTGAAATGTTCTGTTCCATTCTGTTCTATTCTATTGAAATATTCTATCCTATTTTTTCCTATTCTAATATATACTGTTAAGTAGGAAGGTTCATTTTGTTTTTCTGGTGTTTTTTCCTCTGATTCTCCTGTTACCATTTTTCATGTTTCAAAGTAAAAGTACTTCAGTGTTACTCTGTAAGTTTATCATAAAATACAAATCCAAAGTCCATTAAAAAGCAGTAGGAAGATTTCAAGTAACATAGTGAGACTTTGGGCTATAAACAAAGTGAATGTCAGCTGGTTAGCAGAAAAAGCAGCTCTACAATAGCCAATGACTACATTTCAAATAAACAGTTCTCTCCCTGAGCCATGCCACCACAGCTAGAGACTGATAGGGATGCAAAAATATGTCATTGCTCCAGATAAATAACAAAAAGTTATCTGTATGTCTTATCATCTAAAAGCGAGGAGAAATAAATATTTATGATATACTAAAGTAAACTAAATGAAATTAGAATAAGACAACACCTTAGGCAAGCAAATCTAATTTTAGAAAAAGCTTCATGTGTTCACAACATTTTTTTTTCCCTAGAATCACTACTATCTTAAAGCAAAGTAGGAACTTTAGACTCAACAACAAACCACAACCAGAAGCAGGAACTCAGCCTCAAGGCTTTCAACTAAGTGAAAGTGTTTGAATTTCCTGGCAGAAGATAATTTTTGATGAAGAAATAAATTCMCCTTAATGAAAAGAAAAAGCACTTATTTATGATGTGGAGAGGTCTCTCCGTGGAGAGATTTAATTACGAATGATCTAATTATTTGTAAGTAATTCTCACAGTGTTGGCTTACCTCAAGTAATATCTGTGCTAAAGAAATCTGGTAAACAAGTTTATATCCTTAATTAGAATATATTAATGTGATAGGCAGCCATGTAACCATTCAGCTCTTACTACATTAATACAATCTGTATAGATATAGCCTTAAGCCAAGCAGAAAAATTACCTATGAAATCTCAGTAAGCCAGCTACTCTTGATAAACAGTAGGATTTGATAAACAGAGAGCTAATGAAAGATAATGGTATTTCCACTAATTACATTAGTGGAGTTTCACTGGAGAGAAAGAGAAGARCAAGAAGGTGTTTGGAGAGGAACCAGACTGTGAAAGCCTGAGAATTTATTATGAAGGAAGAAAGCAGAGGGGAATTCACACCTAGTACATGTCAACACACTGGTTTGCTTTGGCTTTGTTTTCTGAAGGGCAGAGGGTTGAATTTCTGGGACGAAGGAAGTGTTTGGGTTTAGTAATGAAGCTCTACATGACCGGATTGACCGAGCAAATTTCAGTTGCAAGGATTTAGTGATCAGTAGGGCCCATGTGCCTCTGAAGGTACAGGGACAGAAACACAACATCAGTGAGTCACAGTTTTGCAACTACACTCTCCAGGTACAGGTGCTTGAGGAGAAAGTTTGGCTTTATGTACTCGGAACAAAAAGTGTCCTAAAGGTTCTCAGAGCCAGACAAATGTGTTTGTACATAGACAGAAGTGACAGCAAGTGCAGAAAGAGACTGACTTCTAATTTTTAAAGAACTAATAACTGGCTTTCTTCAGCAGTTGTGAGTCCATGAGTAACACTACAGGTTGTAAAAACATGAGAAGGATTTGGTTTTTTTAATCTCTAATTAGTAATAAAACAATTAATAGCATTTTAATGTCTGATTGCCTAGGGTCATAGCTAGTTAATAGTAAATCCAGAAATTATGTGTCAGACTTCTACTTTCTACCTTGGGAAACTGGACTGGGCAGGGCTGTTTTCTTAGTAGAAGTAAAACAGTAAAACATTTTACTTCCAGAAGTAAAATGAAAGAAAGCTACAAAATTTATCCATAATACTAGCACTATATAGGCCTGCAGTGAAAACAAAACAGCCATTGAGTAGCTGGATTTGGGTTAAAAAAGTACTAAACAGGCATGAGTCTGTAAGGCTGCTGGAGAAGTATCATTTCTGCTGAAATTTGACTAAGTAATCAACTATCAGGACATTTATAAGAGGACATTTCATCCCATGCCGAGTAACAGCTTTGGTTCTTCTACTTTCCTTTTTAACTTTCATTAGCCAGTATGAGATCAGAGTTATTTCCTTCTGGAGTTACTTAGCCCTTAGGRTGAAGGGTAAACATTGAGCCCTTACTGCTTCAGGTCCTGGTGCACTTGAGCTGTACTCAAGGAGTAAAAACTGACAGTGAATCTCCATGTTTCATTTTGCATGGCTCCCAGCATTTGATTTATTTTTGAAAAGGATCAGTCTTTCCTACACTTTTTCTTAGCTTTCATGGATTATTATGCACTCTTTTCTGAAGTCTTCTGGAGATCCTCCATTATGTCTGATAAAAGCTGACCGGCAAAGGAATTATTTAGGAAAATATGTTACCGTTTCCTCACATCTAGAAAAATTTTAATTGCTCTACCTTGCTGCCACAGATGACCAAGAGTTTGGAAAAAATTAAATAAGGGTAAGGATTAAGGGGTTGGAATGAAAAATGAGTTTTGATGGAATGCTGTAAATTAATCAAACCTGGTTAAACAGAAATTAAGCAGGAGATGTAATATGTTCTACATGAGCATAAATGCCAAAACCAAGAAAGAAAATGTTTAGGATGAAGCCCAAGGACACAAAACTAGTGCTGACTGGACTAGATTGGGCAATGGCAAATGTCAGAAGAATGTAGTAAATATGAGAGGTGGGCGGCTGTGGAGTGTTCTGGTAAGGATACTAATGCAACACCAAACAGGAGAGCCAAACCTGACAGCCCAGTTCAAACACACAAATGTCATTCAGTGTTTTTTCAATTTATTTAATTAAGTACTTTTTAACATTGGAAGAGGAGGTTTGTTATTTGGTTGGGTTTTCTCTTTTTTTTTTTTTTTTTGCATTTATATTATTATTTCCATCTTAAAGGCCAGGAAAAAAAAGAGCGCGTGAATTATGACAGGCAAGATTTACATGAGTAGACTTTGGTTTCATATGAGAATTGAAAGGTAACATTTATAGAAAGACAATGTGGTTCATAGTGTTAACATAGGCCACTGGATTTTTTTGAAAGATACTATCAAGCTATGAAAGACAAGAAAAGAAATTTCAATGCTTGAAAAAAGAAAATATTTTTACTTAATATTTCCCACTTTCTATTAATAAACACTATCAGTTTTTCAAAGGTCTACTTCTTAAATAATAGCAGCTACATCCTAAATGTAAAATAGAGTGTACACAAGCATAGAGCTTAAGTAGAAATATAAAATCACCCATGTTGCACTTTTAGACTGATTGCAAAATTTCTATTTTTTCCCTAAGAGAGTATCAATTTAAAATTGGCTATTTATTGTTTAGTAAGTATATTATGTGAAATATATTTTCTTGGCAGATATATTTTGCAGATGTATTGATTGATCAGAATTAATGAAATCATGGGGTTTTTATTTTTACTGCACTATTAAGTCCCGAGTTAATCTGGGACATCCCATGAAAACATCATATTTTATACAGATCAATTCTTTTAAAAATTTTATACCTGAATGAAATAAATACAAACAGGGAACATGTGGCTGCATGAAACCACTGTCTCTTTCGTGACACCTTCGTTGTCCAAAGGGCAGGAAATATTACCATTTTCAAATCTCATGTTTCCATGTTTCACTTTAAAAAAAAAATTTTCCCAATTTGAATGTGAAAACAGCATATCCCAGCAAGGCCAGTTCTCACAGTAAATGTCACAGACAGAGGAGCACATATCATGAGCAATATGCAATATTAAAAAAGAATAGGCCAAAGTGACTCAGAGGTTTTTAAGATCATTGAGCACGGTGTCCTTTCTTCGCCAGATTCTACTCTGATGAAATTCATTGTGATCTGATATTTTTCATCAGCTGTTTACAGCAAGTAATATTTAATGTTTTGCTCGACTTCTCTGTCCTTATATTTGATGAGGCATATTGACAACAAAATAAAATCTGGAGATAAGTTGCTGAGGCCCTAATTAGTTGTGTAGTTTGGCTATATTCAGAGTCACCCGTGAATGGAATGCATCAATATCCATGAGATATTAATACCTTCATAAGATGTATGTTATCTTTTTTCGGAACAGATAAATTGTAGCTGAATCCACAAAGAGAGAAAAGTTTTTCTAACTGTGCCAACATTAAAAGAAAAAGAGAAAAAAGAAAACAAAACGCTGAAACAAGAACAAAAACCCTAACAGTAATAGATTGCAGGACAATATTCTTTTTAAAAATTCAGTAATGACTCAAAACATAATGATCCAAACAAATGGTCGTGCTATTGCCTCATCATCTTGAGCAAACAGCAAATTAGTCTGCACTCTCTATAAAGAGTACCCCAATTGCACACAGAATTTTTGCCAGGACCACGTGGTGACAATCTTCTGTTGTGCATGGCACAACCCTCTTGTCACAAACTGTCACACTGCTGAGTCAGGCTTTCAGGTTAACCACTGCAGTTTTAGACATGCTAACAGAAAAAAAAATAGGAGATCTATTAAAAAATACTAAAGACTGTAAAAGAACTATTTTGCTTAGAATTAGTGGCTTTCTGAGTCAGAGGGAAAATGAGTTACAGACTGGAACAGAGAATATAACCATGCAACAGCATCACCATTGATTTAGGCTTTGCTAACTGAGCAATTAAGTTATTTACCATTGCACAATTAAGCCCTCACTAGCACAGAGGAAAATCATGTTACATTTCCCTACGATGTTTCTGAGGACAAGCTGTACCCAGGAGTCTTGCTGGTGCAGAAGGCAAAAGAGGGAAGCTATAAAGAAACTTTGCTTCATTGAAACACCAGCAAAGAAGTCAGCCATACACTAAATTTCAGGTGTAGATACAGACAATAAAATGAGAAATACAGAAATAATTTGGTTTAACAATACAGGACATCAACAACAACTTTGTAACACCAGATAATTTAGGCAGTGAATCATTAATACAAAATTAAAGCTTATGGGTCATATAACGTTCATTTAAATTAGAAATTAGGGGCATGTAGAATCTCCATTTCACTTTATTTTTGAAAGAAAAAAATTGCTTGACATATTTCTGTACAGGGTTCAAGAACTTAATCAGCTATCCTCTAGAAAAATCCTGTTCCGAGCTAATGGGTGTGGGCTAATGAGAACAATTCTGTAGCAGAGAATTTTGTCACATTTTTTATGCTTTCATGCATAATCACAATGAGGTGGCTGTATGAAATCTTTTAGGATCAGAAAAAAAAGAAAACTCTTTTACCCGCTTTGCAACACAAGAATACTTAGCAACAGGGCAGGAGAGGGAAGGAAGAGAAAATCAGGAGCTGTACAAGCATGGGAACTGCTCCTTGCTGCTTGATTTGAATGCCTGCAGTGCAACAGGATTCTGTGCAGGCTCAGAGTATAGATCATCCAGGTTACATTTGGCTATAAACCAGAACTGCCTCTAGGTCTGTTCCTCTAGATGTTAAAGTCATGCACTTTTGACCACTTAGGATCGTGCTCAAGCTCTCCTGGTGACCAGTTAGACAAAGAGGAAGGACAAGTTACAGAATCTGGGGAACAGYAATACTAAGAAAAAAATTGGGCTTTGTTTTGTGCGAGAGTTCAGGCTTGAACATCAGAAGGAAAAAAAAATTAAAAATCATTTATACCAAGCAATACACCAAAATCCCTCCTCTGGTTGGAAAACTGATCTAAAAAATAGGGGTGGAAAATATATTACCTGCCTTAGTAAACTGTAAGGGACATTTCTTCATGTGATATTATACCTAAATCAGCTCATATTATTTGCAATTATCTTGAAATATAATTAATTAAAGCTCAAATTCATGCTACTACATTTTTTTCCCATCTGTGTGATGCTGACAGGAGCATATCTGCATCAGAAATTGAATTTCTGCCTTCTTTTTTTCCAGTGGGCCTGAATTTGACCACGTAATTCACTCAGGAAGGAATTAAAATTCTAACACAGCATTAATTTTTCTACAACCAGCCACTGTTACAGCTGACATTTATATTTCATGCTTCTTGTTTTCTCATATTTCACACAAAACCTCATCCTTAGAATGCAAGTAACCTAAACACCTGAATCACATTCAGGATGCTCTGAATCAGACTTTCAGTAGAGAGCCTGATTGAATTTGGAAAAGAGTAATTCCAACAGGTTTGAGCAGCTATAGTCTACACCTCATCCTAGAGGTATAGCCTATTCTCTGCAATTTTGATTAAATGTCATAGAGTGCATGATCTTTGGTGTTCTGTATTGACCACGAAATTAACCTTCATGGGGGTTCACAGCTCAGCAGGCTGCAGGTTTTGCTGTCTCAACCATTTCATCACAACACATGAGAACCGGGGTCAGAACACTTCGTCAATAAATGTAAACAGGGCTCACGTGCTGCTTCTGAACCTTCTACCAAAGGAACTGCAGGTCCTCTGGATCAGAAATGTGTCTGGTTTTGTCCTTTCTGCAGGGAAAGAAGTTACTTCCAATGCTTTGCATTGGCCACAAACTAGTAAGAGAGCGAACAGTTCCCGTGGACCATCTGACTCAGCCGTTTTTGTTTTTATTGTGTTTAAATGTCCAGATTGCATCCTTGTGATCGCTTCAGACATCGTCATCAAGACAGCCTCGGAATAAATACTGTGCTTCTGATTTAACAAATTCCTTTAATTATTTATTTGTTATAATTTAGTACTAGACACACTGTTCATCTTCACCTGATTTTTTTTTGCTTTAAAATTTTCTTCCCTGGATAATAGTAACAATCAGATGTTGAGGTATGAAAGGATTCCTGATTCTACCTCAATTCTTATTTCAATGGATATTAAATGGTTCTGAACTTCACCTGCCTACTGAAGTAATCGGTGTCACCACTGGATCTAGAATAGCTGGTTGAATTTTATGGAAATTAAATTATTGCTTTAAAATAATGTGTGTCTCTTATAGATTGCCTATCCAAAGCTAAAAATGTTCTTCTTTTTAATGATACCTACATAGCTTCTTGGATGATCAGAGAAATGGTACATGTAAGAGCTGCTATAGCCTTTCTTAGAATGTAGCTCATTCTTGCATTAACTTTTCTGTCTCCATAAGTGGTACCTAATTCTGCAAAGAGCTGATGAGAAGTTCATCTTCTGTGAAATTATTTCTGACCAAGAAAATTTATTAAAAAAAAAAAGGAGGAGAGAATAAAATTCTCAATGACAGCCTCAGTGAAGCCTCTTTTCCCATGAAGGTTCTTTAGAGTCCGAAAGAATACACAGCTACTGAGACATCATCTTCAAACTGCCTTTACTGTGGTGTGGATTTCTTTTGAGTTTCTCTGGCAATCACTTCCTGATCTATTAACGTAGTTCTTCCAGGGGGCAATAATGCAGACTGACTATTCCCTATCTACCTGAAAACTGTGCACCAGAAAGTTCTGAAAGATTGAGCATAAGCTCAAGCTCACTTTTACTATACCTGAGCAGAATCTCCAATTCTCCATCAGCGGCACAGGACCAAACAAAAGACACAAAATCTCCTAACCAGTCTTACCAAGAAAATTAAAAATAGTCTCATTTCCAAACGTGGTCAAGAAAACCAAGGAGAGGTCTTTCATCATAATTGATAGCAATAAAGCAGTGAAATAATTGAAACACTTGAAAAATAGCTAGTAATTTACCAACACCTTTCTAGGGAGATCAATCATATCTATTTATCAAAACAGAGTTTGCAATATGAGCCCTCGTGCTCCTTATGCCCAGTTCTGAGAAGTCAAATTGCAAGGGAATTGTATGGGAACTCACTGAACTAAAGAGCACRAGGGAGGTCACTAGTGGGAAGATACTTCGTTAGCCAACAAAAATTGCAGCTTTCCAATTCCAGCCCAACCTGTTTGGAGCTAGTGTTGCTTTACAGGTTTTCCTGCCACACAGCAGAGCCCTTGTATGAACTGAGATTTCCTGCTGAAAACAGACTATGCATTACAACATCAGCATCTTGGTTGATAATTAATCTTTGCAATGAACACCTGTTTTGACCTTGTCAACAATATAGATAAAAATCTGATAAAATAAAAAGGATTGAGACTGGACTTAGTTTCGGGTTTTATTTTTTTTCACCAAAAAAGCACATCCTTTCCAATCAGATATTAGATTGAGAAGATTCATCTTGTCAGATGCAGCAGCACCGTAAATTATTGGCAAGATTCATATAAAACAAGATGATGGGCAAAATTTAGAAATAATATTCTGGTATTGGAGCCTATATTAGTCTTGGAGATAAATAATGCATGTCCAGAATTCTTATGCTTTGATGAAGGGCTGGGAGACAGAAATTATGCAGGTACAAAACTTTTGATAAGGAAATAGGGAAAAGAGCCAGCCTAGAATAATCACCACTCATCTGCCAGAAGACAAAACAGTATATTGCTTGGCCCAATACATCATCCTGCCTTTCCCAAAGAATTTGTGAGAACAGGTTTAGGATACTGTTCCCCTGTGATATGTTCTGTTGAAATATATTTTTAAAAAAGAGTTATATGAAGTGATAAGCCTGACAAAGAAAAGAAGAGAGGAAGTGAAGAACAAGTAGACATATTAATAGGACAGGAGAGAAGCATGTGGTGTTTAATTGAAGAGTAACAGAGATCAGGAAGTATACAGAATTTTGGGGCAAAGGGGGCGTGGGGGTGGCAGTAAAGAAGACTATTGTGGAAGCCTTACTCCAGCCTCACTCTTCCCAATGTTCCAATGTTGATTAGAAAGGAATGTGTGCATGTCTAAAAGAAGTTTTATATCTGTGTTTACTTTATAGGTATTAAAGAAACATTTAATGTTCTTTTGGGAAGCAAGAGAATTTCATACTTTTTTTTGTAAAAGACACATGTTTTCATGATTATGAAATACAAACAAGGCCCATGTGAAGTGCTTTCAACTGGTTCATTCCTAGATTTTTGTCTGCTGAACAATACAAAAAACTGAACAAAAAATTGTAAATTGTTTAGAGGAAGATTATTACCTTCCATTGCAGTGAATTCATGAACAGTCCTGCATTTGGACATATGTGGGTGTGACTGCCATTGGACATCAGAAGACACGTTCACCTGTCTCGTCACATAAGCAGAGCTGGCTGAATTACTAGCAGTGCCAACTTTGCAGATGCATTTAATCAAATMCATGGCTTTAGCTGCTGTCCCTGGGAACTTTCTGACTCTCGTTTGAGGCACAGGCTGAAAGTCAAGACTCATGGAAATCAAAGACAGAGCCCCATTGACTTCAGCAGGACTGCACTCAGCCAAGTAAATGAATGGCTGTTCACTCACAGGAGAAACACAGACTAGCCTGCACATCCCTCACTAGAGCAGAGCCATGGAAGGAATAATGCTGGCAATATGTAGACCTAAATTTAGTGCAGCTAAGAAAATCTCCAGTAAGAAGTGAGGAAAAAAACAGAAATTATTTTGAAATGAATCTTATGGTAACTGTAGTATATAAGTACCTAGAAAAAAAAAATCAAAGAAAAATTGGTCTGTACAGTCACTGTACTGAAACCACATCCTGACTTGTGTCCAGGAGGCGTTTGTCCAGGAACCAAGGTGAGGAATGCACTGTTGCTCTAAAAATGCAGAGTATTCAAGGTGTACACTACCTTGAATGAAGTGTATTCAAGGTTTTAAACAATATTTATAATCCAGTAAGCCTCCATAATACTCGGCATAAACAGTTTTATTTGATTAGATTTTAATGCAGTTTTTTTCCATTAATGACTTGAGCAACATCCTTTGCAGACGATAGCAGCTCGGTGACACTTGGCTCTTGCAACAGTACAATCTCTGTAAGTTTAAGAATGTTGCACAAAAGTGGTTTTCTTTCTTTTTCTTTTTTTTTTCTTAAGAAAGAACTGGGAAATGAGGGAAGTGAGTAAAATTTTTACCATTAGCAGATTGTTTGCTTTTATGTAAACAGCCTCGGGGGATTAGATGAGATGCAGTATTCAAACAAGGAGATTTGGTTTCATAATAAATGAGCTTTTAAATTATTCTGACTTATTCAATCACACAAACAAGTTTTTCCCAATTCAGAAAAACTTCTCAGAGTTTTTTCAATTCTTTTGCCTTGCATCAGCAAGTAATCTTACTCTTCTCCTCAGATAACTTCCTTGCTTTTTTCCTGAGTCTTGTGAGCTCATTTTCATTTACATCAGCCAATCCTATCCTTAGGATTTAGGGATTTACAAACATTTCGTGGTAGTCTTGATAGTGTATTTGTGATGTATTGAATCCAGTCCTAATGAAGGTTTGTTTTAAAGAAATGTAAACAAGAGGGACTTGTTCTCATCTAATGCAATTTGGCAGCAGAATCTCCTACAGAGAGGAAATGAGCTGTCCCATGGTTGGCGTCCTGCTCTGGAACTCAGAAATTCCTGATTTAGTTCCCTTTTCTGCTGYAGACTTCCTAGATGACCTTAAATAAATCTCTCTCTTCTTCTGATCGTCCCGTGTAAAATGAAATAATAATAATACCTGCTTCCTGTTAACAGATGAAGGAAAATGAAATTCAGCTGGAAAGAGCTCAGTGTCCATCAGCCCAGTTGAGGCATTCTTATTCAGATTGTGTGTTTTCTCATGCTTTCACCTCATCTCCATCTGCAGTTTTCATGTATGAACAAACCTTTAAAAACGTAGCAAATGTCTTTCTTGTCCTTTTTTCACCCCAGAAATCTTTTCTTGTCTTTCCTCTATTCTGTATATATCCTTGACTGCCTTATCCTCCACCTGTTGCATGAGTTTGCCTTCATCCCTGAGCCAGCAGCCATCACTGATGTCAGTTTTCAGGTACAAACCAGCTAATTTTATAGTCTAATCAAGGAAAATGGTTCACTCTGTTCTTCGTCATAAGCTTCTGGAAACTAAAACATATATAAGACAAAATTAAACCCTTTAAACCAGTCTTGTAAATTCTACCTCACCTAACACACATTTCATCCTGGATGCTGGAATGGGAGTGTTCTTGCAGAGGCAGCCCTGGACAGAGTACTTAGAAATCTTCAGTTCACAATGTGCCATAATCAAATGTACACCACACAACATTTGTCTTTAGAGACACTTCTTTTAAACACTATTAACCATATATATGCTATTAATAAATATAGAACATTTTATAATATAACATAAAAAATATTCATGTAAAGTGTCAACATCAAGAGAAGATGGAATAAATATCCAGAGTAATTCATGCTTTCAAAAGTATTCTTTGAGAGAAGTTGAAGCAACTTTGATAATTCAAACTATTGAAAACCAGACGGTTGATTTTAAAAAAAAAAAAAAATTGATATCGTAATCGCATGTAAAGCTGTTCTTCGTAAACTGAGCTACCTTCAGTCTGACATTACTAGGCAAATAAAACAGTTTCTCCAACATCTTTAAAAAAAAATAGAACAAAACAAACAAAACAAATCATAATGGAAATCCAGTCTTGAGAGACACATATTTTCTTCCATTCTAGACCTTGATCCATGTCCATGTATGGCTAGTTTTTTGGGATGTTTTTTACATTCCTAATCCCAGCTTCAAAGTGTTTGTATCTGTTAGATGTGTTAGCCATGTACCAAAGGCTGTACCTGCAGTTACTGCCAATGGAGTTCACAATTATAGTGGAAAGTGAGGACTCAGACCAGTAGTTAATATTCCCATCATAGAATACCAAGTTGGAAAGGATTTTAAGGATCATCTGGTCCAATCTTTCTTGGCAAAAACACAGTGTAGACAAGATGGCCCAACACCCTGTCCTGCTAATCTTAAACTATCCAAATTTAATTAAAAGTCCTAGGTAATTATTTATGGTGCTTGCCCTTTAAGCTATTATCTGGTTTAGATAACAGGTAATKAGACAAACTATGAAGATAGACATTTATACTGTTTCCTCTTATGTGCACTGAGAAAAAAATCTACTCACAAGAGAATAGTTATGATAGAATAGTCAAATTATTCTCTTGACATTCTGTGAAAAATAATACTGGACCAGTTAAAGACAAGACACTGGAAATACACTGAAAAAAAACTCATATATTTATTSCCACTGGATCATGTTTGGCCTCCTAGTCATGATTTCACTTTTTTCTAACAGTGAAAAGAGGAAGCAAAGCAGAGACTGATAGACTTCAAAGAGTTACAGTAGCATGATTGTAGGAAAAAAATAAACTAATCACATCATTTACTTTGGAGGTAGAAAGTTTGGGAAATAGGACTGAGGAAATCACAACTAAGGCAAAGGTGATAAATTGGTATTACTACATTGCCCTGCCAGTGTATACTAATCCTAATCTTCTCACGTGTAGAGTAGGGAGCTCAGTCTAATCCTTGCTATCTTTTGTAAAAATAGCAATAAAGGCATAGGTAGAACTAGTGCTAGTGAGGATTATTGGCAACTGACAACCAGAGTGCAATAATCAAATGAAGACCATTGTGCTGCTCTCCTATCCCAACTCTTGTTGGCATTACCATTATAAGATCAATTTATCGACAGGAGGGAGAAAACGCCACCACTTCACCAAATAACTGACCCAACTTTCCCCCAGTCATTTCTTTTCCTTGATTCTCCTTGCACTGTGATATCTCATCTACCAAGACTTAGAGACAGTAATATATACTGTGCATGTAAAGTGAGTTAAAATGACATTTGGTGAGCCAGGCTTTTTTTTTCTATTTTTTTGTATACCTGGGTTTCACAGCAATGCTAACAGAAAAACTTGGAGAACAATTGTCAACTCAAGCTCTTAAGAAAACCTTCTCTCTGTAATAAATAGCTTGCAGTATAAAGCTTAAGTGGGGATTAGTTTGCAGGCAGTTTTGGAGGAGGAAAAAAAAAGTTGTAGTTCCCTCTCACCATACCTCCAGTATAAATGGTGTAGCACCACTTTGTAGTAAAACTGTGGGAATGGGAAGGCAGATGGACAGTGGATAATGCTGCATCAGGACCTCTTATCTTACAGAGAAGTGTATACAAAACCAGAGTTATGGCTGTGAAACCAAGGGTTGCAAGAGTTTAACTCTGCACCCCGAGTAGCAAACCCATCAGCACAGGCAGTGCAGGGCATTAGCCCGTGGTCCAGCACTGGGGGCACATCAGACACAAGCRGTACCTGCACACGTTTCTCTGTGATCATCAAACCAGCATCACAAACACACCTGTTAAGAGAAATTTCATTTCCCTACAGTATAAGATTCTTTTAGCTGACTAGTTTCTCCTCCTTCTTCCATTTATGAAAGCTTTGCCAGAAAGTGCAACTACTGACTTATTCCGCATTTTCCACAGGACTTGGGTTTGTTTTCTTTCAATGACATTCCAAGCCCTGCTTGCTGTTAAGAAAACCTCAGCGTGATCCGACACTTTGAACTTGGAGACGGACATAAGTAGGTCTGACGGGAAGCCTTCCAAAGTGTAATTGAGACTGCTGAGCTTTTCAGTGTAGCCTTTTCAAAGATAGGCAGCATCCAGTAAAAAAAAAAGGTTTATAATTTACCAAAAATTACCCCTGGACTGACCCTAATTACATATCTAGCCTACCCAAAACATCACCTTTTAACTTTGCTCCATGTGCTTTACCACATTCTTCGTATGAGCTAGTCTTGGCAGCTATTTTTCACTTAATCAAAGCTGTATTTGCTGGATTACGGTTTTAACATTGTTTCTGTGACTACAATGCAAAATAACAGTAGTTGTATGTGTTTAATTTGGTGGTCAACATATCAAGTGACAGCTTGAAATAACAGAGAAGGGGAAAGAAGAGAGGATGAGTGCATTCATAACCATCACCTAAGAGAGCTATTTCCATTTCCCCAACGCCACAGCAGATAAAGCAAATTATAACTATTTAATTTGTGCTTGGACAAGCAAGAATGGAATTTTTTTAATTCCTATTTTCCATCTGAGAGTCAAACACTTCTGACGTAAATGCACATAAGGGACAGAAGACACCACAGCCTCTGCTTGGCTCTACAGGACAGGCAGCATGGGTTTTCAACCACACCTCGGGCTCCTTTCTGCAACAGGATACAGCCAAAGCTCTCATTCATCTCTCTAAACCCTGTTTCTGTTGGATAGTTTCTAAAAGTATGATTTCCATTTCTATTCTCTACTACATTATTGTAAGACAAGAATTAAAACTTACTTGCCTTTCATTCTGTCTCCTTCTCCACATCGTATTTTACCTTCCCTAGAGATGTAGCTGATCTGGAGATCCCAGTTGAAGATTTTGAAGCTCACGCTGCATGGAAATTGTAATTCTAATGATGACGTAAAATATGAAGCCCTAGTCCAGAAAACCACTGATTTTTAACAAGTTTAAAACCGGTAATAATGTCCTGATCTAAACCAGCTGCTCACACCTTGTAGTGACAAGTGAACACTATCCTGAAACAGAACGTGTGCATCACCTATAGCTCTCTTTCTATACACAATCAAAGGAAACCATGAATCCCAAAATAATATCAACTTTAAAGAGATTCCAATATGAATTCAGTTTGAATTCAAGTTTGTCAGAAAGAAAGAAATACATCTAAAACAGCAAACTACCCTGTCTTCTCTATCCTGGTTGTTTCTCTGAACCTGCTTTGATTTKGATCACATTTCACATTGATTTTCAGGTTCAAATAAAGGCATAATCCTACTGAGTTTCTCTGCAGCTGATGTTAAAACAGAAACCATGCAAATAATTCTTTTTTTTTTTTTTGGTTCAGTAGCCAACAGGAAAAAAAAATCAAACAAAACCAAGAACAACCAAAAAGAACAAGTTAGTGGTTATTGTTTTGGGTCAGTCCCAAACTGAAATGTTTCCACATACTCAGCCAATTAAGACAGATCATTTGAGATTAAACAAAACATTTCATTCAAGCAGAAATAAATCAAACATACTTAGTAATACCAGCCAGCCAGAGTCAGAAAGCATTAAGGGAAAAAAACCCCTTCATGTGCCTGCCTCTGTGTACCAGAGGTGGTGATCCTGTGGCTCTTGGACCACAGAAGACCTGCAGGCAGTCCAGGGATCATTCCCATGCCAGGCCTGGGTACGTAAGGCAGCAGGGTTGGTTTTTGTGGGAATGTGCTGGCTGTGTCCTCTGAACCCTTCTCTAGAAGAAAGGAGCCAGCTGTGGCCAACACTGTGTGCCTGGATCAGTGACAAGTGACATGTTCAGCCTCAGGGAGCTGTTGTCAGCTCCTTCCTATGACCTTCTTTCAGAATTTCCTCTCCTCAGCTTTTRAGTTACTGCGTTTTGCAACTTGATTATGTGAAATAAGGAACATCACTCACAACAAGTTTCACCTTTTCCTGTTGGAAAATCATCCAAAATATGGGTTACTTCAGTGTTAACACTGCCCAGCTCACTCCAAGAAGAAATTTCGCTCATCCCATGGGTAGACCAGAGCAGTAGATTGGGACATTATGGGAACAAACCCTGGTCAGCATATGTCCTAGGACATATTTTTCTTCATTTTGTATTGCCTGAAGCAGTATACTTTGAGAAGTCAATCATTCACCTAAAAACAGTAAGTCAAAGGTATTAAAGAAAAATTCACATGTATCTTGAATTCTGCTGGGGTTTAGTGTAGACCAAGTGATAGTCCATATTTCCTCAGAAGTTATTTAAATTTCTAAATAATTTAATGCTTTTGCTTTTTTTGAAAAAAGTCTGGATGTTCATGTTGAAACTGAACTCCTGAAAAAATAAACAATCTTTAGGCTTTAGGATAACTATGAGACTGATCCTCTTCCTTTACAGCTTTTTCTTGAGAAGAAAAGCCATGAATTTTAACATATAAATTAATTACCACATAGACAAAAGATAAACACAATTAGTAAGACCAGTACTGGAACCACCATCTACATGCAGGGTATACTTGTGAGCCGCCAAAAAAAAGAAAAAGGTTGGTACATGTGTTTTTTCAGCATAATAAAGGACAACATTCTTTACTGCTCAATCCTTTTAAAAGTACTTTTGACGGCCAAGTTTTGTCAAACTGTTGAATTTAATAAGAACAGAGGATATTGCATTTTCAAAGGTCACTTAATGCTTGAAGTGAAATGCAGATGTTTAACTCACCGCAAACATCAATATTTTGTTTATTTAACAAAGAGGTTGAGGAATTCATGTGCCTCTTCTAGACCCACGTTGCATGCTGCTTTCTGAGACTGCTCCTGCTCACGTCAAACCCTCCTGGCTTGTAAATTTGGGTCATCACTGACTGCACTACAGTAACTGAAAGGAGGACTGGGAAGTTGCAGGCCTGTGAACAAAATAAGGTATGCCTTCACAGCTGTAGGTGGCAGCTGCCTAAAAAAAATCCAGCAGGGACATGAAGGAAAGAACCTGAATTAAGAGAATTAAACAAAATTAATTAACTTTTCCCCCTTCTGGAATCAAATTCATTAGCARTTCAGAGTTGTGTAATTAGAATTGTCTAATATCAAGGTAAGTCAAAAGTTACAAAGAAAGGCTGAAGGTTTTAAAAAGCAGGCAAATTTTGCATTACATTTCAGCTATTGAAGTCTTTTTGACCCTTTTCTCCTGCAGCTTTTCTCTTAAAACCTTATGTAGGAAAAAGAAAGTCCTACTCACCCTGCTTCTTTTGGACAAACTGCTTCTTTGGACAAAAGTATATGGATTGCATATCATGCAATGGGTGACCAGGCTGGAACCATGAGCTACCAAAAATAAATACTAAGTCAAAGGAAAATGTTAGTGGGATTTTCGTCATTTAAAATAAATGATGGCCCCTGATCAGGACAGCCTTCAACTACGCAAAGTATTTCTGCAGCATTGTACCACACTGGTTTAATATCAGGGCGTTAGTCCTGCTGAAATATAGGAAAAACATTAATAAGGTGATAATGCCACTCCACAAGTGTGACGATCAGTCACTAGGATTGTGTTGCTAATTCATATTGACCCTAAAAAGCAGTAACCTCACTCAGCTACAGCAGCAAATGAATGCACTCTGGAACACTACAATCTTTTGTGTTTGCTTTGCATGGAAATGTTGCTTAAGAGTTGAGCAATCTCCTGTAAGGAAATTTGTGATTATGAGAAATCTTTTCCTAAGGGATTTTCTATTTTGAAAGATGTTATGTGCTATGATTTGTGAGGTGTTTGAACTTGAAAATCCTTGGGGTTGGGAGTAAAGGCTCTTTGTTTGAGAGCTTGGTTATTTGAGGGTTTGTTGTTTGGGAATTTTTTTGCACTATAAGCCCAATAAACTGTTAATTCCCCATTTTTCCCCCAAACTCTCTTTGTAGCTTCTGTTTTGTTATCACCTCCCTGACTGCACCGATAATCCAAATGCAGCATAAGGTGCACATTAGTACATTGCACAATCTCAGGCCCTTTTGGCACGCCACCAGACAGCAGCTGATTCAGGCACAAATGGAGTCACTGGGAACCTTTTCCTTGACCTCACAGGGCTTTGGGGAGGCCTGAGAAGACCATTTCATTAATCTAGTCATTTCCGTTGTGAATGTCACAAGGAAAGTTGAAGCACACAGATATTAAGATTACRTGGTAGAAGTAATGACAGGTTCACTCTTAAAGGATAAGGAAACTTGCCTCTTTCTGCTTGTCTCTCCAGTTCCTCGTGTTTTGRGAAGCTAATTCTTTTTTGGGGGGTCTGGTTGAGTCTTTTTGTCACTATGGGRTGAAGTCCCATCTGGGAATTGTCCAGCATGAAAGAATTTAAATAAAGACATTTCTTCTTGTTCTGGCAAGTGCTTCGTCTCAATGGGATTTATTCTCTGCTTTGTTTGCTTACATTTATAAAAAAACTGCAAAGTATTTTTGAAGTCTCAAATTGTTTTAATTGCTTCCTTTCCAATAGGAAATAGAATCCATAGCATCTTTCCCTTCCATAACACAGTGGAGTTCATAAAACCGTAAATAAACTGTGTCTTGTCTGCTTGGTAGGAAAAAATATTGGACTGCTGCCATCTTTTGGTTACACTCTAAGATAATTGCTGTCAGTTAGATGTTGTTTTTCTAAACCAAACACAAGAATAAAGTATTCTAAAGACATTTATGACTTTGCGTAATAAAGGGAATTCTCTAGATAAATACAAATCCAGGAACATTTTCTCTGTCGTCACTAAAGTGTCAGAAACAACTTTAGTGTATTTGTACAGGAATCTGTGGGAAGGCCTGCTTGAGACAACAGAATTTCAGGATGCTTGAAAACAGTACATTTTAGATTTTTTCTAATTACAGACTAATCTTTAGATAACTTGACATCCTTGTTTTTGCATTTCATTCTTCACTTTGAAAAATTATCTTATATTTAACCACTGCCACAAATATGTATAGCTGTATTTTCTTGAGTCTTTACCAATTTGTCCTTATGATGTTTGGGATTTAATATGCCCTCACAGACCTGAATTACCAGAAGTTTTGAATGCTGACTTGTCTGATCCATCTGAATTAAATGGCAACACATGGGCATAGTTAGAGACTAGAGAGAGAGTAAGCACATGCTCCYCATTGGTTTTGCCTTTACGTCAGCTGATGAGCAATGACTAAAACTGCAGACTTCTATCACTGCTCCAGCTTTCTCAGACTGTGAATACATTCACAGCTGTTTCATTTAGGAGACCAGAACACAATGAATGCAAGGAATACAGTTGACAAACAATTTAGCAGCTGAATTTCAGGCAAGCTGAATAGCTCCCRAATTATCATGCCAGCTGGAGTGTTTCAGAAAGTGTTCAGGAAGATGTACACAAAACCACTTCTCTTAATTTCAGTGAGAAATCAAGATGAGAGCCTCCTACTTCTTGGCAGTTGCTTGATAAACAGCAGAACAGATTAAAAAAAATATTGCGATGAACCTGTGGTTTCTGTGATAGTTCCTCTAGTCCACTCTATCTGCAGCTGGAATTTCACAATATAGGGATAGAGCATATCTTTTCATGCTCAAGGTGTGGAATATTTCCTACTTAGCCTTCAGCAATACAAAGTCCACCATGCACCCAGCAGGTAGCTCTGCTTAAGCCGGCGAGTTCTGTGTATGTGGTACCTCTATCCTGGGTAGCCAGCTGAGATAGTAATGACCCCAGTTAAATGCAGGCACGTGGGGCCACCTGATACACCTTTTGGACCCAAAATCAGCAAGACAAGTAAGTTAACACTATTCAGTGCATATAACCATTTCTGTAATTATGGAGCAGTTCAAAAGAACTGATYAGTGCCAGAAGTATTTCAAAGCTACCTTTTTAGTGTGCCTGGGATACGATGGAGTTAGTTTTATTACTGTTATCAAATATTTACATTACGTTAGTGCCCAAAGGTACTAATCTAATCAGTAGTAGAGATGCCTGTGTTTGGTAGTGCATAAACATGTTACCTATATCCTGCCAGGCTTACAGTCCATTTGGTCAGGATATTTTTATTTCATTCATGAAGCTATAAAATGTATATTAACTAAATCCCTATGTACTGATGTGGAACCTGTTGCACACGGGTCAAACCTCCATCTTTCAAAAGAAGAGGACCTGCTAGACTCTGGAAACCATTTATATCAGAAAAAAATAGAAATGATGCCCCATTAGTGCTAGTAAGCTCAGCATGCAGCCCTTTCACAGAGTCAGGATTGTTCCTTGCATCAACTTGGATGAACAAGGGTTTTTTAGCATACTTATATAAGCAAACTATACTGAAAAATTCAAAATATCACAGAGAACACCACAGTAGCTAAAGGATGCCACTAATATGGCRTTGTGAGGGTAAAAAGAAAAGGAAGAAAGTTAAGAAATACAACTGCAAAACAAACAAAGAAATATGGAAAAAAATTACTGTCAGAGGATGAAGCATTTTGTATTAATAGATCATATTTGTTCCCACTTGCTTCTGAGCAAAGCAAGGTCTTCTGTGATCTTTTCCAGTGGTGCCTACAGAACTGTGATACATTTGCCAGAATCAGGCTCCTTGGAGCTCTTCAGTGTCTTGGGTGGGAACACAGCACAGCAGAAGGCAGAGCGGGGACCAAGCATCCTGCACCACAGCAGTCCGAGCCTCTGAGCAATCCCAGGCTAAGCCKTCACCTCAGACCAAAGGCTGCGGCAGCCTCTGGAGCAGAACACAGTCTGAAACACCATGCTTTTGTCATTATTGCCGAGGATTATCCCACATCTTCCAAAAGCACATCTGGGGCTACTGCTCTCTCTGAGCGCTGTGCAGCAGACCTTGCCGGTAATGCACCGTGGAAGGGAACTGCTCTGGAAACAGAACATTGCACARCAACATTCCACTCATGTGGTACTGATCAGGTGCCAATGATGTATCATTAATATTGTGTTTGGATAGTAAATCGGGCAGACCCAGCTAAAATAACACAGCTTGTTTTACTAAGTCTTTGTGTAAATAAAACTATTGTACTGTTCATATTCCATACTTACTGCTTCTCCCTATGGGCCAGATTCTGCTTTTCCTCTATTCAGTAAAAACCAATTCCATCAGTTTTTCATTAGTTTCACAACGTATATTTCACAACATACAATAGTCACAAATTTGACCTTTCTCCAGCCATTTTCTGCAAAAGGTCTCTCATTCTCTACAAGATACAACCATTTGTTCATCACTTTCCTTGAAGGCCGAATAAAAAAGACAGAGATCATATGTCATTTACTTCTGGATATACAAAATCCTTCCCCAACTCCTAAAAGCAATGCCATGACATAGCAAGGATCCAGAAAGACTAGTGGTGCTTTTGTGGTGTATCAAGGTGCAAATGGAGTCCCAAGTCAGTGCAAGATGAAGATACATGATATCCCAAACAATTTGTAGCTGAACGATTAGACATCAATGGAAAACAAAATCCAAATAAATTGAGATTAGGAAGTCACTCACTAGTAACTATTATCAAACCAAGAACTTTCTCATACATTGCTAAAAAATCAACAGGCATGCATATCTAATGTCTGCTCCGAACACTTACCCCAAATCTGGACTGAGAAATGAGCATAGCTGGCTTTTTGGAGGGGCTGYCTACAGGTCAGGAGGCTGGATCAGCTAGCCGGTACAGAACATATCTTTTGACCATGAAACCTGCCTGTGCAGATTTCAGTAAGTAGTGCCTACAGACAGTTAAGGAAGTGTGCATTATTCTTGCAGAATTCCAAAAGGGAACAAGTAACACAATGTGAAGAAACCTGATATCAACTGACTCCAGTCACGTAGTTTGCACACTCAATAACCGTGAAGAACTGGCAACTACAAATATTTCAAAAATATGTGTTAAACAGACACAGGAGAAAAAAATAAACATTGAAGAAACAGCTTGCCTTTGTCTTACAGCATACAGAGCGTTACTGAACGCATCCCCACCTAGAGATTTGGTAACTGCTCACTCATGCACGCTGTTGTGGCAAGAGGTGATTAACTTCTCACTGCATGGGCACTGCTTCCCAAAGTGAGAGTTTGCTTTAAGGAGTCTAATGATGGAAGTGCTGAGGCTGACCACAAAGCACACAGTAAMATCCTTCAGCACGAGCATAAACTCAAAATTGTGAACCAACTGACTGCTCTAGGGAGTGAATGTGACTTGGCAAGAGTAATATTTATAGCTATGATATAAAATTAGACCCCAGGTAAACTCTGCTTTGTATCAAGAATTGTTTGTTCTGTTTTTCCAGTGACAAAAACTGAAACATAAGCATTGAGTTAGGCTTGCTCAATCTACTTCCAAATCTCATGCTATACAAAAAACTGAATCATATCAAGTCGAAACAATTTGAGAAGTAGATGTATGTTGGGGTGTCTCCAATACAGCCTTGGGTGTACTCTTCAAGCATCTGGGAATGCATCCTGCATAAATGTCATAAATAAACTGTAGTGGAATCTCCCAAAAAACAGCCAATACACAAAGCTGGTCAGACTCAATGGAGATGCGTGCAGAAAAGGAAGAGATGAAGAAAATAAAYGTCATATTCTTTAAAATACCAAATTCCTGATCATTGTGCATCGGTTCAGACTGACTGTTATTCAGATGAAAAGTAAAGTTACTTTAACACCTATTTCCTGCTGCATATTTCTGTCTCAAACACTTCCCCCTGTCCTGACCACCAAATCTCCAGTTATTTCACTTTCAAGCTCCTCCATATAATTAATTTTCAAATAAGTTTCCATATATTTTTTTTACTTCTCTCTACTGCTGACCAGCCTTTGATTTTTTGTTTCCTCCCATGCATTATAAGAAAACTTATCCTGTGCCACTTTTAAGACAGTAAACAACTCATGCATCAAATGCGACTTGAAAAGGATTAAAAAAACTTCATTGCATATTAGAATTAAACTTTTGCACAAAAGAATCTTTTCTGAGAAAATTTTGCATTGTGAATCAAGCCTTTAGCTCTCAGCCAAAGACCTTAAATGTGTGATTCTCTTCAAGTCAAGTTTATATCAATCTAGAATCATGCCTCATATTCAGGTGCATTTTACTGCATTTTTTTGTCTAGAGAGCAATACTAACAGAGAAAGTGTAATGATTCTCAATTTCACTCATGCTATGTCAGGCCTAGAGACTGTCTTCTGGACAGCTGTTCACACTCCTAGAGCAATTACAACAATTCATAGTGAGCAAAAATTGATGTATTTCAAACTGTTCTTAGTGCAATTTGGCAATTAGGAGGTATTTCCAGATCATTTCAGGGATATCAGATAGACATCTAATTCTGGGTTGCTGCCGGACATTTCAGCACATCCCTTGCTCAGATATTGTATTTCTAGCAGAGATGATGAAAACATTCCATTTGAAAATATTATATTCCTGAATTAATAATCTGACCCATATTAAAGTCAAATATATATTTTATAGAGAATTTGATCAACATGGTTTTTTCAAGAAGAGTAAATACTCATTTTGAAATTTTTCGTGAACAAAGAAGAAAATGATTGTTACAAACTGCAGGATCAAAAATGAGAAAAAAATTATGAAATAAAGTAACAAAAAGGTTAAATTTAAATGCATCTAAAAAGAAGTCAAAATAAACTTTTAGCAGCCATTTATGGCTACTGGATGGCAAAGCATAGGATACATTGGTGGTTATTACAGAACAATATTTTTCCTGTTAATACTCACCTGTATGCAACTGGAATTATGCTTGTTTCCTGACACACCATCCTGAGCATCATCCTGAGTAGATGTAAAAAAAATCTATCTAAAGTTTAGTAAAAAGCATGTGACATTTGTCTCCTCTATGTTGCATCATARAATTTATTCCAGGAGCCTACAGAGCACTGGAGAAGTCTGTTCTTTAAATGTGTTTTAATTTTGTTTGACAAACATAATCCTCCTGCACTGATGTGTTGTAACACACAAATGCAACTAGTGAAGCAGAAGGAGGCTCTTTTCATTAGGAAGCATGGAAAAAAAATTCATCTGAAAAAAAGACAGCATATCAAAACACATATTCAAAGAAAAAGTAAGACCAAGGAACAGAAAAGGTTAAAATGAAGTTAAAATCTAGCAGGAAATTCAGCACCTCTACCTTTAGGACATGTATTAAATATATGTGAAACTCAAATGCATTTTTTTAATGCCTATATTAACTGTATGTGGGGATTTTTTTTATTCTTTTTTTTRGAGTGGAACATTTGTAAACAAAAGCCCAGACTCAGCAAAAACATCCATCTGGATCCCATGCTGCCCAAAGCTGGATGCTCATGGTTGTGTAGGTTTACACAGAACAGAACACTGTGCCAGACAGCAACTGTATCCCCGAATTAGCCTTCTCAAATTAGACATTTGCTTCCAATCACAATTGTCAAGCTATAATAAAAACGGAAATGTAAGAGCTTTTAAACGATGCAGTGTGGCCATGTAAGAATTTTCTTTTACCTATAGAACCTTAACTTCAAATCCTCTCAGGTAAGGAAAATGAACCATGACACCTGGAGTTTCTAGTGGCCTCTCAGAATAATCAGTTCTGCAATTTTTCTACCATGCAAGTTAATTTTAAATTTGTTCCTCTGTTCCCCAAGTTGTAACATGACTTTTGTGACAGATCCGATGGGTTTTGTTTGCTTTGTGTTCTCATGTGCTGAAAAGTTTAGAGTTAGACTTGAACAACAGAGAAACGGCAAAAGAGCAACAAGCTCCATCCATATCCAGCAAGAGTAGGATGCAGCAGTAAATGGAGCTCTTTCATGGCCATGAAGAAGTACAGATAAAGGAAATTATAACTTCAAACTGAACTATAGTTTTTCTTTGCATATTTCTTGCAATGAAAAGAATAAGTGTAGCTTCAGACCTTGACATTCTGCTACTATCTAGGAAGAAAAGAAAAGGGCACACAATTATGCAAGGAATTCAAATATTAGGTGCAGGACTTGCAGGACTGAGAAAAAGCATGGTAATATTTCCTCAGAAAGGCGCTTTTAGCAGAGGAGAAGCCAGACTACAGTTCATTTGCTTTGCTTTGTGTTGTTCGCTTCCATGACTTGTAATGGTAGAAGGATTCATTGCACTGGGCACACATGCTAAAATATGCAATGTCTCACAATATCCTTACTACAGCCACCTGAGGAATAAGCAACAATTTCCTTCAGCATGGAACTATTGTAAATTAACATATAGTAGCTAAGCACAGCAGTAACACAGTAATAACTATCTGTTTCCCTGTCCCAGTTACTGAATTCCTGAGGGCAAGCAAAATAGCTTACAGCTGATGGGGTTCTGAAGGCTGAATATGAATCACCCCCTGCCTCTTCAGCATCCTGACTCATCTTCATTGTGAACAAAACAATGTTATTTATTTATTGCCCATCACTGTAGCATGTGGGTGCCAGTTCACAATCAGTGTGCTGGCAGGCAGACCAGATCAGCACAGGCTCTAGACCGTGGCAGATAGCTGTTAGATGTCATTGTTGTTAGCACCAGCCATTTTTGCTTTGCTTTGTGTTTTCCTTCTGCTGCTGTCACTCTGGCAGTTGCAATAAGTGGCTGAATTTGTCATTTCTTTCCCATTGTTCGAGATTCTGGATGAAGTCAGTGGCTGTGGAGAACTGGAGCTCAGCCTTGCAGATAAGCAGCAGGAAAGAGGGAAAATGATATGGGATTTGTTGGTAACACAGCTTCAAATGCTCTCAATGTTATCAGCAACCATTTTTATATCATCAAAGCCAGTTTCTAGTTTCTTTTGTTTCTAGGTGTATCATTCACATGTATTTTAATGGGAACTGGGCTTTCGAGCATTTCCAATGCATTTACCTTTCACCAGATAATCCCATTCTGCATTAAATCATTCACATGATTATATGAGTATTTAGAGAGCTGCTTTTGCTCTATACAAATCTTTTTCCATTTCCTTTGGCAATGCTCCTCTCCTATGCAAACAAAGATATCCWTGAAGAGAACATTTTACTTAAATGGGCAACACACCGTACCAAGGCTGGATTTCAGGACTTCTTCCCAATTTAACATCTTATTAATTTTTATTTTTTGGATTTAAGATTCTCAGCCTTCATATTTTGAGTCAGCTGAGATATATACTTCAAGGTAGAAATGTCTTTAAAAAATGTGCTAAGTATCTGAAAAAAAAAGCCAACAAAAAACAGGCAGCAAAGAACAATAGAAATAATAGAATCATTTTGGTTGGGAAAGACGTTTAAGATCATTGAGTCCAACCGTTAACTCAGAACTGCCACGTCCACCACTAAACCATGTCCCTAAGTGCCACATCTACACGTCTTATAAAAACCTCCAGGGATGGTGACTAAACCACTTCCTTAGGCAGCCTGTTCCAGTATCTGACAACCCTTTCAGTGAAGAAATTTTTCCTAATATCCAATCTGAATCTCTTCCGGCACAACTTGAGGGCATTTGTCCTTATCCTGTCACTTGTTTGTTGGGAGAAGAGGCTGACCCCTTCCTCGCTACGATGCCCTTCAGGCAGTTGTAGAGAGTGATGAGGTCTCTCCTGAGCCTCCTCTTCTTCCTGGGCCTCTTTTTCTCCAGGCTGAACAGCCCTGGCTTCCTCAGCCGCTCCTCACGGGACTTGTGTCCCAGACCCTTCCCCAGCTCCGTTGCCCTTCTCTGGACACTCCAGCACCTCAATGTCTGTCTTGTAGTGAGAGGCACAAAACTGGACACAGGATTCGAGGCGTGGCCTCACCACTGCTGAGTACAGGTGACAACCACTGCCCTGGTCCTGCTGGCCACACTATTGCTGATCCAGGCCAGGATGCCACTGGCCTTCTTGGCCACCTGGACCCCACACTGGCTCGTGTTCAGCTGGCTGATGACCAATAACCCCAGGTCCTTTTCTGCTGAGCAGCTCTCCAGCCACTCTGCCCCAGCCTGTAGTGCCGCAGGGGGTTGTTGTGACCCAAGGGCAGGAGCCGGCACTTGGCCTTGTTGAACTGTTGGCCTCAGCCCATGGATCCAGCCTGTCCAGATCCCTCTGCACAGCCTTCCTGCCCTCCAGCAGATCAACACTCCCACACGCCTTGGTGTTGTCTGCAAACTGACTGAGGGTGCCCTCAATCCCCTTGTCCAGAAAGTAACCTTTACAACATTTCTAATAGTTCTTGCTTCTAGCAAGCCTGAAACTCCATAATCTCACCAACTTTCAGTGGCTCATATTCTTGGGTTGTCTGAATTTTGGAGTGCTCTGCATAAGTAGTTCTGATTTATTTCTAGAATTGCTAAATCCTGCTGAGTTTATTGGAAATTTGTAAGTATCACATTCAAACATGTCAACAGATACTGTAGTTAGTCACACATATGCACATTTAAAAAACTCAGTGCACTCCAGATTGGAGGATTCTCAAAAAATTGGACATAAAGTAATCCAATCCTTAGAAAAGACACTGAAAACCCACAAATACGAGATCATGGGAAATGGTGTATATGTAAGTAATTATCTCCCACATAGAAAATGCAAGAAATCTTACTGACTATTCTCTGTGACTTTGAAGCCGGGAAATCAAGCAACTATTTAAAATTGTTGAGCAAAACCAAAATTTCAACAAAAGAAAGAATCTTGTGAGATACACTGTGTGAACTTTTTGCATTTTTTTCTTTTCTCCTTACTTGCTTGCTTTAAACAGCACAGCCCCCATTATCATGTTTTATTACAAAAACCTAAGAGCCAATGGGTTAATCTAGTTATCTTGGTTAAAAGATTTAAGAGAGCACCCAGAAGAATCAAGTTTGAGGAGACTTGAAATTCCTGTGGAGAAATGGCAGCAATGTGGAAAGGGACCACATTGGCAGATAGTTCCATTAAATCTCTCCGTTCCGCCATGAATACATCGTTGTTTAATTTCTCCCACAGAGGGAAGTACAGGGCCCTAGATGTAAGATTTTTTTGTTTTAAGAATGGCTTCTGTCTGCATTTAATTACTTTAGCACACAAAATGTACTGTCACCCGAATAGTGCCACCCTATCTGTTGGTCTTAAACGCAATATGGGGATAGCTGTTTGGAAATAAACTTTGCTGTAGCAGGCTACTAGGCAAGGACATGAGAACTAGAGAATTCTCAGGAACCCAGTTATGTTTTACAGTCTCTTCCATCCTTTCATCAATGAGTCTCACATGAAAGTAAAGCAATAAGCAGGGAGCATGTCAAATGTATACAACTCCACAAGAACCTTCTGACTTACAACCATTCACACAGTGAGTCCTCACTTATCTTCAGGCACCAAAGCAAGGGTTTACCACTGGGACCCTAATGCAAGAATTTATAGAGCAAATTTCTTTGCAGCCTTTTAGCTCTGTTTCAATACTTCCTGAGATATATTCCCAATACATACCTGATACTTTGGAACAGACAACAACAGACCAGGAAGTTTTCTGACCTCAATTCACACAGTCAAAATACAATTTAAGGTTAATCTTGCAATAAAAGTTTAACCTATTCCTTTTCAGTAGGAGGAAGACTCAAGTCTCTCCCATTCAAGCCACTGGCAAAATTCAGAAGAAACAGGACCAATTCTATATTATTTACTAGAGTGTAATTTTTTTTCCTCTTTAATATTTCTTTTTACTATTTTTACATCACATTCTGGGTATAAGAACACCAAAGTGCACAGAAAAAAAAAAATGTACAGCTATGACAACTTAAATTTGCCTATTACATTAGTATAGGTTCAGAACTATATCATATTCTATTATATACACAGTAGCAGACAAAAACTGAACCCAGTAATTCTGTGTAGTCTTCAGACACTGCAAAAAGTAATAGGTCTCTTGAACCAATAGCTCAAAAGCTATTTTCCATTCAATTTCAAGTTCAAGTTAAGGAAACCTCCTGTTAGGGACATCACAAAATAATTTTTATTCTTCATGAGAAAAGAACTTCCTGTACATATTAAAATATGCCAAATGTCTAGTAACTCATATATCCTGTTCCTGTACTCTGGAGAAATTTTTTCTTACAGTCATTTACAAATGTGTTTTCTTTCAATTGTTTAATTACAACCAGAGGAACCAGATTTTGACAATTATAATTCACTGGTTTCTGGAGTAATTTCTTGTCTGACATACCAGTGGAGAGGACAAAATAAAAATTTTTTAAAAAGCTAACACACCATTACCTGGCAGAAGTTAATGCATAGTAAGGGGAGAGAATTGCTGTGTGTATAAATGAACTCAAACATAGGCACAGACAGGGAAGTTAATGTAATGAGACATTATAGTTAAGGTAATGAGACATTACTAAAAAGGAAAGATGGTCCTCAAGAGCTAAAAGACTGTCTTAAAGACAGACTTAAAGACAACTTTTACCAATCTGAAGGTGAATCTTCAAATGAAGCTTTATCGGGCAGTTTCTTGGTGAAAAAATTCCAAGGGCCAGAGAAGATAAGGATTTACACCACTTTGTGAATATAAACCAAACTTTGGCCAAAAAAGTAATTTTCCCATCAGGTGAAACATGTTAAAGTATTCTAAGAAGAGAAAAAGAGGTAAAACTTTTGGATTATCTTGGAGAATAACATTTTAATGTTTGGGGTTTATCAAAAATTTTCAGTTTCATTTTCATCTATTTGTACTTGGTAATAAATTTATTCCTATTAGCTGACAAAAACAAATTTAGAATTTCCATTTTTTTAAATGTTAAAAAGCTGACAAGCATCTACATTTCAAACTGTGAATGCCACTGGATTTTTAGTTGCATGCAAATAAAGGGAAAAATACCTCATTATCTGCAGCTTTGAATAGAGAGTGTGTTTCTGGGACTGCGTGTGTGCAGTAACTGCACACAGAAATGATCACAGCTAAGCAGCTCTAGGGTAGGGTGCTCAATTACTCACTGAAAAAGTGTGATGTAAATTGGGTTGCACGAGCCACACGTAGCAAGAGCTTGGCTCAAAGCACTTCTCCTGCTCAGGACTGTTTGTACTGACACATAATTAGTTTGTTATATTGCTGCTCTTCTAAACACTGTGTGTCTCTTGCAGAGTTATGCCCTCTGCACTCTGTGTTTTCTTATCTGCTGTGCTCTTGTTCCTTATTACCAAGTCCTGAGCACTCTATTCCATCTGTCAGCACTAAATATTATTTGTGTTATGTAGACCATAAAAGCAGGTTCAGTCCCTTCTGCACTTACTGTCTGTATTTGCCTCGTGATCTATGGTTCCACTCAGAATGCTGCTGAATAGGTTACTGGCTTGTGCTATAGTACCTATAAATGTATATTTAGCTATATACATGCACCAGCTATCTATCTATATAYATACACATATATCACCTACCTTTCTGGGTATCTGGATGGATATTTCAGTATGTAACTTGCAAACATACATTATAATAAGTTATGTAAGATAAATACTTCTTTCGAAAAGGAATTTAAAGAAAGAGTATTCAAATAAAAAAATAATATAAACAAGCGATTTAAATTTTAGCCATTAGTGCATAAATAAAAAAAATGAAGCATTTGGTGCTGGAAGTGTTTTATCCATAGCATTTTACTATTTTATGTAAAATATCATCTTATTACAGGTTATCACTTTAAATTGTTTAGAAAATTTAAATATTTTTTAATCACTGAGTATTTTCAAAATTCTTATTCTTTTTTTTTTGTATGAAAAAGACAAGTTTGACATAGTAGGACATTAAAAACTCGATCGATGGCTTAGTAATGTAAAGGAAAGCATGCTTAGGAGTTTGTACTTTAATACTGTGAATTTGAAGCTGCCAAATCAACTAAAAAGAACCTCAGCAAACAAAATAATGTGTATAGAAAAAAAAATAATACAAGGTCACATTTCCACTTGATTTATTCAGACCATCTTTAAAAGTCACCTGACTTTCAGTTAACAAGTGTAGGCAGGGTATGGTCAGTTGATTGCCCAGGAACTAAGCAGATTAGCATTGGCAGTACTTGATTATGAAACCAAGTCATGAAATAGCATTAACCCTTATTAAGTGCTCCTTAAGAAGAATAGTGGAAAAACAGGTAGTTTAGCAACAATGCAAATGTTGCCAGAGAGAACCCAGACAAAATTTTCGATAGTCCATCATCAGCCTTTATATTACAAGGACTGTGCTATCTAGGAAGAGCAGCCAGTACTAGAAAGAAACAATAAGTAAAGGTATATACCCCTATATAACACTGTTCTGCAACATCTCTTTAGACATCTGCAAATAAAAGCCAAATAGTCGTGAAAAGTTGCCACAAGGATACTTTTGAAGTTTGCCTGGAGCCGGTTCCTTAGTGGTTGGGGTGACCAAGGCAACTAAGAAAGCAATAAAAAAGGCAATGGATGCATTTAGAAAGTGTATCAAAATTTAAATTATTAAGTAAGCACCTGAGGCTTCTGTATATGTTTCCTAATTTAGTCAGAAGAATGTATAATAAAAGGAAATCTTCTGCATTAGCATTCCCTGGCAGTTAAAGGTTGCAAATAACACTGTGATACTGTTGCCCTCTTCTGCTTAATTTTTCGTTATTTCAGCTTAAACACACAAATCATTACTAATGCACTAATARTGAAAAGAAGTCTCTACATTGTAATATGCTTCCCTTTAATAGAAAAATTCCATCCTCAACTCCAGCAAATCACACTACAAAGCCCAGCTGCCCTGCAGCCCCCTTGCCAGCCAGTCAGCACATCTGGCTCTTACTCACACTTAGCAGTTATTCATTTGGGGGATTTTTTTTGACTATGATGAAAAGAGTGCTCCAGCACTCAGCAAGCATCCCCCCAAACACAATTCTGTTAGAAGACAGGGACCGAGCTTTGCTTTTTGTGCTAATCCTGTTCCACGACTGTGTCACAGTGTCCAACTTGCCCTGGGATCAGCGGCACCGGTTCTCCCACCGATGAAGTCTGCTRCACTGCACCACCCAGCCCTTCCTCAGGACTGGTTCCCCCTTGTCACAAGTGAGTACAGCAAACCAGTGCTGACTACTGCAGTGGCCAGAAAATTAAACACAACCAAGCTGGATATACCCGAGACACCTGCAAAGATAGCTGCATGCAGAAAAGAGTGAATCTACAGCTGAGGATCCAGAGGAGGGCTTGTGCCAGCATTATTCTGTGACTCTCAGCTCCCAGTACTCTTAGGACCAGTATGATCCATCTGACATGATGCCTATAGCATTATACTGCACTGCTGGCCACTGTAAATCCACAATCTCCCTCAAATCCACAAATGTCCCTCATAAGTATCAACTTACAGCCAAACATTTTAATTTGGACAGACCTTAGGAAGGAATTACATCCAGAGAATACGCAGAATGAACAGTTACAGATTTCTTGGCTATTCACACGGTTCTGCATCCAGGAATTCTCTGCAGGAATAGACAATTTAAACCAGTGTTTCATGAATAACATTGAATACAATGAAAGCAAAAACAAAACCACAAGATGGATAGAAATCCTTTGCTAGCTTAAAAATGCATGTGTCTCAGACTGCCTGGTTAAAACTTCTTTTTCTTAGCTTCTGGTGTATCATTAAATAACAAGGCATCAGACTTTTTATGTTATAAGCAGGACTGTCATCAGGAGAAGCCACCTTGGATTCATTCTTTTAACCAGTTTTGGACAGAGTGCACTTCTCTAGCATGTTCTAACATCTGTGAGTATAGCTGGATAAATGCCAGGATGTTTGCTAATGAAAACTAATTTCATACAGTATTCTGTGCTTACAACATTGAAGAAAATATTTTCAATGAAGATATCAACCTCTACAGAATCTTTTCAAACACAGTATCAGCAACTGCATTTCAGTGGTCTGCTGTGGGGTTGAGTTTTTCTTTCTTGACTTGAGGAGATATGATCTCCTCCTAGCTTTCAGTGCTGGACTAAGGGACCTATAACATTTCTCCAAGTGCTCAGACCACTCTTTCCAGAAAGACATACCTTCAACCCAAATGGGCCAAGCAAATCTTGGACATAAATTTCTTCACTTGCACCAACTCATGCAACACCTGCTCCTTATCATGCCAGAGGAGAAAAGCAGTGCAAATGCAGAGAGCTGAGCTGCATGTTGGGGCTGCACCAAACTGTTTRGAATCAGGCTAAAGAAGAAGCTGAAGATTGACTTATGCTCTATTTCAGATCCAATCAGGCCAGTATGAGAGATAACTAATACYAGCTGCCTGTTGGGATGGTGGGTTCTGCAGTGGGGGGAAAGTTTGTCTCCAGGCACTCCATGATTAGTGTCAAGAAAATCAGTAGTGGTTAGTCATTTTGGCATGTTTGCTTTAAGATAAGAGAGCAATTACCTGCTTGACTGGCAGAGAAGCCAAATCAAGAATGAAGAGTCAGGGGCAGAGTTAAACCAAGAAAAAAACACTGTCTTATGCAGTAGAGATGCTCTTGATCTGTTCAGCCTTGTTCCTTATGTGTTAAAAAGATCATAAAAGTCATTTAACCTTAACATTTACAACTTTACCTCTATTCAAAGTGAAGCCTGAAATCCACTGCCTGCAGTGAAGTCAACAACTGCACGTGTATCACAGGGGGAACCAGAATTCAACAAGCAGGCAGGGCTGGGTCAGCCCTGGAAATTGCATTTGTTACACCTGTGACAAATATGGAATTAATGAAGCAGCAATGGACAACCCAACCATCTATAAATGTATTTATAATATATGTAAGTATATAACAAATATTTATATGTGTGCAGTTACTCTTTTGATAAATTTTTTTATTGTAAAGACCCCATTTTTAAAATTCCTTTTTGTTCAACTTTCAAATACTGGTGTATGGTAAATAATGCATTATTTATTTTTATCAACCATATTAATTTTAATTTCTTTGCATAAATAGCTCTCTAAATTAATAATGTACTACTTGGTAATAAGAGAACATTGTATTCTGTAACCCTGATTCATAGAGTAAAATGAACTTTTAATATGAAAAAATAGTTTTAAATAGTGAGAGCTAGGCAAGAAACATTGCTGTTACTGAGAGAAATACAGACTTATAATTTCTTTTTAACATCCTTTTTCTCAAACTTAAAATATATTGGAAAATGGAATATGTTAATCTAATCAAGAATTCACTGTGAGACACCGAAAGAAAGAAGCTATTTTTCTATTCCCAGAAGGGACTGGGTAGGAGACAAAAGCAGATGTAGAAAGAAATTTAGGTGGGACAGAAGGAGAATACAGCAAGAGAACTGATAGCAATTTTTTTAAAAATTGCAGGGTAGACTGTACTTTCAAAAAGAGGAAGAATAATTCATCTTCTCATTTATTCTTTGCTAACAATGAGGGTAATCAGAGTAATAACTACACATTTTTTGTAGAAACAAGGAATAGGTATTGTCTGCGAAAGGGACAATGTCCTGAAGACTTTTGTACCCCGAGCAACAGCATTAAAAAGAAAAAATTTCCCAAACCTGTGGCTGAAACACAAACTTCCAAAATGCAAATGATAACATGGACCTCAAACAATGATTCAGGATCAGTTCCCCAGGGCAGCTTCGGCTGAGAAATTCTTTCTTACTGAGTAAAACATACATAAAACGAGAGTAAGAACCCCTTGGTCTTTGTCCTGCCTCCTGTGATTCAAATCCCATAGTGGTGTCGAGGACAAACAGAGCTCAATGGTTTGCAGCAGGACTGTACATTTTGTTTTACTACTTCAAAGCTGGCCCGTGGTCAGAGCAGTAGACAATTGCATCGCCCCTATCTGTAATGCGTTTGCAGTGAGGCTAGAACCAGGGTTCAGGCTCGTTTTGGCCTTATACCTCAGATSAAAAAGGCACAACCCTTTTAATTCAGTTGGTGAATGATACCTTTTATCATGGTAAGTTAGTGTCTGTATTTGCTTGAAACATTGAGTGRATAATATAGTTTTAATCATATTTCAAAATGGCAGAAATAAGATGGAGAGCTATGATGCTTGTGGAAAAAAGCCACTGACTGGATCTTCAATCACACATTATAGTAAAAATGGGCATTACATGATCATTCCAAGATATTAGTATAAAACCCACACAGCAATGAAATATAATTCAAGCCACATGAAATCATGTRAACAAAGCACAATAGATCATACACTATCTAAAAAAATCAAACCATTGTATTGACTTAATCACTACTCAGAAAAACATAGCAGAAGCAATTCTAATAAAGCCAGCTATCCCATCCCTGAAGGTACAGCCATAGACATCAATGTGTGCTGGCAACTTTTAGCAATATAAGCTCTCTAAGAGTAATGGATACATAACCTTGGTGCTGACACACGATAAACTTGGGTTACCACAACTCTGCTCTTATTTTGTAAGCTGTGCTAATTAGATGAAACTACTTTGTGTACACAAAGCCTTTTTCCCTCACACCGTTGTTTTACTGGGTAGACAGTCCAGATTCTCTGTGGTTACCCTGCCTGAAGCAAGCACACCATCAGGTACTCCTGTCTATTTGCCCATAACAGATCCCAAATATCCTGTTAGTGCCATTAACGTTGCTTCTGCTAACAGCCACAAAGAGGACAGTGGAAAATAACCAAGTTGTTTACTGTTGTCTCTCAACAAGGACTTGTTGGCTCTGTTTTGGTTGTAAAAAAGAGAATTGCCTGATCCAGACATGATTTGTCATTATTTTATTTTACACACAGGCTGTGTATGTCAGAAAATCGAGAAGGTTTGAAAACCCCAACCAAAACTACCATCTGATCAGAGCAGCTTGGTGGTCCTTCTGGACAACTTCCTTTACAACACTTGGCTCGAAGGCCACAAAAGATATGGATTTTACTTGCCACATTTTGGTCATATTAACAAGACTTTTAAGTAACAGATTCAGCTTCCACCTGCAAATGATAGTCTGGAAATGAAATAGGTGTAGTTTTACCACTTTATAATGTCTCTGGGAGAAGGAGGATAACAGAGACATTTGCTCTGCACAGATGCCACCTCCTGTAACAGAAGGACAATGATGGGATGGTAACCACTATGCTGATATATGTCCCATGAAGTCCATGAACAGCCACACAGCATCTTTAGGAGGTGTTGCACTGATTTCTGGAATGGGCCCCAATGCCCACACATAGTTTTATGACAAGTGGAGCTACATAAAAACTGGAGTGAATTCAACAACTGCAAATACTGTCCTCAGAGTAACATGAAGTGTTATACACTTCAGCTTTCTAGCGATATCATTCAGCATTTCTCATTCTGGGTGATAAGGTTTAGTGGTTATGGGGTTACAGTGATAGTGCTGGGTTGGTGGTTGGACTTGATGGTCTTAAAGGTCTTTTCCAACCTCATGATTCTATGATTCTCTCCTCACCTTTACGTTTTATTCTTTTAATTTCTGGACAATTCTCTGATCATTGCGTAATGAATGTATAATATATAACACATCTTTATTTTTCTTTTTAAAGATTATTTTTTCTCTGAACTGTTGGAAAACTGACTTAGACTACAAAATGAAGACAGCATAATATTAAGATGAAATCAGAGTCTTCTTAGTTGTATTAATACTTATCATTTTACCACAGTGCTTTGAAACTTCAATTTTGACAGAGGTCTTCAACTATTTGGATACCAATAAATAAAACAGGACCAGGAAGGGGATTAAGCTCCCACCCACGAGCACTCCTATTGCTGAATTCCAAGCATGCCTCTGGCAGAGGTTTGACTTTCACAAATTAGCACCTTCTCAGGCAGTGCATGAGGGCAAGACCAACCACAGCCCCCATCAGGGACCATTCTCAACATAGAGTTTGGATGCTGCTGCGCTGTTTGGAGAAGGAAATCAAATCAAATGCATTACATCATCTGTGCCAATCCAGTTGGTCTCAAAGAGTGGCCTGATTTTCCTTCTGGGAAAAGCAGTCTGTTGCGATAGGTCAGATACATACACAGACCAAGAGATCACTAGAAGAATTTACAACTTAAATACAGAAACCTCAGTATTCATTAAAAAGAAGCATAACCCTCCATTTTAATGATCTCCTATTTTCTGGTCCAATGATTTAATGGCAGAACCATCATTTTGATTTGTCTCATCTAATACTTTGCATTGGTTGCAATTCTGACAATGCACAAGATTTTCCAATTACTAGGTTTGACTCAGGCTTTAATATTTTCTAAGTATATCTACATGTCTATACATACACATACGCATATATTTCCAGTCCATGAAATCCAGGTCATTGCAAAACAACATTGAAATAAATAGAGGTACAATACACAGAAATAAATCTCGTGTGTGGTGTGAAGTAGGTTCAGCGGCAAGTTTGATTTTGTTTTCTGTGCCCCTGAAATAGAAAAAAAAAAAAAACGACACAGAAGCGCTGGAAATAAATTTATCTCATTTGATTGTACCTCTCAGTAACACAACATCTTAGGTATAAAAGACTGAATACCTAATCAGAAGGCTCAACAGCTCCCCTCATATGTGATGACTTGTAATTAAAAAATGTTTCATATTAATTTGAACAAAATTTAAAGAGCGATATTCTATTGCCAAGACTTTGATATACAAAGGATGGATCTGAACATGCAATCAGCCATTACCTTGCATATCTGCATAAGGAGAAATTCAGACATTAAGATCTATTTTTGTAGGAAATTTATAAAATATTCATTTTCCTGGTTTTTAAATCACTCTAGGACATAGAATTGTTTAGATATGTACCAGTTATTGCCTTGCCTTCTTCACTGCATCCCTTTATATGTTGTTTGTTATGGTCAACAACTTTGTACCATAGAATTATTTCAGCGTGGGGTGCTATTGTGGAAATTTTGGTAGGAAAAATAACTGCAATAGGACTGACTTCCTCTACAGAAGCCAAGGGAAATACATTTTGCAGAAGCCATGACTTTTAAACAAAAATACATAGCAATCTCTATTTAACAAAACTAAGCATTAATTGTTTGGCAACACAGGATTATCACACTGACTATACAATTTTACACTACACTAATAGAGAATTATCAAGGTTTCAAACTTAGCAATATTATAAAAAATGAAAGTTGTTAAAAGAATTGGGTTTTGGTTCATTGGCTAAAGCTAAAAGTAAAAAAAGAAATTTTTCAGTATCAGTGAGGTGATAAGAACCAATTTTGAGGCTAATCAAATCATTTAATTCTGTTCAAAGTATTCACTTTCCTTATGTTTAAGCCAGTATTAACCTTTGGAATTTTTCAAATAGTATGTCATTTCAAAACCAATAAATATGGAAACTTCTTGACACATCTTAGCTAGGATTCCTTCCCACACACACTCTGAAGAAAACTATTCCTAACATTCAACCCCAAACCATAAATAACTGTGAATCTTACAAAACTCTAGCAACTCAAAGAATCTGGGAAATTCCTGATAGGACTGGAAAGTTAAATGGTGACGCAGGTTTATTAACAGTGGAGAATTTCAGAGAGAACCTTCTAAATTGATCTGTACCCATGTCTCCCACTACCAGGTGGTACCTTAACTACTAAACTGTAATTTACGCTTCTTTGCTACATGAATTACATTTTTTTTTTTTTAAATAGCTCATCTTTGTAGAAAAACTAACTTTCTTAGAACTTTTTCCAGGGAAGCTGTTGGTTCAATTCCCTTTATTAAGGAAAATAACTGAATCTAGATGTATTTTCTTATTCCTGTGTGTTGCTGTACTAAAGCATCAGCAGTAGTAGGATGCACTATGCATACTCAGAGGAGGTAAGTCAGTAACTCATGCCAGTAACCCTGGCATGGACTTCCTAAGGAGCTGGCATTACAGAACAGCACTTTGTTGCAGTCCTGCACAAACTTTATATGCAGGACATTTTCAAACCAAGACTGTTATTAAGAAAATCTCAAAAATTATGCTAGCCTTCGTCAGTTGAGAACTTCATTTGCATAGCTAGTTTATCTTGTATGATGTAATAATAATGGCCATAAATTAAGTCAGAAACAGGTTAAAGAAAGAAATATCAGACTGTACATGAAATATTGAGAGAGATATTTATTACTACAGACTGGAAGTCTAGACAGCAGTAAAGATAGATTAAAAGAGTACATCTCTGAAAGAATAACAGTGTGGTCATAAAACCTATGCAACCAAGGAATGGGTTACAGGATGTAGCTACCAATAAATTTCACAGGAACAACAAAAAAAGAACAAGATTTCAAATCACTATAACCACTAAAAGTAACAAAATAAAGAATTGCAACTATATTCTCAAGGAAAATTGCCACTTAAATCAGTGGAAACTTTCTCTAGGGAAAAACTTGAAGTACTGGAACAAATTTACTGCATGTTTTTGAAAAGCTCATTGAGAAAGCAAGAAGAAATTATTTGGCGTTTTCAAGGTACCAACAAAATTCTTACACAGAATTGTTTTGGAAAACTTCAGATTACTGGGTTTTTTCCTCATTGCACAGTTTGCATAAGGACTTAGGAAAATGAAGGGCATAATGACTCATTAAGTGAAGATGGAAGAATAAAAACAGACTGCAAAAACCTTTTATTCTGCAGTCTAAATTGTATTTTAAAATGAGGACTCACATCTGAATTAAAGTGTTAAGGTAAAGGACATTCCCTGGAGACAGATATTTATAATAAATTTGGCCCTGAAAAAGGGTTGTGAAGTAAATTGAGTATTTCTCTGAAGTCCAGGCGGCTGGATCCTGAGTGCAGGGACAGCAAGCAGCCAGTGTTGGGACATTTCTCCACACCCAAGCCAGCCCCTCAGATAATCCATCTCATCATTACCAGGTGGAGACAAAGCAAACATTTCCATTCATCTTTGGAGGAAAGTGACTGTCACCAGGCTGTGCCACAAAGAGAGGATTCACTCCAGGCAGTTACATATTTACCCTGACTTCAAGTTGCTCCCCCAGCTAGGCTGGTGCAGGAGATCCCACCTCCTCCCCAGACCAGCCAGCTGTACTTCTTCCAGACTCTGCTTTTAAGCTGCACAGATTATAAAAAGCAAAATGTTTGCATACATGGCTAAGGGAGTCTACAGAAAGGGACACTCTCCTCACTCCTTCCGTTTACTTGATTCACAAGCAACTCAGGTGACAACTAACACCTATTGTTTAGATTCTGTCCTGAAAAGTACAGTTATTTACATTGCTCCTTATCCACTCACTCCCACTACAGTCGTGGTAGAATTCCCACTCTAATGCAGACAAACAATTGCCCTGCACGTTGCCTCTCTTTCTCCTTTATGGCTTAACCTTCCAGAAAATCACTGGGATCTGCAATGCAGGGAATTGCTGCTACTCATAGCCTAACCCAAACATGAGCTCCAACTGTTATTTTATACATGGCACAATTATTTTGTGTAACTAACCTCTGTAAGGTGTCATAAATATAAAGAGATGAGCAAGGCACACCAGTATTTTAATAAGGCACATGAAGTGAAAATTTCAAGAACAGACACTGCTAAAGAGAATATAAAGATTTCAAAGTCATCCCTAAGTTTTCAAGGCATAACTTGAATTAAATGTCTGATGTGCAGCACTTGACTCTTGCAGGATCTCGGTGTGATTAAACCATGATTCCTCATTCTCTTCTGAAAGTCATTTTTTTTAATTGAAGTATTTCCTACTTTTCCATTAAAAACCCCGTAGGAAAAAAAAAACAACCGTGAAACAGTTTACAAACTGGCTTACCTTCAAGCTATTCAAAGTTGTTCCTTATATGCCTGAGGTTAAATATGTAGAAAGTATTTGCATGATTAAGGATTCAGAGAACTGCAGAATAACTATAAAATTGTTTTAGCACTTAGTTGAAAAATGATCTTTAACAACAAGGTGAAAAAGAACATTCTAGATAATGTCTTGCTTTTTTGAAATAAGATATTTTCCATTCTCATTTGATGAGGCAATGATCTGATTTCTGAGCATGGGTTTGACATTCTAAATCTGCATTATAAAGCCTCACTGTTACGACTGAGAATTTGCTTTCATTTCTTTTCCATGCACATGGTTTTTTAGAAAGAAAGGACTCTTACTTTAGCAAAAGCTTTACAGTATAAAATCAAAGATGTTTAGCTATTGTTAACTTGTTAACAGCAAGTCACTTTTTATCTTTTAATTGTTCCATGGAACTGCAGTTTGATGGATGCAGAATTTTTCTCCTGGGACATTTTAGCAGTACCAGTGGAAAGAATTACTGGATTCTTCAAGGACTTAATAAATAACTTGTGAATTCAGTTTCTGAATGGTGATCTATCCAAACCAACTGCTCCAGCTGAGACAAATGACATCTTCTCAGCCTAGTCATGAACATTTGAAATTACATTTGAACTCCATTATAATCACCCAATATTTGATCTGTAAAATTCATACTCTTATTCTTATTACTTACCAGGAACAAATCTTTCATCAATCCATTACATTAAATGAATACAGCTCACATGTGGAGCTATTTTAATCATGAATGGTTGCAAAACATTATGCACAGTACTTAAGTCCTTAAGCTAATGAAAGGTATTTGTCCCAATGTAAAAAATTAAATATCTGATAAATCCATTATACAAGTTTAGCTACAATTAAAATTTACTTCTGTAGTCAGTGATTAACAAAAATAAAATCAACAAAACCCAACAACAACAAAACCAAATAAACAAACAAACAAGAGCAAACACTACAACCAAAAAATCAGTCAGCTATCTGTCTGTGGGGCTGGTTAAAACAATTGAGGATATTGCTGTAAGCTAGTCTCCATTCCAGCACCTCCCGATGTGCAATAGCAGGGTGGGTGAGCATTTCTTATCTACTTCACCACAAAGATACCACAGCTTAAACAAGCTGCAGATGAACTTTGAAGGCTGGTGAGGGCAAATTTAAGCAAAGCCAACTAAATTTGCACAGTACCAGGTGAGAAGCTTTCACACAATCTCCTTGCCAAGATCCAGTTAATAAGTGCAGTGATCTCCATCTGGCCATTTTATACCACGGCAGATGCTTCGAAGCAATTGCTTTTTGTGGTTCCCCTTTACAAACTTACACCAAAATACTGTAACTACAGCAGTGATAATTTATACATTCGACTTTCCCAGTGCAAGTCTGCAGATAATCATTTAGTTCAGATTTACTTTTTCCAGTCCTTGTCCAGTTTAGTTTAGTGCATTCAGAAACTACATTATTATAGAATCAAGTAGTACACACAAACTTAGCCCAAAATAAGAAAATGAATAAATAATAACTAAATACACTAATCCAGTAAAAGTTTTTCAGGGAGACAATTACAAACTTTTAAGACAGTGATGATGTCGAGAATAGCAGAACCAGCAACTGCTTGAAGATATCGACCTATCAACTCTTTCTCAGAACTGAAAATAGCAGTTACATTTGTAGGAAACAGAGTTGTTTAAGCATCATTCGCCTTCTCCTATCTGTTTGCAATACCAGATACAGATTTAATGAAAATGAAGAGATAGGAAGAGTAAGGGAGAAACTAAGGAGAAAGTAGGTAAAATTTGGTACATTTTTAATACCAATAACATATATGCAGGCTGAACAGCTCATAGTAAACAACAAGCAGTGAATAAGTATGTAATAAAAAATTATAGCAGTAAAAGTAGAATGCAGTATAAAAATAGGCAACATGTGTTGCTCCACAAAATAGCTTTGTTGTTGAAAAGAAACTAAATGCTTCAGAAGAGCATTTCCCCTCAATGGAGTCGAATCCAAACTTCCAGAATACACAGATCACAGCTGTAGACCTGATCCAGCCAGAAGTATGAAATTAATCATTGCAGTAATAACTGTCAGAATCTCCTTTACAGAGTTTGTTAAGTTCCAAAAACTGGGGTCTGATAATATTTTAAATAATGCTATTTTAAAAACTTCTGCTTCACTTGTATTCACCATAGGCTAGTTTTTTTTCCTTACTCAGCAACACAGCTGAGATTCATGTTTCCCAATCTCTCAATTAGTTCATAAATAAAAACTAATTATTTATACTCTCAGTAGGAGTTGTACCTCTGACATCATGCTGCCTGTCACAGCATTCTGGGGCTCCCATCATTTCACACTCAGCACCTGTGATACCCAGGCTGTCTTTCTGTGGCTACAGGGGGGCAGGAAGGCAGGAGATGGATGGCTTGATGTGCACAGAGAATGTCCCTCAACACAGGGACAGAGGCAAAAAAACAGTGCCTACCCAAGCCCAGGAAATAGATGAGGAAACTAAACCAGGCCTAACCTTAGCTAATATGTGCTTTCATGGACCTTTCTGAGCCTTTCAAGAAGCATTTGGGTAATGCCCTCAGGCACATGATGGGATTCTGCAGGGCCAGGAGTTGGACTTTATGATTCTGATGGGTCCCTCCCAATTCAGCATATTCTGTGATTCTATGATTTCTGATTTCTTAATCAAARCATCAAGTATAGTCAATATAAAGGTATATTAATTTTAAAACACAGTCAAAAGTAAGCATATACTTTACTGAATTCAGCTCGTAATACATAAAACAAGACTTTGCAACAAGTTATCTGTCAAAGCTCCTTCCACAATCATGGAAAGAATTAGACCCATCAGAGTGGATCCAAAACAACCAGAAAACTATAAAACTGGCTGCTTGTGTAGCCAGGATGAGTTCCAGGAAAGAGCCTTCAGAAAACCTCCCCACAAATGAATTGCATAATAAAATCCATTCAAAGGAAAGGAATTCCTAGGAACGGATGGTATTAAGACTCAGACCTTTGGAAAACAGTGTAAGGAGATGCAAATGGCTCCATCTCCTTCCAGAACACCCCTCTCTCTCCTCCAACAGTGTCACTGAAGACAAAGCACAACGAGGAGGGTTGTTTCGGGACTCTGTGCAGGCTGTGACCATGAAAGAACAAGTTGTGTTGAGAAGGCAGAGACTGTCCCACACTGAGGGACAGGAGCTGCAGCGGGTGAAGGCAGAGGTGCCTGCTGGTCTGAGTACAACAGCACATGAGGTGCATACTCCTTCTACACAGGCCGTTTTCTGTCAGACATCAGCTTTGGTAAATTCTCCCAAGAAGCTGCCCCAACTCAAATTCCAGGACACATCAGTAATGTCCTGCATTTGATGCAGCCAAGGTCCCTTGGAGCCATGCCCTGAAGTTACTCCACATGTTATCTATCTGGTTTCGTAACCTGGAGGAGAAACAGTGCTACTTTATCTGTGGCTAATCAAACAAACTTGTTGCAGAMATGATGGTCACCACAAATGGATCTAGTGCAGAACAGCCAATGCCTCCTGGCTGATCAACAAACTTGTGAAGGGAGGAAATTAAAAGATGCAGATGTAACCATCTGCAGGGTTCTGAAGAAGGCACCTGTATTCCACCTCAGTCCAGTTTTAGGAAGACAAACCTCTGTGGGGACTCAGCTGTAGTCCCTAAAAGACCATAAAATACACATGATATTCCCCAGCGCTAACAAGCTCAGCAGGAATGTTCAGTCAAGCTTCTCCCAGACCAAAGCCAGCCATCCTCAACTGGCAGCAAGAAAATGCTGAATACATTCATGAAAAGTCTTCCCTTCAAGTAAGCACACTCCAGGCCCAGAGAGCATGTGAGCCTTGTGCAGATGTGTGGAAGTATTAGGTATTTGACACAACATCATCATACTTCTGAATCCTAAACAGTGCTTTATAAAAACACTAGTTTTATACATTTTTTTCCAGCAGAGCTTAGATATAAACTGTACTGCACCAGAACTACATGCATACTAACTTGGGACTGGGTTCTGATAGGCCATGGAATTACCAGAAATACTACATTCATCTCACAGATAGTGAAATCTGGGTCGTAAAACATTGCTTTAAACTGAAAGTGTCTAGGGCAAAACTTTACTGAACCTTAAAGTTTTTCACAGGCAAACACACACAGTATTTGTAACATGGGCCAGTTACAACTTCTTGAAGCTAAACCCAGGCCCTCTCCAGCAGCACCACAGCAGTGCTCTCTCTCTCACRGTAGCTAGTGGATGGATCAAGTTCCAGCAGCTCTGAGCTTTTCAGATTGCAACATGGTGGCTAAGAAAATGCCAAAAATCTCTATACGCCATTCTGAGCTTAAGGGAAATCATCTCATGAATTTGAAGGTCTAGCTGACGTGCTACCCACACAAAATGTCAAGAACAAAAATGCTAGTAGTTGGTAATCATTTAAAACCGTCCATTTTTAGACTAGATCCAAATTAATTTCTCTGATTGATTGGAGGAAAGATAGGGGCTCTCTAAAAGGAGAGAATCCATTTGCATCTCCTTATCCTGTTTTCCAAAAGTCAGGGTTTGCTCCGTTTATTTCCTCAACGTTTTGGCTAAGCTGCTGTTCCCCAGAAAAGTTTCATATTTTCCTACCACTCGGATGCATTTATCACCTAAGATAGCATCTGGGTTTTACAGGAGAAATGTTGCCACATCACTGAGGTCACAGCTTGTAGAAACCCCTGCTTGTTCATTGAAGTTCTCCATGCTGGCCTTAGAGTATAAGTCCAGAAATGTATTTTAATCATAAGTTTAAAATAATTTTTAAAATGCAAAGGTTATTCTGAAAAAGCTGCATCTCAAGAATAACTTGTTTACCTTCATTCAGCAATCTATTTTCTTTCCAAAGCAGATGTCAAGATTAAAGAAACAGTAAAATATAGTCTGGAGGGCGCAGGTCTTACTAAGCTTTTTTGCTGAGATCTGAGGAAAAACAAAGGAAAAAATTCTCATCACAGTAAGTTTAGGTTAAACAAGGCTGGAAATTCAATTAGCTTTTTTTTACAGCACCAGTCATGACTCCACAAGCAAAGGGGTGAAGAAGCTTTGAATCTGAAACACCAAAAGTCATTGAAAGAACTCTCTTATCAAAATCCTCAGTCAAGCTGCCAGAAAATAGCATAGATCTATTTATGAGCAACTGAATTCACACATTCCTGTAGGTATAATGTAGCTAATATTCACTGTGCCAAAGTAAAAGATTAGCATATAGACATGCTTTTGTTAGTAGAGCATGCATTTTGGATATAGAATATTGGTCTCTCTTTAGTAATTGTCCAGATGTCTGTCCTCAGTCACTGGAGATGAAGGTTTGGCACCATTTGTTTTCAGAAGCATCATCAACGCTTTTGTCCAAGGATTTTGCTGTTCCTCATCTCAGCCAAAGCAACAGGATCTCTAGTAGTCCTGCACTTCCTAATATCCTTCTGCTGAAGCAACTGATCAGTATGAAATAAAGCAAGGATGCCATTTACACCCCAGGAAACATCACTTCCCTTAAAACTTTTCTTCAAAGCATTTCATTTCACCTCAAGACCGTTTAATTTGTGAGCTTTGGCTCAATCACAGTTCACAGCAAAACAATAAAAGATGAATTAAAAAAAAAAGCTAGACTCATGAAGGGTTAATACATGCTTTGTGGATTTGTAGATGCTTTGCTCAAAATCAGCTGATTAAGTAGATGCAGTTTCACATGGACATCAGGACAGAAGTCTTTTAAGTGATGTACTGTTCTGTCTGTACTATCTGAGGGAAAAAGCACCCCACCATGTTTAACAGCATCTCTCCAAAAAATTCCAAATGTTGCATCAAAGAGGGTTGTCACTTACAAAACCAGATGGAAATCCTAATACCTGCTTTGCAGAGCAGCTTTGCAGCACTAACTGCTCACTGAGAGCTGGTCTTACTTTCTTTTTCCTCTGAAATGCAAACATTCTTTTCCCTTGAAAGACAGACAGACACACACAAAAAGAAAAAAAGCCAACAAAAACCCCCACCTCCATTAAAAAAAAAAATTTCCCTTGCTTATCAGCAGTGTGTCAGCAATAGATAGCTTGTGCCAGCTATCACAGGATGTCTTTGAAATAGGCACCTTCTCTCATGATAATTTTGAAATGCCAAAACAGAATCCTAAATGGAAAAACCAACAAGAATATATAGGAAACCAGAGGTAGCAGAGTACATGCTTTTGTACCATATCTTTCTTGAAGCAAAAATATTATTTTTCCATGACTAGGGAAATAGAAGAACTCTATCTATCTTCCAGTGTACACTAAACAGCTAGAAACTCTCTTCCCTACAGAGGTACTGGAGAAGGAAAGAATAATCCAACCATGAAGCTGCAGCACTGACTTTACCATAGCCCCAAGCTCTGCTGATCCCTTCTCCAGCTCCTCCTGGCTAACCCACAGCCACAGGGAGGGCTCATCCTCAGCACTGGGCTCTGGCACACCCGACCATGAATACCAGCACACCTTTAACTCTCCACTCTCTCACCCATCTGTCCTGCAAGGGACTGAGTTTCCACAATGCAGAACTAGGTCCCCAGAGGATAAGAGGAAAGATTTGCCCTTGTGACTACACTCCCTGCAAGTCGTTCTCTTGCTGAAAAATTTAAAGCTGAAAATATGCCCYGTCTTCATTCCCAGATGCCCCAGATACACAATTTAACGAAAAAAAGCAGCAACCTACTACAATTTACATTTCTGATCTGTTTTTTCTTTAAAAAAATTAAAGGGCACATACTGTGGCTTTCAGAATTGAAGGATACTGTCAGTAATAACCACGCACAGTGTTATATCCAAGTATTAGCCTATTTGAGGCTTTATCAGGAAACTGCATGATAATTAATTGGCCACAATGTGGAGTTTTGAAACAGAGGTCGGGTCATGTTACAAGAAGGAGAGCAGAGTAAGTTACTGTTCCAGAGAGCTCTTAAGTCAGTAGGAGACTTTAGATCTTATTCCTTTAACATAAAACTGATTTCCCACAAGTTTTACATGAAGACTCTTCTGTGAAATTAGCAGACAGTTTTTATATATTACACTGATATTTTCCAGATGTAGACTTTGATATTCTCAAGAAAAAAAATAAAACCTAGCCAGTTCAAGGGATCCTCAAAGTAAACCTCAGTGCCATTTATTTTGTCTCATCATATTCTTTTYGGCAGTGCTAACTTGAACTCATAAACAATAGGGCTGTAACCCACAGAATGCAGCATACCCTCAACCACAACTGAAAGCAATAGGAGTGGAGCATGCTGAGCACCTGGCAAGAAAGTCCTTAATTAGCACCATTTGGAAAGTCATAACATGAGATCACTCACTCTTGGCTCTTAACAAAGAATATGAGGTGGTCCAGAGCAGAAAATGTACCCAAATCAAAAACATGTGTTGACATATACCATCACCCTGCTGGTTTTAATAAAAAGGGTAAGAATTTATTCTTAAAACCATTCTAGAATTGTCCTGTATTTTAGGTATAATTCACAGCTTGTGTTCGGTTATATGGATTAGAACCCTGATAAAAATCTGTGGCTGGGTCTCATTCTAAAAACCCCATAGTTAATTTGACATGACTGTCCTTTTGAAGTTAATGGCATTGTTTATGCTCCTATGCAAATAAGAGCGAGAAATAAAGAATCATTTGCAGAGTCACTCTTTGCATAAATGAAATGACCCCTTCTTTTTTAAAAAAGAGAAAAAATAATTTGAAAGGAAGAAGCAGTTTGAGGTAAACCATAAACAGACAATGCCTAGAATTTCTTCCTTGTAATCAGTTTGTAATTGAAAGCTTTACAAACAGGACAGGCTGCCTGTATTCTGAAGAAACTTCTGTCTTCTCTTTAGTGCATGGCATATAATTCAGTGAAAGAAAATACCTCTGACAGTCTGAGATCCTTTCTTCTAACACTTCAACTTTGGTTGTATTTTATTTGCGTTGAGTAACCTCTTTCCACCCGTTTGCTGAAGCTATTTATCTCTCCTTTTAGTCAGAGCTCATATTCTCCATCAGGAATGCAGCTCACCACAGCTCAGAAGTTATATGCCAGCATTTATCATGCCAGTGTAAGTGTCCAGTGTTCAGTTCTAGCTGGGAAACTCCTACAATTCATTCAACTTATTAATGTACATATGTTGTATGACAAACAGTTACTATTTCTTCCAGGCTAACAAAACTTATATGATTCTAAAATCCTGGAACAGAAAGAAAGCATGCTGTGATTGCCTACAGCTTTAAAAAAAAAGCCAGTCTGAAGTATTTGTAATTAATAACACCTCTCACTGGCCAGGGGTTGTGTTAGAAAAAAAAATTCAAATACTTTTTTTCAATTACATCTTCTAAGAGGAAATAAAGGACAAAACAAAGCCACTCTAATTGCAATTTGTCTCCCTCAAACCTTCAATACAACCATTGTACTGTGCCGTGTTCCTGTTTTCTACTATGACCACCATCATGTAGATAACAAAATAATGTTACTTGAAGTAATGTGGTAATTTTTCCAATATGCTGCCTATTTTGACCAACAGACTGCAGTAAGGCCAGTTCCTCTGTAGGGTATGTGATGACTGGTTTTGTGCAAAAATTAGATGATTCACTGTGTCTCTCTTCCTGAAGAATTAAATAAATAAAAAATAGAAAATTTTTTTTAAAAAGTTCATTTGCCAAAATAACTWAAGACTATAAATCTGGCAAAAGGCATTGGCCATCTTTTCTAAATGCAGCCAAATCTTCCTGCTGAGAAATATTCTCTTACACCTTCACACTCTGCAATAGCATCGGCAGATCCAACCTCACACCTAAGCTTTTATCAGCTCTTCTCATTAATGTTGACCTGTGTCCATTTTGTTGTTAACAATATAAAAAGACAGTATAAATGCATACAGGCTCATTTTTTTAAATAAAACTGCAGATAAGTCAGTTCAGCAAACCATAATTTCAAAGTATAAAATGTAACAATCTTAACAAGCAGCCTGCTCCTGTGAAACCTCAGGACAACGTCACTAATAAATGCCATTCTAAAGATCCCAGCAGAGGCTCCACTCTCCTATTCAAAGCAGTGGTTTTTTGTTTTGGTTGGTGGCTGGTTTGGGGTTTTTTCTAAAAAATATTATCAATAATCAAATATAGCACGATTCCAATTCCAATCAGGAATACTGTTGTCACAGTATTGTTGAATCCAGTCTGTGAAGTTATTTTTCATAAAAATACTTTAAATCTTATTTGCCATTGCCTTACTCACTAACTCAATTGACATCTATTGCATCAACTGCTGCAAAAGTAAGAGTAAAGCAGGACTCTCAACATCAACATCATCACCACCTTGGAAATTCAATTCTGCTTCATCAGCTTACCGCGATGAGCTAGTCACAGACCTACCTAAGAGTCAGCTAAACACTGAACATCCTAGAAACAGTTGATAAAACAGACTTAACTCTGAAAACTATGTAAGGAGGAGGAAAAGGGAGAGAATTGCACATATCGAATATTATGTCATGAAAGAAGTTACCAGATCTATAAACCGATCTCACTGCAGGAGCAAGGACACACTGTATTCACTTGATCTCTTCCACAGGAAGAGTAAGTAGGAACCGGTTTATAAGAATTCTTCACATTACACTGAAGTAAAAAAAAAAAAAGTGGAAGCTATGACAATGGTAGAGAAGTTTTGTGTATTAGTTATGCTGCTGGATAACTATGACTCATCCAGGACCCTCCAGGCTATTTACTGAGCAATCCATTAACTGCTGCTAATTTTCATCTTGAAAATCACTTATTTTCTTATATAAAACAAGGAGGCAATTGTTTGTAGCACTGGAAAGTCTAACACACACGCACACACCAGTTGGCTCTGTTAGCGTTTAAATTATGTGACCTACGTGATCCTGACACTACTGTCACAGTAGAGCTCTATCAACCCCACACAAGGACCTCCCCAGAGTGTTTTCCCCCTTGCACTCGCAGTGCTCCACTCTCAGTCATCACAATGGGGCCTTTCCCGGTACGAGCAGGGAGAATTACCGCAAATGAGATCATGGTAACACAGCCACAGAGCCATGCCAGGACTCCTCTGCTGTTATGACATCTTGGGCTAGGATGGATGTTTCAGATTTCAGAACTGTGGGCACTCAACTCAACTGGCCAGATGTTTCAGGATTCTTTTTGGATAAGCTCCCCAGTCAAACCTAGACAGCCTAAGTGAAGAAACCTTTTCTTTCTTTTGTTTTTCTCTTTTCTTTTTTTTTTTTAATAGGTGAAATGTCCTTTAACAGTGTATCCATTTTCCTAACTGGCTTTCTAATTATAAATGTAGTTGATCATAGTGCATATAAACTGTGGTTTAAAACATCCCAACTATTTTAATCAAGTTGGTTCTCATATTCCTTCTCTGGAAATCTTAGTCAACATCTTGCTGTTGATTATCTGCCTTCTACCATTTCTGTGCCCAGGAGGAGATTTCAGCCATTTCTTCCTGCATGTTTTCTTTTATTTATTTTGTTTCAGCTGTTCTCCCATCCTGAAATAAAGTGTTCTGAAACACTGGTGGCCCAGATGTGAAAGGTGTGGAGAGGGCAATGTTACTGGAGTGCAGTGCTCACCTTGGCAAGCCTTTTGCAGCCCCAGTCTCCCTGTAGCTGTAGGCTTCATGCATCCCTGAACCCTAATCCTGTGAGCCAGTTGCTCACCCATTGCAGGATGTGTTTATCCAGCTGTGTGCTGGACATTTAGTCCAGAAGGATCCTGTGACAGTACTGATAGCTTTACTGATATCCAAAAAGATTACGTCTTCTGGGTTCCCTTGATCAACTAGGTGGGTTACCTTGACATAAAAAGAATTTCTTTTCAGATTTAACAAGCAGGACTTTCTTGACTTTCCCCTCATGAAGCTATGCTGGCTGTGACCAATGACTGTGTTGTCCTTCAGGCGGTTTTCAATAGTTCCCAGAATAATCTTCATAATTTTACCATTCACTGAAGTGATGCTGACAGTTTTCAGGGTCATCCTTCTTGGCCTTCTTGAAAATTGGGACATTAGCCAGCTTCCAGTCAACTGGGACTTCTCCAGATTCCCAAGAACATTCCAAAATCATTGAAAAAGGCTTCACAATTACATCAGCCAGCTCTTTGAGCATTCTCAGATGAATCCCATCAGGCCCCGTAGACTGGAGCAGCAGATCCCACACAAGTTCGTGGTCCACTGGGAGTTGATCATTCTCACAGCCATGGTCCTCCAGCTCAGGGCCCTGGGACCCCCTTAGGCCCATCATCAGCGTTGATGACAGAGGCAAAGACAGCATTAAACACCTCTGCCTTGTCCATGTCTGTGTTTGTGAGGTGACCATCCTCATCATGTAAAGGGACGATGTCACTTCTGCAGGAGAAACCATGTTATCTTGTCTTTGAAAGAGATAAGAGCTGCATTCCCAGCGCAGTTCAGTGCACAGAAGTAACATCAATAGTGCTGTGACCTGCTTCTGAGCGCTGCCTCCTCTGTATTTTGCAAGAAAAGTGACAGGTCTGAAGCATCAAGCAAGTTTAACAAGTGTTTCTCATGCAGCYCAAATGGCTCTGCAACAGAATAGAAACCATGCTGCCTTTTAGCTGGGATTTTGAATCTTTCTTTTCTTTTACAAATGATCAAATGTAGCCATATCTTGAACAATGGTTTGTACCTTCAACATTTAAATCACAGTAGCCTTTCAAGAGAAAGCCTAATGAGGAGGAAGAGAGTCAATATTAGCACTTGTTGATCCAGTGTTTCTGGCTAGGAACAGCCCAGCTGGACAAACACCACAGAAAGTCGAGCCAGAGTGACGATGAAGCAGCAATGCATTTATCTCCTGAAAATGCACATTATACCCTGTCTCTATGCATTATTTTAAGATCCATCTTGCTTTCCACTTAAAAAAAGCTTAGCAGAAGCAATTAAATACTATTACATTGAGCATTTATGGCAAAAAAATAACCCTTCAGAAACTTATGCCACCTGYCAAGTTCTGATCTTTCCACTGGTCATGGAGGATGAAGCAATGAAAGAAATTTGTGTTCTCTGGAACAACCCTCTGGAAGGTTCTCTGGAAGATAAACAGCTCATTTGCTTTTCATAGTAGATGCTTCCAAGGTAACTGTATATGCAGTTTTGCTTTCAGTTCTAAAAGCTTGAAATCTTATCAATAAATCAATGGAATGAAATAAAGCAAGAAATCGTAACTGGGAAAATAACTTGCATGCATAGAATACAACAATTTGTGGGTATGCTCTGCTCTTGTAGGAATAAAATCAGAGGTAGTTTTGCCATTGCAGTACTGCACGCATGGGAAAAAATGAGAAGCAATCTTCTTGTAGCGAGTCAGCTCATCCACCCATGTCCCTTTCATTGCTCTTCAGGTAAGTAGAGTATATTTGCACACCTGACTACACAGGAAGGTCTGAATTATTGACTTCATTGCTACATGAATATATAGCACCATTAGAGGAGGAAACTCAGAAAGTTATGAAAAGAAGAGCTATGATAAGACCAAGGAAGTTTCAGTGACGTAAACAAGGCCGTTTTCTTTAGACTAGCAAATTTTGTGCTGTATTTAAAGGATATGACACTATGGTTCAGTATCATTGCCAAATTGGAATGATTATGACTGTGAATCACCCATTTCAAAACTTAATTCCTACTTACCTTGAAATGGAAAGAATGGGAAATCTAAACAAATAAAGGCATGTGGTTTCCTGGTGTTTTTCCATAACATGCAATGCACTGGTAATCAAAGGCATAACAAATCACAGGGACACAGGATTTAGCACTGAGCCGAATTTCAAACAGGTGTGGAGGGTGCAGAGTCTGCTGGCTTTAACCACTTAGGGGAACAAATGTTCTTAACAAAAAGCCTCTGAGATCACAATCTGATGGAATAATAACAATTCTACCAATTAATTCTGCATGTTGTGGAGTTCTACACAGATCGTAAGTGCATAGGCAGAAGATGAGGTAGTCACTGTGAGCAGATTAGAGTATCTGCTCACCCTCTACCGGATATAGAAGGAAAAAGAATCTCAAACAACAACAACAACAAACAAACAAAAACAATCACGAAAATAACCAAAAACAAAACAAACAAACAAAAAGGAAACAAAAAAAACCAAAGCAGGGTTCATAAGAAATGAGATAGCAAATAATATTTTTAATATTATAGTACTGTTACATAAACCCTTTATATTCATTATATACACCACTATCTGAAATATTAGAAGGCATTATCATCTACACTGGGTTTCTCAAACTAAAAGATGTTTCTCTAAGTCAGTTATCTGTTTAAAATGGGTCTTAATAAGGTCTAGAAAGAACAGATGTTTACCAAGAGCACAGGAACATAGGGGGTAATAAAAGACAGGATAGAAAACAGAAAAGAACAATCCTTCACATCTTGTTCGAGTTGCAGTGAAAGTAGTGAACAAGGCTGTTTCATTTCAGTGACACAAAGATGCAAGGCACAGATGAGTCACCACTAAATGACAGAGGATGGGAAGCACATCCCTGACTTTCCCGCAGCCCTGCCCAGCAGCAAAGTCACCTGTTGTTTATTATTGGGTGCTTGCACAAAAGTTATGCATAGYTTTTGAGAAAAAGTACAGGGCAAATTATGGTATTTGTCTGATCCAGTAAATCAATACTCTGTTTCACATGACTGATTTCACTGATTTACTAATAAATAAAAACTTCAACCTGTATTCAAGACTAACACTTTTATTTGAGCTTGTGGTTAACTAACTGAATTGTTCAGTCTGTCTCTGTGTCCTGGGTCTGCCCAGAAATAATCTACAGAAATGCTATAATAAAGGCTATTAAAATTAAATGTCCACACCAATTAAGAAAAAATTATAATCTGTAAGAAAATGAAAATAAATGAAATCTAACATTTCTTGACAATGTGTTGGGAACAATTTTACTGAACTCTTTCAACTTTCCATGTTTCCTTTTGTTTATTTTACTGTCTGACAACTTTGTTAAACTCACTTCCAACTGCTATGCCTTTCGTGATAGCATTTGTTTTCACTTGGAGCTAGCTTAAATGAAATAGCAAACATTATTTCTAACAAAACCACATGCATGACTGTCAGACTTATTGAGCAAAGAGCCAAGTGGCAGATCCTACAGTCTGATGCCATTAAAACAGTGACTCAGACATGCTGATCAAGTCTAATTCCAGAACATTTTTGCTTTCTAAACCCAGTAATGTTCAATCCATGTTTCAGATTGCCTCAACTCACTAAGGAGGTACAAACATAATCATTTGTATTGACTGTAAAATTTGCTAAAAGAGGTCAAGAATTGCTTTTTCCTTCTTATTGCCATATAATTGCCTTTTAAGATGTATGTGCAACATTAAAACACATTATATCCATTGGATTTAGTAACTAATTCACAGAACATGCAATTAAAATAAACTCAATATATTTATACAAATCCAAGTTAGGATTCCTGCTGCTTTTCATTATGAAAATTTGAGTCACAGTCTGAAAAAGGTTCAAAAGATCCATATTAAAACTTACATACTTTATGTCTGCTGACTAAACTGTTTCATAAGACCTACCACAGATCAGTTGCAAGACAATTTCTATAAAGGGGCAAGAAGATAACTCTGCACTTATTCTTGCTTGACCCAGAATATTTATATTAAAACTTTGGTTTTAAAGCCCAATCTTGATTTTAAGATGTAGAAGGGACAATCCACCAATGTTTTTTTATGTCCTCAGTGCTTAATTAACCTCAAAACTGCCAAGATACAATTTTCCTTGGACGTCCATTGATTTTGATTATTCTTCTCTCATTGAAATTCTTTATGTACGTCTTATACAAACTAGACTAGCAAATCTGGGCATTTTGTGTCAAATTAAAGGGTCTTCACTTTCTCTTTGATCTGCTGAGTAGGAGTTCCTAAACCTTTTAAACAGAGAAAAGGAGTAATGGAAGAAAGATGTTCTCAGATATTTGACAATCTTTAAAGTACTAAGAAAAGTAAACATGTAGTCCATKAATAATTTAACTTTTTTTTTTGAAAGGAGACAAAGATTATTTAAATAGAAATAAAGTATTCAATGAAAAATTTCTCATTGCCAACCATTGCRAATTCTGCAAACTTCCAGTATGTGCACATATCTGGTTCTCAGAAAACTTGTGAATTTATTATAACATGAACAGTTACATCAAAACAGGCAGCATTATCTAAACTCATGAAAAACATACCTCTCTCTTCAAACATTCACACTGTAGCCTTTATAGATCATGGATTTACAAGTAACCGGTATTACAATGACCTAGGAAATCTCTGTCCATTTCATGTCAGCTAAAATGGAAACAACTACATCAAAATCATATTTTGTGCGATCCCAATATACACAGAAATTGCTTCTGATGCTTAATTAGGACAAGCAAATTTTAAGGGGTGGGAGGGTACTCCAGCAGTGCCAGAGGACATCCAGAGGAATAAGGCAGTTTCAGTGTTACTGACTTCACTGAACACCATAGGACTGAAAATTCAACCCAGCTCAAGAAAACAAAACTGAAGACACTGTATGGAAAATTAATGAAGACTGTAGTCACACAGTCTGCTCCAGGTATGTCAGCACCAAAGGTTAGTGCTCTGCCTCTCTATTTAGGAAGCACAGGCTATGAGCTTTGGTGTGTACCAAAATCAGCTATGGAAGGCTGGACAATCAAGCCAATGACCCCATGAGCAGGCATGGAAGAGTTAGGCTGCATTATATTCACATCTGCAATTTTTGCTGTATTCTTTACAACATGCTTATGTTTAGGTCTGAATAAGTAAATATTACAAAAGCAGAGGGGCAGGTAAGGAATGTACCTAAATCAAAGACAAAGCCTGTGGTCAGAAATAAAGAAACAGGGCATCTAAAAAATTTTGCAAAAAAAATTTGCAAAAAAATAGCAAGCAGCAGTATTTCCAGCAGCTGCAGAGAACAGTAATCTTCATCTGAAGGAGTTCAAGGGCATAGAGAAGACCACAGTCTTCTGGTACAAAATCTGCGAAATGGTGAGCAGGAAGGAAAGAGTTTTATTGGAGGAAAAAAAAAAGAGAACTCCCTCTAGCTGTGAAATGCCTGGCAGCAATGTCTCCTGCACGCTGAAACATGTATAATGCAGAAAGTTTAGGAATATGCAAATGAGTGAGAATCATTAGTATTCAATATTAGTTCTTAAAGCAACATGGAATAATGCTGATCTTTCAGAATTGCACTAAACTGTGCTTGGAGTATCAAAGGTATTTCGAGTAACTAAACAATATGTATTTTTAACCATCAATTAGCCTGTTCTAAATGACATTTCTCCAATTAAACTGTCCTTAACATTTATTTAGCATAAACATTTCTTTTCCAAATTTGCCGGTTTCCTCTGTTTTGAGGAAGTTTCCCTAGTATCACCTCCATTTGAACTCTGCAATAGCTTTATTTTAGTCATGATCTAGTTTCTATATTCCAATAGAGAAACCAAGCAGCAATGCATTAAGGAAGGGTGAAATACTGTGTACATCTGCATTCTGCCAGACAACCCACAGTGGCAACCCGTGCTTTCCCTGCGACTTTGCAGTCAGGAAGAGCTCACAGACCAGCAATTACCTTTACTCACAAATCAGATGTACGAAGCCTCGTTTATATTGCCTCAAATCAAAAGCGCAATAGTCCCACTTCCGTGGATTTTTAAAATTGGAAAATAAAACTAGTAATTGCCTTTTTCATTACTGCCTCATGCTGGCTCAAGATACATGAGCTACATTAACCACATTAGAATCTCTTAGTTTTATGAACTAACTCAATGCAACAAAAACAAAGGAGATAGGGCCACCATTCCTTTTAGGACAAAAGCTAGAATCTCAAAAATGGACTAGAGAGCTCTCTGTTAAATTGATATACTTTGGGTCTGCTAGAGAAATAATACTTTCATATGATGAAAGTGCACAGACCAACCACTGAACAATTTCTTTTGTGCAATAGAAGGATAGGCTGGATCATTACAATCTTCCAGTGTGACCCCCAGAATAAATTGTGCTATAAGACTTACGTATTTATCTTGTTTGAATTGGAGCACTCCCCTCCAAAAAGCATCCAGTTCAGATTTTAGAATGTCCAATAAGGGGAAATTTATTACAATCTTTATTAAATCATTCCACTGGCAAATCACTCACACTGTTTAAGATGTGCCTGCTTGGAATCTAAACCGCCTAGTCTTAAATTTAATTGCATGGTTCTCATTTTACCTCTGCCAGCCAGACAGGAGAGCTGCTGTTATCAAATCTATGCTTCACATACGGGCAAGCTGCTCCTTTATCTTCTCTTTAATAAACTTTGCTGGATCCTGCTGCAAAGAAAAGTTTCCAAATCTCAGAGCTCCTCTTTTACACCCCCCCGACTAATAAACTTCCAGATCTCAATGTGATATTCTGCTGACCATTGGACTGTGGGTAATTACAGCTTGAACAACTTCCTATTCCTTTGTTCAGACAGGGAATCACCTTTATAATGTTGTACTGGGAGCTCCCTTACCCCCTGAGTCCTTTTCTGAGTCATTGCTTCCCAAACGAAACTCTTCCGTTTCATTTCCAGCAGCATGGTTTTAGCTGCAGCCATACTAAACACCTATTGTTTGGTGACACCCAGGGCAAAATGCAACCATTAGGTGACTGTGAAGTAGCAGCTGTACAGCCACGTGTACATCAACCTGTAGCTGGGAGCACACATCATGTTGGGCTATGGAGAAGCTTCTCAGGGAAGCCAGGCAGGGATACAACCATGCCACCAGATACTCACATGGCTGAGGAAACCCAATTCCCAGTCACTCCCTTATACTTCAGTGTAAGCCCAGCAGAATGGAAAGTTCAGAGAGCTCTGATGAGCACACAAGAGTAGTTCAAACAGTATCTAATACAATTCTAGTATCTTATACAATGCTTCTTAAGCAGAATTGATTCTCCTGACATTGTTGTACTGATACACAATGATTTGGAATCAGCTGCAAAGCATTTACTAAAGCCAGTAGAAATAGGTAACTAAAGCATGAGCTGACCAAACTTTTTCCTCACAATTACGATTTTTAAAATGTAGTTGTTAATGAAAATGCATTTCTGCAAGTATGGGAAAAATTATGGCGAGTGAGAAGAAGAATTTGGAAAGAAAGCGCAGCATCTGCAGTAGAGACTGGATGGCATTTTTGTTAATTACTTACTAAATCTCAATTTATTTCAGTTTCAAATGTCTGCCTATTAATGAATTAGCACAAAGAACATAGTCCTGATATATTTATGAAATAGCCAAATAACCTTCTATTCAATTAATGGCCAGTATATTTGTCATTATAGGTAAAGCTGCACTGCATGTTAATGTATTGATATATAGTTTGGTGTATTAACATTTCTTTAAAAAAAGAAGAGAAAAAGATTGAAAACAGAACATACAAGATTTATTGTCTTTAAACATTTAGGAAGGATACATAAAATGGGCTTAAGAAGTAATTGAAAATTTCTGCAGAATAAAATATGTGGAACATGAAGAGACTCTCAGTCTCCACTACCATTTAAATTAGCTTTTATATATTCATTGTTTTGTAGATAACCACAACATGATTTTAAGACCTGACAAACACTGAGACCTAAGCCACTCTTCATGAGTAATGGATATAAAACTGGAAGAGAAATACTGCTCCAATAATAATTTTAATGTTCTTTAAATTCTTTAAGTGTTGCTTCTGAGAGAAAATATTTAAAATATTTTAAAATATTCAAAAACTTCAGTCTTTCAAATAATATCCAGCTTTTACATATATAGTCTTGGACTAAAAAATAACACATCTGCACATCTGTGAGTATTTCTTCTGCCAGCTGAGCAGGGGGGGTCATATCTATAATAAACAGAACAGCTGTGGCCTTGAATGGTCACATAAAAATGGACATCAGGACATACATCCTCCCACAAAAGAGTCTCTAGCTCGCCAGGAGCTGTGCAATAGCTGAGCAGCCCTGCACCTCCAGCTCTCCCTACTCTCCCAGGCCACATCGCTCCAATGCAAAGCACCATTCTGCCCCTCCTGTTTTCCTCAGTACCAGGAGGAATAAAGGGGAACATTCAAGACAAGCATCAGTCATTTTTTCCAAGCACAATATCACAGCCAGCACAAGAAAATACATAAACCTCATTGCGCCAGAGAGGATCTGAACTTAATCAAGACAAACTGTTGTTTAACAGCCGCACCAGAGCTAAGAGCTTCCTTTAAGAATCATTTTGCTGAATTTCCTTCCTTTTCCTTTCCTTTTATTTACATTTGGATTGTGTTGGGTGCATATCGTATCTTCTTTTACTTACACAAGGCCAAGAGTGAAGGCATAGTATAACCATCACAGATGTGGGAAAAACATTCCATTCAGATGTTCTGTTGAAAGGACCTGTAATTATATTTCTGGAATACAGGAACAGGTGTACATAAATGTAAGGCACCAAAATAGTAGGAAAACCGTTACCTTTAAATTGTGAGATATCAGCTTACATGGGAAGATCAAACTGGGGAAGATATTTCTCATAATAGAAAGAGCTCCATGAAAGCTCATGTTTAGGTCAAGAAATGGCACTTCTCTTGTTTGAGGTAGTTTTTAACTTAAGAGTATTCACCCATTAAAGCACTTCACCTGGCAACATAATAGACCCTGCATCTCCTGAAGCCCTTTTTATTCCTATCCACACATTTCAGGTATATGCTAAGGCCTCAGATGGAAATTACGAGAATGATGTGGAAATTACCAGAGCAGTACGAAGGTGTCACGCAAGGGGCTAAAACTGCCCAGCTTTCAAAAGCGACTGAACGCCATCATCTTGCTCTGACTGCATCTGCATTGCAATGAAGTGATTTGCCGTTCTCTGGCTGAAGGAGTGCCCAACTCCCTGTATAAACAGAGTATCTTCAGCTACGAAACRGAATCAAATCGGTTAAGAGAAGGTTTCAATTTTGACAAGTCAGATTTTTCAGCTTAAAGAAAAACCCCAAAATCTATCAGACCAGATTTCTCAAAAGAATAAATCTAGCTTACCCATAAGCATCTCAACTATTATTTCAGACAGGGCACAGTCAACCACTTAAGCATGTTTCAGATATCTTTCTAAATAGGTATTTGTCCTAAGAATATAGAGAATTTTACTGACTGTACACAGTAGTTACCTGCATGCATTTTAAATATTCTGCTGCCTTCACATTTATAACCCATTTATAATCTATTTTGCTTTCATATTTCTAGRAATATGTTAATAATTTAGCAGTAAAAATTCATGATTTATCTGCATAGAGTAAAAGTTGCTTTGCCTCTGATTCATTCTGCTTGCTTCTGTGAGATTTACTCCCTCACTGCCTCAGCTGCAGGATGCGTAGAATAGTGATGGTGTACAGCAAGATTTCCTACAGAACAAGGCCTGATAATGTAACCTCATGCTTTTCAGGGCACATGACAGCCGAAACCACATCTGGGAGTCTCATCTAACCTAGTATAGGAGACTCAAGATTTTTTTTCTTCAGAAAAACAGATGTCATTGGCTTTTTAGTTTCATCAGTCATGTTAAAAATAGATTCAGGCAGAGGTAAAAAAGTTTTATTCTCGTTAGCATTAACTCCCAAAGGAACAAGTAAATCCACAGAGTAACTACAAGCAGGACTGACCTCAAGGAAAGGCAAGAAAGTGCAAATGAGGACAGTGGGTAAAACATTGGTGCTTCTTGCACTGAGCCTAGAGCTCAGAGGAAAAATTCACACAGGTGCATACCTTATTTTAGTCATTTTTGTACTTTGTCACACAGGTTTGTTGAAAAAAGAAAGGCCTACTTTTTTTTTTTTACTGTATTTATTACCTTTTAATAATGCTGTTTTATTCCTTTGCTCTGCTTGGGAGCAAGACAGACATTCCACCGTGGAAGAAAAGATACAAAAAGTAAAAAAGAGAAGTGAGATATCAGATTGAGGTGGCCCAGCAATGTCAGTGGAGGCACCAACCCAGTGATAACTGCAGATCAGCTCTAATGAGCTGAGATTTTTCCTGCAGGGTATGAGTTATTCTGTGAGTCAAAGGAATATTTTTAAGCAACAAATAAAATGCCACAGAGGAATTAATTGTTGCATTGTTAACTACTGATTAGTCATACATATCACAATATGTGTCTGAGTGATGTCATCTTTTAAACTCCCATCCCACATGAACATAATGGGGAGGTAATTGCAAGAAGCTGGCTAGAATTAATCCAAGGGAAGAAGCAGGGTGAAGAAACTGCAGAAAAGGTTGTCTTAATCTTGACAGAGAAGGAAGTGTCATACCACATTTTCCAGGAGAAGTCCTTACCTGCTTCTCCACGAACTCTGACAAAGCAGAGCTCATTTCTTTGTTCCCACATGCTTGTAAGAAAATATAACAATTTTTTCTTGTAAATCACACTAAGAGTTGACCATACCCATGACTTTGTCTATACCTAGCTAGTCCTTGACTAGATTTGATGCTTTTCAGGACAGATGCTTGAGAGTAGATTTATGTACTTCCTCAGACAGTGAAAACCTCATATGAAAATCCAGGTTTACTACACTACAGTCAATAAAAAATCCTTTTGCCAGACAATGGAAATACATTCCTGTTCATAAATTTAAGTGTGTAAATAGAAATATTTTTTTCTCCTTACTTAACACTGTCATCAATCACAACCCCCTTATAAATCATTCACAGTGATGAGCTGTAGAAAAAAAACTTCTTAAATTCATAAAATCTCATAAATGTATCACAGAACCTGTTTTCTATCTACACAGTGACAGTATCAGGTATAAATAATTTTAGTTTGGTTTTTAATGCTTTTGATGCAGTTGCCATGGATTCTAAAGAACTTTCTGTGATGATTTTGAGGATAATGTTTTGAGAACTGTTTATGATAGATGAGGGTCTCTTGCAACAATTCAACAATAAAAAATTTCTGTTGCCCACTTCTGTTTCTGTGTAAATTAGCAAACACCAATGAGGTAAACGGGAAAGCCAAGGAATCTTCGATGTGAGATCATGGGAGATAGAATGGCATAGAGATGAAAGAAGATTGCAATCCTGCAAGTTCACAGTCCAAATGGCTCAAGGTTATTCATTATTTTATTCAGGTATTCTCAGTAATAGAAGATAAAAATCCTTCTGCAGTGAAATAATTCAATAAAAGGAGTTTAGTGCTATGAGTAAAATGACTGAATTACATATGTAATGCTACTTGTCTCATACTAATCCTAGTGGGCTTTTTAGCTAACTGTTAGCCTTTATTACTGACTCTGGATAAGGGGATGAAGATTTATAAAACTTCCCAAACTCCTACTTGCCTTAGAGCTGAAGTAAATAATATAGCAGGATGGTAATTTTTTTTTTTTTTTAATCACTCAACTTCTATGCTTCAAAGTTGGGGTGATTTTTGCCATTGCATTTGTTGCAAATATTGGTGGAAATATTAATAGATACCAGGCAGTCTACTACTCATATAAGGAATAACATCTGTAAAAATAGTGTGATAAGACCATTCTTTCAGCCTCATTGGCAGAAACATGAGGCCCCAAATACATGATACAGCTGGAAAGAATAGAAGAATGAGCTGGAGTGCAAAGTCTGACAAAAGCTGAGCAGAGTGGAAAAGCAACTCTCTTATTGTTCAGTGTTGTTTGGCAAAGCTTCCAGGCACAAAGGAGAAGAATGAAAGCTGAAAGCAAACGAAACTGTCAAAGGCATTATTCTGACATAGAGCAAAGACAAAGAAAATAAAGCACGTTGGAGAAAGCAATTTGGAAACAATGAGTGAAGCAACTGCTCCCAACTCTCAAATGATCAGAATAAAGCAGGATTTTACACACTTCACTCATGCCATCAAAATTTCTTTTACACATAATGCAGCAAAGCTGTAAATATGCATTCAGGACCTTTTGCAAGCATTAACCATCTTCTTACTAAACCAGGCACTGACTACAGGCTTGTTCATCGAGTTATAAAGCCTTATTTTTATGCAATGAAAATTKTAGTCATTAAGAAGTATTGCAAAGGGCTGATTATCACACATTCCACTTGCAAGTAATAAAGCAGCATGCCTGCAATTCCAGTCGCATATTTCCAAATACCCTGTAAAAAAAGGCATAATAATGATCTGCAACAAATCTTGAAAAATATTCTCTTCCCTATAAATACTATTGAGACAGGCTATTTTCTCGCATATGTACTAATGCATTTAATTGAAAACCCAAGGCAGCTGTTACACTGCTATTCATTTTATTATAACCATAAAAATAATGGATGTTCAACAAAGAGCTGAATACAGATTAATGCCAAAGCTATTTACTAATCCCTTTTCCCCTGATCATTCAAGAGACTAACCACAAATTTGAAAGGCCAGAAATACAGGGGGAGAGCATATTGTAGTGAGTTTAGCAGGGTACAAATCGCAGGCATTTTTGTATTTACTAGGGACTAGAAATCTAGACAATAGAGAAAAGTCTCCTGAGTAACAGTCTGCCGCATAAGCYACAGACACCACATTGTCTGCACCCTTTCTCCATTCAAGCATAGCAAGAAGCTAAGCAGAACTTGGCTYTGCCCCCTTCTATGTCCTGGGCAATTCAGTGCCTACACCTAATTCTAGCTGAAGATCAGAACTTCTCTGACCTCTTCCTAGGGATAGGATGAAACCTTGGCAGCCTCCTTCTCTACACTCAAAAGTTGTAGTGACGGCTTTAAATACAGTTCAAAATTAGAAAAATTAGTGTAGTGCACCAAATCCATACAAAAACCGGGAACCGTCTTTCCCACGCTGAAGGAAAAGTCAATAGGACCAGTAGCTGTTGATGGTAATGATTCTTGCTGACTCCTAGCAGCAGTAACAAGCTCAACACTCCAGAGACAACTCCTTCCTGACACAACTTCCCTACTTTCGGCACACCAAAGGAAAGCCTTGTCTTAGCCATGTCCCTCCACCTTTCAAGCAGCAACATTCAAAGTCACCTACCCTGCTCAGAGACCTCAGGCAGACTTCAGCATTGCATTTCAGTCAAAAAGGCAAGTTCCTTCATTTCAGTTTTAAAAAACTCTCTCTAATCCCACCTGCCTCTTCCAAATCTGTCCACATTTACATGCAAACTGTGAAAGTTTGAAACACATAACAATTAAACACAGACAAAACAGTTCTTGGGACTGGAAGCAACCTACTAAGGGATCACATCTTGTTTGCTGGTGCTCCAGCGACTATATCATACAGCCTCTCTTCATAAAGGTTAAAGTTCTGCCCTAAAATCAGCCTGGTTTCTGTCCCCGTACTCTTACCTTTATGTTAGAAATCCTCCTTAGTGTTTCCAGACTGAAGGCAGCTTGTGGCCACATAATACGCACCTGTATTCTTGGCAGTGCTGTTGSTTATTTTGAAGAACTCCTCTCTCCAAGATTTTTGCCATCCTAACACATTTTTTTCAGATGTRTTTACTGTACCAAGGAATGCAAGATCTTCAGTCTGATGTTTAGAGATTTTCATGACCACTTTATTAGGCCTTTTTTCCAAATCGGTCCAATGTTTAAACAACAGGGGAAGCCTGCACTAAGCACAAGGTTGAAAATTCAAATCTCACTATTGCCCTGGGTAGCAACATTACCTCTCAGTTTCTCCTGGGCTTCCTCCCTGTGATGCACACTACAGTCATTTTTCCCCCAGATGTAGCACTCTGGTGGGTTACAGTCATTCAATGAATACTAGTGCATCAAGGTATTTTTTGTCTAGCATCTCAAATTAAGAACTTCCCTCAGTTATTAGTCCCTGAAATTATGACCTTTCATTTTAAACTATTAAAATTCTATTAGTCAAGTTTTAAAGGCCATTTTGTTGGACAACATTCCACTATTCTTTTTAGTAGTGTCACCTTTCCTAGTYTGTGTCCTCAGCAATCTCATTAACATAAGCCTATTCTTTGTGCCATGGTCTTTTTTTTTTGTCTTTTTAAAAAAGAAATCATCCCCCAGGTCAATTCTTGAGAAAGTCTTCTGGTAAAATCTCTAACTCAATAGTTTGCCAGTAAGAACAGCTCAAGAGAAGAGCTGGTTCCCTCCCAGACAATGTATTATCTGATTTGGACCTTATGGACCAAACCACCAATCTGAGCTGAGTTTCACGAATCTTTCCCTTGCAGCAATTCACTCTAACCAAGAACCTTGCCAAGAAAACTGCACATTCAATTGGTAGTGCACAATTCTCTATATTTGAGCAGACAAGTAACATTAAAGCTAGATTCACTTGTCCATTACCTGAAGATAAAGTAGTGATAGCATATTTATCTAGAGCTTCACTTCAATTCACAATGCTTCTATTCCTGGAAAGAGGTCATATTTGTAACTCTCGAACTTTTATTCTGATCATAGTTGGTCCCTTTCTTTCCTGGTTCACTTTATAGRTAATGAAAACATATCAACCATGAAACATGCAATTTTAGTTTGTTAACATAGAAAGGACAAGGTTAACCTCCACTTTCGTAGTCGTATAATTAGGATTTGTTTGCTACCAAATTTGCACATGCTAAGGGCAAACATCCATTGGGCATTTCAGGTATTGTTACCAACAGAGCTGAGATTTATGTCATTCTGTTGATCATTTTCTGTAGCTGATAATTTAAAATTTAGCTTACCTAGAGATACTTCAAAAAAGGCTTACTGGTTTCAAAACTTAAGCTCAGCAAATAAAATTCTCTGTTAAAACACTCATTGGAAACAAAATCCACATTGTAAAAATAAGAATATTTGAGTACAAATCGGTGCCTTTACTGGAAGAGCTGTCAAGTGAAAGAATTACATAAATCATTGTCGGGTCATCTGTGTTACAAGCACAACTTGTAACTCTAAGTCTGTCATTAAAAACTTTTTCCACTAAACTAAGAGTTCTCCCTGGCTGTTCACCATTATTTCCCTGTTAAAAACACAAAGAAAAGATTTGGAAAAACTTAATAAAATGATCTTTTTAGTAAGAAGAAACTTGCATTATTAGATATTGAGGTGCAATATGTTTCTCCAATTAGAGCTCATCTGAAATTCAAATACCTTATTTCTTTTATGTAGTTAATTAATGCAGTTCATGCTCAAAAAAAAAAATAATTATGAAATATTTTATTATTCATCCCAGAAGAAAACTGGAAAAAACCAAGTCAATATAAAGCACATTTAGTAATCAAATTTTTAAATATTACTGCGAATCAGTTCAGACATGCAATAGTTAGAGAAACACAACAGAAAAGCTTTGGGGACCATTGTTCGTAACCTTTAGGTTAGGACAAACCTATCTCCCTCCAAGGAGAAAAAAATTACAGTTAATTTTGCAAGATAAAACACGCAGGCTTACAAAATTCATTAGGCAATAATTTGTATACTATATTCATGAACCCACACTCCTATTGAACATTAGCAGGGCAAGATAGTTCCTTGGCAAACATCCAAGGAACCATAGCAGCACTTCTGCTGACCAAAACCACTGGGGCCAACTACCCAACACCCACACTAATCTTGTCAGGGATTTACTTTAAATTACCTCTAGTCTGACCTGCCAGATACCTTTTCATTTCAAAGAAAAGCAGATATTTCTTTCTTCCTGATTTTTCTCTCTTTCAAATACTATAGTAAAATTAGTTTATGACAACTTGAAAATCTGCATTAGTTTTCAGGGGAGTGGGAGAACCTCACAGAATAACAATTCAGGTMCAAAACCAAAAGTTCCATTTTTCTGAAAGAGCTCTGCCATCACAATAGAGATTTAGGTGCCATTAAGGAAAACTGGAAAAGCTGTTCGCAAACAAGCAACAAAAGCTGTCAGATAGAACAATATCAATACATCAGGAGATTGCTTCTGTTCAATCTACAGACTCTTTGTTGTTCTATTTAGACTCTGTGTTGTTCTATTTAATGCCAGTGCATGTGTTTCAATAGAAAAAAAAAAKATATCTTTTCTGTACATTTATGCAGTCTCAATCTTTTTTGGTTGTCASTACCTGAATCTCACACATTAAACATACCTTTTCTGAGGACAAAGTCTGTACTGCAGGCTGCGTACTTTACTCAAAGTTGTTACTATTTACAAGTATCTTCAAGAAATGTTGAGGATTTTCCCTCTCTTTGACTTCTAAGTCTGTAAATTTGTTCATATTTTCATAAACTAAATCAGAGATCTTTCAATGCATAACAACATCTAAAAGCAAAATGCCTTACAAACACATTGAGTCAGAGAATTGGAAAAGAAAACAATACTGAACATAAATTTCAGATGAAGGTCTTATTGCTAGAGTTGAGTTCTGAAATTCATGGCAGACACATTCGATTTCCAAAGGGGAAAGAGTCAACACCCTGATTTCCAATTGTTCTGAAACATCTCCTGGCAAAAAAAAAAAAAAAAAAGGAAAACTAAAAAGAGTAACATATCCTCTTATTACAATACTCAGACTTTGGAATAGACATTCTCAGAACTGTTTTCATCAAAAAYAGTATGTAATTTGAGAAGTAGAAGTTCTCACTGAGAAGCAGGAAGAAAAAAATCCAAGAAAATTTTATAAATTAGTTTAGTTTTAAYATCAATATTTGATTCTCAAATTCACAAAAAGCAAGTTTTTAAAGGCTTTGTATTACATTTATCTCAAAAAAAGAGAAAATAGGCAAATTCTGAAGAAAATAATGCAGAGAAATAAGAATATATGCATTATTCAAATCTGAATAGCAGACAAGATTGTCCTAAAGATACTGATTATATTAAYAGCTCTTTGAATAACAGCTGCATGAATAGGGTTTCATAAAATCAAATTTAACTGAAGCATAATTTGGCATATTAAAGGTGTTACAAAAGATACATCTGTAATTTGCAAAATTTGTTCCTTTAAAAGTGTAAAATATTCATCGCTCATCATATTTTTAAGATTATGAGCTCAGAACTTTATGAACACCAGATTTCATTAAATCCCCTTGTTGCATCTAAAGACTACCTAAAGACTGCAAAAAACAGAAAAAAAAAGTGGTGTGTTTTGCATTGTCTTGAACATAGCAGTAAGTCTGGAAGTAAAGGCACAAACTGCATCAATCTGCCAGCTCTCTGCTGGCTGTGCACCAAGTTATAAAATTAAGGAATCAATTACTTTTAGAACAGCATTTGTGTTGAGTTACTACTTTGTGTCACTCCACCTCAGATTTTGAGTGGATTATTCACCAACATTCACCTCCGTGTGCAACACACACTAACAAGATGTTTATAGTCCTACTCTGATCAGCACTTATATTAAACAGAACCAGTATGTAAAACTAATTTGGGAGATTTTTGTAGTGACATTGAATGACATTTTCACCCTACAAAGCATCTAAAGGCTTTAGTGTTGTTATTGACTAGGTTTTAAAGGCTGTATTTCATTAGTAAAACACCATTAATTTACTACACAAATCATTACAAAGAGCAAGAAGTATTTATCATGCTTTATAAGGCAGTGTGATTTTCATGTGACAACCTATTAATGAAATGCTGGAAAATGCCAAGAATCTACTTAAATGGGTAGTGGTACCATTATGTCTTATGTGCTGGAAATAGTGTATGCTATGAGAACACAGAAAAAGTAAGATATATTGACATGCTTTATTGCAGAAAATGCTAGTAAAATTGTAATTACTGTTTAAATCTTAGGCCTGAAATAAACTCCACAAAGACAGGCCACTGTGACAAGAAGCAGCTCTGTGCAGAATTAGAGCTTCAGAGATTATTTTTATCTCACTATTTTATCAGTGTAATGAGACAAATTTTCCCCTGAGTACAAATTGATTGAACAACATTAATTTCTTAAAATAAAATGAATGGCCAAAACACAGGGGATTATCTGCTGCAGGCAACATCTCATGCATTATCCATAGTACTTTTTCTTTTTTTTTAAAGAATTAATGCTTAATTTTAATGTATTTTATAATCAGTGGTATGTTGGTTACTAACACTAGTGTACATAAACACTTCTGAAAAATTTGACACTCGAGTTTTATGATTTGAAACCAACAAGGAATTCTTGACATTTCCTTTTTCCTTTTCACCTAAAAGTTTAAAGAACAAATTATATGGCTCAAAACACTTTAACCCTTCACTACCATGAGTACTTCAGTTAAAGTAACCCTGTACAAGAAAGAGAGTGTGCTCAACTGCAACAGAAGATTTTGGGCTCAGACTTGCCATTATTAAAAAAGAACCTATCTACCTTGTGTTGTCTGTCCTAAAATTATACTCCGTGTGAAAAGTAATATATCCTCGAGGCCCCAAATRAGCAATGTACAAAATTCTACCACCTCCTTACTGTTTCTTTAATTTTATTTTCAAGTTTTAAGAAATTCACTGAAGGGGAGTTTAGAAGCCTTCCTAAATAACCTAGTATGAGGACATGTTCTCTAATGATACTTCAAAGTGTCATGGTTTTAGATCCACAAAAAATCATTGACATAGAACATGTAAAATTTTTGGCATAGTCTTTATTTTAAAGAGATCTCTGCAGGACAGTGAAAGACATTTTGTTCAGAAGAAAAATAACTAGGTTGTGATTCAGAAAAAAACTTTTATAGCAACTATTATTTTATATTCTCATGCAAATATAAAAATACTAAAAAGCTATGACACCTTCCCAGGTCAGACCCYACACTCTTGTTCAACTTCATTTTCAATAATCTCAGATTTATTAGTAAAAAATTAGCAGTCAAAATAAACATTTATGTATAATATAACTGGAAATCCTAACATCTAAAATTAGCTTAACATATTTTTCGGGGTTTAGGCATGCATTGTCATCTAAACTATGATTGTGACTTTGCAATATTTTTTGGGTTTGAACACCTCCAATATCTCTCCTWTGTTGCCATGTTGAAAAAAATCCCAGACAAGAGTGGAGCTCCATGGGATCTCAAGAAACCATTTAGCATAAGCAAAGATCAATTAAGCACTTAGTCATACACTGTAGCCTCCAGTGCCAAATCACAGATATTATTTAAATGCATTAATAGTAATCAAAATTATTTCTTCCTATGCAGTTCCTACTGCAATAAATATGGCATCTGAATAAAGCAGCAGCTTCCTGGTTTAAGCATTTCTACTCTACTTACCTCAGTAATACCCAGACAGAGCATATTATGACTCAAATGCAAGCAAGTCTTTCTCATTTAAAGATCTTAGTTCTCATGTTTAAGAGGATTTTTTTTTTCCTGAACATAGGTCCTAAAGCAACAGGGTAGCTTCTTTCCAGCTTTGTCTACAGAAAAGACAATGTCTAGGCCAAACTGTAAGAAAACCCAAGGCTTTATGTTTTTCCTGGGTCTTTATGTAGGTGAATACATAGGGACAACAGAAAACCAGGGAACTGCAGCATGCAGGTAGGTAGTTTTTCAAAAACTTTATAAACCCCTCTGAAGAGATAAAACACCTTGTTTGCGTATGTGTAACATTTTTCAGAATATTGGTATCAAAGTGTATGTACAATAAAAAATACCTAATTTTCATAAAATTTCTGTATAAATAGATCACCTTGACACAATCCTCACAGTGATTTCTATGTGTAAATTAAGTACTTTAAATTGCAGTTGTCAGAACTTTGGGTTTACCTCCATTTCTATTAGAAATCTTCCTTTGCAAAAGAAAGTCTCAGATAAGAATACTTGTGCAGAGCACCCTGAATTCATATAATAAAATTACTAAAATTCTGATGTACGTATTTGCAAATCATTTTGTATTTTCAAACAGGGACTGATACGTTGCACAGTTCTCACTCCAGTCGTCCTTGCTTAGCATCACCTATTGCTCCCCATACATCAAAGACAAACTCATCTGGAAATGCAAAGTCTCCAAGAGTTTCATCCAATGCCACTGCGAATTCATCTGGGTTTTTCTTGTCTCTTCCAGCTTCCACAATTGTTGCAGCTAAAGAGCAATAAAACAAAATAATGTAATTGTCACGAAAGTGACAGCTAACACATAGAGCCAAGACAGCTTTGGGGTGTCTATTTTCAAAACCTGGTAAGGTCATCTTAGGGAAATGTAAAGTTTACCGGCTGAATTTAGGATTCAGTAGGAATTACATACTTAAGTCCCCCCACACCATCTACTTTCTGCTCTGATAAACAGGAGATCTTCGTTGAAGTGCTCTTTACACAATCTTTATCCAAGTTTGTTTGGCAGAGATTTAATTTTTAATTAAATAAACCTTCATTTTAATCTTATGAAATTATATTCCATTTTCATTACTGAAGGCACATGAAGCATGGGCCTAAAACCAAGGTTAAAGTACAAACCTTGTGTGACAATGAGACCCATGCCAGGTCATCACCAGCTTCAGTGAGTTTGATATGAGCTTGTTGATGTAAACCAGAAAATAAAAAAGCAAATTTGAGTGTTTTTCTCATCTAAACACTAAAGAAAAGATCTTGGCAAGTTAAAGTGGCGAAGTTTTTCACAGAAAGCCAAAAGGCATAAGGTTTGAACATGGAAAACAACATATAGCCTGCATAACAGATACATGCAACCAAGCTAGGATGGCTTTGCTAGCAAGAGCCCGTGTTTTATGAGTTTAAAAGTTTAAACGTTGAGCATGACCGGCATTTAGAAAGGAGTAATCATAAACGAGCCTAAAGAAAACACTTGAATACCCTATTTAGGAAACAAGAATTCAAATATGTGGCTCAGCTAAAGTGTTGTGCAAAATACAGAGAAAATTAAAATCTGGTTTGCTAGGTATTGGACATAGTGTGTTTGCAAGTGACTGAAAGAAGTTGTGCTCTCAAGAAACCATGATATGACATCAAGCATCTTTGCTTAATTTTTCAATGTGATTTTATTTCATTTTAATTAACTTTAGCTTATTTCTTTTAACAAAAAACCTTTAAACAAACACAAAACAAAATCACACCACCTCCAGGTAGTAAAGAGACTGAGGCATTTACTGTGGGCCACATTATTCCCCAGCTCAGATTCACATTTTTTCCATACTACCCAAACTAAAGAGTGACTAATTTCAGTGCAGTTTGCTTCAGTTATTATTACCTCCAGCTTTCAAAAGCAAATCTTTAATTTATAGTACTCTTGAGGCTGGGAAGGTTTGTGCTTATGCCTCTAGAAAGTGAAAAAGTTATTTCTGAAAGTCTCAGCCAGGTGGTTCAAATTGTGCAAAAGCAAGAGAAAGGCCTTGCTGCTGTGCACAATAAACTGGAGCCACCAAAGACTTGGAACATCTTGGTATCCAGGAAAGTGAAAGCAGAGGTGTGATGTAACAGAGGTAGACTGTGATATCCTGTATACCCATACTGTCCAGCATTTTCTATTATTTAACACAATAGTATCAGTTTTGAAATGGCTACACTGGGGCTGCCGCTTAGGACTCAGGCTTTAGCTGCCATGCTCATCCCTCACCTTTTGCCACTGCACAGTTTCTCAGATTCTAGGACAACTTGCAAGTCTATCCCAAACAACATTGGATGCTGGCAAGCCATGGATATTAGAGCAAATGAAAACTGTGAGGGCTCAAACCTCTCTTGATCATGGCACTTGCACCTGCCTGAAGGGTGAAAAGAGTCAGCACAAGAGTTTCTCCTGGTTAAACTGGGCCCAGAGAACCACTGGCAGCAAGCTATCAGGGTTTGAGAGATGCAGAATGCTCTGTAAGACACATTTAGCACAAATAGCACTGCTGAATACGGTTTATTTTCTGAGCTGTATCTCTGCTCCCCAGCCTCTGTTCAAATTCAGAAGGAAATGATGGTATTGTACAGTAGATGAAACCCTCAAAGTCTGCTTCCTTTTGTGATTACTTTACACACCTGCCTTAAACTGCAAGATGTCCTCCATCTTTTGTTATACATCAAATAACCACCACTTTCTTCATGAGCATATCAAATTCAAGTGTCATAGTGAAGGATTTGATAACTTGTAGCCTTTTCTCAGAGGAATATCCAAACGGAAAACACATATTATTATAGGGGGTGAGAAAGGGAAGGAAGTCTTGAAGCCACAGGAAAACATCTTCATTGGGGCAGTCTGCCGTCTACCACATGCACTGTATTGAATCAACATGGCAAAATCTCCCTGCTAAAAAGGAAAATAAACTTTCCCTGCTCTGAAGTTTTACTAAATTTATTTAATGTTATTTTGTTGACCTGAAATTTGGCTCAAGTTTATTGATAGTTATGAACTTCTGGCAAACAGTACTTGCTGTTGAGCAAACATGTAACAAGCTGTGAGCAAGCTTGAGCCATATTCCACATTGTAAACGTCAACAACAGTAATTCTGAAGAAATTTGATGTTCTGGTTTTAACCGTGTTCAGATGTGAGGCTCCAAACACAATCACAGTGTGTCAAACTACACAAAGCAGTCCAAGGAAAATTTATGTAAATCTTGACAAATAAACTGCTGTGGTGGAGCCAGTTCAAGTGTAACCCAGCTTCCCAGGCACCAGTAGTGGTTCTCAAGGACCCTCAAGACCTGTTTCCCTGCCAGAAGAAACCCCATCCCTGTTGCACTGATTCTCTCTGTGTCCCCTGTGAAGTGCGTGGGACTCTGATTCAGACAAGCCTGGATAGGAAATGGTCATTAAAGAGGGGACCCTTGCTCCTGACAAGTGGAACACAAGGATTTGTTCTATCAACACCACTCTATATTCCTTGACAACGTGCATAAGAAGGTATTTACAGAGGAGCAACCTTGGAGGTAATGAGGTGAAGGGTATAACTGAAACTTCACAGATTTCTGGATATGAAGCAGGATATGAACTTAGTATAGACACGAGAGAGAAGAGCTGCGCAAAGTGACATAAGAGCAAACATGTCAAGATATTGTTACACCAGATATTTAGAAAAAGCTGTCATCAAAATAGTGACAATCTAGACAAGTGTTCAAGCAGAGTGGGAGCAAGGAATTTAGCCATTTTTAAGAAAAATTGGTCAAGAGATATGGATGAGCCATATGACACTGACAGCAGCAACAAAACAAAACAGCATTATATCATGGAATATTCTGAGTTGGAAGGGACGCACAAGGATTGTTAAATCCAACTCTTAGGTGAATGGCCCATACAGGGACCAAACCCATGACCGTGGAATTATTAACACCATGCTCTAACCATCTGAGCTAATCTCCAGCTGCCCTAGCTGCAGCTTGCAGAGTAATAAACTGTCATTAACAGAAAATGTGACTTCAAACACAACTTTCTTTAAAGACTGAGCTTCCCAAATAATGAAATAGAATCTAAAAACTAGTTTATTACAGATTTACGAAACTTGAAAACAAAATCCACCAAACTTGGCTAATCAAGACAACTGTCAACCCAGTCAAGCAGGAATCAGTAAGTCACCACCGTGCTAATAGCAGCCTCAAATAAAAAGGTCTTCATCTGTATTGAACAACTCTGATCAGCACTACCAGGGCACGTTTAATGTACAATCTCTATTCAAGGACATTCGCAGTCCCAGATCCACCTGATGCACTGAAACAGGCTTCTGTGGAAAGCTGCGGGGCGGTCGCCGCCGGGCGCTTCGRCAGCGTGGTGCTGACCTCCAGCGCCAGCCCGCCTGTACTGCCGCGCATCCCAGCCCAGCACGAGCCTTCCCTGCGGGTTGCCGCACACCGAGGGCACCACCGCCGTGTACGAGTGTGCCAAGCCGAGCCCAGCGTCACTAGTTTCACGCACGCAGAAACGCTGAAGCTGGCCAGTCTTCTCTGCCACCCCGTGACCAAATTCCTGTTTCCCCAGGCAGCTGCCGCAGCCGCGGGACGGCATTCCCAGCGCGGCACAGCTGTGCGGAACACGCATCTTCACACAGTGACATTTGCTATGCAGAATTCCCAAGGCAAATCAAAGCCTACTGATTGCCAAGGCATTTAATAGATACTTGCCAGCTTGAAGGAAACTGGTTCTCAGAGGGTGACAGCTTCGTGCCAAAAAGTCTCTATTCCCCTCCCTTTTCCCCACTGTTTCTTGTAAGAGCTGCACAATAAGTGATTACAGGAATTTTATTCCAATAGAATATTTTTTTCCACAGTCAAGAGAGCCTCAATTGTTTTCAGATTTTCTTTTTTTATTTTCACTTCAGGCAATGTTAATGCCTGATAAATTTTTACATAAAATGTGAAAAGTTCAGTGAACTTAAAAGTGATGAAAAGAATTAGAAGTCTTGTCAGCTTTAACTGAGAAGCTCAATATCAGGCTTCCCAGAATATGAACAAAGTAATATGTTGGCTTTTTAAACTTAGTTCCTTTAAAGTAACTTCAAAGATCTTTCACAAAATCCTTATTTTCACTTTTAATAGACACATGGGGCACAAGCCATGAAAGCCACCTTCTGCCCGCCATTCTTATTATCTATCTTACATAGTGGTTTTGCTACCTATATCCTATACTGTAACTTCTGAAAAAACTTTTTCCAACAGTCCTGACAGAAACCTCAATATTTATTTAGCTGTAATGCCATTAAAAAWTTTGCATTCATCAGAAGGTAACTAGTATTATTATTCTGTTCTGTCACTCTAAAGCAGAAAATGAAGCATTTTATTGCAGTTTCCAGTATTTAACATTACTTGTTTAAAGTTTCATGTGGAAAATTGTCAGATCTGGTACTCAAGGAACAATTAGAAAGATTTCTTCTTGCTCCTTTTTATTAAGTACTAATTCTTCTCAAAGTGCAGAAGTTTTTTTGTTTAACTGGACTTGCTGCCTCTCCTTTTTTTTTACAAAACTCCCATTATTCTTTCAGAGTAAATGAACAGCTATAAACAATATACCCCAGAGTGTATATMATAAAATCCTTTGGGAAAGGAAGTCTGCTGACAGAAGGAGAAGAAAATGACAGACTCAGGGAGAATATTACTTCAGTTAAAGCATTTGGAGATAAAAACATCTATTGAATATTGATGGGTTGGATTTGTGAAGCAAGAGAAGACGCTTGGGTGACAAAAAAGGTTTAAACCTGTTAAGATATTTTGACTAGATTGGAAATTTGAAAAATGAAGTCAAGAGTGAAGTAGATTTAAAATTTTTTAAACAAAGACAGAATATGCAAGAATATTTCAGCCAGACCTTGGTGTTGGAAAAGGTTACGAAACAGATTATCTTGAGTGTGATCACACAGCACATACAGGACACCCAGGGGATCAGGCCCAGCCAATATGGGTTTAGGAAAGACAAGTCCTGCCTGACCAACCTGATCTTTTATGACCAGCTGACCCACCTATTGGATGAGGGAAAGGCTTTGCATGTGTCTACCTGGACTTCARTGAAGGCTTTGATACTGTGCCCACAGCTTTCTCCTGGAGAAGCTGGCAGCCCATGGCTGCCCCAGGGGAGGATCAAGTTGGTCATCAGAAAGAATTTCTTCACCGAAAGGGTGGTTAAGCATTGGARTGGGCTGCACAGGGAAGTAGTGGAGTCACCACCACCAGAAGYGTTCAAGGAATGACTGGATGAGGCACTTAGTCTRTGGTTTAGTTGGCATGGTGGTGTCTGGTCAAAGGCTGAACTCAATGATCTTGGAAGTCTTTTGCAACCCTAATGATTCTATGATACATAATGTCTGACAATATTATAGAGAGCAGCAGAATGGAAATCATCATCCAAAAGTAGAAAAATAGAACAAATAGGGAGAAAAGAAAACAGTGGATGAAGCCTAAAGATGCTGAAAAAAAAATTTGGACAGAAAGCCCTTTTTGCCATCATGTAACAATCGATAGCATTCTGGGGTTAGATCCAGGCTTCCTCCCATCCACTATTTTTGGGATTAAATACAGTCCATAAAAATTCAAGCCTTACTGGTTTAAAAAAAAATAAATGCCAGTATTTTTCACTAACGCTATTTCCTGAGTCGTTCCTATTAATCAACTGCTCAAATTCCTTTACCAGAAAGCACTCGTAGAATTTAAAATAACCTGAATTATCTCTCAGCTGTGCATTTATGTTTTAAAGAATGCTGAAGTTAAGCCTTGGCCCAATTTCTAATGTGCCTATAAAATGGCTGAGGAACACATTTCCAGAGCCAACTGCCCATTCTGTGGATTAAGTCCAGATTTCAGTAAAAGAGAGTAAGGAAGTAAAAAGGTAAAAGTGCATCCAAAAGCAGGTAAGTAAATGTCAACAGCGTTCAGATTTCTGAAAATAAAAATTTTAAAAATGTGCCAGAAAAAAAAAAGTGCACTAATTTGCTTTAACAATTTCCAAGCATTTTGCTCCAACTTAGGGATTTGTGTGTAGTTTTAGTTAGCCATTCTTGAAACTGTCAAGATACTTAACTATGCAAAAATTAAGGGCTTTATCTCACCTTTAATTCTGTCTCTAATTTTACATTAGTTTTTCTTTCCTTTCTTTCTAACTTATGGCTTAAAACTGAGGCACTGTTTTAGAATTCAATCACACCATGGAAGTGTCATTTTAATGGAGATGAAAGAGCAACATTAACTGACATCCAAAGATTCTGACAAACAGAACTGCATGGAAGTGAGCAATGATTGAGATCTTAATCACTTGTCAGCTGTGCATTGTGATGACTTGCATTTTCAACTAATCTGGCTTGAGTAATGAGGGAAATTTCGAGTTAAGTGGTGATTGGCATTCTCTGAATGAATCTTTTCCTCATATTTCATTTTCATGGGTGACTGATCACATCCAGTATGTGAAAAACTGACATGTGTTAATTGAACAGATTTGTGACAGGTGATTAGCTCTCCTTTCCTAAAGAGTCCTAGAGCTGTTTAATCGTTTTAAAATTATAAAGTTGGGGGGGGKTTGTCATCACTGTTGGCTGTTGACTCACAGATTTGAACTTCAGGATATGGTTTTAAAAGTGCAAACTAGAGCTACATGAACCCCATAGTGTTTGATTCCTGACAGCTTCTCTTGGTTTTGCTACCTTTTGGGGAGGAAAAGAAGAGGTGAAAGACAAAACAACCATCCAGCTGGGAAGAAGAGAGCCTGAGAACAAAGACCTCTTCCTTCTTTGAGTATTCCTTTAAGGCATTTTTTGAAATTTTCCAAACGACATACTGAAAGATGAAGAGCATTAGATCTTTTGGGGGGAAAAAAAAAAATCAAGGAATTAATGGGAAAAGTCTACCAGGTGCTTGGCAATTAGCTCAGCCATATGTGTTGAAAGCTGAACTTCTGAGTCTACTGTGCAAGAGCCATCCTGTTTACAGTACTGAGAGCCAAAAACACAGGGAACACCAGTTCCCACAGGACTGTTGCCATGGACACGAAAAGCAGACCATCTATAGCTGCGTGTTCCTGTAGGACAAGGAGCCTGGGGACCTTGGAAGTAACCTGCAAGGACAGGAGCCTCCGGAAGCCTGGCCTGAGCCGGAACTGCAACAGCTGCAGGCCAAAAACAGCTCCCAGAGGGACAGCTGGCATGAAACTCAGAGCTTTGAAGCCTGAGCCAGAGATGGACTGGGATGCAGAGGTTGCAGGAGTGAGACAGGACATGGAGTCCTCCCTAACCTAAACATGGCTCAGCACCACACAGGGCTCCCAGGAGGATATTACATAGCAGCAGCATCACATATTAGAGTTGCTGAGAACAGAATTTTTGAGAACTTTTAGTTTTCTGGGAATTGGAAAGTTTAGATATTACCTACAAAACAGAACTCACGAGTTTCACGCAGCTCTGCCCTCTCCTCTGCGTCAGGAAGCCCACCTCTACCTTAGACTGAGGGACAAATACTGTTTTACCTACCATTTTTCCTGTGAGAAAACTAGTAGAATCTGCCAATCCAATGCTTGCTGGTAGGAGCAGCCAACAAAGGACTTTTGGCTATTGAGATAATCACCTTTTGTTCTCATTCCTCTGCGCTAACTGCTGTCCCTCCAGCCCCGGTGCTTTGCCCTCTGGAGCTTCATGCCAGACCTATTTTCTCTTCTGCTTTGCCTTCTCCACTTCTTTCTCATGAAAGCTTTCTTTTCAAGATCACTTTCCATTTAGCTTATCTTTTCCTAATTCTTGGGTGATTTTTTTTTTTTTTCAGATATTACCATAACAATAGATACCTTCCTCTTTGTCTCAGTACCAGCAGTTCAACAAGATCCTGTGAGGACTACACCAGCCACAGCTGGCTACAAGAGCTCTTCTTACTCAGCTAGACTGCACTTTCTTACCACATAAAGAGAAATTCCTATTTAGTTGTTGTCAGATTAACAGAGAAAAGCAATAGCCAATAGCTGCAAGGACAATTTTGGTGCAGCTTTAAGGAACTTATGACACTGGGGTCGAGTAGTTTCTTTCATCATAAATTGATGATTCCGATAACCAGTATATATAGAAGTTTTCCCATGTTCTTCAGAACACAAGCTTTAGACAATTTGATAAATTTGTGCAATTATTCTGTCAGTTCCGTTGTAAAATAGTTGTCCCTTCACTGATGAAGATCTCAAATTCAAACCTTAGCAATCAACTTTGATATGTCTATGCCAAGAGGCAAAAAAGGAAATAAACATACTTTAAGAATCATTAAGAATGTGGTACACACAAGATCCACCAGAAAATATATGCCAGAAAGAATACAGAAAGAATATAGTGGTGACAGTTATAGCAAACAACTAAAAAATTCATGCAACAGTGTATAGATATTGTGCAGGAAGAATAGTGGATTAATTAATTACATCATAAGGATTGAAGTGGGAGGGAGATTCTTTTATCAGACACACATATTTGAAGAAATACAGGCAAGTTTTTGAGACTGCATGCTGGGCAAATTTTGCTTCACTTACATCCAGAGACTCAAAGTACTCAATAAATTTTAGACTACAGAAAATGAGAAATTATTTAATCTTGTAGCAATGTATCTGCTAAAAACTCACCTAATTCAATATCTCTTATGCCCATGTATGTTTCAAGCAGCTCATCCACTTTTTTAATTGCTTTTTCTTCAACTTCACTTGGCTTTGTTGAAATAAAGGGAGAAAAGAGCAAAAGTATGATTAATATCCAGGCAGATTTCAAAGTAACCAACAATTTGCCACTGACTATCCTTACTCTCGGCCACCTAGACTTACAAAATCTACAAATAAAATATGTTATTTCACTATCTTCCCCTCTTCTCACAAACCTGAGCTTTCCTCCTAGCATTGAGCCACACAGCTCACACATTCAAACTGAACAGGGGCCCTACATCTCCTGACAATACAGATCTTCATCAAATCCATCAAATCCTTCACCAAATCACCAGTTTTAGAAGAACCCAGAATAAATAACATTTATTCACCAAACTTTAATCCTGGGTTTGCACATATTCATGTCAACGTATCTAATTAGCCTCTCCTATCAACAACCCTTACACCAACACAGTACACTTCCCAGTGTCAGAAATTGAACCAATTCTTCAACCATCCCACCTCGTTTTTCCCCCCTTCCCTCTTTTCAGCACTCCTTTGTCGACTCTACCTTAAATTCATCTGTGTAATCCATGGCATCTAAATACACTTTCTCTGCTTCCAGGTTCCTCAGCCCCATCCTATCCCTGCTAGTCTTCAACTTTAGTTTTTGTCTTTAGTCCCATAAGCTTTGTAACATCCAGGTTTTTCCTTCCTACTTATCAGCCTTGGGGAAGGATGTCAGAAGCCAGCTGATTAAACTACTGAGGGGCATATACCATTCCATACCATTTCCTCCACAGTAGCAGGGCCTTTGGTTCTCAGGCGAAGTGTTTCTCTCCCTTTGGAGACTTTAGCTTCTGACAGAGTACTACCTTTGGACCTTGGTTCCAGCTTTTCTAAAGACAAAAAACCCCAACAAAAATAAAATACCAAACAAAACTAAGTATACAGTACATCAGAATATTATGTATCTGCTTTGGTTATTACATTATCTTCACATTTTATTCTAATTGAGATCTAGACATATGTAAAAATTTAATTATAAATTAACTGTATTCTAAATATAGCTTTGCTGACAATTTGTTGTCTTAGAACTCTAATATYTGCTCGAAGATAGGACTTCCATTGACCAATATATCTAAGTAGGCCTATGGCAATCGCTTCATACATGCACCTTGTGTAATTTTATTTCCCTATTCTACAGAAAAGTATAAGTATTTATACCTTAATATTAGATACCAACTGAAGTTACCACCCAACTGCGAATTTATCCTGGTCATTACAGGCAGACCACATAGCAGGTTTAGCATTGCAACATTTCCATCTTTCACTGATGCAATTGTGCAAACAGTCCTGTTAAGCAGGTCATGATGAGCCACAGTGAGCTGAGCTAACAATTTACTTATCAGCAGTCACATGGGTGAAATGTCCGTAAGTAGATCTGCAGGAGTTTGTCCACTGGTTTCACCAAAATGACTTCATAGCTCTCTACCAAGAATATCTGAATTTACACACAGTTTCCTTCACCTGAATTCAGCTCTTCTTGTTTGATCTTGGGTACGGGCACCCCAGTTAGTAAATGGAGCATGGAATCAGTTAAGATTTGGCTTTCTTGTTCCAGGATATAATTTTACAGTCAAGAGTGGCAAGGCTTTGATTTACTTACCGACCTGGGAGCTACACAGTGAATCCAGAAAGTGATAGAAGAGAGGAGATAATTTTGCAGAACTCTTTTTTATTGTCCTGTTTTCTCAAACAGATTATTCCTCCCTTTAACACCAAACCTTTCTAACAAGCTCTTCTTGAAGGCAAGACTTTAACATGTTCTATTAATTTTTCTCGGATTTCAGTTCATCATTCTTGCATAACCAGTCACAAATTCAGATTATTATGCTGAACAGGTCTTGAAAAGTAAATTTTATTAGCTTTTATTTTACAAATAGATATGTCACACTCTCTTACATACTTAGAATCAACGCTTTTTCTTAATCCTTTTATTGCTTCAAGGACAGTTTAAAACATCCTTAAGATTGTCATAATTTCTGCTAGACTTGTTTCAAAAAGTCATTCCTGATAAAATATATGTATTTTTCTAATTCTGTCATCATTGTCACTTTAAAACTCATAATTTGACATAACTTTTATTTGCAGTACTTCAGACCAGAGCTCTCTGGCTATCACATAAACTATTTTTACTATTCACATAGTTAAGGAGCAGAGTTTGTGTTATACTGCCTATACTTTGTTTCTATTAATTTTTCACAATTCATAGAGGGCCAGCTTGTGACTGGTACAAGTCTGTAATTCTGTGCTATAAGCCTTGCCTAGAGCAGCTGACACAGCCTGTGTGTACATGGTAGAAGGATATCCAACCAGTAAATTATGCTTACTTCACATTCTGCTGAGAGGAAGAAAAATAAAATTAATTTCACACAGAGGCTTGTCTCTTATTTCTACACCCTCACCAAATTCTGTCGAAATTAACAGGAATTCAGCACCTACTTGTCCAGCAGGATCTGTATCTTATTTGTCATCTCCTCCAGGACTATTCTTAGTGCTTAAGCTGTGGCTTAAGCACTATCTTGAACAAATTTGTGCCTAAAGCCTAACTGCACCCAAGGCTAGAGGCAGGATGTTCTAACCTACTGAGCACTGCATTTTGCAAGGTAATTTCTGTATTAAGAAAAGGTATTGCTGCATTACTAATTGTGACAGAATACATATGTAATAGTACTTTAACATAAGTTATTTACTTAACAGRAGTATCAACTTATATCCAAACGCATTAGAGATCAGCTCATAACCCTCATTCTTCACAAAAGCACCAAAAGCAGAAAGAAATCTTGGCATTCCTCTCATTTTCAATTTCTGCTGCTATTCTGACACCAAGTGTCAAGACTGGTGTATGACAGTAGCTGTAAACTACTAACACATTTAAAAAATATTTGAAAAATAGACATTTAAAACTTTTGCTGCTGCAGTGAAGATGGTGATTTTGAATTGACTCTTACTGCAGGTGTGCAGAAGGCCTCATACTAACTTATGATTTAGCACTATTTTGAAGTTTTTATTACAGGAAAATGCTACAAAGTTTGGGGGGGATACAAAAAATTGAGATAATAAAAATTATAACTCGGTCTCTATTTTGACTGCCTGGGCTAAACCTACCTTTTTTGTCTAATTGTTTGCTACTTTGATAGAATTAATATCTACAAGAATTAGCAGTAAGTATGCATGCATGCCTCCTATTTAAGCAGCACTTGCTCATAGCATGCAGGTAAGTAGAGACAGAGCTTTGCCATACTGCTTTCTTCCAATTTTGAGTATACCTGCTGTATGATTAGAGATCCACAAAACAGTTGGGGAGAGGAAGAACAGGCAGGAAGCAAAGGAGGTGCTCTGGGGAATCCCAGGCAGTGTTTTCTGCAGCCTCCTTCTGCATTAGAGAGCACAAACCCTAGGAAAGGGTACAGAAATAGAAAAGTCTGACTCACAGAACAACAGGGATTATATATCAATAGAGGAAAAGAGGAGTTTCAAGGATCAGGACACTAGCGAAGTGATCCATGCGTTACAACTCTACCTATGAAACAATTCCTGTACTTATTTTGCCACATCATGTAGTGGCAAAAGAGACCGAGACTAAGGCTCAGGCTGAGGTAACCCACACCAGGATGACTGCTGGAGAAAGCAAGATGGAAGAAAATCCATTCATAAATCTTCCACTTCATAGAAAAAAGTATATTTACTTTCTTGTAGTCGTTATGTTACCTTAGGTGGACACTTGGCTGCATTCTGAAATCAAACCCACAACGTAATGCAATGTTGGGATTTTACTATCAAGGCGTTTTACTGAACAAGGTGGACAGTCAGGTCACTTACCAAATGCTTTCATAGGCTCTACCAACTCCAGCTTAAACTTCCGACCTTTCTCCAGATCTTTCAGCATTTTGGCAACTTCATAATGCCGACATTCTGACACATTTTTTCCATTTATAGCTTCTATGTGGTCACCCACGCAGGCCGTCTTGGTTTGGTCCATAAGGCTGCCTTCTTTGATTCGCTATTGTTTAAAAAAACCCCAAACACCAGAATTAGAAGCATTTCTTTAAAAGGTGACACCTTTCAAAAGGTGACACCACAGAGTTTCAAGAATGTTGGTTAACAACATCAATACCACTGAGCTTATTATTCCAGTCGTGTGTTTTGTCTGTAAGATTTTCCTAAAACATATTTTGAAAAGCATTATTTTTCAAACAATATATTTTAATAAACATTGAATAAAAAAATCAGTCAGGAAAAAAAAATAATGCAACCATACTTTAAAAATTAAGGGTTCTGAATAACTTAATTTTTTTTGTGCTTTAAAACTGATCCCAGACACCTCAGTAATGTGAATGTTTATTCAAGTTTTTGGGGTTTATTTTGATTTAATAGCTTGACAAGCATAGGAACAGAATTTTTCTCTTCTCAAGTATGGTCCAGGGACATAAACAAAATCTGTGTTATATAGTAAAAAATTACCTACTATAAAGGGCCAATCTTAAAAAGACCCATCTCTAGTGGTAAAATTACTATTTTCCTCATCAAGCTATACAGCTGTATATTAAAGGATATACTCTGAAATAATAAAGAATAAGAAAATCTTCTAAATGCCGTCTCATGGAAAATACAAACAGTCTAAAGGTCATAACAGAAGTTATAGCTTCTGTGAAGTGGAATTTAAAAAGTATTGGGAAAGTATTTAAAATATCTCTATGATTTATCACACAAAATTTCAGTGATTCTGTTTATTGTTGTTACATACCGTCATATTTGTTAATCATGTGCCCACATCATGTAAGCCATTATTATATGGCTATTTAATAGAAAAACCATGAAATAGTAAAATATCTTATAACAACAAAATATCTATATCTACAACAAGTAGAGATACGAATTTCATTCTAATATGTTCCTGAATAACAACCTTTTCAACAAAGCCTGATGTTGTTCAGGCTAACTTTGAGTGAGATAACAGTGAGACAAGGGAGATAAACATATTGCCACCTACTACTGCAACACTCAGCTTAGCTGCACAATCATCCCAGAACCTGCTTCTGGTTCACGTGCGCATGTCTGAGCCCACACATGTGCCTCCATCTGAGAGCCAGTGGGAAGTGTGAGAGTGCTCACTGTCCTATAATGCATTGCAATGATTTTAAGCTTCAGGCTGAGTTTAACTCTTTCTAGCACTTTTTTCTTTAATCTAATAAAAACCAAACGGAAGCCTCGTGGTGAATGTAGGGGTGGGTATCGTACACACCAGAAACCAGGTGCCCAATGCATTTCTGTTATTAGGACTCAAAAGCTGTCCCACCAGGCTTCAGTTAATGTTTAGTCTACATGTTGAATTCATATTCATTTAGCTTTTCTTCTTCACCTGGATCCCAACACTGAAACTTTTTAAACAATATTAGCTGGCTGTGATTTTTGTCCTTTTTTATCATCACTCCAAGTTAACTGACTGAGACAGTCAAGCTTCATTGTCACAGTAATTAAGATGCAATTGCTATGCCTGTATTTCAAGTGCTCTACAGTCCACTGAGAAGCTATGAGGATCTATATTTCCTATGCAATTTGATATTTGATAATGTCTCCTTATACACCACTCAGTCATACTTCAAGTTCTACTGCTGTTCTTTGAATGCTAATTTGACTCCATAATACTTTTTCCCACCTGCTCGTGTACCCCAAAAACAAACTTGTGAAAGCAGAATGACACGAAGTTTTGTTCTTGGTAAGGCAAAACAACATTAGATTTCATAGGAAAAGAACCTGCAGTTCAGTCTTGGGTTTAAAATTGGCCAGCTTACACATCAACCCCAGAAACCTCCCTGTTGTTCAAAATGCAATAAAGTTACTACAACCCATAACAACTTTCAACAACCCACCAATCAGTAAATTCAGTATTAATTTTTAATTGAGAATGGGACATAGCTAAGAATTTTCAAGGAAAATATATGTATATAAGCAGAAACAATTTTATAAAACTTTAGAGACAGTGTCTGATCAATCATTTCCTAGACAAACAAATATAAAAAAGATGCAGCTTTTACTTTTGCATACGTGTTTTCTATGCTGGTTTAAAAGATCCACTAGCTAAATACACAACAACAACAAAGCAAGCTCCTAGAAACTCCTTAAAATTGATGCATTCCTATGAAGACCACACCAATTTTCATTACAATGCTTATTATTAGACTAGTACAAGGAAAATTATATATTTATTGAGAGGAGTTTTACACAATTTACTGGAAATTACAGCTTGTCTTGCTAATGTAGGGAGGGTTTTCCAGTGTGCTCCAATTGTGCAGTAGTCTATGTGATGGCTGTTCTCTCTGCGTATTCCCAACCAAGCACAAAGGGAGTGTCACTGTACAGTGCTGCACTCGTGAATGCTGGTCACTGAAGCACTGCTTTCAATGCCTTCTTTTAAAATGCCACATAAGCAGCAGCAGCATGACTGAATGTTATGGGCTGCATAGATGCCACAACTAGAAATTCAGAATTCTTTACCTAAAGACATAAAAATTAGGCCATGATTTTGCCAAAATGCTTACTGAAACCTTCACTGCATCTTGACTTTCGCAAACAGGACCTCGTTTTTCCCCAACAAAGACAAGCAAACCAATTTCTAAACCACATCTTGTTTTATACCCAAGGTAGCTAAGGAATGAACAGAAAATACAACCTCTCCATACAAGAAGCTCTGTTTACAATGGCAATGAGAACAGCGATTGGGGCAGCAGTAATCAAAGATAATTGCTAATGCCTCACTAATAATGGGTAATCGGAGTATATTAGAGCAAAGAATCTAAAAAAGGCAGAAAATGTGAGGTTCCTAATACCTAGTCCAGCAAGAAGGGTAGCATCATTTCCTCAGCCTCTACATGTCTCAAAACATACTATCTATAGATCATATAGACAAGGAGAAGGGAAGCAATTATGCTTAATATATTGCATGTGTTACTGCCCATACTTGCTACTCAAGTTAATTGTGGTAAACTGTGTTAATCCATGTCCTTGTAATTCACCCTATCTAAGGCAACAATATTGGAAAGCTGAACAAGCACTATACTTGCCCCTATTCTTACAGCACAAAGGCTCCTGCCCTGGCAGCAGTCAAAGACTGAAAGAACATGATCTCATTATCACATGAGTGACAGAAGTTCTATAAGCATCTAATAAATGACATCAGAAAATCACTTTAAAACAGGAGGGGGCAGATGCAAGCAGTATCTAACACCTACCACCTCAGAGTAGCTCAGGAAACACAATGGTCACATTGTAAAGCTGATACACATTACAGAAGCAATGAACAAGTGAACTAATTTTGAATGACATGCAGTACTGAATAGCTGAACTAATTTTGAATTATGTACCTAAAGAACAGCAACTTTATTCTTTACTTACCATATATATGATAATAAAAGATTTTATAGTTCTAAAGGATCATTAAACCAATAATTAACCTATTATAGTAACAGAAGCTTCTATGGAACAAAGTATTTCACCAGTAATTAAGTTTACCTTTATAAATGCACAGCCAGTTCCATTGTCTGTAATGGTAAGGCCCAGCGAATCATCAGTTTTAAGAATTTCCACTTCTTTTCGTTGTCCTTTCACATGGGCAAATATGAAATCTTCAAGGCCAATTTGTGCACCTAAGAGCTTGTCCATATCAATTTTATGAGTGTTCAAAGTGCAAAACATGATCTGTGAAGAAGGAAAGCAAACATATTAATGGTATATTAGGTTTGGTGAGTTTGACAGGAAGATAAAATGAGAGCACGGTTCTGGCCTCTGTGACAGATCCATAGCTAAAATGACACCTCTTCTTCTCCAGCTGTACCAGGAGAGGGAATAGTCTCCATCTACATGACAGAAAGCATCAGTAGCTCAAACTACAGATAAGAGCTGGCAGACAACACAGGAGAGAGACCTACCTGTGTGAGCAGCCTCACATGGCCTGTCTCAGCATACCAGCCCCGAGAGAGGCATCTTGAGCTTGTACAACTTGCACTAGAGGTTAGAGTAAGCAAATTGAAGAATCATTACCACCTTTTGCTTCATCATTCACCCACCTCAAATTCCACAGGATTCAAAGATCACTACAGACCGATTTAAAACATGATTGCTTGAAAGCATTTTAATGGCAAGAAAAAGAGAACCCATCAAAACAAAAGGGTCATGAGAGAGCATGAAACGTTTTGTATTGCTCCATGTGTTCCCCCATTAGCTCAGAGCACATTGTCTCCAAAGGGTTTGCTTAGTTCCTACCCTTCTCCAGCATGAGTCGGAGTCATCCCCATCCCGGCTTAGTAAAAGCAAGGCTTAATAAAAAGGGCAAATTGCTTCTCTAAAAATCAGCTTTTCTGAGGGATTTCCCTTCAGCACTGGGTATCAGGCACTCCTTTTTCTTCCATTCTGCCAATTCTTCAACAGGGAGGTTTATTGTCCTGGGCATAGGCAGGATGAGAGCAACCCAGCTGTAGTGCTTGGGGACAGAGATAATGCTTTTGCCCACCATGGAGCTGCACGAAGGAATTTGCCCAAGCCCAACATGCCCCTTCACGGCTACAGTAGCTACACCTGCCCAAGCCTTTCCAAGCTGTAGCAGGAGAGGACTGAGAGCCAAGGGAACCACACAGCCTCCTCCTCGGCAGCCCTGGAGAGCATAGGGCAGCAGCCAAGCCGGAGAAACTCGGCGCTCCAAGAGAAACTTGGAGAATCCCTGAAATCTGCTTCGCTGAGGCAAAGATAGAGGTTTTCCGAATCAGAACCCTCCAAATGCCTTTTCTTTCCTTGTGGCATCAGTGGATGAAAGCAGAAAAATTGAAATGAAAGTCACTAACCTGTTTAAATTGATACCGGGTCAAATGAAGGGGGGATACTTTTACTAATGTATTTCACAGAGAGCATTCAGGTTTCTGGAGCTTTCTAGAACCTAGATTCTGCAACTGTGGGGGTTTTAGTCTTAAAAACTGAAAGTTAATAGAGAGATTGTTTCTTGATGGAGGTCTTGTTTAGTTGTTGTTTTCAAAAACAAAACAAACAAAAAACCACCCACCAAACAGCCTTACTTCAAAGGCTCCTTGCTTATCTCATTGACCAAACATCCACTGCAATCTAACACCTTATTTAACAATGAAAGTCGTAACAGCACACCCTTAACAGACATTAGTTTTATTTGCTCAGGTAATGCAAAGGTTTTCACTTAAACAATACGCCAGCAGTAACAACACCTAGAGGAATTCATCTGTTTTTAAGTAGAAAATTGAATTTTATTTTATAAATAAGAAGAATATTAAGAATAATATCTAGTGATAAGATCTTTTTTTAAGCCAAGAAGGTTCAATTAAAACAGACAATATCAAGTTCATGTACACATTTTCAGCTCTCTCAAGCTACATTACTTTGTCAGTTTAAAATGGCAATTCAGTTTTGTTCATTGTTCCTACAATGAACAACAAGCATTGTCTACATTTTAGACACTAGCATCCTTCATCTGACCTTGTCAAACAGACAATCATCTAGTAAATACTGTCACACCTTTGAATAGATAAAATTGGCAACAGAGCAGAAATGTGATATTTAGAAACTCGATCCAGAGTTTCTCTTTTTAGACCTTCATCTGGATGGCATTCCTACTACAGCCTATAAGTCTGCAGAATTTTTTGTGAGTCAGTTCTCTGCTAACCGCAAGGCTGAGAGAGCATCAGCCAGTCAAAAATAAAACTCAAATCATTCTTCATCCTCTTTAGTGAACAACTGCTTTTTCTCAGAACAGATATATGCAAAGAGTAATGTACTAAAGATGTATCTACCCGGGATAATATACCACTACACCATCTACCAGTTATAGCGCAGCTTTATCTGTACCCAACTGAGACCTGTCAATTCAAAAATGATATTTTTTCATAGATTTTACGTAAGTTTAATATTGGTACCTAATAACAGATTTTATACTTAAATACTTAAACGACAGCTTCCACTCATTCAAATTTTTGCATATTTTTAATAGTATTTCTTATCCAAAAATGAGTCAAGAAAAAACTCAATGTGCAATTTTCATTAAGTGTTTTCTCTCCTTACCCTAAACCTTCATATGCATTTGATCTTTAACTCAACATACCAGTGCTGTGATATTTCATGCCAACTTTAGCAAGATATTATAAATCAGAACTGTTACATCAGTCACAAAGTATCTAGTATACTTCCTTCACCAAGAGTTATCTTCCACAGCACTCAGAACAAGGAAATTCCATGTGGCTGGAGACTGGGGCTTTATGCACAACTTTATAAAATAGATTTGTCAGATAAGATTACTAACAGGTTATTCCCTGCATCCATATTTTCAATTAGAAGAGACCACATTAGCCAATAAAAATAGATCTACATTGTGTGTTATATAAAGAAATGGTATCAGCTAAGAAAAAGAGGGTTACATGATGTGTTATATAAAGTATATATGCAGTACCATATTGCATATCCTATATATTAATTCTATTCTCATCTTCCATATTAAGCCTACACCTTGAGAAGGACTCAAAAATATGTTGATTGATAGATTATATACTCAGAAGCCATTAAAAATGCTTTTAAAATCAGTAGATCTCAGATAACTTTACAGAGGAGATCATAATCACTTTCTGTTTAAGAGGTAGGGAACTGGGAATTTTAATTCTGAGCAAGATGTAACACCCACTGACATATTTCCCTATATACGCGGATGTCTTCATATCAAAAAATCACCAACGCATTTTCTAGGTACCTTGCTCGCTTTACCCTCCCCGAGGAAAATGTGAGAGCCTTGACCTGCTACAGCAACGGGAAGAGTAACCAACTCCTCTAAGCTCTAGTGTGCTTTTGGTACTCTATCAGGTATGCAACTTGGTCAATACGTTCAAAGTCTTATAAAACAAGCATTCAGTGTTTTACTGTTTGTTTGGGGGGGTTTTTAAACCCAAAACACACAAATATTACAGTGTAAGTTCTTCCATACAATTATTTCCATTAAAAAGTATTTGAAAAAGACACCATTAACACAGCAAGCATCACATGCAATACAGGTGTGACACTTACGCACTGCTTAGGGAAACAGCAAGCAAACAATTGTTGCCATAGGGTTGGGAGGAGGTGGTTTGTAGGGAGTGTTAAGTTTGCTCATTTAAAGTATTCAATCTGTAGGCGAGATTGTGAGCAATTTGTTTCAACAGATAAGCATAYACAACAAAACTTCCAGCATTTTGGTGATGAGGATGAGGATTTCACAAGCTGACCCTTTTCTCTAATATACACTTCAGATTTTTTATTGTTAAAAGGACAGTTTTGTTCAGAAACCCAAGTTTCAGCAGTGCCTTATTTGTGAGTATCTTTCATAAAAGTTTAAATTGAACAGGTTTAAATCAAACACTTCTATGAAAGTTTAATGTGGCACAGCCTCACAGTATACGTGACTGTTTAGCATGAGGAGGCAAGGCCTGTGAAACAACAGCCCACACACAAACTCAGCAGCTGAGCTCTTGTTATTGGAAGAGACAGAGGGAGCTGCATTTCTGCCCTTACTGCTGCCAGAAAGGTCTCTCTTTTCATGTACTCCCCTTGTCATGCAAAATTCCTTCCACTGTGAAAGAAACCCCAACCTCCAAGGGCTCTTGACAGACACACCCACTGAGCTTAATGAACTTAATGAAGTTTACTTCACCAGCCCCACCATATTTCACCTTTCAAAGCAAACAAAATAATCAAAAGTGCAAATTGGGAGTAGACAAATCGAAAGTCCATACGGCTTCTGTGGGTTACCATTCCCTTCTCATCTGATCAAGAAATAGCCCTGCAATAGCTGGACTTTAGTATCCACATTCTCAGCGCCTGATTAGCTACTTTGAATACTTTAAAGCCCTACCATGTGCTCTCACAGGAGCACACCACCACCAAATGCTTTAACAGACCCACATTGTCCTTCAGTCAGTGCTCATTTATTTATCATACGGGCTGCACTTAGCACTTTCACCCTTACAAGGAACATAACCATTCCCTGTTACATTTCCAATAGTCATAGTGGAGTAGTAATTCTAAATGGCCAAGGCTACAGAGAAATACTTTTTCCAACTACYTTTCCTTCTTCAACCTTCATAAAGAAATAGGGGAGATATTTCTATTATTTATGCAAATAGAAACATACACGTAACTGCGTGGGCRTTGTGCTGTTAAGAATTGCATCTCTCTCTATATATACACATATTTTAGCTCTGTGCCTTCTTGTTGAAAGCCTGTTGAAGTAATCAAGTCAAGAACAATGTGACCTACCTCAAACAGCACTCATAATAATGATACAGGCAATCTGTTGCTAGAAGCCATATTCACTCCTCCTCGCTGTGAGGAATATTCACGTTGGACCAGGAAAAGAAGAAATCCTGGTCACCATAAAAGTCAGAGAGCTCTGCAGAAAGGGAGGCTAAATATCGGCTTCGAAAGGGATAATTGAGATATATATATTCACCTAGGAAGATACATCAAGAATAAAATACCTAGACAAGAAAGGATGAGTACAGGAAAAGCCTCAGAAAGCTGCTGTTACATCTCACTCTTTCACAGACGCCTCACTCTTTCATAGACCTCCTTTGAAGCTATACCCATCTTGTCCTGTCCCCATCCTACCCTACTCATAATCCAGGTCTGCACAGAAGTTTCTGTCAATGTCTGTCCAACAAACACTGTGTTTCACATAAACTTCTCTCTGTCACTGTTGGCAGTCAATCACAGAACCTGGAAAGGATTCTTCAGCAGAAGCTAAACTCAGCTGGTCCTGTGAGACATRATCCAAAGAGGAAATGAGGTGCTGTAACCATGTGGAGTCGAAGGCAGAAGTGACAGATTACAAGTATAGCTCATTCAGAATCGTATTAAAACACTTAGGCAGGAACTTATCCAAGAATCCATACTCTTGCCTACCCTGCAGTGAACTCGCATATATTAAACGCATGCACTTCGGCAAAAGCTGTCTGAATGCTCTCTACACCAAGCTCTTCCCCTTCACTCTCCCCCCTATTTTCCACCTCAGTCACTGCATGCAGAGATCTCTGTGATAGGACCAGTTTCCAAAGGCATTCGGGTATCACACTGCCCACAGGCTCCAGCAGAGCTAGGTCACTGAAACTTTCCTAGACAGGTAACACCTACAAATGGCATTTGAGTACCTCAGTGTCTTTCAGTTTGCTGAGATGTAGCTTCTGGCATTACTCTTTACACCAGACTAGCTGTCCAAAAGCAGCTTTAATGAATAGATAATACCATTTAAAGCGAATTCCAATAAATTCAAGCAGTTCTTGCTGTTCACTGATATATCTTGTCCATTCAAAATTCTGTTGCATGACCCATAGGTTCTTCGCTCTGCTGTGCCACCTTTACACCAGGAAATATTTTTGATCACTATTTTTATTTTGTACAGTGCCTCCAGCAATAATTCTCAATCCCTTTTTACCAACAAGCTGCATTTAAAAAAACCAACCAACTAAACAAAAAAACACAATAAAAAGCCCCAAAAAGGAATGGAACATTAGGGAGAAAAAGAAAATAAGAAACTTCTCTAGTTTGGCACAAGGCTGGCAATATATGCCCATGAAACATGGTGCTTCCTCCAAAACCTCTGCAGGTATCAGATTATACATCTAGCAGGAGAAACAGGAGCGCACCATTCATACAAAATTAAGTTTCTTTGTGGGCGCTGTTCCTTCTCAAGTCAGTGGAGCCAAAAGTTCAACAGTCACAGGAAGGAAACTAAAATAGAAGACAATCTGGCAATTATGAGAACTTGAGAGTAAAAGGTACAACTGAGATGGAATAGAACAAAAGGAGAACGGCAGCTCATGATGAAAAGAAAACAAAGGAGCCGAAGGTCAGAAAGCAGCTGGGAAGGTCTGCGACATGGGTGCATTGCCTCTTAATTACTTAATGCAACAGTGACCGGTTAAACTGTATTCACTGCTACTGCCACTTTCCCTTTACAATTTACTGTTTGAAATGCTTCGTCAGGCCACAGCAAACTCTCAGAACAAAGCCTGTAGTAGCAGTCTTCATAACTTTTTTTAAAAAGTCAGCTACAAAGAAGAAAACAAGTAAAGCTGTATAGCCACACGTAGGCATAAYGAAATGTTAGCATTTTGTTTCAATTTGCCACTCAGAGGTTAAGGTTCACAGAACCACATAGGAAGAACTTGATATGGCCACTACCTTTTAACTAAGAGAAAACAATGCATTTACAAACACAAATGAATCATTATCCAAACAAATGTTTAGAACAGGGTTCACAAGAAAAAAAAAAAAAAAGATCAAAAAGGCAGCAGGGTTAAAAAAAAATCCTGTTATAGACCTAAATAACCTCACTTGAACAGTGAGCCTTTTAAAAATAATTACCTGACAAAGCAGAAAACTTGCTAAATATCACATTCAGCTGAAATTTTAAAATGTAGCCTAAAGGGCATTTATACCACACCCACTCCCCTCACCTTCATTCTGGGTATTGACCTCCACGGATCAGTTGCCCCCTTTTTTAACTGGACTGAACAGTGCTTAAGAGCAGCTGGCAACAGGGTAACCGAGACACTAGAGATGTTTTGGTCAAGAGGACCATTGTTTTTACCGTGTAAGAGTTAAACGTAGTTACGCTTATGTCTTTTCCCATATGGTAATGCTCATTTGGAATAGCAACGGCAATTCTTTTCTCGCAGAAAGTGTAAAGCAGCCACAAGCCCTCGACAGAAGATGCCCACGGGCGGCGAGGCTGGGAAGAGCCCCGGCGCCCGTTGGCGCCTCAGGAGGCCGCGGCGGGACGCGCCCGCGGCGGCCCGGCCCTACCTGGGCGGGGTGGATGCCGAACGCCTCGCCGATCCTGGCGTACAGCTCGCGGGCGCTGCCGAACCCCTCCACGCGGCCCGTGGGGCTGCCGTGCGCCAGCTGCGTGTGGAACTGCAGCCGCGACGCGCCGGCGGCCGGGGCCGGGGCCGCCGCGGGGGCCGGGGCCGCCGCCTCGCTCTCCACCAGCTTGAAGTTCTCCTTGGACTTGTCCTTCTTCTTGCTCCTCAGCCCCAGCGGCATCTTCCGCGCCGACCCCGGGCTCCTGCCGCTGCCGCCGCCGCCGCCCGCGCTGGACTCTGCCCCCAGCGCGGCGCCGCCCCGGCCCCGCGGCCATCGCCGCCGCCAGGTGCGGCCCGGCCCGGCCCCGCCCCGCCCCGGCAGCTGCGGCCCCGGCAGCTGCGGCCCCGGCACGGGCCGCCCAGAGCGGGGAACGGCCCCGCCGCCCCCGACCCGGCCCCGCCGCCCCCGACCCGGCCCCGCTCCCGCGGCCAGCTCGGGGGGACCGGCGCTGCCCTGCCTGTGCTCCCACCTCTTCTGCCTCCGCCATAGCGGGGTCGTTTACCAACTTTCCACTCGCTAGTTCAGGAATTTCTGCTAACAGCGAAGTACTAAACACTGRATAGTGTAGATTTATAGCCAGGACATAAAAGAATACATGAAGTATACAAGTACTTCAGGCAACTCTTTCTTATTTATCACAAACTATCTATAAATCTCTAAGGGTTAATAAAGCAACAGGCATATAAGAAAAGTTTAAGAGCTTCAACTGAACAACAGYTTTGAAATACTGAGATTTAACACAGAAATGTTTGAAAAGTGTATTTTCTAACACTTAACGGCTTCAAAATGCTTCCTTCTCTACTGTGAAGTAGACACATGTATGGTACAATTAGATGTTCACATTACAGGAGACATCTGTGCCCCAAAGTAACCACACTCACCTCAGTGGAATTCCTCCACTACTGTACTGAACACACTCAAGCTGTGAAGAGTGCAAACTTCAGGAGGCAACATCCAGCACTTCTAAAGGAATCTACTATAAAGCTGCAGAGGGAAGCAGCACTGCCTTACCACGTCTTCTGACTTTCAGAATAAAAAAGACAAACCATTGCAGAAAAAAAAAAGGATTCTGGCACATGGAGTCAGACCAGGCAGGCAGACAACGAAGTACTATGAGGCAGCCCAGAGTCAGAAGTTTTTAGCAGATCTAATCAGAGCACCTCAGAAATAATATACAAATTTTAAACTGCTTACGCTGTGAGGTAAAAAAGGTTTGAAGCCAGCTGGACTTCAGTATTTCCAAGACAGCATGCAGTAGATTTAAGCAAATACTCAAAAATGGGTTTTATCAAATTCTAGTAGAAGACAATTGGATTCAAGATTGTTATTAATTTTGTAGGAATTTCCACCAATAAAAAAACCAACAAAACTGCACAATAAACTTACCACCACACTTTAATAGTTGACTTCAGTTTAAAACCAGAAAACTTAAACTGAAGGTTTCTCTGAACTTGTGGAACTGTGTGTACTTTTTCCCATTATCGCAATGCAGTTCAGACATGTTGGCATTCACTGGATGACATTGCAGTGAGACAAAATGAGATAATTAAATAACAGTACCAAACTGTTCATGTTCATTCTGATATTTAGGGGTTTTTGCTGCTTTTCAATTCTAAACAGGGAACTTCTTTTAAAAGAAGATGCCTTTTCCCATTTACTACAATGTATTACAAAGGAATTGGTGACAAGTATTTTATGTCTTGTTTCTACTAACTCATTCCTTTTCTTATGAAAAGATAATTGAATCTTAAAACCCAGTAGATGTTTACAGTCATTATTGATTTTAATAATTTAGTTAATGAGGTCTACTAAATGAACACGGTCAAGTTTCCACATATTCAGAGGTTGTGCAGATTCAGTTAAAAAAACTCATGGACACTGACAGTCCTAATTTAGGCATCTGTTGCAAAACTTTCTTGGATGGAAGTGTAAATGTTTCCATGTTTCATATGGAGGTGGATGGAGAAAAACAGCTGAAGTTGGTACAAGAACTATGCTGATCCTACTTACAGCTTGGAGCAACAGCATCAGCTTRGAAGTACGGAAAGAAAAAATGACAAGGCAAAGGGAGCCAACCAAATAAAATGAAGATACAAACAGTATGGAGCATGTATATGCTAACATTAGTTATACAATGTAACGAGTGAAATTAAACATTTTTGTTGCCACTTAGATCAGAGGAAATTCACATTGCACATATGCTAATTTTCAAAAACAAAACCTAGAAAAGCACCTATGTGAAATTGTCATAGCAGTCCCCAGCTTTGGAAGGAAAGYGTAAAGGAGTGTTGGACACTCAGTTTCATCTCTGTTACTCAGGAGGTACCTTACCATGGACTTCTTTTTTCCTAATCTTCAAGTACTATTTATTAATATTGTTCTGATCATGGATTAGCAGTTTCAATCATTTAGATTTAATTAGCTTAACATAGTGTTGACTGAGTGATCTGTAGAGCTGCAAATGAGTCAGACTGCTGAGAACCTCAAAGAAAAGAAGACTATAATGGACAGAAGACACTTTTCTCCAACTACAATCAATCCTGTTTTCAGACTCCCTTGAATGTGTACCCACTAGGGAAATATCTGCCAACACTAATTAACATCCAGTAAAACTAGATCACGAATCCGAATGAGCCTCCAGTAATTCAGGATACTAAGGATCCAAAAATTACTTCAAATTAACTTTTTGACAAAGAATTAACGACTTAAATAAAACTGCTATTAACCTTTGTTTCAGAAAGAAAAATAAACAATGTACTTACAAAAAAATCAGAAAAAAGATAAAAGAGAAAAATGGGTATTATCCTTTTATCCCAAGTATAGTGCCCACTACAGGCTATCACATTTTTCCATTTCTCACCTGTAACGCTTGGGATGCGAGAATCGTGGCATGCAACACCCATAAAGCTTGTGGAGAGTGTATGTGCAATAAAACGAAGTCACTTTATTGGATATGACTATCCAAGTGTTTCACTACACATGGTGTATCTATCCTTATTCAGGGAAATGCTAGATGGTATTTCAGGTGCTGGGTGGGTGGGATTGGGGGTTTTTGAATGCAGGGCAGCTGAGCTGTGAACATGGCAATTTATCCTTGATAAAGCAATCAGGTATGACTAACAAGATTGTTGTTGTATAGCTCCTCCCTTGGGTAAGCCAGYAATTCCAGGGAAACAAAACAAGCACAAGGCACTTACATCTTCTATACGCAAGGGGATCAACAGTAGATCTCTACTTTCACTGTTTAAATAATACAACAATTAATTGGAGAAGCCCGAAGGAAACAAATCATACCATCAGTCCACTGCTGAGCAATCTGACAAATGAAGAGTCGAGATTCTGTACCTCATGAGGAGATTAGTCCTGCTAGTTGCTCAGTTTAGGTGGCAAACCTAAGTGGCTATGATGAATTTCCTGGTTCTACAGGATTTGTTCAGTAAGCAATACAGTTTGAACTATTGATGTCAGCTGCAAAGGAGGACTARCATTCACTACCTGGGAAAGGAAAATTCTCTCTTAATTGTATTTACGGTAGCATGTTCATGCCCCATTTTTTTTTAGGTCTAGCACATAAATTCAAGTGCACAGGATTTCACCCTAAGTTATAGAAAATTTCAGTTAGAGGAAAACCTCTTTGACCACAAAAGTATGTTTCTAGTGAGTAAGACTAGCACATAATATGCACGTGCTAGAAAAGAATGGAGTGTATTTGTTCAACACAACACAAACAGACTTCAACAAGCTTTCAGCACAGCTAATACAAAAATGGCAGAGAGAAAGAGTGGAATACCAACCCCCTCGTGACACTAGAAAGCCTGAGGAGCAAGCAGAGTGCCACTGCACGGCAGGAAGGAGAAATGGTTGTAAAGTAGATTGACTTACTCTTCCAACAGCTTGAGGTTATCCCAAAACTTGATGCTGGCAAATTAAAAAAAGGATCTTTAAAAGCACAGGTTTTCAGACTTGCTGGATGAATTCCAAAGCAACTAAATGACTTTTACTTTCTATGGCACCTAAGCAACCTTCGAGACCAAAAACCCTTCTCATCCCAATTTCAGGAATGACCATTTTATTTCCACGTATTTCAGTAGTTACAAATATAGTAGGTGACTGAGTATTTGCTTCCTTCTCCCAAGTAGCTTTATTAAATAATCAAGTGGGTTTTAAAACATAGCTTTTAAGCACATTTTTGATTAAAAAAATATTTTTTTTGTGAATCCTGGATTAGATAGATATTAATACTTCCTCTCATGTTTTGAAGTAATTCTACATGCTGGTTTCCAAAACATACACTTTTTTACCTCTCCATAAGAAAAGAAATACAAGCATTTATTTCATATCAGTCCTATAAGTTTTATATTTTGAGCTTGAAAACAGTTGGAAAAGTTTAGTTTGCTATACACATATATATATATATATATATACACCTCTAAATACACAAGATACTGCAATTCTGCAATTTAACACTACTCCTCTTACCCGAAGATGGTTAGAAAAAAATAGTCCTAGTTGCTGTAACTTTTTTTTTTACAAGTTGGATATGGTTACAAGATCTCAGATTACAAAATGCTTGATTCCATTAGCTTTTAAACGGACAAATAGGTATTTTAGGTTGATATGCTTTTAAATTCATGTAGCTTGTAGCATTTGCCATCATAACAAAATATAAGAGAAAGTTAAAAACCAACTTTACACTTTTTACTTAAAAACCACATAAGAAATGCAATACGGAACATACTGAAATGGAAGTTTCTTCAACAAACAATATATAGTATTAACAATATGCAGAAGCACGAAGCAGCAATTTGTTTTCCTTTGTGATACTGTTCCAGCAATTGTTTACCTCCTGTAGATTTAGGACTACAACTAACTGATACTGCATGAAGAGATCTGCAGTTGAAAAACTGACTTGAACAATATSTCCCAGAAATTCTACTCCTTTCAGTAACAGAAATAGGATTCTTCTTACGCTCTTTAAAAAGTTACTGTAAATTAAATCCCACCTTCCGTATGATTTATTTTCCCACAGAGAATCACAGATATAACACTGCTATTTCTTAGGCTACCTAAAAGAGCAGGTAACTTCTAAATTTCCACAGGCAAAAGGCTGACAGCTAATCTTAACATATTTTCTTATGAAAAACAACAAAAAAAATCCCAAAACCCAAACCCTTTGAAAGTGTTGTTAAAGCACTGTATTATGGTTTTAAACTCAAGTAACAAAGCATGCCCACAAGGCATTTCTTTCACCAATACCATGCTGCAATCAAGGGAACCAGCCCCAGTACYGTATTACAAAACTAGACTATTGCAGAGGGCTCTCCATCTCTCTATGCATCTTTAAACTCTAAATAGACAACTAACTCTACTTGTATTCAAAAAAAAAAAATACTCAATTCAAGCATAGGAAAGTTTCTGGGCAACCCCTATCCCACACTGTGTGTTAAGTAAACTTTGCTTTAGCTAGGACTGGGCTCTTCCTTCTTCTTCACGGGAATAAAGTTCAGCCTTTGAAAATAATGMATAGTTGAGATCAGCATGATCTTTAAATACCTGCCCTAGCCAAATGCTTTTACAGGGTTCTTCATGCATCTTTCCAATCCAGCACAGACCTGCTCCCTAGGGAGTTGTCACATGAGTACCACCCATGGCTAAGCCTCATTTGCAGAACACGGCCTATAGCACTGTCTAATGAAAAGTGCCAAGTCCAAGTTCACAGAATCATTCTGCTTACAAACCTCTTGGCATCATGTAGTCCAACACCCCTGCTCACACATGGTCAGCTGGAGCAGGCTGCCCTGGACCATGTCTAGCCAGGCTATGAGTACCTCCACAGATAGTGACTCCTCAACCTCTCTGGGAAACCTGTTCCAGCATTTGACCATCCTCACAGCAAAAAGGTGTTTCCTCCCTAACTAATCTGGGTCTAACTTGCATCCATTTAGTCCTGTCACTGAGAGCTACTGAGAAGAGCCTGGCTCCTCCATCCCAAGATCTCCCCCAAGTCTTTTCCTCCCCAGGCTGGCAAGTTCCAGCTCTCTCAGCCTTTCATACATGGTCCTGCGCTAGAACTGCTCCACTAAGTCTTTATCCTTCAAGTACCAGAGAGTGCAGTACTCCAGATGTATCCTCRTTAGTGCTGAGAGTAAAGAAGGATCATCTCCTCTCACCTGCGAGCAAAGCTGTGGCCTTTGTTGCCACAAGGCTGCATCGCCAGCTTGCAGTCACTTTATTGACAGTTTGTTGGTCAGTTATTCCTCAACGGAGCACGACTTCGCATTCCCCCTTGTTGAACTTTGTGAGAATCCTCTATCCAGTTCTCCAGCCTGTTGAGGTCCCTTTGAAAGGCAGTACATCAGCTGGTGGCACCAGCTACTTCTCCCAGTTTTATACCATTTGCAAACTCCATCCCATAATTCAGGTCATTAATGATGCTGAATGGCGTTGGCCCCAGTACTGAGCCAAAAGGTACACCACTATTGACTTGCCTCCAACTGGACTTTGTGCCACTGATTACAACCCCCTGTGCCCCCACATTTAGCCAGCTTTTAATCCATCTCACTTTCATCTTATCTAACCTGTACTTTGTATCAGTCTGTCAACTGATGTAAAAGCTAAACAACACAGACTGTGCTCCCAACACCCCCAAAGCTCACTGTAGATGACAATAAGATTGGTCAAGCAAGATTTCCCTGTTGCACACCTATGTTGACTAGTCCTGTTAACCTTTTGGAAATGCTTTCCAGGAGGATTTTTCTTCCATCACCTTACGAAGCGCTTAGGTGAAGTTGGTTAGCCTGTAGACTCCCAAATCTTTCTTCTTGGTTTTCTTGAAGATAAGAGTGATATTTTCTCTTTTCCAGTCTACCGGACCATCTCAATCTCCCTGACCACTCAAAGCTAAGTAAGAGTGGCCCTGCAATGGCATTAGCCAGCTCCCTCAACACTTGGGTGCAACCTGTCAGGCTCATGGACTTCCAGTTAAAGTGCCCCCTAACCTGGTCCTCCACCGCCAAGGTTCCAGACTTCCCCTCTGGTGTCAGGGGCCTGGAATTCCTGAATGCTCATTTCACTGCTAGAGACTGATGCAAAGGCAGCACAAAGTACCTCAGCCTCCTCCATGTCATCTGTCACCAGCTTCCCTGCCCCATCCGACAGCAGGCTCACCCTTTGCTGTTCATGTACTTGAAGAATCCCTTCTTGCTGTTCTGCCTGAAGGCTGAGGAACTATCCCATAGCAAATGGCTACTCTGGCTCCTCTGGCCATGTGCCCTTTGCTAGACTTGCAATGCAGTCCTGRCACTTTCTGGGGCAACAAGGAGAACGCTTTCAGTGCATGGGGGGGCGGTTCAAGAGTCCAAGCTGATTTTTCCAGCCTATGCTTTGTGCAGTGGAAGGCAACATATTGAAATGATCTTTTTCATGTTTTGCTCTTTAAAATATTTATACCTTTGTGCATTTCTACTACTACCTCAAATTTCTGTATAAATGTGTAGTGTTATAGACAGGGTAAGGATACAAGAAATAAAGTACTTGGAGGCTCAAGTACKGTATCAGAAATATGCACTGACTTTGTAAAAAATTACTGCATTTTATATTAAGCAAAATAATGAATAAACTTTGCTGATTAGGAAGATGTAAAACAAAATGAGTGGCTTTCCCTGTAATTTTTACTGCAGAATTCACCTGTATGACTTCTACTTAAACCCTTTTCTTCTCATGCAGCATTACAGTATTTCCCCCCACCCATCCCACAAAACAAAACAAAACAAAAAAAAAACAAAGATTCCACTAGGTGTTACAGATTGCACTTTTAAAGCACAGACTTGCCAGTCTTCTGCATTTCCAGTGTCCTATTTTAATCTGTTGATATACACAGTCTTCCGTTTTATGAAACTGGAAGATTTCGCCTAAGTACTTCTTTTGATGCTGGAGAAATGTTATCTGGGAAAATTACTTCAAACTCTATAATTAAGTCTCCACGTTGGTCAGGATTTTTGGGAAACGGCAAACCATATCCTATAATTCTTCTTCTCATCCCAGGCTTTACCACTTCATTTACTGTCATGGGTATGGTTCTTCCTTCTATCGTCGGCACATTGAAAGAGCTGCCACACAAAGCCTAAAGAAAGATTGTAAAGAAAGATGAGAAAAAGAAATTGGTCAGAACCTATTTTATACCTACAAATGAATTAGGATTATTTAGAAGCGACTAGAATTCTAAACAGTATTTCCACTGTGCACTACTGAGTTGTCAAAATTCAAATACAGTGTTCCTCTCTTACAAAGAGAAAGCTTCAATTTGTCTAATACACTACCAACCTGTAATATGTCAAATTTCAGAACAACATTTAAGTGTCTATAAGCAGAGGCACATCAAATTTCACAGCCGTCTTAGGTGAATAGTTGTGCAGCTTAAAGAAAAGCAAACAATAATTTTGGTGCACCAAAATTAGAACATTACAGACCTCCTGCTTTATCCAACAGTTTATTTTCATTACTAAGATGTCTGATAATAAGATTTTGATTCCTCCAACTTCACCTGATTCAGCACACTTAGTCTACACCAATAACGTCCAATTTACATAACAATGCAATGAGTCGAAATAGGCTTTTATCTGTGAAGGAAAAGTATTACCCACATTTACTTTAAATACTGTCTTTTTTCTCCCTCCCTCACTACTTTTGGTGCTTCACCTCACTTCACACTTATTTTAGTTCAGAATTCTTTAAGGTAGGTTAATTTCCACAAAGAGCTTATAATGAAAGCATAAGTTTTTCTCCATCTGATACTAATTAAGAAAAAATACATTAAATACACTCAGCTACATTATCTTTTAAATAATTATTACATTGAGGCTTCAGACTCTTAAGAACCCTGAGAAGCTGTCTTTCTGACTGTTCCTTCAGAAAGCCAGTATGTTTTGACTTAGAATGGAATTCTAAAAAGCTACACCATTTTTGTTGTTATATATAGCTCCTCTTACACCTGTTCACAATTATTTATCTTCAAGAAATCAATCTCTGTGTAGTTTGAAATCACACTGCAGTAACTTAYGACATAAAAAGGGAAACAGATTTTGTTGGCAGTGAAAATACTTAAGACATTTCTACTTTGTCCTACAGAAGTAGCAATCATATCACAGCAGCAAGGAGCATTATATAGGATGTATTTGTTTTTCATTTATCATTCAGCCTAATACATCATTAGCTAGAAAGGTTATGTATGAACATTTAAGACGTATCAACCTTTACTCTTATTCTTCCACCTGTATAGTGAGCAGCTTGAAATAATATTCCATTTTTATCAAAACAGCTGTTGCTTCCACTATAAATATAAATAAATAACACTGCTCTTCAGCCACACACTGACCAGAGCAGAACTATTTTAAAAAACCACCCCAAAACCAAATCCTAGTACGTCACAGCTGCCATACACCTTTAGCCATTGTAGCACATTGTAACATCGTCAAACATTTACAGCTCTACCACAAGAGAAACTTACCTCCCTTAAGCTGATCTTAACAGGATAGATAATATTTGATCCATCTCTCTTGAAATGAGAGTGAGGTTTATCTTTAATGATAAAAACAATATCAGCTGGAATTGTGTTGGGTGTTTCATCGCCTTCTTTTGGAAAAGTGATTTTGGTGCCTTCTTTCCAGCCTCTTTTTATCTCAATAGTAAGAATTTTGTCCTCTGTTCGGACACTTCTGCCATCAGGGTTGAGCCTTTTACGTGAAATCCTCATTCTTTTTGTGCAGCCGTGATAGATCTCTTCCAGTGACACTTTAAGTTCATGGATTACAGGGGGATCTTGTTTACGACGTAATTGGCTGCCAACTGTATTCCTTTCCCTTGGAAAACCATTCATACTAAAAGTAGTGAAGGACCCAAACGGATCACCATCCACCTCCATGTCTTCAGTGTCTCTGCCACCAGGCATCCTCCTTCCAAAGAAGATCTCAAAAGGATTTGTGCCACCAAAGAAAGCTGCAAACGTAGCATGTGGGTCACCATGGAAGGAGTACCGGAAGGTACCACCCTGTCCATCAGATCCTCCAGCTCCTCCTTTAAGACCTAAACAAGACAAATACGCAAAGTTAAAAACAAACTGAGTATTAGTATAAGCTTTCCTACTGTTGAGTGTAATGATACCAGGACTGATGAGTTAAAAAGATTTGCAGTAGAGTGAAAGGTCTGCTTTGCAACGAGGATTCCCCATGAGAATATGCAGTACTAACTAGCAATTGTCGCTTGAACAGTGACAGTTTTTGAAGCTCTAGAATGACTTTTACATCAGAAGAACAGGTATTCTGACACTGCCAATTTTATTTCATATGATTGAAACCAGTTATTTTAATGAATCAGCATCTTAGAGCAGAAGACAGGTCTGCTTGACTTGATCTCTTCTTGTTCTGTGAAGTCTGTCGCGAATTGCATCCTTCTACAAGGTCACTTCTGGGGAAAATTACGCACTATCATATGCAACATATTCCACAGTCTCTATAGCTCAGCTGTAACTCAGTGTTCATTAGTTTTACCCTTGTTCTCCTGCAATTTATTTTGAGTAAAACATAATGTGCCAACAGTCAAGCACATATATGCTTCCTTAATATTCAATTTAGAATCCCATATTTATCACAGCTTGTGTTTCTATGATTTTTTTTTCAATCTCAGACCAACTCAGGACTACAGCTGCTATCATACTCCTATAATCATCAAAAAATGAAGGCTTACATTATGAAGCAGGCATTCTGTAAATTTGAAACACGGGTTTGTTGGGGTTTTTCGCTTCAGTGCTCTCAAGCATAAGCTTAATAGTGGGTACCAACACTAACCAAGTAAGACATTAGAATGCTTTCCCCTTTTCAACGCCAGACCGTATCAAAAGTACTTAGCAACACATAGTACATCCTTTTGTCACAGTACTGTTAAAGCCAAACAAGCAGATCATGGGATTCAACCTGTGATAGCAGAAGGACACCTCCTGGAATAGCCAGCCAGAAGTTATTGAAGGTACATCAAATTCCTGGCTCTAGAAACACTGGAGATTCATCCTCCCTACAAACCCCAACCCTCTGCATTTCCCTTAGAACAACTAATCACACTCTTAGAATGAGTTTAGAGAGCAACTGAGGCATCATGAGGTATTTCTAAAATCTGATACTTTAAATCTTTCCCCAAAATACTAAATACTGCTATTTAAGTATTCTTTATAATAGCAAAAAACATGGCCCTGAGGGAATAGCAATGAGCAGGCCTACTTGTCACAACGGAAGTAATTATTTCATATGGAATTTCTGATACTATACATTTACAGGAAGGGATGTTAATGACTTCCTCCGCTGCTCGATCATAAGACTGAAAGTCATGTTGGTCAAAAATAAAAAAACTAAAAAAAAAGTCATCCTGTCCAGATAACCATTTTAGGATAAATATGACATTTCTGAAGCCTCATTCTCTTGGCATGTTATCACTGTTTACAATTAAAGCTAAAAAATTGTTCTGGTATTTCATGACATCAGCCAAATTCTTTCCTCTCCAGGCAAGAAGCCAAGGACAACTACAGGCTGGACACCTGGGCTTCTGCTCAGAAGGACTGCCTTGCCTAGATCAAGCAGATTGCCCTTAAGCAAAAATTCAAGAAAAGAATACATGTCTTTTGAACTGCACCTAAAAAACTGCTATGGCAAGGAAAGACAGCAGTAAGAGATCTCAGAAAGCTATTGAAAGGTGATAGAAACTTTTTCTGTTCAGTAACTTTTTGCCTGTGAAGTATTTGGGATTTATAAAAAAAAAAATTCCTTAAAAATTAGAAATTAAAACTATACCAGTGTTAAAGCCCAGCTACGCATTTTGTACTTAAAATCTGATGAACCAAACAAATACATTGTCTAAAAATGAACACATACCATGTTTTTATATGTTTATTTTGTTCCATTCAACATAATGAAAATGACCAATCCGAGTATAACAGAGGCATACATACCTTCCTCTCCAAACTGATCATAAATGTCTCTCTTTTTGGGATCACTCAGCACTTCATACGCTTCTGCAATCTCTTTGAATTTTTCTTCTGCGTGGGGAGATTTGTTCTTATCTGGATGCCATTTCAGTGCTTGTTTTCTGTAAGCCTTTTTGATATCCTCATCAGAAGCCCCTTTTTCAATTCCCAGGATGGAATAATAATCTTTCCCCATCCTGAGTGTCAGAGAAATTCAGATTTTCCTTGCTAAAAAGAAAGCAGCGTCCAGTGTCTTAGCAAGGTGGAGATGCTAGAGAAGGAAAAATAAAAATCAAMCCTTGAAACAAACAGAACTGCTACAAAACAACAAACTCTACAATACATTAAAGACAGACTAGACAGCTTCTCAGTATTTGATTCCTTCCCCAGTTGCTCATTTATAAATGATTACACACTGGGCAAGGCACAGCCCTCTTTAGAGCCCTCCCATCTGAACTACGTGTCTGCGCTCTTTCTAGAACGACAAATAACAGAGGACGTCACTTCCCCGCTGCCCCAGCCGAGCAGCCCGCACAGCGTTCAGCGCAGCTTTCACTCTCACGCGCCTGCGCGCACACACCAAACGCTCAACTTCTGCTTTGTCCTTTCCCAAGCAATCGAAATTTAAAGGTTAAAACAGAGTCATAACAGTGCCTTTCCCTGACAGGGCGGAATCCAGTCAGCTCTGAAGACTTATCTGCCCCAAGAGAAATGCAGTAGTCCATCTGAAGTAATTATAGCATTTTACTTCACTGTTTCTATAGAGACAGCTGTACATAACTCTTTTCCAAATATATCAACATGGATTTGTACCCTTTCCAGCAAAGGCTACGAAGCATTTTACACTCAAATCAGCTACAAAGCTTCAGAAAGCAAAACTTCATTTCTTTAAAAACAAAATTAAGCCACCCTCAACCACAGCTGACCGTAGCCATGTACTATTAAGCAGTAGGAATGGATCTGAGAAAAGGAATACTGCTCTGTTTACCACAACTCAAGCCACTAAATTAAAGACCAAAGCTGCAAATCCTGTCTCAGCCTTCTTCTATGGAACAGAAAATATCAAGGTTATTATACAAGTATGGCAATATATACAGCAAATAACTTTCATCTGATGAGATGCTAATAACAGAAAAACACTTGGTTCTTACAGATTTGTTTTACAATATATAAAGCAAATTTTACTACTGAAGTATTTCTCATGCTCTGTAGAGAAAACGCTATGAAGTTTTAGCCTGCAAGATTTCTTTTGTACCTCTGTTAAGAGGTATAGGTCAAGAAATTAGCTCCACTTATCAGCAGGGCAACAAACTTCAAGACAGATTAACACAACTTGAAAAATTACTCCTCCCTGGCACAAAGTATTAAAATACATCAGTTTTGGTCATATCTAGAAGTTATCTGTATGAARACATTTCTAGGCTCAATTATGAAGTTACTGTTATGAAAACAATTAAGCTCAACTGCCTTCCTTCTAACAGTAAACCCCACTAAACTTTTGATTCAGGGAGCATTATATTTGAACCTGCTCCAACTTAAAAAGGACTGACCAGAAGAGACAGCAAATGCCTCCTTAACCAGAAAGTACTAGAAAAAGATTTGGGACTTTTCTTTCCCTTTTTTAACTTGTGTCATCATGTCCCCAATCCTCACATCATTACCTATTTTCCAATTCTTGCAATAGAATTTACTAGATTCCTCCAGTGTATACAGGATTTGCCTAATTATTTACCTGGGGTTTTTTACATTCTTCTTGGAAGAGGGGTGGAAAAGGTGCAGACAGAATAAAGCCAAAATTTCACCACAGGATTTTAGAAAGCAAGAACTTTTGCATATATGTAGTTATTATTTCAAATGTAATAGAGGCCAAAGGGTATTGAAAGAAGGAATAAGCTCCCCTTTTCACCAAAACCCTCAGGAGTTACTTGCAATTTTGGCACAGTGGGAGTCACAAGGCCATAGAATCAATTACCTTTGGAGGAAGAAGTTGTTGCTGAGCTCCACACGGAATAAAGCTAGTATTTTACTAAATTACCCTTTTCCTTTAATCTTTCTTTTTAAAGAGCTTTTAAATTAATTTAAAAATAGTATTTCAGACAAATTCTTTGAAACCCACATCCTAAATTCAACATTTTCTCCACTATGGCGTTGAGAAAGCAGTATGGCAATAGCTTGAATTAAAACAGGACTTCCGTTGATTTCACATGAAGCACAGAACCACTCCCTAAGAAGCTACTTCACTTCCACGTTTTAGTGGGCAGTTTTAACCTTTTACACTCAAGGAATTGTTGCAAATAAAATAAATCACCATCCAAACCCAGCAGTTTTGATACTCTTAACTACAATAGCACAAACTTCATCACTACCGAGACAGGAAGATTCGGAGCTGCCTGGAAAGAGCTCGTCTCGTAAAACTAGCAGTACAAGTAGTTATGTTCAGCTGTGCTCCCATGCCATGGTTTAAGCAACTTCTGGTGGGGTCATAACTTACATCCCTTGAAATTTTCCCTCAGTGACTAAGTGTTCAGGCATCCTTTCTCTCCCCACAGAGGGGGACATGCTATTCTGGCCTAAGTGCCAAGTTATACCCTAATTATGTAAGTTATTCCCTAAAAATTAAACTACTTAAGATTCTGAGTGGGATGTACATCGATGACTACATTACTTCTACTTCCTGCCCTGCATGAGATCTTCATGTCAGAATGAATCTACACTTTGGAATCTCATATTTTGTAAGAGTCAATGGGATAAGTGAAGCACCTCCCTCCAGAAAGCATGTCCCTTCTCCTCCATGTTGAGAGCTTCCTTTTATCATACAATCAGACATCTCTCTAAAATGCACATAGGCTGCGGTTCCTCTCCCATGCTTATTCAGCTCTTTAAACAATTTCTAATAGACAGAGATATTCTGCTAAAAGCAGTGATAACTTTCATTTAGTATTAGTTATTATTAGAAGATTAGTGTGCACAAGATGGACATCTAATAACCATGCTAAAAACAATTTGGGTACATCCAATCATACCAGCACTTCTTTAGACAGTGAAATCCATCTGCTAAGTATGGTAAGTTTTTATATCTTCCAATTTTCTTGTATTAGAGCTGCCAGATTTTTAGAACTCCAAATATCTCATATTTGCAGCTCTTTGCTGCTCATTTTGTTATTTTATCCTATATTCATCTTCAGAATTATTATCAAAAGGGAAAATCCTTCATGTACTCTCCTCGAGGACTTCTGGCCCTGCGGTTCCTTCAAATAAGTACAGATAAACAGAAAACAAAACAACCTTAAAAAATCACAAGTAAATATTTAGTTTTACTGCTATAGTACTATCTTCCCTATTACCATATACACGTAGAAAAACACTCTTCTAGACTACAAAAATATTTTGCTTCGCATATGCTTGAATATCTTTTGTTTAAATGGCTGAGTAAGTGTCCCCTAAAAAAACCAGATAAGGTCATTACCTACAGTGAGATACACGAACTCCTTTATGGGATTATTTTGTTCTTTACAAATTTCTGCACTTCTACCTTTGATGTCTTCCCCTTTTGTAGTAGAATCTGGAAACACCACAGGGCATTCTTTCAGTCCATTTCCCAGAGTTCTTGCATTTCAGTCACCTCTTACTTCAGAGACTGACACTTGCATCCAAGTACCAAGAGGCATCTGCAGTGTTTGCATACCTGCTCACGCCCAGTTCTACCTGTGGCACACTGGGATGTGAGCTCCCCTTCTGCACGGACTTTCACCTTTAGCTTGAAGGAAGGGTGTTTCTGTGATTTGATCTGGTTTGTTTAGGCAGCATTAACAGCACACGGACCCATAGATCCTACATGTGACAAGCCAGCAGTAACGTGTCCTGCAACTTACTCAAGCCTTCCAGAAGCAATTCATTAAACTACGTATCTATAAAATTAGTAAGGCCATAATCTAAGACTTGATTAAGCATGCTCCTGAAAGGGTGCCAAGGGAATTCTGAGATGTATAAATCCAGCAATGTACACCTCAGAAACATAATAGATAAAACCCCCCAACCATCAGTAAGCTTTCTTCCTCATTCTACCACATTATTTCTCTAATATATCACATTATGACTCAATTAATCATCTATATCATCAGTTCGTTGTTTATACAGCCTTCAAATACAGCAGCTACATTCCATTTCAGGTGTACACAGAAAAAAGCTAATATCACTCCAGTAGCAAGTGGAATCTATGAAGCTTTTGCTTATAGTCAATTCTGTAAAACAATTTTCTGCCAAACTAGGCAGTCTCAGACATGCTTTTACGTTCTTATAAGCTACTTCAAGGTAATGTCATGGTACTCTTATTATGCACTGAGAAAGTTAACAGCCTGTATTTGTCCAGTGCTTCCTTGCATCACTGGTTTCTGTTACAGTATAGATTTAAAAAACAAACAAAAAAAAAAACACAACCAAAAAACGGGAATTTCAGTTCAAGCTTTTTAATGTTAACTGGGGAAAAAAAAGGTACATCTTCAACTGTAACACATTACTAAAATGCCAAATAGACTATTAAATAATGTTACTGTCAGGAGAACAGAATAAAATCTTGAAAACATACAAAAGTTGTCTAATATAAGCCCTCTCTTACCTATAGCATTTTCTCTGTTCTGTGATCKAAAACAGTGACGTTCACGTTTGTAATGGAAGACTTCCTTTTTTCATCTAAAAATGTTTATGAAATACACACTAGGAAGGAGAAAATTGTTCCTTCAACAGCTCAACTTCTGAGATGAGTCTGACTACTGCATTCCATTTGAGTTAGTATTTCAGTAAAAGAATTGTTGCTTTAAAATATCTTTTCCATTATTCTCTCAGAACAACCATAGTTTAATGCACATACATATGGCCAAGAGCTACACACATCTTAAGTCTGGCAGAAAGTGGGAGCAAGGTCATACCACTTCCAGGTCTTAGAAGAGCTGGACTGACAATATGAGCTTTAATCAGTTGCTTTCTTTAAAGAAGCCTTTGTAAGAACAACTGAGATAAATTATGGAAACATTCATAGTAACAACACAYTGAACTCAAATTACAGATTACAATTATTATAGATCATATATTAGCACCAGTATGTTAAGGATAAGCTTATAAACAGAACAGCGTCAATATTCCCTGAAGTTGAATAAAAATGCTCATTATTTCCTTTAAATTAAGCCATTTCTTCTGTACTCCTCACCTATTAAACCACAGAAACAAAACTGAGAAAGACAGGACTAGATCACAGAACAAATTAAAGAGCAAACAAAACCACAAAGGCAAATTCCAGACAGATCACAACTATAAATACACATGTCCACGTAAATGTCAAGGCAGAGGAGCCAAATCCCTCCCCAGAAAAAGCTTTCACAATTAAGTATCATAATATTTGCAAACTCACATTAATGAATGGAATAAATTTATATTTAYCTACAATAGTTTGAAGAAAGCACATGCATATACAATAAAAAAATTTCCTGTAAGATCATCCATTATTTTCCCAGAAAAAAAAAATTTTGACAACTCTTCTCCCCACCACCTTTAACTGGATGTAGCTGTTGACCGAGCTAAGTTTATACTTTCTATACACTTTATACTGTGATTAAGACCTGGTACATGCAAACCCCTCTCATAAATTCTATTATTAAATAGTTTCACCACAAAACTATTCAGTAGCTGGTATCATACACAGAAATAAATTTTAGAGTTTACAACAGAAGCAACAGTTAGTTGATTTTTTAAAAATACATCTAACAGGAAATGCAAAGTGAATCCTGCAGAGCATAACTGTTCTTTCTAATCAATGGCCCTAAAAGCTTCATTGACTCATGCACTTACTCCAGGAACCACCAAATTTATCAAATTTTTACTTCAGTTCTCTGTGGAAACTGCTACTGTGATGTGTTTCAAAACAATGTTTGTAATATTACTGGAGTATAAATGAAATTCTGCTAACAGGCCAAAGAACATATTTTTAAGGTCTTCTGTGGAAGAAGCTTACTTTAAATATACGTTCCAGAATCTACATGAATTTACAGCTCAAGTTCAAATGTTAAATCTCAAGCCAGAAATACAGTTACCGCTTTTGAATCTCCAAAATGAATTTTTAAGCACRTGATTCACACAGCCTTCAATTTTATTCAGAAAAGACTACATGACAAGACAGCAGGTGCTGTAAGCAACTTTTTTAGAATTAGTTTTAATTTTCKTCTTACTTTTTGTAACAATAGACCAAAAGTTAGAAATGCTATGCACAACGGCAAAAGCCCATCATACTTTAAAACTCACTACAGTTTATGATATGTTAAGTTATGGGTTGGGTTTTTCTCTTCAGGAAATTATTATTTCCCCTATATATACATCATGACATATATGCAAAAGTACATAAAACRCTAGGAAAAGAAAAAAGAAAAACTAATTTCAAGTGGATTTCCTATTGAACACAGTAACAACTATCTTCAAAATCGTGACCAGGATGCTACTAACACATGCCCACTGACAAGAACATAGCAAACTTACATGTCATTAATTATATTTTCATACGTGAAACCTGTCTACTAAATCACAATCTCTACTATAGCTGAAAAACAAAAATACTCTTGGAATAATCTTCCACATTTGAACTTTTCACCACTAGGAGGGAAAGAAGAACTTCTTGAAAGTAGACAGAGTTCTTAGGATCCAGCTATGATGTACTGCATTGATGAAAATGCAACTAACTCCCTCTATTAACTACTTTGGTCAAGTATCAGACAGCACTTAGAAACCCAAAAGGAAACATCCAAACCATGGCCACACAAAGCAACACAAAGTATTTTCATCTACAGATTAAGACTATTTTCTTCTGAAAGAACACAGATTCCACAGGTGCTTTTCAACCCTTTACTTAGATTCAGTGTCCATTTCAATTCCCACCCACATATTTTTGTAAAAGGACTATTATTTAAGTTGATTGGTCTACCAGAAAAAATGCCAATTATGCAAAACGTTTACCAGGTACTGTGACCACCCATTTAACACATTATGACCACCTATTTAACACACTACTACAAACTTCAAGCAGTTAAGAATGTTGCCACACACCCTTTTGTAAATGTCTATATGGAAAAATGCACTGTCTTGGTAGGGACAAATATCTCCTGTTATTAACAAAAAAAACCCCAAATTCACAACGAAGCTGAAGTTCTGCTTCCTTCAAGAAAATGYTCGATTTTAACAAGTTCTGCACAATTCACTATTAAGTTACCAGTCTGGGGCAAAGAAAGCACAAAAATACCATAGCCACAGTTCTTTCTTTCAGTTTTACATATAAAAAGCCTGGATTTTTGTCCTAACTCCCTTTGGCTCTGATAGTTATCACTCAGGAATTTACCCAAGCCTCAAGGAATTCTGTCCTGAAATAGCCCATATGCAAATGAAGTTAGACTTAATCACATATTTATCACAGTGTACTAGTCAGGTTTCTGACTCACATGTCACCAACCTTCCCATGTTGCTTATATAACAAGTAAAGATATTTGATATGATGAACAGCTTAATGCTTTGTGTATGTTCAGTTTCCCTTCAAGACTAATTACTTTTTATTTGATTGTACAGAGTTTTATAGCTCTCTCAGTAATCGTTTTAAACAAACATACTGCTACAAGTCTTTCAGATTCTCAAGTGCCAACACACTCAGACCCTGAATGTCATCAATCCCGTCACACAGGACTAATTTACTGGATATACACGCACTTTATATGTAGCCACAGGCTTCCCTGTTACACTGTTCTCTCAGCATGAATAGCACACCACATAATAAAATACATGTTGTTTATAAAAGGTTAAAAAAGTACTGCTTAATTCTGATCAGTGTCAAAAAGAATACAAGATTGCTTGGTAGCCAGAAAAGGAAATTAAGTATTAGGAGGTACTAGGAAAACAGAAAAAAAACCCCAGAAAACATTATTCTAGTTTCACGTGAACACTACAGTACAATAGCACATCTACACCATAACACTGCACAGTTCCGCCTCCTTCAGCTCCCCCGAAACCACTATTATTTAAAACCAAAAATGTTCACAGGACCATACAAGATAACAAAAAAAMAATGCAAATATTTCCACATGAGAAACAACTGAAGAGGACTGAATTCTTAAGTCTGTAAAAAGCACAGAAGGTCTACAAACGAAGGAGAGAGGAGTAGATGAATCGTTCATGGTCTGTGCCCATTTAAGCCAAAGCCACTACGTGTAACCAGCAGAAGCCAGTTTAAACAATAAAATGAAGAAGTTCTACAAGTGATATAATTCCCTGCCAAAGGACACTGGAAACTCAATAATGGTGTCAGTGGGACACTGAAAAAATACTATAGAAGAGATGCACTGCAAGATTCTTAACAAAGCCAGAGCAGGAATGTCAGACAATTAAAAAAATACTGAAACAATGTGCAGATCTCCACTCGTTTGTCTGCCTGCAGATGTGTTTATTACACAAACCCTTGAAAATAAACAATGAATATTAAGTATATCTGTATTGTTTCTGACCTAGGTGAAATGGAGAGGTGTTGTTTACAATAAATACACTCTTTTAAAACGGTATTTTGTAACACTTTTGAAGATGTTTCCAGTATTCCTGTTTTCAGTAAAAGCGAGGCTTAATTTGACATTCACAGTCAATGGATTCAGCCCCACTCCKGCAGCACCAAAGGGGCAGAAATCTCTCTCAAAATATAGGGACAGAATGGCCAGCTCATACGCTACCTCATTCTGCAGTCCAGCATTCCCCACCCCACAGACCAGGGCCAGCTGGCACAAACCAAATTTAACATTTGCTCTCGGCTAGCTGAGACTGGACACAAGGCCAGGCAGCTCAGATCCTGGGAACTGTGACTGGCTCCCTCCCATATCTTCCACCAAATGAATCCTGCTGTAGGAGAACTTCTGTGACCTAATACTGGTGCTATGTACTGATTAACACGAAAAGGACAATGGAAAATTCGCACTAGTTTCCACAATAACCCTTGCTGACTTTCCTTCAGGAAACTGGAATGGAAGGTGTTTTAAAGGCATTTTAAATGCGTTTATTTCAAACCCTACCTAAGTCAGTTATCATAACTCTAACAACCCAGGAAACATTAGGATGGCCACTATGTTTCACTTAATATCTATTTCGATGGCTGTAGTATAGTACAGCTGTTCTTTCAGCCGTTCATCTGCAGAAAAAGGAGGGTATCTGCCACCTGTAACAGTTTACTGCTGTTTACCTTAATCACAGTAGCAATTCCTTCATCCATAACAAAGTAATCCTAAGAGGTTTTCCCCATCAAACAATTAACAACTTGTTGTCTCAGCAAAGAGGCAGCAACACAGAATAGGGGCACCTGTAGAATAGATATTCCTCACAGGTTAGCTCTTGCAAAAATATTTGTGATGCTGGCACGACTCAGATGTGACCTGATCTGAACCTGAGGTCTGTCTTTTCAATGGTTCTCAGCCTATCATTAAGTATTTGGATTCGTTCTATTTTAAAAAAACCACATCCCCAACAGACTGCCAGTTTGGAACACTCATTAGTGGAACATAACACATTATAGAAGTATTTTCCTAACGATGAATATACTCTACAGGTTTACACTGAAGGCTGACAGACTCATCTAGAATTTTATCACTACTTCAGTCACGTTCCATAGCTAAGGAATAGACAGAAGTCATATCTGCAAGTCATTTTTTCTTCTTGCAAAAGCATTAGATTTTTTTCTGACACAATTAAAAAGCTATCAGTGAGAAACAACTGAATGAACAGGATACTGATCATCGTTACTGGTCACACAGAAGAGGGGGCGAGGGCAAAGGATAGGTGGAAGAGGCTTGCACAATCCCTATCCAAACTCTATGCATGGTTTTTTTCCCTGTAATTATGACAGAAATTACTAGTTTCCAGTAGAAAATAAACTATTTTTTCAGCCTTGATGAAGAGAAGAACGGCAAACGTAAGAAATCCACTTGGCAAAGYGGCTCAGCTGCACTGTATTGTTCTAACTGCCCTCACACTCACACAAGATSAAGGTTATTAATGCACTACCAAATAAGGAGCTGCCCACATTTTTGCTGTGGCCATGTGATCCCACTGTTCTTACATAAGCAAAAGGAGGTGGTCACACGAGATGCTTTTTCCAGAGAGTGCTCGTCAAAATCCCACCCAGCTGCTCTGATTCATGCAGCCGGTTTTACATGCAAGGCTGAAAACGCACGCACTGAGCTGGTGTACAAAGACAGGAATTTGAAAAGGAGATGTCAGCACAATGCTGTTCAAGCTGAAAGGAGAACATGTCAATAAGAACTTACTTCAGTTCACGCACAGCAAACAGAAATACAGGCAGCCCTAGTTATATTTACTACAATCTGCTGTAATAGAAGCCAAAATAGCTGCTCATTAGTCTTTCAAATGTTTCAACCACATCCCATAGCTAAATTGTTTCATAGTTGGTTTCCCCCTTCTTAGACAGCCTAGAAGAGTTTTGAGAAAAAACAGAAGGGGGGAGTTTAACAGATCTACTTTGCAGTTGATATCTTAAATGACTTTATTCCTCTAGATTAAATAGCGCATACCTAGCTAAGACATAAAGAAGGTACAACACAGAAAAATTAATAACTTGGCAGAAAAATATCTAGGTGTTCTGAAGGGATAGCAAATTTCCGTATCTATTCTACTAAGAAACTACTGAAAGTCTACAGTTCTGTGAAAATTTTTCCTCACTCATAATAAAAGTTCAAACTCTGCATGGTAGCAAGTCCTACAAAGACATGTCCCTGTAAAAGTGACGTGTTTTCTTCTTACCTCRTCCCCGTTCCTTCTAAAAAAACCTCAGTATAAAACCCCGTGATGAATTAGAGAACAATTGTAAATAAATAGTCGTGGAAATTATAAAGTTCAAGGAAAACATTACACAGAATCAGCTCACTCACAGGGCATAATCCTAACACATGACAACCTGCATAAAGGAAGCAAAATATCTCCTTTCTATATTCTCTGCAGAAAATGCCAATCCATACWGAACAGGTTTACTGGTATTTTTTTGTTATTTAACCTAAATTTACAGAATCTCCTGTTTTCTTTTCTTGCGCTTCAAGCCGAGTCATGACATCCACTGATTTTTTTGGAGTGGTATTTGAGATTAACCCAGCAACATTCATCCCTTTCTAAGCCTATGTAGTGTTGCTGTCGATTTATTAAAGAAAAAATATCCTGACACATTCACAAACTTCACTGCAAACATCTGTTTTTCCCAAAACAAGAAAGTTCAAGAGGATTTTCAGKTTAGATAAACTTGTCATAATCATGGTTTTATGCACTGGAGGGATTAGTTATTTAGAGCTGCTAAACCATCTCTTACATTTTTCTTTCCTCAGACTCAGAAAATATTTACCTTTCTACGTTTGGGGCTTTTTTTTCATTTACACTATGATACATGCACAGTTTGGTTAAAAATAAGATGCTCTGACTCACAATTTAACMATTACAGATGTTAGCTTAATTAAACAGTATCAGAAGGACTACAACTAGAGATCAGGCCTATGTAATTGGGAAGTACACCGAACTTTTCAAAGCAATCAAGCTTTTCCCACTTCAAGATGAGAATTCTGAATATTAATTCTGCCTCGTTTAAAGTAAGTGTTTATTCACTAATTAACAAGGACTTGAATGTACATTCTTCAGTCACTGCTGATGGACGGATATATTAAGACAATTCCATCCTCTACAGCTACTACTGCATTAATCATTCGTTCTCCCTTTCAAAGTCTCTCAGTCACCATCTCCACCTCTCTTAATCCCCATTCATATGCAATTTCCATGCCTAGATCCATTGCCCAACTTATTTCAAGCACGGCCTTTCCCACTCCTCCCCCATCTGGGAAGAGTTTTGCAGATGCAAACAGCAAATTCTCTGCTCTCAAAGCTTTTCCTCCCATGACATCCAAACAAAAACATCCAAGCCCCTTGAACAAGTCAGTGGCTGAGGGCTGATGACTCGATCCTGCTGACTAATATTATCCAGCTGCCTTTTGCACTACATTCTTTCTATACAGTGATCCGCAGCCTCACTGCACACTGCAGCTGTATCTARAGAAGACGGGAGTGTTCTCTGACTTACCCTTCTGTATCTGACACACCCAATGGAACAGTGGCCTAATGCAACTCGATAGCCTTCTGTAAACTAGTCAAAATTTTAGATCAAATACATATGAAACAAGATTCACAAGAGAAAACATGCAAGGAAAGAGCTCTAAAGATTCTACAATATTTATGCAGCTTCTCTTCAAAGTTTTAATATAGTAAAACTTTTCTCTAAGAAAAGCAGCATTAATTAAATGTAAGCCAAAACCACAAAAGATTTGACTTTATTTTTCAAATTGACTGCATAAAAGTTATCCAAATTGTGGATCTGAAAACTGTAATTACTACTTCAGTGCACATGTAGTAAATAGGAAAATTCATTACAGATCAACAGTTGTTTGGACAGAGCACATGCTCAATCTTCTCTCAGTAGCTATTTAAGGGAGTTTTCTACTGATAGTGTCACAGATCCTGGACACACTTTGCCAGGGCTGGAGTAGCAGCTGACAGGATCTGAATCAATTGAGCTACATCTCCCAAAGCGACAAAATCATCAGAAACCAACTGCAGATTTCAGCACAGCAGCAATGACTTGCAGAAAGCAGGGCAGGCACATGTCTAGCTGTCACAGTGGTTACCCTCTCCCAGGGAGWACACAATCACTTCTCCTATATAGGGGTTTAGTGTACTGAGACAAAGCTAAACAAAACATGCTACCCGGATAGTTGCACAGGCAACTAGGTAAGAAATTAAATCCTTTACTTTATGACCTTGTGAGAGGTCTCCTTACTTGTACCACTTCTTTCAGGACAGCCTTACCTTTTGGACTGGTCACCACAGAAAAAAGTTGAAGTAAATTCTTAAAGCGAAAAAAAACCCCACACAACTCAACCGAACTCAACGTGTGCATGCACTGAAGTGGTTCTGGTTATGCAGAGGATTTGTGTCAGTTCCACACTCTTACACTGATGCTTTTGCAATACCTAAACTAACCAATATGGAAATACCCTGAGGACCTTTGGATAAAAGTAAGCATTCTCCAGACACAGGATTTGATTAACACTTTTCCCTCAGAACAACCCATGACTTAAGTCTGTGACAACCCACACAAATAAAGTTTTCTGACTTGTCAGATGTTTAYTTAAACTAGCTGTTTCTCAGTAAATACATCCAGTAGAATATTCTAGTCGGATAATTACTGCAAAAAACAACCACTATGGCCTGGAAACCATGTAAGATGACATAATCTAGTAAGTTCAATTAAGGGAGACACCTCCTCCACCGAAACACCTTTTGAAACTCCATATTCTGCTATTTCTTATATTGCCTACTATCTAATTATTAAGATTCTGAAAGGTAAGTGGTACATCGCTCTACTATTCATCCTTCTCTAGTAAGAATGAGTTATTCTATGAAGAGAACCTTATTTAACACAGCAAAACCAAAGTTCTCATGCTCGAGCAGCCCAGTGCAGACAACTACTTACATAAAGCACATTTAATTTCTTAGATGGCAGACTTGAGAAAACAGGCAGTACAGGTCATTTTTTGCAAGTGAGAATGCAGAACATCCTGGTGTGTCCTGCTGTAACATCCCAGCTAAGTACCTGAAGGAATACTGCAGTTAGCACTGCTAAGGGGTTAGATCCTCACCCCACTCCATTAACAGATTAAATAGAAGGAATTAATCCCATAGGTATAATTTTCTGAATAGAAGTATCATCTAACAAAGGGAAATGAAGATAGAGTGCTAAAGAGACATGGTTTTCTAGCAGATAGGTTCTAAGTGCCATCATGGGAAATACAGATAGAAGGAACTGTTAATAAGAGTCATTAGATCAAATTAGGAACAGTGAAAATAGAGGCAAAATATTTATATAGTGTACAATACTATAAGATTCTTCTCCTCTTCAATTTGCTAAATTTCATGTTCTGACTGTAAAGCATAAGAAAGCCCAAGAAATACAGTGACTTCAAGAACTGCAAGGATTGAGGAATCACAGATATACTAAATATCGCTTTCAGCTTCCAAATGAAGCATCACCTCAAACAGTGGTAAAAAGCTGATAAAAACCCTCAAAATTAACATTCACTTATCACCAGTTGCTTATGAATGCAACTAGAACACTTACACGGTACCAGACAAGAGTGTTTTTACTAGCCAAAGCATTATAACTGCTTAAAAATCCTCAGTGTTAAATGGCTACTGGCTTGTCTCACAGAACTTGGCAAAGAAACAACGGCACATTTTCTAACAATAAAAAGCAAAGGACAATGATGCTCCCCATCGCCCAGTAAGTGGAGAGCCATAAAACACATAGCCAATGGCCAGTAGTGGTTTCCATGCATAACAGTCAACTGCTATTGCTCAACTTCTGCTATCCAAGTAAATGCCCGGTATACATAGTCAACCTCTCAGTAATTAAGAGAATGAAAAAATATTGTTTAGAAATAACAGCAGAGAGCCAAGCACAAGAATTAAATTGCCAGTCTCCAAGCCTAATTCTGTTTTCTTTCCCCACCCCCTCCAGCTAACACAGCTACATTAAAGGAAAGTACAAGCTAATTCTCACGAATAGGCTTTTTCAGCAAAAGTATCACAGCAGCAAGTTTCACCTGGCTGTAGTTATACAYTGCCATCTGCCTAGAAGCACATAGAAATTTTAACTTTGGGGAATATATTACTCTTAAAACCTTTTTCAATTATACTACCTCAAAAGTGTTATAGGACTTAAAAATCTAGCATTTTTTCAGCTTCCTTTGGTGGAGGTACCCGTACTGGAGAATGCAGGATAATCTGACCTCAGCAGCACTGTAATTTAAGGTCTATTAAAATGATCCCAATTACCATCGTATTAAGGCAGCATGGAACTGAAGGGCAGCACAGAACTACAGGGAAGGGAAAACAGTGAGTAGCATTTTCTTATGGGAATCCAACAACAGTCCCTGCACACAGCCCAAAATTAGGCAAAGTCCAAACCAACAGTTTCTTAAGCAAAAGCACTGACAACAAAGAAACACTCACTTAGACTGGAAGAGACTTGCTACACTTCAGTTTAAAAGCACATACATTTAAAAAAAAAGTATGACATTTATGTAAACCAGGAGACCACGAAGAACAGTCAGTTACGCGCGTATCAATATTCCTAAAAAACTGCAAAGCATCTCCTCAGAATGTACGAAACACAGTCGTACTGCAGTTCACCTCTAGTATCATCTAGTCTACTATCTAAGTAGATATGCTACGACCTTATCCTAATGGGAAGTCTTTACAACACCGTCATCCATATTCAGCATGACAGTTCATCCGCACCAGGTCACAGGACCGTAACAAGGCCCAGATTAAAGCATTACTGATTCCAATTTTTCATTAAAGCTTGTGCTTGCGCAACCAAGAAAAAAAATCCCCCAGCTGTAAAAACCGTACGTTAGCAGTGAGCATTTTCAACGCGGAAATAAACAACCGGAGACACTGCAGGAGGAGGCAAGGGAAGCTCCATTAAAGGAGAGAGCCGGTCTCGTTTCGCGAGGCTGTGAAACGGCCTAAAATCCGTTCGAAACGAGCGGCCACGCCCACAGGATCGCAGCGGGCAGAGCGCCGCGAGCAGCGGCGGGAGGGGACGGGACGGCAGCGCAGCCGGCTCTACCCCTCGGCCCAACGGCTCTGCCGCTCCCCCGGCTCAGCACCAGACGGCTCGGCGCCCCTCGCGCCTGCCGCTGCCCTACAGGCTGCCCCGCCAGGCGCCAACGCTGCTCCCCCGGAAACGGCGCTCGCATTGTTTGCTGTGACAACGCCCGGCGGCCGCGCTCCGCGGGAGCCGCTCCCCAGGGCACCACCGCGCTGAAGCGGTAAGAAACCCTGGCCCGCCCTCGGCTCAAGGCAGCGTCACTGCCACCGCCACCGCCCGCTCGTCAGCCCGCCCGAGCCCCAGCCGGGGAGGCAGAGCACCCTCAGAGCGCAGTCCGGCGCAGTCCTGCGGTGCTGCCACAGCCCCAGGGCCATCTCGCGCCCCTCCCGCACTCACCGAGCGCCGCCGCCACCTCAGCCCCGGCCCGACCGCGCTCCCAGCAGCTCCCGCACCGTAGCGGCCGCTCCCACGCGCGTACCCGGGGCTCCGAAACAAATCACGCGAGACCTGTAGGCTAAACTCTACCCCCAACCCGCGCTCCCCCCTCCATTCGCCCCACGTGACCCTCCCAGCCCTATCAGCAGCGTCTCCAAGCGCTCGCGCCGCCCGTAGAAACATCGCGATCTCACCGCCCCCCCTGCAGGGCGGCCCTGGAGGCCCCGCGGGCCGAGTGGGCGGGGCCGGGCGAAAGGCCGCGAGGCTTCTCCGCCGTTCTCCGGCGCCCGCAATGAAATCCCGCCCGAGATCTCGCGAGGATTCGGCGTGCTCCCCCCGAGCACGATGCCGCGCAGGAATGTGAAAGGCGCGCGCCCGCCGCCATTTTCTCTCTTTCTTGGCAGGCGGCGGCAGCGGCCGGAGCGGTGCCGGGGCGGCCATGGCGGACTATTCCACGGTGCCCCCTCCTGCCGCGGGCGCGCCCGGGGGAGGCGGCGGCGGGGCTGGAGGAGTGAATGATGCCTTTAAAGACGCGCTGCAGAGGGCTAGGCAGGTGTGTGTGTGGCTCCATCGAATCAATGGGGTCCCGGGGCCTGGAGGCCGCGGTGTAGGAGCCGCGGGAGCAGTGAGGGGGCTGCGCCCTCACCGCGCTCGGCTGTGGGGAGTAGGGGCTCCTCCGCCAGTGTGTGTGTACTGGGGGGGAGCTTTGTCCCGTCCCCACGCCCCCTTTGCGCCACCCGCCCGCCCCGGGCCGTGAGGTATTTGTGTGGCTCCGCTCCGCCATCGCCCGTGAGCAGCGCCAGGCTCGGCCCGAGAGGATTCGTCGGTGAGGGGAGCGGCAGCGTGGGGTCCCTTCCCGGCGGCGGGGAGGCYGAATCTCGGCGGGCGAGTAGCGGCGCGTTATCGGGTCTGGCCTGGCAGAGGGAAGAGGGCGGCGGCTCCGCGGCGCGGGCCGTGTTGTGGCGCCTGCGGCGCCCGCAGCCTGTTCGGACCGGTTGGGCAGCGCCGCGGCCTGCGGAGCGAGGGCGGCCCTCGCGGAAGCTCTTTATCCCGCAGTTCTGTTTGTAGCTTCTGCACTACAGGCGATGTTTTCGTCGCTTCTCGGGCGAAACGTTCGCCTCGTGTGTTAATAAGCGGTCGCGGTTTTGGCAGTATTTGAAGACCCGGGGTAGTCGGGCTGCTGAGGTTTGAAATTGTTTGGCCGGTGAGGCCGTCTGTGAGACACSGCGGTGTTTCGCGAAGGACGCGTAAAGAAAATCCCCGTTCAGGAAAAAGTTTCTGGTGTTTAAAGGCCAGGTTCTTGCTGAGTTTTTTTTTTTCTAATGGATGAGAAAAATTTAGAAGGCTCTACTGTTAAAGGATGAGCACGAGTCTTAAACATTGAAAGAAAACTTATGGGCAAAACTGGTTTTGGCTTTGTATTTAATTATTTCGTGTCATTTTAACGTCCATCGTTTAAATCTCTCAAGTCTTCTAGAAGACCTGGAATAAATATGGGCTGAATTAATTTTTTTTTCTCGGCTTCTATCTGCCTTTTGTTTAGATTGCAGCGAAAATTGGAGGAGATGCTGGCACATCAATGAATTCAAACGACTACGGTTATGGAGGACAGAAAAGACCTCTTGAGGATGGAGGTACGCACTCGTTACTGCTGCATTTATTTTTGTTGAGTATGGCCACTGTGCCGGAAAGATTGCAGGTGGTGTTTTTGTTTGTGAATTCGTTTTTTTTCCATAGCAGAGCATTGAAACATTTTGTTCCCTTCATAGACCATGACATACTTTTTCATTTTTAGTTTAACGGGAAAGTTTGTTTTAGACTGTTGTGCTCTAACCTAAAGTGAATGTAAGCCTGTTTTTAAATATTTTATATGTGGTTTAAATGCTGCAAATAAAAAAATGCATGCTGAGGAAAGGGGCAGAAAAATCCAGGTTGAGAAATGCGTACACAGGTGTCATTGAAGTCTTCTGTGGTTGCATGGAATTAGTTACAGCTTGTAAATTACAATTCGAGTAGAAAGTGTGCACTCTTGGAACTTGATTGTTTCATTAACTTTATTACTGCACTGTTTCAAATAAAAGTATTGACGCATTTCATTGTAAAAGCATAGGACTTTAAAAAAAGACAGGAAAATAAATTTTCTACCTTGAAGACACTTTCACTTAGTCTTTAATCCACAGAATATTTCAGCCCCCAGCATGTGTGAACCCTGATAAGATCATACTTGAACCTTCTGACTTGTTGCAGCTTTTTGGATTTGCCTTACACTGCAGTAAAGTTTTCTCCTGAAACGTGTGTGTGTCGTCTTCTGTCTCTTACGAAGCAGCCACTTTGAACTTAACAGGGTTTGATATGTTTGATATACGCACAAAATCCTAGCTAAATTACAGAAAGAAATCTATGAGCTTGTTGAAATGTTCTCGTAGGTCTCACAAAAGAGAAATGCCTTTTTTTCCTTTAAGAGGATTGAAACTCAGTCTACAGAATGTAAAAGGCTTTATATCAGGAGTTCTTGTGTCCTACAATAAAGTTTTTTTTTCTATTAAAGGTGAGGTTTTTTAATATACAAAAATGAGCTAATGATGCTTCAGATGATATATGTAATGTATTCTTTTTATTTTATGTGTAGATGGCTCTTGGACAAGTCCGAGCAGTACAACACACTGGGAGGGAATGCCCTCTCCTTTTAAAGGCAGGAATTTTTATTTATTACCTGTGTTTAGTATGTAAACATGACATAAACTAGTGGATCTTTCTGGATTGACACAAATATTTCTTGGAATATGTGTCTGAGTTTTTGCTGCACATAAATTATGGTGGTTCATATAGCCTTTATTTTGGGGTGGGAAGGAAGCATCTGAAGTCTTATCTTTTCAGATATAGGTTAATGATGCATTTTATTTCTCTACTGTACAGAAAGGATTTGGACCGTAGTGATGTAGTAGCTTTGAATCTGCTTTTTTTTTGAAGTTTTATGCTATGAAATGCTTGATATTTGGATAGGAATTTCATATCAACATTCAGACTGAGATTGCATTGCYATGTGATACTGTTGTATTTTCAGATGTTTGGTCTAGATTTGTGGTCATTGTCAGAATTATTTTTTGTAAGTCATTGTTGATTTTTGTATGGATTTGATTATTTTTTTCTTTTTTACTATAGAAGCATCATTAGCTTGAGCAACCAACAAAGCTCAACTTTGTTCCTTGTCTTAGTTGAGTCTCAGTGACTGGGTATTTATGAGCTATCTACATACAGTGCGTTCTGAAAGCTGTCTTTTGTTAAACTGAATAGATACACGGAAAACCTAACATCTTTTCAGCTATACTAACCAAGTGCTGAGTGTTCTTGAGATTCTTTCTTTTATTCAGATGATCAACTCCCTGAAATTGGAGGAGAAAAAAGAAAGAAAAAAAAAAGGGGGCTAAAATACACTGGAAATTTACAATTCACACTAAAAGGTTTAAACACTTCTTGAATTTCTTGGCAAAAAAAATTTAAAAAATCTTAATTTTGCAGATCAACCAGATGCTAAGAAAGTTGCTCCTCAGAATGACTGTAAGTAATTTTTATTTTGTTGCCAAAAAAACCTAAACAAGTGTAACATTGTCAGAACAAGAGTTTGAAAGTGTTCTGGTAGGTGACACTTGAATAAGAAAGATCCAAGAAATGGCTGGGGTTTGCATCTTACCTTGTTGAAGCAGTGGGAGTCTGCTTTGTAATACCKACAGTGGTGTTAGCAACAGTTGAGAATGATTCATTTTTAAAGATACTGATAGTACTTTTTAAAAGTCAACTTGGACAGAAGTTTGATACAGTTGAGTTTTATTATCAAAGGAGAAGCTTAGCTGTAAATTATATCACTTGCTTGAATTTAATTTTAACAATGTTTGTTTATAGCTTTTGGAAATCAGCTACCACCGATGCATCAGCAACAAAGGTAAGTTACACTACATCTTCTTTAGGATTTTTATTTTTATTGAAATAAACCAGTTCCAAGTAATTTTTCTGAAAAAGTGGTATCAACATGAAGCATTTATTCTGTGTGTGTGTGATTTATTGAAGTRTAGCTTTGGTGAGTCCTAAGTCAGACACTTCAAATGTACCTACATTGCTGTCTTCTCCTCACGGCCGGGGCTGTGTATCGAGCTTAATAAAAGGAAAATATATTGCTGCGTTTTATACTGCAGTGTAGGTAGCATAACCAGACTCTGAAAGCAGATCTGAAGGGAAAGGGGGGGATGGTATCTTGTAAACAAAAAGCAAAGCTGAATGACCTAAAAACAAGCAAAATAGTTCAAACTTTATATAGACTATTCCTTAGCTACATTTGTAATAACTTAGTTGTTTTCCCCACTCATTTTTTGCCTAAAGAACGAAATCTAACTATTACGCTTTGGGCAGTTCTGAGATACCAAAATTTTCAATATCCTTTGATGGATCTACAGATGAAACTTAAAATGCTACACAAGCCTTTTCTGTACTGCACTGTACCTGTTAGTAAAGAGAACAAAGGAAAACTGATTTGTATTAGACTTCATCTTTTTGTGTTGTTTTTGTGTATTGTCAGCTTATGTAGAACTGTGCTTGCACGGTGACTTTTAAAGTTAAAGGGAGGCAAGTGAGCCAGGGTGATGGTGGRGTCAGTAGCTTGCTTTAGTTTAATTAGAGGATGTACGTAAATGTGGTGCTAGTTCGGTTTCTGAATGGTCATTGTGTTTCGTTTAACATTCTCTCTAGGTCTGTGATGACAGAAGAGTACAAAGTTCCAGATGGGATGGTTGGATTCAGTAAGTAGTATGGGTGTGGTCTTGTAGGATAGTGAGGCGTGTTAGCAGATGCTGTTAATATAAATAATCTTTCTATATTTTCTTTCTCCAAGTAATAGGCAGAGGTGGAGAGCAGATCTCGCGCATACAGCAAGAGTCCGGCTGTAAAATACAGATTGCACCCGGTAACTATTTGAGGAGGGGGGGTTAATTTGTGTATTTTGGTGGGAGGGGACTGATAGAAAGTTCAGAAGACTGCTTGTTGCTTCTAATTGCCTGTACCTTCATTTAAGATCTAGTTTAATTTTTTGTGTTAATCATGACTATGACGGTCTAAAGAAATGCAAAATGGAGTACACCGATTATTCTACTTAATTGATGTCCCAGTAGTTTGCATGTTGTGATTCATTTCATAATCTCCTCCTGACTTAACGCTACTGATAAGTTGGTTTTATTTCATGACCACAGATAGTGGAGGCCTGCCTGAAAGATCATGTATGCTAACTGGAACACCAGAGTCTGTTCAGTAAGTAAAACAAAATCTGTGTGTGCRTATTTAACTGTGCAATGTGCTTGATTTTTTAGATATGAACATAATATCCAGGTGATTTTTTTTTCTCTATTGAAGAGGCAATTTAGTGACAAATGCATACAGAAGAAGAAAAGCCTTTAGCCTGTGGCCACTCAGCATACTTGGAATTTTAGGACAAAAATGTGGAACTACGACTTATTAAGTTGTAGATAAATGCATAACCATGCACTGATTTCAGCTTGAGAATGAAATGTGTGGATGTATATTAAAAACAAATGTATGCTGAAAAGAAATTGGAAGGTTGCAGGGAAAATTAGTTGTGTAGGAGTAGGAGTTGCTCAGAGCCCAGGCCGTCGGAGTTCTTAAATGTTTTCAGTGTAAATTAATGTATAATAAAGTTAGGAAAGCAATGTCCTTGTCACACGGATCAGCAGAGTTAACTTCTGCATTTGAGTGCTCAGGAAGGAGGATGCTAGCAGGGAGATTGTTCAGTGGTTTTGATGGTGATGATTTTTTTATTGTGGATTTTTTTTTTTGTTGTTTTTTTTTTTCATTCTTGGATTTACTTTTTTTTTGTTGCTGACACAGAGCTTCTGTAACATCTGGAAGACCAACTTATACTGGCTTTGCTAGGAAAGATCTGACTTGTAGCTGTATATAGCTATTATCTCGTTTATGTTAGCTGCTCCCACTTACTGTTGGCAGGTAGGGCCTGCCAGCTACAGATTTTTCTTTGGTAAAGTCGTGTGGCACTCCTTAAATTGCAGCCAAGCACRCTGGTATTCATGAAGTCATTTCCCTTATGGAAATTTTGTTTCTAATTCTGGTATATTCTGCTCACATATTAAAGGGAAGAGTTTTTAATTGATGTTAGGACTGTAATCATGATTTTACTCTGATGGCAGCTGACTTAACACGTGGTGAATATGTACTTGCTTTTGTCCACATTCTGGTAGTGGTTACAAGTACAAATGTCCTGACTTTGCATGAAGAATCAAGCAGCAGCTTTTGTTCTAAGTTAAGCTTTGATGAGCGTAACTATTCAGGGACGATGGTGATGTTTGAAAAAGTAACTTAGCTGAATGTGTTTTGTAAAGATCCACCTTTTGTATTCCAGTTCGGAGTGGTTTTATTATTTCGCAGTTAGTTTCTTAAGTTACTTTTGCGGCTTTATTGAGTTTGCTTCATATTTGTTAGTGATAGTAATTGTAATTCTTGGGCAGAAACTTTTCAAAATTTAAAAAATTCTCAAGCAGAATAGGTGTGGGCAAGTGATACTTGCAGGAATAAGTATTTATAAATGTATATTTTCTTTCACAGGTCAGCAAAAAGATTACTTGATCAGATAGTTGAAAAGGGAAGACCTGCACCTGGCTTTCATCATGGTGATGGACCTGGAAATGCAGTCCAAGAAATTATGATTCCAGCAAGTAAAGCAGGATTAGTTATTGGGAAAGGTGGAGAGACAATTAAACAGTTACAGGTATATATGTATCTTCTTTTAAATGGATAGTGTTGAATCCGGATTTGAGTGGGTATTGACTTCCCTTTTGTCAAATAGGAGCGGGCAGGTGTCAAAATGGTCATGATTCAGGATGGTCCACAGAACACGGGTGCAGACAAGCCCCTTAGGATAACTGGAGACCCTTATAAAGTTCAAGTAAGGAGTCCTTCACAATTCAGAGCATTTTCAAATCCATTCTGATGTTGCAGTACCTAAATGAACTTCTGTTCTTCTTGTAGCAAGCCAAGGAAATGGTGCTGGAGTTAATTCGTGATCAAGGTGGCTTTAGAGAGGTGCGCAACGAATATGGGTCAAGAATAGGAGGAAATGAAGGGATAGACGTAAGCATGGTTGAAAAACTTGTTCACTGTATTTTGAGATGTTAACTTTAAAATGTTAAGCTGGGTAATGCCGCTGAAAGCTTTTAACCAGACTCCCAAATAGTTGTGGCATGTAAGTATTACCTGATCCTTGCTGAAATTATGACACTAAATCATCTGCAGCATTCACTTTACATTGCCCGCAGCTATGAACAGTTTCAGCTAGCTGGAGTTTTTTATCAAATGAGCAAGTAAGTTTTACGGCCAAGTGTATAATGTTGTAATGTTATTGAAATTAGACTTCGGCCTTTACAGAAGGATATTTAAGCCCACTTGTTAYGCAAGTCACAAGCTAGTTACTGTTCATCAGGCTTAAAGTCTCATCTCCTAGAATCTGCATTTTAGACACTTCAGAAATTTTTTTTTTAAATTCTGACAATGATAAAATCCACTGGAATTGCTACCACTATAAGAACTTGTAGTGCGTAGGATCACTTTGGTTTTGATGCTTCAGTCCAGTATTTGCTAGGCTTGTGACTTGATATTTAAAAATTGACACTTGTAAAAGCCTGAAGTGGCATTGGTCTTGCCCTAGTTTACAATTTTAACTAATTCTAACCCTTTCATTATGTGGATTTTTTAAGAATATCTCTGTCATCAACCTCTTGGGTTTTATTTTTTTTTTTAAGGTTCCAATACCACGATTTGCTGTAGGTATTGTAATTGGAAGAAATGGAGAGATGATAAAAAAGATACAGAATGATGCTGGTGTTAGAATCCAGTTTAAGCCAGGTTTGTAATTATGTTTATAAGTTTCTGTGAATTAAGTGTAAATTTACTGGATTGCATGTACTGGAATAGTTCGTTTTTATTGCAGATGATGGAACAACTCCAGATAGAATAGCCCAGATCACAGGGCCTCCTGACAGATGTCAGCATGCTGCAGAAATTATTACAGATCTCCTTCGCAGTGTTCAGGTTGGGTAACRTTTAGTGTTTAAAATCCCCTGCCCGCCTTTTGGAAAGACCTTAACTTTTCAAAAAGCGTGACTAATCAAGAAAAATTAATGATGCCATTTGAATCTACTTCAAAGTTTGATCTGGAATATGAATGTTTACTTCTATAGTTGCAGTTTCGCAAGTGACAATACTGATTCAAAGTCATGGCATTTCTTGATGTGGCTGGTTTTAGAGCTGCTGGTTCTGTTTTGTGTTAATAGCCAATATGCTCTTAACTTTTTTTGTAATTGGTGTATAAAACCTTATTATAAATGAGCCCCACTGCTGCATTTACAGAAGGCAGACAAAAATCACATCTTTGTAACACTGTCATTGTGATACTTTCTGCTTCTTTCTATATCCTTTCCTCCTCCATCTTTCATATGCAGAATTGTACAGAACAACTTTTAAAATGTAATTTAGATCATCTTCCGTAAAGTTACTACTTCAACTATCAAAACTGTCTGAGTAGTGAATCAGTTCATTCTTAACAAATGATGTCATGTAACCTGTTGGCATTACTTGTTTGCGGTAATTTTATAGGACATGCTCATTTGTTGCTGCTTCTTTTTAGGCTGGTAACCCTGGTGGACCAGGACCTGGTGGTCGAGGAAGGGGTAGAGGCCAAGGCAACTGGAACATGGGGCCTCCTGGTGGATTACAGGAATTCAATTTTATTGTCCCTACTGGCAAAACTGGATTAATCATTGGAAAAGGCAATATATCTTATATACATGTATCTGTATGTTACTAAAAAAACCACTCAGCTTTTCTGTTTGAACAAATGCCATGCTACTGAGATGTGTGATTAGCATGGTTCTGATAATGCCAAGGTTGTGTGTTCAATCCCTGCATGGGCCTTTCACTTAAGAGTTGGACTCAGTGATCCTTGCAGATCCTTCCAACTCAGTGCCAGATTATCCATTTTGAAGAGTTTGTGTATTCAAATGGTACATATAACTTCTCTGGATCCTGTAAGAGGCGGAGCCAGTTCAGGGAATTGAACTTTCTGATTCTAGTGCACCACAAAAAATTGTGGACTTGTTAGCCTGTATGAGGTGGTTTTGTCATCTGTGCTTTGTTATTCCTTTATAAGGAGATTAGGTTTTAAGTTCATATTAACTGATAGCTCTGTGTGTCAGTTGTTATTCATGTCTAAACTTAAATGTTTACATGAGTAAAAAAACCCAGACAAGATTGTGGGGATTCTTTGCTGTTGTTTCTGAGTAACATTATTGTGGCCTTAATTAAAAAAACAATTATTTTATTTATTGCAATTAAAGCTCGGTGCTACACTGAAGAGGTTTTTTTAAAAATTGTTAGAATGTTCTTGAATGGCTTGTTACAATAGGTGCCTTTTCATGTCTTTCTTCAGCTTCCAAGCAGGTTACTTTCTCTGATTTGAGTCAGTATGTTTTGCTTTAATRCACATCATAAAAGCTGTGTGTTCCGTTGTAGGTGGTGAAACTATTAAAAGTATAAGCCAGCAGTCTGGTGCTAGAATAGAACTTCAAAGAAATCCTCCACCTAATGCGGATCCAAACATGAAGATGTTCACTATCCGTGGAACGCCCCAGCAAATAGATTATGCACGACAACTTATAGAAGAAAAGATTGGAGTGAGTGTATAACTGTTTTTTTGTTTACTATTACAGCTAAACAGAACTGAAAGCGAGAGGGACTTGACTTTCCTTTCGCTTCCCAGATTAATTTAATCAGATAATAAATTTATAATAAATGGTAATGTACATTTAAAGTAATATTAACAAAATCTTGAAATGGAACCAGTTCATCTCTTCAACATCGTATGGTGTAATCTTTAATGATGTGTTCTTGAAAATGCCCATTTTGTGCATATGAGAAGTTTGAGTTCATAGATATTAGTGATACTCTAAAAGCTACTAAATTGCGTGTTTAGTTTTTCAGTCTCGGTGTGTTTAGGTAGGGTTTTAATCCAGGTTATACCTTCAGTTTCGTTGCACTTTGGTTTGCACGTGTGTGCATGTAATCAAGTTTACCAGCGGCTTCTTGTACTTGATCTTGGAAACAGGTTAAGTTAGTCAGATTTAGATGTATTGACTTATTTTAAAGCTGATAGTCTTGTTAGAGCGTGGGTTTCTTAGAACACAGATTTTTCCACAAGTTGCACTATTTGTAGAATTCTTCACTTGCTCAGAAAGGAGCTGAAATAAACACAACTTTTTGGTTGCTGTTACTACAATAGCTGCCTTTAACTCTCTTCCTTAATTAGCCCTAAGCCTAATCAAACTTTAAAAGGCTTGTTTTCTGCACGGAAATGTCTTCATTTAAAGACAACCAAATCTCTTGGATTATATTCTTAGGGTGTTCAGATAAATGCTTTTAAACTGTTCAAAATGGAAAACCTCAAGGTGTATTTTCCTCTCTGTGCTATTCTTGTTACAGGGTCCAGTAAATCCACTGGGTCCGCCTGTTCCCCATGGACCCCATGGTGTTGTTCCTGGCCCACATGGACCTCCTGGGCCACCAGGTCCTGGTGCTCCCATGGGACCATATAATCCAGCTCCTTATAACCCAGGGCCTCCTGGCCCTGCGCCTCAGTAAGTACTGCTTCAGCTAGCTTCCTTCTTTGCAGTGAGACCRTGGGGCTGGCTTTCACTCTATGTATACGACTTGGTCTTTTATAGTGGTCCTCCAGCTCCATATGCTCCACAAGGATGGGGAAATGCTTATCCACACTGGCAGCCACCAAACCCACCAGATCCAGGTAAGAAATGCCACAGCTGTACTGTAGTGTGGGTATATTTTAAGTACATCCATTTTGTCCTTATGAGTATATGCATTGTACAGTTCACTTGTGTTMCGCTCGTAAATCTGAAGAGCTATTTTCAGGCCTTTCTCTACTGCTTGTCAGTTTACTTCTGTTTTGCACTTTCCATGTGTGRCTTGTGAGATGGTGAAATGTAATTATTACTGTTGGAATACGCTTTTTTACAAATGTTGCTAATACTGCATCACTCTTTATAATACTTCTTACAAGTCTTGGTTCACTGATCTTGTGCAATTCAGTTTTCTTACAATTGATGYTTTTGCATAAAATTCTTTAATGAGGATGTCTTTCTCTAATAGTGACTTTGTATTTTATTTTAAACAGTCTTCACTGATCTGTCTTTTTACAGTTAAAGCTATATTATGTTTCTAGCTTTTGTTGACCTATTGGAATTACTTCTAAGAGTCTGATACACAAGTGTATTTTGTTGAGTCCCTTTTGAGGGATAAAACCTTTGTGAATTGCTGTTAATACAGTAAAGCAAGTTAGGGTTGTGTATTTTGAGCTTTTACTTGTAATAGTTTTGTATTTTCTTCTGAAACCCATCTTTGTAGACTCTGTTTCTTCTATTTCTGTTTATCTTTGTCAAGACTGGGAGTTTTTACTTAATTGCAACTTCCAAGGTTGTAGTACCCTGCTTTTCTTTAAGTTTACATCCTTTGGTTGGACTAGAGGATATGGGGAAATGGAACTGCAGCCACAAAAGGCRTGGTAAGGCTAGATGCTTGAGTCTGTTGTACCTCATTTATTTGAGGTAGAGTTTTATCAGACCTTGAGCCAAAAGATCTCAATTTTATTTTTGTTATAAATGGAATAAGTATATTCCAATTKCCACTGTTCCTGACATAGGTTCGATTAGTGAAAAGGACTGTATGTATGTATCACGTATTATGTCTGCACAAAGGACCATCTCTGATTTTAGTTCCCAAACCTCTGTAGAAGGTAGCTCTGCATGCAGTCAGTTCAGTATTTAAAAATRCAGGTTGACATAATTCAAAAGTAGAATGATTCAAAGTGACTTGGTCTCAGCATAGCAAAAATATTTAATACAAAACCACTGCTAAAATGTTACAGCCTTTTTCACACAACCCTCTTTACTTTTTATGAAGTAATTTATCTGCATAAAGAATGCATAAGAAAAAATGGCAATACTCCCTTGATGTCATCTTGATCATTCTGTAACCGTTTTTTTTTGATAGATACTCCTCTTAAAAATGTTCTCATATGTGCAGTTGAAGTTGGTGTTTCTTCTGACTACCATTTCTTTGGATGAATTTTCTACAGTTTTCACTTAGTTGCTTGTTTCAGTGTAACAAATGGGTTATTCTAGTATTTTTTTCAGAGGTGCTTTCTCCAGAACCATGCTTGCCCTTGTCACGTGAAAGTGGAGCTAGTTACTACAGTCAGATTTCTTTGGAAATTTAATGAATCCAGCTCKGTGTTCTTCTACTCTAGAGAAGTAGCTACTAAGGGGGTGGAGGGGGGGAATTGAGCAATGGCTTATTTAATATTTGCAGGTAACCTTAGARTATAGTACATGTTAGTTTAAATCCACTATTGTTGATGGAAGCAGTGTAGTTTAAAACAGGAAGTAGTGTGTTGACATTTTTTTCTGTATGTTGRTATTACTATGTGCATTTGAAGTGGTTACATCTGACTTTTGTCACGGGATTTCATTTAGCATTGATTTTTTGTTGTGGATTCCTTCTTGAATGCCTTTTTCAGGGGGTTTTTCCATCTTCCACTACTCACTGACTTACCTGTTCTGTGTTTGGGGAGGATTCTATTTCCGTTCCCATGTATCGTTACTCTAAAGTATCAGTTGTGTCCATGTTCTTTCGTGAAATTCTCTCCTCAGTTGGCTGCGTTTCTTGCAGATCCTTTTATTCTTTAAGACTGCAAGTACTGTTTGCAAATAYATGCTGGTTGTGTAAAACATAGTATGTTCTCTAATAGTAGATTTTCAGGTATTGTGGATTGCCAATCTGGTAATGTTATCAATCTGTGATTCACCAAGAATAAGCCATTCCTTAAGGCTATATGTGAAAAACAGAGAAATAAAACTCTAGGAAACAGCRTCATTGGCCTACCTAGATGTAGATAAAAATAAGGAACCATGGAGATAGCTGCAGAAGATGCAACTGTTGCTATTATTTTTTTATACTAAAAAGCTGTAAGTAAACAGTGATCCTTAATAGCCATGTATGGGGATTCAGGTTCTTGAAATGCTATGTGTTTCTCTATTTTACTGTTATCTTAAAGTTTAACTGACAAGCATTGCAAATACCTAGTAAGTTTTGTATTCTTCTGTTTCAGAAATATGTATTTGGCATGCCTCCTCCACCGGTGCCAGTGTCATTAGCGTGAGGTTCTAACAAAAGTAAAACCACTGAAACTGTTTGGTGCTAGAATGATTTATTGCTGCTACCATTTATTAACATGATTGTTTAAAAAAACTTGAAAATCTGTTTCTTTTTATCACATTTTAAAAACTAATAAGTGGCATTGTAATAGTAAGAGTTCTAAAATTACTTTCTCACCAGCTCTATGAAAGTACACTTTGTGCCGTACATTGGTCTGAAACCTGATCAAAACTTTATGCTAGAAAGAAAAATACTTAAAGGCTGGAAGTGGATGTTTTGTTTAGATGGATTTTTCCTTGGTGGAAAGTAAGAATGCCTAGGACAAGATTGAGGACAGCATTCAGTTCATGGTGGTACTACTTTTATAAGTGCTTATGTTCTGTTTTCATAGGTAAGCCAGGAACTGATCCCAATTCAGCAGCGTGGGCAGCTTATTATGCTCACTACTACCAGCAGCAAGCACAGCCACCACCTGCAGCCCCACCTGGTGGACCAGCTACAACCCAAACTAATGGACAAGGTAGTTACTGAGGGAAACAGACACATTTCTCACTGCTGGAAGTGTAAATGCCCCTTTATTTTTTGTTGTTGTGTTCATATATTGGGTAGATTTATTTTAAGTAATTGGTTTTCTTGGAAAACTATGGCCTATAGCCTTCAGTGTTGCTTTTCTTAATTTCAGCAGTAATAAGGGTAATGTATTTATTTTGGAATATACTCCAAAGACAATTTTGCTGCAATGTGGTCTGACTTAATGACTATATAGAGCAGTCAAATAAAAATGTAATGAGCTTAGCTGTTGATTGTCATTTGCTTAAACAGTTGCATCACTTCCAGGATTTAGGACAATTACAATTGTGGTATTTAGTTGTGTTTTTATAATTTTTGTACCTGGGTGAGGCTTACCACTTGAATTGTGGTATTTTGTATTGTGAGTGGTATGCATTTCCTGAATCTTGAAAATGTATCTCTTTTACTAATAGTTTGTTAGTAGCTTGTACCATAAAGGTTTAATAATGTCAGATCTGAGTAATGTCGTTTGGGGTTGTTACTGAAAATTCGAGTTGATTATTTGGATTATGTATGAAACAAACCCCAGTAGTTTTAGTTTGACTGTTTTTAATGTAATTCAGGAGATCAGCCAAATCCAGCACCAGCAGGGCAGGTTGACTATACCAAGGCCTGGGAGGAGTACTACAAAAAAATGGGTAAGTGTGGAGGGKTTTTTTCTGTTGTTGCATAGTGGAATGTTCTAGGAGACTTGCATATTTTGCTGGATGAGATGGGGGTTTTACCCCAAAAAAACCAAAAATGCACGGTCACATGTCTTCTGAACTGAATACTGCTGAAAAACAGACCTAAATTTTGTGTTGTTTCTAGGCATTTAATGGCACTCAGGCTAGTAATCAGCTTTACAAAAATACTTCAGACTTAATGAGATGTCTTTGATCATTGAGAAACAACATCTTTTAAATATTTCGATATGAGTATTTTTAAGTATCTTTCCTAAGTTTTGAAGTTCAACTTTGATCTACWTTATGAAACCATTAATTTGCTTGTTTCGTAGTTGTTTCCTAATGCTCTTCAGATTACATATATTTATTTACTTGCAATTTGCTGTGTTCCGGGTTCCTAAAGCATCATAAATAGGTTTCATTTATATTGTGCCCTTTTCTAAATAGCATTTACTTTGTAGCACTCTAGAGCTGTGTTCAAAGTGCGGGTTATATATTGTTGGTAGCTTTTTTATAAAAATGAAATTAATTTGCTGCTCAGCTTGATTATTTCCTTATTTTCTGTATAAGGAAAAGATATGTGGTATGCATGTGTTGGCAGAAGGTGCTGTTATCTTTTAAATCAAGGTGATGTCCTGCAGATCAGTGTTTTGTCCATGGTGTCCTGCCGTGGATACTGGAGGTGAGGTAGGTCTGTATACTGAGCACTAGTGGGCTTAGGAATGCCAGTGCCTTCTCTGGATCTCTGACCAGACATACAGCAGCATCAAGTTTGCGATGTATCTTTGTTTGCATGGGAGGGTTTGGTGAGTGTTTTTCCATCTTCCAACTGCACTCAGTTTTCTCATGGGATATTAAAAGCATTTAGATGTAAGATTCATAGCACGTTTAAGTCCTCTTACCAGCCTTCCACTGTACTGATGTCTAATTATTTGCCAAGACATCTTTATTCTTTATTTTGGCACAGCATAAGTGATGAAAGTATAAAATGAATATTTGCTACAAGAATTGTGTATCAGACAAGTAAAATTACAACTCCCAAATATATGATTTCTAAGATGAGATAGGCCTTTCCATTCTTCCTTCTTCTGGTTCATTTAGCTATTTCTTTTCAATTTACTGTCTCTGTTAGTTTAGCTGACGTTCTAAAACGCAAAGATGCGGGTGGTTTTCACTGTTTGTGTTTTTTTAATGCAATTTTGTGTCAGGGGCTCTGTCATCTTTCTGCTTTGCTATCTTGGAAAGCAAAGTTTGTGTTGCACTAGTCTTGCACTTGCTTCGATTAAATAATAGCTAGTTATAAACTGTTGGGGTAGTTGATGGAAGCAATTCCAAAGAGCAGTGTGAGCCAATAAAATACATTGAGAGATTAAAATAGTTGCTCTTAAAATGCAAAATTTAAAAAATGCTAAGACAATCAAATAAGAGGAAAAACAGGAGGGCAGTTCTGATCTTAATTTCTTTTTGTAGTTTTGATTGAGTTCTTCGCCTGAAGGAGAGCTCTTGATGTCTGGACCTATATAACTTCACTGTGTAAATCGTGAGAATTTTTTGCTGTAGAATCCTGATGTGGTAGATACCATTTCTCTTAAGATCCRCTTAGAAAAGAGGCGTTCAGCTAGAGTTGATGCAATGCTAAATGGTGGTGTTTTCCCCACCTCCTTAACAACAATGTTAAGAAGTAGTAGAAGATAGGATGGACAGGAAGGCTGTCCAACAGCAAAGTTCATRTGGTCTCCAGGCTCTCCAGTACTGTTGGCGCTTCCTATAGTACTGTAATTGTCAGTCCCCGTTAACTTGTGGCAAAGTGTAGAAATTACGAGGCACTTGCTCTTTGRCAACGAAGATTTTTCATAGCACAGACAATTGCACCAAATGTTGTTAGGGAGAACTGAACTGAAACTCAGACGTGAGCCCACTCAGTTCTGGTTTTGCCRTTGAAGAAAACTATTTGGATAATCCTTGTGGCAAGCTTCTGAGGGTRACAGTATTGAGCTGAACAAGTTGCCTGTGATATGGCAATTGGTGGTTTGGATTTTCTCATACTTAGCGAAGTATGAGTGATCTGAAAACGCTAAAACTTTCCTGAATATGCCCATCAAAACAATAATACTGTTTTCCAGAGTGGCTTCCTACTGGTGTGATATGACTTGGCTAATCACAGAGAACACAATTTTTTTTCAGTGAACAGGGACTTGAAAATTAACCTGTTTCCTGAAATATRGTGGCAAAGTCCATTTCCTTTTTCAGACCCTTGGTTTAGGGACTATTGCTTTGAGTAGCAAATACTACAGAAATTCTCTCATGGACAACAGTTCCTTCCAAACATGCRGTCATATTTTAGTAAATTTGTCGCTATTGAAATTCGTGAATTCAGCTTTTAAAGCCATTGCTGTATATCGTGGACTTGACTTACAGTTAAGGGATTCCATCATAAAATAGTGGAACTGTTTTTAAAAGACTCCTCAGTGTTGTAGCTGCTGAGGAAAAGCTACTGTAGGGAGAGAAGACACAAAACAGTTTTCTCTTCCTAGAATGACCCTTGAAGATGTTGRACTCCAAAATCTGCTGTCATTTGCTTTCTCAACCTTCCTAAATGGGGAGATGTTTCTTGTATTCTGTGTTTCTCATATTTCYGTTGTATGCAGTTTGTCAGTCGTACTCGCTGGTGTTCAGTTGAATTTGGATATTAATGAGCAGGTGCTGTTTCAGTGCAGCTCTCTACACTGACGGGGGCTTTTGGCCAAACTGCTGAATTCCATGTCTAGGTTCAGAACTACTTGCAGTACTTAGCAGGTGAATGGTGCCCCTAAAATACTAACAGATTTCAGGACAGAAGTCCAGTTTGACATCTTTGAGGCGATGTTAAATTTTCTACATTTGATTCATTACTTGAATTTCAGTGCTGCCTTGATATAGTTGGCTGAATGTCAGAAGATTCTTGGGTCATAATACACAAAATCCCTTGTTTGTTGTGCTGACAATCATTTGTAAGTACAATTGTAACCTCAAAGTAATAGTGAACTTGGGAAGAGTCTATTCTGGGATAATTTGTAACCATATTAAAGATAGTTTTTGTTAAATTATTTGATAAAAAGCATGAATTGTAAGCTGTGGTAAATTACAAGTTGTAAAATGTGATTATAGCTCTAAAGATTTGAAGAAATTTTTTAAAAGTTTTCTAGAAAAACAATTCCTTTACTGTATAAGCCAAAATAAAAGATGGATAGGATTTTTTAACTTGCCTACAGTGTAAGCGGAAAAACTATGTCAGTCGTATAGGCAGTTGTTAAATAGAAGGTTGTATTTTGATGGCTTTTGGGATAGTGCTTTGCCAGATACTCACTTTCTGTGCTCACACGATGTTTTTGAGACTATTGGAAGACTACGCATGTAAGAGTATTGTGAATAGCTAGTATTCTTCATGTGAATTTTCTTTGTTAAAGTAGCTGAAAAACCAAACAAAAGCAACCTTCTGTCTGATATCCTAGAAGACACTTCATTAGAATTTTTGATACTCATGTTCCTCAGAAGGTTGCTTGGTGGCCTTGTGTTTAAATAAGAGGTGAGGTGGCTTCAGGCAGGATTGAAAACTTTCAGCCCTCATCATGGGGAAGCTGCCTCTTTTTCTTCATAGCAGAATAGACAGTTCAGTGCACATGGAATTGTACAGAGTGCAGGCTTGCATTTTGCTTGGGTTTATTTACTGTAGGGTGATAGGGTGTGGTGGTTTGGTTTTGTTGGGTTTGGGCCTTTTTTCTAGTATCTTAGAAAAAACTTGCASAGGTGGTAGTTTTTCAGTAGTATCCTAGTTCTGACTGTAGAACTTTTGATTTGAAAAAATAACCCTTTAGGAATGTCAATCAAAAGTGCCACATCACAGTAATAAAAGTTCTGGTTTGGAAGTTAAAGAAACTTAAAATGAAGCACTCTGTATAAAACCCTTCTTTCTAGATGCTGGCAACCATGTGGGGACAGATGTTTGTGTAGAGGATAGGGAGCGTTGCTTTGCTTAGAGTCATGTACATTTTGCAGTGGTAACTGCAGAAACACCTTTCAGAAATTGTAAATAAGGTAGTGGTACTAAGAAGGGTGTATTTGGTGTTTCTGAAGTTAGGGGAAAAAGGAAGTAAAGATGTGTGTGACAAATCTCCCGTGGAAGAACAGCATGATTAAAAGATTGGCTGTAATTTTCTTTCTGTCACTGTTAGAGTTTTTAGTCCRTCAGTTGATTTTGTTGAAAGGAGCAGTAATTCTGAGTTGTCTGGAAGAGTGTGTTAGTAGCCACTCTTGTTTCTAGAGGATTGGAACTTCTGCAAAGGTTGGAAGTTGTTTCAGGACTGTATTCTGTGGTGGAGTGAATCTTTACAAAAATTAATGCTCTTTTTGAAAAATGTAACCTGCAATAACCTAGTAATTGCATAAAGGATGCCAGAATTGGGGAAATGTATGAGTTGGCATCTGCTGAGCTAATGAATGCAATTTGTAAAATAATATCAGATTAGTCTAGGTGGATTACAAAAAGTTTTGCCTCGTGTTGTTGTTTAGGTCAGCAGGCTTTAAACATGATTTGTGAATATGAATAAACAGGCAGAAAAAGCTTACGGTCCTTACGGTTCCTCAGTTTTGCTTTACATGGGAATCATTACATCAAAATAATAGGATGAGTATTCAGGCTGAAAAAAGCAGCCACAGGTTTGTTCAAAAGCCTTGAAGGAGTATTGCTAGGTGATGTTTGTTAGGCACTGAGACCTTGAAATTTTCTCATTTCTGTTGCAACAACAAAGCTGTGTAATTTTAATTACTTGCAGGTCAAGCTGTTCCTGCCCCTGCTGGGGCTCCTCCGGGCGGTCAGCCAGATTACAGTGCAGCGTGGGCTGAGTACTACAGGCAACAGGCAGCATACTATGCTCAGACAAGTCCACAGGGAATGCCACAACATCCTCCAGCACCACAGGTACAGTGTTAAAGTGTTTTTTGGCTGGCTTCTGTCTCAGTGGTTGTAGATATTTTTTTGCATGTCTCCTGCTTTGTTCCTTTGGAGTATGCATCTTTTTTTCTAGCGAAATAGCTATCAGAATAATTAGTAGATGACTTTGTTTACCTGATAACTTGAGTTCCGTATCTATCCATATGTTTGGTGATTATGGTTTTTTTTTTTAAAAAAAGAAAACTTTCTCCTCCCAGGGTTTTGAAAACCATGCAAGAAGCCACCACCATTTACATTAACCAATTTTTCTTTCTTAAAGGCTTCACTCCTGAGTTAGCTCGATTTAAAGGATTTTCTTTAACTTTTTGTGTATCTCTTATGTATCTCTTCTGCACAGGGCCAATAATAAGAAGTGGACAATACAGTATTTGCTTCATTGTGTGGGGGAAAAAACCTTTGTTAAATGTATGGATGCAGACGCCTTGATGAAGATCTTAATTTTGGTTAAAAAAAATAGTGTTTTTGAAAATGTACAAAATATCTATCACTACTGATAGGAGGTAATATTTCTGTGTAGAAATGAAAAAATGGTTTGTTTTTAGTATTAGTGTAGATGTACACATTCCAGCAAATGTATTTGCAATTATGTGGTCAATGCTTTGTGATATAAATGTACTTTTTCAATGTATACTTTATCACTTTTAAAATGCCTGTTTTGTGCTTTGCAATAAATAATATGAAACCTCCTGTGTCGGTAAGTTGGATATGTGGGTTCATGCAGAATTATAGGATTGATTTGCAACGCTGAATCAAGGTACCTGTACACAGATGAGTTGTTTTTTTTTTTCCCCCCCCATAAACCTTGTTGAGTTTGAAAACTTGTCGTTAGCATGTTTTTCCCCTCTTGCAGAATAGTTGTAGATGAAGGATCTCTTTCATTCACTGTATTTTGCTACCTAGCACCAGTAATCTTGATACCTTAATTTTCTTTCTACTTGATTAAAACTGCATGTGTTTAAGAAGATGATCTTTTGGCATACTTCCATTGCATTAACAGTGAAATTTCCTTTTATACATGACCACTGTTTCAGACCTGTGCAGCTGCTGTAACAGATAACTTTTGTTTTTAATTGAATACTTCAAAACTGTTCCTGCGTAACTATTTTATGGATTTTTTCAGACTAGTTATAAAACTTACTTTAAGTGTAATGTGCTTAAGCCTTCAGTTTAAAGTAGTCCACTTCAAAATTCAGCGTAGAAAAATCAATGTGGTAATGCATAGTAGTTACAAAAATTGCATCTGTGCTTAAAAAGCTGTTTTGTTTGAGTGGTGGGAGTGGTTGAGAACTTCCTGCAGAGCAGATAACTTCTGGTTTTGTAAATACTCAAGTATCTGAATCAACTGATTATTTTTTTATATATACTTGAAACTTCTTATTGCTCTAATGCTCATACTAAAAAGCTGATTCTCTTGAAATCCTGTGTTTGCTCTTTGCATATTTATTGGCTCTTTGCATATATTAGACTACATGCACTACAGTCTGTCTTGCCGTTGTCTGTTGAAGTGCAGGTTTGATCCAGCCAGTATAGAACTAGCTCTATAGGGGTGAGGAGGACTGTGCTGTGTATCATCCTTGATTGTTCCTTCAAGGAGCATTGCACTGTAAGTACATCAGAATGACAAATTGATGAACTGCAACAGTATCTTTTTGTCAATGTTCCACATAATGCAAATGCCGTACTTGTGTGATATTATGTTGGAATACAGTGCTGATACCTTAGGAAATCATAATTGCTTCTTAATTCAGAAACGTAGGTTTGCTTATATATATATATACATACACATAATATGAGTTTTGTGGGTAAGTATTCCTGAATCTTTTAGCAATAGCTAAAGAAAATCATGTTTCTGTTTATGTGAGTAATAGTTTTTTCATTAGTACTCCTGAGACAGCTGTCATTCAGTGTTTTAAAGTATGCATATCGTAACATTGAAGTCTTTGGAACCACTTGTTAGACAGAAGTTGTCTTTGTCTTCAGATAGTTTGCAGATATGTAGTGATGTAGGTATGTTTTAAACAATTCTATAACTGTTAATTGCTTTATCTTTTGGAATACCATGTTGTTGCTTTGAGAATAAATTTTTTTAGGGTGGCTGCACAGAGAAGTAAAAGTTAAGGCTTGAAAACTGAAGTAGTTTTTTCAGGTAATCAGCAATGTATGTATTGTGCTGTAGAAATAGAAGGAATTATTTTTATCCCTTTAAAAATTAGGAATTATGCTGGTAGCTTGAAAAAGGCTAGGACAGTATTTGCTATCGTTAGTGTAGGGTATTAAGTTTAATAGTTCAGGTGTTTTGCATGGTATTTTGTAGATAACCTTACAGAATGGTGCATTTATTATGTGCTAAACTGAGCAAAATTAAATTCACTGGATTCTTTATCATTCACAAAATGGAGGCTGTTGATTTTGATTCATTTAAGGTATAAAATCTTTATTAATTGCAAACAGTGCAATTATTTATACTTCACAGTGCCTTCCCAGACCTTCCACCTTAGGTTCTGCTGCAAAAAAGCAACAGGTAAGCACAACCTAAGGAAGTATATAAATTAATATATTTCAGTACATTAATGTTGTCCCTGTGAGATCTTTGTGGTTGTGTATTGAAAAGCAATCTGCTGCTTCCCCAAATGCATTGTTACTCACGGTTCCATATGAGTGGAAAATCTTAAGTTTTTAAACAACTGTTTATATTTCTAGGTAAATATGTATTTTTTCTTTTTYGCTTTTTATTTTTTTAGACAAGATTATTAGAGTGCAGTAATTGAACTTGATCAGAATAAGTAATTYTTGTTATTTTTCCTCAAATAGATAATTGTTGCAATTAAAGAATCAAAACCTTTAAAATACGCAGGAATTGCTTCGGTTAGAAATGTCAACAGCCTTCACAAATGTTTTTTTTTATAATAGGGCACTATTCCCACTTAAACCATAAGACCGAAATGTAAAGAATATGACTTCTTGTTGTTATCACTGAACTTGATAACTTGTCTTACAGTTATAGTGTGTTAGTGGAATCTCGAGATAACTTAGTTTGCTTATTCATACTTGACATGGTAGGAAAACAGATTTTGGAGTTTGAGATTAGTATGTTTTAACTGAAAAAGCATGTGCACCAGTTAAATCTTAACAGTACAGCAAAAAGTATTTTATCCATATAGCAGTCAGTGTATCTTGTTTCTTGATACTTTAACTGAATTGCTGAATATTTTGATAGTATAAAATGTTATATGTCTTACAGATGGTCTGGTACAGGTTTTTGTTCTGAGTTTTTGTTGTTGGTTTTTTAGCTTAACATAAAGCAGCATCTATTTGGTTTTTTGTTCATTATTCTGTTTCTAAAATGTGCTGCTCCTCTTTCAAAAGTCCTGCTTATCTGTACATCAAAGAAAAATATTCAAAAATACTGCCTTCATTTTCACACACAGTGCTGAAGATGCTGCAAGCACCAAATCATAGCTCATAGAATCAGGTCCTGAGATAGTTACTACCAGTAAAGAGGAATCCTTTGAGTGTATGCCATTGGTGAGCCGATGAGCATGGACCATAGAAGGGCTCCATGTAGAAGGTAAAATTGGCAAAAACATAACAGATTTGAAATGTATCCCATACATAATGATGTAGGGTATAATTTTTGTTTTGATCACTTTTCATTCTTTAAAGTATTCTTTGTTTGACCATAAATGTTCCATAATCTGTTAAGTTTTTTAAACTGTGATTTAATAATATAAACCATCTATTTTGCTTTATATTCTTCTAAACAGCCAAGCTAATTTTTGAACTAAATTAATAGTTGTGCCTCAGTTTCTCAAACCACTTAGTATTTCATTTGTAGTTTAACATGTAACTTCATTTTTGACGTGAGAAAAGGGTAGGTGTGTACCATTTGGATTTTGATACTGTGAATTTAGTGTGGGGATGAGTCATTTGTTCACTTCCTTTTTACATGGTACTTTTTTTCTTSAACTGTTACTCCTAAAATACCTTGAACAGTCTTTCAATTGTTAATTTAGCCTGTGGGAGGAGATAGAGAAGAAAAAGCCAGTGTGTTGGGATGTTGCTAGTGTGTGGAAGGTGAGATGTTCTTGTGTGCAGCATTTGAGGTGTATTGAGTTCCAGCTTTCTCACCGCTGGGTTTACGGGCATGGTTTGTGCAAAGCATAGGATTTCTTTTTCAACTCTGTCTCCATACTCATAGTTCCTGGAAGAACAGTAGATTATTGGAGTTATCCAGTAGCCAAAAAGATAACTAGACTTCTTTAGAAATGCAGTGAATTTGTCTAAAAGGTGTTTTGAAATAATTCCTGCATACCCCACRGCTTAGTGTCCCGCAAATTAAGTAGAATGTGAAGAGTAAGAAAAGTTTAAAAAGGAAGCACAGTATTCCAAGTAGGAAAGGCATTTTCATAYCACTTTCTGCAGCCTATACTTTATTAGGCCATGACTTACAATTCAGCTACAGTAAGGAATATCCACGTGGTATTTTATTTCATCTGTTTCACTTGTCCAGGCAGACAGGATCATGATTCACTTGCACAGCCTATCTTGAAGTATTTCATCTTTTTACTAGTGGTATTTTATTGGATGGTAGAAACTGTTTCTCTCCTGTTCTCTTCCAAAGTAATTCTTAAGTTTTCCATTGCATGCTGAAAGCTTTTTTATTTTGCTTTTTTTCTGGAAGTGGGGGGAGGAAGGGAGGACTGGGCTTTTCAGAAAGCATACAATTGACAGGATTCCCTCTTCCCTAGTAATAGCTTAAGAAACTCTTGTGTATGCACAACTATTTATCTTGCGTGCATGTGAAATGCCTTTTCGTCCTGAGAAAAGTGTTCTCTGCAGAAACTACCCGTGTGTAAACAGAAGATTGGCTTTAAAAGGCAACTGTGATGGGAACAGTGTCTTAGGGAGATGCAGCTTGGACTTGAGGTAAATTGAATGCTTTACAAAAATGTGGTTTTGAGCTTGCATTGACATTGTATGTAATATGGGTACACATTAACTGTATAATGGTTTTTGTATGGTTTTTCTCAATAAATGTAAACTGATGGATAATAATAGCAATGTTTTTGTCTTTTTTATGCTCCTATCCTTGCCTTTGTTAGTTTGAAATAACAGCTTCAGAGGAGAAATATTGCAGCAACTAGCGCTTCTGTGAATGAACATCACCCACATGAAATGAAGTAAAATGTTTATATGGCTGTTAGGGTAAATACTAATTCAAAACATCATGCAGCTTGTTACCATTTTTACTGAGGCGAAAGGGTGACTTTCAATAGGTAACTGTACAAAAAAACGAGATTCAGTCACAGGAAAATTGCTTTTTGAAATGACTGCATAAATTTAATTTACTGCAGCTTATCTTGGCTTTATGTCAAGGCCTATACACATGTACTTTAATTTAAAATGTGACTTTTTGTGGTAAAGTTACTCCTACAGAAGCTTAATCTGAATGGTTCAGATGGTCTGAGTGACATGAATGTTGATGTCAGGAGCTCTTAGAGAAAAATAGTACAGTAGCCTTAAGAAGACAATGTTTAGAAGTGTGGCAAGAAATTTACTGCATTAAGATTGAGAAAACAGGCACTTKATGAAATTTTTCTTACCGCTTGCTTTTTGCCAGCTTAAAATTATGAGCCAACCATAGATGTCACCCTGTGTTCCTGTATCGTTCCATCRGTGAAAAAATCAGAAGTTTTGCAAGCAGGTGTTGGTACTATGAAGACTACTACAAACCTAAGGGAGCTTGCTTTTATTTGAGGTTATCAACTGCTTAGGTCCATCAGAGCGTAACAGTTTAAATGCAAGCCCATTTAAAATAAGTAATGCTCCTTGAAACAGTGGTGAGCAGTCACATCATCTTTTATTCTTTAAAAATAGTACACTTGGGTTCTTGAAAATCATCAGTAAGTATTTCTTCTGCCAGTTCAGTGTCTCTGGGATTAAGTAAAACAGCTTAAATATTTAGTGCTCATGCAGAATATACCGATAGATTTACACTACTACGCAAGTTTCCAGATTGTGTATTCAGCTTTCTACTATTACACAACAGTTGGTCTTCAAATGCGGGAGCACTGTGATAATTCAGCTTTTTCCTTCAGTTGATCTTTCATACATTGATTTCTTATTTTTTGCCTTTAATTCTAATTTTTGCATTGAGTGAGGAAGTCTCACAATTCAAAGGTGTTTATCTGATGCAGGAATGACAAATTAATGCATATCCTTGCTTGCTTTAGTTGGCCCCATCAGAGAAAGAGATGATGCAGTAAGAAAGTTGAGGGGAAGAAAGATTCCAGCTAAAGTAGAGCATTAGTAGTCATCAGCTAGAAAACAGAAAAAGAGTTAAGAGAAAGAAGTAATTAGATTTCTGTAACAGGAAAGATGCAAGAAGACTATTTGAGAATTAAGCAAATTAAAATGCTAGCTCTTACTTTCAATGGTGAGAATACAGGTGCTAGCAGCTGAGCCTCTGTTGTTGACTGCTTTACACATATATTCCCCTTCATCTTCTGGAAAGGTTTCTGGCAAGTAAAGGCAATAGGTTTCTCCTCTTTCAATATATTGATAGTCCTCAGAGTCCTGCAACATTTCCCCTTCAAACCACCATGTAACTTCAGGTTTTGGTTCTCCAGTAATTTTAACTGTAAATCTCACTGGCTCGCCGTCAACAACTGATGTGTTTTTCAGTGACTTCTTGAACCAGGGAGCTCCAGATCGAGCTTGATCCTCATCTTCACAAGTAGAACCATTAATAATGCTTCCCTCTTCTTCTTCTTCCTCTTCCCTTTTCTGTTTTAAAGCAAGTTGATTTAGAACATTTAAAGTGGCAATAGCACTATGACTGCTAGTGATACATATTTGATTACAGACAAGTTTACTGTGTGTCTGAGAAGGGGAAATTCCACCCAGTCGGGATATGCCACAGGCAGTGAAATGCATTTTAATGAGGCTGGAATGTTGATGTAAAACACAGGCATGAATGTAGATTCCATTTTCAGACTATTCAAGGGATGTCTTGTACTCTTCTGGAAGTTGAGGCCAGGTTGGGTGGAGCTTTGAGCAACCTGATCTAATAGGAGATGTCCCTGCCTATGTGAGGGGAGCCAGAACTAGATGATCTTTAAGGTCCCTTCCAACCCAAACCATTTTTTGATTCAATGAAGGGTATGTGAAAACACCAAAAGCAATTTTATATTATTGCAGCAATTCCTAGCACCTGCTAAAAGAAGTAAAATGTTCCTTTTATGTACCTCTGGTAGCGTTGCCATCAGTGGGTATTAGAAGCTAAGTGACACTTAGGACTGAAGAATATTATTTTGCAATTTATACCTTCTGTAATGCTGCATCAATTTCTTTTTGTTCAAACTGCATGCGTAGTAATTTCTGTTCCTCAATCCTCCTCTGCTCCTCTTCTTCTCTGGCTCTTGCCATTTGCTCAAAACGGGCCTTCATGTTTACTTTATGAGTAAATGGAGCTTCAGATTTCTTGGCTGGTTTCACATCTACATCATCATCCTTGGGAAAAAATAATTAAAAATAGGACTTAACTAATTTATTAACCTTTTACATGATAGTAAAACTAGTTTTGTGTTCCCAGAGGTTTTTTTAACTGAGCAGAGCCACATGGAGTCCTGGGTTTTTTCAGGGTTTGTTTAATGTTGAGTCTAGGATAAGTCTTGTAATAGTTCATCCCAGGGATAGGACAAGATCTTTTCAAAAGTAATTTCAAAAATGATAGGTAGAAAAGTACTCCTAAAGTTTTAGTCATTTAGAAGTTGAGTACTTCTTGGCAATAGTAAATCTTTAGTGACTTAAGTTTGACGCCATCATGTTAATGTAGGTTCAACACATACAGTTGACCTTATGAAAGCAGTGTTAACCATTAAATTAAAAGCTCAAAAACAAGACAGGCTGTGTGCTGATGCTGGAGTGATTGACTACTGTGGAGAAGAGCCAGAATGAGGCTCAGATCAGGCTTGTTAAAATTTTATGCACTGCCACTTAGTTATGTCACAAAAGTTCACACTGGGCTTGTGGATCATAGACCATAGTCCATTGATGCCCATAGATCATAGCCCATTGATGGGCTAGACTGATAGCTCCATTTCTTTTTTCCCCTGTGAAAAAGGTTCCAGTCTGAAGTATAGATAAGTAGGCATCCTCTTTTGCTCTACCTTGAGGAATGAGTAAACATAATAAAAAAACTTGATCTTCAAATGGTATTGTTCGGGTTTGGTAATGGTTTTTATTCAGTTCATACAGTGGAGAATGAATTAGAGTTCAGAAGGAAAAGCAATTCAAGCAATGATTAATAGATAATTCTAAGATGTGGATGTTTTAAGCCCTCAGACTGGCAGGTTTCAGATGAAGACACTGAATTGAGGGCTTTGAGCAGAAAAAGATACCTGCTATATTGAACAACTGAAACTGGTACTGTTTCCTTTAGGGATGATGATGGGAGATACCCTTAAGCATTCAAAGGAGGGAGCAGGAAAGAAGGGAACACATAATTTTGGAAACGGGGCAAGATTTTATGGAAGCAGCAGCATTGTCCTCTCCTGCATCATTAGTGTGCAGGTTAAGTATATCATTAACATGCACAGAATGCAACTTACCTCTTGAAATTTTTCAGCTTCTCTCTCTCTTATTTCTTCATCCATTGCTCTTCTCTTTGCTCGCTCTTCTTCAATCCTCTTCTGTATTTCTTCTTGAGACAGTTGTCCTATTTTTTCAAACTTGCTTTTTAAGTTCTTTGCCTGAATAGAACCACTTCTTTTTAGCTTTATTAATTCTTCATATTCTTTGCTTAGCTCAAAAGTTTCAGACTCTTCTTCCAGCTGTTCAGGAATTAAAGAATGTGTAAGATGGAAAATGCCCTAATTATTTTTACTACCCATTCTTCCCACAGATGATCTAATTTAATACATTACAGTTCTTAGTTATTTGAAATCAGTACAAACACCTTTCCCCTGTAATTTATTTTTTCCTCACTATCTCATGATTAATGCATTTGTATCACATCTCAACTAGATACAGATTTTGAAATACCTTGCTTTAATGTACCCTTTGTTCAAAGGTTGCTGTCAATAAACTGCCCTTCACACACTCAGAAAACCAGACACCTTCCAATACAAAAACATTACTTATCCATAATTCACCTCTACTTACTTGCAATATGATAGGAAGTAATCCTCTAAAATACAGTTTTGTTAAACAAAAAAATACTGCCTTTTTTTTAAAATGTGAAAAGTAAATGACATTTCAGGATGTCATGTCTGGGAAAGAAAGGCCAGTTCTGGATCCTGTAGTCAATATCCTGTAGATACAGTCCTRTATCTGAAGCTGGAATTATTGATATTTTTCTCCCTCCTCTTATGACCTCTGACTGATGGTAAAGATGTACATGAATTTTAGCTGGATGTCYCTGTCTCTCCCTGCTTCCTCAGGATTAGTTGAAAACATCACAAGATACAGCCTTTATTACTTGCTTGAGCTTTGCTTGACAAAAATAATAAATTAATGTAGTTCTATAACATTCGAAAGGGAATAATAAAGAATTGCCACCCACAGCCAAACTGAAGTTTAAAGTTCATGAATGTGATGTTTTAAACATTTAGAATGTAAAGCGAATTTTGTGTGTGACTTTTAAAATCAACTGTTACAGTCTTAAAACGCTTGATACACCAGTTAGGGAAAAGYTGGGCCCACGGTATTTCTTTTCTCTTTAGGTAGCACAGTATTTCCCTGAGGAAAAGCAAGAATTTTGCCTTTTCCTACTTTTATTTTTGTATTGTCTTTTGGGAGCTAGGTATTTCTGTTCTCCCAATATTGTAAATGTTACCCAATCATTTTAGTAATACTCCAGAATTTTGAGAAATTACTGCAAAATAAAATTACAAATTTGAAACCGCTTACTTTTAAGGTGGCAAGGGATAAACACATTTTCCTGGTAGATTAGTGATAAAAATATGTCCTCATTTACAATGTTTTAACAATAAGGTTTTCTATTTTTCTTTCTTTCCACATAATGTTGACTGTACTAACTTAAAATTTCTTTCAAAGGAATTTTTATTTACAGTCTTAAACTTTGAGATTTGAGTAATAAACTGAATCTATTTTATATTTATTCAGAGCATGCTTAACAGATAGTTTGATGTACAAACCTCTCCCATTTCTTGTCTCAGCTGTTGAAATTCTTGCCTTTCCATTTCCAACTTTTGCCTACGCTCTTCTTCTGTGCGCCTCTTTTCTTCTTCCATTTTTTGTCTCAGCAACTCCTCAAAATTAATTTCCAGTTTACCAGGTATGAGAGATTCTTGAGAAAATGTTTTAAACATTTCTGGTGATTCATCATCCAGCACCTGCTGGAAATTCCGAGCATTAATTATATCTGTGATGAGCATTGCTCAGACACTTCTGGTACGTAAGGATAAGTGACTTTGTCACACGTGCCCCAGTACAGTAAGGTGCCTTGTGACAATGTGGGTATTCCTCTAATGATGCGGGAGGGGGTGGGTTTGGCGTTTTGTATTTGACTTCAGCTACAATGCTAAAGTTTTATAATGAAGGTGTTTATTAAAATGCAGTATTTTCCCTCTGATGTGGAGGATGCTCTCTAAATGCACCCTTAGGACCTGAAGCAGTTCATTCTGGTTTGCTTCAGACTATCATTAGACAGAGTGTTTGTGTTTAAATGTCATTGCTCTTAACGCTGAAGTACATTTGTCCATAATTTTTTTTAAGCTATCTGAATTATATTCGTATTCTAAAGCAATATTAGTATTCCCAGTAAGGATAACTGAACAGAATGTTCAGAAGAAACTCTTCTTTGTGCACAGATTGTTTATGCTGAGTTGTGTGGCCACTTTATTGTTTTATACACCTACCAGCAAGGGTTTCCTCCTTTCCCTGTCCTTGTCTGGCTTCAGAGTAGGGTTAGGCTTGGCTGGCATTAGGAGCAGCTGGTCTGTGTTTTAGACTAATTCAGAAGAAGATGATAGGGCCTGGGAAAGGCACTTTTCATTACTTCCAAAGCAGGAAGTGTAAGAACTAAGATTTTATCAGACTGAATTTGTTGAAGTACTAAAATACAAAAACAGCCAGTAGTGACAGTCTGAGTTATGCAGGAAGTTTAAACTAAGTTTGTGATAAAACTGACATGAATGTGTGTTTGTGCGTGTAACTATATAAACTTGCTAACAGAGATTGCCTCAACAGGARTGTTCTGTAGGTAAATCTGAGGTGAGGTCAGGTACTGAACTTGGGAGGTGACATGGCTTTTGGCACCATTTAATCAGCACATGTTTGAAAAGCCTTGTGGCAAACATGGAAGAGCTCAATGCACCTCAGGTTGTAGGCATTCGCAACAGCAATGATCAGTCAAATGATAAAAAAAAAAGGAGCAACATTTCCATTTGAGAAAGCATYTTGACTACCTTTATAAAGGGACAAAAAATAGACATTTCTAAAAGAGCCTTTGGCACTTCCTCTTCTCTTTATGCCATTGTAACCCACACCCTTTGCTGCTGTCAGTACTGCTCTATTGACCTATTTTGCCCATATCCTTTTTATTTGCCACATCTTTCTGTAGATTTTTAGCCTAATCCCACTCAAATTCTGCTATTCACTATAGATGTTACTCAGATTTTACCTCTGAGTAAGCTTACAACTGGACTTCAGCCACACCATTCCTTCCATTCTTCATTTGTTTTGTGTAATATGAGCGTATTTGTTGAAATTGTGTTGTGGAGAAGTGAAGTCAAAAAACAAAGCTGTAAACTATTTCCTGTAATGGAAACAATGCCATATAGTTTTCAGAGACTAACCATGACTAAATTAGCGAAGAAACATGAAAGTCTCTTGCTTGTAATGCATCAGTTCATAAGCTCATCACTTCAAGAAGATACAGAACCTAAGTGACCAGGAGAAGAATTAACTCAGAATTTACCCATAAGTGTTCAAAACTGTGCATGTGAGCAAACACTAGSAGCTGTCACTCTGTATTTTTGACTTACTAAGTTATGAGAAGACAACGACCTAACTCCTCCCTGGTTAAAAACCACAAAGATTCAGCTGAGTTGTCTGATGTACAAAACCCTTGTGGTTAGTTCAGTAAATATTTTAGCCATATTTTGTGAAGTTGGGCCATACTCTTTTTTTTTTTTTTTTTGTGCAAAGTGAAAATGGTTGGTAGTGAGAAGCATTCCTGTAACAATGATGGTTTGCAACACAGTCAACAAATATTCAGGGAAAGAATTTTTTTTTTATCTGTGCTAAGACAGGTTCTTTTTGCAGTCTCTACTAGAAAGAGACTGATGKGGATGAAAGATGACTGCTTCAATGTAAAGGTGATCACACTGATAGTGAAGAGCGTGGAAATAGCACAAGGAAATGTGAAATAGGGAGATCCAAAAAGAGGTGGCATTTGTGTTTTCCAGCCACAATACTAACATTTCTCTGTGTGTACACTTTCAAAACTAAATTAAAATGRATGAACATTAAAACATTCCTAGAATAACAATGTACATTTTTACTGCTTGTGAAAGAGATGACTACCATGCTTTTAAACATTTTAGGACACATCTGCGTTGCTGCTACATTACGTAGCTGTGGAAAATAAGGAAAGCAGAGGGTTTTATTCTGTTAAAATATTAGAAAATGCGGTCTTCGTATTCTGGATGCTACTTAACAGAAACCATTTCCACTGTCTGCAGTTAGAGCAGTCACAGTCTCTGTGCTGCATCCTGTTAATTAAACCCTGTTTAAACAGGGAGATTTTTCTTGCCCGGACACTGGAGTTTAGGTTCTTGCTACACTGAGGCCAAAAAAAGAGTTTCTCGAGGAAACAGTTAAAAACAGAATGCAGCACGTACTTTGTTTGCTTCCTTTAGTTCTCTACTGGCTTTTCATAAAAGTTGTAATGGCAGAAGTCTCCAGAAGCACTGTTTTGTTGGTTTTTTGGGGGAGGGGTTAAGTGGTTTTAGGTTCTATTGTCTTYTTTCGGAGATATAGACAGACACTATTTTTCAGCACAGTATCACATATAAATTTACATTGTAGCTTCTCTAAGTAGTCTTTCAGCACATAGGCCTTGTGTTTGGCCAATTTCCAAGCAGAGGGAGCCCTGCCAGCAATATCAGTACCCATACAAAGTTTTAATTTCTCTCCCATGTATTGCTTTGAATGATTAAGAAGATGTTCTTAGGCATGCAGTTGGTCTCTCCCAATTAAACCACAGAGGACAATGTAGGAAGATGCTATCACGTGACTGGGTTATTCCACAGTTCTATACTGGCAAGTCCTGCTCCACCTTTTAAAACAAACACTACTTAGTTTTAGTTTATATTTRTGTAATTTAATACTGTATTTCCTGATATCCACCGATAAGTAACTGGCTTATACCCAAAAACCTGCTGAAWCTTGAAGTGGTTGGAATAAGTATGAAGACCACAGTTAAAAGCTCTGTGACTAATTTTTTTTATATAAATAATAGTTGTCACCCTCTGAAACTGGGCGTCTTTCTCTGCTTTCAAGTAGTGTCAGTATGTCAGTCCTAAGCCACTGAAAATTTGTCTCCAGTATAATCCTAACTCAAACTTTAGAAGTCCTTGCATATGACAGAAATCTGTATTTGTCAAGGGAAGGTAGTATTACAAATTGTTCTAATGATAAACACCACAAGTTATCTTTTGTGTTTCTCTGTACAAGCATTGAAATATATTAAAAACATCCATTAGCTGGGTTCAGCCTTCTTAATTTTTCCTCCCTAAAGAGCCACAGATTACTGGAAAATTTGTACTTGCAGTGAGCATTTTTCTACTATGCCATTAATTGTGCTTTAGCAATAAGAGATGGTTAATGGACACCCTGTAAAGGTAGGGGGATAAACTTGGAGCTGTAAAAGTGCTCTTCCCAAAAAGAACCCCAACAAACCCTTCTTGTGAAAATATCTTGCTTCCTAAGTTTACTGCATCTRGCATAATAATACCCATTGGATGTAATTCCTAGTTTTGACTAAATTGTCTGAAATCCTCTCTAGGCTTGCTGTGAGGAGGGATTGTTCTGTGATGATTTTTGGTAAAGGAACTTGATTAGTTTACCCCATTACCTTCTAATAAATAGTGAGGTGAACTAATTAATGAAAGAGTTGCAGCATGTATTCCTAACTTTAAATAAAGATTTTTCCCAGAGTTTCTTTCCAGTTTGAGATTTAGGTAAAAATCAAATTTTATACTAAACCAAAATACCATACCATGTTCTTCCTTGCTTCAGCAAATGCTCTTTTCTCCTCTTCTATGCGTCGTCTTGCATCCTCTTCTGCTCTCCTCTTTTCCTCTTCTCTCCTCTGTCTTTCTATCTCCTCAAAACTGAGTCTGAGTTTACCCGGGCGGAATTCTTTAAAAGTATTTTCAGATTCTTCATCGCCATCTTCATTTATCTTAAGAGAAGAGAGAGARGAAAACATAGAAAGCACTTACCCAAACAAAAAAATACTCTTTATAGTCAATAAATACTCCATTCATTCCTTTCTGATCTTTTATAAATACTGTTTTCTCCTTGGSAAAAAAAAATGTATCAAGAGTTAAGTTCCTATGAGAAACATTTGAATCTTTGTTTTAGCCAGGGGAGAGAGAAAAGAAATTTTCAGTATCCTATATGTAGCTTTTATAATTTTAAAAAAACCGTTAAATGTGTAATTCAAAGAACAATGTGTTATCAGGAAGAGGCTGAACAGTTAAGTACATATTTTATGGTCTCATTGTTTGATCATTTACTGTAAATCACTCCCTATTCACTTTATTTACATCACTTTCATAGACCTTTATACCATCAAGTCTTTTTGATTGCATAGAAATTGTTTTCACCAGTGCACCAGTTAAAGAAATGCTTAGAGTCTTACAGCAAAACTGAATCAATTAAGATTTTGCTATTATTCCAGACTGAAATTTTTGTTTCTTTTCTTTTTAGACATTTAATCATCACTGAGGAAAAGGAATTGAGATGCTCTGATCTCTTCACTATATCTTGTCTCCAGTGAACACTTATCTGCTAAGAGAAGCCTGTGGTTTGCAAACTGAAATCAAGAATCCCTTTCAGAGGACATCCCAGAGTACTTTATCTGTTAATGGAGGAAGTGGACTGGGAACTGTCAGAGTACTGATAATCCAGGTCTCTRTACTGTGAGCAGCCCTGGGACTGGTATGTGGGGTAGCCCATTAAGGGAATTACAGAAATCTTTTCTTTGAAGTTCATAAGGGAAAAAATGAAAGAATTGAAGGAAATTACCTGCTGAATTCTTTAGAAAAATTTTTACTTCCAATTTTGGCAACCACTGGTCAGCAGGTACAGCTGCATGTTAGAAAATTTCTTTTGATATGGAGAACTTGTAAATTGTTTTATATTACTTGGTAAATAAATGCATACACATAAGGATGAGAGATGCGAACTAAACTTCAGTTAGAACACCTCCTGACTTCATGAAGTTTGCTCTCCTTCATTTTCTTCCCTCTTCTCCTTCACTAGTATCCCCTGCCCAACCCCATATGAAAAAGAAAAAAGTGCGTTATTGACATAGTGACAAGGTTATCCGTGTGAAACAGCTGACAGATTTATTGRAGGTGAAAGTGAAGAAGTAAACTACAATTTGGGTATCTGCCTAAACCTAGAACTCTCAATATGGACCAGCTGGGAATTTATGTGTTTCAGCTTTCTAGAAGTTCTGTGTTGTTAGTTTTGTTTTAAGTTTGTTTTTGTAGAATATAAATGTCTTGAATGTTTTTGAAATATAATCAAAATAGTGATCTAGAGCTGTTTTTCCAAGACTGTTCATGCATAATTATACTCTGCTAAAGTTAGCCAAATAATATTTTCCAAGTCTTTATGTAAGATTAAAATCTCATTTCTCATTAATCTTGTTTGTATGTGAATTTTGTATGTGAATTAACAAAGTCAAAGTGATCATGACTGTCCAGGAGAAAAGTATTGAAATACAGAATTTCAAAAATGCTATTGGAAATGGAGTATGGTAAAGTGAGGAAATACAGAACACAACTATCTGGTATATCTTAGGTTAATGCTAAGTGTGTGATTCCTTCAGTATGATCAAAGAACAAACTATAGTGAGGTCTGTTTATAGCTGATCTAATATAACTGACTTATGATAAAGAACACATATGGAGGCAGTTTTCCAAGTAATATAAAACAGGATCTGTGAGCTACATTTCTGACAATTTGGGGGATTTGATCTAGTAATTTATAGTATGTTGTTTATGTCAATACATACAAGAGAACTTATGTGTCTTTTTTTTGCCTTTCTTCATAAGAGGAGAGTTGTAATTGATGTATATTTCTATCGTATTTACAAATAAATAGGGATAAGAAATACCATTCTGTTACTACAGAATGTTTGCATCAAAAACTTGTTACKGAACCATCTGCAGAACTATTTAACAACAAAGTAGAAAGCCAGTAATCTTGAAGGCTTACAGTTTAAGGTACTACAAAATGTAAAAAACCTCCTAAGATTGCTGGCAAAATTAAAACACCTGCATTTCTTGGGTTTACTAAAAGAATGTCTGAAGCATTATGCCAGTGTGGTTACCGAGTTAGAGTGAAGGTCAAAAATGTGTCCTTCAAAAATTCTTTTTCAGACTCTTAACAGCTTGAAATATAGTTAAGGAATAAGAAAAAAGAAGAATCACATACAGGAAAGAAGGTAAAAGCATATCCTACATGCAAATTCTGTACCACTGGGAACAAAACATGTCCTTACCATTCGCTGCCTGGCTTCTTCAAAGGCACGTTTTTCCTCTTCCAAACGCTGTCTTGCTTCTTCCTCTGCTTGCCGCCTTTGATTTTCCTGTCTTTGTCTTTCCAGTTCTTCAAATGTTACTTTCAGCTTACCAGGAGACAGAGGCTCTTGAGTTTCATTGTTTTCATTTTCACCCTGTGTAAGAAAAATGAAATAGTCTTATCTTAAGCCAATAAGTATCTATTATATTGGTATTTCTGGATGGCAGGTTTACCGTGACAAATGAAAGGCACTTGGTTTCCTTAAGGAATTGGTTTTGTTCCTCGTATTTTAGCTTCATTTCTTCATCCAGTGTCTTTCTTTGTTCTGCTCTCTCCTTTCCTGTGTTCTCAGAGTTTATTTTCATCTTCCCAGGTGTCTTGGTGGGTTTTACAGGCACTACTGTAACTAGTAGTGAATCATCCCCTTCCTGTCCAAAAAGATATTTATCATATTTTTATGAATCTTGACTTCTAGATAGACTCATTTCTTAATGAAACTGCTGTTTTAACCTGTGTGCAACAGTTCTACTTGTATTGAATATTAACCGCAAGAATAAATCCATCTGCCTGTGGCAGTCACCAGTTTTCTTGTAATATCTGAAGAGTATCAAGACTGAATTATATTTTAAACTTAACTGCTGGCAAACTCTTTGATTTCTTTATAGATTTTCATTAACTGTTAGGTATAAAAACTCAAAGTTTGGAAAAGGTGTAATTATGAATGCACAGCAATTGTAATCACACTCTACTTCCAGTCTTTACATTTACTATGTAAGGATATACTGTGGCTGGAATAAGCCAGTAGCTCTATGGAGAAATATGTAATTTGTCAGGCAGAGTAATTTTTCATTTTGAAGYGTGTTGCTGCTTCAAATTTATTTTTACAACTTACTTGCCAAAATATATTTTACCCATTTTTTTCACAGAATACCATGATTAATGGGGACCCTGTCAAATAAGTTAAAACTGATGGATTTGGGGGTTTATTTTTTTCTTTCCAAAACTGTAGTAGGAGTGTGATTTTGTGTTAGTGAAAGACGATAGGACCTTTGGACCCAGCTTTTTGAAATTAAACATTTATTTGCAAGACTTAAAATCAAAACCCATATGGTAAATTAGTAAAAAAAAAATAAATAAGGTAACTGAGTGAGGTGTTCAAACATCTGTATCTTGTCAGAATCCCCTTTTAATTTCAAGTTTAAGGCAAAGAGCTTTTAAGATGATTCTTTGCAAAGCCAGAGGACTTTAAGAGTATCATTCCCAATAGATATYAAATAATTCTGGTGGCTTTGAAGATTTACATTTTAGATGTTTTTAATTAACCACAAAGTATTCATAGTCCAGGCTCTGTTTCAATCTTCAATATATTGATTTCAAGTACAGATATAGTTCCATATACATTAAAAATTTGTTAGCTCCTTGGTTGAACTTTAATTAGGTATTTGTGTGCTGCTAAGTTTTCCCAACCCAAATTACAATAATAAAACAAAGTGAATAAAAGTGTAGGTGAACATTCCTTTAAAAAAATCTGATTACCTCAGCTGCTGATTCAGTTCCCGTATTGTTAAAGTCATCAATCTATTAAATGAGAATTTCATATGATTACATTAATTTGGCTCTTTGCCTTAGAGTTGCAAACATAAACTGGAAATTGTTTTTGTATCAGTGATATGTATGTAGCACTTAAATTCACAGAGATGATAATGACTGAACCTCTGTTGGAATACTTCGGATAGGTTAGCTTGTCGAGGAAGAGGCAACATGACATAAAACATTCCACACAAAGTATGCTAAAGCATTCTTAACATGTCAGTGCTGAAGCAAAAACAGTACTTGAGATGTCCATTCTTCATTTAAACATTCCAGAATTGTGTAAAAAAAAAAACAACTCTAAAGCAAGGTCATYGATTATTTGTGATTCAAGTGACATTGTCTTCCCTTCAGCTCCTGAAAAAAAGCCTAATGCTGTGTTTGCTTCATATGGTGTGTCTATGTTATGGTCTAAAACTAACATACTTCCTAAAATTCTACATGTACATACTTGCAGGGTAGATGAAATATACGCTAGATACAATGCCAATTAAAAGTACAGTTTTAACAATGTTAGAAGTTCTAGTAGAAAAGACTATCCAAAAACTGACGACTTCTACAGCACTGTTTTGCATTTCTTAGAACAAATTCACACCTAAATTAAGTACTACTATCATTTGGTTAAATAGAAATTTGCCCACATCTTTACTCTCACTGCAGTATTTGCAGTACTGAAGAAAACTTGTAAAAGGAATTAAGTATGATACCCCCTTACAAAATTCTCCAAAACACAGAATTTGCTTTACTGACATCAGCTAAAGTTGAAGTCTGTTCATATGTGCAATGATGATTCACAAATGGGCAAAGGAATAAAACATGATCTGGATCTTCACAATTTATGAWTTTTACTGCATTAGTGWCTACTCATTTTTGCCTGCYAATGGCATTTTCTTACTACTTGCTTTCCTTAGTTCACATAACACTGAACTGTGTTCACTAACTTTTATGAGCAAAAGTTGTCTAAAGTAAGAGTTGATAAAATACAAGAAACATTTTCAAATTAGTTTAGTAAACTCATATGCATATGACACTAAAATTTGTGCCTGCTTTCTACCAGGTTTATGCCTGCCAGGTTTCGTCTGTAACTCAATTTTAGCACTTTAAAAAAATTGTTAMTGTAAAGAAATTAAGAGTCCCTGAACATTACTTCTCATTTCCACCCCACTGAGCATCTCCCATGAAAATCATTCCTATCAGAAATCTTAAGATCAAATCTTTCTAATCAGTACAAAATGTTTTTCACATTTACTGAATGTTGCGATTAGATGAACATACCTCCTGTGCTTTTTTTGCTAGTTCTCTTTGAATTTTTCTTTTCTCAATCATATCTTGTTCAATTCTGCGCTTTCTTTCTTCTTCTGTTCTTTTTCTTTCTTCTTCTTGCCTTTGCTTCTCCATTTCTTCAAACTTGCCTTTAACAGTTCCTGTGAATATGAAATACACAGCTCAGTACTTACATCTAATACTTACCTGGTGAATTCTGTGGCCGTTAAAGCCAGGCYTCTCTTACCTATCAGCTTTGGAACATAACCCTTTTCTATTTTAGATAGTTTCGTGTCATCGTCTTCATCAGATGCAAGCAGTTCTTTCATCTAGTTGATGAAACACAGAAAGTAAACTGTCTTTATAACTTAAATAAAATTCCAATATTATTGTCTTAAAATAATGTGAATAGATTTTCAGATACAATATTAAATATTAAAATAACACAAAATATTAGCAAAGAAAATAACCTCCTGCTTTCTCCTGTTCCATTCTCTCTCTCTAACATATTGTTCTTTTCTTCTTTGCTTTTCATCTCTAGATCTCCTTTGATTTCTTTCTTCCCTTGCTTTCTGCATAGCTTCAAATTTATCCTTTACATCACCCTTGTGAAGCTTGGGGACATAGGACTTTTGGACGGGTTTAGATGAAGAAAGCAGAATCTTGGTGAAGATATAGAAGAAATGAAGATAAGAAAAAGAAAGTTGAAACAGATGGACAGAAATATTCTGATAGACTGGATTAGAAAGAATGTAAGAACATAAAACAGAAGTGCAATTGACATTATGAACTTTGTGCTACGAGCCAACACCAGTTAAGCATCATTGTATTTGTTCATCATTAGTCATAAATACTAAAATAACCAAAACAACATTTAGCATTATAGTAAACTATTAAATTAGATACAGATTTTATATTGTTGCTTTCAATCTTAAGCAGTTACCAAAGAGACTCTCTGCCCCTAACATTTAAAACAGATATAAAGACATAGACATATAATACAATATGTATGGGGGCTTTTCTGCAACACTTCAACAGCCATATGTAGTTTTTAAATTAACAGTAGTCTTTCTTAATTTAAAACTTCCAACACATTATATGCTTACTTTTTTAATATTTAGAGAAAATCAGAAGCCCAGTGATTTTATGTTATGAAGTGCAAAGATCACTGGACTAGCAGGACCCTCATGCTGATACAGCAAATGGACACTTCTTTGCCAATGCTTACTCTCTGSGTGTCCAAACAGCAAAAGTTCCCCCTTTCAGAACTACTGTGAAGTTTCCTCTTTTTAAGTGATGACAACAGGAAAGTTCTCAATAAACTAATACTGAGAAAACCGACTAAAAACATTCCATGTTTCTTCACCTATGCCAGGAGTTTTTGTTCCTGCTGCTCAGTAAATCTACGTAGAAGGAATATTTGAAGTAGCCTAGTATTTACATTTTAGAATCAGATGTAAATGTTGCCCAGAATTTCCCCACCAACATTTAAAGCTTCTTCATATTTTGTTGCCTTTATTTTGCCCTCCTCCATTTTTTTCTAATAACAAGAACATAATTTACAGATTCCATCAAATCTTAAGCTACTTACAAGCCCCCTTCCATTGCCTTAAAATATTGGCAATACCAGCAGACTTCCAGTRTAATTGTCTTTTACAATTTTTTGTAATTATTATTTTTGCAAGCATCAGTTGTAAATTATTACATTGCTTTGATTACTTTAAAATTGGTACATACCTCGGTTTTCTGTGCAATGTCATTCATGGTTACTGTATTGTGCTCTGCACCTGGTATGTTTAAGATTGCTTTCAGTTTCTACCTGAAAGAAACAGTTGTAGTTATATTCCTTTCTTTTCCTTTTAAATGATGCTTTAACCATCTTCCTGTAAATAAGTTTGCATAGGCTGAAATTGATGTATCACAATTTCACTTGGTCCTTTGAGGCTTTTGAAGACATGAATAGGTTCTAAGTATGCCACAGTAATTAAAAGAACAAGCTTATGATTCACTATTCATGCTCATAACTCCTCTATATAGTCCTAGATAYTGGGTTTTAATTTCCATTAAAAAAAACCGAACAACTTGGAGCCAAACTCTGGCTGCCCTGGCTGGTGCGTTGCAAAACTGCTGTTCTCAATGCTCATGGCACTGAAGGAACATGCCCTGCAGCTCCGTGCTCCGCGCGGGCCGAGGTGTGAGCCGGGGGCTGCGGCTGCGGGAGCTGTGCCAGAGCTCAGGCCGGGAGCCCCCGGCCTCCCGRAGCTGCTGCTTTGCCTTGTTCAGCTGGCAGGGAGAGAGAGGGGCTGGGGGAGCCACCTGCATGTCAGGGGCAGCTGCATCTCCTGCCCGGGGCAAGGCTCTGCCCTTCACCTGACACAGGAATACAAAATCATGCTTTGCTTTCTCCTAGGGCTATACCAGGGAAAACTAGTGCTAAAAACTATGAAATGGGATAGGTAAACCACATACATATAAATTATTTATATAGTTTAATTGTGATTTGGATTTAATTGTGATCTGGAAATTGTATGGCATTTTTCAGAAGAAATTTGTTAGAAATTTAAAAGTGCACTGTRTTTACTAGAAACCTAACAGAAAGGCACTTCTTTTTCTYTTTTTTTTTCCTTTAAACTTCAGGTCTATCAGAGCTTGTGGGAGGAAGGAAATCACAACATGATACAAGTGCTGTATTTATCCTCTGAGCCCCAGGAAAGCCTGAAAACTCAGTATGCCAAACATGGTGCAAATCAGGGGCTCAAAGACTTGAAGTAAAAATGCTGGAAAAGTAGCTTACCACTGGAAGGGACCTCTCACACTTTAGAGGAACTGAAGTCAGGTGATTTCATGATATGGAGAGTTAAGCTCTTATTTTTCAAGTTCTCTAATTCTTAATTACAAACATTTTAAACATGGAAATATGTGGTTTTAAAAATAATTAAGAGTTGTTTTCGTGTAATATTCATGTAATTAAGAGTTGTGTTCAAAAATACACCARCATCACCAATGCACACCAGCACTGCTGTAGATGGAATGGGATTCTTAGATCCCATCTTGGGATGTTTTTCCAAATGAAAGCAGTCACAACGTATGAAACGAGCATTTAGCCACCAATACCTGCCCTGACTTACAAATTCTAAGCTCTTCAAATTTGGCTTCAGCAGAGATGTTCTGGGCAACACTTTGGTGTTCCCTTTCAACAAGTTRGTATGGAAAGTCACACCACCCCCACCCCCACCCTCATTTGTAGAGTGATAGGAATCCAAGGCATTTCAGTTTCTCACTTGTGAACACACGAACATAAAATCACTAAGTGGTAGTTCCTATTGAGATTGTTTCAGGTTAGCAATAGCATGTTAAAATTCTGCTGAGTCTCGAAAGGCAGACAATTGCGTTAGCGTTCCATAGCCTCAGGGTCCCTCTGGCTTTACCATGTATTTGTACACTGTGCAGTGTTTGCATGTCTCTAAGCTTTAGCTGACTTCTGTGCATGTCAGTAAAATCTCCACTGTGATCAGTATAACCTTAAAACTACTTAAAATCTTTTTACTTCTTCATTTTTACAAGCAGGTCTTAGAGAAAGTTCTCTGTTCTCCTCTTTTGCTACTCTGCTTATTTAATTGCTCCTTCCCCACTTGGGACTGGCAGCCTTTAGCCTTGTACTTAACATACAGCAGCAGAATCAAAGGTTTACTGCATTAACCCATCAGAAAACAAAGGAATGTCATGCATTGGTGCAATCCTTGCACTGAAGTAGCTCGGGACATAGAGACCACCTAGTTTTCACATGGGGCTGGAGCAGAGGAGGAAATCTCAAAGATAATCTGTCACAAGAAATTCCATATCACCTAAACACCTCAAGTGAAGGTTACMACTAATCTTCATGGCAGCAACATACCCCATCATTAGGACTTCATCTTAAAGTAATTTGAAAACTGACTATTTCAAAATCTGATTTATTATGTGCAATTAATTGTAAGAAGATGATGTTCATGAGTCAAGACTTTGTCTTGAACCTTTCTGATAGCTCCAATTACCTGAACTTCTTGACAGTGGGATAATAAATCTGAAATTTTCTTTAAAATGTTGGAAGAAATTTTCTTTGCAAATTCCTGCTATCTGAACTTCCAAAATAGTGCCAGTCCAACAGGTTGTGGGCCTTCAAGATGGCAGATACGTTTCTGCCATTTGGAATACTGCCATATCTGCTATTACTTTAGGCTACTTTCCAGTTCATTGGCATCACTAACTCTTGATATGTTTGAAGGYTAGCCAGCTGGCTCTAAGGCATTTTGCCTCTGCAAGTCATCCTACCTCCACCTCTGATGCTAAAAGATAGTGCTATAAAGCACCAGGGCATTGCTAAACATGATACCACCCATGTTTGCACTTTCATCCCTCTCCATGGCCAGTAAACCTTGAGCAGGACCAGCAGCAGAACCCTGCCTCGGGCACCCCTCAGGGCAGGTAATTTCCAATAAAGACAATAGAAAATCATTAGGAAAAAAAGCACTCCTTGAGTTTTCAGTTGGATCTGTGAGGCAGTGACCACAACTACTGTGGACTGAATCTCCTTTGTATGTGCCTTAGCATCAGGAGAGGATCAGTCAGTGAATTATTGCTGAGAAATCCCAAGTGGCTAAGTCAGGAAGTCCTGACACCTACAAATTGTGGAAGAAAAGTGCCTTCCTCATCTGCCAATAGCTTTGCAAAAATATGCAGTAATAAATTCTCCAACTCAAGAAACCTTGACCTACTCATTCCTTTTGAGATGAACTAGTTATATTTTTAAGTTGTGCATTTATACATATGTATTCTTGTTTTGTATTTTCCCAGAGTTCCTCTAATAAAAGTAATTCTTATTCTTTGAGGCAACACGAGTCTGCCTGTATAGTTGTTTACTTCAGAAACTATTTCTCCTCCTATTACGAAGCTGTCCAGTCTTAACATTCGGTCTCATATTTTTTTATTTCTTGAGATCAACACCTCAGCAAAATCTCCTCACTCCTCAATGAAGTTTCCGACTCAAAAAAAAAATCCCAGATTATAATTTTGAACATAACCATGATCAAAAAATGAGTTCAGCTTGTTACCCTTTGCCTACCCAGTCTCATCACTCCACTATTCACATGACAATAGTCTAATTTTGTTTCTCTCCACATTTTACCTTTCCTACAATTAACTGAAGTAATGTTAGTCTGGTGTTACAATGTTTGTACTGAAAGTACCAGACTGCAAGTCCACTTTGAAAGGTCTAGTCCTAGAAGGAAAATTAAACCTGCTTCCAGTGATTGATGGTCCTACCTCTGGAACTGGATGGAAGAGAAAATGCCATAAGAGTTGACTGGCTGTAATGCAGAGAGGGATCTCTAAGTTCAAGTGAAAATTTAATACAAAACCAATAATGCACAGGAAACCGGGCARCAGATTAGAAATATTCTGTAAAAAAATAAATTACTGTTTTCAAGGATCTTATTAATTTGTTGTAAATGGGTAAGTGATCACCTCTGATATGCCTTCATCTTATATGATCACAACACTTTTTCAGCTTTGCRTGCAGCCTCCCTAACACCCTACTTTAGGCAAAATAAAGTGAACCAAGAAAACCACTAAGGGGACACAGAAAGTCTGATGGCTCACAAGTCCCAAAATCCATCTCCTTAAATTTAATTAATTTCCTTTTCTGAAAGGAGGTCAGAGTCCTCAATTGATCAAAAAAAGTTGTGCAGCTTTAACCAGATTAAAAAAAAATGAAACCAACAAACCTTCCCATAAACAATAAAATTCCCTTTCTTTAAAAATATTCTTGATTTTCAGAGGCATGATAAACATCCTCACATGAGACACAAAAAATGCCAGCATTTCCCTGAACTGAACACTACTTTTTACAATAGGAGTGTGAAGTCAGGACTTTAAAAAAAGGTCCAGTTCCTCTGTGATTTCTCCTTTCGGGAGGCCCCCTGCTCTCCTACTGGGTACTGTGAGTTATAAATAAGCCCTTCATGGCACAGTCTAAGTTACGTTTACCATCTGTCTCCTCTTTGTGATCTACTTGCAGGGAAGACTCCATTATATAAGAAAACCATATTGTGAGAGTAGGAAACACTACTTGCAGCCAAAGCACTAAGAAGAGGAAAACACAGCGTTAAAATATTTAAAGAAATATTAAACAGAACTGGAAAGAGGAGGGGAAATGTTCATCATTTATGTCCTTCCCGTAACTGCTCTGGAATGACACTACCAGTTGTTGTACTAAATTACAGATACTGAAGTAGATACTAAAATTATCRTGCATAGGGGAAGATCCTGAGCTGGCAAAAAACCATCAGTTTCACTGAAGCCAATGAGTTATGACAATTAATACCAGCTGTCTAAACCTCACTTTTTGTATAATACAAAATGCAAAGCTACTTCCACGCATTTGTATTTCCTTCGTTAAGTCTTTATAATTTAAAGACCAGAATGCTTACCAGCAATTGACCCAGATAATTTAATTTCTTATACAATCTTTTCCTCAATCTTTGCATTTATYGCGCTTCAACATTTATTGAGAGTCTCATAGTTTTGTACACTAATCCTTGCAGATAGGGTGTTATTTATAAAAACATATTTATTATAAAGGATGTCTGTGTTTCTTTATATAGGTATAAACACTCCTAATGCAACAGTGCCATTCAGTCCAACTGCTAAAAAAATGTAATCACTCATCTCTGTACAAAAGCTGTTGATTCCTTACTCCCTTCAGATACTGTTATGGGGTACACAGGGTCCAGAGCAAACATAGTGAGGATTGAGAGACTGCTCTGGTAGTGGGGAAGTCCTGCTGGGATCTTCTGGCCCATGATTTCATGTTCCATGGTATCGGCTGATCCTAATCACAGATAAATTCTGAACTGAAGTCCCCAAGAGAAAAATCAGTATGTTTTACCCCACGCCACAGTTCCTCCATTCCCCGCTGTGCCCAGCAGCTGAAGATGAACCGTATGATTTGCGCTCTACTCTTGCTGATTTCTCTGACAGGACTTCAGAGATTAAGGTAATCCAGACACTGGACATGAAGCGCTATTGCAATTTGTGTCTTCCCTTCCCCACTGACAGGACACAGCCGATCTGCCTCTTCTCAGAAATGCTCTTGGCCAACTCAGCCTGAACCCAGGGGTGGTCCCCCACAGTGGTCACGGCCTGAGCTCTGCCTCTGCCGCAAAGGAGAGGTCTCCAGGGCTTCCTAGAGATACACTGCTGCTCCCGCTTGAGCAACACTACCCTGCTGGTGGTGCTGATGCCTGTAAAAGCCAGATCATGTGTGACACCTTCACCTGAGCAGGTATGGCTGCCCTCGCTGCACGGCAAAGAGTCACTTCCATTGCCTCCTCCACTGTTCTCCCCATGCCATGAGCTTTCCCCACAGCCTCCCCACAGCCAGCTTCACCATGGCGCTGGTTCTTGTTAAAGGGGTTTCAAAGCTGAATAACCACCTAGAGTAAATGCTCGTCTGACTTCTTCCACTGAGAAAAACTACTCGTCTAATATATTCCAGATGCGACTAGAGAAGGTGTTCCTTACTAACTTATTAAACCATCTAAGCAGCTCTTGTATTTCACCAGACTGTGAAATATGTATTTTAGTTGTATAGTCATACTTCTGTATACTCCTTAATTAAYACACTTGGCCCTCTTATAAGACTAATTATAATTTATCTTTTCATTTCATTGGACAATTTTCTAAGAGATCCAACGTCTCTTAAGACCCAAGCTCTAAGGTTAAGAGTACAATGTTTTCTAGCATATGGCTATTTGCTCATTAACTTTTGAAATACTAACATGTTTCATTAAACATGCTTTTTTGGATACTTATTGTATTAAAAGAAGCCCTTATTTACCTAAAACAAACGTGATAATGAATAGTTTGCAAGCCGTCACTGAAGCCCGGTATTTTCTCCCGAGCCACGCTGGTTTACAGCCATCACTTCTGGGTGAAGCAGAGCCAACGGACGCACTCAGTGTGTCCTCGCTGCCGAAGATCACACCAACAAAACTGAACGCCTCTGCACGTAGAGACACGCGGCTTACGAAAATCGAGGATTCATGGGATTTTAAACTAACTTTTATGAACGGCACATCACCCACCGCGGGTCCCTCACGGCAGGGCGGGACGGCCCGCCCGGGCTCCGCGTCCCCCGGGCCGCCTCAGCGGGGCCCCGGCGGGCGCAGCCCGCACCCCTCGCAGCGACTTCGGTTAAACTGCTGCGGATCGCGCCCGGCCCCGGCCCCGGCCCCGCGCCGTGAGGAGCCCGCGCTCGGCGCTCCCGGCACCGCTCCCGGCAGCGCTCCCCGCACGGCTGCGGCTGCACCCGCCCCCGGCGCTGTCCCCRGTGCGTGGCCCTCCCCGCCGGGGCCGCGGTGCGAAGGGGCTGCTGCCTCCGCAGTCCTGCGGGCTGCGCTCGGCCCGGCCGCCGGCGCAGCGGAGCGGGCGGCTCCCGGCGGTGAGAGGAGAGGCGCTCCCGCCGCGGGTCCGGCCGAGGGGCGCCGCGGGCAGCGGGCCGGGCAGGCAGCCGCGGCCCCGCCGCACGCCGGGGGAACGGGGCGGGCTGCGGGCGGCGGGGAGCGGAGCGGGGAGGGGGGTCCGAGCCGGCCGAGCCCGCGCTCTCCCCGCGGCGGCGGAGCCGCTCTTACCTGTGCGCTGCCCGCGCTGCGGCTCGGGGCGCTCCGGCGGCGGGCGGGCTACGCTGCCGAGCGCCCCTTGGCTGCGGCCGCCGCTCCGCCGCTGCAACTTTCCATAAAAGTCGCGACGCGCGCCCGGCGCCCGCATTCCAGGCGAGCCCCGCGCCGCGGCAGCTGTCCCGGCCCGGCCCGGCTCGTCCCCGGCCCTGCGGCTCRGCGCGCCGTGCCCGGCCCCTCGTTCGCCGCGCGGAGGACGCAGCCAGGCAGACACCCCCCCACACCCCGCGGACAGCAGCCCTGCCAACAGGCTAATTTTGGGCTGGAAGCAGCCCCGAGCTATAAATAACCGGGGCGGCGACGCCGCCGCTCTGCTGCGCGTCTCTGGCCGCGCCGGTCCTGCCGCAGGGCAGCGGGCGAGCTAGAGCTCCAAGGGCCGGGCCGGCGGCACACCGGGGGCACCGGGACCCCCCGCCCGCAGCCCCCGCCGCTGCCCTGCCCGCGCTGGTCCCGAGCGCCGCGGCTTTTCTCGGCCCCGTCCCGGAGCCCCCCGCCCCGGTCCCGGCGGGGCTCCGCCAGCCCAGCAGCCGAGGGTCAGCCCCGCTCACCGCCGCCGCAGCCCCGGCGCGCCGCCGCTGGCCCCCGGCCCCTATCAGCGCGGGCACGCAGGGAGCGCTCCGCTGCGCTGGTCCTGCCCGCACCGCGGGGGTTTTATACCTACGGCGGTCCGGTCCCGGGTCGGTTTATGGCACATGGAGAGCGATCAACTAATAATAGTAATGTGACAGTTCGCTGATGGAGCGGGGAGGAATCTTCCTCGTGCCAGACTAGAGGAGTCTAGCAGAGCGCGGTGTCTCAAAGCAGCGCCTGTCTCTGGGCACTTTACAAAGCAGAGGCAGAAACGTGATTTTATTACATCTGAATATATTCCTTTTCCTGCTTAAAGACGACTTGTTTCTTACATGTTCAATTGCAAGGTCTGCTGAGCAGAACTTTCTTCTTCCTATCTCCTATCTTGTGTCTGCCCCACTGGAGCCTAAGTTCCAGCTGGATTATCAACACTAGGACAATGACCACATGACCTTAGGCTGTGCAGATCTGAACAGCGGCCATCAAAGCTAAAACACAAAACGGGTTGGCCTTTTGAAGGACRGAGCAGGCACTTTCCCCCAGTGCCACCCTCGGAGCAGCCATACTGAACCCAAGGCACAGGGCTGGCGCCAGGGCTTCCGAATCCAAGGACCCGGTGGATTTCAGCAGACGAACTCATGCAACACATAAAGCAAATTTGGGCAGACCAAAGCATTGATACATTGCCCTTCTACAGCTGTAAGGGTTAGACTCTTTATGTCCYCGATTTCATTATTGATATTACTCCACAAAGCAGGTCTTAATCCACAACTGGAGCTCAGTACAGCAGTTTGGCTTGGAAATAATCCTGAAAAAACTCATCTCCTAAAACCAAAYAGAGACACAACAGCTTGGCGTAGAGCTGTATGCAATGAAACTGGACAGGCAAAAGCTGTTCCCATTCAATATTTTTTCATTTAYGTAGTAACTTTTGAAACAGATGGTTTTTGTTGATTTCAGGGAGCAAATTCCAATTTCAGGATGACTTAACTGGTATCAAAATTCCTGCCGTATTAAATAAATTTGCATTAGATTTCAAGAACTGTGCAAATTCAAGTTTTAGATACAGTTATATGAGCAACAGTTGTTTCACTGAAGTATTTTATTTTATATACACAGCTGCAGTTCATTTAGGCAATAGAAAGGCCACAAATACTCTTACTGACACTTGATTTGACACATTTACTTTGATAGAAACCAAACACTACAAACGTGAAGAATAATAATCATTAAGAACACATTTAAAGTGAGATTATTATTACAACTAAATTACAAATTATACAAATATTTGATTCTTGTATAATTCCTACGCATTCAACATTTCTAATCTTAGGAGTACCATTATGGCAGAAGAGGATGGCTTTTAAATTTAGCTTGTTCTTATTAGCATGGAAAGTATCATTCAAAACTATCTAAATTCTGAGGTTATAAACTAAATTCTGAGTTTGATTATGAATTCACCAGAGTAGAACTGCACCATTCTATCACTGCTGTGGTGCAGCTCCGGCACTTGTGTTTTCAGAGGTGGTGCACTTCCGAAGTTCTTAAGCCATGTGGSTGGTTATCAACAGATATTCTGTGCACACCTTCCAGATAAAGGTGTAGGTTATAAGAGAACTGGTTCCAGTTCTGTTACAAGGGGAGAGCCATCTCCCATTTAAATTTACATCTCTGTCTCTGGAGTCAGTTCTATATTCAGAATAGATGAATGCTTTCTAGAAAAAGATCCAAAAAGACCAGAGGAGATAAAAAGCCTACCCAGATGTATCTGCACATTTCCCTGTCTCTCTCTTCCCTTCAGTCTCTGAATCAAGCTGTTGGTGGCATCTTCTAACAAGCAGACCCTGCATTTCTTCTTTTGGATGGGAAATATATTAATTCAATTTCCAATCCAATTCCGWGGACTTTTGAGTGCTCTGTGAGTGTATGGAAGTGCTCCTGTTTTAAAAGGACACATATATAAGTCAGATACTATGAAGTTCTGCCCCATTTTCTAAATATTTTGGTGTTTCATTAGACCTTTCTCATTCTTCTGTTTAAAACAATCCTTTCATTTTTGACAGAAGACCAGCTTTCCAGGTTTCACTTTTTTCCAAGTATCTGGAAACATTCATAATCTCATGTGCAATGCTGCTGCACTTTCTTCAAGAGTTTTTTGTAAATAATATGAAAATCTCAATATACCTTTACTTCTGTGAAAAAGTGCATTTCTGTTTCTCTGCGGTGTATGCTAAGGTATAATTTTCTTCATGTCATTTTATTAGACCATAAAAATCAGAGCAGACAGTTTCCTTTGTTAACTAGAGGTCGTACATTTGCTGTAGGATATGCCACTTACTCTGTCACTTCTATTTCCAGCTCTTGCTATCGATTCTGAACCCAACAAGACCCCTTTACTGTTCCATTTAATTTCATTCATAGACTTGCAAAAAGCTGCCAAAATACAGACAGCTTAAACATATTTATCTGCTCAAAAGTTAAGTGAGATGGGTGGAAAAAAAACTTCACATGCCCGTATTGAAGACACATTGCAGAGAAAAAAAAAGTACAGCATGGAGGATGGTGCCAAGCTCAGCAAGTTGAATGGTGGAAATAGGCCAAGAATAGCATTTGGAATTTCTGTTTTATTACACATAGAGTATACTCTTTTTTGTTAAATAATCAGTTGGCATTTCACACAAGTACTATGACACATTTTCATCATTTTTGTATTTATCAAATGAGTACAACAAAGGAGCAAAACGTTGGCTTCCGTAAAATCTATGAATTACACAGGCTCTCCTTTTGAATAGCAGCATTTTGGGTTGTGTTTGCAACACAAGTTGAAATGTTTCTAGTCGAAGTCTGTTTTGATATTCTACATTTTAACAACATGCTTGTCAAGTATCTGAATATTTGGAGTTACTCTTTGTAATTACTTTGCATTTTTTGACACAGGATAGATTCTTGTGGGCTGGCTTTGTGGCAAAGCATATGTAAGTGTAGGTTTGGAGCCTAAACTAACTATGAAGCATCGCTTCAGTTTACAGAAATTCAAAGATTACAGCTCATCATTATTTATTACCTCTGGAACAGGAAAAACCATTACTGCACGGTCCCTCATACCTTCTGAAGGTGCTGTGCTCCTATCCGAAATCCAGGGTTCCATAGCCCGAGCCACAGTTTTACACTGCACAGAGATGGCCACAATTGCTTAAATCTCCTCTTAAACAGACACCTGACTTCTCACAAGGAAGGGAGGAAGACAGAAATGATCTAAGTATAAAACACTGCCTTCAATTCTGTTTCATTATTAATAAATCTTATCATACATACTTATTTAAAAATATATTTTGAAATGCTACATATGAACTGAGAATAACATTGGTTTATTTACCACCATATAGAGTAGTAATGGTTTTAGAACAAGGATTTAGAAYTTAAATTAACTGGTGAAGCTAGCATAGCTTTTCAAATACAAATAAGTATTTTAAAACACCTTAATGATGTTTAGATATTTTAAACCCAAATAAAGTAAAAAACGCATACTGGCAGTCATTCCTGCCTAAATGGTGCTTGCATTTCCTGCACTGCTCCATTACACTGTAGTACAAAATGGCTGCTTACACCCACACAAATGCAATTCTGGGGCAGGGGGCAACATGTTCAGTTCTGTGAGTATGACTGCTTTACTGCACATGTCACGTGAATCAGAGACTGCATATACCCCAGCCAAAACACCTTCTAGATCTAGACACCTAATGATTTGGAGACTCTGCAATGAACATTTTGTACTATAAGCTTTTAAAGGAAACAACTCCATCAGCTTCACTTACGAATTATTTGTGCAAAAGTACAGTATTTCATAAATAAACTTTACCCRAGTATTACAGAAAAAAGCTTTGGGATACATGAAATATAAATACAGCGACAGCTGAGCTGCAAAATTAATTTAGGTATATACACTAATACACTCCCCAGTTCTTTTCACAGATGTACATTTAACCTCCCTGAGTCCTTTTCCATACTTAGTGACACGGTGCATTCCCAGATGCTTGCTCAGTAACAGCCACGGCAGCTTCGGCATTAGAGAAAAGGGTGGGAAGGAGCACATCAACGTGCACTCCCTGGCCTTTACCATGGATTGTGAGCTTACTGTACTTTTGCTTCCAAGAGCCCACTGGTCATGACAGGCCCATGCCCACTGACACAGGCCCCGACGTGCCTCAGTGAGTCTGCCCCGAGATAGGCCATCAACAGCTCCGTGTGGCGGATCAGCAGCTGGGTGAGGTCTTCAGCCAGGCTCTCCATAGTTGAGTATCTCACCTTTTCAAAATCAAAAATGTCTTTGAGGAAGAAAAGCACTTGATCCTGGGTGGAGGGGGAAAGGAAAAGCTTGTATTCACTTACAAGAAGGAAAAAAAGTTCGCAATGCTGGAGCTATTTCTTTAACACTTTTCCTAAAAGCTTCCAATTATGTATTATTTTGGTGCTGAGAGAGGAACGTGCTAAAACAGCCTTTGCAAAACAGTTCCAGGCTTAAAACATTTAATATGAAAATACTTATTTTTCATGGTTTCTTACTGTTAGTCTTAATCTTAGGAAAATGAAAATTTATACTTATTTATAAGATGCTAATTTATTTTAATCAGAATTTTTTTTTAATTTAGAAAAGTGGTAATTGAAAAAAAGTTACAAACCTTGAAGAAGCAGCATAGGTCATAAAGGGAATTTCTAGGGCCCAAAAAGCCCCAGGCTAAAACAGGGCTGATATGTTCACATATAGCATAGAAATGTGCAAAAAATCCATCAGGCACCTAACGATGTAAAAATTGTAGACAAAAGTTACACAGTAAATTCAGTATAAAGCTCTATTATTTAACATTAAGTCTTCATAAAAGCCTAACGCTTTCCTCCTAAGTTTAATAAAATCCTCCAAAGGTGGAAGTAAGGAGCTGCTGGCACAGAGGAGTTCTACTGAGCCCCTTCACAGAGAGGTCAGGATGCAGAAGGGGCTGAGGGAGGCTCAACAGAATTCCTGCTGCTGGTGAGGAACATGGTACTTCAGGCAGGTAAAGGGGCAGGGCTGAATTTGATTCAGCAGTGGAGATCATGCAGGGAGATGGGGCTGAGAATCCCAGCACAAGCAGGTGAGATACAGGATTAATGACTTTGGTCTGCAGAAGCCTGAGATCCCTGTGTGGGACAGTAAGTCAGAGAAATTACTGTCACCACCACTGACTGGACCTAAACTAGGTTGAAAATCTGTCAGTGAAGACTTTTTGCTAAAAAAACAGATATTAGGGCCCCCGGGGCTAAACTTCTACAACTGGCAAACCTCTTGTCTAAACTAACAAGTCCACAGGACTAAGGGCTGATCTCTCATTTATTTTGCCAAGGCTACAAAATAGAACTTCCAATTGTTAGGAGCAGATCAATAGCTTTGTTCCACATAGTCTGAAGGGTAACTTACCTTCATTTGCTGTCTTTTCTGCTTCAGTACTGACCAACAGCTTGAAGCCACAGCCTAATCGTAAAAAAAAAAAACCAACCAAACCAAAAAGCAAGCCCAAACAATTTTCCATCTTGAAAGAACTCATCTGCAGAATACTGTATTTCTGTATTCTGTATTTTGGGGACATGTATTTTCTTCAATTGCAATCTCATCATAACACAAAGTTTAAAACTATAAAACGGCAGCTGATACAAATAACCAAATTTATACGTAGCTCATACTTGCTATTTCAGATCTATCTTCGCAACATTTTCATCAGTTTAATTCAAATGTAATTGGCATCCTTGACTGATTTTACAGTTACCACAGCCAGCAACACTCCCTGGGTTTAAGTGAGGACCAGTCTCTTATACGCTAAAGTGTGTGCTCAGACATAAGTAACTATTTTAGATATTAAGTGGCCATGTGAACACATTGAACTGTACTTGTTCATTTTAGCAAAAACATTCTTGCAATAGCTTCAGATTCAGCTGCGGAGTTTTGTCCAAATATGGACCTGTGAAATACAATATACCAATATCAGTACTGGGCTTTTTCCCCTCATAGCCTGTAACGATCCTCGTCTGACTCTCCCTCAGTACCGCAAGAGAATTTACCACACAAAAAGCACAACGGTACCACRTAACTACCAAAATATATGCACGTTACCTTTTCTTTTTCCTCTACAGGAGATATTTCAATTGAAAGACAAAATAAAAGGAGAACTGGAAGTTTACAGATAAAAACAGATGAAACGACAGTTTCTGTACCAGCTGACCATGGYAGTAGCCTGTGTCTCTAACAGAGGTATGAGATCTGACAAATAAACAGGCACATATGAAAAATCATGAATTGCAATCAACATTTGAATGCCTGTACTGTATTAATTTACTTTTGTTTCCTTGCAACTTTGTGCCTTATTGCTAAATCTCTGGTCTATGAACCAAAACCTGGATCTAATATTTAAGATGTGGCTAGCAGAAACTTCCCTTCTAAAATTCTGCTTCCTCAGAGAAAACTCATCTTTGCAGGACAAGTTAAAAGTATTTTCTCCAACACATTCAATCATTGTCTATGCTTTGGGCCCAGACTTGCAGCTTTTAAATAGCTATTATGAAAAACAGTCTGTTTAATTTTTTTGAGGAGCATCTCAGGTACACACTCAGTTATACTGGAAGCTAAACTGGATTTTACAGTGAAGGACAGTGTAGTTTCTTTGCTTCCAATTTAAGGTTATTAACAAGATAATATACACAGTCTTTATCCTGCAGTTGCTGGATTTATTCTTGGGTTTAGATTGTGCTTTAAGGACATAAAGCACAGATCACCAGAAGAACAGTTTCAGCATATGTAGAAATTTCTGTCAGAATGCTCACACCAATGTTATATTGATCACACCATCTAGGTATTGCAATGTATTGCAGATCAATTAGTATTATAATTTCACATGAATACTTACTGTTTCTTTAAAAGAGGAATTTAACCAGCGGTTATTTACTACATTCTGTATAGATATTGGTGGATTTTCTAAATCTTCAAATGAATCCATTAATATGAAGTCCAGAACCACATCATAAAAATTCAGATTTTTCACCTATATTAAATAAGAACATGAACTAAGTCACCTAGTTTCTCTTTCAGCAGTGGAATTCAGCATGCATCATATTCTAACGCTGTATTAACATACAGATTTATGATTGTTTTTAATGGATATTAAAAATACTTTGTCAGTAAAGGAGAAGTTAAAATATGTTTTGTGATTTCTGGTACTAAACTGGTGAATGCCATTTCTTTAAATCAGCAATATAAACAAAAAGAGTTGCCTTTCCCACAATTCTGAACTGTAAAAATATATTTTTAGATCCTGTGGCATTATGAAGGGTAAAAACATTTTTCAGAAATGCAACTCACTCCTCTAGCAGCAAGTTCCATTTCGGTATTATCCCAGTGATCTGTTTGTTCCAAAAAATATATCATTTCATCAAAGACATCTTCAAATTTCTTTGGATTCTGTAAAGTAACAGCAATGAGTATCAAGCAAATGTAACAAGAGATATGGTTTATTTACACTGGACAGTGAATTCTGATAGAAGTTACATAAACAATAAGACATTAAAAAAAGGCTTTTACCTTTCGTGCTCTCACAATTAAAGCAGACAAAATTTTTCTTCCACTTTCAGCAAGAAATATTCTGTTTGCTGTTTCTGAAAGAATTATCTAGAAAAGGGTTCAGAAAATATAGACATATTCATTCACAGGTTATACTAAGTGACCTTAAACACTTCAATCAAATTTCATATAATTATCACCTCTAGTATAGCTGGCAAGTTCCTACTAAGCCTTTGGTGCAAAGGTTCCAAAGCCAATCATAAGATTGGGACTCCTCTGCAAATACATCTCATTTTAGAMTTACAAAAACGCAAAAGCAACAAGAAAATACTTAAATACAGATTACATTACAAAAATGCTTGCAGAGAGAATGCATTCAGTTTCAGTGTCACATACTTTAGTTTAGGCTTAACAAGACAGACAAATCACTCTTTACTGCATACCTGAAAGGCTTGTCGAATACAATGAAGCTTAGCAAGGAAGTCACTGTCTCCTAGACATTCAAACATTTCAGTCCTATGTAAAATAGAAAAGTTTTCAAAGACCATTAAAAAAAGAAGCACAAAAATATCTGTCTAATTCCTAGAGAAAACACCTAGAAATGATTTCTAGATAGAATATTTAACTTTAATTCTTGTTTTTCTTGAAAGTAATTAAATAGACATAAATCAATACCTTAACACTCGTGAATAAATTTTGCCTTCTTCTGCTAAGTGCATGGCTTCTTCATACAAGGGGCAATGGCAAAGGGAATCCAGACCATATGTGCTACGAACCTCTCTGTGCTCTGAAAGCTGCAAAAAAATATTTATTCAAGTTCATTAAAGAGCTTGCTGATATAATTTTTGTAAAGATAAAACAAAGAAGTTTTCCTGATATTCTACTGAAAGATGCATTCTTTTCTGCATCTGCTTAAAACAAAGGGGAAACAATCAACTAGTGAACACAATAGATACAGCACAAGACTTACTTTGTAACTCTTAAAATCTGCAAGCTACAGTTTCAAGTTTCAAAACTTTAACCAATAAAATGAAGGCAGCTTACTTTTGTGTTTAATTTGCCTACTTCAGTTTTTGAATCGTCTAGTTATATCTAATGGGTCTCAAAGCTGTTTAAAGAAAATAATTGCCAGGACACAAAGTACAGAATGATTGCACCATGCAAATCTTTAGGAAGCTGGAAATAGTAACATCCTCCCACCCCGGTTTTAGTTTCACTGGTAAATAAGTCTGACAGTTACCAAAGCACACTGTATAAACCAAGCATTTTATACTACAAGCTCCCTAAAAGGTCTTCATTATTGGTAGTTTTAATTCTATGGTTATCATATAAATAAACATGAACTTGTAAACATTTTTAAAGAAAGAAAAAAACAAAACCAGATTAATAAATCAAAGCACATAAATAATACAGAGAACTCCTCTTTACAGGGTATCATATTTAATCCACAGAACAATGGCTAGCTACAATTTCCACTACAAACATTACATCATATTATTAATGATCAAAAAAAAAAMAACAACCCTGATGTTTACACATCATTCAGTTTAGTTAATGACCAGAATATTAACTCTAGCCTTTTTAGACTTTTTTTTCAATATCCTGCATGGGGCAAACAAACCTGTGTTTCTAGGCTATAAAAACAGCCTAGGAACACCTTTAAAAATAATTCTTAAGGTAATTGAACTATATAAATGTTGACACATATCTTAGAATGRTTTTAAAAAATCATATTAAAGTATAACTTTACGTTAAACCTCCATTAAAATTTGCAAGTAAATATATGCTGAGCAGCTTTTCCTGTCACTGAGGTCATAGAGCCAAGTGCTGTATGAGACTTCATAAAGTCACAAATCCATATGATCCCACTGTGCCTTCTCCACACACTCCAGTTGAGCCCATTGTAGCACCAACAGTTTGGCCAAGTTGGTTTTCCTGCTAAAGGGAGAATACAAACCCATGCCAATACCTGCTTTCGTCCATGAAAACATTTAAGCACATGGGTAAGTTCCAGATTTCAGCCCAGAGCTGGTGTTCTGAAAAGTGTCACACATTGTTAGATGTTGTTTATTTGCTGGAACTTACACTGTGTTTTTTTTATCACTCATACCAGTATCCTTTTACTGTTGGCAAATACATACAATTCCTTCCACGAATTGTCAGGTTCCATTTTAAATTGATTTGTTTGGCTAAAAACACCTGCTAAAACCAAAYCAAAAAAAACCCTGTACTTCTATAGAGGTTTCTATAGATTTCTTGAATTCAGACTAGAGTGACAAGACCATAGCCAGAGAATAAATGAAGGAATAGAACTTTTAAGGTCAACAAAATACACTTAAATGAGTAATGTTCACTTTCAGAATTCATCTAGCCTGAAAGTATTTCCATTCTAAAAGTATGTGTTTGTTTATAAGTTGTTTTATTGGAAGAACAAACCGGAATAAGCTGAATTCCTGAAAGAGACCAACAGCTTTTAAGACAAAAGATTTGTTTTCAATTTAAGAATATTAATCATAGCATCTAAATGTATTTGGCAYTTGCTAATTGAAAAAGCCCACCTGAAAATTCATGCTCTTATTAAACCATGAAAGCCATAAAGCTTTTAACTGAAAATACACAGGATGGAATAATTTAACCAATTGAAAGAAACAGGAATATACTGATTTCTTTCAGATGTAAAACATCAATAAACACACACACACACACATATATAAATACATAGTGTAATAGCTAGAACAGGTATAAACAAGAAAAAGTGAAAAATCTTTACTCCAGAATTTCTTTTTCTATGTTATGGCTAAGGAAGTATTAACTGTGGAACAATACATACATATTTTTCAAAGTAAAGACCAAACCAGAACACAATACAAGTGCTAATTTATTTCTTACCTGATCCAGCTATTACTGAAGCCATAAAACATTCCATTTACATTATTTCATTTGCAAAACATGAGAAGAAATAGATTGTGAACACATATGCACTTGGTAAACAGCTGCCCCTCTCTTGGAGGTTATCATTTCTGTGGTAAAAGGGATTGTATTAGTTTTTACTAGTGAACTTCAGGCAAATCACCTTCTTCAGATATTCAGAGAACTGACTGACTAGGGCTGAATTAGCACTGGTGATTTCTACAGTTATATGCAGGTAACCTTCCTCTGCTGCCAGCACCTGAGATGATAACATCGTTACAAGTGAAGATGCCTGATCATTGCCTTTGTGGTCACAGATTAGCACACAGACTGATAGCTGGGAATTGTGTGAGGCTCTTGATTATATTTAGCTTTTTTTTTTTTAGAATTCTTCTCATGCTAAGAGAAGAAATAAAATAGCTCTTACGGCTGTAATGTGCATTATTGAGCTCAAATGAAGAAAGCAGTTAAATCAACTGGCTACTAAGCAGGAGAGACAGGTCTAACTATTCTTCCACCGAGAATATGATTCTGATTGCAGATTGAAGTTCCAACAAATAATATTTGGAAAGGGGGAGCAAATTCCTCTACCACTGACTTCTCTTTGCATGCAAAAAGTGAAGAGGAGAAAAAGTAAACAAACTGAAAACCAGAAACTAAAAGGACCTCTAACTGTAACTAGAAAAGGTGATTCCAGACAAGCTCTGAAGCTGCACTGTTAATGCCCCTGGAGTCACCATGGAATTTCTTTTGATGCTTTCTAGTATTTAAAAATATGTTGCTATATGATTATTTTATATGTAGACATAAATAATGTATAGATGTAACATAGATTATTATGCTCTAAATGGTCTCGGAACCAGTAATGGCCATTCTCTGAGATTAAATAAGGTGAAAGCTTGCATACATGAACACCCTGCTTCTAAGTAAAATTAGCTGAAGATGCTCTGGACACATATCCGCTTTTGTAATGTAGCAGAGTTCAGCTATCAGAAAGATTCACAAATTATATTCAATATTTAACAACATGCAGAGCATGCGACATTTTCTAGATGAGACCCTCCCAAGATGACACCAAAAGGAAAATTTTGTTGTAAAAGTCTCTGAGGACTTCTTACTTTTGAGGAAAGAGGCAGGAGAAAGGTTAGTTTTCAATTAGATGTCTCACTATAACTACCTTACATAAATTGGCATCTGTTCATGATTATTTATTCAGGTACCTTTTTATCCCACTATGTACCCCTAAGCACCGTGTAACTTTCCTCAAGAGGGCTTCAGTATTTATCAGAAGTTATCAGAAAGCCCCAGCATCCACATCTTGGCATTACAGGTAAGTTGGACACTTGAAAGCTCCTTGAGTCCTTTCTTGCTATTCTGTAGTGATCACTTCTGTGCACAGCCACTGCCACTTTGAGACTCTTCACACACCTCCAGGGATCACAAGGAGCTCCATCACAGCTACCAACAGTGCTGGCAGCTGCCAGTAACACAGAGGCTTATGAATATGGACCTGATGTGCCAGCCCCTAAATGTCTGTTACTTCCTCAGTGTCACGGGGGGGTACGTGGAGAAGAATATGAAAATGCAGACAAAGAAGAGATAAAAAGATTATTGACATTATAGCAGCAATTTCATATTGTAAGGCTTTACTTCTATCCATTCAAGGCTCAAGAAAGAGAGAGAAGTCGGTGACCACTGCAAGGACATTTCTGATGACCTGCAGTGGATGCCTAAGTTCATTATGCTGAAATAATATGTACATCTTCAAAACTCCAAAGCTTGCAGTGCTAACTTGTGTCCCTGCACACAGTGCTGCAGAGCACTCTCTGAAGATTACAACATGGATATTGTTCAGATGCTGATCAGTTTTCTCTGGACAGTTCAGCTTCAGGGCTGTATCTGCACTAAAGAGATGCTGAAATCATTGTTGTAAAGCATCAAACCTTTGCCACTTGCAATAGTTTTTAAGTCTGGGATTCCCTGGCTGATTTGGTTTAAGGAACAGGCTCTTATTTGCCACCCACAAGTTGTTTCTTAATAAATAGAAAAAATTCTCAGCTGTGCATCAAGACCTTGTTGACTACCAAAATAACTACCTACATGAATGTAACAAAAATAAACAATGCCAGACCTTTTAGGAATTCTTGCTTGCTCCTCCTAATAAAAAGGTCAATTTACCGGCACATTCAGCATTCCTCACATTCTGAGAAATGATGCTTACCCTATATTAAAAAAGCTGATGATGATCTCTTTAAAAAACAAAGACATTCAGAGAAAAGATTTTTTTAAAAAATGTAAGTAGCTGCAGGATGAAAGTGAAACTTGTTTTGGGAGTTGGAAGAAGTGATGGTGATTACTAACTAACACATTTGAGATGGTACTTTAATAAACTGAAATGATGAAGTGGTGTGTTCCACCTAAGATCTGGAAAAAACCAGGAAGCCTGATAAAAGAAGAGCATCTAAGGCTTTACTCACAAGTCTAAAAAATCTCCCAAGCTYTGGACCAAGTTAACATTTTAACAAGGAAAGCAAAGCTTATTTGATAATAGAACTACAGATTCAGTACTAGTCAAAATATGGAAATAAGACATGATAAATGCATGTGCACTGACAACAAAGAGGCAGCAACAAAGCTCACTGTCAGGGAGAGCAGGAAAGAGGTTCTGTTAGGAAGATGGAAAAGATGCCAGGAAAAAGAGGGCAGAGGCCTTTATCTGGCACACTCACTGCTGTATTCTTGCCAAAGGTGGCAGCTATTTTGATCACAGTAGATGGAAAAGACTACGAAAAGCACGATGATGATCCTAATCGTCATCAACACAAGGTGATGTCAGACAGCTTCAAATGGGGAAGAAAATACCATTATTTGTAACAATAGACAGTATTAATAACTTAATTAGGGCAAATAGTTGTGTTTACCATCCCTTCTGCAGTGCTAGAGCCTAAGTGTGTTTAAGAATAGAAGTCTGTCTGGCCATAGGAATGGCAACTGTGTCTAAAATGTCTTTATAAGGATTCAGGCACCTGGGTATGGTAGGTGCAGACAGGCACAAATCTGTGTGAGAAGTCATCAAATGAGTGATCCTCAGCACCCTCTTGATATCAGCCATAGCCAAGATGAAGTTTTTGCACACCCTCCTGCTATCCTGTAGAGCTCATCAAAAGGGCATGTGATGTAAACCCTGCCAACTGTCCCAGTTTTGTACAGCTCTTTCCTATATTTTGTCCTAATATAACACAGCACGATTCTTGTTGCCTCCTAAGCAGTATCCCTATCAATTTCCATTCAAGCATCTATCYGTGTCCTGTTTTATGACTGTTCTCTCTCCTACGGGCACCAAGTTAAATTTGACCTGACTGTGTGTCAGCACTGAAACATGAACACAGTTTCCAGCCTCCAAAACCAGAGTCACACAGAATACTCAGCCCTGCTCCTTGGGACAGGATGCAGTGTAGAAGGAAGCCAAGTAACTGTCAACACACAGCTTGCAGCGTGATGAGGCCACAAAAAATGGTGCTACGTTCTAATTTCCTGGAAGGTGAAATTACTAATTCCAGTAGGGCAAAATCACAGAGCAGTATAAACACACATATGAATTTCAGATTTAAAAACTTTGCTAAACATTTCTATCAGGACACAGAGTTTAGGACAGTTACTAGCACTGTAGCTGCAATCAGGGAGCTTATAATGAAAGAACAACTGCCTACATGTCCCTTAGCTGAGACAAATCCGAAGCTGGAAAAGCATCTTAGCCTAAATTAAAACATTCCACTATTTTACTAGTGCAAAAAAAATTAAGAAGAGTAGATAAGCAAAAAGAAGCTACCTGATGTCATCATGCCTAGAATAAAAGAATTTGGTATGTCAATTCTAATCCAGTTAAAGTGATTACTGTTCTCTAATAACAGTTAAAGTGATTACTGTTCTCTAATAACAGTTAAAGTGATTACTGTTCTCTAATAACAGCTGAATACACTGGGAAGTAGTTATTGCTCCTTCTCATTGCTATAATTATTTACAGTACTAATGTGAAGCATTTGTTCCCCCCAGAGGACGGACAAAACGTTAAATCAAGGTAACAATATATGTGTAGAGAACACCCATTCACAGCTTTGTTTGCCCTGCACCACACAACGATGCCCTGTAGCTACAACTACAGAGTTCACAGACCCTGTAATTAAGGCCTAGTGACTCCTATTTAATCCAGAACATTGATGGTGTTCTGACTCGAACACCTAACTGCAAGCTGTTCATGTTTTATTAATCATCAAGACTCCTGTCAGCTAAGAATTACACTAGATTCTTCAATAAAATCTGAGAAAGGAGAGTTTGTTCTACTGGCAAAGGCTAGAACAGCCGGAAAGGAAGAGAACATCTTTGTAACTTTGTCCTGGAAGAATGAGTTGACAGAAAGTGGCTTTGAGGCATCAAAATATGGAGAATATTTTCAGGATATATAAAGACAATTATGTTGCCAATTTTGACTCATTTTTAGCGGATACTGGGACAATATAGCTTTAGGATAGGAGGATGATTCCACTGAGGTGATACATCCTGGGTTTTTCTGTTCGGTTGATTGGTTGTTTTTATCTTTTTTTTGAAGCCAACCAACACAAATGAGTATAAGGGATTGTTCCCATCTTCACATACTTGCAAAAGCACTATGAACATTCACGGAGAAAAAAAAAGAAAGATACAAAATGTATAAACTCTAATGGTTTACAGCTCCTCTCATGAGCAAGCTTGAATTGTGGTCTTGTCCAAATTACAGCAAAGAGTAACCAGTCTCTGTGGATACAATCTTTGTTAGGAATGAATGCTASGCATCACAACTTTATGTGAATTACTAAATCAAGGTAATCACAATTTAATGTGAATTTCTAAATCAAGGTAATTGTGCTATGAAAAAACAAAGCCTATAATAGGCTGTCAAAATGATAATTGCAAAGAATGTGTGTGCAATTCTATCTTTTTGCAAAGTTTAGTGGCTTAGTTGTAGTGCATATATGAGAGCAATATCTATCACAAAATGGATCTATTGAGGCCAATTGCCTCTCCTGTTTTTTGGAGAAGAGTGCTATTCAAGATCACTTCAGCTCCCGGGAGACTACAGGAGACACTCCTCATTCAAGTAAGTGTGTCGCTGCATATGAGACTCTTTCAAATACTTCAAGGGAGCTGTAGCAGATTTCAGCCAATAGACAATGTCCTGTTACCCAAAGATTATTATATATCCTCTGTGCTCTTATCCAAGAAGATTAGAGCAAGTTAGATGAAGTGTATTATGTTGCTAAGGAAGCTTCCCAGTCTGACCACTCAGGAGGCTCCCTGGCAGTCACACTGCACCTCCAGGGACTGTCACTGCTGGGACCGAGGCCCCTCCACAGTGGTGGCTCCTGTGAGCTGTCAGGTCCCCACTTGACTCCCTGCACACCCACTCACAGCCTGACAAGCTTTCCCCATCAGCTCACCCCCAGGTTGCCCATAACAGTCTCAGATCTCTGGTTCCTGTTAAGTAATTTAATCATGGTGCAACAACAGAGAACAGCTCAAACTGGTGCCTCCATACTGTGCATGGAACACGCTAAAACAGGTAGCTGTCAATTTCTAATAGTTTCCTCTTAAAAAAAACCCCAGCTCCAAAAAATACAAAGCCTTCTTCATAGATCTTTATAGTATGGTAAGACAATAGGAAAAAAGAACAGGAAAATAGAATTCATGGTGAAAGGAACTACTATAGCCCCAACTGACTGCTTCTTTACTCATGAAAATGTGACATATTTTTCAAAAGCAACTTCTATTTAGGAGGAGTTACGAATGCATTATGCCTGTACACAAAGGAAAAAAAAAAGTGCGCTAGTTTCAACAAAGCCTTGAAAACGTCTTTTTTTCCCCATAAGAGAAATACACTTCTGTTTACAATGATTAGCAAAAAATTAAGATTCTTCTATTCACTGTTCAAATAGATCAATAAATCTTTAAAAGCAATCTTTAAGTCTTACCTCAGCTGTGGAAACAAAGGAGTCCGTAGATGCAATGCTTAATGTATCTCGAAGGCAGAAATCATCTGCATTATCCTTTACAGTAATGTCTGTATTTTTATCTTTAAATGAAAAGAAAAGTTTATTAGACTATCAGAAAATTCCATTTAAGTCTTGACAGTGTGCTTTGTGTATACTTTAAAACAGTATTTCATTTGGAAGGCACAACATTATACTACTACGAGAGTAAATTCTCTTATGACCCACTAACATAGATAAAGGTGACTGCATTTTTCTGTCTTTAAAGTGGACTTTCAAATATAATCCACAATGAACCAGATGAAGAAAGAAAACTTGCCTAAGGTTTTGCCTTTTCTTTTATAGATCTCTCTATCTTATGATATTACTTTGCTATGTTGATCTAGACCCTCTGTTAAGTTTTTGTCTTGGCTGTGTTATCTAACAAATGCTCAATGTCCTGGACACCAAGCGATACTGTTTAAGAGCCCATTAATAAAGAAAAACACCTGAGTTCTAGTTTCACTTGAATTTGTTTCACTTTCTTCTTCTCATGCCTTTTTTCACTTGCTGGTTCTTCAGGACAGCAAGTGAAATTTTTTATCTTGACTGCATCCTCCTTCCCCAAAAAGCTTCTCCATTGAAATAACACACCCAGAAGCATTTTTGACAGTAAAATTCTTCTTAAAGCCTTTAAAATAACTGATATTTTTTGCTTAAAATCATCTGCAATATAGTTTCTCTCAGTTCTGCTTTATTTTATTCGCAGATTTCAACTGTTGCACCTCTTACATGGTTTCATTTTCACCGTATAGAAACACTTTCACAGAAGGATTAAATAAGTAAATCATTAAGTCAGACTTTGGCTTGATGTGACCCATCCTACATTCCCAGTAGAGTAGATGCATTTATTTTGGGTTACTTTACCTTCAGACATTACACATGTGTTGCTAAAAGTCTGTTTTATTTCCAAGAGTCAGCAGCAACCAGCTACCCAATGTCATCCAGACCTGTTGCTAGGGCAATACTTCATTAAAAACACCATTACATAGTGAAGTGGCCAAATGCCAGTACACTGGGATGGTTTACTCATCACTTGAAACTACAAATCCACATTACTTAACTATTACTTCGGTGGTTGTTACGGTCTTGTTAGTTACAGACTTGGAATGACAGCTCAAAACCTGCATATAACAAAAAATATCTGTCTTTGAGACTATTCACTGAGGGAAAAAATTATTAAAAGTCTGGACAAAGATTTTACTAGATTGAGTTAGGCAAATTGTAATCATAACTTCACTAATATTCATATGAAGTCCCTGATTTTTTCTTACTAGTTCTTTCTTTTGACTTCTTAAAACCAAGAGGAAAAGTACTGCAGCATCCAAGTTGGTTGAGAAACAATCACATACTGGAATCTGAAATGCTGAAACAGGAAACCAAACTGTGGTTTGTAAAGCACTAGCTTGAGGTCTGCATAGAGCAGATGGGTAACATGATGTTTCTTTCTTATTTCTAGCTCATGATTTGCATTAATTCTCTTCTAATATTATATTACATGATTTTCTAATATCACTTTTTCACATAGAAGTTGCTGAAACTGCAATAATACTGTTAAACCCAGGGTAGTATAGGCATCTATAGCCTGGCTGCAGATTTTTTGACTCTCCTTTTTTCAACCTCTCCTTTTGCCTAAGTTGCTTTTACTGTTATATCTGAGTTTATAGCTCAATGATAAGAACACAACCCCAGACTGATTTTGAATTATTGAACTCTGGGTTATATGATTGATTAAATATAAATGGGAATAATGCTATTTAACTAAAATTTATTCCACATATATTTAAAAAAAAAATGGTGTAAATGAAGGAACCACAGCCCAGAATAGCACAGAATCAGGGGTTCTTCTGTAAATCTTTCATTCAGCCTTTTATAGACTACATGAAGCTCTAGAGTTAATAAAATTTTGAATAAATCTATCTTTGTAGAAAAATTCATAATTCCAAGTTTTCTAATATGGCCTAAAACTATCACCAAGCCGCTATGTTCCTAACATGTTAGTGTTTTCACTCAAAGAAAATTCTCACTGCTACAGAAAAAGACACAAAATTTGCATATTATGACAAAAAAAAAAGATGATTAAAAGAAGGTTGGTAATGCTGAGTGAAGTAATACCTTTGGCAAACGATATGTGCATACAAAGCACAGCCTCCCTAAAGAAAACAAAACACCCTTGTCAGCTATTTCTGACTTTGTGGCCACCACCACTCTCATACTCTAAAAATATCCTTAGCCAAGCAGGTGCTTATCAATACTCACACTGTGAAGAGAGTACACTATTATGAAAATTCACTATGGAATTTCACTAGGGTGAAAATTAAGTTCCAGCTGGAGTACATACCATGCAAGTAACAGCAGAACATTCTTAGACACAAGAACACGAAAAAAAGAGACAGTGGCACAAAGAGACTCCTGGAATGAACAGCTGCAAGAGGAACCCACCCACCAGTGCCTGCAACTGCTCACAGTCATCCCTAGTTCTTACAGATTCTAATAACTTCAGGAAAGGAATACTAGCAAGTATGTGAGCTTCAAATATACTTTACGTATTTGAGGAGCCAAGGAGTTATTTTGGGTTCACTTATGTTTGTAAAGAGGATGAAGCAGAGTTTCAGATGTTACCATTAAGGCTCTTGGTTGTAGTGCCTTAAAATGCATATGTGGTTCCAAAGTTAGTTTAAGGTATTAAAAAAATGGAACAATATGGAGGACTGCTAAGGCTTGTGAAATTAATCCTAGCTTTATAAGGTTTTGCAAACAACTATTCAAAACTAAACAAGATTTTAAAAAAAGACCAGACCCAAGCTATTTGTACATCTATTCACAAAGTACTAATCTAGAATAATTATTTGTCTTTGCTCTGGTAGGTTGGCATGGTAAGACAGAGCACAGAGATAACCGCCTAAACTCTCGGAGCAAAATCTGACCTTTATAACTGCACACAAATTAACTTTTTAGCATTCAATTGGGAAGCGTTCACCTTCACATAATGTTTTCAAACTCTGAAAACTGTTTACACATTATCTCCCTGCCAGCTCTGAATGAAATATGGCAGGAGTTTACAAGTGAGTTTGGCACTTACGTGAAGCATTTAAAAAAGGAAAGCACTTACCCACTGGTAAAGAACTCACTGGGAGTTACGGACTTTAGTTCCAAGTGCCACCATTAAAGTCATGGTTCCCTACTCTTCCCAGCCCTCCCACTTCAGTGGAAAATCAGTGCAGTTAATACATCATGAGCAGGAAAGCAAGATGAGAAAGGAGAGACTTTATAGACTCTGAAGAGGAAAAAACCTTGCAAAGGAATACACTTATGAAAAGTCAGGGTACCCTAAGAGCAGCAGGGGCCCAGTGTTCTGCCAGCCCATGTTGTGTGCTAGTCAGGCTCCTTCGATGTGTGGCTTCATGCCCAGGGAAAGGAATTACAACAATCCAGTTCAGACAGCACAGCAGCATGAATCAACACGGTTCAGTTCCATGAGAATGTGTCACAGTCTTGTAGCCAGTCACAAGTGGCACACTGGTTTGTCACCCCTGTTGCTGAAACATCCAAAAGCAGCTTTATTTACATTTATAAATAGTCATAATTATGAAAGTGTTGATCATCAGTCCTACCAAGTAGTTACTAAAGTATTACATGAAGTCTAACAGTATGCACCTAGAAAAGCAGTGAATTTTACATCGTGTCATATTTATAAAAAGAAAAGAATCCCAACCTTCAGGTGGCACCTTCTGATGACTGGGTTGCACAGCCACAGGTCAAACAAGGCCAGCCAAGAATGGAGCAGGGTACCCACACAGACCATTGTGGATTTACTGTTAAATTAAGTGCTTACATTCTCCACTAACACAAATATCTGGGATAGCTGGAGGCACCTCATCTAACTGCATAAAAACAAAGCTGTTACTGACTTCAGCATGAAAATGTATTTCAGGTCAGGGTATTTTAAAAATATCTAACCAAATCTTGTACTCTACCACTACATCAGCGTATGTCATGAGTTAATCATATCTCATGGTTCCTTGTTGGGACTGCTCTGATGCAAACTGAAGTGACAGATTCCTTTAAAAAACAAAGCAACACTCCTCCCACACCCACCAAACCCACAGAAGATACTCCAGCCTGGCTGTCAGTAGGTGCTTACACCTCTAGTAGGGCCCTGTTGTGAACTCAGAGCTTCTGCTCACCAGCGTGAGACCAGGAACTCAGCAACCAAAGCAGTCCATGTCTAATGGGGAGGAAGAACTGGGGAAAACAGCACARGACAGCACCAGGTAATCAGCGTTTGCAATTTCACCTTCCTCCTACTACTCACAAGCCTTTTTCAAGGTAAGCTTTGGCTGAGCTTACTCCGGAGCCTTCAAATTGCATCCTTAACAGAAACCTCAGTAGCYTTCATGAAGGGAATAATTTTCTGCTTATGTGTGAACAGAAAGCCAAATCTTACTTCTTCGGAAAAGCTGACTCAACAGAGCTTTCATAATTGTTTCCAAGCACAACTATAATATTCAAGGTTCACATAAAAGCCTTCTACTTAGAATACACTCATACAGGTATATGTATTTAGAAAACRTGCATTTTCTAAGACATGGGGTTCTCACCTAATTATCATTATGCAAAACACAAGATGTTCTTCATTGACTGTGTTCTGTATTACTTTGATGCTATTCTTATAACAAAAGTAGTCCAGCTGATTAAAAGCTGAATTAAAAGCATGTGTACAGATGACAGTAATACATTCTTCATAAGTAGAAAATGCTTTTAAAAATTTAATAGTTCAATCCATTCAGTTTACACATATAAGCAATAAAATCCACCTGAAATATGAGATGTACTGATTTGCAATATTTGCCATCTGGAAAAAGACAAAATAACCTTATAATCTTCAACAGTTTTTCTAAATACTTTGGAAAGAAATATTAATTTCTGTGAYGTTAATAATAATTTGGTTATTTTCAGGCCTTCAAGATGCTGACATTGCCCATAAAGTTATATTATCTGCTGAGTACCACGTTTAATGGTGTATAAAACAAAACAACTACAATCGCTACTGCTCTTATATTCTATTGCTTTCATCTTGCAAAGGTAAACAAAGCAAAAAATGTTCCCACGTAAGTAATGATTTTAGTCTCTCCATGTAAAAATCAAGTATACCTAAGAAAGGAATGTAAGTTCAATTTATTTCCTGTAATCCATAAACACAGGTACATTAAATTACAGGACTATTAGGAAATATTATACAGCTCTGATATTCTGGAATGGTGATAAATCATATGATTCTTTGAAGATTTAAATCTGCTAAAGAATTCTTCCATAAATTTGATAACTGAGTCGGAATACTTTCTGACGGGTTTTTTTTCCAGCAAAAAAATTATCAAAAGGCCAAAAATATAATTTTATTATAGAGAATGTGGCCTGTGAAAGCTGTGCCTGAATCACTGTAGTATGCTTTATTATAAAACCAAAATCTCAAAATAGAAAGACCTCACCATGACAAACTCTGCAATCTCAAGGAAGAAGCAGAGTAAACACACGTGCTGCTACGTTGCTGAAATCTGAATTTTAAGAAAATAAAGCAGCATCTAACATGTATTTTATAACCTGAATTAACACATCATGTGTGCTGATAGCTGAGAAATCATCTTAGTAAACACCAAATAAATGTATACATGTTTCAACTTCTGTTTTACTGCTCTCTCTGCTTGACATAGACATACGATCCTGAAACAGATCTGAGATGCGTATCTTGTGTAAACTACATGTAGAGACATGAGGTCTCTCCCTATCACACAGCCTTTCATTTCTTGGAAAATGTAAACACTGATTATTCTTAACTGCACATTATAAGGTTCTACATTTACACAGGGTTACCATTTTCTACAACTTCTTTTCTTTATCTTGAAGCTAAAAATCAGTGGGTCTTCCCTAATTTTAAGGTTTAAATCCCTATCCTTTATAGAAAAGTTTGGCTTTTGACCACTCTTCTGTTTTCAAGTCTAACAGTTTAGATAACAATTTCTGTACAGGTATTTGATTTGAGAGAGAAGATCTGGCAGCCCAGCAAAGTTTGCTCAGCTGTCTAATCTGGACAGAGTCTGTTTAGATGGATGTGCAGCACAAAGTTGTCACTCCTCTTCACAGGGGTACTCCATTCTCCTGTAGATCAGCAAGCATCAGATCTCTGTTGTTCATAGCAAAGTCCAGTTTGAATTCCAGTGCTGCTTATTTCAAAGCTGAGACTTTCCATCAGGGCTTTACAGTACAGCCCTGTGGAGCCTGCCAGACACCTCAGTCATCAGATTTACACGTCACTGCCTTTTCTCAGTTCTTCACATCCTAAAACCAAGTGCAACCTACTGCTATTTTTGCACAGACACTTTCTAGTGACAATGGAATGGTCTGTTCAACCCCATTCAGTGTGACAGTACATTAACTCACGGGGATGCAGAGCAGATGCAAAATGCAATGTCATAGTTAGAGAAGAAGGAAGTACAAGGTTAACTTTCAGGCTTACGCATCTAGAAACTAGCACCTTTAGTACCTTTCCTATGCCAGAGGCCTCTGTAAGCAGGTTAGGTAGAAAAGTCTTCTCACCAGACTGAGAGAAAAGTAAGTGAATTTCTCCCTTCGGCCTCAGTTCCTCCACACCTGTACACCAGTGGGTACTYAAAAGCAGGATGTTTATACCAGTGCATAACTAAGAGCAGCCCTTGCTTCTTTCCAAGGCAATTCACTGCGACCTTCTTGGCTTTCCCACCATGCAGATATTAGCACATGCAGTGATGAAAAGTGACAAGAATAACCAGCAACTGTTGCTCAGCTCTTGAAACTTGCTGTTTCTAACTATTTCTTCTAATTATTTTTTTCAAATTAGTTTCCTAACTTGTTATATAAAAACTGAAAGAGTAAACAGTTTAGTATTCTAGCACAAAGGCTACTTTGCTGGATGTAACACACAGGTATGGGACCATCCAACGTGTTCTTGTCAAAGTAAGATTTCTGGGAAGGTTTTTCTTTAGCCAATACATCATGCTGTAGGGATGTGGACGTTTCAAAGCAAGTAAAACAGCCAGACAAAAGGAACCCATGTATTCATCTGTTCTTCTATTAAAAGAAAAATATGCTGTCCTGCAGTAGATAATTCCACTTACATGTATGAAGACAGTATCTGAAAAAACTGATACCTTCTCTCCCCTGAATTAACCAAGACAGAACCAGCTATATAACTGGTAATCCTCAGTGAAGTAAACATAAAAAAATGCAGACRTATATGTATGTTTTGGGCTAACACATTTGGACTCTGTATTCAGAACAGAGYGTATTTGACCCAGGCAAACTGCAAGGACAGTGTAACAATCGCAGTCTTCCCTTGAATTTGAGGGCAGAATTGTTTCACAGAGTGCTGCAGACTCCACTGACACTGCTCAGGAATGTGACTGGCTTCTGCAAACCCAGCTGCACACAGATACAGTTTAAGAACCTAAATTAGCAAGACATAAGCTTAACTTTGAGCAATAAGACTTGAAGAATATCTTACACACCCTACTTATTGGGGCCTGCTTGCACTCCACTCACCCCTGGGAGTAGRAAAGAATGAGATAAGAATCCTTATAAAGTTGTACTGAATGAAGAGTTCCTCTGAATCTTTAGTTTACTAAATAAGACCTATTAATCAAACTGAAATTTAAAAAACCAAATTAATAACATTATAAGGTTGTTAAATGCATTAGTAACAAGATATTAATACTTGAATCATAACGCAACTAATGATTAGAGCAACCTGACCCTAGGAGATCACCTAAATTATGTACATTCTTTATAATTCAAGCCTTGCTTTATTTTCCCTTACTCTGGTTTACCACCGATAATTAATATATTGACTAGATGACAACTTTAACAACATTTTTTTGAGCAGCTGCTAACCAGTGCCAAGCCATGTGGAAATATGTCTACGTTCACCTTTAAATACTCACAGCATTTCTCCATGTAAAACAAGGGCAGCTTTAAATAGCAAGAGAGAGAATAAAGTCTGGTGTGATGGACATGTGCTCTTGAATCAGTTACACTACAGCACTCTGCTACAAACAGGATTATTAGGTAAGGTGGGACATGTGTACAGACCAGATATCTCACAGAGAATTAGAGAATTGACAGTAATTTATTAAAAAAACCAACTTTAGTTTGAACCATCAAAAGGGAAATAAAATACATCTCAAATGCAGTTATTTTTTCAAACAGTTCTAGCAATTACCTGCACAAATACATGCATGAGAGAAAAATGACACATAAATAATAAATTTTACTCCCTCCATCGTTATTGTTCACTTTTGCTGTAACTTTCCACAAAAATAGATTTACTCCCACATAYAGTTTCAACTTCGAAACATTTAAAGCTGAAACAGGAGTTTAAGAAAATTGTAAGATATTAAGAGGCTGTTAGGAATGAAATGCTTATACAAGCTATTTGAGCCTCCCAGCTATAGGGTAAACAATGAAAAAAACATCCCCGAACAATGTTTGGCAAATAAATGTGCAAAGCTGTAGTGATGGGGGCACGGCTAGTGCTAAATAACAAGTGCTGTTAACAGCAATCCTTGAAGACTCACTCTGCTACGTGGATACACCACAACCATTTATGCCAGGCTGATGGGTCAGAGCCTTCCACTTAGAGAGCAGCAAGATTTAAAGATAGTAGACACATCAGTTAAGAAAAGTTGTTAGCTTTTGGGTATGTGCACATGCACATGATGTTTTAATTTCATTTTAAGTCCTTGAAACTGAATTGCAGACAGAAGTGTGTCTATTTTAGTTCTAACTAAGCTACTGAATTAATAAAACCATAGTGCASAGATCTGTATTTGCTGATTTTATGATTCTGTCAATATCTGATTTTGACATTGCGCTCAAAAGCGATCGGAAAGTTCAAAATATTCTCTCTGCACTTTCAAGGCCAAGCTAACAAGCCAAGAGAGCTGATTACCTTGGAAGTCTTTTCAAACTCTAAACTATCACTGTGTATAATCACTCCCCTACTCTGTTCTGGTTGACCTTTCTTCATTTTGCCCAAGAATGTTTCAGATAAGCCTCTCGTTAAAAGTAGACTGCAATGCAAGAAGAAATTGTTTTCACAGAAGTTCTAAAAGAGGAATTGGCCCTATGGGCCAAAACATGTTCTTGATCATCAGTTTATGTAACCTATGCTGCCAATACTCCAGCCAGAAAAATAAACACTTACCCCACCCTCACTCCTTGCCATCTGTCTGATATGACTTTTCCTACCTCTAGAACATTTATACTCACAATATATACAAACACATAGAAGWTATGTGCACGTACATGCTTTTTAGTAAGAAAAAGAATCTGTAAAYGATAACTTATTAAGAATGTATCACAAGAACATGAGAGAGGAGAAATAAAAAAAGCAACTTCCTGCATTTGGAGGCCTTTTTCCACTTATCCCATACATCACTTTCCAAAATGCAGGCAAGCAGTTATTAAATCAAGCTCCAACACATGYGGAAAATGATCACTTTTCTTTACACAAAAAGAAGGTAAATATGTACTTTTCTAACAGGTTTAAAAAAAAATTAAGAAAGAGACAATTGCAGCTGTTCACATGCTATAAGGAAAGAGCAGAATTAGCTGAGATGCATTTTGAGTTAGGAGGCCTAAGCAGGGAAGCACAGGAACAACTAACTGAATAAAGTCTGGGAAATAAAATCATGTTGGTGGATCGTGGCTCTATTATAAGCAGCCTTTAGAGCTAAAAGGAGGACTAGATCGTATTTCATTAGAAGAGAAGCTCCTCAGCGAGAAAGACTTCTTAAGAGAAAGGAATAATCTGGTCATAAAAATGAGCAAAGGTGATTTTTATAAACAACAGTTAAGTCCATGTCAGGGAAGCAAGTTTTAAATGGACAAGGCAAGACAAAACACGGCAGGAGTCAAGAAGTGAGAGAGACAAAGGCTTAGACAAGAGTTTTGGTGTGGACAGAAAGAAGACAGGTCTCAGGGATGCCATTTAAGGGAAAGCAATGAGGTGTATAAATAGCCTGTACGTTGGACCTAACAGCAAAGCTGTTGGGCAAACGGTAGCAAGGGTCCTCAAAAACCAGAAACAGACTCTTTCTGATCTTATTGGAAGTGTTTTTAGAAATTCCCATCCGTATCAACCTCCAAGCTAAGTGACCATAGTAAGTGACCTTGAGGTCTCCAGTGCTGGGTCAGTGTACAGTAAAATAGATATTCCTGAGCCACTCCTGAAAAGATTTCAGCTTTTAAGACAAACAGAAAAATACACTCCATGTTAGCAAATAGCAACAAAAAGATACAAATCATGAATACTAATATTTTTCAGCACCAGTAACTTCACTGCATGTCTATGCAAAGCTATTTTGCATTTTTAGTAGAGTATTGCCAAAATTAAGGGTATCACTGAGAAAGCCAAGCATTATAATCTTTTCATAGACAATATGTTTGCAGAAATATTTTTGCTTACAGTATTAAGTKGCACTTCTAACTACCAATCTTCCTCTACTATCAAACATTGTACCTAGGTACTTTCTGAGAAAGCATTTTGCGGACAGTGATTTGGAAAGTGTTATTAATACTGACAACATGCTTTTAAAGGAAAGATTTAAATATTATTGATTAGGGAACATATGCAGCAATACGTTGCAATATGAGAGACCTCATGGTTTTAGCAGTCACTGAACTTCAACAAACTGCAATAGCTAAAATTTATGTTCAAAATATGYATTAATTTTTTAAAAACAGGATTGGAATAACTTTTCTGGGCTTTTCCTCAGGCTTAGTAATATTGTTTTCTTTCCTTTTCCTCCCATTTGTGGGGATGAATACATTTCCACACTTAGAGAAAAAGCTGTTGTTTTCTTTTGTTTCAATTTCAATCCTGTTTCAGCCACTAGAAAAATGTTTAGGCCTTCTCCAAGAAATTAAGAAATAATTTAATGTAAATCTATCTTGAAGGAACAATGCAAGCAAAAGTTTTCAAGCTAACATAAAAAGTTACACGACTTTTAAATTATTTTATAGTATGTACTACTAGAGCTCACCTAAGTGAATTATTACAAACTACTCCTCACTAGAGTCTAGGAATTAGAAACATTTGTTGTATATAATCAAATAAAACATAATATACTCAAACTAAAACTTTTCCAATAATATTTCAGAGGCAGGAAGGAAAATACAGGCTATAGATATTAATCCATGGACAGGAAAACATTACTGAAGCCTGTGTTAGTAAAAAATATARAAACGAGGTTTCGACAGCTTCACTGATTATGTGGCTATTTGTTTGTTTTAAGAGCAGCTGAAGAAAAGGTTTCTAACATGCAAAGCAGTTCTCCAAACAGTTTTGTCAGTAGGTTAAAGGCTGTGCTTATTCTCTCCAAAATGCCAGACATATCTTTGAGTGTGAGAAGAAAATTAAAAAAAGAAACAGACAAACCTTTCAACAAAACCATCCAACAACACAGACCTTTGTGAGAGATTTTACTGCAGTAGCTCAAACACTTCATTTGTTTTAAACTGTTTAATTGATATACAATAAAAAATATTTTAAAAATTAAAATGTATTAACATTAAAACATTTTAATATTGTCAAAAAGTTTAAAGGCCAGTGTACACAAGCCACCATTAGTTTGAGTGCCAGCATTCCTTTTGACAGCAGATATCAAAATAATAATATGAAGTATTAGGAATTTATAACTGACAAGGAGCCGTACAATCTGAGAGTTTTCCCCTCTGACCTGCAATTCTGCTTGTAAGTAAAGCTATTGTTTCTCTCCCAGCTCTTTGCATTCCTCCCAAGTTAACTCGACTAACATTTCAGTTTGCTAAMAAAGATCTAAATAGGAACAAAAAAATAAGGAGAACTTTCTTCAAAGGCAGGCTACAGAAAGTACTGGAAGCCTTTAACTCTCTATGCCTTTACATTCATCAATCAGAAATAACGAGATGGATATTCTGTTTCACAGTTTTCTGCCAATTGCCTCCTCTCTAATGGAGTGCAGCTTAATGCCTGCCTCAGGAAAGCCTGTTTGTAGACTTCCCATGCTGGTTCACAGTACCAAGAGGCACAGCATAAAAACAACCAAAGTTTAGCCCTACATRTTTATTTTAATTTCACATCCACAAGTACTTTTTCTACAGAAATCCTATTTTAGCTTGCTGATTTATATAATTCTGAAAGTTCAGTGGAGAATGCAACAACAGTGAACATRATGGCATTCCAATATTTCATCTGTTTAAAATGCAAGTCTTTTCCAGGGCTGTATTAATCATTTATAACTCAACAACAGCTTACGCAGTTGAAAATGATTATTTGCAATTATTTTTATTATTACTACTCTTAATAGCGTTCTACCCACAGGGAKAAAATAGATTTATTTATACCTCTATCTTCTGCACTGCTAAAAGCTGAATATTTAGAAATATTCGGAAGTAGCTGTCATAGCAGGCAGAAGAGAAGCACTTCAGACACAGAACATCAGGAAAGGCAGTGGCTGCAGTAATAAGCTACGGTATTCCAACAGGCTCCCAGGTAACTCATTCCTGACTCTCCCATGTGACAGGTTCCACAGTCTTCTCCAGAAGACTGCTTCTCAAAGGTGGTGGGCAAATTGTTTATCATGCACAACCAACTTTAAATAGTAAGTGSGATCACAAAACGAAAGAGAAGTCTGTGGTATAATTGATCAATGGCAGCACTAAAATCTTAATTTGATTAGGTAGAGGGAAAYGATGATCCGGGAAGAATAACATTTAAAGGTTTCGGGAAGGAGAAACATCTGTGACTGACAAGTAGGAGAGAGAGAGGTTTCAGGAACTCCAGTAGTTTGACAGAATTTACAGAAAAAGCTGAAAATAAGAAATTGATACAAAATTTTTACCTTTTTAAGTTTCCTTCCTGAACATATTTGGAGTTCCTTATAACCCAAATAAGAAAAAGAAGTGCTAATCAAGCATTTATGCAGCACTTAATGGCATCTGTCCAACTGTCAGAGCCCCATCTCCAGCTGTGGCTGATCACAAGTGCTTCGGGTAGAGAAAATGGAAGAAAAATCCACAAACCATATCTAACCTCTGGTGTGTCAGAGAAAAAACAAAGCTAAATGTTTCCTGATTACTGTTGGTCGTCAACAGTTGAAACCCTGAAGCAGAAGAGCTGGTTATAAGCATGGACCTTAAAGATCATCTAGTTCCRACCCCTTGCCACTACTAGATCAAATTGCTCAAAGCCCCATCCAGCCTGGCCTTGAGCACTTCCAGRGAATCCACAACTACTCCGGGCAATTATGAATTTATTAAGGACAACAAAGAGTTTTTCTTCTTCACTCCAAGGCCCAAAGAAGAATTAAAAATGGCGGTAGTTAGAGGAAACACTTAAATGCCACAAAGACCACACTGATCATCTACYCCCAAGTTTGTATCTTCGCCTCAAAGAAGCATCATCAAAAAAAATAATCTTGCCTCTGAAGTGTGTTGAGGGTAACTCACTTCAGAACTCAACTTGTTTCACTTGAACAAGTAGAAATTCCATCTGTTATGACTTTGACAACAAGGTCTACAAATTCCCCAGCACCACATACCTTTTCCATGTGTAAGCAGCTATTCAGAACAAGTAAGTCACCTCTTAGTACTTCTTCAATAAGGAGCTGACATACYCAACTTGAACCAGAGATTAGCTTGTTTTTCCAAAACATGAAAAGTTTTTATGATTTGTTTTGAGCAGTCTAGAATCTCCAATCTTCTGAAATATGATCAACAGTACTGGACACGGTATTCCAAAACTATACAAACCCAAGACTGCATCTCTGCCTCTATGCTGGTGCTGTCCTTTTCATATAGCCAAAGGTTAGTAATGGTCTTTTTCTATAGCAAAGTGCCAAGAACTTACACTGATTATGATGTATAACCTGCCTAATACATTCCAAGAATGCTTCTTTGTGATTTTCCTCTTAAAATCTCTCACTTATATGTACAATCCATGCTTGCTCGGATTCAATGTAACTTGTTAGACTGAAACTATTTAAAGAGATCATTCAGATCTTTATTAATAACCTTTGCTTTTCATTAATTCAATGCTCTAAATGCACTAAATTATAAATTCTTATCAACTTCCAGGTCTACAAATGATTTTATAATCAACTGCATGATAAAATGACAGCATTTGACCAAGTATCTTCCCTAAAAGGTAAACCTTTCCCTTAACAGCAGACAGAAATATAAATAAATGTTCGCATCGGTGAGCTAAATGTTATCATCTAATTTATGCTATATCAATTCACCAAATTGCAGATCTCTCAAAAACCTACAGTCCAAGAAAACCGATCTACTATCAAACTGTATCAACTGGCACTAATTAAATATTTTATTACTGTCTGTGGGAACAGAACTGCAAATTAGCAAATATTTCACAGGCACGACATGCTGGAGATTGGGGGTTGGTTGGTTGTTATCTTTTCACTTTAAGGATTACATTTACAGGTGTATACAGATGTGTCAGAAAGCCAGCTCTGACCTAAATCTAAGACCCCCCTTTCTCAGAGCTGTGTTCAGTCGATGCAGGATGAYGAGGGCCAAGAGAGGACAGTACTGCCACCTCGTGCCAGTCAAGCTGGAGCCCAACAAACAGCTAATGACCAGCTAATCCCAGAACATGGTCTGCCTTTAAAGTCTGACACTTATTTGAGACCAGATGCTTCRTCCTGAATTATGAAAGAGTACAATAGTATCAGTCTTTAAGAACATCTAAATCCAATTCTTTAAATAAAAATAATCAAACTATCTGTATTTAATCAGCAGGCAGCAACTACTCATTATATTTACCATTTTAACAKCTTAGTTACTCATAACTGTGATAATTTCAATTACCAGAGGTAAGACCTTTGCTAATGGATATCTGCTTCAGATTAAGTCTTTCTAGTTTCATTTTCCTTTTTGGTAAAAAAAATTATGACAAACCATACGCAGTTTAATAGTTCAGAAGATGCATAAAACTTCTGAAACACCCATGCTATAAAAAGGGTCATATATTCTTACTGCATAAATATTGAAATACTGACCAACTACAAAGAAAAAAAATTTCCTTTCAATCCATTGTTATTTAAAACAGAAGCAGGTCATCAAACACAACATAATAATGTAAAGAACATGATTGGTTTCATTGATTTACTGATAAATATAATCTGCTCAGTTGATATTTCAGTCCTTCCCCAAGAGCCATCATTACAAGCAAAAAAGATCTAAAATAGCAGTACTCACCAATATCATTAGCTAGAGCAGCAGGATCAGAGACCCCAAGGGTGGCTTCAAACTCTTCCTGAAGACGATAAGCTCTTTGAAGAAGAGATTCAAGCTTATGAATGAATTCAGCACTAATGATATCCTGCAAGAAGACAGGCATTAGAAGATTTTCTATTTGCTTACAGCCTGTAGGATTCCTTTGTAAAATCTAAGTATGTTAAGCCCTCACAGAGCAAATCGTGCCACAATTATGTCCTACAAACCACACAGGGACACTGGCAGATGAAAACTTCAACATCCAAAATATAAACACTTTTCTGAACATATACATATTTTATTTARTGTAATAAAAATAAAATCTAAATTTAAAAATACTTTTAAATTATCTGTGACACTTGCTGCACTAGAAATAATGAAAGTCACACGTAYCTGTTCATTTCAAAATATTTTTAGCATTTAGTTCATACAAAAGGAAGAAAACAAAGTTCAAGCACTTGCAAATTACTTGCAAATATGCACAAGACCTCTATCTTTGCCAAGCAGATACCCTCTCACATAATCATAAAAGAGAGGACCCAAGAGACTACGTGCAGAGAAGTAGTCTGCTTCATAGCTCGATAATACTGTCCAGAAGGAAACACTGATGCATTAGCAATTACCAAAAAATAAATAATGTTAATTCCCTCCTGCTGCCCTACTCTAAATAACCAAACAAAAACATCAAAAAGAATGAACTCTGATGTCCTTTAAGTGCAGTATTCACCAAATTGGAAATCGAATCAATTCTCAAGTTTGGTAATTGAATTCGAATTTGAAAAGATTCAGGTAATAAAACAGAACGGATTGTCAGGGCAGCATCAGTAGATTACAGACTGAATAATACTCACTTCTACACTTTCTTCTGCAATGGCATCTCCTGCTCCCAGCTTAATGGAACCACAAATTGCTTCATCTTCAACCTGCCTGTTACGAAACGTTAGTGCCTGCTCCCATCGCCGCAGTGCTTCTTCAAACAGCTCCATACCTAGGGGACAGCAGAACACCTCCAGTTCCATGACACACAGCTTCAGCTGTACTCACAKTTTAGAGACACAGGACAATATGTAGCTAAAATAAGTATAATTATCACAGAGATGTAAGTTGAAACAACATCAATTTCCAGCCTATACCAGTATACTCACAGTACATATTTACCTTCTTTCTGTCTAAAGAAAAATGATCATTCTCCCTATGTATTGGGGCTTGATTTTAAGGATTACTACTACAAATATTGAAATAAAAAGTATTCTGAAAAACTAACTTTAGATCAAGTATGATTTAATTATTTTATGGACRTGTTCTCAGGCAATGCCAACAGGACACTGAGAAAGAACACAATAATATTGTGTGTCATTTTACCATAAACCCAAGAAATTATTTACATTCATTGCAGATAGATGCTGAATATTCTTATTAYGACTTACCCATCAAATATAAATTTTCAGGCGTAGTGACAGGAATATTGACAAGCTTAATGTCATCTTCATCTGCTTTATCCCAGGAATTAGAATTGGCACAAGCACAACTGTGACAAGAGGTGGCACTCTGAACCTTAAAAAAAAGAAACAGATTTTGAAGTGTTGTTATAGAGAGTATCCTTAAAACCACATTCCTGCCAGACTACATTACATCCAAGACATCTGCCTAGAAACTGGTTTTACTCTGTGGTAAGGACAATGGCTTCTCAGCATGTCTAGCTGCCTGTGCAGCTTGTTCAAGAAAGTTCCTTCAGCTCAATGAAATCTTTGGACGCATATTCAGTGCAAGTTAATAGATGTTCAAGAACCTTAAAACATTTTTACTTACCGAAGTTAGGCTTTGAACTGAACCAGAGTATTTACTGAAAAGTCCTCCATTTGCATAGATACAGGACTGAGATCCTTTTTCCTTGGCAGAGCTCAGAGAAAGAGTCAAGTTTTGTCGACTACTGGAACAACTAGAACCTAAGAGATACACTTRTTTTAAAGCTCTTGCAAACTCAAAACATTGCTTCTTTTGCAATTCTATCAAGAATTGCATTTACTCTTTTCAATAAAATCCAGTTTAGAACCAAACAACAATTACTGTTTTATTTACACTTCTTGAGAAACTACACATTAGAAGTCTCTATCTATAACAATAAGCATCCATTTGAGCTTAGTTATTTTCCTGTTCTATAAAAAATTAGATCTGCATTTCTCAGTATTGAGATACACCCACAAGAATGGCAAACCCTATTGCTAATACACTATTGATAAAGAGAGTTTTAATCCAAGTTCATAATTAAAACTTCACCTTTGAGAACAAGACCAGCTTCTTTATAAGACACTGCAATTTTGCTCCTAATTTGACAAATCCAAAATTTGAAGTCTAACAATTCAAACCTACTSAGATGTTCCATCCTATACAGATGATGAGAGGGATGGAGCACCTCTCTTACGAGGAAAGGCTGAGAGTTGRGGTTGTTCAGCATGGAGAAGAGAAGGCTCCAGGAGACCTTACTGCAGCCTTTCAGTACTGGAAGGGGGCCTATGAGAACGATGAGGACAGACTTTTCAGCAGGGCCTGCTGCAATAGGACAAGGGGTAATGGCTTTAAAACTAAAAAAGGGTTGATTTATATCAGATAATAAGACGGTTTTTACAGTGAGGGTGGTAAAACACTGGAATGGGTTGCCCAGAGAGGGCATGGATGCCCCACCCCTGGAAACATTCAGGGCCAGGACGGGACTATGATCAATCTGGTCTATCTGAAGATATCCCTGCTCAATGCAGGGGTTGGACCGGACCTAATTTAAAGGTCCTTTCCAACCCAAACTATTCCATGATCAAAGGAAAATAGTTTGGTTTACCACTACAGTTATGCATACCCATCCCCTCATACCCCTTTTTTTCCCCTCCAAGAAAATAACAAAACAAAACCAACTTGGGGGTTCGATGATGTACCTTTTTCTGAAGCAGCTGCTTTGGTACACTCTAATACTAGATGAGTTGGCTCCCATGGTGGCACTTTCTTGTTTTTCTTTCCACGTCTTCTTTTAAAGTGATGGGCCAGAAAAATCACAGATATTGCACTCACTGCTGTTACTGTGAAAAGCTTCTTTAATCCCGGGGAAAGCTTTATCTGAAAATAAAAGTGTGACTTAATTGCAAATATATATTCTAAGAGACAGACTGCAGCACCAAGAACTAAAAGGTATATTGCAAATCCACAAACTATGGGGATCTAAGCAAATGACTTTCAAAAAARGATTCGGGGTTTTTTTAATTTATTCTTAACGCCAGGACAATGCAGGGCTTCAGTTAAACCTCTAACAGCAAAAAAACACTGAGAAGGAACTCGCCTTTCACAACGACACTATTTCTTGCACTGTGAAAGAGTGGAAAATCCTAATGCCAATATTTGTGTGGTGTTTCAATTTGAGAAGAACATGTATTTAAATACACTTCTCGAAATAAACAGTTTTAAAATTTTTTTTACATTTTATTTTGGATCTATATCAGTCACAGGTTTACAGGTGTTTAAATCAGCAAATAAGAACCACATATACAAGCAACTTGAATCAAAAACCATTAACAAAGCTTGTAACAAAGTAACAAGATACACAAAGAAGAAAAGTGCCATTTAACTAGAAACTACAGCTCACATTCACAAAATCTTTCGGAAACTTATGCTGCTTGAGGAACAGACTGCTGGGAGGAAACCAGATCCACACTCCTTGGGCCTCATRTGGCATTTCTGTAACGTGATTCCTCCTACCAGAGAGAGCTGGGCACRCAGAGCACCACTGGCACTCCTGATTGCTGTGCAGCTGGTTAATACGATCAGCATTTGAAGAGGCATTGAAAGCTTCTCTCTGCACTGAGTTTACAATCACCAAGTCAAGCACCTTTGACTTGGGAACCCTGCCCTCCCTGGTACCGTGCCTTGACTGAGGTCTACAACTGCCACTGATTCTGTGAGGAAAATGCCTGAAACACAGCACCAACACATACTGACGAAAGACTACCRAATTTCGCAGGAAAGAGTTAATAACCAAACAACTGAGATTAAAACCTCTAAGACCACAAAATTAAATGCTAAAACTAACATTTCAAAGAACTGCAAGCGGACTTTTTTAAAATTTGCGTGTGCCTACAAATATGATCATAAATTGATTAACAGTGAAATGAAAACCTCTAAGAAGAGAAAAGTTAATTGTTGCACATGGTATTTAAAAAGGATATGAATCTACTGCAATGTAAAAAAGAAATCAGTGATCTTGCAGTGAGAGTTTTAAAGCATTTTAAATACAGAAAAAACGTGAAAATGAGCAGATGCAGCTAAGAGGATATCTCATTCTGGTTTATACAAAAAGAAAAGTATTTACAGGGAAATGTGAAATATTACGTAGCTTTTGCTTATAAGMGTCTAATTCAACAAAAACAAAATACAGTCATATTAAAGACCTGGGTATTAAAAGCAGTACTTTTTTAGGATCTACTAATATCTATTTTAAAAAAATATTATTGGCATTCTTAATTATAAACTTTAGTTTTAGTGATCCTTGTCAATGATTCAGCATACACAGAATGGAAAAAAATCTACTGGACTGTATTTTGTACAGCCAACTAGAAACTCTTTGTTGCACCCTGTGTATTATGACATGAGATTATGGCTCACTCTTCAAGAAATTYATTCGCAGAGGATCACAACTGAAGTTTTAATATTTTCTCAAGTAATCTTGATTTACTTCACTGYCTTTTATGATGCATGTAGTTATGGGCAAGTAATATCTCTCTTCTCTGAATCTCTACACAATTAMAACTCCTCCTCCCTGTCTGAGACATGAAGGTGCTCCAGGGACAAATGTCATGATTCCCTGCAGAAAAGGAGTTATCAGCTTCACAATAGTCCCAGCTTCTGTCAACCTGAAAACTAAAATATACTTTTCACCCAGACTTGAGTGACTGCTATCCATGTTGCTAGTGAAAACTTGCCTATAATACCAACTAAAGAAAATAGAAATAAATTACTCCAGGGCCATCTGTAAAAGGAAATACTGTGATTAAGGGGGCCTTAAGATTTTCTTTGAAGATCTTTCTGTAAGTAAAACAAACAAACAAATGAAGCAAAAAAGAACTAAACACATTTAAAAATCAGCCTGCTTTTAAAGAATCACTACTTTAAAAGAATCTYGTTTTAGTCATTGTGGCCCTTACTTAATTGAAGTGACTCAAAAACTAGAATAAGGTTTTTGATTTACATTAATGAATGATCAYTCAGATCAATTTGGCGAGCAGTCCTGGCAATTGAGAAAGTATTTCATACCACAATCAATAATATGATTCAAAATTTAATGACAGTTACAGCTTTTAAAYACTTGAAAAATTCTACAAGAAAAAAAAGACAACTTGAGAATTTTGATATTTGATGAGAATCACTGCACTGTTACAAAAAGGAGACATAGACACTGCAGGTAAAGCAGATCTATGATGATGTACTAAGCATTTAGGAGCAGAAAAAACCAAAACGACACAGTTACTTTAGTTCAGTGGTGTAAACAAACTAAAYGTCAAAGTATTCCATAAAATTTACTTCACATTAAGCTCGCAAGTACACGTACAACACTGCAATAAACTTCAAAATGTATAACAAAAGTAMCAATACTTAGATAATGTATTTATTACCTGGTTAAGAGAATAATACCAAGAAAGCGGAAGATGAAATACCCGTAAAGCTACTGTCTTCAGAGAAAATCGTGTCTCAGTAACAGCTTCTTCTGACATGGCTCCTTCTCTCCCATACCTCATTAAGCGAAACTATCTYGAATACAATCACAGACGATCTCTGGAATACTCTATCAAATGAAGGATACATACTAAGTTATGCAACAGAAGCCCAGGGTGATTTGCGATTTTCTTCTACAAGCTCAAATCTCTTACATCGCAGGTACAAGACTTGTTTGATCGATGTTTTTGAGCAGGACTTAAGGTGGAGGCAGCAAATCTGCTGGTTCAGCTTAGGCCCCATTTGTCCACCTGCTCTGTGCAGACGTGCAGATGTACAACCAGGACTACAGAGGGCTCGGTCTGCTTTGATTAGCCGGCCGCTCACTTACTACATCCTCTAAATTCCACACGGCAACAACCCTGCCTCCGAAACCCCTACTGTCGGAAGAGCATATTTGCCAGCTTGAAGAGTTAAAAGATTTGAGAGCAGCCAGAAAAACTTCATCCCATTCATCGTTTGGATTTTTTTGCAGGCACACCGTAAGAAATAACCACTACAGCCTGACGTAATCTCCCCGATCCAGGCGCGCCCTTCTCACTCTCTGATGCTGAGCATAAGGCAAAGTCTCCGAACCGCGACTCTGGGACCGCAACCGCGGCACGGCGGGAGGCGATRGAGGTCGCGGGGCAGAAGCCACCTCCGCCCGGCCCTGCCGAGCCCTCCCCAGCCCGGGCAGCCCTGGCATCGCGGGCGGGCAGCAGACAGAGCCGGGGTGCGCCGCGCGCCCCTCAGCCCGCTCCTCACAGCCGCCCGGGCCGGGGCGGGCGCGCCTCTCCCCGGGCCCGGGCCAGGTCGCTACACCTGCCGCACTCAGTTACCTGCCGAGCACCGGGGCCGCGGGCAGCTCCTTGCGCTCCCGCCCCGGCGCTGCCCGGAGACCGGCGGAATCCGCTTCCGGCACAGGGAGAAGCGGCCGCGGWCAGTCGGGAGGAGCCGCTGCCACGTGAGGGAGACCCGCGGCGTCAGGAATCCGCGCCCGCCATCTTTGCGCCGGGCAACTCCTGCGGCGGGCAGCTGGGCAGGGGCGGGGTGAGAGCCCGGCGCCGCCATCTTTGTGCGGGGCAGCGCTCACATGAACGGCCGAGGCGCTCGGCGCCGCCATCTTTGTACGGGGCGCGTCCTGCTGCCGGTATCGCGGCAGCCGCGCCCGTCCGTCCGCGCGTGTCCGGGGCGGCACCGGCGGAGCCGCGGCCCGGGCGCGCCCTGCTCCGCCACGGCGGCCCCGCTGCAGCGCCGCTGTGCCCCCAGGCAAGGGCGAGCCGCAGGGCTGGTCGCGGCCCGGCTGAGCTCCGGGATCCGTTCGCGGCGCATCCTCTCGGCTGCTCCGGTAAGAGGGGAAGGGCCCATCCTGGGCAGCGGCGGAGGGTTCGCTGTGGCGGGGGGCGGGAGSGCGGCGGGCGGTATGTCCGGCCGGTCTCACAGCCCAGGGCGAGTTGCCGCGGCGATGGCGGCCGCCACAGGAGCCGTCCCGGCGGCCGGGGCGCCGCGGTCCCGCGGGGCTGGGCGGGGGCGGGGGCCGTGAGTCGGCGGTGCTCGGTGTGGGGCAGCGGGGCCGTGCGGGGCGGGACCGGCTGGAAGCGGCCAAGACCTCCGCAGGTCTCTGCTGGAGTTGCAGCTGTGCGGCAGCGGTGCCATGGACACCGCGCAATGCCTAAACCCAGTAATTTACCGATAAATGATTCTCCTCGCTCCCCGGATTATCCATGCCCAGGGATCATCGGGTACGGGGGTGGAACAGCCTGGGGAAAAAGTCCGGGGTATCACCCAGTGGAAAATCACTGTAGGCTTCTCCTGCGCTTAGGCAAAGCCCGAGTTAGGAAAATCCTCTTAGAAATATACAGGTCAGCTAATGGGTTTCATAGTTAGGATTTAGAGTGGTGGAAGAAAGAAACGAAAGAGTGGCTTGTATACCCTGAAAGGCAATATAAAATGAAAAATGTCTAACCCTGTAAGAGGATATACCCTCAACTCAAGCATTTTTTTAAATGCCCTTTCTCTTTGGGAACAGTACTTAAGGGCAGGAAAAAAATCTAATGGAAGCGACTTAACAAATTGTGCCTTGCTTGAGTGGGTAGCTCTGCGTGCCTGAAGAGAAAGACCAGGTGTCTTTCACCAGCTTAGTGAGTATGCTCTTGTCATTTAATGGGAAAATACCAGGTTTTATGCTAGGTAGATAAAGTAAGTTTTCCACCAGAGCTGGGATTGGTGGTGTCATTTTTTCAAGAAAATGCGATGCTCTTATTTATTGATGATAGATTAAAAAAAGGTAAAAATATGGAGGGATGGGAGATGAAATTCAAAACTACCTATTGATTGACAGAATATGAAGGAACTTAGGTCAAGAAATAGGAAAGATGAACCTTAATTTCGCACACTAGTTTCAAGTTTGGTAACAAAGGCATTCACGTACAAACTTACGCTGAAGTAATTTTTGTAAAGTTTATGAAAAACAATATCTTTTAGAAAACTGATAAAAATATGTGTATTACAAATTTGAATATGCCTAAGGCTATAGCTTTAGTGGGCTTGTATRGCTTGGAGTGAATGCTGGTGGGTTTTTTTATGAAGTGTGAAGAATATCAATATGGTAAGTAATTACTGGACTTCCAGACATGTTTAGTGTTCTAAGTAATTAAGTGTTCAGGTACAAAGTTGCACCCTGTGTCACTCTTGCTTCGTTGCCATAAAATGAAAATAAATGTTGAATGAAATTGTTCTAGTGCATCACCAGTAAAATAACTGTGAATGCAGTTGAGAAGCCTGAATTTACAGATTATAGGTTTGCTATGCTGTTATTCAGAGCTGTACCAACAAAATAATAAAAGCCTGTGATGAAGACACAATTGCTGCTTCATGTAATTGGTGTCTTCAGAATAATCTTTTTATTCTTAAAATCTTCCACCAGCGTTCCCTTACTGGACTCTCTAAAGTGATCTGTTAAAATGGCTCCATATTTAGAACATCAATGGAATACATAACAGATATACTTGTTTATATCAATCTCCGTTGAAGTGTTAACTACTGTAACTAGACAGGTGAAATCATTAATTCAAAAATTTTTGAAAGAATTTAAAATGTGTTTTGTTTCATTAGGAAATATTGGGTTCCTTACATGAGCCGAAGATAATTTTCAAGATCAGGAATTCTCTTAGTGTTTGATGAGATTTTACTGTGGGTGTGATAGGCCTTCCATGGTAGGCACCACACAAGTCTGAGATGCTGTGGAATTCTACTAAATAATAAATAGGTTGGTGGTCATGTTGCTTTGAGTTATGGCTCACATTTCTGCGATGGCTCATGTGAGCAAATTTATTTCTCTTGGTGAATGAAAAGCCTAGACAGGAACACAAAAAAACCCCCAGGACTGGACTTGAAGAGAATTTTTAATTTCAAGTATGACCCTGAGCATGCATGAAGCAAAAGCATGTTGATAAGTCCTTCTTTGGAACATTAATTGGTTCACTTTATTGGATGGTGTAGTATGATGCATTGAGGTAGGTGGAAACAATGGAGAGAGTGAGCAACAGACTGCAAAGTTCTCTCCCAGATGTATGGGAAGCATTTGATGAGAAGCTTGTTCCACGAGTATCATCATGAACAGTTAGTGTGGAAACAGGCTGTGAGAGTTTGGGCTGTTCATCCTGGAGAGGAGGAGGCTCCAGGGAGACCTTACACAACCTCTGGTGCACAAAGGGGCTACAAGAGAATTGGAGCAGGACTTTTCACAAGGGCACGTAGTGATAGGACAAGAGGGGATGGCTTTGAACTGCAAGAGGGCAGGTTTAGATTAGATATAAGGAAGAAATTCTTTACTGTGAGGGTGGTGAGGCACTGGAATGCGTTGCCCAGAGAAGTTGTGGATGCCCCATCCCTGGAAGTGTCCAAGGCCAGGCTGGATGGGGCCCTGAGCAACCTGATCGAGTGAGTAGCATCCCTGCCCATGGCAGGGGATTTGGAACTAGATGATCTTTAAGGTTCCTTCCAACCCAAACCATTCTATGATTCTGTGATATCCCTGGGATCATGAAATGGAGATATACTCCAGCTTCGGAACAGGAGTATAAAATGGAATGTGAGAGAAACTACAAAAGTAGGCTTGTTGAAGTGGTTTGTTTGGGTTTTTTTTTATTACTGAAAATGTAAAAAAACCAATTTTTGGATGAGGTCAACATAATGCAGAAGCTGATGAAAAAGCCGATGTGATAGTGAGCTGCAGAGGAAGAAATGCAATCTCTTCAGATAGAGTAGGAAGTGGTGAAATGGAGGAAGGTCAGTGAGTGCGGGAGAGACTACCCTGGGCTTGCTAGGACTTAGTGAGGTGAAGAGTGAGTCATGGTTTTGAATTAATTTTACAGCTTTAGACTTTGACATAGAACTTTACAAAAAGTGTCTCTGCAGCTATGTATATTAAGCTGCCAAGGTTATGGCGGTGCAGTGAGTTATCACAGTGCTGCAAGATGAAGGGAGGTGTGTAAAAATTTTGTTACCAAAAGGTGAAAGAAAGGCTGTTCAGCTTTGCTCATACAATGACATGTGAAGAATCTGTAGCATTAACTACACTTCCTCAAGAGGTGCTCTCCATATGGACAGGAATAGGGGCCATATCCACAGGGGCATGAGTTTGAACATGCTTTGGTTTTTCTGATGATTATTAGAAGCGAGGTGCAGGCTGCACCCAGAAACAGAAACTGGCATGAGCGGATCTCCTGGGTTTGGGTTTGTTCAGGACTGCAGGTTTGGATTTATGCAGTTCTACATATGAAAAGTTAAATATATTAAATACAAATCTGGCAGTGTGAGGTGAAGTCTCCGTTCACTGCTTTGTAGTACTTGGAATAATGCATTCAGAAAGCTTCTATAAAAAAATAAAGCCTAAAGCTTTACTAATCCATTATATCAGTCTTTCTAAAGCATTTGTATTAAATCATCACACTGCATGTAATGTTCTCAGGGCTTTATTCAAAACTCACTTGTTCTTTTTTAACATTTTAACAAACCTTGCAAACCGTGGAAGATGTAACATACATTCATGTTTCCATTTCTGTTCTGGAAGGGAACCTTGCAGTTCAAAGAGGAATTGTTAATATGCTGGAAGTTGAGGAGGTTTGGCTTGAAAAACTGTTGCCTTTTTTGAAGTGTCTTTCAGTAACAGTGCATATAGATTACAGTCACTGAACTGAGGAAGTACTTCTCCAGCTGGAGCTTCTGTTTTAGAATAATGCTTTTTAAATGTCATGCCACTGGTCCAGGAAGAGAATTTAGATCTCATCTAGAAAAATACCCTAAATTATTAATTTCCTCTAGTATTTCCAGTCTTGTGAGATAAGTTCTGAAACATTTTGTTGAACAACTGTTAACATGATATTAAAAGGGACTGAAACATACACACTCACACTGGAGTTTATATGTATGCAATTATATGTATATATAAATATCTTATTTATGTATATGTAATTGCTTATATATAAAGAAAATATTTAAGTATATATATGCAGGTATATGCATACATGCATATAATACATTACATGAAGTGTCATGTACTCCAATACAAATAATATAAAATACTTTAATAATTTTATTTGTATAACAATTTTTATAGGAATAAAACGGACTATTTACACACATACACACAGATATAGAAAAAGCCTTCGATGGCCAAAGGCAGCTGAAATGGCCCTTGATTCAAGGCAATGGAAGTAAAAGGCAAGTCAAAGATAATAAACTGAAAATATACTATGAAGTGTGTCTGAGATGCCCACTAGACAAAGTTTGTTTTCCCCCACTCTGTCGAAACTGTAGAGTACTTAATATTCAAAGGAGTGATTAGTCGTGTAAGTGCAAGGAACAAACCTAAAGCTGCCAAAGCACACAGACATAGTGGAAAGAGATGCTGATAACAGTGCTAAAGGCTGCAAACAGATCAAGGAAGGTGCATGCATCACTGAGTTAGGATGGAAGTTTCATTGCAAGTCTTGATAAAGGAGYGTTAGATTGGACAGATAATAATTGGGCAAAAAAAGTTAATGATTTCTTAGCCTTTGGAGAGATTGAGCCATCGATAGTAATGGTTAAAGTGACAAAACTGGAACAAAGTTATTGAATGGTTCCTATCTGAGTCAGTTGAAGTATTTMTATAAAAAGAACGTTATAGAGTTTATTTTTTTATTTTTCTTCTGTAAAAGTCATAGCTTTCTATGCAGCTATCAAAATAATAATAATGACAAAGTGACTGTATTTAGCTTTCTTTATTTCTGATAAGTTTCTGTGTCTGCATCAGAGACCTTGGATGGGCAAAGAGAGCAAGATAAATGCTTGCTGAGTGTTTAGTGCTACATGCGAGTCACAAGTTTCAGTTTGCTTTTGATATATAATATGTCTGAATCTAGAATGCATCTTTGTAAATAAATAAAACCGAGATAAAGTTTCCTTATCCTTTGATAAATGAGTCTTGTGCTCCTGCAGTTTAGCCTTCACAGCTTCAGCAGTGTTGCAAAGATCCTTTTCCAGAATATACAGTCAAAGCCACCATCAGTTCTAAGTAGGCTTGAAAACTAATGTTTATGTCATTTGGGTGCCACGGCAAAGTCCAGGAAGTTAAATAATTAACCCAAATCAGCTTTGCCCTCCTCAGGATTCTTTTCGTTTATGACCTAGAAATCACTAGATTTCATTTTAGAAGTCAGCAGGGTTTAGTTTGGATTATTGGGGTCTCTTAGTAAAGTTATTTATCCTAACTTACTCTAAAAAGGCACATTGTTTTAAAAGTTATGTATATATATTGCATATTAGATATCTAATGTTGCTGTCTACTCTCTCTAAGGGATTGGATTTTACTTGCTCTTTCTTCTGTTGACAGGTGATTCCCTGGTGTTGAAAATTCCAGCTACAGGATCTCAGAAAATACAGCTTCTGCAATGTCGTCGCCTGGCAGCAATTGCCCACACTTGGAATCAGTTGGGGAGATAACAAAGGAGGAATTGATACAGAAATCTCATGTAAGTTGTAGCAATTTACTTTCTTGCTATCACTGTTAACTGGTCAGTTTTTTTAGGTACATATTTTAGTGTATTGTTAGTTATAAGATCCATTTATGTGTGAAGCATGRGTAAAAGCTTCTCTACTGAAATAGTAAGGTTTAAACAAAGTATGGGAAGAATTATGGACTTGATGAAGCTGAAGAACTATTTTTCAGCCCTTAAGGAGCACCTTTGCCACAAGTGATGTTTTAATCAAATAATCAGCTAAAAGAGTTAGCATAGCACCAAGCTGAACTTCATTTTCATTGCCATTGTAGCATTTAGTTATTCGGAATGTTAATGTAATGTAGTACAACTGACTTGACTTCAAGTAGAAACTAAGAAAGAAACTTATGCTCAAGTTTACTTGGATAAAGTTCTCTTTTTGATAGAGAAGCTGCAGGTTGAGAAGCCTCCCCTCCATGAATTCTTGGTTTCAAGCTAGCAATAATAAATAGAACAAAGAAGGATCTTGTAACTCCTTTTAGTAGCTGGGAGGTGATGAAAATTGAAACCTTTTCTGTCCATGGTGCTAAATTTCTTTATCTGAATACTGTAATAGTTAATTTGCTGCTGAGGAGTACAGCATTTTTCTAGTGTTGCAGGTAGTGTCTGCAAGTAGGAATATGCATTTATTACATGTTCCATCACTTTCATCTCTTTTAACGTTAAATTTATAGGAAAGATCAATTTAGAGGATTATAATAATTATGTGATATGATATATATTTATGACTTATTTAGAAAAACAGTTTTTTGGTTTAAGATGAAAACTCAGAGAGAAATTCAAAGTTTTAGTAGAAAAATAGGCTAATCTTGATTATGTGAAGCAAAACAAAAACTAGGTTGGTTCCCAACACATCCTTTTTTTGTCTTAAAATTATTCATGTGATACTGAGCTTTAACAGTATTTTTTCTCGTTTTGTCTTGAAGTTGTGGTTTACTGGTAAAATAATGAAATAATACTTGCTTTTGTGTTCAACTTGAATAGGGCACTTGTCAGGACTGTAAAGTCAGAGGACCCAACCTTTGGGCGTGTTTAGAGGTAAGTTGTTCTGTTGTTTCATAGTAGAGTTCTTTTCTAGTAACGATAAAGTTGGTAATCTGTTTTTTGAAGAAGCACCTGTAATGAAGTTCTTGAAATTAGTTTATTTAACTTATTGTTTAAAAGCGAAATGTCTTCTGCAGTTCTTTATTTTTAAAATTATTTACCCTCTATCAGGTACGTATTTCTTGTAATTTAAGAATAATGTGCTTAAAATGAGATTTATTTTTTTATAAGAAGGAAGGTAGCATATTAGTGTTTCTGCTTGAGTTATGATACTTTTTAGCTCCTAAGTTTTGCTGGTTATTTTTAATCTTTTCCCTGGGTCTGTAGATCTAAAGAATAATATTTTATTCCTGAATTAATTAAATTATTTTTTATAAGCCTTTCTTAGCATTTGTAGTAACATCTAATAGTAAATGCAGGCTTTTAACAGAATAATATGTACTCTGACTTTTTTATTGTTGAGCAAAGCAAAGGRAAAAAACCCTTTTTTTTAAACTTGTAGAAGTGTATTAACATTCTTCTTACTTCATACAAATTTTGTACAGTCTTTACCCTGGATATAGTTCTGTCATAAATATGCTTTTGCATGACTCTTCTTGCTGTCTACAAAAACCCGTAATTTTCACTGTATTTTAAAAAAAAYGAAAAACTCAAATATGTTACTTCTGATGGATCTATGATATCAACTGAAACGCCTATAGCTAATTTAGTTTTTAAAATGTCTTGTGGGTTCTTTGGACTTAGATCTGTTTACAGAGATTGAAATTTTGCCGTGTAGGTTTGACTTCCTTTCTTGGCAACTTTTCTTTAAGTACTGTCAAGAACATCTCTAGGCTAATGCCAGCCTTTAGGTGTATGTATGAGCATTTTTAAAAATCCACTTCATTCATGTCCTTTTAGGTGGATTGTGGTAACAATTAAGAGATCRGATTATTTTGCTCCTTCTGTCAGTTACAGAGATGAAGGGGGAAAGAAACAGTATTTAATATCTTTTGTTAGATGGCCTTAAGTTTTAATTACATGTGAAAAAACCTCTTGGGAGTTGGGGGAAGATGTTCAAGGGTGCATCAGCCTGGAAGGTGGGAAAATGCTGTCAAGCTTAAAACATGTTTTTTATTTCTCACGTAGAGCTCTTAGACCCTTACTGAAAAACTAAATTTCATACCAACATTTCCATAAGAGAGTCTTGTAGTTGCAGTAGGACACTTAGTGTCATGCTGTGATTTTTCTCCTCTTGGATGAATTGGCATCTTATATTCACCTTTTTCAGTAGAAAAACCTGGTGAGATCCCAGCATGTTAACTATCYGTAACTTAACAAATATCTGTGATTATTTAATATAGAAAATTGGCTGCGTTTAGCTACTATTTGATTGTATAAATTAATGTGCTTAGAGAGTTATACAGATAACCTGCTGTACCCTCCTGTGTGATTGTCTTGACTCATGCAATTGAGAAATTAATGAAAATTGCTTGAAGATTGGCAGCTGCAAGATTCCACACTCGACTCAAGCCAAATATATTTTGCAATGAGCATGATTAAAATCGACAATTATTTTGCATGTTATAACTAGAATGTGGCAAATTCTTAGGCATATAGTGCTGGAAACTCTTATGTAAAGGTGAAGAAACTAATTAGTGAAGTAATGCTCTGATGAATAGGCACTGCAGACAGGGGCATGCCGGGATKTTTGTATAAACATGTCGTGTTCTGAGAGTGTTGCCATGTAGTATTTTGTYACTCAGACACTGGATTAACTGTGTATTTTCTGTAACAATCTTTACCAAATCAGGAATTGTAAAAAATACATGTTGACAGTAATCTGAATAAATATATAAAAATGGCCAAAAAATGTATTCCATACCTATTAAATGTCTAACATTGCCCATCAGTGACAGAAGTTGAGTTAAATCTTGCAGCATTCTTTTTTGCTTTAGCTGATATTTATTTCGTTGCTTACTGTGCATGTCTCTTGGTTTGTGTAGGACTCTGTAAGTTTGAGATTTGAGTGAATTTTAAAGGGACTGGCAGTATATTCCTATTCTGTAAACCTGTTTGAGACCACTTTTTAATTCTGTATACTTCTTTGTATCTTGCCCAACAGAACAGATGTACGTATGTTGGTTGTGGTGAATCCCATGTTGATCACAGTACCACCCATTCCCAGGTATGTGTATTTGCTGTTAATACAATTCCTTGAAGCAGTGAAATAGAGAACTTTTATTTTAGTGAAGTCAATGACCTCTGCTAGCTAACTGTACGGAAGTTTGATCAGCTGTGATGGTTTTTCATGCTGTAGAATCAGGAGTATGTGAGTGTACAGTCTTTGTGCAGCTTCATAATTATTTATGCAATTCTGGTGTTATTGTGTTCTTCTAAAGAACATGGTGAAAATGAAAAAAACCCCAACAATTACTGATGATTTCCAAGATGCATGGACAAAAGACTTTTTGAGTACCTCAGGTTATATGTAGTACTTCCCTACTTATAACTTTTTAGGACTTTGGCTGCCTGATGGGTAAGAAGAGGGGAGTTGCATTAGTGGACAGCTGAAGAGATGTAAGATAGGAAGTATAAATTACCAGAGACAGGTGCTTTGTTTCTGCAATATGCTCCCTGTTTCAGATGAAGAAGCTGTAGACTGAGCGGAGCATATGCTTTCCTGCTATGTCCTGATCTTGGATCCAGCTTGRTAGGAGTGTGTGCACTCAATTCCCCAGCACACCAAGTTCTTTCAGGACTGGACAGCTTCAATGCATGGGTTTGAGTCTTAAACTCACTGTGTGTTCTGGGCACACAGGTGTGCAAGTGGAACATTTGCCAAAATGAAGCAAATGAGATATTCTGGGGACAGAAGGGTGGCAATTTTATTAACGTGTCATTTCAGAGTTCCTGACTTCATGACTAATGAAATTTTTGCCATCAATTTACAATTAGTCTGTCACTAAACACATCTAAAGTTCCACAGTGAACAATTTTTGATCCCTAAAATTACTAAAAGAACCCCTGGTGAGTATTAAAATGAACTAGTAGCATATGCTGGGGTTTTACAAGAAGTATGTGGTGTTATGACTGCATTTTACCACCGTTCCTGATTTTTTTTTTTGTTTTGAAGCAGGATCTTGAGAAGGGTGAGTATTTATACAAATCCATAGTGCATTAATACAAATCTGTATAAATACTTTCAGGGKTTTTTTTTTAATCAGCTGTTTAAGCTGAATCACAGTTCTAAAGCCTTTACAATAAACACAGAAATGAGCTGTTTCTAGTGCAGTTGGGGAACAGATGGCCCCTGAATTTCTTGCCTACAATTTTATACCTCTTGGCTTTTGACAGTAGTTCATTCCTGCTTTACATGCTGTCTTAGCAATGTTATGTACTTGCCASGTAGGGGAAGGCAGGCAAAGTATTCGTTCTCTGTCAGTGACATCCTTATCTTGATTTTCTTATTTCTTCATTTAAATTTAGGGATAGTAAGCACTTCCCTGGATTCTTCTTCAATAAAAATATCAGTAAACCTATTAAAATGGGAGAAGTGAGGTTGATATGAATCAATTTCTACTTACTGCAGTTTACACCAACAAGCTCCCTGTATTGCAAACAGTCACGTTCATTGTGTTCACTCCAAGAAAATTATTAAGCTATTGCTCTGAAGACTTGTAATTATTTGTGCATCTGAAGCTGCAGAATCAAGCATATTGTCATGTTTAAAATTGTTTGAGTTATTTATGTAAATCTGATTTTTTTAGTAGGAGGTGAGCTGCTTAATGAAATTTTAGCCCATACTTTACATTAAAAACATTATTCTCGTACAAGGCTTTATTGAATGAAGGGAGGAGGAACTTGGGCATCCTGCAGCAGTTGTAGTATTTTCCTAATTTCTAGCAAATCCCTCATTATCTGTAAACCTGGCTGGTGCTGACATATAAGAAAGAAATACAGGAAGGATTAGTGAAAATATTTGGAGGAAGATAGCAACTGTGTACACAAACTTAGAGTAAGCAAGGAGGTTAAAAAAATACTAATATTTGAACAGTACAAATATTCTTCATCTGTCARATTTTTATATTGCTTCACAGTGTGAAGCTGTCAACAAAAGAACTGAGTAGAGAATGTTTGCTTTGATATGAGCACCTCTTACTGTAACTGAACTAAAAATGCTATCTTAGTCTTTGGATTGATTGCAAATAGCCTGAATTTCTTACAGCAAACCTGTAGAAATAAACATTGTAGAGAAGGTGGCTCCCATTATGACCAGTTACAGACATTCCTGAAAAACTGATTCGTTGTGAATTGCAGCACGTCTAACAAGAGGCTTTCTTCTTATTTTTGTAATTACAGAGAAGTGTGTCAGATATGACAGTGTCTTAGATTCTGATTGCACCTCGTAGCTAATTTGAGTGATATGTGCTAAAAACGAGTGTTGAATAGTTTGTGCTAAAATTTCAGTAATTGAATTGCTCTTTTTTAATATTCTAACACACATACTTGTTTCATTGTTGAAAGACCTAGAATTTTAATATGTCTGTTCTAGCTTGCGTGCAGCAGTATTTAGTTATTGCCAATTTCTGAAGCACAGTTTTGGTTTTTATTCTGTTCTAGGAGACAAAACACTGTCTAACTGTCAACCTTACTACACTCCGTGTTTGGTGTTACGCCTGTAGTAAGGAAGTATTCCTGGATAGAAAATTAGGATCTCATTCACCACTACCAAATGCAAGAGTGTCTCACCAAGCACAAGAAAATAGTGTGCAGGTAATTTTTAACCCAGTGAAACAAAGGCAGCTTTGGAGTAAACATTGTGTTTTCTCTGAAGTGAGAGACTGACTTTTCCTCCATTCTTGTGGCTGAACTTTCTATTAATTCCTCTCTGTTTTCATAAAATTTTTTTGGCTTTCCTGGTCAGTACTGTTCCCTGTGAGCTTTCTTTTCTAGATAAGTGTTGTCTTGGAGAAAGTTACGCTGCAATTTCTTAAGTATAATTGTTTGGAATAATGCATGTAGCTGAAAAATGAAATGCTATTTCTTTATTGCATATGTAAAGTAGTTACATAAAAATGACAGGTAACTTAGTTAAAACAGTCACAAGTACAAGTATTTCTAAATGTGTTTTGCTTGAGACATAGAACAGTGGAAGAGAGACCATGATGCACAGGTTGGACAGAAAGATGGGCAGTTTTTCAGTATATGAGAATATCCTTCACTATTTTTACTTCAAAGTTTAGTGTTTAATATGAATGTTATCTGATAATTTTCTCATAAAATGCCAGTAGCTCAATTGGAAAGGCACAATTGGAATTTTTAAAAAATTTGTGTTGTGTAGAAAGTCTGGTCACTTGGTATAAAACCGAATTCAGACTTCTGGGTTTCTACTCTAATATGCTTAACCTATTTTGATCTATCAAGGAAATAGGCATAATATACAGAAAAATTAGTAGAACTTACAAAGTCTATGGAACAGTTTTTTTAGGGTTTTTATTTGTATGCTCACAAAAAGAGCCTGTCACGCAAAAAATGCCTGCCTGTCTACTACTTTGTTTCTCTATTTGCACGTTTTTCTTTCAAGAGTTCAATTTGTCTTCATTAACTGTAGTGAGCCATCTGGTGGCACATCAAAAACACCTACACTGAGTTTTGTGTGATGACGCCTACGTTAGCTCTTCTGTGCTGCCTTAGTTTGTTATCCAGGGGAAAGAAATGCCATCCCTGGCTTTGTTTTGATTCTTCAGCTGTTGTTATAAAATCATGCAGTGATCTGAAAACAAAAATATGRGGGGGTTTCTTAGTAAACTTTCTCAGGGTACCTGTGGAATCCTGGTGTTCTCACTTCTTGTGCAGTGAGATTTCAAAATGCATTCACATAATTTCCTGGTTCTAGATTTGTTGGTAAAATTATATGTAAGCCTAATTAAGTGGAAAAGTGATAACTACAAGTAAATACACCTTTTCTCCTTTTAAGGATTTTAAAATACCCAGTAATCCCACACTGAAGATTCCGTTAGCAGCTGTATTTGATGACTTAGATATAGAAGTGGAAGAAGATGAACTRAAGACCAGAGGTAATAAAAGCAAAATCCCACTCATTATTGCCCTTCACTGCATGAGTATGCTGCCRAGTCTGTTCTCCAGCTATGTCTTGGTTCTCTTCCAAGTGGAACTGTTTCCTTTTCTGCTTCTACTCATGAGATTTTTATTTTTAGTTTCACCTTTCTTGCAACAATCTTACTTACCTTCAGAGCAGAGGCCGTGGTGATGGATGTAGTGCACCCGGTGCACCTGTGCAAGCAGCAACAAAAATAAGAAAGCATGAAAGTAATGTTCAGTGTAGTTGGTACTGTAGCCGCTGTGGTAAAAGTATATTTTTATAAAATGTATTCTAATGTTTTTGCCTGCCCTAAAAGACTCCTGCATTTTGAATAATCCTTTTCTGAGCCTGTAATGTCCTAGTGTCGGGTTTTGGTTATTTGTTTTCTCCTTTACATAATTGATTTCATGCACTGCCAAAGTTTCTGGTATCAAAGATTACCCCACCCTAATACTAAACCTGTGTAAAGGTGAAAATGAAAGTGATGAAATCCCAAACAGTGAAGTCTTAATTACTCATTTCATAAGAGAACATAATAATTACTATTTCTTAAAACTCTCACATTATTATTGATCATTCTAAAAAGGATGTGTGTATTTGATGGTAAAGAAAATATTCCTAAGAACCATTTTTCGGAAAAATCTTACCGGCAGATTGTTGAGCTGTTGTTTTTGGGACGCCAATGTGTATGTCAAGGCAGTTTGTTTTCCATCAGGAATGATAAAAAGTTACTCTAATTTATGCATGTGCTGGTTTTGGCTGGGCAAATGTTAATTTTCTTCACAGTAGTAGCTGTGGGGCTGTGTTTCTGAGTTTGTACTGAAAACAGGTTGATAATGTAGAGATGTTTCAGTTATTGCTGAGCAGGGCTTACACGCACTTGGCCTTTTCTGTTTCTCACACCACCTGCCAGTGGGCTGGGGGTGCACAAGAAGTTGGGAGGGGACATAACTGGGACAGCTGACCCAAGTGATCGGTGGGACATTCCGTAACATATGGCGTCCTGGGGGAAGAAGAAGGAAGATGGGGACTTGCAGAGTCAGGGCATTTGTCTTCCCAAGTGACAATTATTCATCATGGAGCTCTGCTTTCCTGGCGATGGCAGAAGACCTGCCTGCCCATGGGAAATGGTGAATGGAAAGCCTTGTTTTGCTTTGCCTGCACGAATGGCTTTTGCTTCACCTATTAAACTGTCTTTATCTCAAACCATGAGTTTTCTGACTTTAACTCTTACAACTCCATCCCATCCCACCGTGAGGGAGTGGGCGAGTGGCTCTGTGGGGCTGAGTTGCTGACTGGAGTTAAACCACAGCAGTGGATCTTATTTCTCCTTCACTCTTCTACTGCCAGCTTTTCCTCTGCTAAGTCTGCTGGCATTGGTCAGAAAACCTGCCTTGTCCCTTCTGTTGTCTGGCACAGTWTTTCTGGATATGTCACCACCCTGCTAATTTGCCATCTGCCCTTAAATCATTGAGCCGTGTGTTTTATTCCTACTTAGTTTCTCCAGCCAGTAGGTGTATTTGTGTATCTTTGTCTCTTCTCGTCGTGTTAATACTTCGGGGAATGTAACTTATGTTGCAATAATATACAAGCAGAATTGCATTAAAGTTCCCAGTAACGATGATGTGCCTATGTGAAGACATTTATCAAATTGAAAGGAAGAAACTTTTTTAGCTCCATTTTAACTTTGGGCTTAAAATCTCTTTTGAAATGCTTTTGGTGAAGCAAACATTAGGATATCTTCACAAGAAAAGTCTATTTCAAAACTTTTCTTTGCAATAGTGCAGGCCAGAAAAATGCTGKGGGAATATCTTCCTGGTGTATCTGCTGCTGCTAAAAAAAAGAAATAAAATTAAAAGCCTATAACTGTTCTTGCTTTCCAATTTCAGTAAGAATGATTGTCCCTTTTGTAGCAGAAATTGGAATGCATGTTCAGGTACAGGAAGCAAGACTGTATTTTCATTCACACAGATAGGCCATTTTAAAACTTACAAGTCTTGTGTATTAGAAAGTATAACTGAAGTAACCAAAGTGGTTTTTGGATGTAGAAAGATTTTCTCAGTAATTTTTATTTTTCTGCCACAGGCTAAAACTACCAAGGTAGTTCCTATACTTGAAGAATTGCATAGATCCACCAGTGCAGATTGCTGAATGCTCAAGTTTTTTAAGTTTTTCAGTGTTACTGATTCTTTGCTTAGAAATGTTACTGTTTCCTCATACAAAAGCAATTTCAGTTTGAAATATTACTTCRTTAATGTAACACTTTAGTAGCCATGAATAGCATAATTCATAATCATGGAAAGAATATGTGTTAATTGTATCTTTCATGTGTGTGGAAAAAGTGTGTGTGACTATCAGTAAAGAAAGTAAACACTCTGGGTTAGAAAATAATTTATGTGGGGGAGTTTAAACTGAGCAATCTGTTCATAAACATAAAGGTATATAATTGGAATAGAAAAATACTAATTACAGGTAATTATAATTCTGATTCTGAGATAATCACATACTGAGTAGATTTTGAATATTGAGTATAATCTGATTTAGTGTGAACTTGGGACAGAAGAATGAAATCTTTTAGAAGCTTTTGGTAATGTGATTAGCACCTACAAATGCAGCATAGCAACAGTTTAACTGAACAGATGAATCATTAAATTGAAGTAAAGCTTAAGTATTGATAAACATATTTGAAATTAAAATCTGCAGGTGTCATAAACCATTAAAAGTTAGGAAAATGAAATACAATCCACTTGTCTGAAGTGTTTAGTCAACCAAAATCAAAACATTTAATTACTGCTTCTAGTTAGATTAGTGTGCCTTTAGAAGTCCTATGTTTCTTTTATTTACAGTTCTGCATTATAATTGGCATCCCAAGTACATGAGTATTTTGATTAGTATGTATTTTCTAGGAGCTGTTGGATTAACAGACTTGCTGAGTATTTATTCTGTTTTTCAGGTCTAACAGGATTAAAAAATATTGGAAACACTTGTTACATGAATGCAGCTTTACAAGCTCTTTCCAACTGGTAAGGGAAATGATTGTAAATTCAGTTTTATATTTGTTTATGCATGCATTTTCTCAAGACGGACTTAGGGTTTTGAAGGGCTCCACTACCATGGAAGAGGACATGCATCTGTTGAATCTCAGTCTTGTATACTGCAAACAATTGTGTCATTGATAGGAAAAAGAAGTATTATGATACATGGGCCACTCTGCTGTTCCCCTGTTTCATTTTAATGCCTCCTAAAAAAAAATGTGTGCAGTTTTAGAAATTAGAAGAAAATCTGGAAAAAGCTACTGAACTTGTGGATTGGTCTTGTATTTTTTTTTTCCTTTGCTACAGAAAAATCAAAGGAAATGCATAAGAATAAACCCCAACTCAAAAAAAAGAGACGTGTTAGGATCAGACTTCAGTCATTACAAACCATGTATCTGGAACATTCTGTGCTAAATCATGGTAGGAATGGCTAGAATACAAAATGCCATGTCGTCTGATGGGAATACTAGACAAGTTCACGAAGGAGAAATCTACAGAAGTTGAAGAGAGAAAAACACTATCGCAGCTGTAAAGGTTCTTGCACTAGGAATGGCTGGGTGGTAGCAGGTCCTCAGCATGTGTCACACACAGTCACTGGAGTGTCTGCCTTTGGATACAGCCAAGAGCGTGCAGGGCTGAGTGGCCTCACTGAGGCTCTTTGATGAGGGAGAGGAGAACTGAGGCAGATCTCTAGAAGATAAACAAGTGGACAAGGGCACCTAACCATGAGGAGAGTATTCTGTTGAGAAATGCCAAATTTTGCAAGTATGCTGGGATGTCTCCGTTCTTGGAGAAAAGCAGGTCCAATGTGTATGAGGGGTTGTGACTTCAAAAGGGAGATTGAAGGGAGAGGAGAGAGTATGTGAGTTGGCAACACTGCATGAAGTAAACATAAATAATCATCTAAGTATAAATTACTTGCCTACGCACAGCTTGTGGCACTGTTGGATTCTAGAGAAAAGATTTGTTTGAGATGCTGTTTATGGACTAGGCTTATGGTGGTTGTTGCTGGAGTGCTACATGTGTACTTCTGTGACAGCTAGTAGGAATTGCCTTGAATTTGAATCCCATTAGACAATTCTGGTGCTTTAAGAAATGTCAGAGTACATTTGAGGAACAGGGTGGGCTGTACTGCTCAAGTTGTCCTGCTAGGAAATGTTTGGTCACAGCATTTAAGAACGTGGGAAGTGGAATTGTTCTATTATATAATAGTATTGCTCTTATTTTATAATCCTGTATGAAATGCAGATTCCCTCTTGCATTTTAACAACCTGAAAAAATTACTGTTTTTCTTCTTTTAATTCAGCCCACCTTTGACGCACTTTTTTCTTGACTGCGGAGGCTTAGCCCGAACAGATAAGAAACCAGCAATTTGTAAAAGTTACCTCAAGCTGATGACAGAACTCTGGCACAAAAGCAGGTATTAAATCATTTAGGTGATGAAATGATAATAACTGGATTCCAGAGTCATGAGGGATGCATTAATCTGTCGTAGATTTCTAATTTTTATTTCATGTGGAAAGACTAACTTGCAGGATTCAAGCACTCCTTACAACCTGTTCTTTTCCATATCTGCTGAAGATAGGACAAGAAATAGATTAGATGAGCACTTTACAAGCATTAAGCTCTTAAAAATGTTTATATCTGCCAGAAATACATTTAAAATTTTTAACTACTTTATCGTCTCTGTGTCCTTCATTCTCTATCAATGTTTTATTTTTATTTCCTTACATGGAATTTCTGTTATATCTGTCTAAGAAAAGACTTTAAAATATAAATACAAAGGTAAAGAAACAGTAGTTGTGCATAATGCCAAGAGTATGTCTGATTTGTCATCTGATTCTCTGACAAGAAATGTGGCATAAAAGGCCTGATACATTCTCTGTTTCAGCTGGATGACAGGTTTTTTTAAAAAATTGTGTCATTCATACTTCAACACCACTATTATTTTTGTTAAGATTAGTATTATTGGTGTTGAGTTGCAGGTAACGTTGTGATCCCAATAAAGGTAAAAAATTCCACTTAAATACTTTATTTTTCAATGTTTATATATTTAAAATTTATTTTTCTTAGGCCTGGATCTGTTGTTCCTACTGGTTTGTTTCAAGGAATTAAAACTGTTAATCCAATGTTTCGAGGCTACTCTCAACAGGTAAAACTTTCTGATGTCTTTTAAATCTGCCTAAGCCATAAAGTTATCTCTTAATTAGAAATCTAATGCTTAAGATACCTTACTTCCTATATTTGTTCAAAGCAAATGCAACATAAATTTTAGTTTATGATTCAAATATAGATCATCTTAAATGGAACAATCAACAGTCAAGTCAGATTTTGTTTATTTATATCAAATTCTCAAAAGGCCTTCAGTTTACAATAACTTCTTTTCCTTTTTTCTCAGGAAAAATAAAATAATATCTGAACTTTTCCTTTGTGTGAAATAATGCTACTAATATTTGAGCAGTCCCAGGAAACAAAGATATTCAGAAATTAAAAAGGACATAACAGAATTTTTTTATATTTATCTACCAATGATGTTTTAGAAAAAATAAATACACAGTATGAATTTTCATTTACTATCTTGGAAAAAAACCCCACCATTTGTGTGTTGTGGGAACCACAAATTGGTAGATTTTTAAATAGGCATGGATTATTATATGGCAAAGGCATTTTCCAGTTGTTCCTTCGTACAGTATCTTGGTGCATTCATACAGTTTGCAGCACTTCTTTGAAAGCTTTTGGGCTAGCTGAAAAATTTAAACCTTGTAATCAGAAAAGCTTACTAGTATCTTCCAGGAATCTGCATTTATTAAAGGAATTTTGCTGTTTCAGTTACATTTGGTATTTGTGAAGTGAAGGATTAGAACACATTTTAATGTTCAATTACCGCTTGTAGCTGTAAAGTCAATGTTTAAATAATAATCTTAATGTTTTGTAATTTGCTTATGAATTTCTAAAGTGCCACATGAATTTCTGGAAAAGTAGAAATTCAGCCTTGTAAACCAAAAAGAAACTGTATGGAAACTTAATCCTTGCAGCTTTGAACACTGATGAAAATGTCTTTTTCTGTGTAGAGCAACACTTAATGAGAACCTTTGTAGTTTATGCCTGGATCATAGTTCAGTTGTATGTTCAGGAGGTTTCATGGCAACAATTAAAACACAGCAGGTCTTTCATAACCAACACTCTTCTATTGCCTAGCCTTGCAAGTTGGGCAGCCATGTCCAATCTTCAGGGAAAAAGATCAGTGAAGAATGTTTATCACTTTATCTGTGTCTTGATGTTTGGGTCGTTTTTCTTTGTTTTGTTTTTTTGTAAAAGGGTTGCCATTAAGTAGGCATACTAGGTTTTTTTTCATTACCCGAATCCAAAACTCAGTTCTGTAAGTTGCAATTTTTAAGAAAAGGAATGTTTTGTAGTCAGCAGTTGTGAGCTTAATAAGTAATTACTATGATGGATGGGAATGTTGAGTAGCAAAAATTAGTATTATGAACAACCAAAATACAAAAAGGAGAATAGAAGAAAATAAAAGCAGTAGTAGTTGCCAAGAAGAGGCTTATTTTTTTCTCACATGCTTGCTTTATTAGATATTTTCTATTGCCAAGGACCAGGCAGCTGCATTGATTGGTGAAATTTGGTGGCTTTTAAGATGTTTCTAAACACAGATTAGACTTGCAGTAATACTTTACAGCTCTTTGTGGGAACATATTTGGGGAATCTTGCTGAGGCTTTAGAGGAAGAATTAGAATATTGTTGGCAGTGTGATGCAATTGGAAAGGTGGGCTAAGTAACATCATAGTACAACATAGTACTTCATGCCCAGTGAAAGCAAGGCTGTGGTTGCTTTGCTGGATATACTGTGTAAGGTTTAAAAAAACTCTCCCTAAAATGTTCCATTACAAGCAAAGCTGGATTCTGACCACACTGTTGGTCCTTGTTTGAGTTACGTTTATCATTCCAGTACAGTATGCCATTTTTTTTGCTGACGTTGTTGAAGTCATCTTTTTTGGGAATTGGAATGTTTTGGAGAAAACTTGTATGATAAGATTACTTGTTAATATGCAAGAAACAGATGTGGGAAACATACATGGTCTGGAAATGAGATTTGTTTTGACCATTAGACCTGGGACAGAGGARTTTTCTTTATTCTTCTGTAACAGCCAGCTTTCGTTTTAGTTATCTGTATATTTTCCTGATAATTAATATCTTCCAGGTAAAATACAATAATATGGTGAAACTTGTTTAAAATTCTAGGATGCACAAGAATTTTTGCGTTGTCTAATGGATTTGCTTCATGAGGAACTTAAAGAACCAGTGGTAGAACTGGAAGATGCCCAGCCTATGAGTGTTGAAGAGAGCATGGAAGAAGATAAGAGCCAGTCAGACTTAGGCTTTCAGCCCTGTGAATCCTGTGGTAACTGTGATAAAACAGAAAATGACACGATTTTCAAACCTGTCTTAGAGGATCCTGCAGAAACAACCATGTTAATTCAGGATGATGATAACAACTCAGTCACATCCAAAGACTGGCAGAAAGAAAAAATATCAAGCAACAAACTTAAACGAGCAAATTCTATGGAGGACTTGGAAAAAGACACGAACACTGCTTCAGAGACCACTGAATTTTTAAATAACCAAGGAACTGTCAAAGTGCAGATACACAGCAGATTCTCAGGTAATGCATTTCTGAAGTGCAATTGAAATAGTCAAAATCTTAGCCAGAGTATCTGTGGGAATGGAACTGAGTTGTAGAATATAGTAGAGGTATAGGCCAAATAGGGTAGGTGGGTTTACTTGTAGACAATGTATCTTAATTTATTTTTTCAGTTTACGTGTTCTGAATTCAGCTTTAATTCTCTTGAAAAGCTAATGATTTGTACTGGGTGATGTTTCAGATAACCCAGAAGAATGGGTTCTTTTGTTTTGTTTTTAACTTAAAAAGAACTGAAATGGTGCTACATTCCTAAATGTCCAGTGGCCTGACAGTGTGGTTAAATAAGTTACGTGACCATTGTGTCTGTTCATTCTGCAGTCATTTTTTTCATAGAATTTGTGCAAATATCAATTGCAGAATACATCAGTGATGTTCACATGAATGACGTATCTGCAGCCCAAACACCATCATCAATTGAAGGGATGAACACACGCTTATCAAACAGTCCTCCAAAATCATTCCCATCATGCTCTTCACTGGCACAAGTCCACAAAAAAGGTATAGGCTTTTTAATTTCTCCTTCGTGGTACTGAATTACTCAGTATTACAGTTCTCATTGTGTTTCTGATGTCTTATGTAACAATGCAGTGTTGTTCCTAAGGGGGTTTTAGCCCTATTTCTAGTGGGGAGAGGGAGTGTTATGTAAGCTGGACATGCAAGATCATTCCCTGTATTTCTGTAATGTTCTGATTCTTTTGAAGCATGAATAGTATTTGCCTCTATTTTGGGAGGACAGAATATTATTTTTAGACAATTTTCTCAATTGCACTGGTTTGGAGAGAGGAGAAAGGTGTAAAAAGTTAGTACCTCCACAAAGGTAATGCTTTCCAGAGAATAAGTAGGTTGTCAGCATTTTAGTCTATTGAGGTTTAAGGAGCTATGTATAATTGTACTGTAGATAGATCAGTAAATGCTGGCTGCTCTATGCTCTAATGTCCCTGCAGTGCAGGGTGTTTCTTTTGGCACTCTCCACAGTACGATGCATTTACGAGCATCCAGAATATTTACTTTTACTGCCTCTAGATACAAGACAGTACTGCTTTAGGGCACAAGGAATAATATGTAATTATTTTTTTCCCTGATTTGTCTAACAGTAGACTACTTTAAGCAAAACTTGTCTTTTGGAATGTGCTTTTAAGGCATTACACCAAATCAAACCCTAAAACTCGTACAACTTTAATATTGTGATCCTGTTTCATTTAATGGGTTGTCCAGGATAAGTTCTAAACTTCTGAACATTCATGTTATCTTTTTAATGCTTTAGCATTGGTGTTGCATGACAGTGATTTAATGGACTTAAATAAATCATTGACGTCCTTGGTTCATTTGTTCAGCAGCTTTGACACTGCATCTGTACTACTGTCTCCAGTTTTGGCTTCACCATTACAGGAGGGTTTTAGACAACCTGAAGTGAGTCTGTCAGAAGAGGTACTCGGTCACGGGTGCTTGTCATGCCCAAGGAGAGGTTGAGACACCTGGGTTTTTTTAATAAGCTGCTGTTAGGCTGGACTGTAGTTGTGCCTTTAGTCTACTTCAATCCCATGTCATCAGTGTTGTGATACAGTAACCTTGTGTGTGAGCTGTTCAGCCCAATGTGGTTGAAATTTCCTGGGAAGATCTGATCAAATTGTCAGATAGATTGTTCCTTTTTATGCCTTGGGGGATTCCTGCTGAAATGAATCAATCATGTAGGAATAGGCTGTAGATTTTAAGACTGGCAGTTTGAGTTTTACTTACAGAGGCAAAAGTTTCTGGTGGTTGTCCCCCATAAGCTGCTTGAGGAGTCTACATTAATTGCCTGGTACTGGCAGTAATGTGATCATGTAATTCCTAAGAAATATTTAGTAAATAGAAAACAGGGCTTGGCTCATAATCTAAGCCTAAATATATGAGACTTCTATTTATATTACACAGAGTTCGAGAAAATCAGAATCCACTGTATTTTGCTTTATTGGAGCATTTTATTTTTGTCATTTTATAGTTTCAACGGTATCATCACCAAAAAGGAAGAAGCGCAAGAAGTACAGGAGTGTTATCTCTGATATATTTGATGGGACTATAATAAGTTCAGTCCAGTGCTTGACTTGTGATCGGGTAAGGAGAGAAGGTTCTAGCTTTTAATATGTTCTTTTCCCCCAATACTACTACTTACCGCTTTATGAATACAGTAATTCGCTGGTGACTTTATATTCTTTAGTGGCAGGTTTTTTCAGAAGATTGGGTTGTTTTGGACTCGTTTTCTCAAATTGTAGTAGTGGCTACTACCAGCACTTTGTGTTTACAATAGCTTTTTATCATTGAGCTGGATATTTACTCAGAGCTGAAAAATAACATTTTGAGAATTGGTTTACAGCAATGATGGAGAAAAAAGCTTGCTCTTCAACTTCATTTAGGTCTGATTAGTACTGTTCTGAATATCCTAATGCATGCCTGCTACTGTTCCAAGTTCTCAGGTACCTAATGTTTCAAAGAAAAGATAAGACACTAGTCTAATCATAGTGCTATAACAGTCTTATCAGATAGATTGAGGCTAACAAAATTAGGGTCTTTCAAAAAATCTGAGTAAAGACACTTAAGTTTTACAGGTGATATGAATCATTAGCTGCTTCCTGAAGTTGTCCTCTACTGCAAGATGTGGTGCAACATAGGAAGGAAGAGTTGAATTTTTTTTCTGTACTATTTGCTCAGAGAATTACTTGGAACAGCACACACGATCATTTTAAAAAAAAGTCGGTTATCTAAATACATCTAGTGGACTGCTTTAGTTTCAAAGCAGTAGTATCAAATATTGGATATCCAGATCTTTACATCGGGGACAACTTTGTCAACATAAAGTTTAAACCTAAACCTGATGTACTTGCGTGCCTTTAATACTTCTCTTAGTTTAGATCTAAGAATACAGAGACCTCAGGGTAATCTGGTGAACAAGTTCAAAAAACAAATAAAAATTCCTAAAATTTGTTTGATGTTTGTGACTATGTGATCACTAAATGAAGCACGGGAGCAAGAAAATGCACAGCTGGGTCTTCRTTGCAGCGAGTCCAGTTACATTAGGTCAAGATAATGTCAAAGTAAAATACTGTGGAAACAATGGACTGAAGCTTTCTGAAACTACTTTGTATAACAGAGCCTGAGGCAAAAATCATAGTGCTTTGTATGACTGATACAAAGACAAATAATAATGACCTAAAAAAATGTTTCRGTGATAACAACATGCAAGTTCATTCTAAAAATATTACCTTTTTGGTTCCTCTTTTTTAGAAAATAAATTCTTATTAATCTACTTTTTTATAATTAATTTGCTACCTAGTGGAGTTTTCAGTTGTGCAGTGACTTGGTAGTTATTAGTGAACTTTACAGAATTCAATTTAATTGTTGTTCCTCTTCAAGCTTAACTCCATTGTGTTTCATTTATTTTCTTCTTTAGCTGTCTGTAACCCTGGAGACCTTTCAGGATCTGTCCTTGCCTATTCCAGGTAAGGAAGATCTTGCTAAACTCCATTCTGCAAGTCATCAGACATCTCTAGTCAAGGCAGGGTCGTGTGGAGAAGCATATGCCCCCCAGGGATGGATAGCCTTTTTTATGGAATACTTCAAAAGGTAAATAATATTTACCTTGTTTTGTTTATTTATCTATTTTGAAATTCTAGTTTCTGCTCTTCTGGCAGAACATTTGTTGGTTTTCTTTCTTTTCTGTCAATGATGTTTCAGGTTTGTTGTCTCATGTGTTCCTAGCTGGTTTTGGGGTCCAGTTGTAACCTTACAAGATTGTCTTGCTGCCTTTTTCGCCAGAGATGAGCTCAAGGGTAAGAGGTTAATTACCTGAACATGTTTCTTCTGTGAGTTTTTTCCTCCTATCACAATAAGATGATTAATATCTTCTTAGCTTAATGCAATTAAGCGGAGGCCACCTGTTAGACTGTAATACAGTAAATCCTTGTTCTTTTGGGATCATTCATTTCAAAAAGGTAAGCTTCTCATTCAACTGAATATTTGAGATAAGAAATGCCTATGAAAGCTGCTTTAGAAACGTCAAGTAAATCTGAATTTGGTTTAGTGAAATTGTATCAACTGAAGGTTCATAAAAAATTTCAAACCCCACTATATTAATATTCATTCTCATAACCTCAATTTGGATGTAGTAAATTATTTCCTTTTTAAATTATATGGCATCATCTCTTCAGATTATGCTATACTGCTTCATAGTTGAAGACATAAAACCTAAGAACCTTTCCTGTAGTTGCTATGTCAACACTCTTATGACTGTTAAATATTGAATGCAACCTAAAGATAAATTCCCTTGAAACTATTATACGTCAGATGTATCCACTTAAAGGATAACTGTTCATATTTAGAGAATAATGGTCGATTTTCTTCTCCCTGATATTTGCAGGTGATAACATGTACAGCTGTGGAAGGTGTAAAAAGTAAGCTGGCTTTTATCTTTGTTTTACCTTGTCTTAATTTGAGGTTTTCACTGCTTCTGTTAGTCAAGAGACATTTGTTTCTGTTGGGTATGTCCCAAGACTGTTTATCTTTTGAAATTACCCTGTGTTCTGGCTGTCAGAAATTTAATATTACTAAAGTGCAGGGCTYGGGAAGCACTGACTTACCCTACAACTGTGCAAACCAAATGTGCTTAATTCTTTTTCATGCCCTTAAAATTTTAGATCTAAGTTGGTTTTGGTGGATAAAATAAAATCCTTGAGTGTTCTCTMATACCAGCAGGTTTTCACTGATATGCAGTAGGTCACTAAGGTATGTTAAATAATTAAAGTATGGTTTTCAATACTAAAGAACCAAGAAACAGAAGTAGTCTGAAACTGCTTGAAGCCCTTTATGGTATAGGAGTGCTATTCCTTCTAGTATCTGCTGTAGATAATTTCTTACAAATAAACTTAATTAATTTATTTTTTACTGGATAATCAGCTTTCATGAAGCTTCAAGTTCTTTATGCTAAGAGAAACTGTTAGCTAGTTGGGACTGGACTGTGCTTGCTTGTTTTGAATTTTTCAGCAGTACAGATTGTCTTGTCTTATGAATCATCATTTTGTATCATTTTGGCTACTCCATGTCTAGTCTACATTCCAGAAATGTTTTGGGTTTACTAATGTAATGTTCAGCCTAGACTTTTGCTGATCTAGCACAATAAAATGAAACCTTTTCAGAATTAATTATTGGTTGTTTTGGTTTGTTTTTTTCTTTACTTAGGTTAAGAAATGGAGTGAAATTCTGCAAAGTCCAAAAGTTTCCTGAGGTACTGTTACAATATGCACTTTAAAGCAGTTTTTTCTGCGTGATTAGGAATGCGGTAAGACTAATGAGTTGCATAGAGTAAGTTGTGTTTATAATGCTGTGTGATGAAAGCCTATCTTCACACTGGCTTTTGTTTAAGAATGAGAGCAATGTGGTTATTCACCCTGTAAGAAAATGAATCTTGTACATGACAAGTATAGAAATGGGATTTCCCTATGTTATTGCTGTCAGTCTGCAGACAGTAACAGCATTTCTATTCCATATTATTACATATACTACTATTTATACTATAGGTCATGGAATTAAACACCACGGCCAGACTGGAAATCCTTTCTATAAGACTAGAAAATCTTTTCTACGCTTGTAACTTTACATTTTAAAAGTAATCCTGTCTTACACTTCAAAGCGTAAGTTGATGGCTGTAATCATCAGGAAGAATTAATGTCCCTCATGACCAGATTGTGCAATATATGCATTGAGGAAGAGAAAAGGTACATTTTTCAGTGCTGCGTCAGTGTTAATAGCCACAGCCGATTAAAACACAGCTTGTGAACATGCTTCAGGTCATAGGGAAAACTATTCTTTTGGRGATGATAAAAGGAAAAGATGGTACACACAGTTCAGATATGTAACATCAAACAGCATGTATAGTTTTTGACTGAATCTGTCRATCCTTCTTACAGATACTGTGCATTCATCTCAAAAGATTTAGACATGAGCTTATGTTTTCCACAAAAATTGGGACCCATGTGTCTTTTCCCCTGGAAGGCCTTGACCTTCAGCCTTTCCTTGCAAAGGACAGTCCAGCTCAAATCGTGACTTACGATCTCCTGTCTGTCATCTGCCATCATGGAACTGCCAGCAGTAAGTATGAGCTTGATTGTTTTGTCTTTGCAGTTGATACATCAGCACTTTCCTTTAAGGATGGTAACTGTATACTGAAGGGTAAACAGATAAACTGTGGTAACTATAATGTGGAAGATGAATGCTGGGATTTTTGTCTTGACCCATAAGATTTAAGGCTTGCTCTTAAAGAGTTGACACATCTTTGAAATTGTATGGCATACCTAAATAAAATTGAAGGTGGAAAAAAAATTAAGAGTACCTAAAATATTAAGTAAGACAACTATATCCACTGTTGAACAATATAAATGTACAAATAATGTTACATGCCAGCAGATGACCAGTTCATCAGCTGTTCTACGCAACTGCTGTTTATGTCTAGAGTTCAATGCTTTGTATGCCATACTTTTTTGGAGAGGGTTTACAAAGAATCACAAAGACGCCAGCCATTTTTTAAAAAGATGTTCTCTTGGATGATTGCTGCCATTTTAATCCCAAAACAGGCAGTAACTGCTATTTATGGGTAGTGATGAATAGCTGAATAAACATGTTATTGCTATATGTTAAGGTCATTTCTGCCTAGATGCTTTCAGTATTTATAAGATTTGGAAAATAGGAGAAAGAAAAATTTTAAGCCAGAAACTGTGTAGATTTTTATAGAAATTACCCCCTCATACTTCTCAAACTTGAGGTATCCATTGTTTGAATGAAGTTTTTTTCCATTTTTTTTTCTGTGCTTTTTCAGCTTCAGTTTAGTGCTTGCTAAATGATGCTTCACATAATTAATTTAGGACATATTTGATTATTGACTTACTGATAGTTAAATTTGTATTTAAAAATAGTAATAATTTAAAATATATTGTGAATAGTCTTCAAAACAATTATGGTCGTGATGTCATGTAGCTGTTCTAGATCTATGTTGCTTTCTATTATAAAGCATACAAAGATTTAAAAAGAGTTCATTGTGGAAACTGATTAGGGTAAATTGTTCAGGCAGTCTTACTCTGAATATCATGGTTCAGGACTGCATTAGACAACATGCTGCTTGAAGAGTTCMAGAACATGCTGAAAGCAGTGTTCAACTCTCCACTAGCCAACAGAAATTCAGAAAAAAGCTGATGTTGAGTCTGAGAGAAGTTAATATCCAAGCCATACCTGCTAATGATTCTGTTTCTCCCATTTAAGACTTGAACTTCTTTTTTTAGTACTTAGTACCTTTTCATGTGTTGCATAATAAAATGGGCAGTTCTAGACACTTTTTAATAACTCTTGCTTCTAATACTCTAGGTGGACATTATATAGCTTATTGTCGCAACAACTTAAATAATTTATGGTATGAATTTGATGATCAGAGTGTCACAGAAGTATCAGAATCCACAGTGCAAAATGCAGAAGCCTATGTTCTCTTTTATAGGTAAGAAATTAAAAATATGTTCATACCCSTATAAGTCAAGTATGTAAATAACTTTTTAAACCGTTGGGCAGCTTTCAGAATTTAGCTGCCCTGCAAGAATTATAATGGAAGAATTTGACCAACCAGAAAAGCCTATGCTGGAGAGAAACCTTCAATTATGTCCTTAACACTTGGTCTCTCAGTGCTAAAACTTCTATGTTAAAATGAAAATGAAATCTGCATAGTAAGGTAAGTGAAAGAAGAACTTTAAGCACAATTAGAACTAGCTACCTTGTTTTCAATTAGAGGAAGGGAATTCTGCACAAGAGGAGGTTTTGCACACAGAAGGTTCGTAACTGATAGGGCTYTAACTGGAATTGTGCAGTCTTTATCAGATGGAATGTGGAACAACAGAGGTTTTACTATGTTGTAGTTTAATACATTTTATTATACATTTAATTTATAGGTTAATCTATTTCTGAAAATTGAAATGAAAGGCGAGAAGTTGTTATCATCCTCGGTCTAAGGAGTTTTTGTACTTGGAATAATAAAAGCAACTTAACTCAATGTTCAGATTTTAAATTTCTGCTACTAAGATCAGATTTCCTCTAAAAGTTGGCTGCAAAATACATTATGTCAGAGTTGCATAAAAAACAAGAAGTATTCTGAGAATGTTTTAGCTTTCGTTAGGAGCACTCCTACCTGCCACTGTCTGAGCTAAGCCCATGAGCCTGACTTAGAAGGTATTTTAAAAGGAATTGGGAAATCATGCTGTATTGCCAAGAAAGAACACTGTATCTTTGATTGTGGATGAACATATTCAAATAAATAATAAAAGAATAACATTCATCAGATTTACCTTTAAGAAGGAATATATCCACAAAAGACTACTACTGGCTTAGAGAAAAGAAATGCTATTCCATCTAAAACAGGAGAGCAGGGTTACTTCCAGTTGTACAGCAGCGACAGTTTCAATGAGTAAATAGGGGGATACAGGAAAAGCAGGGGAATTACCTGATTTACTTACTGTGGAACCTTACTTGTGAAGGTAAGGAAGGAACATCTGCCCAAGGAGTGCAGCTTGCAAAGCTTTATCTCAAAAGCTGCGTAGAGGAAATGAGCAGATGGGCACAGGCCTTCTGTGCTGTACCACATCTGTAGCACAGCCTGCTTCTGTCTTGCCATCCAACTATTGCTTTCTTAGGCTGTGTAATCTTCACAGCATAGACGTGGCCCAAGTAATTTACTTGAAGGTAGAGTTTTCTTTTCACAAAGTAAGTTATCTGCATTGTACACAAGGATATGTATTTGTTTAATGATTTCTATTTCTGTAATAGAAAGAGCAGYGAGGAAGCACAGAGAGAGAGACGGAGGATATCAGGTCTGCTGAATATGATGGAACCAAGTCTTCTGCAGTTCTATGTTTCCAGACAGTGGTTAAATAAATTCAAGACTTTTGCAGAGCCAGGACCAATTTCAAATAATGACTTTCTCTGTATGCATGGAGGTGAGACTGTAACTGTGAATCATATAAGAATAATTTGTCTAGCTATGAGGGGTGTATACTTGTTTTAATTAAAGGAATTTACTAAGTTCATAACTTCTCAGATAAATTATAACTTCTAATTAAATTATTTGTCTTATTTTTGTAGCTGACTARTTAGAAATGATACTATGTGAAGTTACCCTGGTTTTTTCTTTCCTCTGCACGTTTGATTTTGTTTATAAACTTTCTTGATTCTTAAAGAGGAACAGTTTGTCTTACCTGCTTGCTTCCTAAACATGTATATCCACAGTTTTAAAAATCTTGTCGCTATATCATCATCCTTAATACTTTAATCTGCAAATTTAAATGTTTTTCTCAGCTGCTAGAATCAGTTAGAAGCAACAAAAGGTTTGAAAGCTGCAGAACAAGAAATTGGTCTGATGCAGAATATCCAGTGCATAGCAGTGTGAAAATCAAGTAGTAATTCTGTATATTTGGTACAGAAGTGTAAAAATTTTACTTTGGGCAATATGTTAATAGAAACAAGAGTGCTACAGTAAGCAAAACATATTTGGGGAAATATCTATGTTTGAGTGCTAACATTCCAATAAATCATTACTGTGTGGTGCCTATTTTCTAATAAAAATACAACTGCATTAGATTAACAGATAGAGGTGCTGCCTCTGTTGCTGAACCAAACTTTTAACACAGGAGTATTGTGTCCCTGTAGCAATCTGCAGAGTACCTGTGAGCCTCTGTGCTGCGGCTTTCCCTCTGCAGGGCTACACCAGATGACTCTTGGTGTACAAGTGCCTAAACTATTAGATTTTCCCTGTTCCCAAGAATTCCTGTATAGCCCACTGTTGCTTACCATGTGCTTCAACTCAACACTGCTAATCCTGCAAGGCCCTCCATTTCTGCCTTCCTCAAAACTTCTCTGCTTTCAAGCATTCGTGTTGTTTAAAGTAATTCCAAAAGGTTTGCAGCAAATAAGTGAATTTTGAATAGACAGTTTGTTAATGTGTTGACATACATAAACAAAATATTTAATAGTTCTGACATTTTAGCTGTATACCTTAAGAAGCTTTTTGAAATCAGTATCTAAAATGGATTCTAGCACTTTAATTTTAGCCATTCATATAGTTTTCTTCTGCTTTTTATATGCTTTTCAGCCTCATAGAAGACTAAAATTAGAGTGATCTCTTTAAATACACTAATAAGATTATACTTTGGTAAAACTTGCTTCACATGATTTCTCTGAATTCATTGAAAGGTTCTATTTTTTATTTATTTAGGGACATCTAACATAGTCTCCTCCCACTAAAATCCACAAGTCTTTTTTTATTTTGGGGCGTTTTTGTTCCTTCTGCAGGTGTTCCTCCACACAAAGCTAACTTCATAGAGGACCTAGTTGTAATGCTACCTCAAAATATATGGGATAATCTGTATAGCAGGTAAGTTTTGAGCTGTAATTGGAGAAAATCCAGTGATACGGTTTAAGAGCCAAGCAGCAACATGAGACTTTAGAATTAGTGGCTCAGGAAAAAACCAATTCCCTGGGCACACAGCTGAGTGAAGGGATTGCCAATTTATACAGTTTTCTTGTGCAAAGTAGTGCTAAAAGCCTGCATAGAGTAGTGTGTTATTGGGTAATACTTCAATATTAAACCAATAAACATGTATGGTATGTATGAAATAACACAAAGTAGGTCAGCAGAAGTACACTTTTCAAGAGGTATTTTGAAAGAGCTCTCTGTATCAGCTTCCTGTTCTCTTGTTGGCTGGAGACAGCTTTTCTTTTATGTTGGCTTTGAATCCATTGCCTCAGCTGCCAGTACTGCTTCAAAATAACTTATATCTGAGTGTTCTGTGTAACGGCCTCACTCTTTAATGTCGGTCAGGTTTGAGTCCTTGCTTATAAAGGAGGAATTCTTACTTACAGCTTACAAGCTGTGGCTTGTTTCAGAAACAAAAAGCTGCAGAAGAGTTTTGGTGATGGCCACAAAGACTCTGTATTGCACTTGCATTAAATATTTTTAGCTGTTAATATCCTGCCACCTAAACAATACATCTAAAGGTTGGGGGGGTTTTTTATTGATGTTTTATGTTTTGGTGCACAGACATGGAAAATAAAAACAATGCTATTTCCAGTTCATTTCCACTTTCCTTTATGTACCGATTTTTTTTCTTCCACTATCCATTTTCTGTATGCAAAAATATTTGTTAAATCTGAAGGAAAATGTTTTTGAACTTCTCATTGATTTCCCTTCTCTATAAATATCTTTAACAAGATGTCAAACTTAAATGATGTGATAAAAAAGTCCCAGAGATTATGAGGTCCTCCAGATTTTGAGAGTAATCTGTTAGGTGGAAAAGAGGTATGAATTGTTATTGCTCGTCTTCTGTCTGACTTCGTGACTGGCCCAGGCACCCTTTAACACAGAATAACTCTGAAGCAACCATGTTCTGCTTTATTCTTGCTGTTGTCTAGGATTTATAGGAGAGTACCATGGCTGCAGTGGGTGAGAATTCACTGTGAGGAATGGAAGTATGGTGGAAGCTGACTTTTACTGAGATAGCATTAAGAGAAAGGATATGCTCTCCTAGGATGCTAATTGCCAATCCCTGTTCTAGAAATACTTATTTTGTTGCACATGTGCACTACTATTCAATTCCAAGTCCTTTGGGGTCAGAGTTGCTTCAAAATAGGCCATGTGTGGTATATACTGTATTATTTCGGTCAAAAATATGTGAACTGACGGGTGCAGTCTAAAGACAAAGTGTCTTCCTCAGAGGTTTGCTTTAAGTGGTGGGTGACCATTTTATGGAACACGGCTTTGAGTTGGGATGATTGAGTATTTACTAAAAAACTTGTATGTTCAAGTGCTGATGCACTGAAATAATACTTCAATTTTCAGTTAAAATATAACACTTCTTTTGGGGAAAAAAAMCCCCAGCATCCCAAATTATTTTTATGGACAAACGTACAAGTCTTAGAAAGGTGGAAAAGCAAGATGCCTTCTATGGCAGATGTTTGTTTAATTTTATTCACTAAGTAAACGTAGTTATTTTTCACTCTTGCTTAAGAACTAGTGTTTTGAACTGTGTTTTATGTTACTGTACTTAAGAGCACTCTCTTTTATTTCTTGTAAGATTTTTGGAATAAAATCTGAAGTTTTAGAAGAGAAACAAAATGGGAAGAAAACACAGCTCTGATAAAAATAATTATTCAACTAGAAGCAGAACCTGGAATATCCTTATCTCAATGCCTGTTTTAGCCTGACCTACTACTTCTGTTGTAGTACACACATCTCTTAAGGCTACTCGGCATTTAAGAGTATTTTCTTTATCAGGCTGGAAGTTTCTAGGCCAGCAAATGCTGCCCATGTTCATAAGATAGACCCACACATTTCTCTCGTGTACTTCTTATTAATAGTGTTCTGCAGACTTCCATGGATACAGTTTCACACAAGGAAAATGTGRAGCGAAGGCTGAAGAATAATCCTTCAAAACCAAAACAATAAATAAGTTTAGAGGTTGGGTCAGAGAGGTAGCAAAGCTGATGAAGAGTCTGCAGTGGGATGGAGGARCACATTTAAGACAGAACTGGCTGGAATGTTTCCATAAGCTGTTTCTGAAAGGCCTTTGATAAAATCATACCTGGTGTATATATAATAATAGTTGCTCACTGGCGTGTTCTTCCCATAGTAACTCCTTTTGAAGTATTGCGATGCAGCAGTTTGAGATGGTTTCTAATGGCATGAGGCAGTCTGAACTTGCAAGATGGTCTGAGGATGGAGTACAAAATATTGCTAGGAAAATAAACAATGGCTTTTGGGGATAAGTGTGACTGGCACRTGTCAGACTTCTCTTACATACTGACATTTGCGGTGTCTACAAGTGCATGATCTTTTTACATATTTTCCACAAGGCTGATTGTTTGGCTTTTTTTACTTTTACTACAGATATGGAGGAGGACCAGCTGTTAACCATCTGTATGTTTGTCACACCTGCCAAATAGAGTCTGAAAGAATTGAAAAAAGAAGGAAAAATGAATTGGAAATGTTTATACGGGTAAAAAAGTAAACACTTATCCATTCTGCTATTTGACAACACCTGACTAGACCCAAGGGATTACCAGAATTGCATAGGGGATTCCTGTAACAAGTGGACTTTATTAAATATCTGGATACCTATATACAATCCCATCTCTCCTAGTGGCAGCAGTAATGTTCTTGTGATATCCCAGATAACTGTTTATGTGGAAATGTACTTAGAGAAAATTTTTAATGTGCTTCTTAAATTGCTTTTTGATGGTGTGGAAACASTGCAGCCACGTGAGCAGTTGTTCTTTATACACTGCCAGTGGTCTGTTCTGTGCAGTCTGCTAAGGTTTAAGTGCAATAATACTGTGCCAAGAAAAATTTAACAATAGTTGTTAGTTCTAATTTAAAAAAAAATTATTAGAGACATAAACAAAATTCCATGTGAAGTAAATATGTTAGTATTGTAACGGATCCCTAAAATGAATATGAATCAGCTACTGTATTTTCCATGAGTTAAAGGATTATGTGCTTGAGTCTGAATGGTAAGATAACTAGTGATAATGATATTGAAGCTCTTAAACCAAAAACATGTTTTGACATTTTCAGTGAAAATAAATGCAGAGATATTGGAGTCCCATTTCTGCTATCTCAGTTCATGAGAGGACGAAAAATAGAGTTGACTCTCTTTTTGCAGTTCTGTTTGTCCTTTAATCACACTTCAGAGATTGTCAGCTTTTCCATGTTTTAACTGTTTGAAATTTTTAGTAATTGATTTTTCGTTACTCTGGGTTACCACTGGTTGTAATTATTATTAATGACATTGAGTCAACCTCATTTGCTTTAGCAGTCCGTATCTTTCCAGTAAAAACAGTGATTATATGTGCACTGTTGTGCAAGTATTGTTACTGGTTAGTACACAGAAAATGCTATTATCCTCTACAAAGATTGCTTTAGGGAATGATTGCAAAACTTAGTCTATATGAGACCTTAAGAAGTTGTGTTGATGCTTTAGGTTTATGAATTCAAAGGGGAAGTATAGCTGTGTTATTACACAGCTAAAAAGATAATGGTTTTAAAGGTTTAAGTGACTTTTTGCATGTTTCTTAATAATGTTGTGAAAGTCATGAAAAGTTCCAGTGCATTAGTTCACTGTGCCTTGCTTGGAATTATACTGCCATCTACTCAAAGTATTGGGGGAAAAACAAACATCGATAAAGATGSAGTTCATCACACAAAGAACCTTCTATAAAATTACGGAGAACATTTTTCAAAACACTATTTTATTTTACAAAAATAAATTTTCTGCTTTTTTCTGCTACTTGGAAGTTCAGCCTTCACAGTAATTATCCTGTAGTGTTTGATGGGTAAGCACTTGTGCTTAAGAAGAACTTGTTGCTGTTTTCAGGAACTATAAATAAATTCTCAACTAACTAATAAATCAGCTTTTTAATATGAAGGCTACCACTGCATCAAAAATCTCACCGTGTGTATTCACCAGGTGTTTACTGTTCTTACAGTCAGTGGTTCTTTAAAATGTTCTGTAAGAGTGTAATATTAGAGTGTTAATCATTACAGTGGTTAAAAGAATTCAGTAGTTTAAAGGAAAAAATGATAGAAAACCACAGATTTTTTTTTCTTGTAGCTTAATAGAGCATTCCAAGAAGAAGAATCTCCATCAACATTTTACTGCATCAGCATGCACTGGTTCAGAGAATGGGAAGGATTTGTAAAGGGTAAAGACAGTGGTAAGTTGTACTCCATTTCAAAATATAGGTAATCTTCTGTTGATTTGTTGTTTAAGTAAGTTGTTTGTGCTTTGGTAGAAACTGTAGGAAGGACAGATAGACAAGGCAACGAAAGCTTTTAAACATCTAAGACACAGGTCTTATAAGTTACAAATACATCCAGGATACAGAACATAGTAAAATAATTCGCAGCAATGGGATAGTTGTGGAAAGAATGTTGCTTGTTTGCAGTTAGCAGCAGCAGGAAAATTGGATCTAAGTACAAGGGGGGATGGATTCTGCTGTGCAAACTGATAGATAATGCTGCAGCTTCTGGAGGAAAAGTGACCTCGTCACAATCTCAACTCAGATAGCTCAGTAACAACTATACTAATGTCAGTTTAGCTGACTTTAGATGCCTCTAAAGTTTTGAAATCAAAACGCTGATACGATGTTTTACAGTCTTCTCACAGTCTGCTCTAGGACAGCTTTGCTAGGGGTAAGAATTAGGATTAATTTGTGGTTTATGTTGCTTGAAGTCCTACTGTAATCACGAATGCTTTGAAAAACTTGCTCTTAATAAAAAATCTGATTAGCATTTAACAATTTAGAACGTACTGTTAAGCAGTACAAGAACAAGCAGTAAACAAATGAGCTGTTTCTCCTTCCATTTGGAAATAGAATCTCCTACGTGCTGTTTGTTTCCAGCTCTCCCAATTTTAATAATTTTTCTGTTGCACTAGATCCTCCTGGTCCCATTGATAATGCTAAGATTGCAGTAACAAAATGTGGCAATGCTGTGCTAAAACAAGGTAGGTGTCCAATATTGCTGCAGCTTTGTTCCACTTACGTATTTGCTGAAGTTTGGAAAATATATGATTTTTTAGTTGTTGTTACCATAAAATGAATGGCAGTTTCTAGTGGATCTGTGTTTGCCCATTTTTGGGGAACCAGTTTATTCTTAAAATAAAGAGTTAGTATCTGTAATAGACTAATCCAAGYGCAGTTGATGGTGTAGGAGGTGCAGGGTAACTTGAAAGTGGTGAAAGTGAAGGCTTTGGCTTTGTATCACTTGGTTTGATTGGGGTTTTCTTAACATAAATTGTTGTATGCAGTTGAATCTTGAAACCTAATTTGAAAAGAAAAACTCACAGAGGGAAATAAACCCCTGTAAATAAAAGCTGTTGCTCATTTTTCTGCAAGTTATTTGTTACTGTATATTTGTACATTAGAGATGTTTTTGCAAAGATACACATCTCTGTTCTTCTTCACAGTCAGATGCTAAATACCATTTATTTGGAATTCATAGGTACAGAGAAAAACATTCTAATACCACCTGCTTTATGAAGTCTTTAGACTTCCTAGGAATCCTTAAATTCATTGCAGCTCAGCCTAAAAGAAAAATTTGCATAATTAACATTTATTTAACTGGATTTTTTCCCAATTTAGCTTCATGCCTCAGCATACAGTGGACATACCGATAAACCTACCATACACATCAGCAATTGCAGAATGCCAAGAGTGTATTTTAAAAACAACGAGTTTTGGCACTCGTGGGTTTTGCAGTACATTTTAGTGATTTAAGTGCTGATGATAGAATTGAAGTATGAGACTTAACAAGACAGATAGATTAATAATATGTAATAAGGATATTGGGGGGAACTTGCTGTAGGGCAGGTTTTTTGATTTGCTTAAAAAGGAGGAGGCTTATTTTGGCAGAACAGAAATTTGACGTCTCTGCCTGGGTTAGTGTGAGGAGATCACTCAGTATCAGACAGGATCCTTGTGCCGAAACCTAGAGGGGAGATGTGCTCATGCATCTTGTCCTTTGCCACCATAAAAAGTTATGGAAAATCAGAAATGCTTGTTGGATGCTCACTTGAGAGACAGACTTCTAGCCAGAGGAATGGATTCATAAGCAAAGACTTTAATCAGTGAACGAAATCAGGCTGATCCATCAGTGCTACATATAAGGAACATTACTGGGGCTGTTATTATCCTAATAATAGTCCTTTCTCTCTGGGAATTTCACTGCGGTTCTCATGCTTTTATTCTTTAATATCAATATTAATTTCTCTGATGAAACAAGAATCTTGAGTCCTTAAACTTTACTGTGTAATTGATGTGACTGCATGTCCTTATAATAATAGGAATCACTTTTTCCTGAGTACCAAGAGCTACCAGTTGTCAGCTTGATTAGTAGATACTAGATAAGATGTTTATCATAGAACTTTCATGTGTTTTATGCAAATACTGTGTAATTTAGAGCAGGTAGTTTGTAAGAATCAAGAAGTATAAAACTAACACAAAATAGATAATTGGGTTTAGCAGCTGGTGCAAGATAAAGCACAAATGAAGCTTACAGTTTTAAAATTGAATCTGAATTCTTACAATTTTAAATTTGAATCTATATTCTTACAGTTTTAAATTTGAATATGTATTATTTTTTTTCTTTTTGTGTCTGTTATGGACTTAAATAATGAAAGAATTATTCTAAATAGTAATTAAATTTTAAAAAATTTTCAGGTGCAGATTCYGGACAAATATCAGAAGAAACATGGAACTTTCTTCAGTCAATCTATGGTGGAGGTCCAGAGATTATACTCAGACCACCTGTTCCTCCAGTAGAACCTGATATATTGCAAACAGAAGAGAAGATTGAATTAGAAACTCATGGTCTGTAGCTATTGAGAAAAAGATGAACTTGTAAGGAATCCAGCTTTCTTACAAAATGCCCAAAACACATTCCTAAAAGTTTTATTCTCTTATGTCTGTTGGAGGCACAGCTCACTGGGCATTACATTAACTACAGAATAGTAAGTTGAAATATGTATTGCAATTTTTTTAAGTAGCGACTGTTTCTCTGTTTTGGAAGGCATGTGGTTTGTACATTTTGGAATGTTTGCTCAATGGAAAAAAATGTAATTTCTGAATTTTTTGCTATAAGTCAAAATGCTATTATATCCTTAGACTTGAAAAACAGGGACAAATTTTAGAGATGTTCAGTAACCCTTCTGGTTCCTGATTGGGCTTCTGATATCTACAAACTTTTGCTTGTCTTAATTGTACAGTCTCGACAAGCCTAGGTATATGAGGAGTATATTTTAAATGGACTGTAATCAGAGGATGTTCATTTCCTAAACGCTCAGGAAAAAAATTGTCTCCTACTTTGCACTGTAAGTATATGAAATGGGTAGTATATAACATCCAAAAACTTACTGTATTTGAGTGGATCAACCATTAGTGTAGACTGAATAATGTTTTAGTCAGCAAATGTCATAACTTATTACTACTAAATTTTACATCTTATTATATCCTTCTGTAACTCTATAAAACTGGCTAGTGTCTTTAATAGTTTATGTGGCAAAAAGATTTAGTCTTCTCTAGGGTAACATTTGAGAGCATGAAGTGTGAAATGTAAAATTATTATGGACATGAGTGATATAAATTTCAGAAAATTAAATTGTCTGGTCTCTTGAATTACATTCATAAGCATTTCTATTTGAAGAATTTTATTGTATTGTTAGAAATTTTCATTGGCATGATGACCTTTAATGTCAGAAGCTGGATAAAATGTATATATTGCAAAACTTTATTGAATGATTCATATTGGAATGCAGAATGGCACTTGCTCATGTTTTTGCCTGATATTGTTACCAAATAAGCAGCATTATTCAAGATTGGATGAATAAAAAAAAGCTAATTGTGGAATAGGTGGGAGGAGCTTTCCTAAATGTTTTTCATTTATTATATAAATACAAAAACTTTTGAAGCAATGGTGTGGTACTGCTCTCACACCCATGCAACTATATTTTTGGACCACTTTAATTTTAGCCAGTGATGTTGACAGTTTAGTTTCAAAGTAAGAAAATACTGATTTAACATTCTTCTGGATAATTTTATATCTAGTATAAAAACATAATGGTTTAGAACTTTGTAGGACTTAAAGCTATTACAGTTAAAAAGCCACCTATAACAACCCTGCAGAAAGTGTCCTCTAACCTTAAGTATTTGTTAATGTGCCCTGTAGGAGGAATTGCTTCTGTCTGAATGTAAATCCCTGTTTCTTCCTCAGCCTTCCTGAGAACTAGAGTTAAAAACACAGTGGTGCAAATAAGAGGGGTAAACGGACAGCAGTATGAATGAAGCCTACGAGTAATGGCTGGTACATAAGGAAACATTTTGCAATTTTAAACTGTATCTCAGGTAACTGGGCCAGCCTGTTAAGTTTCTGAACTTCGATGTAAATGTTCTTCTTTAAATTCYAGAGGAGGTCCTGGGACGTCGGTGGCTGAGTAGCCTTGCCATGTACATAGGTGTAAATGTAAAGAAACACTGAGCAGAGACTTCTAATGTCTGACAAAGTATTTGGATGATTTTATGTTAGTAGATAAAGCAACTTGAAGTTAATACCAAGTTACCCCTGTATATAAGGTAAATGTATGTTACTTGCTACAGACTTGACATACTGTTAAGGTAAAGTTAACTTGCTGGTGAACAGTCACTAGTAACTTGCTGACCTTGGCCTGTGAACTTCTGTTTTATTTAAAGTCTTCTCTTTCTTGCTAAAGTTTTCATGTATTTAAGGTTCTCTACCATACTCAAGCTAAATAACAATGAATAGAATTTTTCCTACATGATGTTCATAATTTGAAACTTGGGAAATATTTTTGTGGTTAAAGCACTGTACAGTGATCAAGTTTACAAATTTATTCAATGTTTTCATGAATAGTCTGGATGCTAGAACAGACTGGCCCTGAAAAAATTGCAAGAGAAAAATGGATTGAGTGTTAGGGGCGTCAGCTTGTCTGGGAATGAAGCAGTTCTGTGCTAGGTATTCTGGGTATTATAGCAGATCAGACTAAGAGTTAAAACCCAGTGATACCAAAACAAAACCTGTTCTGGGTAATAGTAACAAAAGCATCAGATGTGAGGCACAGGAGGTAATTATTCTGCTCTACTTGGTGCTGTGCTTGTTGTGAGATCTCATCTGTACTGTTCCCAATTTCGAATGCTATATGATGATAAATACAAGTTGAGGAGCGATTATTTTAGGGAAAAGCAACAAGACACAGTGTTGAAAAAGAAGTTTTCTGGCTTAAAAGAATGCTGAAAATGCAAGATTTCCAATGTGTAAATAATTGCTGGATAATAGTGAAAAACTTTTTTATGAGGGATATTTGCCTCAGCTTTAGCAATGGGAACTTGTGCTGGGTTTAGGAAGCTTATTAGAAATCTAGAAATTTTCTAGTCAGTCTTTTCTACTGGTTGTCTGGGAATCCATAGTCAAACATAATCTGTGATGCACACAGATGAGTAACAAGACACTTCACGCCAGCAGAGCTTGTGAAATGCCTTTGTCACTGTGGAAAAGGCATCTTCACACTGCAACTGTTTGTCATGCTAAAAAAAAAAAATCCTGGGTTTGCAGAGATAAATAGATGTGTTATAAGACAGTTCCAAAGGGATAACTGTCTTGCTTTTAGCCCTTTGAGAGCTCTACAAGGGATATTATGTCACAGAAATGGAAATAGCCTTTTAAAGGAAGACATTGTGGGAGAACTCCAGATGGATGGCTTGTGTATGCTGGAGGGAAGGCAACAATTCAGAGAATAGGTGAAGGAGAAGCCTTTACTGTGAAAAGCTGTCGTGATTCGCAGCGAAGAAAGAATGCATCTCAGGAAGGAGCTGTGGAAATTATTTTTTTCCATAAGCCTTTCACCAGACTATTTGGATTCTTTGTTCATTTGTTTCCAGTTGAGGAAACACAGCAATGTGTTTGGGTGCCAGAGAAACTGTCATTTCAAGAAGGGAAAACTCCGGTGAACTCCTTGTTGTAGGCTTGGAAATCTAGATATGAGCTGTTAGAAGCCTGCAGTTCAGTCTGGTAATTTTAATCCTCTCTTCTGGAGAACTCTGTATGGAGGGTGTCAGGCACTTACCAGCTCAAAGCTTGATTTCTCTTAAGTTTCTGAAGGTTTTTTGCAAGCAATATAACTAATTGTTCATCTGAACACCCAGCATCGAGGAGAGTGCTTCAGATAGTGTGTGATGTAGCTGAACGCTGTATAACACAGTAAAATTGGAGGGAAAAAACAACAGCAGAAGAGCTACTGAATTACTCAGTAGTAAAATAAGGCAGTTTTGTAATGTGTTTCAGAGAAAGCTGAGTAGTCTGTCTGCTCAACAAAACAAATAAAACTGACCTGCTTGTTAGCTGTAAATTTCTCTCATACTTTTACTGACTTAAAGGCCAGACTCTTCCTTTCCTGTCACTAGAACATCAGGAAATGAAGGAAGTTCTGAAGACAATTTTGTGATGCAGATTCATCATTTAAACTGGGGAGTCCAGAAAGCTGTTTCGGCAAGTATCATCTAAATTGGTCCTGTGTGTAGGGATACATATATATATCAAAATGCACATAATCTACTTCTCCAGTCTCTTAATTGAACTGTGGCTGGAGGCACTACAGTAATTGGTTTTGGTTTTATGCTGGAATAGTGACCTCGAGTAGCTACATTTGATAAAGATTGTTTGGGTTATTTTTAAATAGATGCCACTCAGTTGACTGCTGTAATGGGTGTCAGCCTTCCCATCAGTAATGGCCTGAAAGTTTAGTAGGTAAGTTAGAGACTTAATACACTGTTCAAAAGCTGTATCAAGATAAGATTAAAAAGTATAAAATGTTAGAAAGACATTTGGCTATATTGTGGATATATATATTATAATATGGATAAATTATTATAATGTGAATAAAGAGGTTTTCATTTGTGGAGCAAAAATTCAATATCCCCAAAGTTCGATAGGTCTGAATTTTTCTTACGAAATCTGATTTAATTTAATGTGCTATGCTAATGCATTACTTGAGAATTCTCAGATTCAAAACTTACACAGTGACTGGCTTTTTCCAGCACAATAGTTCTCCTAAAAGGACTAAAGTCAAGAAGTTTCTTTCAAATTAGTATTATAGGTATTTATTTGTAATGATACTGCTAACATTTGACTTTTTTTTTTTTTATTGATTGTCCTGTTATTCATAATATAAGTTCATTTGGAAAAGCAAACCCAAGACTTGGAAACTTTACTGGAAAACTTAAATATTATCTGCTTAAAGGGACAAGTGTTTTCTTCGTATTTGCCATACAGCTATTTTATACTGAACTAAGAAAATTCTGTTTYATTTATTCCTTTTGAATTCCCTATATACATCTGGCTTTGTGCAGTCTAAGCAGTTTTCTCAGTGAAAACCTTTCAGTCTTCACTTTGCCCAGGAAATGAGTAAAACAACTAGGCTTTCTCATTCTTCCAAACAGATGGCTTTTCTGGCTTCCCTCTACACTTAAGCCATCCAGAGCTGACAATTAATAGCAGGAAGCAAAATAAGACTTCTGGGTTTCTGAAGTGTCACAAACAAAGACAAATCACTTTCAGTGTTAATTCACAGAAATTAATCTGGTTGCAAACAAACTTGGTTTATATTAGCCTTCGAAATCTTAGCCAATTAGAAAATAGCCTTGTTCAGTAAAATTTTAGAAGTGCTATTCTCACTAACAATGAAAAGTGTAACTTGTTTTCTTGAATATATTCTATAATATATATATCTGTTTAAAACGTGACTTGTCTTAGGTTAAGAACAGCTTCAGGCTAGCTTCAAGCCATTCAACAAGGTGACAGTCTGCTTCTCCATAGAAACCAGTGAACACTGGCACACAGTGAGATAAAGCATGCTTATAATACATTTAATGTTTGCTTACAGCAAACATGACTTATAGCAGAGTCATGGTTTTCATAGAAAGCTGGTATTATTTATTCTGTCTCAAAACTTTTCTCTCTTCTAAATGTGTGTCAGCTCAGATACGGAGGAAAAGAAGGTCCATGTGAGAAACACGTCACTGATGTATCTGAGAGGTTTTCTGGATTGGTAAAACATACAAAGTCACTTGATGGCAAGTTTCCTCATAGGTGGTACATGGGTGTATGTGTGGACTTTAAAAAACGCCATAGGAACTTGATCACTGAAATAGGATATTTTTAAGATGAATAAGCAAGTAAATTCATTTTCTGACTCATTGAAGATTGAGTTGATTAACTAAAACTTCAAGTTCTGGCTGTTGAATGGACATGAGGAAATACAGTTGACACCTGACTTGCTGATTTATATACAAGTATGAAATGAACTGTCAGTAAAAAAGTAAAGCTGGTGTAATATGAATACACTTATTTATGAAGTTTTGATATGCCTTTATGCAGTGCTAGTGAATCTTAAATCTCTTCGTACTACTCATTTCTTCAGCAGCATGGGAGGTACAAAAATAAAGCAGTCATCATCCACAAAATATTTTCATAGTACAAATCAAATTGAGAAGATTTCATTTCCAGATATGTTCTTCCTTTCTCACTTGTAACTCAAAAAGAATTTATTATTCATTAAAAACTTTAGTAAGATCCATTTTTGGAATAACTTAGCACAGGAGAAAGTAAATCTGAAGTACTTTGTTGAGAAGAATAAAGAGCACAGAGGAGAGGAGGCATTTGATTCATAGAAGTAAGAAAAAGCTTAGAATAAATTGTCAGCTGCCAAAAATGAAAAATAGCAGGTTTTGTCTCATATCTCACAGGATGCTGCCAAGAGTTTTTCATTTTCATTGTTCATGAATAGTTTTGCTCAAAAATGAATATTTTTCTAGGTGACTAATTTTTTTCTGTCTGGTGTGTGTTTCTTAATGTACATGCTAAAACAAGATGTCCTGGTTACCATGGGGATACATTGCTTTTCCCCCACCACCACTTCCCCTGGGTGTCTGTTAAAATGCCAAACCCAAATGAACATGCAGCACTTGCTCACACTGTGAATGCATGTTTGTTTCCACCAGTGCACACTGTCTCTTTAGGACCAGAAGTAAGGTTACTCTTGAGATTTTCAGTTGTAACAAAAGAAATGCACTCATACATTCCAAAGTGCTATTGAATTGGCAGCTATTAATTAGTTAGACAGTATTTTCAATTAAATGTTTTGTCTAGTACCAAGGTTTACAATTTAACTGTAGAAGCAAGAAATAAAACATGTATTAGCTATGAACCCTTCTTTGAGTAACTCGTCTTCTGAGTAATTTTTAGAAAGGGAAATATGCTCTCTTTTACCCCATTTGTTTGTAGTATAATTAATTTGTTGTCCAACCAAGCAGGGTAGTGGAGATAATCTGTTTCTTAAACTGTATCAGTAGTAGTCTGAACTTCATGTGTGACCTTAACTTTGCACACTCAAGTGCAAAGACTGGTCTTCCTGAGCTCTTGCTGTAGATATTGAAAAAGATAGAGGTAATAGAGGCAATTTCTGGGCTTCTGCTCTACTTTTAACCAAAATCTGGCAAGTGTCTGCTGTCACTCTGGATTTGAGCCCTGAACAGGGATCTCTTCATAAACTATTGGTGGTGCTGGTGTCCACTCCCATGTGACGGCACTTTGTTAGAAATTTTATTTAAATCTTTCACATCCTGTATGAGAGGACCCTAATCACAAGCTAGGCTTGTCTTTAAAAAAGTTTTGTTTGGAAAAAGTGTGCCTAAAGGCTAGGCAGAAATGTGCCAGGTCTATTTATTTATTTATTTATTTATTTATTTATTTATTTATTTATTTATTTTAGACACCTACATCTTACTTCAAAACTGCTAATTTATGTTTTTCTGGTTTGCACTGAACATGCTACATGCTGTTCAGTTGTGATTAACAATAGAGTCCTTAATTGTGGTGTACCATCTGAAGGAATATTCAAGGTAGTCAAAACAGTAACAGGAATATTCCGTGACCTGATGCACCTTCTTCATGTAGGTTATACGTAATTCCAAGCATTAATGCAGAACCACTACTGTMTGAGAGTGCTCCAAACATGTAACAAAGGAATGCTTCTAAAGGAGACAGGAAAGAGAAAAGTGGAGGACAGGAGTTTATAACATCTGTAAGGGGTAAAATTCCTTGAGTAAGCTGACTCACTCTTAAAGCCAGTGCTGATGTGAATACTCCAGCAAGGTACMTGGAGGTAATGTGGACTTCAATTTATCAGTAGCCCTAGGTGAATTTAGCTATCATTTCATATCGACCTGACTTTGAAGCCTCTACTGAAATTAGAAAAAGCCATTTAAATGGGAATACGTCGTATGTGAGGAGTGTTTATACATGGTATTGAATATAGTCTAATTCATTCAATTATTACAAATAAGTATCCCATTACTTCACTGCAGCTTCATAGACGAATTTGGATTATATTGTCCCTACTTTAAATATACAGGCATAAAATGCAAATAAATAATTAACTTCAGAAATTCATTTAACTTTTGTGATTGGTAACTTGCTTTTTCAACATGGAATATGACTAATTTCAGTAACTAAAGTCAAATCTGCAGTAATCTGTGTGGGTTGTAAGACTCTTGAATTGTCCAGTGTACTTAACCTTTAACCTTTATCAGTGACTGGAGCTCATTCTCTTTAAGGAAGAGCTAAAACTTTTATTTTCCTCTACCTAGTTCCTACCAAAAAAAAAAAAAAAAAAGGACATAAAAAACAGGCATTCTAAATTTATGGCTGAAGTGGATTTATTTTAGTAGATATTAGACCAGATGACTACATAAAATTGTGTGAAATTTACCACAATTGCATTTTTTTAAATTATGTGTTTAGTGATACTTTAATAATATTTTTGACATGGTGACTTCCGTACAACTATGAAGTCTTTTTCCCAGTAGTATTCGAAGTAGTAAAAATATTACTAGAAGTATGTGTTTTGTTACTATGGCACTAAATTGGTAATATTGTAAAATTTAATAAAAGTTGTGCCAAAAAGCGTGTACAGTCTCTCATGTAAACTGGCTACTGAAACCACACCTAAATGAGTCAGTAGAGTATGTCTTCAGGCAGAATTCTTTTTGTTAAAGGTTAGACACAAAACAGAATTGTTTATCTAAAGCATTTTGCTTCAGGTAAAACCAGTGAAAACACTTTGCTGGTAATAATCCTAAAGGCAATCTAGCCTTTCTCATATTTAAACTTTATATATGGTAGCATTAATGGAAAAAAACCCATCAGAATGTAGAGCTCTCCACGGAATACTGCAGCCAGAACTGAGCAGCAGAACAGAGGACCTATAACAAAACATGAAGTGATTGTGTAAGGATGTGTAACACATCTAAGTACAAAATGGTTTTAACACTGTTAAACGGTTTTTGTTTCCTTTTGTCTCAACAAAAACTATCCTTTTATAACTTACCTTCTGTAACTATCCACAAGAATGAAAATACTTCTTTTCTTTCAAAAATATGTAAATAAAAGATCCAAAGTTTCACCTTTGAAGTACCTACAAACAAAATTATTGAGATGGTAAAGTAATTCATGCACAGACATCTAACTGTTGTGCTGAGCCAACTCTCATCCAATCCAGCATGGGTTACTAGGTTTGGGCTATGCTGTGGAAGTTGACCCAGCAGAACCTAATCTGGGTCTAGGAAAATTCCCATTGTCCAAAGCTTTACTGAAGCCACCTGAGTGATTCCCAACACCCAGGCAGTCCAATACAGCTTCTCTTCAGTTGCATCACGTAAGCTCCTGGAGCTGAACTGGGCTATAATCTCCCTTGTCTGCCATGCCCTTTTGAAGAGCCAGTGTAGATCTAGAGCTGTAGCCAAGGATATAAACCCTGTTTAACTAGAGCTGGGGTAGGAAGCAGTAATAGCTTGTTAATGCTGTTTGGAGTGCATGGTGTAAGGAGAGCAGAGCAGCTGTCACAGAACTGACCTAGATGTCCTTAGGATCAACTTCTCAGTTGTGCTGAGTTCTAACAAGTAAACTTTGTTAATCTTTTGTCAGGGGAAAAAAATCACATATTATTTCCTCTAATAATAGGAGAAGCAATAAAGCAATTTCATGGATTGAGATAGGTAGGAACAGTGATGTTGCCACTGAAAGCAGGAGCTGTGTAACAGCTTCATCGAAGCTTGACCTTTTAGTCTTGGGCAGTTCTCTATGCTCAAACATAAGCTGAGGCATCCCACAAACATGGAAGGATATAAAGCATCTCAGCTCCTGATTTTGAAGGAAGTACTGACTTGGGAGGGGTCTGATTTAGTAATTTTTAGCTTGTCCCATTGTAACTTGCTGAAAAGTTGTCATTAACACCATTATCCCCTGATCAAAATAGGGGGTGGTTTTGTTGTGGTTTGGTTTTTGTGGTTTTTTTCTTCCACTACCAACATTGATGAAGCCAGAGAATTTATTATTGCCCTATAACTGAGTAATACGCAAGGCTGCCCATAATAAATGCAACTACCAATTACTTGTACGAGATAGATGCTGTAGCACAGAGGAAGCTGTGGCCACAAGAATTAGAAATGTGATATAGTTGGGTAGGGTAGATGAAGAGGAGGGGACACCAACTGTAAGTGAAAATGTGTTGGAGAAAGCAGTGTGGCACTGCCATGCAAGAGCATATTCCTTTACACTTAGGAATTATTTCAAACTTGCTGTAGGAAACTGTGGGGAAGGGGCTGCAGGATAGCATGAGTGGGTGAAAAAGAGATTTTGAACTGCGGGGACACAAGAGTGGATGTGGAGCCTCAGTCAGCTTCAAACAAAGCAGGTTTCTCCAGGTTTAAATGTAAATTCTTTTGGGTGGAGGTCTTAGTAAAACTGCTTGATCTCAATCCTTACTACGCTTGGGCTGCATTTTTCTTCTTTGCATATTGTTAATTTTCCTCTGGAAGGTTAACAGAGCTGAACTACACTGTAGGTAGACAATGGCTGGAATAAATCCAGGGAAAAGCAGGGAGCGTGCAGAGGTGAGGCAAGAGCCTCAGGAGTATCCCTTTCGTTAGCAAGAACCATGACCTGAAACATTACACCATTAACAGTGGCTCTTTGTTATCCTCTCATCACTAGACATCACTACTTCTTAGGCAAGATGGCAGAACGTAATATTTAAGTCCTCCTCTGTGAATTCAAGGCAAATCCTGGTGTAGGGTGTGGTTAGACAATATCGTTTGACTGGTTTAATCTTGTTGCCAAAAAGTTACTGCTGCCAAAGGAGGATTACCTTGTTTCTCCCCTCTACTGGCAGCACTCCCTCTCCCCATCTTGCATGCTGGCTCTCGTCAGCCCCGCGGTGAGCCAAGGTTTTAATTTCTAAATGAAAAACGAACACACCAGAAAGAGGAGCAGTTCTTGGTGGTTTAGGAAATCCAACTGCTTTACCCTGTCTCTAGATGAGCAGCAGAGTGGGCAGTAGGAAAGACTGTGAGGCAGTGATAGCGGGGTAGTGCTGCTTCCCATGTCAGCAGCCCCTGGATTCGGTCAGGTCTGTTGCTCAACTGCATCTTTACAGGGTCATGGGAATCTGAAAGAAAACCATCATCAAAACACCCAATCGATTTTGCTCAGAAGCAGCTGAGCAGAACTCTCAGTTCTCCTGTGAAAGCACTAACGCTTGTCTGCAATGCAATAATAACCTCAGCCATTGCAGCTGTTCAGCTAAGTGAGCATATTTCTAAATGGATTGCAAGTCACAGCGCTTTAGTGCACACAGGTGCTCCTGCAGTAATGAGACCACCACCGCTCCTCACTCCCGGTCGGGCACACGCAGAACAGGGGCTGCATGAGAACAGTGCCACAGAGTCAGGGAACGTTTCCTTCTCTCTCTCGTGGGATTTCAGTTGTTTTGAACCTGATCACAGAAGAGTTCCAAGTCAGCAAGACGTAGGGAAAAGTGAGAACTGCTTGGGAGAGTGGAAAAGCTGCTGAGGTTTTTCTGCAGACTCTGCAGAAGCAGTGTCTGTATGACTAGACTTGCAATTTGGGCAATTATGATTTTATTAAATCTGCTTTCTTTGCAAAAGTATCGATCACTTGAATTACGATACACTCAGTAAATACTTTTAAAAGCAACTGAAAATATTCTTCAGTATTTTATGTCTGTTACAGAGAACTGTTTTGCCTAAGGATTTTCTAGCAAATTTATTAATTGTTCTTAACAGAAAGGTTTTTTTGAATTTCATTAGCATTTAACAGAAAACGTGAGTCTCTTATGTTTCTTGTCTGCACAAAGCTTTTCCAGATGCATTACAACTGTGGTGTTTCAGGAAAAAAAAAGATTCAAGAATAATCAGAGACAGACAGTAGTTCTATTCTCTCTGTAGTAGAGGTAAATGATGTGTTAGAGTAGGCTGCGGGTGGTAAGTAATAACTCTTGGTGATCGCACACCGGTGAGCTGAGTACCAGGCGGCACCAAAGCGAAAAATTGGAAAGCGCAATGGATTAATTCTTAGTCATAACCCAGAGGGCTAGAGCCTGTTTTGAAGCATCGCTTGAGCTTAGTCGGGAGAGAGTGCTGGAAATTGCTCAGGAGCTGCGAACGAAACAGCCCGGCTTTGGGGGCACAAAATGGGCAGTGGGGGCAGGAGCACCTCCCGCCAGCAGAGCACTGCCCCCCGAGCTGCGCTGCCCGTCCCCTTCCCAGCACAGCAAGCCGGGAGCCTCCCCGCGCTGCCGGCGGCTCGGCCGGGGCAGCCACAGCCGCCGGCCCTCCTCCTGCTGCCGCCCGCGCAAGCGGAGCCGTCCCCGTCCCTCGGGGCGCTCGGCCAGACACCTGCCCGGCCCCGCCGCGCTCCCCGGCCGCCGCCGCGCTCCGCCGGCAGGGGGAGCTGCAGGGAGCGGGTCCCGCCGCAGCGCGGGGGGGAGGGGAAGGAAGCGGAAGGAGCCGCCGCCGCGCTGAGGGGAGCAGGCGCTGTGCGGAGCCGCCGCCGCCGCCTGGTGCGGGCGGCACGGAGAGAACGAGCGTCGCGCGGGGCTGCGCGGGCCGGCCGCGCCGAGGAGCGGGCGCCAGGTGAGGGCCCGGCCCGGCGCCGGGGGAAGCGGTGGGGGGGGGACCCGGGCGGTGCCGAGTTCGGAACCCGCGCGGGGAGGGGGAAGGAGGAGGAGGGAGCGAGCGGGGGAAGCCCCCACGTGACCAGCGCGTGCGGGGAGGAGGTGGTGGCTCGCGCGCCCTGTTCGAATCAGCTGGCCCGCGGTGGCGCCTCGCGCGCCTGCGCGGCGGCCCCGCCTCCCCCCGGCCTTACGTGTGCGCGCGCCCGGCGCGGCGGGCCCGGCGCACGTGCGCGGCGCCGCGGCCGCCATGTTGTGTCTGCGCCGCGCGCGGGCACTGTGCGCGCGCGCGGGCCGTGCCGCTGTGGGGGGGGCGGGCGGCGAAGGAAGGCGGGAAGTCTCGCGAGGTCGCGCGGCCCCCGCGGGAGCGGGCCGGGTGCGGGATGGCGGCGGCGCTGGGCGCGCTGGGTAATGGTACCGGGCCGGGGGCGGGACCGGGACCCGCCGCCCCTCCCGCCGGGAAACGGGCGCTCGGGAGCGGGCGGGGCGCGCGCCCCGGGGAGCGCCACTGGCTCCGCGCCGCCGCCTCCTCCCCCCGCCCCGGCCCTGCCCCGCCTCACCTCACATCACCCCGTGCCTGCCCCGCGGCCGCCCCCCCCCTTCCCTTCGCTCCCCCGCCTCGGGCTCTCCCCCTCCCGCCGCTTCCCCGGCGCCGCTCCGCGCCGCGCTCGGGACCCCCCAGGCGCGGCTGCCCCGCAGAGCTCCTCGGGTGCCGCTGCCGTGCCACCCCCGTACCGGGTGTCCCCGAGTTGACGGCGCCGCCCCGGCCGTGCGCCGCTCGCAGCTGCCGGCCCCCCAAGCTCCTGGGCCCTTCCTCGGCCACTCTGCGGCCGTGGGCCCCCGCGAGCCCTCGGTGGAGTCCCGCTGTGCACCCCTGTCCCGGGATGTTCCCGCTGCGCTCTGTCGGCTTTCTGTGGTGGAACCCGAACGGTGCCTTCCCCACAGGGACAGGGGCGTTGATGTTGCAGGATGCAGGGGTCCAAAAGAGCTGTTTAACATCATAAGTCTGCTCTCGGTGGAGGCTGTGATATATCCCAAACTTGTGAAATACAGTTCTGTTTTCTCTTGGTTTTGGAAAAATGTTTCCAGTAGTATCCAAGTGTCCCAGCTCAGTAATATTCCCTTTGTCTCCTAATCCTGATCTCTCTTAAGGGAGAGCATATGGTTGTGCTTCTTCCTTATGGTGTTTTGTATTGTGTCCCTGATTATCCAGTAACGTTGGCAGTTTTTGTAGTCTTGGAGTATTTTACTAATCTGGTTCTAGGTTAACACATAACCGAGACTAAATTTTTATGAAACAATATGTTCTTGAGGCTTTGAAGTTCAAAATTTTATTTTGTAAATATGTTTCCAGTTATTAAACAAACTGTAGTAGCTCTTCCGTGGTTGTATATACATTTGCATGTTTTCCATTGATGTTGTCATTATGCTGTAGTAATCACTACATAGTGATTGTTTACCGAGGGTTTTAAGTGAAGCTCTAAGTGTACCCTGTATTTTACATTAAATACTGACTTGTGTCACCTTTTAAGAACATGTTTTTGGGTGTATTTCTAACCTATGGTTAGATACTAGCTTCCCCTCCTAGCTGCTCCAAGGACGGATGATCTAGTAGGGACTGGTAGGTTTGGGCTTAGCAAAATGTGATTCTTTACGTAAGCAAGTATAACTTTGCAGAAAAGAAGTTGGCAAGGTGCTGTTGTGTTTTTTTTTCAAGTATCTTTTAATCTTACTGTTTTTTGGATTAATAATGTTAGTATTTGTCTAATCAGAAATGGAAAAAAGTGTAAGGGAAAAAAGCTGGTGTGTGCTAAACAGCAAGGGAGAAAAATGCATCTCCTCAAAGAGTATGTGGTAAAATGTTCAAAAAAATAGCTGTCAGGTGAAAATTTTCACTCAAGTGAAGTCACTCATGAAACTTGCCATCACCTTAGAAGGGCTTAGCAGTTAATTTAGTTTCATGAGTGACTTCTAGCAAGTCATTCAGAACCTAAAAAACTTTGGTTTCATGCTTTTCCCGCACTGTCATGCTTATTCCATAAAAATTTCTATGCTTTGAATTTACAGGCTTGAATTTAAAGGCTTTTTGTGAAGGAGTGTTACACAGTACAACCGTGTGTGTTGGTAAGGAGCAGCAGTGAATGACCTTACATTGAAATACTGCTGATAATTTATGTGTCTAGTTTGTTTAGTCTAACGTAGGTAGTTGTTGCAATTCTCAGTTGTACCACTATTAAATGAACTGATTTTTCCTTTGCATTGCATATTCCAAGTGTATAATTACTAAGAGAGAGGCTGTATTAAATAGCTTAGTTATTAAGATATTTAGTCATGGAGTTCAATCATATGTCGTGTTGCATCATTTTTAAAATTTCTGGAAAAAGAGAAATAGTGAATAGGATTCTTTGGCTCGGTGCTGTGGATTTAATGTGCAAAAATAACTAGATCTTTATTTCACAGAATTTGGGAATATATCCTAATATGGGCTTTTGTTCTACAGCTGAACAGCATGTGACCGCTCTGATGTTTATCAGTGTTTCTAACATACTTGTGTAGTGAGATTACATAGTGAGATATGCTGTCCATAGTCTCCTACAGAATGAAGGCTTTACTCTCCCAGTATTTCCAGGAGACTTAAAGATTTTTTTTTTCCGGTCTATTTGTCTGTATCTGGTTCTTCCAGATCATTCTGGATACTTAGGTTCACTTCTGATCAGTGAGAGTTGTGTGGTTGATACAAAGTGGAAAGACTTGTACTCTGCTCTTTTACCGTAAGAGAAGTAAGAAATGTTTTTCTTAATGTTTCTAAAAGTACTGGGGAAGTTGGAACAGAAGTCTTTGCCTGCCCTACTTCCAATTGTGCTTTTTTGTTTGTTTGTTTTTTTCTTCTTTTAAATTATCTTTCACATTTCAAAACTCCTCTTTAAAGTCTCTAGTGCTAATCTATTGGGGCTTGCTTTGTTTTGGTTTTTCCAAAAATGGAAGTCTTTGCRTTGTGTGGGGACTGATGATACAGGTCTCTGTGGTCATCAAGAACCAGATTTGCAAGAGAGAATTTATTCATCAAATATTTGGCACTTATTTACATCCATAGATTTAGATTATACTCACAGTTCTAGAAATGCAGTACTGTAAGACCTGTTGTTCCCTTGCTCTCAGTTCGGTTTGAAGCTACTTGGATTATTCCAGACAGATATTTGTAGACCTTGTCCTTAAAAACCTTGAAGAAGAAAAATACTGCCACCTCTGTAGGCGGGAGTGAAGTTGCAGAAAGTGAGGAACTTTCTCACTTCTGCAGTGAGGAAGGGGTTTTTTTTAGTTTCCAAATTAAGTGTTCTTTGCTGGAAATCAAGCTGCTGCTGCTAAGAACTTGCTCCTGGTAAACTTTACACTAACGCTTAAAGGTATATTGTTCTAGTTTTAAGAACACTGCAAGTATCATTTCTGGTTGAAAAACCACTTGCTGTGGTTGTAGAAGAATCATCATGAGAGTTTTAGCTTTCTGAAAACCTTTTTTCTGTTTGAGTAACTCATAAAAGACACTTCAGAAATGTAGAGCTGAACATTAAATAGTATGTTCTTATTGGACACTTGTTTTTCATACAAAAGGACCTCTAAAAAGAGCGCAGCTCTGTAATCAAAATACGTGGGATTTGTAGTGTGGTAGTTGATAATTTATATGGTTTGTGTTCAAGATTTGAGCATTAGTTAACAGCTTGCATTTAACTACTTTCTCTTATACAGACAATTGGTTGTATCTTCAGTCAAAAAGCTTAGTAGCTTAACTTAAAGTAACTCTTCTTTAAAGTTGCTTGTTTTGATGCTTATAATGAATTCAATTAAATGTAGAAATACAGAAAGCTCAGCTAGTCCAATCCTCTGCCCTTTGGAGGCATAGTGAGATCATTCCCTCTGATGGCAAAGTTCCTCGTTGTTTTAGCAGCTCCATCAGCCCATGGTTAAAGTTTTACCTGATACTCAATTTAAATATTTTTGCTTTGCATTGAGCTGATTGCTTTGTCTCTTGTTGCCGCAGAGAAGAGTTGATTCTCCTTGTAGCAGTGTTTTAGATTGCTGTTATCTGCTCTCCAATTTTTCTGGTCTATTGAATTTCATCACAAGACATAGGAATATGAATGTTGGCAAGATAGACAATTCGATTGTCCAAGATTTTAAAGATGGTTTTAGTAGTTCAGATTTAAATGCAATATTTAAACGCAAATACTTGTTTTGATTAGGGGTGCATACGTGCCAGACAAAATATCAGTAAGAAGTGTAAAAGCTTATCTTTTCAAGTATTCATCAGTAGTAGAGAAGTTGCATTTTGACAGTCTCTTGTCATAAGAAGTAGCTGATTTTTGTGCCTAACAAAATGGGATGACTCTAAGTTTGTTTAAAAAATGTACTTCAGTTAGAAAATTTAAGAGTCAAAAAAGAAAGGAGTGTTCCTGAGAGTTTACCCGTTGTTACATAAATTATAACATCCTGCTTTTTGTTGACGTTTTTGTTCTATTAGCATATATATATGTGTGTGTGTGCGTGTGCGTGTGTACATGAGATCTGAATTTTTCAGAGGTAGTGGTGTGGGGGTTTTTTGTGTGAATTGAAGTGTCTCTGAAATATCTCTAGTTTAAGAAAAGAAAAACAGGGATATAGCCCGAATTGCAGATTGGAGGAGCTATGCAACTGGGTTACTGTGCCACAGAGAAATAAATTAAAGAGGGAGGAGAGTGACAGAGCCTCTCTTGTATGTTTGTGGTTGAAACGTACTCTGCCCGTACAGTAGTGTTGAAGTTAGGAATGTTATCTCCACAGCTAAGGAATCCAGAAACATCAAAAATAGACACTGTCAGAGAAGTTTTGCCATGCTGGTTAATTACTTATTCATTAAATGCTTTAAGAACATTTCAGATTGAAGTCATGGGTGTGTATTGTGCAGGTGTATTTTCTGAATTTATTCCTGTTTAGGTTTTCATTTTGTGGCCTGGATGATAAAACAAAGCAAATTTACTAACTGCCTGGACAGTACAAATCTGGGAGGGAATACAGGCATTAGAGTGTGAAATGGTCTTGGAAAATTGGATGAATGGCCTGAGCTGTATGGGATGCAGTTCAGTAAAGAGAAACACAAAATAATACCTTTGAGTAGAAGTAATAAATTTAAATATGAGAAACAATTGGCTCGGCGACAGTTCTGCTGATAAGCAGCTGTATCACAAAATGAACACAATGGAGTCCTCACAGTTCTATGAAAAACCAGGAGTCATACTGGGATATACAACAGGATTGTTGTTGCATGTGAGATGGAAATTGTTTGAAGTACTCAGAGTAAGGCCTCAGATAATGCACTGTCTCTGTTTTTGTTACTCTGCTTCAAACAGATTTGGAGCAGCTGAAGAGTATTTAGAGAAGAGTTGCAGTAATGACCTTTAAGGAAGGACTGAAAGAATTGTACATGTTTAGTCTTCAGCAGAGATGGGGAGACATAATAATAGGCTTCAAATATGGTAACGTTTGCTATGGAGAATAATGTAATGAACTGTTCTCTCTGGGTGGGATAAGAAATAATAGTCCTAAAGGGCACGAAAGGAGATTTTGATGTAAGGGGAAACTTTCGAGCTCCAGGAAAGATAATCCATCCGGGATAGATAATCACAGGGTTATATATCTGAGGGAGGTAATGGGATATCTATTGCTGAAAGTGCTCTAGAAAAGGTTGAACAACCTCCTTTTAGAAGTGATTGAGGTATAGTTTTCTGTCCTTGGCATAGGAGGTAGGATGACTTTTTAGTGTTAGATCTCTCCTCATTTTTAGATTTTTGTAATATTGCTGGCCATGATTTAAAAAATAAAACAACAAAGAAACATGGTGGAGGAAAAAAAATTACTGATGTAACAGTCGTAAGATTTAGGAAAAAAGTCAGCGAATATATTCATGAAAGGTTATTTTATAAAGTATTTATTAAAGCCATCTGTAATGTAATATTGAAGATAACTTTGAGTCTTCATTGTAGATTTAATATATTTGACTTGCCCTTATGTGGTTTTAGTGATCCAAAAGGAATAATCTGAGCTAGAGTCAAAGTCTTTTGAGAAGACTTCATGCAAGAGAAGCAAAGCTCAAATGATAAATTCTAGGGAGGCAGGGAATCAGGTGCATTCCGGGCTCTGAAATAGAGTGCACCATGCAACTTCACCTTCTTTCTGTAAAATAGAGATTACAGTTATGATTTGAGACATGTATTTTGAGATATAATTATCACTGATAAAGTCTTCTGGTTCCTGATGAGTTTGTTATATAAATACATTCTTATTTAAAATCAGTTTGTGTTCTATGTGTTAGGAATAGATTTCAGTCTTTTATGCCCATTGCTATATACTAGTCACAGTATGAATAAGCTTGAACTAAAATGTATCTTGTCTATTACATATACTAGTTTTAAACAAAATTTCTCCTTTGGGACTCTTTTGGGTGATATAAAAATATTTGATTAAATTGGAAGAGCTAGCCTTGACACAGATGAGTTGTTAAAACTTTTTAGAGTTAAAAGTACTGAACAATTTGATAAAACTGTTTTGAACCAAATTCAGTTTAATGACTTACTCTGCACTTTTTCTATTCAAAATCAACTGCCTACATCCCATGTCACCTTGTTCAAGCATTTCTGAGTTTTGAAATTTGACAAAGCTGCCTCGGAGCTAATGGCAAGTGAAGGATAGGCTTTGTGTCACACATGTGTGTGCTCTGGAATGAGGAAAAGGGTTAAAGTGAAACAAATGCTGTCACGTTCCCAACATTTAAAAAAGTGTAGAAGATTTACATAAAATGATGCTTCCAATCTATTATAGCCTAATTGTAATTAGACCTTTAGTCTGTTTTTCCGTCTCACCAATTATATGGATTAAACTTTATGTATACTTTCACTTCACTGGATATCATCATTCTCTTTGTTATAGTTGATGGGAAATTGTGACTAAACCATTGAGAAATGAAGTGTTGGTAACTGACATAGCTCCTGATGCAGGATTTGCTTAGATAAACCTGAAAATCAATAAAGGAAGAATGCAAACACTATTCACCATTTTAGACTGATGTCAGAAAAGGAGTTCGTTCCCTTCCTCAAGTATTTTAAAWCTTCTGGGGATTTTTCTTGTATGTTTCACTGCAATACAGAGGCTTTTTTGTTGCATATTATAAAGGGATCAATGGTATCTCTTGTAGTAAGGGCACAAAGGCTTAAGTCCTAGGCAGAGACAGATGCACCTGTTCCCTAAGCTCCTCACCTGAAGAGCTGAAACTGAGATGCAATTGTCAGGCAGAACTGTCCGGAAAAGGCTGGTTTAACCTGGAGTTTGGAGAAGCAGTTCCTGCAGAGTTGACGGGGGCAGTGTATAGGTGGTGACTGACTAAAGACTCGGAGTAGAAAGCTGTTAGCATTACAGCAGATGCTGTGGTTTGTTTGCTTGGGGTTTTTTCCTGTTTCCAATGTAAAAAAATATTTTGGCGACTTCAAAAATGGTATTTTATTAATCATTTTAAAATTAGGATAAACTGGTACATGTTTTCTTTTCCACCCACTACCTTCTTTTCGTTTACTTGCCCTTTCTATGTACATGTCAGAGTCAGAGTGTAAGTAAGCAGCAAGTTTTACTGGTTAGGGGTACATGACTGTATTGCTTTTGTTAGTAACCAATCTGTCTAATTGTCACTTGAAAAGATTTGACAATATTTCTGTGCCTTGCTATGCTGCCAGCACTGTTCTTTGAGTATTTCCTCAAAAGCTAGACTTCAGGAAAAAGGAAGATGTTCTCAGGTCTTCTCAATCCTCAGTTGTGAACATTTCTGGTTTTGTTTGGTTTGGGTCTATTTATTTATTTAGCCTTGGAAAAAGAGGCAAAATGAGAAGCCACTATAGCTCATGTGTTTTTTTTAATTCTAACTAGTGTTCTGTTTTCAGCAGAACCATGGTGTTTATTGCATCAGTTTTCTGGAAATTCTGCCATATTCAGTGTATTGTAAAAGATGCAGAAAGGCTGAAAAAAATCGTTATTCACAGTATCATTGTAGAGGCTGCAATAGTGCAATTACTTTCCATATGCGCTTGGATAGTTTTAAATCCATCTGTGAGGAAGTGGTTTCTAACAGAACAAAGTGTGGTTACATCATTTCTCTKAAGTGAGGTCAGGTGAGAATTTTTCTGGATCATATAATTGGAAATTCAGTGATCCTTTGTTAAGAGGATTCCTAAAATACTTGAGATGAAGAAGGTTCACAAATCTGCTATCTGACAGCCAGTGCTGAGAAGGACAATGAGAAACATTCACTCCTTGTATAATGTCCTAGTGCAAATAAATCTTCCCACACCTCTCCCATTGCAAAGTGAAGTGTGTCTTTTTCAGATTTCTTGACATATATTTTGAAAGTCTGAGTTGTTGAACCAAGGAGAATATTGTAAATCCTCGACAGTCCTCTATACTTTATTCTCATAAATGGATTGCTTTATGGAGTACAATTTGCTGTCAGGACCATTCAGATTATACAAGTGTAGAGGAACAGATTTGTTCATGCTAAGATCTAGATAGGCAGTCTTTTGTTGTTGTTCTATGACTGCACCTCAAAAAMCCCCACACCAACAACATAGGTAACTAATTTCTTGTTAATATTTGTGAATTTCAGTTATGTTTCTCATGATCTGAAAATATCTCTGGTTAATTACAGCCCAGAAGTGGTTTTATTGGAACTTCCCATGTTGCATGAAGGGTTATTTTTTTCTTCGATCAGAATTCTGAATATAGAGGGAATGCTTTGCCTCTCTTTCAGGATATGGAGGTAAAGGCAGGCCAGTTACTGTCATTTTATCCAGTGTGACTCATGTCTCATTGATTTTCCACATGAGAGGTAACTCCGGTGATCAGACCTTTGTGCCCTGCTTTTAGGGTGTAGCTCATAATTGAATTTAGTCGCAATTAGATCAGCTACGCTTTTAAAAAACTTTTTAGATTGTTGTATGTCGGTATTTACTTGGCCGAAGAAATTCCCTCAAAGAAACCATTCCAAAAGGTCAGGAGATTCTCCACGAGAAACAGGAGAGCTCTGGAGAAGCTTACTGTGTAATATTCTTGGTACCATTTTCAGTTTTGATTCATGTGTCACTGCAGCTTTGTTATATGRCTTGTACCAAATAATCATGTGGACGTTTCTTCTCATCCTGTCTGTTCTGTCAGCAGGCCTGATTTGCAGACGTGGCATGAGCTGCAGTTTAAGTTCTCTTTGCTTATCTTTCCTTGAATGTGCCCTTACTGTGCCTGGGCTATAGCATGGCTTCCCCAGTTTGCTCCTGCAACTGCTTTGAAACCAAAGTTTGCTTTTCTAACACTTAGAAATTAGCTTCTGTTGAACTGTGGACAGCTGTTGCTTTTTGATCTTCACTGACCGTATTTTCCATAATGAGAAGATGTCAGAAAGAGCCCAGGGGTTTGAATCGGTAACAAATAAGAATACAGAAAGTTTGCAGGTTTTTTTTTCCTCTCAGATGCCTTTTTTTGTGGCTCAGATTCTGTAAGTGAAGACTTGCATCAGCTGGAGTTCAATTAAGTTTTCAGTAGAATTTTAACAGTTTTGTGTTAAACTGAACGGTTAACCAGAATGAAAATCAAGTAAAACATGGTGCTGTGACCCCTGCTCTGCAGAAGCAGACATGAAGAATGTTTCCCCAACAGTCACGATTCCAGAATAATATAGGTTATAGCTGGGCAATACAGATAGATGGAAACAGTCACATGGTAGAATTGGTTCCTATGCATCAGTTATAAATATTTTTATCCTCATAATGCAAGTTTAGAGTTCCAAGATAAGAGAACTGTGCTTCTTAGGCTTACAAAGCATAAGGTAGAGGCTGAAAGGCTTCACATTACAGCAAACCTGATCCAAGGAGTGTCTGTCACCAAAATGCGTTGCTGTGGGCCCTGTTTTCCACTGGCACCTGTGCTCATTTGACCATTACAGTGGGCCTGTCTAGGAAGACTAAACTAGAAAAAAAGGAATGACTCTTTGGTAAGGATTTGTGTTTTCTAAATCAGCTCACTGTGAGATTGGATTGAATACAAAAGCAAATACATGGGGAAAATAGGGATGATGTGCCTGAGAGTTACAGCGGAGTGGGGTTGCTCCTTTTTATAGATTAAATCACTTAACGGTAAAATGAAACCTCACCTGGGCAGTCTTGTTGCAAAATTAAAGTGAGAATGATTGAAGGCTCACCAGCTTGTGAATCCACTCTGTTGATAGGAGTGAGAGTATAGATGGGTGTGGCTTTGTTTGCTGTGATGGAATGGTAGAGGGAAAGTTGTGTCTTGGACAAAACTATAAATAAGGATATGCTCTTTTGGGAAGTATCTAAATGGATGTAATTAAGCAGGGGCAGAGAAAAGACCATTGCAGTAGTTAGAATGCAGAATGATGAGATCCTTATGTGAGTTACCTACTTGGAGTGACAGTGAAAACCTTTGGATGTCAAGCCAACTGCTGCAAGAGGGTTCAGTCTCTAAGGAAGCTGTCTGACATCTTTGTAGCCTTCACTGTCATGAAGTGAATGGGTCACCTTCGGCATAGGCCACAGTCTTGCCAACATATTTTTAATTATGATTCTGGTAACTCACACATGGATTTACATTTTTATTTCCTTAATGGCTGTTTAAATACACATACGTTGTAGAGTTGCTCCTTTCTCACCACTAAGAGCCAATAAAAAAAAAATATTTTTCTCAACTGAGCAAGGGTAATCCAAACTGTCTGCATGCAGAACTCAGAAAGCAGTGCCCACCTTAGCTGGCATGTGATTTAAGAGGGTATTTTGAGTCAAAATAGGCAGATGTTTAGAAGATGGTCATTTCAGTTTTCATAAATACCTGTAGTGATACTTCAATAAAATTATTTCAGTGATTGCAGAAAAAATAACCCCTCATCTACTCTAGTGATGATACAAATCTGATGACTCTCTATTTCACCACTGTCTTGAATCAGGAGGATCTCACAAAACCGAGCAAATGGGTATTAAAATAGAAAATCTTTGTCAGGAAATGTGAAATAATGCATAAGAATAAAAGAACGTTATGCAAAAAAGCTCAGCCCTGTCTTGAAATCAGCTGTTAGTGCACAGGAAAGTCTTCTGATAGACATTTCTGTAAAACCATCAACTCAGTTTTCACTAGGTGTCAGAAAAAGTAAATAGAGTTGAGTATTAAAAGAAAGAGGTCATGACATAAAATATTAACTATTCTGTGGTAAAAATCTACTACATACGTAGGCCATGCTTCGAATATGATTATCCCACACTGATCTGTCTGCTACACTTAGTACAGAAAAGGGCAACAAGAATAACCAAAACTTGGTATAGCTTCTTTATGCAGAACACCAAGGAGATAAACCAGATAAAATACCCACTAATTATGGGAGTGTACAGCAAAGGTATGTCCTCAGATACTGTGAAACTTGATTTTTAAAGGTACGAGAGGTTTATGTTGTCTTTTTTTCCTACTGTTACCTAGGAAGGAATGTGTTTAATTACTTATTGCCCTAGGAGAGATAATACATCACTGAGTTATGAGGGCTTTGTATGTTCAAGATATAGCAAAGGCTGCCTAGGAGATATATTCTTACTGTATTTATTTTTCTTCTTTTATGGCTATAGCATTATGCTGTAAGTAATACAGGTGCTCACAGCTGAATAATTTCATATTTTTTAATAGAAATTTTAGATGTTCTTCAAGATAACTGACAATCAGGGTTGGGGGTTTTTTCCTATAATATTTTTTAAAAGGTTAAGCAGGTTTATGGATGGTACGTAAACTACATTTGTCAAGTTAATGCTTACTTAATATTTGAYGTCAGCTCTTCAGAGGTCCTAAGTAAGGAATAAGCATGGCACTTGGTTTGATATAGTGCTGTTAAATTCCTTAGAAAAAAATTCCTTTGAAAATACTGTGCCTTGGAGAGCCAGTAAGGCTTTTTTAGGACATCACTGGCAGGCTGTAACTGATTTATTATTAAAAAGAACCGTATATAGAGTCTTCTTTTTTTTTACTCTTTAAATGTGCAAAAGTGAACCATTCTGATTTCTAACTTTGCAACTGCTTTTATTGATTATTTTCAAATTCATGCTCTAAAGATTCCAAACTGTACCTATGGTATACTCAGAAAGCTGGTTTTGGTCTTTTTAAGACATACGCATTTGGAGTAATCATATCTGTGTAGCTGAATGTTTCAGAGGGATAAAGTAGGAAAAAAGTCAGTTTTACATTTTATTTGTGTAACTTAGTATGTCAGCCCCTAGTAAATCGTGTAACCGTTTAGTCTAATTTATCTAATTTCTTCAAATGAGAAGTTTTAAATATGTTGTCATTTGATACAGTATGTGAGTAATTGTGGTGTGCAGCTCAGAGACAAAGCAAGAACTTAACTGCAAGTGCAGGTTTTTACTGCTGTGATGGGTTAGCCATTTAGGGAAGTGTCTGAACTCTGGCAATCTGCTCATGTTTGCTCAGGATAGGTATGGAAACTACATAATTCACACTCTCTGACCCACCTTCTGGCAGCTTCTTCCTGCTTCCTGAATCTGTGATAAAATGTGCTGAAGGTAGATGGTAGCTCTTTTTTTTTTCCTTTGTTCTTGTGCTTTGAGAAATTCTGTAGTGGCTGAACCTGAATACTTGAATAGCCTTTTAATGTTTCTTCAGTCCTTTTACCTGATTTTACAGAGTAATTGCAAGGAAAGGTAAATAGAGCATCTCCTTTTTATTTATGGAAATAGATACTATCAAGAATTTTAGATACCGTAACCAGACATATATTTTTATATAAAAGCTTAAATGCTCTATTTGCTATTCTATTAAAATGTGGTCAGAGTTTGCCCTGAATTATTGAATTAATAACTGATGAAGTATAAAGTCTATTAAATACTACCATAGTCATGAATCCCTTTGTCTTGAGACGGAGGAAAGTCAAATCTGTGACTTTCCTATGTTGACAAAACTGAGAAATTACTTACGTTTCAGAAAATTAAAATGAGAAAAGACAAGATGCTGTTTAAAGCCTTGAAGTCTCCTGTGTTCTATCAGGGCAGATATGACTGCAAACATATACCTGGATTACTAGTGCTGAGTGTATATATTTGCAACACCCATGACATTATAGTTGCAAAGGCATGCTTTATGCATGCAGTAGCTTTCTGTCATTGATAATACCATGAATTCTTTTTTCTTCATCCCTGAAAAATTGTAAAGAGGCAAAGTCAGAAAAACTGAAGTAGAAGGGAAAGCTCTGAGTAAAACACAAAAATTTTATTCTGCAAATAAAATAAAAGAACCAAAACAAACCCCTGCCCACACACACACATACACAAAACCCCAATTGAAGGCAGAATGAAAAAAGAGTTAAAATGAAGTTGCTGTGAGAGTTGCGTTGGGTGTCTAACCTTGTAGCCTTTCCTTTTTGCTGGGTCTTTATACCCATTTGTAAAAATGAAAATTTAGAATTCTCTTTTACAAAAACATCAGTGGGATAGTCTGAATGCTGAAAATTTATGGGAGCTCAACGGAAGACAAGAAAAATTTCATGAAAGAGAAATTCACTGAAGTTTAGAAAATAGATAGAAATCACATATGACTTAAGAGGACTCAGAGCTAAAAATATTTGGAAGCTATAATGGTATTATACACAGGAGCTCTTGCCTAACCATCTGCTTATCACGGCTGTTGAGACAAAGTACTGACTGCAGAGACGTGTGGCTTTGCTCTGTGTGAGAAAAGAGGCTTGAAGTTAATAATGTTGAGCATAATTGATTTGCATTTAAATTTAATGAGGAAGAAGTTTTGAAAATGAATAGTCAATTAACATGCAAAGGGAATCGAGTGTCTCTGTGCATAGGTGACAGATATGCTCATGTGCTCAGGCAGAAATAAGTAAGTGTAGTGCAACATCTCAATATCCAGATAGATCTTTACCAAGTCCTTGACAAAGTATTCGGCAAGTGGGATGAGGTAATAGAATCAGAATGAATTTTTCACTTCATTTTATGCTTGAACAGTGAACGTAGTTTGGAAAGTAAATTGTCTCATGTAGTTGCAGGAAATCATAAACTGAGTGTTGCAAAACAAAACCCTGAAGAAAAACTTCAAAGCAGAATACCTGGGTATTCCTTATATCACAAAGTTGAATGTAGGAAGCAAAAAGAAAAATATGTAACAGTGTAAAGTCTTAGAAATGCTTTAAAATGCATTTTAAATCTATAAAATATTTATATTTAGCATGTTAATAAGGTACCTGGAGAAGAAACAGCTGATGTGTGGTGGTACCCTGTGAAAAGTTGTACTCTCCTGGCTTAATCTGTCAAAGGAATAAGTGTGTGACTTTGAAAGGTCAAGCAGCTTTAAATCAGACTGGTCTGAATTTTTACTATGCAAGGGCTGTAGGAACTGCAAAACCTATGAGCAAGCCAGCATCTAGATGAAAAATGAAAGTGGAGCAAGCCTAAAGGTTATTTGTCAGTGGTCACAGGCAAAGACCTGTAGGAAAAGAACAAGCAACTCCCTGGATTTTTACAGGGTGATAATTGCTTTTACTGCCAAAGTGTTCATATGAAAAAGATGTTCATATTGAGAAAGCAATGGGAACTAAAAGGCTGAAATTTTAAATGTAAATGTAGGCCAGACAGAACTTCCTTTGTATTTCCAGTTAGTACTGTAAGCATAGGTCAGGCAGAACACAGAAATCATAGGAAATGAAATGCAGTGTATTGTTTATCAGTGAATGTACTGGCCTACAAAGACCTTCTTAGCACAGCAAGAAAGGGAAGCAAAATGGCAACCAAGTAAAACGAAATTATGTGTGATGCAATCATAGTTCTATTTGAATTATATGTATTAGAATAAAAAAGTAAACTAGGCTACCAGTGTACTGTTTGATCAAGGAAATTGTGGCCAGCTGTGCTCTCTGAAAGTAGTTGGACGTAAGCAGAAGCAGCTAGAAAAAGGTAATGTATTAGTTGGACTGGAAGCGGTCCTACAGTAAAGTTTGTGCTTTTTTAAATGAAGGCCTCTATTACCAGTAGATATGCTGTAATTAAAGGGAAGGGGTATGTGATAATGTTCATATTGTAGGTTTTGTTTCCTGTGCCTGAAGACAGGACAGCAGCAAAACAGAAAGCAGCTGCTCACTGCGCCTTTAAGAGCTTTTAAAAAATGCAGTTCCTAATGCACTAAAAACACCTTCAGTACTCGACAGTTGAAACTTCCAAGCCAAGTAGACTGAAATATGTATGAGTATTCTTACTCAGAAAACTTAAATACAGACTGAACATATAGTGGGAATGTCAAACTATAGAGGGGTATTGAAACCTCTCTGCTTAACAAGCTCAGTGTCAGTTACAAAGCAGAATTTGGAAAGCATCTAAGTATAAATTGTAAGACATTTTTAAGTGCTGATATCTGCAATTCTGTCAGGATGCCCAAGCACTGGGAGAAAATTTCTATCTGCCTTCAAGTAGTCCTGGGGAGAAAGGCTCATTCTTGGTGTAGATTATGCTGACATCCAACTCACGGAGCAGGAATGTGCTCAAAATTGCTTTGAAAGACTGTCTGCAATGGCAAAGCTTTCACGTATGGCTAAATTTGGCTTTAGCAGTTGTGCTATGTATTAGACCAAACTGTAGAAAGAGGCAACGAAAGTAAACAATATCCTATATGGAAGGCAAAAGGAGGGATGGGTCTTTCTACTGCAAATCGCTATTTTGAGATCTGCCGCAATGTTGAGGTTCTAGCACAGAGGTACAGTAGTGAAACATGTCAACAGCTGTAGCATCTCAGACAGTTTCTTTAGAAAATAGGTGTTTCTCTGCTGGCTGTTCACCAGAGACATGACTTGGTGTAATACAGTTTTATTAATATGTCAAAGTCAGTTGTAATAGAGCCACGTGAGCATTTAGAAGAGCTGGGGCTCTTAAAAATAAGTGCCAGTCAAAAAGTGACATAAGGCAAGTAATTTACAATTGCACACAATAATCTGAAGGGTCTTTTCCAACCTAAGTGATTCTGTGATTCTATGGTAGCAGGCTACTACTGTGTTTAAATGCAAGTTTAAAGTGTACTTGGTTTTCTAAGCTTGTTCTTTACTTTGCAGAGTCCCCAGCATGTGAGAACACGTCTGTGTGGTGGTGGTGGTGACTGGTGCTATGATTATGCACACAGTATCGGCTGATGTGGCAGGGGGTGCCTGTAATGCTGGGAGCATGGAAATGTATCTGGTGAGAAGACACAGCAGGACTTTGACAAAGCTGCTTTTTTCTTTCTTCACGGATTTTGGGATAGTTTTGGGTTCCCTCTTTGCCCCCAGTCTGTCCAGAATGTGCTTTAAGCATTTAGAGCTATAATTTGTATCAACCCTTAGGTGTTCTTCTATCCGTTTACTGTCATCACTGAGTAATATTTGAATCTTTTGGCCAACTTGGCAACCCCCCTAAATTTAGCTGGGAATAAATGTTTCAGAACTTGCTGAGAGCTTGCAGCTTTCACAAAACTTGTAGTCCCCTTTTTAAGGGGGATTTGAGCCCAGCAGTTACCTGCTATACATGGTTTGCAAGCAGTCTAGTCAGTGCATGTACAGGTTGGAATTTGCCACACCATCCTTGAGTTTTGGAAGTGGCCAGAGGGAGGAACAAGAAATTTTTCAAAACATTGGAAGTGCAACAGGTTATGTGGCAGAATGGTGTCATATTTAGAGCAACAAGCCAGCCCATTGCTGATCTGCTTATAGAATAGTGTATATCCCTTAGATTGAGGCAAAAACATTATCAGATAGAAAATAAGTGGTTAAAACAGTTTCCATGAATGGAGGTAGCTGGAAAAACAACCTTCCTTCTCACTTTTTTTTTCCTTTGGGGGGAGAGGGTATTCAAAACTTTAAATTTTGAAGAAAAATTTAGAACAAAAACATTTTAATTCTGGTGCAACATTCAAAATATTTTACAGGAACTGTTGCATGTTTCATGTGGCCCTTTTCCCAACTGTCTGGTTTGGTACTTCCCTTAACACAATGCAACAGCACTTCCAAGCACAACCCACGCAGAGCACCTGGTTGTGTGTGTGGTGCTGCTCTGAGCTGTACTCAGTTTGTCATTATGAGAGCCTTGTGAGACTTATGGAGCTGATGCTGTAATTTTGCATATAAAAAGCTGTATTAATTGGTGCGTTTCAAATGCATGCCCTTGACTGAAAATCATCTGGGATAAAAACATGTTCTAGACAATATTTCATACAATGTGCACTTTACAGTGTACTTCATAAGGTAGCATGTTTGTAGTCACTGCTCTAACAGTAAATCACAGTAGTAATTTCCATTGTAATATTCTACAAAAATGAGCAAACTGGTTTATCTTGGGACTTCTAAGAAAAAGTAAAGGAGCACTGATTTTCTCCATCAAGTTCCTTTTCATCTGTAAACTGTTAGCAGGATTATTAAGTACTTGATGACTCCTTACAATTGCAGCCTACCTGCAGGAAAAAGCAATGTCTTTTTATGCTAGATATTTTCTGATATTTTCTGTATATTGTAATAATAACTTCTTTAGGAAATAAATAATATTTTTGTTATTTATTTAAAACTTTCTAGCGGTGGTTAAGAGATTAAATACTACTGGAATCTTCTGCTAGACTAACAGTTTGATAAATGGTTCCTGTAATTAAGTTAGTGTAATTAATTTTATAATGAGCTTTTCAAGAACCTGTGTGATTTAATGTATCTCAAAGATGTTAGTCACGTGTTTTGGTAATGCTGCACGGGAGATGCTCTTTGGATAACAGGACAGCTAATTAGCAATTGAATGGTTTCACATGAAAAAGGCATAATTTAGAGTGGGACTTTCACCTAGGGTGATAAAGCAGATTGGGTTAGTGGGGTGATAAGGATATAGAGGGATGGCTAGTAAGTGAGGCTAAGCATAATTTTTTTAACGGGGACGTGGAACTTACTTACATAGTCTAGTTTTAATTTTCTTGATAAGTTACTTGTATCCGACAACATCAGACAATATGGACTACGTATGAGTCAATACAGTTGAATAAGGGTGTTTAATTAAAGCTACTGTCTTGATTCAGGACAAATGTAATTTGTATTAAGTGATCATTTTTTCTGAGAAGTTGAGATGGCAAGCTGAAGATGAACACACCAGATGATGTGTTGAAGTGTGGAATGTAGTTTATTGTTCCAGGGGGCTGTGGTACCACCTTACAAAGTTCACATCTTCGCCTTTGGTTCTGGCCACGTGATCCATGCTTGTGCTGCAACACATTGTCCTTTGATATGACCCACAGGAAAAATTGGTTCATCTGGAGCCATCTGAAAAGAAAAGAAGAAAAGATGGTATTTTCAACTCTGACCTATTTGTAGGTTAATTTCAGAGTATAGTTCCACAAAGAGTTGTGTTGACAGAGGTGTCACAGGTATTTGCGACAGGTAATTGGCATGAGTGCTGTGTGATGTGTGTAGGTTAGTTGGGACTAGGTAAAATCACAGATTCTGCCTGTTTCTCCCAGTTACTCCCAGGTCTAGTTTTCCTTTTTCACAGTTGTGGTCTTTCTGTCTTCTAGCACTTCCACAAGATTTCCAGTCTGTCTTTCTCTGGTCAGCATCCACTCATTTTGTTAGTGTAGCTGCTCTGCTTACCTATCCTTTCACAGCCTGCCTTCATCACAGCTCCACCAGGATTTTTCTTCTCAGGCAAACGCTTCTCTGTGCCAAATTCCAATTTCTTACTCCAAAATATGGAGGTAGAAAACCTTCTTGAAGAAACAGTCAGATGTGTCTTAAGCAGTAAGAGGGGTTTAGAATAATTTCCATATTTGTGCACAGAAATGAGTAATTATTTTGACTGAGAATTCAGGAGAGAGACAGCAGGGTGGGAATATCAGTCTGAGACAGATGCTTCAATGTATAATTTCAGCACAAACTCTAATTTGGCCAAGATACAAGAAACTGAAAACAGTTTAAGTGTTTCAAGCTTTAAGGAGAAGAAATTTGATATAGTGGTTACTTTTCTAGAGTTCTGCTGTAAAATCACACTTGTATAATTCATATTTAGTTTTATATGAAGTAATTTTGCAATCTTATCTTGGAATGTCTGGCTGGAAGAGGGCTGATGCCTATATCATACCCATCCCCCGGTAGGTTTCCTCGTATAGGTAGCCCAGAAGAGTGAGAAATACCAGTGCTGTCAGCAGTTTTGATAACACTGCTGAGTCAAAGGGGTGCAGAGGAACAAATGTGCATTGCTGGTCATTGTATATAACTTTTTGGTTTGACCTTTTTCTTTATTTTGTGGTTTTAGAGAAAGAGTAAGACAGTGTTGGAGAGGAAGAGGTTAAGCTTTTGTTTATTTTCACACATCCTATTATTTAAGTACCAGTTCAGTTTACCTGCCCATTACTGTTTTTTTCCTTCCAGAAAGTATAAATAGCTTTCCATAAGAAGATTCTTTCTAAAGATTTTTTTTCGTCTTACTAAGAATAGGTTTGCCTAGTGAACCCATCTATTTTAAAGAAGAAAAATAGCATATTAAACTATCCATTCTGGTTCTTTGCAGTTCTAGTTTTGAGTAAAACATCTCCCTTCCTAGTTTGTTAGCTTTTAAAACCTGTTGGTAATTTTTTTGTACTATTCTATGTTTTTTCTTATATTTTCTTTATCTTACTAATATAAGTAGTCCCATTCTAACAGACTATATTCTGACCATATGTAATATAATCTTACTGTGTCAGAGACAGCTGAAATCTTGGAATCATTCCAGTAACATTTATTTATTTGTATTGCATTTAAGTTTTCATTATGGCTTTAAGCTGCTTATTGTTATATATTATTTTGAGTAAGATCTTCATAGTGTCTTTTGGTTGAGATTATTTCTATCATTTGAAAGTACTGCTTATTTTGATGTAATGTAGAATCAGAAAAATACAGTGCTGTCTTCAGAAAACTAATTTTTTGCTAATGTAGTTATGTGAAGCTCAGTATGTGTGGGAAGAGATGCTGGCATACTGTAGATGTGATAGACTGCTGAATATAATTTGTTAAATGAAATTCATCCCTAATTTAGTAATACTACTTTGTTAGGAAGTGATATACTTTCTATGTGGAGGTAATCCAAAATCTTGATAATCTGGTGTCTGTGCAGATTCTCTTCTTTGCAGAGGTGCTAGTTTTTTTTGTCTTGGGCATGTACTTCTGTAGGGGATTAGATTCTGTTTGCATAGCTTCTGCTTTCAATTTAAAAAAATGTACTGTTTTAAGAAACATGCCATTGCTCTGCAGAGAATTTAAGAACTATTTTATACTATTTTATATGCTATTTTATACCACAGAGATCCACCAGCTTTATTTATTAGTTTGGCCAATTATATCTGTGTGTCACATTTGCTGCTGTAAATGGCAACCTCACCAATAACAGATATTGTCTCTGAAGTAATTTGGGGCTTTACTGAAGTATGGACTTGAGAGCACTCCTGCTAGCAGATATATCAGTGCAATATCTGAACACCAGGAAAAGTCTGAATCTTTATCACTGCAGTATTATCAACTGAGCGTGCTGATTGTTAGATGAGACTCAGAAGAACAAGAAGAGAACAGATTATTTCTCTTTGATATGAACATGATTCATTATACTCTAGATCAGATGAACAAACTATTCTGTTTTCTAGGGTTGAATTGTTGTGGAAGACTTTAGATATTGTCCATTTTCATAACATAGTGGCATCAAAAAAATGCTGGAGATGTTTTACCATTGCAAGAGTCTTCTCCCCCACCTCAGTACACAATTATTTTTTGATTTGTTTAATTTTGTCTGTAATGTTAATTTATCCATCCTAAGTTCCATATATATAATTCCACCACAGTTATAGTAGAGGCTTTTGTTGCTTTGCTGCTTTCAGGTCTTGTATACACCCAGTGTATTCATGTATTGACTTCTTCTCTTCACTGTTTCTTTCCTACCTTAGGGCCACACTGAACGTACTTTTAACTATCCATGTTTCTAAATCCGTTTAAACAATTAGGCTCATACTTGATAGACAGTACTGGCTTAGCCCAGTAAAGAAATTGATTATTCTGTGTATTTAGGAAGGATTTTCCTCATTCTGCTGTCTTTAACTGTTGGTTTTCATCTCTATGTAAATTTGTTTCCTTTGTTGCTAGAAGTTTTCAGGCACACAGTTCAGCATTCAGTAACTTTACTAAATAGACTTCTGGTTAAGTTAAATAAAAATTCTAGCATAATGTTGTGAATATGGTGTGTATTGGTAGAGTTTGCCTAAAGCTTTGTAAGTTTAAGTGTTCTCAAACACAAAAATCCAAACCCTGAAATGCATCCCATGTTGTCATCAAATTCTTGATTTTTTGTAAGATGTACGGACAATTTCTGCAAGCGGTGGAACTTCAGTCTCACTCTGAAGATTGTGCATACTGATTAATTTGTGATCATTCCCTGTAAGGTTACAGCAGCAATACTTGCTCACTGACTTCTTACGCAGGTCCTTCCCCACAAGAGATGAATTCAGAGTCCCTTATTTCAGAGCTTTGTCTCTGTCTGCATTACACTCTATTTCACCTGTAACTTCTTAATTTTTTAGTGGGCTCTGCAAACAAGAACATGTTGTTTCTTAACTGATTCTCACTCTTCAAACATTGAGTCTTTATTGCAATATTCTAGTAGTCTTTCTTGAATGTTGATGTGGTTCCCTGAAGAAGGGCTTAGACCTAAAAGCTTATTTAGTTTCCCTTGCACTCCTTATTCCAACTCATAAATAGCTTCCAAAATGAGTGATGTCCAAAACACTAAATTACTCTTCCATTGAATATCTCTGCCATGGAAGATGTGGTTGTTCTAAGTGAAAAATGTCATTGCAATTGGTTATGCAATGTAAAGGAATAATAGTTAATTTTCAATACAGTTTTTCCCAAGGAAACTTCCGGGAAAAATTATTTAATTGTTCGCTTGTTAAGCCTCTGAATGTCGTTTTGTAGGTTTTAAGTGTAATTAAGGTGCAATCATTTCACTGTATTCTGATTAAAGTTTCCTATTTTTTTAAATTACTATTCCCTCCTCCATCCCTGCGAACTGGTACTGAACAAAAAATCCTGACTGGGTAAAACTTTTTACCCACCTTGATTTCTCCTCTTTGATATTTGCACAATCTTTTTGCTGTGTCTAAAATGCTTTTGCTCTTCCCCAAAGGCAAACAGACACAGCAGGGGGTTGTGGCTCTCCTACTGTGAGTAAAATAGGGTTGTTTTGGGGGAAGGAAAATCGGAAGGGATGAAATGTACAAATCTGACAAAAGACTGACATTACTATTCCAGCCATTCCTGAAACCACTTATGCATTTATTCTTTACTTAGGGACTGGTAAAGTAATTAAAAATGTTGAGATTAGGCTTCCTTCTGATTGACTCACCATTTTTTCTGTATATTGTATATATTTACCAAAGTTTTGGTACTTTTGTTGGGTATGTTGTTCTTTTGCAAATATTGGTCAAAATCTGTTTTGTTTTGGTATCTCCACATGCATCTTTCCGGTCAATTAAAGGGATCTTTAGGAAAGACAACAATATGGATTAAGTAACATGCATTTTCAAGTGGTTTTCCTTGCCTTCTTGTTTTTCCATTCTTTATTTGTCTTATTATTCTGATAGTTCTCTGCTGTTTGTTAAATTGAGAAATCCTCTTGAAAAATTAAAACCTGATTTAGTTATCTACATGATAGAATTTATGATACTTCATGTAGCATCACTGTAGAAACATCTTGTGTTACTGAATTTCACTGCAACTCAATATAATTAATCTTTTCTCCTCTTATGCAGCACAGTTTATATTTTGAATTAAGAACTTAATGGTGAATTAATTTTCTGCTCTTACCAGAATGAAATCCTAACTGGGTTGAAAGCAAAGGCAGTTTCCAGTAATCTAAATACAAAAACTGAGTGGAATGAAAAATATGGAGGAACCTGTGAGCTTGTCTTTTACATCATGAAGTTTTTGAATTGTCAAGATGAAAATAAGCTCACTTTTATGAAGTCAATAGAATATGGAGAAAGCTTCAGTACCTTAGTGAATTATGGTGCCTTCATAGCACTAGATGTTCTTAAATTAAATGTGATGCTGGTATGTTTTTTCAAGTAATTGTTGATCATTGGCACGAATGCCCAAAGTGGAGACAACTGAAAGCATTGTGGGACTTTTGGATCTATACATTTATTTCTGTCTTTCAATGTCCAGAATATTTCACTTCCACTACAAACAAGGTAGTATGCATTGTTTTCCTTGGACGAAGAATAGGTTTAATGTGAACTCTAGAAAGCATTTTAGTCCTGTCGTGTGAATGGAGGTTATTCAGGGATTTGGAGCCAATATAAGTTTAGAGTTCTGCTCAGTTAATTAAAATTAAAGAGCAGAAATAATTGTTTTTGACTGTGTATCTAATTATAAAATACATTTGACAATGCATTTCATAATTCATTAGTTGTAGTAATACCTTTCACTACTTGTTTTCTTGAGTCTCTTCAAATACCTTCTGAAATTTGAACATTCTTAACATGACTCCTGTGAATTCATTTGCTTGCACATTTAGTGTGTGGTACAGTGAATCACTTAGAAACTACCAAGAAAGATAAAGATACTTTGCATTTGAAACCTAAATTAGCATTTCACATTCTTTATTGCTTTGTAGCATATTCTTCTTTCTTTATGTAGGACACTTTCAAAATTGATGATTCCTTCTTACAAAAGCTGTTACTCTTTATATGTCCTGTTGCATTTTTCTTCATTTTCAATGTAGTAGTTTAAATGTTTTATTGATATCTTTGTCTTTTTCTCAACAGTTTTCAAAATCTTGTTAATGTGATGGCATAAACTAGTAAAGCATTTGGATTACATGATGGATATCAGCAATGGTGATTGATATTATTTGGGTGGCACAGTAAGAGTCTGCTGTATGAAATGCCAGAAGTTTATATTTCTTCTAGTTTTGCAATGGTAAGTTTTTTTACATTTGTACTAAGGAAATAATAACTTTTTATCATGTCATGTAAGGTGTATTTCCTTAGAAAGTGAAATACCAGAAAATCAGTAAAGATTTCTCTCTTACATATGATTTCTGAGGTCTGTTGAGTTCAGCAGTAATTACTGCCCAAAGCATATATTTGACTTTGGTTTAGTTTATTTTATTGGTATTGATTTGAAATGTCAGTTACTCACCCTTGGTGTGTGCTAGCTTTAATTAAAACAACCTAGGAGAAGTGGAATATGTAAATAAACCCTGTTTTTCATGTTTGGGTTCAACTCCAAATGAGCTCTCTCTCCAGAAAGTATTGAGCTTGTGTGCAAAAAGGGAGAATATGCAGGCAAGTCTATCCATGTGGAAAATAGGTATAAAAACCCATTATAGACAACACATAGTGTTTTTGCCTCTCTCCAATTAGCTACTGATGTTTTGACCATTTGCCACTTGGCATATTATTTATATTTTCTCTTAAAGCAGAGTGCATTGGAGAGCTCACACTTATGTAAGTGAACAGAATGAAAGTTAGTGCTGTAGCAATTCTTTAGATGTATTTTGAGGAATACAAACAGTGTGCGTTTCCAGGCGTTCATGTAAGGTAGCAGGAATAGCGAACAAGCCAGGAGGGTTGTAGCAGCACAAATAAATCATGGTTTTGAGAATGTTTGAAATTTCCACTTTATAATTGTCTTTTTCTTCATTGCACAAAATGATGTGCTGTCGTACACAGTTGTGTATAGAGCTATACCATATTTACACAGAATTATGTGCTTTCTTGTACAGTTGTGTCCTGAAGTACACCAAACAATACTTTCAGGATACTTTGCTTTCCTTAAGAAATGCCACTTGCATTATGAATTCCTAAACATACAATATAGCAATTACTGATAATTGTCGAATACAGTTGTATTGGTTGAGAGTATACTGGTCTTCTCCGATTGTCTCTTTTCTGTTCTAGGACCACCTGACACTTAAATAGTAGATTTGTGAGAATTTATGGTCTTTTATTTTACTTCTTTGCTGAAAATGAAAAATACCTATTGAAACAATTTTTTTCCGTTTGTTATTTTCAGCCTTTCTAAGTAATGTGTGAAAGGTTTGATTCCATATTTAAAATTTTAAGTCTTCACATCATATGTCAGTTGAACAGGTTTGTATAATCTGGAATTTGGGTAGATGAAAAAGGAAAGGTATGCCACTATGCACAATTGTGAATCTACTCATYAGCATGGCTATTGTGACAGATCTGTGGTGATATGCAGTTTGACACGTTGAATTTTTAAAGATTAAATGAATAGAAGGGTAAGACTGAACTGATTTCTCTTAAAAATGTTATTTTGAGATATTGGGCAAGTTGAGTACTCCTACATTTCACCCTGAAATGGGAAATACAGACACTCCGAAACGGGATGTTTTAAACTTACCTTTGAGTCTGAATCTACTTAAATCTGATGAGGTGATGATTAATCTCACCAACTGTATGAAAAGTTTAGAGCTGGAGTAGGCTTGGGAAACAGCCTTTTAGTACCTCAGAGGGGATTACTGATAGAGCCAGGCTTTTTGTTGTCATAAGTGATGCAGAAGTAGGGAAGGCCCCACCTGGATATGAGAAAAAATATTTTTGCTTTAAGGACAGTTAAAGATTGGAACAGRTTGCCCAGAGAAGTTGTGGAATATCTGTACTCAGTGTTTTTCAAGACCCAGCTGGAAAATGTCACATGTAACTAAATCTGAATTTAGTCCTGATGTTCATTTGAATGGGAGGTTGGACAGGATTGCTTCCCAAAGTACTTTCCAACTGGAATGATTTTATGATTCTGATTCAGAAATTTTGTTTTATTTCATTTTTACTATTAATAACTGTAAGTATTTTTTACTGATGTGCTTTATATTCTTTAATTCCCTGCTAAATTAGAATTGCAGTTCTGTTTTGTTGTTTATGAGCGATTCGGTTTTGCTTTAAGCAACGAGTAAGCAAATGCAATTTTAATGGTCTACTTCTTAGTGTGTGAAACCATGTAACTGGAAGCTGTGGAATATTAAGAATGCAATCTCATACCTCTTACTTGAACAGACAAATTTAAATAATAATACCAGTACATTATAACATATGTACAACACAAAAAAATAGTGTATTTTAGTAACTAGGGCCTAACCGGAACATTCCAGCCTTACATAAGGCATAAATATGAGCAACACTCAAGCACAAGTGCTAAAGCCAGAACAACCACAAATACCAAGTCAGCTACTTTGTAGCTGAGATGGAAAAATTTAGTGCACTAAAGAAATAGCACAGAAAGAAGCAGTATGAGTACATTGAACGGGCTTATTCAATTTTACATTGGTACGTTTGTGACAATACATTCTTCAGATTTGCTATGTCTGTAGGTGTTTTCTAAATATTTTTTCTGACTGTTTTGTTTACATTTTTTTGAAGGTTTCCCAGTGAGTGGATCACGATGAACATACTTTAGGGACTCGCCATAGTATGGCTGCTTCTCGATCTACTCGTGTTACAAGATCTACAGTGGGTTTAAATGGTTTGGATGAAAATTTTTGTGGTAGAACATTAAGGAACCGTAGTATTGCTCATCCAGAGGAAGTTTCACCCCATCCTCAAATACGATCCAGGTCACCAAAGAAGAGGCCAGAATCTGTGCAAGCTCAGAAGGGCAGCAACGGTGGCAGAACTACTGATTTGAAACAGCAGAGTGCTCGGGAGTCATGGGTGAGCCCTAGGAAGAGGGGACTGTCTACTTCAGAAAAAGACAATGGTGATAAGCAAACTGTGGAAAATAGTGAAAAAAAACAAGCAGAACCTGTTTCACCAGTTTTGAAAAGAATTAAGCGCTGTCTACGTTCAGAGGCACCCAACAGTTCAGAAGAAGACTTGCCCACTAAAGCAGAGAAGGAGCCATTGGAGCATAAAAGCTTAGTGTCGGACAATGATGCAGCCTCCACAGGGACTAAGCGAGCTTGTCGATGTCTTATATTGGATGATTGTGAGAAAAGGGAAGTTAAAAAGGTGAATGTCTGTGCAGAAGGATTTAATAATTCTGCAGTAGTTGAAGAGGTTGCAGGTTATCAGACTGTAAATGGAGTTGGTGAGAGAGACTCAAATTCTCTTAACTGTGATGACTGTCAGCTTGATGGGAATACTAAGCAAAACAGTGCTGGTTCCCGTATGCCCAAGGACAAAACAGTAGCAGAAAATGGAAACTCATTTGCCCATTCTTCATTGTTGCTTAATAGCAGCAAAGAGGACAGTGTTGTAGACCATTATGTGCCTTGCACAAACTCTCAAGAACAGGTAAAGTTAGAGGACCACAAAACAGTAAACGACTGCTTGCCTGAGGARCGTGCTAATCAGGCATATGAGCCAGCTACAGGGTCCTTTTCTGAAATCCAGTCATCTTTGTTAAGGGATTCGGAGGAGGAGGTGGATGTTGTAGGAGATAGTAGTGCCTCTAAGGAACAGTGTGCTGAAAACACCAATAGCAACCTGAACACTCACCATGACAGTGCATCAATCTCAGGTGAACCTGAACCACATTCTTCAGTGCTGAACTGTGTTTCAGCTCCRATGACACCTATGTTGGAACTTCAAGAACACAGATACACATTGAGAACTTCACCACGAAGGGCTGCGCCTGCCAGAAGTAGCCCTACAAAAAATAACTCTCCTTGTAGAGAAAACGGACAGGTTGAGGAAAATAATCTTAGTCCTACTGAAAAGAATGTACCTGTAGGTATTAATAATATCAATGGATCTCCCAAAAAGTCTGAAGAAACGAAACAGAATGAAAAAGAGAGAAATTGTAATACAGGGGATCATGGGAGTGATGGACTAAGAAAGCCACTTTCTGAGGCTAAGCTTGTTGCTGGATATGTACCATCTGCCAAAGAGAGTGCCAACATCCACACTGCAGAGGAGGATGAGGAAGAGCCTGATGTGTATTACTTTGAATCAGATCATGTGGCATTGAAACACAACAAAGAGTATGTGTAACTATGGTAACCATGAATTCTGCTTTTGTTTCTTACCAAAAATATATAAATTGTTAAGTATGTAGTGTACTTCTACAAAAATTAAGTGCTTTATAATTTTCGTGCTCTTCAGTCTTCATTTTTCTTGTTTCTACCTCAAACAAAATTAAATTCTATTTAATATGCAGTATGGTACAGCAATGTGGTTTATACATTTCTAGCAATAGGAATTCTTCAGCCAGAACTTGGTTTTTTGAGTTTTTTCAGGGTTTTTGTTTGTTTAAAAATGCATWTGTTATCTCTTTTCTCTTAAAAACTAGCTGGAAGGAAAACCAAAGGATTATGGATTAATCAGATTTCAGACATTTATTAGCATATCCAATAGACACTGCAGATACAGTTTATACAATTATCATTCTGCTGTACATACAAATTAAAGTTAGATACTTTGTTCAAAGTGTCATGGGGAGAACTCAGAATAATTGTGTTCAGGAAGATGAATTGATCAAATGCAGCAATTTCAGAATTTTCTCCAAAGTAAATTATGTCCACATCACTATTTATATTTGTTACATGTAAATATAGACATGTTCAAATTATTATCATATTAGAAAAGAGCACTAACTTGTTTTTATGTTTATCATCTGAACCTGTAAGTAGAACTGTGRTAATTATACATTATGGTATCTGTGAAAGATTTTTGAAACAAAAGGGTGATTCACTGAAGGAAGTTTACATAGAGAAAACTTGTCTTCAAGTAGTAGATCAGGACACAGGTTTTTATTTCACAGTCTTTGTGATGCTGTTTTGACTTCTATGTTTCGCTGTTCAGTAGGTGTTCTGTATTTTATTGTGAGTTCTGAAAGGCCAGGTGCAGATGATCTTAGGTTTGCTTCATATGAAGAGTTGAACCACTGGTAGTAGTATTATTTATATAGTGAAATTTTCTTCGGTATTGGATATGAATAAATCATTTTAATCAGAAAATTTTAAATTTGACCACAGCTTAGACAAACTATGATTTCAAAATAATGATCAAATATTTGCAGCTTCAACCATCAGTCTAAATTGGTCAGTTTTCCTGGTAGATAGAAAGAAGATTACTGTTCTTAAATTATAAATGGGAAAAATGGAATATTGTCTTTTGACTTCTTTGGATGATCTTGTATATATATGTAATAYGACTTCATCTGTTGTTAGTACACAGATTCATTAGTAATGTGGTGGGGGGTTTTTGTATTTATTAGGACAAAGTACTGTAAAAATAACAGTAGTTTTTTGTATTCTTAAACACGGATCTGAATTGTTCTTGAAAATTTCAGGAGTGTGCCCTAGTGTTAGCTTTTGAATATACACAATTCTGAAGATAAGGGTAGTTGTTGTTCAGATTGGCAGCCTGTTGTGAGGGCTTGTTGAAGAGCTTTTGAAATTGCAAGTAGGACTTGGTAGCTTGCTACTAACTTGTTGCCTGAATGCAGAATTCCAAAAGAAATGGCTGTTATTTTTATGCTGTCTTATATTTCTACTTTTCCAAAGGGAAGCATGCTCCTGGAGGGAGTGTTAGCCATATCTTTTCTTCATTGAAAAAAATTTCGATAGAACTGGAAAATTACAGGCCATCCTCTTTTGTTGTTTATATTTGCTAGAAAATAAACCTATATCCTGATGGTTCTGCATGGTAATAGGATCATTCTAAAGAAGTTATTATTTTGACATATGAGTGCAATTGTCATTTATCTAGAACTTCGTAATTCAAGAGTTTATGAAGTGCAGTGCACTATATCCTCTCTTAAATTTTAAAAATAGCAAAGTTCGTTAGAGGATATTCTTACTTCATGTGTTACAGTTTTAGAATAGTGTCTTAATTATACCCTTGTTAATCTCATTTGGTACTTATTTTCTAAAATGTTAAGCTAAAAAAAAAACCCAAACCAGGCAGTTTTAGCAGAAATGTATTCCCTGATTAGTCAGATGCAAAGAATGCCAGGGTTCTCATGCTAATAAGGTAGGTTTAGCTGAAGGTAAAGGCTGTTCACTTTGCCTGTGGTAGTTCTGGCTAAGCAAAGTATGCTGGTCTTTTGCATATCAGATCTTCAAATAGTACACAGCTTTGTTTTTCTGTCCTTCATCAGTTTGGGATTATTATGGGTGATTTTTTTCTCTGGTTTATATTTCTGTTCTCTTTTAAAAGCCAGTTCACAGAGACATTAGCATCTTGGCTAGGTTGAGGAGGCAGATTTCTCCAAGAAGGCATTAGTATAATTCTTTGGATGTTCCATGGCAGGAAAAGAAACCACATTCCTCTGTGTCATAGAAGCAATTTGATATGGCTGTAAACTTATATTACTTCTTGTTACATTACATAGTTTGGTGACATACACGTTCATACAGTTGATTTTCACTCTCCAAGAAATTATTGTGACATTGATAAAATATGAATAGATCAAAACTTTCAAGAGTTGTTGGTAAGATTTGCGATAAGAAAAACAACTAAGTGTATATTGTAGTATTTCTRTATGAATTTTGTTGCTTTTTGAATCTTAACATGTTTAAACAACATTCGTATATTAATATTTCTGGGAAAACTGAATGATGCAATAGGAAAAATAACCATCAGAGGCTATGGAATATTATTATTCAGAGAGAAGGCTGAAATGATGGATATTCCCACAACCTATTTATTAAAATAGATCTGTTTTACAAAGATGGATATGAGAGCTCCAAGCAGAAATTTTATCACAACATAGACATTTTTGTGGATAATAACAGACTGATCTAGGGGGTTGTATAGTTATAGTGTTGTTATTGTTTTCTGTTGCTACACACATAATTGGAATTTTTGTGTATTGTAATTGCTCTCAGAAAAGTATGGTCTGGTGCATATTTGAGAATTTTGCTTCTATGTTCTAGCTCAGACACATTTGCATTTTCTCTTGAGATACTTCCATCAAGACTGAACTTCCTGATCTAAAACTTTCTACACTGCTGAATTTTATATGCTGTGCTTAGTATTTTGCATGTGTCTTTCCTCAGGCATTTCTCAAATCTCTTTGCTGTATCTTTTTATACTGTAATTCTTTCTCATACTGCAGTAGCTTACTTTAATTTTCTGTCTTGTGCAGCATTTTATTCTTAGTACTTTTCCCCTCTGCCCATTGTTTCATTTGGTGCCCTATTTTTTTTTCTTTTTTTTCTTTCTTCTTCCTCCTCTCTACTTCCTTTGGAGATTTGCGAGGTTTGGCAGGTATTAAATTGCACAAAGGAAAAATTGTTGTTTGACTCTTAGTCCTGGGTTCTGTATGAAAATGTTCTTGAGGAATTGAGGTTTCACATATATTGTGTTTACGCAACGCATTTCTAGGATTCTGTAACTGCAGTTGGCTTTACAGGAACCACTTAGACCTCGAGGTAAGATCACTGAAATGGAAGCATTATGCACATGCAGTTGCCTGCAGGCGTTTAATTCCAAGAGTTAGGACCTTGTTCAGTAGATAAGTATGTTCATGTATCTTTATGACGTGATAATATTGAAAAYCGTAACAGCTGCACTGACATTTGAAGTGTAGACAGATTAAATGAAAGATTTTAATACATCTCTTAAAACCCAGTCTTGAGAATTCTTACCTGCAATGGGTTGTATTGTTGCAGTGATCTTGGAAACACAGAGGACCATGCAGGATCATACAATCAGATTTAATATATACTTAATAATTGATAATAATAATGTTTATGTCTTTGGATCCACTTTTAATCTTACATGAATGTGAGAAAGAAAAGAAACATTTGTGGCATTTCATCTGGTATGGGTTTTATATTTTATTCAGTCACAAATTTTCTGCCTAAAGAATCAGGTTAAAGCAGTTCTGTATAGAAGTTCATCTTACTGCACTTGACTTGTTAGAATAGGGTTTGGTGCTCCTTGCCATGCCAGTTATTTGAGAACTGCCTTAAACAGAATCTTCCTGAAGTGTAACTGTAATGTAGTCTTCTTTCTAAATTTCTAATTTTCTAAACTTCTCATTTTACATTCACCACGTTTTTTCCTTAACTGGAAAAGATAAAATCTCCGTGTCTGTCTTTGAATATATTGGCTAAGAATAATAATAGATCAGTTTTGTAAATKATCCCCATAGATTTGGCTATGTGTCTCCAAATTAAGGTAGAATTGACCACAGAGTAGGGATTTATTTTAATGCTGAAATAAATCTTCACATTCCTTTGTAATGATGGCATGTAGCTACGAGTAACTAATACTTCATTTTCCTGAGAGGTAAGTTTTAGTCTGTGGCAACTTTGTTTCTGACCTCGTTTCATCTTAAGGAATAAAGGGAATTGGTGTAAATCAAGTTATTTTCATAGTAGCTGTTTTAATCCATACCTCTGAGTAATTTGTAGAAGACATCATCAGTATAAAAGAATTGATGGAGTATACAATATTAGCGAAGAAAAATAGAAGTTAATAATTAAAAAAAGACACATAAATGCCATATGTATGAGATTACAATGTGTTTTAATTTCTCCTTTTTTCCATGAAACTGGTGTGGCATACAGTGATCTTTTTCTTAAACTGCCTATTAATGTAAAACTAAAACATGAAAAATTGGTGTTTTTTCAGAGAGTACTTTCTACTGTCTGGTAGATTGGTCTGTGTTATAAGTAAGTAACAAAAACCAAAATTGGCTTTAAGTAAAATAATGTAGAAGTTGCATGCTGCAGTTAGTTGCTCCACAAAATAGAAATATAATGGAAATCGATTAGAAGCTTCTAATTCGAGATTCTGATTAACTTCGGTTTGGTTTTGCAGGTAATTGTGTTATTAAAACATGATAGTGTAACAGGCATGCAACCACATTTATTAATGAAATTCTTATTGTTTACTGCAACTTAAAATGCAAAGTATTTTGAGAATTTTTAACCGCCAGCATGATTATATTATCATGTTTTGTAAGATAATTTCTATCTATAAATACTTASCAGTGGAAAAATTGTGTGACACAAAATTTTTGCAGGACTAAAGTTTAGTTAAGAGTATTGTAATAATAGAATCATATTTTATAATTATGTAAACTCTTCAATGAACACCAGAGTTCTTACTTTGCAAGAGATAATGCCTTGGGCATGAGCTGCATCAGCTTTTTGCTCCCTAGGAATGGGCACAGTCTGGGAGCCATTAAATGTCAACTACATTTGTCACATTCATTTTTCTACTCTGAACAGAGGCATCTTGCTGCCAAGCACAGCACAGTCCCAGTGAATAGCACTGTCAAACACWGTGTAATCCTCATTTAAACAGTGTATCCTGTGGAAAGCAAAGCTCGAGTTCTTCTGCATTTGTGTCCTTTACCCCTTGAATTCCCTCCTGATTTACCCGCTTTTCTTTTTCTGCCGACACTTTTACCTCCGAGAGTCCTCTGTTGCAGCAATGCAGTCCTGGAAGAGATTGTGAACTCTCCAGTGCAGAGATATTTCCCTGTTGGCTGCCTTGATGTAGTACCCATGGATGTGTGGGCCCGTGGATTGATGGAGGAATGTGAAGAGTAACAGTTGAATTCTGCTTGTCTGTCTCTTGTAGAGACAATAGTTATGGTCTCTCCTCCTTTCTAAGCTGCCAGCTTTTGGAGAACACACTGGAATCCTACTTGTCTTCCCAATTTCTTTGGTCAACATGGATCAAAATCATGGAGGGGGAAAAATGCACAAATATAAACAAAAAACCCCCCACAAGCAACAACAAACATTATTCTAATACAGAAAAATGTAGAAGATTGTTTTTCTTCCTGTTCATTTGGAAATGCATACCATTTCTAAGGATAGCCATTAGTAAATTCATCTAAACTGAAAAATTAAGTATCAATAAATAATGAAAATGRTTTTGAGTTTTAGGAAATGCCAGTTGGAAACAAATACCAAATGTCGTAGGAGCATGGTCCTGATTTTAAAACAAGATTAAGAAACYCAAGAAAAGATAGGGCCGTAATGTATTCACCCAGCACAGCTGTGTGTAGAGTAAGGCTCTGGCTGTGGTTTTGGCTGTGCACAGAAGGACACTTTAAAGCAGAAGCAATAAATTGCGGTTATACCAGCTATATCAATGTAAAGTGTGTGTGGTGGGACAAGGAATAAATTAACRTTACCATAATTGCCTACTTGGTAGGGACTACTACAATATTAGTAAACTTAATGATGCCACCAAGAAGACAAGAACATAGTGACTGCCATTCACTGTGAGAATGGGAGTATCTTTATTTGTCAGTTTTAACTAAACCAGCTCGAAATTGCTCCATTACTAGTTTTAAGTTTTTGTTCTGGTCTTTCATAATGTTTTGACAGCATCTCCAGCAGCATGAACTGCAAAACTGACCAGCAGCAGTATGTTTTAGAAAGGAATTGTGTGAGCAGTACGTATTTTACAAGCYTGTTTCACTCAGCAGTGAGTTCTAATCAATATAGTTGTTTTTTTGGTAGAACAGTACTTAAATACATTTGAGAGGAGGCAAGATCCTACTTTTTAGTTTCCTTTGGACTTTGTTTCTGGTAGGAATAGCCAGTTGTTTTTTAATTTTTTGTTATTGCACATCTTTATTTTGCTTTGGATAGCTCAAAGTAAAAATGGTGCTGCTGTTTTATATAACAGCCTTTTAAAGTTCTATGCTTCCTAAACCAAGGATCAGCTGTGTTTGTCCATGGTTTATTATAGTGACTACTAATAAGAATATACATTTTACTAATTTTCTTACTCATTTCTAACTTTTCTTCCCCTTCTTTAGGCAAAAAACATGGAGTGAATAATGCTTTGTATTGCTGTTAGAACATKCAGCTACTCATAATTGTAGATCATATTCTTGTAATTTAGTTCTAGTATTCATCTATTACTATAACAGATACTTGAGGGGAGTATGTTAATTTGTTCCTGTGGCAAGAATATGCACCTGAATAATTGGGTGTTGTATATGTGCGTCTTCCTTGGGTGAAAAACTGCAAAAATTAATGACTTGAGTTGAAGATGTTCAATCATCAGTGTTGTCAACTTCCTCTGCTTTTTTTAGCAGAGGATTTCTGTGCAGTTGGGTCAGTTTCGTGGGAACATGGGTTGCTCTTGTTCTCTGGAAGAAAGCCGCTTCTGGGTGGTTGCTTTCCCCAGCATCATTTTAGAGAAGAATATCTAAGTGGACATGCTGGAGGAATCTGTGTTGTGTTTTCCCTCAGTAAAGGAATTGGGACCATTCTCATTAGAGGTGATGAGAGGGAAGAAGAAAAGATTTRGGATGTGCTGTCAATCTGTCTTCCTGTACCCCTTGTGAAGAAAACAATTTTACTGTCAATATTGCCTGTCAATCCAAGCCTTGAAAATAGAGGAATGACAGGGGCTTGTATCTTTTTCCCTACTAAATGTCACTGTCCTGCAGACAAATGCTTCAGACTGCTGTCAAAGGAATATCAAAAGGCTGTATTAAACTGTATTAACTGGGGGAGGACTGATGGACTGTTTGGTTGACAAGACTGAAACAAGTTCCATGTTTGTTAAGAGGCACAGAGACCTAATTGCTACTAAAAATTCTGAAAAGTTGCTAGAAATGTGGGTATTTGATAAAGGTGCTTTTGTACAGCTAATATTAAATCCTGCTGAGTGTGTTGGACAGCTCTTGACAAGAATGAAGCCTATAGAAATATATGAAGGGGTATTCTGTTTCTGGGATGGAGTTAAGAATTTAAGAAAGAAGGGGACATCACAAGTTGATAACCAATAAAATACTGTTCAGATGCTTGAAATATGAAATACAAAGCTGTGAGAGTTGAAGGTAAAATTTGAGTGGGAAATGATTCTTTTGCATCCAGGTAAATCACTGCACTAGGATTTTCTGTTTTGCCTTAGAATTCATTAGGTTTTTAAAAATGTCCTTCAAAATGTGCTTTTTGTGTTAGTTCTCTTTTGTTTTAAATAGGCGTGAGGCTGACATTCAGAAATAATGATTTGTGTTCTGTTCCTGGCACAGTAGACTTGGAGAAGCCATTTAATGTGCACTTTAGTTGTCTAATGTGTAACATGGAGATGCAGTTTAATTATTTACTTATCTTTGAAGTATTTTAAAAGGTCTGAAGCATGAGTATTAAATATGCATAGTGAAAGTACCATAAATGACAGTAGGTGTAAAGAGGTTAAGCCAGAGTAGAAAGCAATTTAATAATGAGTTGCAGAAATGGCTGTAAGTAGATTACTTTGGTCATAGTGTCTAAGCATTAGGTAAGTAAAAACCTGCCATATGCTGCTTCCTCCAGGCAAAGGTGCGCTTATAAAGTCCTGACAGGAGTTGATATATGCTCTTATTGATTATGCCCTTAAACTCTTTTCTGTTTCTGAAGGGAGATCAAAGAAGGGTCACTCTGCCTCAGTCTCTTGTGCTTCCTCGTTGCTGTCATGTGCTCTACAAGTCCAGCACTGAATCCTGGCACTGCCATGGTGCAGTTGGAGATTTTTTAAATCTTAGATGCACATCAGAATAACATGCAAGAAATTCTRCAGTGGCAAAATTACTATATTGTGACACTGGCAAAGATTTCAGGCCAAGCTGAAGAGCTGGGAGCATTTTCTGTTATTTCTGAACTCAAACAAACTAAACCCAAACAAAAAAACCAAACTTCCGTCTTTGAAATGACAGGATTGTCTGATTGATCTGGTTTACAGATTTCTCCAGGGAGCCAATCTCTTTAACTACAGCTCCTTGGGTGACTTGGAAATTCTAAGTGCAATTAATGTTTCCCTTTTCCTACAGTAGTTTACAGTCCTACAATATGTTTAATATCCAATACTTTCTTACCTTAGCATTTAATAAGGRATTTTTTTAAAATTGCGGTTAGTAGACCAAAATGCAGAGTAATAAATGACCTGGGTATGGGAGAGCACGTTGTAATCTGTACTTTGCTGGAGTGCCAGCAGATGGCAATGAAACAAAGACTTGCTCAAATCTTCCCAGTGACTGATAACAGACCAGGTTTGTGTCACAGCTCTTGGAAATACAAAATAACGAGTTTTTTTCTACGTATATTTTAGCCGTGTTTTATTATGAGCTGTGTATACACCTTCATGTAAAACAATTCCTACCTGCACAAGAACTAATCAGTATTTCTGTCAGAACCCCCCAAAACTGATGCTAGTATACATCTTACCATACTGTGAACTATATAAATGTGGAAGTGCAGTTAGTTTTGGGAGTGGAAATTGATGACCACCAGCTGCACAGCGTTTTAGAAGTCGAGGATAAATCACTTCTTTTTAATTAGGCATCAAAGTAGATATCTTTGCAAGATACTAAATTATGTAAGGCAAGTATAGTTGCCAAAGTAATTTCAAGTGACTTTGTCTTTTGATACTGATTTTGAATTGATTTTGATTTTTTTTTTTGATKGGCGTGAATGTTATTAACAGCCACTTTATTCCAGCCGCTAATTTGAATTAGCCACCTAGAAGTTAAAGTCTTCATTTTGTAGTATCAATTTCTCACATCACTCATGCAAATAAGGCTTAAAGTGCATTATGTTCTTCTCTTCAAGGGAGAGGAAACCTGCAGAAACCATGGAGGGACTCTGAGTGAAAGACTCTTACTGTAATAATGAAATTAATTTATTTTAAAATGCTGAATGATGTGGCCCCTTTTACAGGCTAATGTCAAGTCATTTAGTAGAGAAAACGAGTAAACTTAAGAAACATGCAGTTGTTAAGGCAGATTGACTCCGTATGTATAGAGTGTTTTCTAAAGGTTGCTGTTAGCTCCTGATGCAGAGAAAAAAAAAAATCTGTGATGTGACTCTGGGTACTCAGATTTGGAAATGCAAATGCTATTAGAATGGAAAGAAAGAAGGGGAAGAGCGTTTTGAAAGTAGACCTCAGCAAACTGGATCAGAATGGGCATAGGTCCCATTAAGGCAGTAGCTATGCTCTTCTCAAGCTCTGTCACAGGCAGGAGAGGAGGCTGCTGTGTCCCTAATCACTGTTAGAACAAGAGTCATGGAAATGAATTGTGTAAGAACTAATTGCTTATGGCAGGACTTCCAGAAATCTGGCTCTGCTCTGTGATAATTATTTCATGGAGCAATCCAAAAGAGTGGAGTACTTACCACTGCAAAAGAAAAACTGAATCAGCAGGAATTCCTGCTGATCAGTATCAATCTGTAGGAAGTAGGTTTCCTTTTTTAAATACCAGTCCATCAAAACCCCATGTTAATCAAGGTTTTTCAGCTGAGATACTGAAGCTGTTTCTGCACGGTACTGMATGATTCAAGTGTTCATCCGGAAGATTCCTGGCAATTAACATGATTTAAGAAATTACAAGACTGTTTCAATACTGGGATTGTGGAAACAGAATTACATTCTGTGGAGTGAAAGTTTTCCTGCAAAGAAAACTGCTTTGGGTTTTGTATCTGCTAACAAGTTAGTGTTTAGCACTGAGGAAAGTGTAACTTCAGTCAGTGTAGGGGACATGTCTGTCAGTTTACCCAAGTCAAGTGGTTTTAGTTGTATGCATTTGTTCTGTTATGGCAAAGGATGTGAGATAATTTTCCTTGGTAATTCCTGACAGGTCTTTCAGAGAAGATGATGTAACTGTAGCTGGATGATTTAGAGATGGTTGCTCTTTGCCTCATTGAAGAATGGAGCTGGTTTTGCAGCAGATTAATGAGCAGGGTCCTGGCTACTTTCTCTCTACCTTTATTAGACTTTTTCAGTTTTAGAGAATTTCAACACAACTGCAGGAGGTGGTTTGAATCAGAATTGTGCTTACTTACAAAGAACCTGGAAAGACAGATAGTAAAACTGTTAGCCAGCTTTTTTTTTTTTTTTTTTTTTAAGTAGTCCTGCAAATTATTCACATGGTGTCTTTTAATGCAGCGGAAGCATTATGGTAGTGTTTGTGACTAAGAGGCCAGAACAGACAGAGGTTTCAAGGTGCTCAATGTGTTTGTTATTATTTAGCTTGCTGCTTTTTCAGAGAAATACTTGGCTTTATTACAGTCATGTAGGGCCAGAGAGCCTGTACAAACCTGTGGAAACAGTAGTGGTTTGAATCTTAAAAGAACCTGTGCAGACATACAGCCCACTAAAAAGCCATGTTGGAGTTGAAAGGGATGTGCAGTGCTTTGGGGAAAATGCAGTTCTGCAGCAAATCTGAAGTACCAGAATATGGAGTATGCAAATAATTTTATGTTTGTATTTCAGGACTAGTATTTTCAATTTTTTTTCCTTGGCAATGTAAGATCCCAAAGTCCCCATTTTTGTGTATTTCAGTACTTCTGATATTCACTTGATAAAACTGCAGTCTTATTCTTGGGCTTCAGAATATATTAGTTCATAAAAACTGAATATAGAAGTTAAAGTAAACAGCTCCAAGTTAATCCGTTTCTTAGCAGAAATACAAAAAAGTTCAGGGAAATCTTTTTGTCTGAACAGTTGGTTAAAACACCCCTTTTTTCTCTTGAATTATTTCATTATAATGCTACTCTGTAGCCACAGATAAATATCATGTGACATGTTTTTGAACGATCCTGACATTCTTGTATTTTTACTTAATTCCATGAAGACCACTTCAGTGAGGTCACATGAGTGTTTTAAGGAGGGATGTAACTGGAGTCGAATATTCTTGGATTTTTGTTATTTTTCCTCAAATGTAAATTCATCTCTTTCCATTCAGTCTAAATTATTTAGGGCTACCTCATTAAGATGATTTCTTCCTTCCCTTTACACATGTGAATCATCATTACATTATCGCTTCATTTAAATTTCCAACATTTGGTTGCTTTTTACTTCCATGTATTTACATGTTTTAAAAGAAATTGTTATTTTCCTTCAGTTTCATTTAGAAAATCAATTGCTTAAATACAGTTTGAATACATGAGGTAAAACGGCTTAAGGAGATAATGTTAAATAAATACCTGCCTTTTTCTTAGATTCATATTTGTGCACGCTGCCGAGCCTATTGCCAAGACTGTGCTAACCTGAGTTTGGGCACATGCTGATGGAAACAGACTTTTTGTTGTCCAGGGTAAATCCTCTCCCCAGGTATCATTAAGCTCCTCTGTGTTGTTACAGCTGCATCTACATCAGGCGTGCTGGCATCCTGCCTGTTTGATTGCCCCGCAGCATCCAGGGCCGCCTGTGGCCTCACAGATGCCGACAGCGCCAAGCTCGGCAGTCACGTGCTGTCTGTAAGGGCTCAGTAAAGATCTTAATTCCACAGCTGATGATTCCTGTAAGCCTCAAACAACCTGAGCTGTGGTATTGTCTCAGGCCAGTTTTGTTGTGCTGTCTTTTTCACCTGTTCGAGAATAGCCACATTAATTATCTCGCTTTATGCACAGAGTTAACTTTGATTAGAAGAAACCGGAGCACTTTTCCAGTAGTGAAAATATTCAGTAGTGTTCAATATTAATGGCCTGTTTAACAAGCATTTTAGGTCTTAATTCCATATAAACCTGAATATATGCAGACAAATCGACATAGTAATAAATTCATAACAGAATTGTGTCCTGCTGTTTTTGAACAAGCTCAGTATTTTAGTTTAAAGCTTCAGAAAATATAGCTCTACTTTATGTTTTCAAATCTTACATTTTAGTGGAAAGAAAATTACTCTTTCTCATGAAGAGGCAGCAGTTTAATGTCCAGGTAGAAAATTAAATATTTGAAGGTACAAAGCCTGTATTTTGCCTTAAGACTGTTTACTTCCCTCTGCTGAAAGCCTTCCCCAATTACTAGTGCAGTCAGTTGAAAAACTTGAATTACCTCAGTAACCTCTGGATCTTTTCTGTAGTACACATGGAATTCAATGTGCCAGGCTTGTCTTTGTTTTAGCAATAAGGGAACAGAAAGAAAATTTACTGAAATACTGTAGTAGTGAACAGCTCTTACCTGACTTCAGTATGTGTTAGGTTGCATTTTGTGCTGAACTAAATTACAGTTGTAATATTAAATGTCAGAAAACATTTTCATGAAAAAAGTTGATAYGTAATAATTTGCAACAACAGGGGCCGTGGGTAACTGTGATTCAGAAACTGAAGTGGGCAACTGTAACTTAAAGCTAATAAAAGGTATTAAATGTAGTTAACCAGTTTTTAAAGGCTGTGTTAAAATGTCATATAATCTCCTGACTCTGAGTTAGCTTTATCAAGAACAGTTTGGGAAGCACACATTATTGAGTACAGGCATGACAGTGCCATTAGTGATGCTCAAATGTGTCTGTTAAATAGACAGTCGGAATTGTGTGTGTGAATCCAGGATGGCATGTTTGAGGCAATGCTGATGCTTTCATTCAGCTTCTTTATTCTTAGAGGAATTTGGTTTGTACATATTTATTTTGCAAATTATTTATTCCTTGGTTTATTGTTACATTTCATGAATGGTTCTCATATTCTGCTCTAAGGTGGGGCTTCTCCAAAATGTTGTGTTCCTAAACCATTCCTGTCCAGCGTTTGGATGGTTGAGTGAAATGTCAAAATTCTGTGGTAGTCACTTGTATGGGGGTAGAAGGAAGCTGATGTTGAAGTGGAAGAGAAATTAGGTCATTTTGTATGTGGTATTTTTAACTTTGTAAGCAAAGCTTGTTGGTCATAGCTATTGAGARTAGGTTGTCCCTGATACCATATTGTTTCAGCTAGTATAGAATTTACTTTTAAAGGAAACCACTGGAGAGTTAAATATTTTTTTCTTTATGGGTTTATATAAATTCATCTACTCTTAAAATAGATTTTATATATTTTTAATGCAATTCAGTAAAAATGTTTATGAAATGGTTCAGATAAGCTGTGAAATCTGGTAGGTACGAGYAGATAATCATGGCTAGTGTTTAGGGGGGGGTGTCACTTCTAAAGGCAATTGTAGTGAGATGTCTTCCTTTGTCTCTGTAGTTATCAGAGACTGTTACAGACGATTGCTGTACTCGAGGCTCAACGTACTCAAGCAGTTCAAGACCTTGAAAGTTTAGGCAGACACCAGAGAGAAGCACTGAAAGATCCTATTGGATTTGTGGAAAGACTCCAGAAGAAGGTATTTCTATGGACTTTTCCTAAGTCTTACTTGGAATTTTTTTTAATAACTAGTAATTCATTATCTGTAGAAACTGGAGAATAGGTATATATACTTGCATAAAAATTTTGCGTTTAAAGTCCTTTAACTGCTGAGCAAAAATAGCCCTTTACGTATTAAATCTGCAAGACATAGATCTTCAATGATTTTATTAGATATGCTTTCTTTCCTCTTTTTCAGTATGTAAAAATGTAATTTTTAAATTTCTAATTGTAGTGTAGAACCTGAAATCTACAGGTGACTGGAAGTATAAGATCAAAAATTTCTAATCTTTATCATTTGAGAGATGAAATGTTGTGCTTTGAGTGAATTTGGTAGGGTATGTTTAAGGAGCAGGAAATGTCTTCCATACACCAAACCCAAAGTGAACACTAGAAAACATACCTGAGTTACAGATAACAGAATATTGTCTGATAGAGGACAATCCATTTCTATAAAGAAACATTTTCCTTTCAAACTTCAAAAGAAACCTTGTAGTAACAAGATCACTGAAAAAATGTTTTCAGCTTGAATCCTTTATCACTGTGGCATCTACCACTGACAGACACAGTTATCTTCTAGTCTGATAGCAACATGTTGTATTTCAGTGAAGAATGAAGTATGGTTCTCTTTTCCTAGGTTTGTAGAGACCTAGGTCTGATGGAAGCCCCTTGGTTTCAGTTGTCTTTCTGTTAAATTTTGAGATGAGTTAATAGCATGCATAATGTAATAGAGTTGCATTTGATAATCATTTTATGGGGAAATACTAATGACAGTTGAAAGTACCTCTGGTGTATTTTTGTATAAAAAGGGCCAAAGGAATGATAGTCTTGCAGTTGACCTTTCAGTAAAGACGTGAGGTTTGCAACAGTTTTGTTCTAGGCAGAAGACAGCAAAATCAGTGCAAAACAGACATAGATTTCTGTGATGGGGGGAGTTTACATTTATCAGATGATAAAACTCTGAATCTTTTGGGTTCCTGGGTTAAGAAAGGTACAGATCCTGAGCAAACGGTGTTTAATAATTAAAGACAGATAGTCAGAAACAGGTTATTGAAGTTGGAAACACCTGATTTCAGCTGTGAAATTAACACTTCAAGTTCTATGCTCAATAAGCCATCATTGACCGTGCCGCTGCATATTTTATATGCACTGTTGTGTATCATTCTTGAAAGATTTCACCTTCTCTCTAAAAAGACTCTGTGCTGCATGGCACTTCAGAAATTCTGGTTTTCCATTCTGCTGTTAGCTAAAAAGCAGTATTGGGTTTTTATAACTCAACCTCAGTATTTGTAGTTTTTTGTTTGGATATAAAGTGATTGCATTAAATACTGCTTTTTACTTTTCATTCTTCTTTTTTCAGGTTGATATGGGTCTTCCATTTCCTCAGAGAGTTGTTCAGCTCCCTGAGATTGCCTGGGACCAATACACCACTAGCCTTGGAAACTTTGAGAGGGAATTCAAAAACCGAAAACGTAACAGTAGGAGAGTGAAGCTGATTTTTGACAAAGGTAAAGGAAAGTGGGCATGTGTTACAAGAAAGAAATGACCAGTATGGAAGTTTAATAATTCTTGCTTTGTGTTGCTTACAGTAGGTATACCTGCAAGACCAAAAAGTCCTTTGGATCCTAAGAAGGATGGAGAGTCTGTTTCGTACTCTGTCTTGCCTTTAAGTGATGGTCCAGAAGGTTCTACAAACAGTCGTCCACAGGTAGTTGTTCAAAAGGGAAGAAAAAAAATTACAAAATAGTAATTTTGAAATTTTTTTCTTCTTTTCAGTATGAGTATGTGAATGTCTTAACTGTTTCTTCAAATGTTCATGTTGGTGATGACATGCCATTCGTGTACTCAAATCTTAAAACTTATCTTTGGTTTAGGCAAATTTTATTTTGAAGTGTCATGCATTGGTTTGGGTTTGGTTTGTCTTAGGTAGGAAAAGGTTTCAGATCGATTATCCTAGCTGTAATTTTTCTAAACATGTATTCCATTTTKTGTCATGTATTTGAGCAGATGATAAGAGGGCGACTTTGCGATGAGACCAAACCTGAAACTTTTAACCAGCTGTGGACTGTAGAGGAACAGGTAATGRGGAGCTCTTTAATTTCATAGCTGTGGTAGCATACATGAGCATAAAAGCAAATTGTGTAATAATGTTTATAGCACTTGGGAGATCAGAGTCACATGTACGTGGATACATGACAGCTCATACCTGTACTAGGAAGAATGTGTTTATTCCTTTTCACTGTTGATTTAGAAAAAGCTCGAGCAGTTGCTTTTGAAGTACCCACCAGAGGAAGTAGAGTCCCGACGGTGGCAGAAGATTGCAGATGAACTGGGAAATAGAACAGCAAAGCAGGTAACATGTAAAACACTTTGAGGAGTAATCCTTTTTCTTTGCTTTTTTTTTTAATGTCAGTAAAGAAAATTCAGTGTTTTCAGTGATCACTTCGTCTTAAAAATAACAGCAGGGCCTGCATTTCACCAATAACATTGTGACTCTCGATCTCAAATTCAGAATGTTAAATGTGCCCCAAAGCCCATGACAAAGCTGCCAGACCTAATTGTTCATTAGATTTTGACAGCGTGCATTTAATTTTGTACAGCAAGTGTAGTGACACCAACCGTGCTCAGACTGAGTGACACTGRAGTGCTGCATTTCCCACATCTCAGTATGTAGAATGGGCAGACATGAATATCACAGGCAGAAGAACTAGTTCTGTACTGGGCCTGAGATCCACAAAAGGACACAGATGTGGAGATCCCAAGTATTTCTGCATTTGACTTGTTGGAATTTTTCCCTTAAAAGGACGTAATTTCTCCATTTTGACCAGAAGTAAAAAATGCTGATGTTCTGTGTTTACAGTATTTTAATTTTTTCTATATTAGTTGTGAGCTTTCACATAAAGTATAATTAAGTACTTCAATATACAGGATTACCTCATCTCTGGTCATACCTATACTTACAGGTATATTTCTCCATACCTGAAGAAATAAAGACATGCTTACTTATTTAATAAATGGAGACCTACTTCTGTGTGCTAAGTCTGCATGACGTATCTGGCATTGTTAAGAAAGAGTGAGTTTAGCTGCAGCAGGAAACAAACTGCTAAAGTTCTTTCTATCACAATTTATGCTAGATTTTCTGTGTATGTTTAAAAAAATGGTATTTTTTTTCTCTGAAAGCTGTCGAAGTGTCTGGAAATGGTACAAATACAGCATTGCAGGATAGGTACTAGTTATAGCAGTTGTCAGAGTAGAACCCAGAGGATTTCTTTTACTAATATTGTGAACCAATGTATCCTAGCAAAACTTTGTAGTGAAGATCCAGTTACATTTCATTTGACATTGAATTGTTGCATGTTGTTTTTTTCTAGGTTGCCAGTAGAGTGCAAAAATATTTTATTAAACTGACTAAAGCTGGTATTCCAGTTCCAGGAAGAACTCCAAACTTATATTTATATTCCAAAAAGGTGAGACAATATTGCAGGAGAAATTCTGTATTTCTGTGTGCATTTATGTGCAAGTTGAGTCGAAATCATTAATACTTTTAATAGATTAATAATGTTACTTACTAAAGTAATCTTCTTTTGCCRGTAGCACTATGGAGTGAGTTGGGTGTTAATTCTAGTTTCACATTGACAACTCTTGGGGACATGAAGTGTTCAGATTGCAGGGTGAACTATGAGGATTGAATTATGAGCTTGGGGTACTTCTTCCTCATTTATAAATTTACTATAATTGATCAAGAAGTGATAATGAAAACCCTGTTGGAAGAAGATAAGAAGCCCTGTAATTCATATTGTACAGTAATCTTGTAATTAACAAAACCACAGAAAATCATGTGTAACTGARCATGCTGAATTAGCACAAGCATAGGCTTAAGACTGACATGTCATGTTTTATTTTGATTTGCAACGTGATGATTAAAATAGCATAGTCATATAAATGCCCATTAAAACCACTGCTTTTCCTGGTCTTGAAATGGATGAGGAAAAAAATATGGCCCTGAAAAATCTTAATTTGCAAAAGAAAAGACTGAATTTCTGTGCATAGCAGTCACAAATTTYGATTTAAATAATGTGATGCTCTTGGGTACTAATAAGGACCGTAGACAGTAGAACAGGGCAGTCCCAGGTTTCACGGGGGTTTTATTTGTGGGTTTGGGTTTGGTGTGGTTTTTTTTTTTGTTTCCACAGTATTTACAAAAGTTCTTCAAAACCCCTTACAGTGGCATTTTGTGGAGTAACATTACTGTTTTGCATCCAGGCATCCATGAGATTTGCTGATGAAGAATAGAGTAAGGTTTACATTGATTCTGAATAAAGGCAAACTTGCAGTTTAGTCCCTTGAAAGGTTGGAAACAAAAGTTACTGCCAGTGGGTTGATACAAAGATCTACCACAGTTCATTTCTAATGATTTAAAATGTTCCACACCCTTAGTTGCCTTCTAGTATTCTCTGAAGTTGCTGCAAACAATAAGTGCTTTTATTGGAGGCTTTCCAGTTTGCCRTCCATCGTGGTAATACCATTTTACTTTCACCAGGATTTTAATCTCCTATTATGCTCTATAAAGAGAGGCAGGAAAGGTGCAGACATGACTCTGTCTGCCACCTTGCCTATTTGAAAAGTGCTTTCTACAGAAGAGCCGGCTGGAAACATTGATACCTTAAATGCAGCGGAGATTCATCTGTCAGAGTTCCAGATTACTTATACAGTTGGGGCTAATTTCTGTAGTATAATAGTACTGTGGGGCTGATTTCAAGATGTGTTGAAAATTTGGTTCTGAAAATTATAATTGTTAGAGTTCTTTATGTCATGTACCATTTCGAATTACCCTGGTCACGTCTTTTCTTTTTTCCTCTTAATTTTATTTGGAAAGACTGTCATTGCAGAATGTGTGCAATGCTGCCAGGCAGCAGRTCACTGTATTTGATAAATAGTGGGAATACTTAGTAGATGTGGGACATTTTAACCTCATTTTTCACTAGTTTGGACAGTGATCCATGAAGCTCTTTAACCTCACTGCAGACAAACACAGTGTAACCAAGAGTGAAACATACTTTCTGTAAAATTCTTAACATCCTCACACTACAATGGTAATGGTCCCATCACAAAGATTTTTCTTAGGCTTCTATCTAGAACATATATAATACTTTTATCGGTTTTCACAGTATGATTCGCATCCTTATTGCCAGGTCATAAGAGTAAGGTCACTGTGCCCTGGTTTCTATTAAGCAGCATCTCTGTTTTGTATTTTTATGCTGTGTAAGAAATACAGCAGATGAAAAAATCAAACAGTATATGTGGAGGAATTGAGCTCTCAGTCTGCTAATAGAGCTTTCTGCTTAGAGCACAGATTGACAGCACTACACCAGCTTAGTTATTCCCAAGTCTKCAGTGGAGATAACATAATGTGGCAGAAGGGAAATGCAAGGGCTATTGGAAGCCTGGGTCATGCTTGTGTTACGCTTGTCCTAATTTTGATATTGAGTGTACATACACTGTAACTGCAGTATATCTGCTTTATCGCCAGTAATAGAAGTATGAACACTGGATGCTGATACTTAAAGCACATATCTATGAGAAAATAAGAAACATAGATACATTTAATGTAAAGAATTGTGTCAAAAGGGATGCTTTGTAAGAAAATACTTGCATTTCTCCATGGGGATTGTCCAGGATGCTTTTTTTTAATGGTTACTGGAGAGGTGAGAAGCCTGTTCAGTTCTTGAATATCTTGTTGAAGTTACTTTGTATATCTGCTCATATGACATACGTCTCTTCTAACAAATGATACAGGAAATTAAGCAGGATGTATCAAGTTTATTTTCCTGTATAACCATTATCTACTGCTGATGAAAATAAAACTGGATCAGAGATTTAGGACTTTAGTATTCAGTTCTTCAATTATGGCTTATCATTTTCAATTTAATGCTTATATAATATCATTAATGCACCTGCTTTTAAGCTTAATCCAGAAGATATATTTCCCACAGGGAAAACCATTTTGACTGTCTGCTTTTAAGTAGTATTTTAGTTCATTCTTCACCAGAAGAAGCGAATTCAAATCCTCAGTTCAATATGTAGGTCACAGCACTGTTATGCATAGCAGTGCTACTGTATAAGCATAAGTTTTCCTTTCCTCATTGCAGATCTGTTTTCTGTTAACAGAAAATGTAAATCACTGTGTCAGCTCAAGCTGAAACACCATCTAACCTTACACATGGAAGTATTTCAGAGAGGTTTGAAATCTTAAGGGAAACCATAAAAGCACCAAAACACAGGTAGTTTGTAATCATAAGGCAGAAAGTGGAAAAATTCAACACAATGGGTATAGTACATTAGTCTTAGAAGAAAATTTTTTTCTTTTTTGCACTGTAGTAGTTCTGCAGATCAGAGGTACCACCTTCCAGTTGTTACTACAGACTTCATCTCTTCCCTTAAGACTGAATGGAGCTAATCTCAATTCCTTGTGGTACTTCTGTCTGCATAGATGCATTCCACCTAAATAATTTGTGTCATCTTTGCCTTTACTTTTTAAACTGTGCACAACTGTAAAATAATGTTAGGTCCCTCTTTAGAGATTGAATCCTTCTTTAGAGATAAATGGTTGTACTATAATATTACAGGTTTGTAACTGATATAGGAACCTTTTGGGATAAAAGCTCTTGCTGAAAAAGGAGACTACTAACTATTGCAAGTATTCCTTTTGCTTTAGCTGTGTGACAGCAGCTAGGCACAGTGTAAGACAATCCTCTCTTTTATGATTGTTAAACCGCTTTTAATACTTAAGTTTTTTGATTCACACTGTTGGGTTTTCTAAATTGAAGAATGGAAGATTTGACATTAAAAATGCTGGTCTGGAAAGTAGCTAAGTAAGAGGTTGAGTCAGTTTCATTCACCCCAAATTCTTCTTTTTGATATTTAATTTTCTCCCATTGGGGAATAAGTAAAAGTGACTGAGTGCCTTTAAGTACTCTCTTTTAAAACTGGCGTGCATTCTACACCTTCAGACTGCATTAAAGTTGAAAGTTTTTAGGTATGCACTAATGGAGTAATTTATTTCATCTAATGTATTTTAAGTTCCTTTTCCATGCAGTGGCAATGAAAAAGATCAGTTCATTCTTCAGAGAGCAGTTCTTTCTAACTCTTAGAATCCTCTTTTTGGTGCAGTGAATGGCCTTGGCTCTCCTGCACCACCAGGACAATAGGCCTAGACTTGGGTTTTTTCCTAAGGCACAAATACCAGAAGTTAATGATAAGTGTCCTGCATGGACTGGTCTTTTGGCTCTTGGACCTGTGCAAAATTACTTCTCTGCTTGGTCTCACACCATTGGAAGTTTTTAAATATTTTTGCTCTCTGGTCCTCAGTCTTCAAAATTGTGGCAGCCTTACCTTCTGTTTTATTCTTGCTGTCAGTCTGATCTCTTTAGATGGGAGGGGTTTTATGGTAAGGGCTCTTTCTTGCTGCATTTTTACCAGAGTATTGCACTGTTCATTTGATTTCACATGTTATGGGGTAGAAGAACTCCAGCTGTGTGAGGCTCTGATACAGGCATATAAGTAAAAAGAATTGAATTATAAGAGATTGTTTAATGCAAAAGAACAAATTTTGGGCAAGGTTTTATCAATGAGGATTATTTAAATAATAGCCAAGGAATGTTTTTAAAAATATATCATTTTTTCACTGTAGTCATCAAGTAGACGGCAGCATCCTTTAAATAAACATCTTTTCAAACCTTCAACTTTCATGACATCTCATGAACCTCCAGTTTATATGGATGAAGATGATGACAGATGCAGTTTTCACAGCCATATGGATACTGCAGCAGAAGAGGAAGTATCGGTATGTCATTTAAATCAGTCAGAGAATGTCTTGCTTGCTGTCATTTTGACCTTGTTTAGTGAATAATATGAAGATTAGGCATCTTCACCATTAAAAAAAATCAAATAAGTTTTAAATTGTAACAAGATTCATGAGCCATTTTAAATTATAAACACATCATTAATATAATGGCCTTCAATAGCAAAAAATTTAGACCAAGTTAGGAAGGAAGTCTGTAAGTCATAAACAGTTTTGTCCTGAAATAGCTCAAAGAAGTTTTAGTTGCATATTTTCAAAAAGGGGTCTGGCATAAGATAGGTTTGAAAATCATGTAAGCTGTATAGTTGGGATTCTGGTTAAAGATGTGTTTTAGAAGGGTTATGTAGAGCTCTGCTAAAATAAAAATGCTATTGGCATCAGTGCTTTTTGTTGTCTTTTACTGGCTGAATTAATTATGGATTTTATAAAATCCACTTCAAAGTGTGAACTAACAGACTGAATTGTCAATCAACAAGCAAATTTATGTATTCTTAGAGGCAAACTCTAGTAGACATCCTAACCCAGTGAATTGCTACATCACGGAGTGTGCTACTTTCCTAATTTATCACAGGCAATAATACTACAAGAATTTAGACGTGTCATTCCCATTCCATATAGAATCACAGAAGGACTATATCCTACTGCTGGGGAGCTGGGCAAGTTTCACAGCTGGGCTGAATTACTGTGGTTTTCCGGTTCTTATACTGAAGAACCTGACTTGTTACTTTATTTTTTTTTGTGAGCCTAGTGACATCTTGTGTGTGAAAAGCTTGTTGCATAACACAAGTATTGAGGCCACCCACTATAAGTCCATTCATTTTCTTTACTGACTTTTTTACCTGCACTGCATAGTCTTCCTTAATTATTAAATTTACTTATATATTTTCCAGTCTTAAATCCCATCTTCACTCATGTTCTGTATTCTCTRATGGTCTTTCAGTTCTTTCACAGACATTCCTGATAACTTTCAGTAAGAACCTTAAAGGGCCTGGAAAGCAAAATACACATTAGAAGAGATGCARTGCAGCTGTATTTGAGTAAACATGCTTTTGTTCTGTATTGTTTTTAAATACATATTTTCTGACTTTTCTGAACAGTTTTCTGAAACATTTTGGTTTTGCCATGGTGTCCTAACTCTCATAAATGTAGGCACCATAAATAAACAGGGATTTATTTTTATTTAGACAGAAGTCGCTGTTTCACATTTTTGCAGTGATAATAGTGGATATGTACCCCACACACTTACAGAGACTTTTTTTTTCTTTTTTTTTTAATTTGGCACAATCTCTTCTTTCTTCACTACTGCAGCCTTTCCAGGTGGATATAGTTTTGGCTTTCAGTAAGGTAGAAAGACACAGRTGAGCTCAGTTACCCAAAAGATCCCCACTATTGGTGCAAAATAAAAGCAGTTTGGAAACAAAAAGGGATCRTAAACTATATTCAAAATGAATGTCCAGGATTCTGTTCTAATGTTAAAAGTCAGGTTTCTTAGTGACAGTCACTGTCTTGGTGAAAAATACTTTGCGTCATGATGCAAAAGAAATGCAGTGTAGCAGGAAAGTTAGGTTTTCTTTGACTTCACGGTGGAATTACCATGTACTTTTCCTGTGAAAAAATTTTGCCTGATTATTACCAGTCATAACTATTGCTGAAAAATTATATTTTGGTATAAAGGAGTTATTTCCAAGTGAAGACCCACTATTCCTAACAGAGTTCATTTACTTTTCAGTTACAATTTCTTAATTTTGTGAGTAGTCTAAATTATTCTACAACACAACTACTTACTATTCCAGAATGAATTGTCCACACAGGGAGCTATAAAAGTATACTTTTTATTCAGTAACCAGTTGTTTTGTTACAGRCAATTTTTCTCAGAAAAACTTTTGAGATTTGCATGGAATGTGAATCCCTGTTTTATAATTAAGAGAATGTAGCTTATCAYGACACAATCGAATCGTGCCATTTAACCATAACTTTTCTGAACATTTGCAGTCTAGACCTTTATATAGGCTCGTAATTATGATTGAATAATTGATAAGGCCTTTCAGAAATGTAATAATAAAGAGCCTCTTTCCCTCACTTCCTTTAATAAACTTACTAAATAATACAGAATCTTTAATCTTCACAGATTCATGAAAAGAAATTGAAATTATGCATTTAGGCTATATTAGAAGAATTTTAATCACTGTCTTGTAGTTGTTTTCCCTAAGTGAATGTTCCTGTCAGTGCAGCTTGTGAAAAGTGCTCTACATCAGTAAAGACTTGTCATCTTTGCAAACAGGTGACATCTACCAACTACAGCTACTGCAATAAAATCATTATCTTGAAAGGAGCGTCTGAACTAGAATTAGAGCTTCTGTCCTTTCATAAKGGAGATCCTCAACCTTTGTTGAAGGAAGCTGCATGAGAAAAAACAGAAATCATGTGTCTTTGAAAAAGAGAGAACCATTTGTTGTACATCTCTCGCAAAGATGTCTGCACTAGCCTGCAGGGAGACACACTTCTTCATAATTTATGAAAAATAGCATTCTGTTTTCATAAGCTGTTAAGAGACAGTAAAGGGATAAAGGAGATGGATAACTCTGAAAGTTGTACTTTTTCAGTCATGGCATGGTGGTTCTCATCACTTTTTATTCTTACCAGGAAAGGTGAGAGGTTAATACTGGGTATGAGTGTGACATTTTTAAAAATACTTTCCCAGTATGTTAAAATATATTGCCAAAATTTTCTTAAACATTATTAATAATTCATAGTGATTTATGGAACAAATATATGTCTTGCTAGTTATTGTATTCCTAAAGTAAGAATGTTTTTCTGGGTTTCATAACCTTGAACAGGATGAAGAGAGTATTCCAGTAACATATCGAGAGTTACCTGAATACAAAGAACTGTTAGAGTTTAAAAAATTGAAGAAACAGAAACTCCAGCAGATGCATGCAGAAAGTGGGTTTGTGCAGCATGTGGGATTTAAGGTGAGTGTAAGAGATGTTCTTCTGTTACACAGTGGAATTTAGAACGTGGTTTGGATTTCCTGAAAAGATTTTGCTTAATACAGCAAGTTTGGTTCCTTAGTTCTTGTTCACTGTGTCTGTTTTCTTTCATTTTCTTTAAGAAAAACAGCCCACGTAATTCACTCTYTCTGGTAGCTCAGCTTTCACTGAATGCTAATGTTATGTGGAAATTAATAAACATTCTGTCTTTTTATCACCACATTATGAAACTACAGCTTGTATTAGAGCCTTATTAAATCATGATAGAATTCTATTTGACACTACATTCTGTTTTGACAGTGATTCATTAATGATAATTTTCTGATTATGAATTTGGAGCCATTTTGCCTCTACCTGAGGCCAAAGAAGGGAGATACATTTTGAATAAGAGTAATAGATTAATAATTTTTKTTGTTGTTGTGTAACAACTTCACAATCTCATCAAGTGCTAATTTGCAGAAGTTGAAGCAAGGACACAAAACAATGTTTATGTAAAATTAAGAAAATRAACCTGAAGTTAAACTGATGCGTTGTCGCAGTAACAGCCTTTAATAGGCAACGTGAAAGAAAGGGCATTCTCAAAATCTTATTTTCTGGTTTGCAAGGGATTTTCTGTCTGTTTGCTGTAACTGTTGGAACAGTTTCTTCACCTTGTTTAGTGTTATGCAGCGAAATTTATTTTCTAATACCCATTTACATAACAATGCAAGGATAGTTCAAGATTCGGTTCAAATTGACTGTAAAATTAAGACAACCTCGTCAGTTGATATTGACAGACTTAAGTTTTTGGACCACCAAGGTGCTTTTTATTTTTGTTAGTTTTAGTTAGCATGGTGTGTTTGGTGTTTCATTTTGTGGGAATTTTTTAAATTAGCATTTTTTTCCCCCAAAAAATCGAAACTTTAATCAGGCAGACCAGACTTCCAGGTAACAAACTGATTGCTTTTTCTGTGTAAAATTATTCTGAGAAGTAAATTGGCATTATGCAGTGTCAGGCATTTGAAGTTGGAGTTTCTTTGCATTTGAGTTCGATTGTATTATGCGTTATAGTAAGTTATGAAATCAGGTGATTATGTAGTGTTTTCCCTCAGGAGTTCTGATTTGTTCAGTTCACGGGCTGGACAGACCTCACCTAATAAGCAACCACTGAGAGCAGTTTTGGTTGTGCACAGCCTTCAGCCTCATTTACGACATTATTCAACCTCTGCTTTGTATATTGAGTTATTGAATCCCTTGTGGGCCTTTTATGGCTTTCACTGGTATAATATCAGAGCAATTTGCAAATACTTCTTTTCTTCATTACGAAATGAAAGGCGTAGTATTATCTCTGTTTCACAGGGCAGAGGGKAGCTGGAGCACAAAAATTAAGGTCAGGGGTTTCCACTCTCTCAGTTCTCAAATTCAGATAACTGGAGCCAATTTTTTTTTTTTTTTAAAGAACAGTTCTTGGTATGTTTAGTCCCTCCACATTATCAACCCTCAARCTTGGAAAGCCATCTGTGGAAGGAAGGAATGCAGCTGTGACAAATCTGTGTGTAAGGTGTTCCAAACCCTGAGTGGATTAGTGATGGCARGAGCAAGCTGCTGTGTGAGTGGGTTCCACAGATGTTGAGAAAGAACTTTAGGATATAGATGGATAGTGGATGAGCTATGGGAGCRTTTCCCACGTCTTTCTTGTTTTCAGTTGTGTCTCTGCAGGACTCTTCGTAGTTTAGATTTTTGAAGAGTTCTCCCTGCCTGCAAGTCACATTTTCCTGSTTTCCTTTTTTTACTAAATATTTTCGCATTTCTGCTCTTCTTCTATACCATTGTGAATTTTTCATCTAGTCCCTGTTTTGTTTGTACTTTGTTGCTTCCTCTTCATGCCACAGTCTTGCACTTAGTTTTTGCGTTGTCTGTGGTTCTTCTCGGGATTAGTTCTTGTCTCCTTGCTCAGTTTTAGTTCTAGACCTCTGTTGTTTTCCCTGAACATGTTATTCCCCTTCCTTCCCAGCCACCTGGCTTTTAGTTCCAGCCCACCTGTGGTGTGTTACCACATTTCCTGGATTGGAAAGTGCATCAGTCTGACCTGTTGTGCCCCGGTCCATAGCCCACCAGCAGCCTCCCAACAAGCTCTGCTGGTCTGGTCTTACTGCTTCTTTCTACCGTGGAAAGTCTGACATTTCATATGGTTGTACTTCTGTGAAACATGATGTTCATGTGCTGTGTCACAGCAGTTCTTAGAGCCACGTGAGGATAAGCAGTGTCTGCAGGCAGGGCTGGTCTGCTTTTCTTGAGCAGGATAATGTCAAGATGGAGCATTTGGGGAGTGGGAAGCAAAGCAAAAGATTGATGGATCCTCAGGGCTCTGGAAGCCCTCCCCTGGAGCATGAGGACTTCTTTATCCAGGAATRCATAATGGTCCTTGGTGAGGTGGACTGGGCTGTGTGGGCTGCAGTAACACACGGACACATGTGGCTTTCCACGTGGCGAATTGGTGTGCACTGTTAGTAACRCGAGTGCCTGCAGTTGCTGTTTTCTCAGTGCTCCTCCATCTGCTCCACAGTGTGATAACTGCGGAATTGAACCTATCCAGGGTGTTCGGTGGCACTGCCAAGACTGCCCTCCAGAAATGTCCTTGGATTTCTGTGATTCGTGTTCTGACTGGTGAGCAGCCTGTGCTTCTACTCGTTCTTTGTTACTAGATCCAGTCTCTCCACTGCGTAATTGCTGTGTAGGGTGGAAGTCCTTGCTCCAGCGTAGGACATAGATCCTGTGTTGGGTAAAGTGGGAGGTACTTTAGCATCTATTTGTGGGACATACATTTTGCAAGCAAATTCTGGATGCATGATTTAATTTTTTTTAATCCAATGGACAGATAGGTTTGGTATGGTTAAATAGAGGGGGGAATTAGGCTTTATGAATGAATTGCTATCCCGTTTGGTATGAATCTGTTCATATGATCACTGTTTCTGAAAGATAAGGAAAATATTTGACTTTTAAACTATCTTTTTCTTTCCCTTGCAGTCTGCATGAAACAGAGATTCATAAGGAAGATCACCAGTTAGAACCTATTTACAGAGCAGAGACATTTTTAGACAGAGACTACTGCATGTCCCAGGGCACCAGTTACAATTATCTTGACCCAAACTACTTTCCAGCAAATAGATGACATGGGAAGCAGATCTACCATCTTGGGTTTACTATCCTCTTTGAAAAATAACAATGGCACCATTGTTAATTCTGTGCACATTTTGGAAAGACTCTGCTTTCCCTGAAATGTCACTCACAGCATGACAGCTTCCTGGGTGTACTTGTCAAACTACAGCTTTGAGCTGTCATGGTTCTAGATCACTGAACAGCAGCTGAACATTCCTAGTGTGCAGAAGGTTTCACTGGGAGACTTTTCTTTCACCACATTAGTCACTTTTAGGTGGTGAATCTAAACAAAAGAAAAACATACAAAAGGGTGAGCCAGAAATGAGAGCACACATTAAAGATAGAGTAAATTCCAAAGGCTTTGAAGAACTTGGTTATAATGAGATCCAGAGGAGATGAAGTATTTATATAAAAACAGTTTAGTAGCTTGCAGTTTTGTTGTGAAATAGTTTTCAGCACAGTAACTGACTTCTTTAGGCAAGGTTTTAACCAATGACAGTGTTTGCTTCTAGGCTGTACTCTAAAAATACTCACTGTCTCGGCGATGGTTGGCTACRGGCCTTTATTAAATCGGAGCTGCTTAATCATGTTGACCTTCAATTTTTTTAATTTTTTTTTAAAAACCACGACGAACTCTATTTACCAACAGTGAAGCACTACAGGGGGCAACTGTGGCATTGCTTCCTTAACCAGCTCATGGTGTGTGAATGTTATAAAATTGTCACTCAGATATATTTTTTAAATGTAATGTTATATAAGATGATCATGTGATGTGTACAAAATATGGTGAAAAGTGCCAGTGCTAGTAACTGTGTAAAGTCTCTAATACTCAACATTAACTCCTTTAAAATAAAATACACAGCCTTCTGCCTCTGTATTTGGAGTTGTTAGTGCAACTCATCAAAGAAAACTGCCTAATATAAATCATATATATGGTAATAATTTTTCCTCTTTTGTAGTCTGCACAAGATCCATGAAAGATTGTATTTTTATTACTATTTAAACAGTGATTAAATTTAGCCTGAGCAGTGAGCAAGGGTTCACATGCATTCTTTTATACTGCTGGATTTTGTTGTGCATCATTTAAAACATTTTGTATGTTTCTTCTTATCTGTGTATACAGTATGTTCTTAAATAATGTTCAATTGTCAGGAGAACTGTGAGAAATAAACTATGTGGATACAGTCTGTTTATATATAGAATGCTTGCCGTGACTTCCTTTCTGTGTAGTTCTGACTTTTCACTCGAGACGGAAAGCGTTGAAGGACGTTTGCCTGTGTCACGCGGCACTCCGTGCGCAGCCCTGCGAGATGCCCGGCGCCTCCCCTGCTGCTCCGGGCACGGGGCACGGCGGCTGCTCTGCGCCCTGGCCCTGGCAGGATTAGCATTCCAGCTCTCTCCTCTCTTCCTCACAGACTTCTTTRTCAGATCACAGAACATGCAGATTTTAGTAGCCTTGGTACAGTGTATACCATTGTCGGAGAAGCTTTGTAATTATTGTGACATATTTTACTTAATATATTTTTTATTGAAATGTATAGCTTGTGATTCAGAAACACTTGATTATTTTATAACTGTAATAGACTTCCGGTTGCTTTGAAACTAGAATACTCAGAGCAATTAGCTAGAAAACAAACTAATTTGACTTTAAAAGATGGCAATAAGAAGGATAATTGGCTGGCTGCACCTAGTAACTTTAATTATAAATTGATCGGTATTAATGTTTGCAATAACTTTAGGTGTAGCTATTTTTTGCTTCAGAAAAAGAAATTGTAGGCATTTAATCTATTTAGAAAGTAATACGGTACAGTTACTAAAACACTGAGCAASTATCATATGTAAACATATCTCACATATCTAGAATACTTAGATAAATTTAATAACCCTTAAATACAACACAAAAACTCACATGATGTATTTTCGTTTTAATTGGAAAAGATACTGSTCTGAAAGGCTTTTTAAGACCATAAAAATGTGCTTTCCGTATCATTCATGCTCCTATTTATAGGAAACTAGAATTGGCGAAGGTGTATTATCAGGAAGAGGATCTGTGGTAATATTCATTTTCTGTTTATATCCTGAAAAAATTATTGGAATAAAATAAGAAAAGTACATTAGTCAAAATATTCAGTCATCAGTTTAGGATAGCTTGGGGAGAACAAAAAATCGTGGTATCAGTGGAACAAGATTGGAAGCCAAAGGGTAATTGCAAGTCTGAATCACCCAAGAAAGAAGTGTCTTAGATAAGTCCTCTTTTATTGAATATGTATAAATATTAATGTTTCCCTGTGCATGCATATACAGTTATTTCTCCTGCATACATTATGAAYGTATGCCAATAGGTATCTAATGCACATACACCAAATCAAGCATGGGGTTTTTTTGGTTTTTTCCACAGAAAAGACAGAAGAAGCAGGAAGAAAAATTAAAGTGGATGGTAAATAATTTTTGTAATTCGATTTAAAAAAAAAAAAAATAGCAGCTGATTGTTGCCTTTGTTCCCATCCTGCACAAGTATGAGACTCCACACTTTCTAACTTCAATTGTAATTAGAAACCATAGAAAATACTCTTGAAAACCTACCCAGACGAATTTGCAACTTCATGGTAACTCCAGAGTATTCTACTTTTTAAAAGAAAGGACTCCAGCAGGCAGCTGCTGGCGCGCCAGGGCTCGCTCAGCCAGAGCTGCCCTCTCGAGCTGATGTTGTACTGCAGGCGCTGCTGCTGCTGCTGCTGCTGCTGCTCAATGGCACTGGCTGGAGCTGGAGAAGCACTTCCTAGAGCATCTGAGGTAAAATGTAGGCTATAGAAGGACCCAGAAAAGAAGGAACTTCCAGGATATGAAGGATAAGAACATAACGTAAAACAGACCCTTAAAAATAAGTGAATTAGCATCTACAGGGCAAATGCTAAGGAAGAAAAGGAAACAGAAGAATCTGCCCTGACTGGAAAAAGGACATACTCTGTAAGCATGCTGATTTGAGCTATATTTTCAAGTCATGTACTGTGCTTTGAAAAGGATTAAACCCACATATACTGTAACAGAAATCATTACTCCTCATTTTTGTACGTTTTATTTGTATTATGTCTTCATTACAAGAAAGGTAACTTTAAAAATGCAAATCTGCTGCATAAAGTACAACTTTGACAGTACGAGCAATCATGCAACCCACTTTCACTGTGAATTCATCCAGTAGTTCCAGTAAGAGGATGCAATTACTTTACAGGAATGTCAAAYAAGCTTTTATTTAGCTGTCAGTATACCAAAGAAACTCCACAATATTTTGGTTAACCTAACGGAAATACGATGTGACTTTTACAGACTTTTTTGCAGATTACAGAGAAATGGCTTACTAAAGATGCAAGCAACATGAATCAAATAATCCCTGACACTTTCCTTTTTTGTTGGTTTCCCACCCCACCACACTCCCCCCCAAGTTTTGGCAATGCCAGTACAAGACAACAGATTATTACCTGAATTTTGCATTTGAAATACTTCTGAAGTATAATTTAAAGATGATGTGAGATGTTCTGGCTCATAGTGAACTTTACATGTAGACTTTAATAACTATAGTACAACTGCTGTTAATATGGATCATTACTGGATCGCACATTTAACTATACAATACAATCATTACTCTCAGCTCACAAAACTGGGAAGTCAATTATAAAATCATACAATTCCCAGCAGAAGACAAGACTGTCTTAAAAATGGTGTCTGCTCCACAATAATGGATTGACAGACTACCACAACATTCAACTGTATCTTCATCTTTAATTAATTTTTCTCCTTATTGTAATAGTGTTCTGGGGATGTRTGAAAAGTTTATTTTAACCTCTAGCTTGACTAATTCCAGCTGTCTTACAGCTGCGTGTTACAGAGAACAGGTTTTAGTCACTAAAGCCCAAGAACGAGCTAAGTGACACCACAAAAATTAATACTGTTAATTAAAAACAAAACCAGTGGGAAACTTGTATGCAGTAACCCTAATGCCAGTCTGCTGGACAGTGACTGAGGTGGGTGGAGAGCTCCCTGCTGGCCAGGCACTGTCCCATTTCCCATGGAATGTGTGTGATTGTGAAATACAAACCAGAGCTGCTGCTCACCTCGCCACTTTCAACCCATGAAGAGCAAACACCCAAGAAAACAAAATACAGTTCTTAAGAATGGGGTTAGCATACAGGCCACTTTCTATTGAGTGTACTGTCAGAAAAAAGGTTTCATCTAGAATAACACACCACATGCACAAATTCCAGATACCTCTCAAGAAAGCAGCATTGCTTTGACCAGCAAATCATGGYGGTGGGGTGCACGTGGGCAAGGCTGTGTACACACCATTACACATCTTTACTGCATTTCTGGTGAAAAACAAAATGCTGCCTCCTCCTTTGTCAGAAAAGAGTCAATTGTCTTGCAGAGTTCCAGAAAAACATCCTCCTGTGTTCCTTCTGCATCAACCTGTGAAGCAGAGAAAAAACATTAGTTGTGATTTACAAAGAATTATCTCAGATTCTAAACATTGGCACAGGAAACTGGTCCAATATAAAACAAAAGTTGGCTATTTCATGGTAGAAGCATTCTAATGTAGAGGAGCAGCTTCCATAAAACAGATTATCTTTTTTTTTCACGGATTTATGTAAAAAGGTTCTGCAGGCTCCATCTGTATTGACGTACATGAGTCAAATGAAGGAGTTCAAGCCCTAAGTACTCATGTTTTAAAGTAAAATTACACCTTTGATACACAGGACAGTTTCTAAAGGTTCTTTGTCCATTGCTCCAACCTGTCGAGGTCCTTCTGAAGGGCTGCACAGCACTCTGGGTATCAGCCACTCCGCAGTAACAGCAAATCCATGTGTTTCTGTGCATTTGTATTAGGAAGCTTCATGAACTGGTTCTGGGTTTATGATGTCCTTTGGGCAATGCATCTTTTATAGGGGCACTGCTTTTGTGGTGTGAGAACTCACTTTCATTGAAGAAATTTTTTTTCTTTAACACCCCAAAGATCCAATTTTCTGATCAAGTTATTTTTCATGACTGTACTTTACAAAAACAAGACCAATTTGCTTTCCTATGCTGAGGACGAGAGAGCTGCATTTCAGCAAAGAGGAATGATGTTTGTAATACTTGTGTATATTCCTTGGAAAATGTGAGGTAGAACTGAGCTGTTCTGCACAATGAGGTTTGTGTCCACCCCATGCAGTGAGTGTCACTTGAGGAAGGAGCTGTCTTTCGGCCTCACAGCAGTGACAGAAGCAGCTTTCACACTGGCTGTGTACACCATGCAGATGCATCTGCTGATTATTCCTTTCCTCAAATGCCTGCTGAGAGCTTTGGTCTTTACTCAAAAGCAAGCTTCCTTTCTGCTTCTCCATGCTTAGTCTTTCATGTATGCACAACATGGATTTGCACAAGATTAAGTGGATCCATGACAACTTTGCTGAAGGATTTTTTTCTGAAATGATGCATTTTCATCTCCCAAGTTGCTGACTAGAATGCAGACAGTTGTAGTGTTTGAAGGGGACATTACTGACCCTCATACTTTCTGCCATCTCTTTGGTCTGCAGGAGAATTAAAGGAGTTTCATATTCAAATAAATGTATTTTTTAAATAGGCCAAAAAATTCTGCTCAGATACGCTGTTGGCTTGCAGCCAGCTCCTGTACAGTCTGACTGCACTCCATGTACATCTAAGTCCCTTGGTGCCGAGTCTTGTGTGGSAGTCAGCAGCTGCTCCTTGCAGAGATCCAGCAAGGGACTGCACTCACTCTCCATTGCTTGGTTTTGCTCTGGGTGGCAACCGCAGATGCTGTGAAATTTGGTCCCTGTTGCACCCTGTCGGAAGGGCTGGCTCCTCTCACCAGTCTGCTCCACACACAGAGTTCCAGCACTGGATAACCATCCCGGCCAGCCTTTAGGGAGCCCTGCCTGGCTGGGCCCAGTCCCCTCGGGCTCACTGCAAGGTACCTGACAGCCTGGGCTGACCTCCCCTCTGCCCTCCTGGCCAGCTCCAGGAGCGCGGTTCCCTCGCCTCTCTCGCTCTCCATCATGGTGGCGTTTGCTGCTGCTGCTTCTTTATGTAGAGCTGAGGCAGGCAYGTGCTGGTGCCTTAGAAAGGGCAGTTCTCCAACAAGGGCTGTGTGTCTTTCAGAAGCTTTCTATGCCACGGAGACAAAGGGTTTAGAAGGGGTTTCTTACCAGTAGTAAAGAGAAAATGGGAATGGCGAACCGTTCTGCACCAAATGCCTGCCTTCTCCAGTTAAAATAAAACCAGCAACTCCCATCTCAGCTGCTATAAAACAGCTTGTTTTGCCTGTCTCGACTGCCAAGACACCTGTTTTCATATGGCTATCCCACAGGAAATATACTTCACACGGGGTGAAGGCCACAGCCATTTCAAAGCTCTTAATATCTATTTTAATCATCTCATTACTCCATAAATACTTCTACACTGTCTAACTGAGCTAATCTTGTCAGCACAGGTGATTGCCACTGGCTTTTCGGTGACCTCTTTAGAACTGGGACTGATACTCAGGTCTAGATCTAGGGAATTGTGATGAAGAATTAGTTCTGTAAGCATGGAACATTGCTGCCCTTTGTGATGGGTTGGAATGCTGACTTCCTAACAGTAGCAGTAAAATATGGATGAGCGTGACTAATGACAGCCCCAGTGCTTCCATGCTGGCCTCCTAAATAACAAAGGCCCAATTCATAAAACTAACTTAATGTCATGGCACAAAACTGACTTCATGTGACAATAATTCACATCTAGTACTACAGTAATTCAATGACACTCTCAGCAGCTCCAGAGAGAAAACTGTGTATTTCTCTTTCTCAGGATATAACAAACCTCATAAATTAGGCCTGTTTTCAAGGCTATTTAAGGTTGGCTTCTCATAAAAGCAAGATCCATATACAGTTTTCCACTGTTTTGAAATGCAGCTGTGGCTTTTGGTAACTTCAAATACAGAGAAATTTAATGAGCTCATATGAAAAATGACTGGAGTAACCATCCCCATAGTAAAATGCTGCTCCTTTTGTCATTAAAATCAGCCAATTGAGTTTGCTGTCAACGAATCTCCATTTGTTGTAGGTTTTGGAATTTAGAATCCTGAATTTATACTGCCACTGAGAAGAACACAACTGGCTGTAGAAAGGATGGCTGAGGACAGACTCTGGAATAAACTCACTAGTTAGAAGCTTCTTACTTAGGGTCAGTCAAGTTCAGCTGTGTTGTCACTAACATTTATGTCTTTGTCATTAAAGAGCGTTAGAAAACCTCTCTGAGACTGTGCAGTACCTGGTTCTCAGAGCAATGGACCAAGCTGTCTGTAAATCCAGTGAAAACACCTGCCCTGAGATCTGTTCACATTAAGCATGAATTTTCTGCTGTGTTTTATCTCTAATCTCCTGCTAATGTTTCTGATGAATCTTTCTACATCAGTGTCTCATCTAATGGGCCACAAAGCACCGAGGGGGGAATACAGAAGCACTTGTTCCTTTGTTCCCCCCATACTTATCTATCAGGGTTAATGGGTCTCTGACAACCTTTCAAAAGGTGGAAATAAATGACATACCTGCTCTCACTATTGCTATTGATTACCCCTTCTGGAAAGGGGAAAGTTGCCCCTCCCCAGACACACTTAGAACAGAATCAGCAAGGGAAGGCTCACAAGTGGAAGAGTGGGAGAGGGTGGATGGTCACATGCTCTTTCATAATGGTTATGGGAAATGTGACTTCAACTGATTTTAGAAAGAAATAGTAGAACAACACTGTTGTTGTAGAAAAAAAAAAATAAAGAAACAAGGACAGAAAAATAAAGGTTTTTTGAACTTTGTAGGCTAAGCTGTCATAGCATGGGATCTGAAATAGTCAAAGTTTTTGGACACCCTTAATCCTCTCCTCTGGACCGCTTAGCTTATTTGATACACTCATGCCCTTTTCCTCAGGTGACTTTGAATAGGGAACTGGTATTTAAGACACTTACCAGGTGTCTTACGTTAGCTAGGTAGGATCAGTGCTGTCTTGCTTGACTCTGCCAATGCATTGCTCTTCTCTCTTACTTATTACCCTCCTACATACTGTCACTTCAAAAAAGCTTTAAAGGATGAGTCAGATATTAAGAACAATCTTTTTTTCTTTTGCCTTTCTTTTCAATTGACAGAGGGCCATATATTCAAAGGGATTTACATTTAGCCATGTCAAAACACAAGTAGGTGTCTACTMAATTTTCAGATGCACTTTTCTGTCCATCTGCCTTGGAAATCACTGAGAAAAAGAATTAAAACCAACAGTATCTACCTGCTTACTACAGCTACCATAGTGCATTTAGTTTCATTTAATTTAATTTCATTAATCTGAAACTTCTGATTCCCACAGAATCAGGCAGCTTGCAACTGGTGTTTTTGAAAGTAGTCTTTCAGCCCTTGCATTTCCAGGACAAGGTCTTATTTGAAAAGCAGCCACTTGCTGTCCTTAGCAGCAGGTGGGTGTTCTGTAATAGACTGTGAAAGAAATCATGGCATATTAAACTGAATCCCCAAAACATGATTTAAAAAAAAATTAATTGAAAAATTTCTAGCTTATAAGTCGCAGCTACTTTACCTTCCAGAACACAATTTAGAAACATAATGCCTCAGCAGAAAAGTGAGCAGAGGCCACTGTTGCCTTTGCCCTTCATTCTTCAGTCAGTTCATCTTCCCTTGCAAATACATACACAGTTCTTCATCTCAGCAGGGTGGCTGCAAGGATTGCTGTTATTTCTTCCCGTCAGGTTCACAGGTGTTTCATCTGCACCCAGAGCCTTCACTCTGTCCATGTGTCAAGCCTCCACTGATGAGCAGAAACACAGACAGGTAATCTTGGCCAAAGGGAAACTTCCAACACAGTCTTGATCTTGTGTCAGCCGCTCCAGGTCACTGTTCTTGTTCAGAGGCCAGCAGAATGGAAAAACGTTCCAGTTCCAAATATCACATTAGTTAGTTATGAATGCACCTATGCACAATAACTCTAGGTTGGAGAAGGTCGTAACATCCTCAAGAATTAAAGTGGGAATGCTGTTACAACCATATACCTTTGTCTCTTCTATGCAAGTAAAGCAAGGAGAGAATTCCTAATGAGTGCAGAGGAAGCCAGGTCAGACTTGAGTTTTTCTGTCTGCACTGTTTGTCAGGCTCCATCCAACCGTGCCTTAACGCCTGGTCCAATGCACAGAGTAAGAAAGCTCATCTGATACTGCACTCTCACCACAGCTTGATGTGGTGTGACAGATCAGTTCCTCCTCTGCTGAGTGCTCAGCCAACATTTAATTCCCACACCAGACCTTTTGCTGGCCTTATGCCCAGGACTGAATTTTACGTTTGCATATTTACTCAGTCTGTTTCAGGACTGAAAACCTTTAGAGTGGATAGGACAAGTTAAATACATACCACTGTTGTCATGTGCTGATCCCAGTCTGTGGAAAACTTTGTCCAACCCTAAATACGCTTAAACTGGAGAAATCAAATTACACCAGTATGCCAACCCTATTTTCTTGTTAAACAAGTCTATTTCTGATTTTCTTTTCTGTGGCTAAGTGGGGCTGGGTGCTGCAGTGAAGCCCTACAAGACATGAACAATTACACAATTAATACCTAGAATGTAGTGGTCCTTAGCCACACACTGCAGTAAGCTGGCTAGAAACGGTTAATGCTGAATCTTCATGGGAATTAGGGGGATTTAAACCAATATTCCTCTTAAATCTCAAYATCCACTCCTCTGCATGCTTAAGAAAGTGCATTGCTGCAATCTCAAGGGACATGAAGCTCATGTGGGCCTTTCACTGAAGGGCTGCTTCTCTTGAAAAATCAAACCTGGGCAGGAAGTAAAGATTCTTTTAGACCCTTCTTCTCTTCCTCTCTTAAACAGCTTCTCTTCAGATGCTTTGGCTGTTGCTTATCCTGGGGTCACAGACTGATCTGCATCTCCAAATAGCACCTTCAGGAAGGCATCACTTCCCTGAAACTATTGGATCCCACCAGCTTTGCCTAAGAAAAAGAGTGCAAAAGCCTCTGATCTGTAGTTACATGGAGACCCATAGACTATTTAAAAGAAATCCATGAATATGGATGAGAATTTATTTTAAGGGGTCTTCAAATCAACACTTGTAARTTTACTTCAGTGGCCTTGCCTGAAGTGGATTGGAAACACACACACAGTTCATTCATGAAGCAGAATTATAGAGGCAGCAGCATCTCCATGGGACCATTAACATCTTCAGCCAGAAGGTCAGTGTTGGGAGAGTGATAAAACCCACTTAGGAATGAACAAATCCCCAACGCTGAAAACATGTGGTGTTCTAATTAAAATGGGCAACAAAAATATTAAATATGTTAGGCTGTCCCTAGGTAAAGCCTCAGTCTTCTGTGTATGTATGATATTACAAATAACAAAAACAAGGACTATTTTAGCCTAGCCCACACTAAAAAAAAATTGCAGTCAGAAGTTTTATTTGGTATATTTGATCAGAAGTTATTATTGTCAGTTTTTCTGCTTTCCACCTGAATTTCCTTTCATCATTCAGAGAACATCAGAGTGGCTGCTAAGGTCAATGTTTGGCTGTCTGTAAAATCTGTTGCTATAAACAAGAAACTAACCCCGTGTCCTGAGAATTGCAAACTTCTCCTTGATTCTCTGCTTTCCTCAACACATGCAGCTGAAACATGTCCACCACTAGAATGGTTTTAAAACTGTAAAACTAAATGTCTATCTTCCCTTAAGCTAACCATTACATATTTTTGCATTATCTAGTTCTTTTTGTTTCAAAACAGCTGCTGGGCAAGTCTTAACTGGTTTTGGTTTTGTTTGTACTTATTCTTCAAATTGTTGAGCCAAATAATGTATGGGTTTGTAAAATGGGCATTTACAGGATAATAACACAGGTTGGAAAGAACCTTAGTGGGTCATCTAACGCAGGCTCCTGCTTAAAGCAGGATTGGGCACTGGGAGGACACCCACTATGCCAGCCACAGTTTGAGCTGACCAAGTCAGTTTGTATCATTAAACTCTTTGCGTTCACTTAGCCAGGAAAATTGCCTAGAAAAATTTCCTAAGCAAGCATTCTTTTCAGAAAAGAAATTTTTTTTTTTTCACAGTAGTGTATTTGCAAAACAGAGTATTTTGTTGTTTTGGGTTTCTTTCTTTTTTATTCCATCATCGTCCACTGCAGAACTGATAGGGAACATTTAGATCAGAATAGTACTGAAGTCAATTGCCCTGTGCAAAAAAGTGTTCAGACCTACTTTTCCATTTACACTGCAGGTGCAAAGTAATGTTTAAAATAGATTCTCACAACCGTTAACAACTCTCAGTTAAAAAAAAATCACTTCTCTCACCCATGAACAATAAAACATCAACATGCTGCTTGTACAAAAACTACATTTGCTTCTGCCCCTTGCTGCACAGGCACCAGGGCTGCAGGCTTGTACCCGAGTGTGGCTGATGGGGACAAGAACAACCTTGGGAAGGTTAGTTTTAAAAACCTGCCTCTGCTGAGTATTTTGGCAGTGTTCTCTAAATGCTGATAAGTAACTAAACATTTACTTGTCTACATCATAAGGGTTGGGGTGGGACATCTCCCCACTTCAAGTGATAGTGGAATCACATCTTTGACTGCAGATGTGTATTTTATCAGTTTAGTGAAGAGTGGATGAGGCAGACATTCCAATGCAAAGTGTCTGTGCTTGAGAAAAACAGAACAGGTTTTTCACCCTTAAAAAGACATTTTCTGTTATAATGTTCATAAAGCTGATTTTACAGAGCTTTCATACCCAGTGGTTCCACCCAGAAGGTGGATGTGTGTTGAACACTACATTCACCAGAAGCCAGTGCAGAAAATGTACAGACTTTGTAAGAAAAGCAGTGTAGGCACTGCTCAAGCAAAGCTTGGATTTTTTCTAACATGCAAACATACAATGTCAGCTCCCCCAAAAACTAATGATACAGATCACATGTCCAGTTCTGACCCACAGATTAGGCAAGTTCTTTAAGGAGCTAATGAGCTATCAGCTTTCAAGAAAAGACTGCATGTTTTGCTATTGCATAGGAAATGGAGCAGGAACTTCCAGCAGAAGCATTAAGGAAGGGCAAGGGAAGTCCACGTCAAGCGAAATGACACAGACCATGAATGCAAGATCTGTGTGAAAATATTAAGTGCAGTTTCACTCTCTCGGGGGCTGTCACTTCCCTGATGCTTCAAAAAGGGAAACACTGTGGTAGGCACAGCTCCCTGGAACAGGATATTGAGACAGAGAGCTCTGTTTTCCTTTGCATTGCACTGTGTTAGTGTATTGTGTATTGTACTGAATTCTTAATTAGGCACATCTTTGCAGTGTTGGCAAGATAACTCCTCAAAGAAAAAACAAATAAACCAGATAATCGTTTGTAAGCTTAAAGACAGAAAGTAAGTGGGAACTTTTTKTGCTGCCTCTTAGACTTTGTCTTATGCGCACTTGTTGTGGGGTTAGGAAAGGCCACAAATCAGGACTCTTCCTCTGAGTATAATTTTTTCAGCATTACGTCATTTACCCTCTTCTCAGGTCAGAATACAGGTGCATAAATTAACTGCATGTTTCTGTTTTAGGAATTTTGCAGAGGAGAAAAGTTTGGGGCATGTGATTTGCATGTTAGGTACAGCCGTTAGAAAAAAAAAGATCCCATAATATTTCCAGAAACTATTTTTGGATTCTTTCCCTTTTAGGACAAGACAGAGCAGCAGGACTAGATGTTTCTGTAGCTGAATTCAAGGACAGTTTGCCATGACAGAGCAGAGAAATAAAGAAAAAACCCCCCAAACATCCTATGTAAATGAGTCTACAGATGTGCCACCATATACATCAGCTAAGTGCACTGATGGAATTTTTCTTGTTTCACTGTAAAGTATTGATTATAGAATGAATTTAAATATCACATCCTGAGCAGGTGGAAACTGAGTTTATTCACTGAAATTAACATAACTTTGTTATTTATTCCAGTAAAAAGATCTTTCTTGTATGGAGGTCTGTTTTACTTCAGGATATACACTGTCAGTTTTGTAAATTTAACTAAAGGGCTTTGGATTAACATAATCTTTCAGCCTAATTCTGAAAGCCCTTATAGAGAAATAAATCCTAATACTTAAACAAAAGCTTTCCAGAATTTATGTTTAATAAGAGATTCTATACAGATGAGGTAGTGATTCAAGATATGTTGTTAGACTAAGGATACATCTGTGGTCTTATTCTTTCAAACTGTACTGTGGAACTCAGAAGTTTGCAGAAGTTGCAAACAAACCAGGGAATTGTAAAGTGAGAACAACTGTAAAGTGCAGAAACAGTTMAAAAATAGTGTCGTGTTAGTGTTTTCTGAATACTGCTCATATAATGGAAGCAAAAAGCAATWATTTAATTTAAAAGGTCAAGCAATTTACCTTGCATAACTGTGTCTTGCTTTCATAGTATGCAAGCAGAGGTTTTGATGCTTGGTAGTAGCTTTCGATTCTTCCCTCAGTGGTGTCAGCATTATCAGAGTCCTGACTGCTCCGATCCCTCATCAGAAGGCGACTGCTCATGGTCTCTGCAGAGCAGTCCAGGCAGAACACGAGTTTTGGTTCCCCAATCTAGAGACAAAGAAAATCAGTAATATTCAAAGCACTGGCCTGGAAAAACAGATTTTGTTTGGATAATACCAAAACAGTCATCAAGGAATTTATTAGCATATAGTATTTGTCTGTGCAGAAATTGCACTTATTAACAAACACCTCTCATTGTAGCAGCACTTAGAGATGCCAGCATTCAGGATCAAGGCTGTGCTTGAATGCGCTACACAGAGAGATAAAGAGATATGATCTGACAAATTCTGGCTCCTTGCACTGAAGAGCATCAGTTCATTATTTGCAACTGTTAGATAAAAGCTGGATGCAAACAGTACAGGACTTTTGGAGGACACAGTTATGTTTGTAGCCTTCTCTTTGTTCAATGTGTGAAAAGGGAGTGGTAAACTATAGCTTAGAATGTCAAGATGTAGTAGCAGGAAACGTCCACATAAAAGTGTGCCCACTTGMAATGGAAATGAGTAACAACAGACAGGCTCAGGGACACCATCCARTATTGACAGGAATACATCCTGTGAAATACTTTATGTCACACAGTATTTTATGTCCTTATTTGCAGTGTACCCACATCATTACTACCCATGGTGTTAAGGAAGGATGTGATACATTTCTCTGCATTTTCAAATTGGCAAGTAATTTCCAAATTCTATGAGAAGCTCAGCATTTAATACTGTTTGGCCAGTGCCAAACTATTTGTGAGGGAGAGTCTCTCCTTTTCGAAAAAGAAAATAAATACTGATTTATTTATTTTTATTCTTAGGCCTGGTAAAGATGGTAARTAATTGTCTCTCTCTACATTTGATCATAGATATTGCAGTACATTATAGGTAAAAAAGAAATGCMAAGAAGGAGCAAAATGTTCTTTATGGTATTTCAGGAGAGAGCCAAAAGTTCTAAACACAAATCCTTATCATTCTTTCCCTGAAACACTGAAAAATATGTGTGTCATTTAGCATAAATCTTGCAATGCACTCTGTCATGCACCCTGCTCAGGCAGAGTACTSTCTGACACAAGGTTTTGTATGAGCAAAAACTGCTGGGCTGAGTCCAAAGGGATAAACTCTATCAAGTAAAAGAAAGATGTTACAGCATCAGTGAAAAACAAATTTTTTTTCCATGCAGTTATGTATTTYATTCTTCAATGACACTCTCAGTCTTCTTGTCATTGCTTCCCTTTCCAGCAAGGATCTGGAGAACACCTTTTAGGAAAAGGTGAGAAGTCTTGAAAAAAGATAACTGTTCTTCACACTAGTGACAATTACAAAATTATATTTTTACCATGGCTACAGCAAAGAAAGTCTAAATGACTTATATGGAAATCGCCATTGTTATCCTCATTGACAGCCCTTAAAAGAAGGAATGTTCTAAGGATAAATATTTCATGTCAGACCTTCTGCATTTGACTGAGGATGTCTGGATTGTGTTGACCTTTCTACTACCTTAATGACTTTCTAAGAGAAGCTGAAGCCAAGGGATTATGTCGGACAGTTCAATGACAGGCTTTTATCTACCCATTTTTTCCACACTGCCCAGAAAACATTAATGCTATTAGCTGTAGCAGCATTGGGTTTGGGGATTAAAACAGCCAACAAGGCAGTTCTAATAGTGCAAGAGACACAGAGAATTTAAAAAAGATGTGGGCTTAATCAATGATTTAAACAAATGCCCTTTTTGTATAAGTGGACTAGGATGGTGAGAAGTTATTTTCTTCCAGTTTCATGTGAGGAATTCCATGGTCTGTTCTAAATTATAATAGAATAAATGGGGAATAATTCCTTTCATCAGTTTTATCACCACCTTACAATGAGGATATGAAGGAGTCTACTGACTGATAGGATCAGATAACAGTATCTTGCTTGATAGACTTRGTCTGATTTGCTTTTGAAAATTTATGTAGTTTTCTTAAAAGTTTCAATAGTCCTATGACCTGGAATTCAAAACATTACAGACATATCTTTCTTCCAAGCTAAAAACTACAAAAAGTGGAAGTAATGCCCTYATCAGGTATCACAGCAATTTTTGCTACTGTTTTTTGTTTTTAAATTACTATTCTCCTGACACAATTCAGGCTAAATAATACATGCCAAACAAGTCTAATGTATTGGGTCTTTACACTGTCTTAYTGGGTATTTCCTGCCTGGTGATGTGGAACATATAATTTAATAATGTTTTCTCACCTTGCAGAAAGGCCAAGGAGGGAACAGAGATCTGTGCTTCTCTAGAATTATGGCTGGGTAAAAGTACAACGGTATCATAGAAAGGAATTGGACTAAACTGGCTGGAGAATAAGCTTTTTCTACACAGCTCATTCTGAGTCAAAGMTATCAGTCTTTCACATATGAGCATTATTCTTGATGTCTTCTAAATAGAATAGGTCTTTGTTAACAATTATAATGCTTTTTACATATCATGTAGATATGTAGCATTACTCATCTGTACTTTGCTGCCATTAATTAGTAAAGCCTGATGTGCATCTCTTTTCATTCAATTATAATTTAGGAAGAACTTCTCATCACTCTTTGGAAAGAACTGCAAAGCATTATCTCAAAAATGACTCATTTACAAAAACTTCAGAGTTGTACTGAGCAGCTCACAGCCAGCCAAGCTCACCTGTGAAAAGTGGATACAAGGCACAATAGGGGTGACTTACCATATTCAAAATGGTCACTGCTACAGTGTCTAGGGGAACTGAAAGGGGCTCTGCTTTTGCACTGGATGCATTAAGACTTATTTGCTTGGCAATGCCTCARTCCAGGACACTCCAATCTCTAAATCCCACTTCATAACATAGACCAATGTTCACAGCACACAACATGTATGCTTGCCAGAAAAACAGCACTGCTCAAATAGTTGCTCCTTAGACACAAAATGAAAGAAATCTCCAATGCCTTTTTAATAGTCTACAGGATTTTAGTAAAGGAACTAACAGGTCAACATTTCCGTAAATGGCTTCTACAGCAAATCCCACTGCCCATTATTTTGTCTGGCTTCTGATGCCTAAATCTTGCTAGGCTTTTGTGGTAATCAACTAAATAAGRCAGCTAAAGGTTCAATGATAAAACAGGGGATTCATTAAAGTTTTATTACCCCTCAGACTTGTTTAGGACACTTGTGGAGTGTAATATGATGTAATATATATTAACTATTTTCCGTAGTTCGCCACTTCTTTTCTGCTAAACCCCGGCAAATTCACTCATAGGCTTACACAGAGTATTTTCTGCAGACTGAGAAATGTACGGCTGAGACGCCTCACTAGGTCTTAGCACATACTGAGAAATCAATAACTCTCGGAACTGCCACGCAGCCACTTGCAGAACGCTCTTTTTATGGCTGTGCCACCTGTTACTCATCACAAAAATTAAATCTGTGTTTGGCTGTTTCAAGTGGCAGCAAGCTTTAACAGAGCTGGCTTACTGGTAAGAAATATTAACTGTGAAGGGATGTACTTTCATGAACCTACATCATGTAGTGCTTGATCACATTTTCATAAGAAGTGCAGCACCATCGACTAAAATCAGAAAACTGGTTCTAAAATGATGCTTTCCACTAAATGTGAATTGTTCCTGGTTTACATTAAATTTGGGTAAAATCAGCCTTTACTTCTCCTTGTATTCTAGAGTCTGTGTAAGTAAGGGCAAAAGCTAGAGTTGCTATATTGATGGGATGCCAAAGTTTCAGTGATCGACAGCACTGCTGGATTGGCTTTTTTRTATGTCTCTGCTGCAATCAGCTAAAGATAGAGACCCAAGCAGCACCAGAATTACAGGAGTTATAACAGCATTACAATTGTATGGTCACCTTGCTCTCAAACTCTTCTGCGTCTTTCAGCTCTTGGGGATACCCTTCGACCAGGAATCCTTTTGTGTCCCCTAGCTTGGAAACCATGGCTTCCTTCAGTAGCTCTAGAACAACACCCTGTATAGGAAAGAGAGGGAATTAGTTGGTTAATTAATAAGAAAGATTGATACCTTTGTTTGTTACACTGACTTTAGTCCTACAGCCTTGAAAATGGCCCTGTTTGGCTAAAAGTAGGCCCTGTGAATGCAGGTGTTCCTCTTGTCCTGCAGATAGCAGGGCACCCTACCTTTTCATCTCTCAGATGAGCTATGCYACACAAACCTAGTGCTGCAATCCAGTCACGAGTTCCCAAAGTGCCCTCTAAATAGCTCAGAATATTTCATAGTTTCAAAATGAATGTTAATACCTGCGAAACTCTGGAGTACTGCTGCAGCATTTTCCAATCTGATTGCATTTTGCTATGTCACTGGTGTAATTATATTACATGGAAAGTGACCCCATCTGACCAAACACACTGAAAAGCAAAGCAATCAAAATCAAGCCTGAGCACAGCTTTTAGTTTCCCCTGAGCAGCACTTCCCAGTATCTTTCATTAACAAACACCTTCTCTGACCTAGCTGCATTTGCCAAAGACTCACCAAGAGCTGGGACTGTGGACCTGCCATGTAAAAGTCAGGTCCAGCTGAGAACAACAGCCTCTGCCTTCACAGTCTCCATTAAGCTGCAGTCCAGCTACTCCAGGATGTCAGCCAGCTCTGCAGGGAACTGCTGCAGGTACTGTAATTTAAAATAGCTGCCAGGAGGACCAGCTCTGAATCTGAAATGTAATGCTATAAAAAGGACATAAAGTTTCTGTTTCCTGTACTTACACTTATATTTTGCAATGCCTCTGTCTCACTTTGTTATTTCATGTCTAATTTATTGCCTATGTGACTCTGAAATGTAAAGAAATACTGGCACTGAAAGAGGAAACAACTGCCACAGATTTGGCAATGAGGAAAGTTCTCCCTCAGGTTACAGATTAATTTTACTGAAATGGGAATCATCAGCTCCAGTATCTATTTGCACTCTTTTAGACAAKCTAACCACCACTGTCTTTGTTTAACCATTAGGACCCCAAATAAAACCATCACTTACACCAGGCACAGGTTCACCACATTCCATGATGTCTTTGATGAATTTACTTCTCTCTGATAATGACGATAACTCATTTTGGAGAAGGTCATCAGCAGACAGATGAGTAAATCCATATTTCTTGGCTAGCTGTTCACATTGGCTACCTTTGCCAGAGCCAGGCCCACCTTTGTGAGGGAAAAAAATAACTACAATTAGAAAAGAACAAAAATCTTCCAATTCTCAAACTATAGCCACCAAGAAAATGGGAAGAAATTGATGACACTGACTATTTTGCAATTTTTTTTTTTTGTACAGACACTCTCTACAGCAGAACAAGTCATATACTTCCCTTCTGATACACTGCACTGCTGACTCAAAAATGTGTATTGAAGTTGAAGCAGTCACAACAGCATAAAATCTCTTGCASAGGAGAACCCGTTCCTAAAACACCATTACCACGTTAAGGAAAAACATGAAGCAGCCAGCCTGCGGGGAAGGGTATTTGACTCAGTACCAGCTGCAACAAATAGTAGCAAAGTAATGTTCATTGTGAGGGAAATAATGTTCCTCCACGTGCACCTGGCCCCATCCCGCTCACAGGAGCTGGAGGGCACAGCGGGCAGGAGGGGAAGGGCAGTGCCCCAGGGGAAGGCTGTGGTGCCCTCCTGGCAGGAACAGCACCTGGAGCCTCGGCTTCCTTCAACAGGGTAGCGGCCGCCACCTCCGAGCCTCGGAGCTCTGCCCGTGCCGCTCTGCAGCGCYGGCGCTGCCCTGTCCCACCGCAACGGAGGCCGCTGCTTCTCCCTCCTCTCCCTGGAGGCCGATGAAAAGCCAAAGGCCTCTCCAGGCGCCTGCTGAGGTGTTGCAGCCACCCTCGCCCGGCTGGAGAGATGAACAGTCCATGGAATCTGCGGGAAGCCGCTTGTGGGGATCCCGCTGCTGTGGCTGTGACCTCCAGAGCTGCTGCCGCAGCTGACGTGAGGCCTCTGCGGGGCCATGTCGGTGCCAGGGTGTGTGTGGGGGAGAGCAAATTGCTGCTGTGAATTTGTGGAGAAAATTTGCAGTCTTTGATGGATCTATTCAGAAGATCTACTGCAGCAGGAGGTAATTATACCCTTGTAGGGAGATAGTGCTCAAACTCTTCTCAGTAAAGTTTTTTCAGCAGGCGACCTGTGTATTTATCAAGAGTTGGGACTTGCAGGTAGGAGTGCACAGCTCTGCTGTGTGCATTTAAGATGCTAGAAAATATGTGGCTTTCCTGTTTGCTTATCTTTCCACAAACAAATATAGGAATAACATGTTCACAACAGAGTGAATTTGGCACCGTCTCCGCCTGACTTGAACTTTTTTCTAACTTCTGCATTCAATTTAAGAAATAATTGCTCTGAGCATATAATTTTCAGAGAAATTACAGTACTGTAGCTGAGACTAAAAATTGGGTCATAAAACAGTAGCATCAAGTAGCAAAGGAAGGGGTTTGTCCTCTGCGATCTGCAGTCTTTTACTTCACCTTCACAAAGACAATTATCAGCYCATAGTGTGAGAATCACACCTGTGCTACAATTTTTCTAGAACTATCTTTGTCTCAGGCTCCTCTTCTTGCCAGTGTGGGCTGCATGTTGTTTTTCTATTGCTATAATATGAAGAACGTTATTGTTTTGTAAAAACACCAGTTGAACGAAAACAAGGAAAAAATAGGAGTGGCTACAAAGAAACAAATGTAGAGAAATTACAGGCAAATTACCTGTAATGAGTCCCTTAMATATCTGAGTGGCAATTAATTGTATTTTTGGTCTGTTTTGGWTTTTTTACATCAGTAAATATGTGCATGCATGTGCTTGTTTACACATTCTGTCTCCTGCCCTTGAATATGCTAGCRGTGCAGTAATTTAATCCTATTTATTTGGTGTGTGTGTATATATATAGTATTAAAAAACCTCAGCTGTAAAGATCATTGTATTCTGTTTCTTATATAACTGTTTCTTTTCTGATTGTAGACCCAAACCAGAAATTTCATAATTTCTCTTCATATACTAAATAAACTAAATCTCTTYTTAAAAATAAAAGTACAAGCACAATTTTTGGTTGTTTAGCAGGTAAATACGAGAACAGTTGATGTGTTTCTAACACCRTTGTATGTTAGTATTTTAAAAGAGAACACTGTCATGACACAATATGCAGGGCATACACCATAATGAGTATGCCTCCCAAATGTTAATTAAAGTGACCATGTTTATTTTTTATAGAAGAGTTCCAACAAAGCAGAGATTAAATATTGGGCTCTTTAAAGAGAAAAAGATATATTTAAGTAAGTTTTGTGCTGAAAGTGGTAGTTTTTATGGCCACAGGTATTAGATTCATTTGATGAGTAGCAAAGCATCCTACTGCTTGACAGATGCATATGACCCACTTTATCAAGTCTTGTGCATTCTTATCCATGAATGAGACTGCAGTTCTTGCTTAGCCTCATCTGACAAGAGACTGAATTCCCCAGGAAATTCAGCATTGAGCGCTGGCCTTTACACCAGTATTTATTTACATGTCTGAAATTAAAGTATTATTTAATGTAATGTCTACCTCTGAAGAGAAAGGATACTGTGACTGAAATAGAGCTATTTAGGTGGGAAAGAATGTGAAAATGCATTTTCTTACTAATTAGGTGATTCCTTTTTGCTCAGAGTATACACTTAAAAGACTGCTACATAAGCAGCTTTAACAGCAAATTAATCTGCAGCCATGAAGCTCACCATCAATCTGTAGTGTTACAAAAATTGTACCTGGTCTTTTAGTGGATATTTTTATTAAATCTATTAATTTTTCCAAAGAAAAAAAAATCATTTACTTGAAGAAAGTTTATTTGGAACAACAGCTACCCATGAAACATAAGAAAAACTAGCAAAAAGATTTTCTCAGTTAAGAAGACTTCACTGCTACTTGTTATGGTATGGGGTTTTTCATATGGAAAATACTTGAGACATTAAAAAAGGTAATCAAGTTTTCCCAATGGCTCAACTGTTAGTAGAAAAATATGTCCCCACTTTTGTTGTGAAGGTGTAAGATTCTTTGTGAACACTGTCATTTTTTCTGTATGCTGTCATCTTGTGCTCTGCCTACGTATATTGTGGGGAAAAAAATCTGTTGGTTCATGATAATTTGTTATTCAGATTAATCATGTTGTCTTCTGATTTCTATATGTGACATGAAGGCAAAAAGCTAAAGCCTAGAAAACAGCCAGAGGAATTATAAGAGTGCTATGACCTGTAGGACAATGTTGCATTACCAGTTCTTCAATGTTAATATGCTTTTGTATTTTCTTAGTATCGCTCAGTGCAGTACATCTTGCTTTAAAGCTCATTTGTTAATTTAATAAAAATCAAAAATTGCAGATGAAGAAAGAAGGTTGTATTAATCAGTGAGGTTATTCTTGGAAACTGACCCCTGTGAGTGTCCCTTTGTGCTTTTTGATACAAACAATAAGCAAGAATGTGGAACCAGAGTACTAACATGGAAATTAAATGCACTTCTCTATATGGCTGTTCTGTAGACAAGGCTGGATTAAAAGGCCTATGCAATCCCTTAGAGCAGTATTCCCTTCCATTATGTTGACTCATCTGCCTGTGTGAGGGGATCTTCTGGTAAATAACTTTCTGGCAGCACTGCTGACTTAGGTGGTTGCTTTTCCCCAATTAATTATTGACTGCAGAAATGCTTCACAGAGAGCCCTTGAAGGGCAGAAGGAGTGGTCTCAGTGAGTAGGGTAATATGACCAATTGCCCAAGCAGCACTTCTGAATGTTCAACTGCAGCCAGCCCTAGATCAGTGAAAGGTCTCAGTTCTCCTCCCTCCGGCCCTAATCTCCCCCAGACTGGGAAGAACCAGAAGCCTGGGCATGTGACTCAAATGTACCACTCTGAACTGGAGCACAACATCACAAGCAGATGAATTAATGATGATAGAAGGAGCCGGGACTGCTGCTGCGAGTGAGCAGGGCCAGGAACAAGCAATATGAGCAGTTCATGGACCAGCTTTGCTGTCAGAAATATTAATAGAGCAAAAGTGTCATACAGACAGACTGAGGTGTCTCTATTTTAAATCTTACGAGTTTATCACATACCAAAATATCATGAACATTTATATAAAATGCCAGCAGTAGGATTTACAAGACAGTCCCACCATTTATTTTGAAATGTTTCAATTTCAAGACCTTGTTATCATAATGAGTATCATCTCTGTATCATGGAGAAATGCCTGCAGGGAAAACCTAGCTGTACAATAGAGCCTCAGAAGTCTGAATTGAAACCAAAATAACCCCAGTCAAACTATCCCTAAATTCAAGCAAAGATTTTGGAGTGCTTGATCAGTTTGGCAATTTTATCAATGCCCCTTGGATTATATATACAAGTAAAAATAAGCCTTAACTTCAGAATATGGCATTTGAAGGCTTCTGAATAGCACCTCATCTGTTGTTCACAAATGATTTTAGTCTAAGTGAAACCATACAAGAATTATGCTGTTATTTAACAATAACAACAGAAAAACCCTCAACACTTTCTTGTATTTCTTTTTTCTGAGAAATGATTTTCATCAGAAAACAACCTGGAGTACTTGTTGGCAGAGTGATGCAATATCCTGGGACATCACTGAATTTTCATCCTTCTTAAAGAAAATGTGAAGTTTATTTCAAGGGAAGTCAGGGAAATCAGCCCTCCTCAGCTTCTACAGTTAGCTTGGACTGACTGGGGGTTAAATTATCAGTACTGCTCATCCTACGCCTCTCTGTAGAAGGACTTGCAATACAGGTACTGTAGCATAATTTAGGTTGTAAGGGACCTCATCTGGTTAAACTCTATACTCAAAGTAGGGCTAAATTCATGATAAATTGAATTAGATTATGGCATTCAAGGTCTGACATACCTTGGATGAATAGAGTTTGAGTTTTGTGATCTATTTATTTATTTAATTTTTGTGTGTCTGCTAGAAGCTCCTGTCTGCATCTGATGATGTTTTACTTCCAGGTGTAAATGATGAGAATATCTTCAGTGTCAGCTAAAAAGCTGCTCGTTCTTATACTGAGCTTAAGCAATTACCAGCTTTAGATCATCAGCAAGAATGTAACAAAGATTCTGTAGAGGGAAGTGATTACATTAACTAAGCTTTAATCACCTCATTTACGAGGTAGCAGGGAGTTTGTTTCTGGTCCACAGTGCAGAAAGATTCCTGAAACCTCCTGTTTGACTTTCAGCCTCAACCAAAGCCAAATGTTTTATGAACCTCCTGTAGAGGACAGGTAGGGATAATGCTCCCAATAACTGGAATGACAATTTTGTGGATGCAATATGGAATGTTGCATCAGTTAAGAATTGTAAGATCATACATAATTCATTGTGGTTCAAATTGAAAAAGGTTTTTTTGTTTGGTTTTTAATGACTGGCAATAATTACTTAGGTTTTGAATATTAGAACATCACCCGAACTTATCTTTGCACCTCTTTATATTTTTTTTCTCTTGAATTTTACTTTACTGGCCAAATTTATCTTGGTTTTGCCTCTTTTATTATCCTGCTGTTATCTCCTGTATTGTTGACTTGCTGGTACTATGCTTCTGCTTTACTGTCTGGATAGAACATTCACATTGTTGCCTAATTAATCCAACTTGACTGTTATTCCAATTAATTCCTACATTAGCTCTAATGTAAACTTTTGCTAATTAGATTATTTCTTTTTCACTTTTTGGACAAGTTTCAAGGGTAATTAGTGGGGGAGGGAACTGCCTGTTTTTTTCCTTTTGTCTTATAAACAGTATCTCTGTTTGTCAGCTACGGCAGATGGTGCATTTATTTTGATTAGTTTTTAAACTACTTCAAATGTACATCTTTAAAACTCTAGCTTTAAAACACTTTTCTAAGCATCTTATTATTTTCTCATGAATACCCACACACCTATTTAATGATTCAACATCCCTAAGGGCACCTGAGACCGAGACAGTTTTTCCCAATCCAGTATCCTACGGCAACCTGCTCCAACCCATTTTCTCTGGTCTCTTTCTAGTGAAGGTATCATGGGCTGAACATCTCTAGTGCTGCCCACTGCAATGGAGTACTTAACCACTGACATTTGGGGGATTTTTTTCCCCTCTCCCCCTTCCCCAACAGTTTTGTTCTGCTCCTGTGAGGCTTCTTCAGAGTTTTCTTTCATTCTTGTACTATTACACAGTGATCAGATTTCAGCTCCTGACTGACAGGTAAGATAATTTCCTGCCTACACAAATGGTGTGCATTTGGGTAGTGTGTATAATGCTAAACCTGGAGCGCTTGTGGGTCAACAAGTGATCCATGCAGATTTACCTGCCTGAAAAGGCCACAAGGCAAAAGAGCTTGTGGTGACTACAACTTAGCAGCCACAAGAAATCTCTCTCTGGGAAATATAATTTACTTTCACTACCTAAGTGAGATAAAATCAAGATTTTGCAGCCAAATGAGCAATCATGGGGGTCTCGTTGCTCAAAAAAATCCCCCCCAAAACCCCACAAGAAACCTCTCACTCTTCACATAAGTCTTTAGGAAACTTTTTTGGGGGTGCAAGGATGGGGGGTGGGGATGGTGGTACCTTGGGAAAAAGTATAAATAATTCTAGATAATTTTTTGAGAAGTAACCCATGTTTGGACTTAGTAAAACTTTTCATTATAACCTTTTCAGCAAAGAAAACTTAGAGTTTTGATTAAGCACAATTTATCTCTGTTCCCAGGAAGCATTTACTAGAAAGTCTGAGGTGGATTTAAGAGCAGGAATAAATAGGAAAAATGTGTGTTTTCAATTTTAAGCTGCAAGATAGATAAAGTAGCTGCAAGTAGATAAAAAATTATAAATGACAATTAAAAATCGCTATTTCTAAAATAAAAAGCAGCCCATGCTTTGCCATAGACAATATCAGAGGAAAAATTTCTTGAGTGTCTTCACTTTTTTTTTCCTTACAAACCTGTTTGTACAAACACAAACATTATTTTTCAATAAGATATGCGAGACGGAGAGAATTAAAATTTTCACTGTAGTGAACAGCAGGAAGATGTACTTCAATAAGCATAGACTACCGTTTGCTTAAAGACTGAAAATTCAGTGTTATGAACCTTTCCCTTAAGAAAAGTCTCCAGTGAACTCTTCAGCAATCTAATTTTACTTTCTCAAACACATAATATCCATCATAGGCTTGCAATAAATTGAGTCAACTTGTATTTGGTACAAGACAGGATGAGATAAAATTACAACACAAAACCACTCTTTTCATAGAATCTTTTGGGTTGGAAAGAACTTCTTGGAATCATTTAGTCAAACAACTCCGTTACAGCAGGATCAGCTACAGCAGGTTGATCAGAACTTGGTCAGGTTGAGGTTTGAACATCTCTAGGGATGGAGACTCCACAGTTTCTGGGCAACTTGTTCCAGTGTTTGGCTACCCTCACAGTAAAAAAGTGGTTTTCATGTTCAAGTGAAATTTAATGCATTTGAAGCTGTCCCCATTTCCTCTTGTCCTGTCACTGGGCACTATTGAGAAGATTCTGGCTCCCTCATCTTCATTCCCTCCCATCAGTTATTTATACCTAATGGTAAAGTTCTTGGGAGCCTTCTCTTCTCCAGGCTGAATAGTCCCAGTTCTCTCAGCTCTCCTCAAATGAGAGATGCTCCTATTCCTCAAACATCTTCATGGTCCTGCAGCAGACTCACTCCCGGAAGTCATTATCTTTCTTGTGCTGGGGAGCCCAGGCTGGACACAGTGTTCCAGACACATCCACATCAGTGCTGAATAGGGAGGAAGGATCACCTCCCTCAACCTGCTGGTATTGGAATCTTTTTTGATGCCTCCTGAATTCTGAATGTAACTTTCGTTCACTTGGAAGTACTTTTTATTTTCTGCTTGGGCAAAACAATGCACAAATTGATTTAGTTTTATGTAAAATCACCCATGTTCTGGTATTTATGCTTAGGTCCTTGGAAATGTGTGTTCCTGCTCTGTATTGTAAAGCAGTTCTAAAAACTGCTCAATACAAAAGCAATTATTCTTTCCAAGTAATTAGTACCAAGCTTTAAGATCAATCTTGTAAATCTTCTGGTTATAATTTGTTTTAAAAGACTGCTCAAAGTTTATGCTAATTGTATTAGTCACATTCATATAATAAAGGGCATTAACATGGTGCTTTTACTCTGTGGATTTCCAAAAACAATATGAAGTAAACCCTGAATTTGCAAAGCCTCAGTGCTAAGGGTAATGCCTGGTGATCAGCCCATTGGCTTTTTAAGAGCATGCAGCACATGCTGAGCACATGCAGAATTGAAACGTTCTTTAACAGAAGTTGCTTCACAAATAAGGAGGGGAAGAGACCTGATTTTTTTTCACCCGGATCTCAAAATTCTGAGTTGTAATCCAATTGAGTGGGAGGTCACACAACCCTACTGTAACTGCAAAAGAACTAAGGTTATTTTGAATATGTTCACACTCGAACTGCCTGCTCTGAGCTTTACACAACTGTTGTTAGCATGGTCCCGTGTTAACCCAAGTTATTTACATTTTACTACATCCTAATTCCTTTTCAAAAGACTAAAACACCATTGTAGAATAAATATTCTCAACCAAAGTATTTTGCTAAACTTTAAAAGAAATCATATACTCATTATCAATGATAAAAAACATGGGGATTTTCGAATGTGGCAGTTAAATTAGCAATCCTACTTACCAACAACAAAAATTATGTTTGATTTCCTCAGATCTTCTGAAAAGTCTAAAATGAAAATAAAAATTCTTTAGTTGGCAAGAGCTACTAATTTTAATATCAGCTACGTACCACACCAAATTGTGTAATTCTCATGCAAGGGGATCTGATTTTATGAGATTTACTTCCTTCTATAATCCTCTCTGTTCCAAAGGGAGCTAGTATCCACAAGCCTGTTCATCTCCCAGTTTCACAGTTCTCACTGCAGATATGATAAAGACATTTTACCTGAAAATTAGACCTTGCACATACACATCAGTTCTTTAAAATAAGAAAGAGGAAAAAAGAGAGAAGCAGATTCATCTTGATGTAATAACGTGATGTAATACCTCCTCAGCCACTGCAGTTTTCACTGAGATTGTTATTACGTCATAATTGCTATAAAAGCTTGTCCACATCCATTTAGATTTTATACTTCCTGAAATGTAGTCCCTAGTTCCTCTGAGTCTCAAATTCAGCCAAATAATAACCATTTAAACTGAAATCCAGGCAATGCTCTCACCAAAACTATGGTACGTACCACAGCTTTGCCTTTTACTGAAGTTGTATTTCTTAAGCTCCTTCTGGGCTGAGTCCCAGTCATTACACTGATTATACCAGTACAGAGGGTGATCTTGCACCTTTTGAGCCTGCTGAAATTTTATTATGTCTTTGAGTTAATCACTTACAAAACACATTAATTTACCTCATACAGTTTTGGGGTTTATTTTGTGGTGTGTAGATCTCTTATTACAAGAACTCATTAGCCATGAAAAGTTTTGCTTTATCTTTTCATTCCTCTTAGATTCTTAGCACCTCATACTTTCCAAGGAGATTTTCATAACTACCAATTTCTGAAAACATGAGATTTGATGCTGATTAACAGTAGTATTTTCTAATAATTTTGGATTCTATACTAAAGAGTATAGAAATGTCTTTTACAAACTTTAATTTGCATTCAAAGAAAATTCACATGATAAAAATCCTTTGAGACATAAATTTCACAATATAAATAACCTGAATTCACTTTACTTTCTAAATAACTATTTAAATAACAGGGGAAATCAAAGGTTTCAAAATTAAATGGCAATTGACACTGAAAAAGAAACTCACCTCCTGTGCTCTCATAACCAGAAAAACTTGACTGATCCTCCTCCTGTTAATTAAGCAATTGACAAATTGAAATGGATATTCTGCAAAGTCTGCATTTCTTCTTATATCTGCTTATCTGTATATCTAAATATATCTCTCTAAGCTCTCAGTTTTAATCTACGTTGAGGTATGCTTTACAATGTCACAGAAATGCTGTTAGTGCTGTTTCAGTTGCTAGAACACATGCACAGAGAACCCAAGGTATCTTGAGGTGATTAACTGTCCCATATGACGAGTGGAGTTCCTTAAAGTTCGGAATGGGGACTGGTGGTGTTTAACATTTTTGTTGGTGACATGGACAATGGGATCAAGTGCACCCTCAGCAAGTTTGCCAATGACACCAAGTTGGGCTGTAGGGAAGGGAGGCCATCCTGAAGGACCTGGACATGCGTGAGAGTTGGGGCCGTCTGATCCTCGTGAAGTTCAGGGTCAAGTACAAGGTACTGCTCCTGCATCAGGGCAATCCCAAGCACAAATACAGGCTGGGCAGAGAATGGATCGAGTGCAATCCTCAGGAAAAGGGCTTGGGGTTATTGGTGGATGAGAATCTCAACATGACCCATCAATGTGCATTTGCCGCCCAGAAAGCCAACGGTGTCTTGGGCTGCATCAAAAGCAGCTGCAGTGGGCAGCAGGTTAAGGGGGGTGATTCTACCCCTCTACTCTGCCCTCATGAGACCCCACCTGGAGCACTGCACCCAGCTCTGGGCCCCCAGCATAAGAAGGACATGGATCTGTTGGAATGAATCCAGAGGAGTCCACAAGGATGCTCAGGGGGCTGGAGCACCTCTCTTTGGAAGACGGGCTGAGAGAGTTATTGTTCAGGCTGGAGAGGTCTTTGGGGAGACCCTACAGCAGCCTTCCAGTACCTGAAAGGGGCCTGCAAGAGAGCTGGAGAGGGACTTTTTCAAAGTGCATGGCAAGGGGGAATGGCTTTAAACTGAAGGACAGTTAAGTTTAGATTAGATCTTGGAAAGAAATTCTACAGTGCGAGAGTGGAGAGGCACTGGAACAGGTTTCCCAGAAAAGTTATAGATGCCCCATCCCTGGAAGTGTTCAAGGTCAGGTTGGATGGGGCTTTGAGCGACCTGGTCTAGTGGAACATGTCCCTGCCTGCAGTAGGGGGTTTGCAACAAAATTATTTTTAAGGTCCCTTCCAAACCAGGCCACTCTGTGATTCTATAGTACTGCTTTTGTGAGGAACAGCTCCTCAGTGTCCAAATGCACAGTTCCCACATGATCCATAAGCAACCAATGTGCATCCTGAATTCCTTCCAAAGTAAGTATAGTATGATCAGTTGTTAATAGTGAGAAAGCAATACTGGAGAAAGTTCCAGAAGTGAACTACAACATAAAAATGAAATTACTCTTTGATATAAAATAACTTAAATGTGTTTACCTTCAGAATGCAACACAAGTTACAAGTTGTTATAAAGGCTGCTGAACTACAAAGAGAGATTACACCAGGGAAATGGGGAATTTGGCACGTTTTTTCTCCTGAGACTTAGCCTTCTCCTGAGACTTAAAATTATTTTGTCACTTACTGTACATTACAATCTACGAGAAATTACAAGAACTGGCCAGCCAGAGTGTCAGAACTGGAATTCTTTGCTGTTCTGATAAATGAGAATTATATATATGCTGGACATGGTCTAGGTTATGTGGTGTCAGTATACTCACACCATCAATCTAGTCTGTAAAATGTCCATAACAGCATTGACAGTAATACATCATCATGTGACAATATTACACCATCAGTGCATAATATCAGCACAGAACATATGATTTGAGTCATCTCAAAGTAGCATATGGTTATCAAGCCATAGTTTCTTACAGCACAGCTTCAGCATGCTCGCAGAAACAGCCACTGTTAGAAATGTGCATAGCTGCAGGAGGAGATGAAGAGACACAAACAGCAAGGTGACTAGAATGGATAAACTGCTGGCCACTGTAATTTGCAGGGCTCATGCACTACCCTTGCAGGTTTCTCCTTGTGTTCCCATCATCACTGAAACAGAAGTACTCTTCATTAGGCTGAAGTACCATTACATTTGTTACATAGAGTATTTTCATTTTTTGATTCACAGTAATTCTCAGCCTATTACACTGCAGCAGGAGAACAGCCATCTTAAAAAAAAAGAAAAGCCAATGTTTTCAAATGAGAGATTAATCTCTTTCCTACATTTCAAGTGACGATATTAACCCCATGTGCTTTTTTTTTGGATGTAATAATACAATAAAATAATTGATCCTGCAAAGGATATATTGCATACAAAAGGCCTTATTTTAGATTCAATTTCTTATAATGCCTAAGTTTTATGGATCAAAATCATTTTAGGCACAAAGTTTAGAGTAAAATTTCTTTAAAAATCAAGATGACAATTCCAAGTTTACAATCAAATGAAAGAATTGAAAGTGGCATTACTTCTTTCAAGGTTTGCTCTTTGTTCTCCCCTATCATTGCAGGCTGAAACTGCCTCCAACCAGTTTTTGTGCTGCTCTGGGTGAGGAGCTAAATGTGCTGTTTGGTTTGAGGTCCCTTGTAAAGAGTGACAGTCTGGCACCCTGATTAATGCAGTCTCCTCGTGTTTACAGTTGAAAATACCCATTTCTGATTGTGTCTTTCTAGCAAGTAGGTTTCTAAACTGTGAATGGCTTGACCTGTATCAGCCTGAAAACTCTGTTCTGCCTCGTTACCAGAGTGCTGTGGAAAATAACTGTGTGATTTAGCAAGTGATCACATAAGGCAAAGTCCCTCCAGTTAGAGAGCAAATGGTATTTGACACCACATTGCCATCAGCAATACAGTGATTTAGCAGCAGTCTCTGTATTCTCAGTATAGCTGTTTCCATGAACTTGAAAGCGAGGTGAGGAAGATTATCGTCTTATACATCATGAGCTCTGAAGAAAGATGGGTAGTCTGTAATTTCAGATGCCTTTACAGCCAAGTTATACCTACAAATATTATCTGGAAACACATCAATTAGTGGAGTATAGCTGTCTGTGTAACTACTTAAACAATATCAACAGTATGTTAAAATAATTGCTAAGTAGAGAAGTTTGCTACCTGTAAAGAATCTCTTATCTGACATTTGTCTTTAGGGTTAGAAAATGCAGGCTTTTGACTGTATTCTGACTTCTTGTCATTGAGGTTGTATTTAGTAAATATCTGACTGGTAGTAGATACTTCATAGGTTAATGAGTTTAAGTTACTGCCTGTCATTGCTAGGTTGTAAGTCCACAGAATCATAGAATAGTTCGGGTTGGAAGATCATCAAGTTCCAACCCACCTATTTTCCATAATAAAAAACTCTGACAGTAAGTCTCAGCAAAGAATAAGGGAATGACACAAGAGTTCTTCACATCTTTGAATTTTGCTGCTAATGAATTAGTACTCTTAAGACATATCAATAAAATCGATTTTTTTTTAATCTAATGAAGGGACATTTTCTTCATTAGGACTTAGTGACAGCTGTTGTGAATGTTTGTCACCTGATGAAATGAGAAAGCTTTTCTGTTACCCATTAATAACCTCTGCTCCAGTCCTTGGGGGTTTTAGTTGAGGAGGGGTTTTTTGTTGGTTTTTTGTTGTTGTTTGTTTTGTTTTGCTTTTTTCATGGAAAAGAAAAAATTTCTCCCTTACCGCCTTATTACTGCTTGAATGCTTTTAGAAAATAGTGGTGAAAAGTGCCTGATACATTTTATTCAGATTTCTAACAGATGTAACAGGAGTTTCTCCTCCAAATTTACTGAAGATGATAAATAATCATGGATAAAGGAGAAATGAGGCAGTAGAATGAGACTGAATTTAAACTACAGCATGATTGCTGCCTAAAATTATGCTCAATTTTCAAGTTTGAATTTGAGAACGTAAATATTCTAAGAAACGTGCCAGGCACAAATTATTTAAACAAATAAAAATTACATGTTTCTCTGCTGGTTTTATGTAAGGGCAGTGGTCCCTGGGAATGGATTTTATGAGCCATACAGTTGCTTACCATTAAATTTGATTTATACTTCAAATCAGTTTTTGAGCCTGAGCTGCTTTCTGCAAGCTGAGTGTTAAAGTATGCCTTGCAAAGCAGAGGTGGCTGTGCTCTGACCTCCTCTGCTCCAGAACTAACGAATTTGTGTAAATAAGGTAAGACACAGTAGGAATACTTTCAAACTTCAAGGCTTTTTGTTCCCCAAAAGACAAATCTCCTTATATACTTCATACTGCTCAGCAGAGTAGAGTTATTTGTGTCAAAAGGGACTAATAGTAATTAAGATGAGGGAACAGTGCTAATGTTATTTGAGGTGGTTTTGTTTGTTTGGAATGCATACAGCTAGAAGCTGCAGAAACATCAGTGTTCGTAATAGCATCTACAAAATGCTGACAGATGAGATCACTGTGATTCCCTTCTACTTCTGGGTGTCCAGCAAAGACAAGACTCTATGCCATTATCTCGTAGGAGGACAGGCTAAGGGAGCTGGACCTGTTCAGCCTCAAGAAGAGAAGACTGAAAAGGGAACTAATCAGTATGTGTCAGTATCTGAAGGGAGGTGTCAGAGACTGGAGCAGGCTCTGCTCAGTGGTGCCGAGCAATAGAACAAGAGGCAATGGACAGAAAATGATGCACAGGAAGTTCCACCTGAAAAAAAGGAAGAACTTCTTCACTGTGCAGGTGCCCATGCACTGAAACAGGTTGCCCAGAGAGGTTTTGGAGTCTCCCTCACTGGAGATATTCAAGAACCATCTGGATGCAATCTTGTGCCATGTGCTTGAGCAGGGAGGTTGGACAAGATGACCCACTGTGGTGCCTCTTCCCTCCTTACCCGTTCTGTGATTCTGTTATTATTCTTTTAAAACAAACCTTATGATCAGTTCTGAAAATAATAATAAAAAAGTTATACCTATACAGAGTTAGAGATTAACCATTTTTAACACTTGTAAGCTAAGATCAAGTTATCCAGATTTAAATTTGGTTTGTTTTTTTTTTTCCAGATTTTGCATTCATGTTCTTTGAGAGCATCAAGAAGAATACCTGTAAGTAGTTTAGAGAGCAAAAAGTCACAATCTGTTTGCTATAGTTTGTGGGGGGTTGGTTTTTGTTAACTTCTGTAGGTATTTTTAATGACAAAAATGCATATGATTACTAAGCAGGAAAATGAAAGCAAAATCTATTTAGTTTCATATTGATTTTCAGACACTGCAAAAAATTTCAAAGAAATTACCTCTTAAGGGTAAACTTATCAACAAGGTATGCAATCAGAACACCCCTCCCAGGAGAGTAGCAGCAGTTTGCATCATCAGAGCAGTTTAAGAGTGTTCTGGTAAACCAAACCCTCATTTGCAACTTTTATATTAATTGGATTTAAAAGGCTGAACTAGAGAGGACAGCATTATATCTAACTTGAAGAAGAACTGGAGCTTGATTTTTAAATATATTTATGTTTTAAAGACATTAGAGACATTTAATACCTATATTATCTATACATAGTTACTATCTATCACTCACTTTAAAATAGTTCTGTCACATAAAATATTCAGTTAGTTTTCAGTAGGTCTGTATTTATAGAAAGCTCCCAGTGCCTACAAAATTCTTTCTGGAAGTTATCACTATTTTTCCTTTAGTATTCTTTTTTCTGTAAATCACCATCACTCCTTAAATGATTCTTCTCTATGTGGAGTATTTAAAATGCTGTTTGGTATAAATTCTCCCTGGGGCTTTTTGCTACATCAAGCCACTGCAGCAGAGAAGTGTAGCAGGAGACCTCCCTGTGTTCTTGAACCGCAAACTTGGTGCTGCTCAGCTCCTTTGTTTAGACAGCTGACGACAATCCTGATGAATGGATCCCTCACATCATACACATCAGCACTGTATGCAGAACCTCTCTGCCCTGAGAGCTGCCTTCTGAGAGCTGAAATTCAGTTTGGATATTTTGGTGGTGGTGGTTTGGTTTGGGGCTTTTTTTTGTGGGCGTGCATTTGTTGTTTTTTTGGTTTTTTTAACTTTGCATAAGAAAGGCTTTTCTGCAGGCCTGTCTAGATTCAGTTTTCAAAAAGAAAAACATCCTGGCACAGAGAAGGACTAGAATAGGGTGTTGCAAAAAAACCCCAAATCCAGTGTGTGACCTCAGATGCTATGATTTGCTGCTATTCAGACAAAAATTGACAGCTGTACTCAAATTTTGCCTCTCAAAGACCTTCTCTGCTTAACATTTGATGAAGCATATTCAAGGTTTACTAAAACATCTATTTCTGTATTATTAGGTAGTTTTATAACTTTTAACTTCTATATAAGGGACTTCTCTGTTAAGAAGGAATTGAACATCTGAAGAAACAGTCCACTGATTTGAGATGCACTGCTGTGAAGGAGTTCTAAAACTAGGCCACTTTTCACTCTTTATGACTGGCATTTAAGCCTAAAATGAGTAACGCTGACTGCACAACCATGGGATACATAAGGAGTAAAAAAAACCCAAATAGGAAACATACGGCTTTCTGAAAATACATAGGGGATGTTTTTTCTAATTTCCAGTGTACCCAGAGAAGCCACTCTTCTGCTTCCATACAATACAAATAAGTGATTTTAAGGGCAGTTTTGTATCCCGTAGAGTAAAACAGCATCCTCGCAATCACTGCAGTTTCATATGTGTATGTAAAAATATATAGGATGTACTTTGACAGTGATTAAGAAATATAAAAGAAATAAAAAGGTGCTTTTTTCTACAGTGCTTTAAAATGTAGGAATTGTTACTACAAATGTTTTCAAGAAAGGGTTTTGGTAGCTGTCTTCAGGGATGCTGGACTACGTGAACAGAACCAATCCACAGCCCTGAGTAAGGTGTCTAAATCTGGGAGGCAGAGAGTGTTTAAAATACACCTTTACATTTCTTTATCAACTTTTGGTATGATATGAAAAGTTCTGCTGTGGATCCTATTTGCATCAACTGTGTGGGATGCCTGATATTCACCAAGAATTATGCAAGTTCTCTGGACGGTAAAGGTAGAACTCATAAATTTAGCTGTAAAGTTATATTTTGTGCATGAAGGCATAAGGCCTCAGTTTGCCAGTGGAGGGGCAAGTTGGTGTGAGGAAAGAAGGTACACTATCCTACTGTTATTGCCTACAGAAATGATGCTGAGATGCTGTAAATTGTAATGCTTTTACTACAGACACTTCCACAAGCCACAGAGAAGGGCTTTGTAATTTACTGCAAAATTATTCAGTGAGGCATAAATACAGCACATCTTGAAGAATAATGCTGTCACTGTTCTTTAAATCTCCAGTAGCTCACCTGAGCTCACCATCATTGTAACTGAATCCTTATGCCCTGTACTGCCCACCAGAGCTGCAGGCAGCAATTTTTGGTTCAAAATCAGGAAAGAACTGGGATGCAAAGACTTCAACTAACCTTGGCAGTTCAGTCTCCTCTAATATATGTATCACCAGAAAGTAAGTTCAAATAACATCTATGAAAGAAGAAGCAAACAACTGTTTCTGGCATTTCACAGAAGAAAATGCAGATTGACTCTTGGGCTATTTTTTGCCCATTTTGCCATGGTTTGCATGGGGGAAAATGGAGCAGGAGACTTTCTCACACGTGCATTTATTACAGTGTACAATGGTGATTTGGAAAGAAAAAAATAATTCTTTGCGCTTACAAAATTACATAGAACCACCAAAATACACACGGTTTGAGCTTATTCAGGAAACATTTTGTAACAGGCAAACTGTAGTATTTTGTTTCTAGAACTGTTTTTTTTAAAGCATTTAATAGGATAGTTTCCATGGCAACTTGAACTGAACAGATTGTTCACTGACTTCAGTACATTTCTATTAAACATCTTTTCTCTGTAGTTAGGCCTGCCTCTCCAGCTCTTTCATGTCTTTTTTGCAGATATCCTTAAACTAGATTGGACTCCACCTTTATCAAAAACAAGCGTTGAAAGAACAGAATTTCACAACCATTCTCTGAGTTTTCTCCCATTTTCTTTTCTGTCCCATACTCCTGTTTTAATCAGTTTCCCTGTATAACCAGAATCTGTTATTCAAACTGATACCGCTGTCTATCAGCAAAAGAGAAATGGACACTGCAGAAATGTTCAGCATTAAAAGCCCAAATGGCTTCTGGATACTCTTGGTCATTTTACTAAGACCTGTAATGTTTAATGCTGCACAGCATATATGAATAAAACTGCTGTTACACCAGAAGTTCCTTATGTTCTCAAGTCAAAAGAAAGCCCGTGATTAATTTATGACATTCTACATCTGACTCCTTGAATAATTTAATTAATGTTTATCTAACTTTGAAAGGTACCTTTAGAAGACCAAATGAAAATTTCTCCTGCTAATGAAGGTGTGCAGTTTGCTCTCTGTTGTATTGTAATGCCAACACCAGAGTACTGTGTCCTAAGGGTTAAATAAGTTACTTGGACTGAATCTTCAAAGTAGAGAAAAGGGAGTCAAAACCAAGTGACAACTGATAGGAAACACAGTAAATGGAAGAAAATTTTCTTTGGTTTAATCCACAGAGCTTTAGTTAAATGAGGCTTTCAATTTGCTGTTGCCCATCAGTTTTATTTGTGTTCTGCTTCCGCATTGAAAAGACTCTCAGGACCTTTTCATTATGTCTCTTGAATATTTAAGCTTCAAGCTATGCTTATCAGTCAGGCCGGAAATACTGTTATAGTCATGGTAGCAGTGGAGTCTGTTTTGCATCAGTTCACTAAAAGCTTTCCTCCTGCTCTCCTAAAGCCTAGATCCTTTGTGCTTTGGAGAGGAAACCACAGCAGCTGTAAAACAAATTGTCACTACATGGCAAAAACTTTTAATCAAGAGCTTGTTTCCTCTGTTAGAATGAGAGTAAGTCTCTTTCAGGGCTTTTTTCCTCCACTTGATTTTGGTTTTGCTTGTGAATTTTTCAACTGAGCTGTCACATTTCTAATTGTAAAACATTCTGAATTTGCAGCAATGATTGGGTTATGCAATTTTTTAAATTCAGTTGATCGCTTGTCATTGCTGAACAGAAAACCTTTTATTATCCTTTTTTTTTTTACATCTACCTTTCCTAGGTCTTTGATACATTTGGGGGGCAAAAAAAAAAGGCAATCTCTTCTTTGCATGTGCTATTGCATTTATCTAATTGCATCAGTAAATGCAGTATGACACTGCAAGGACATGGAAATGTCTCAATTATGAACTGGTGACTCCCTTGAAGGCACAAAAATGCGTTTCCATGTTGTGCAGATGTGAGGGTGGTGAGGTACTGGAACAGGTTGTCCAGACAAGCTGTGGATGCCCCATCCCCGGAAGCGTTCAAGGCCAGGTTGGATCAGTCTCTGAGCAACCTGGTCTAGTGGAAGGTGTCTCTGCCCATGGCAGGGAAGTTGGAACTAGATGATCTTTAATGTCCCTTCCAACCCAACCCATTCTATGACATCTATGACCCCCTGTCCCAAACATTAGAAGAGGTTAAATATATTTTTGAGGTTTTTTACTTGAAGTTAACCTGATTTTCACATTTCCCAAATGTTAAAGTTCTGTAAGCACTTGTTCAGGGGTGTGTTCATTCTACAGTTGCCTGACTGTGTGTTTCAACTTTTTCTCTAATTACTCTAAATATTCCTCAGGCTAGCTAAGGTTGTCTTGAAAGGCTTGTTTTCATGAGAAAATAATTGGATGCTCTTTTCTTCTGGAACTCTTTGATAGGATTCACTGATGCCAATTCTTCAATACTCCCTTTTGGCCTGAATGCACTTGAAATAAGCCAAATGGCAGATTTCTAATTAAAAATCCAATTGTTAAAAATAAAATTTTTCTGGTCTCTGGAAACAAGTGGCATCATATTGACAGTCTCTCTGGCAAAGTTGAGAAATTAAATGGCAAGTGTAAATGAACACAGTGAGCATTAAAAACCTTTATCACACTTGAGAGCATTCCAGCAGCAAAGAACAATCGTTATTAAACCTGACACTGGTTTAGTAGTCACGACAGCAAGTTCTGCAAATTGAGAATATTCTATAAAGCTGTTGCACTCAAAAATGAGTGGCCCAAAATATATTCCTGAAGGCTTAATATGGGTGAAAATATGTGAAACTAATCACATTACTTTGCATTTATGTTTTCCAATAAAGTCATGAGTGGTGTAATCATTATTCCAGAAAAGACTATAGGGATTGCGAACACTTGAATCTTTGGCTGGTTCTTCCACAAGGCATTCTCAATGAGAGGTACTATCTGCTTTATTTATTTATTTCTATTTTTTGGAAGAATGTATTTCTAAGTCATTCTAAAAACCCAGATTCTGTAATACAGGATCTGACAAATTTGAGACAAAATCAGAAAAATAGTTACTTTTTGGAGAAAAAAATTGTCTTTTTTTTTAAAATGGGTATTTGCCTTCTGCCTTTCAATGCTGTAGGCACTTAGTGATTACAAGTGTACTAGTTCTTGAAGTATTCATGCAYAGCTAGTAGAAAACAATCAGCTTGCTAACTAGAACAATTTAGTTACATGAACTTAATTGAACGTTCATTTATAAAATGTACAATACAAAGCTCAAGCTTTTTCTGAGTTGTTTTTGATTCAATTTCCCCTGCATTGTCTTCCAGAAAAGCCAGATCTTAGTTTGCACTAGGGTTGCTGTGCACTGTTTCAACAGTAGGTATCAGACGTTTCTCAAAGCACTTGGCTCTATTTTGGAGCACTCCTACATGAGCTAATCAATAACTGGAACCACACCACTCATTCTCCTTGTTCCTGCCTAGCAGTAAGAGACATTATGCTGGAAGAAGCAGTGTACATGTGAAGAACTCAGATACTTTGTTGGCTTAGTTTACACTGGAGACTTTCCTGGCTTATTCCGAGAATGAGAAAATGCAAAGATATCTGTGTGAGTCCATTTGAGCGGCGCCAAATGACACCCATTGCCAGCTGTGGCTTTGCCTTCAGTACACGCTGTGTGACCCCCAGCTCCTCTTGTTCGGTGACTACCAAGATGTTCCCCTAAAATTCAGCCATTTTTAGCAGCTCAGCTGTGTAAGGTTGCTTGGAAACCAGCCTTCTTATCCCCCACGTTCTCATGACAGATTTCCTATGCAATAACATCACTGCATGACACATTTGTATCCAGACACGCATTCTTTTTCCACTTGAGATTCTCTGAGTAAAGGTTGTTGATGCTTCACACAATTCGTAAACAGCATGTGGTAAATCACTGGAGAATTAAATCACTGCCACAGTCAAAATGAGCTGAAGTTTTGAATGTGAGCAGTTCCTCACTCTTGAATTTAGCTATTGATCTTTCCTTCCTGAGAGTAATTTCTAATTTTGTTTTTCAGACTGGGCAGCTAGGTGGTATTAGGTCTTCATGGTAATCTCCACTCCCTTTTCTGCTTCTGTATATAATGCTTGCTTTCAGAATTTCAAATTGGTTGCAATTGCTTTCTCCTTTATATTTTCTTTATATTTGTACAAGGCATCTCATATAAACTGGGTGTAAAAATATTTTCTAGTAATATAAATATTTAGTTTTTTTAAATGTCACTAAAAAGTATCGAGATACCAACCTGCAATTGAACTGAGTCATTGTCAGCCACTTCGTATTTATATAGCTGTCTTTGACTGACGGGATTTTAGCACTGTTTTAGCTTCATTTCTCCTTTTTGTTTGGTAACAGTATTGCACTCTTGCCAGAATGGCAATGTGTTAGCTTAGCAAAATAATGAGAAAAGCTAACTGACACATCTGGCAGAAGGAATATTTGCCACTGACAAGACAATAAGGTCCCGTCACAGCCTTCTTGTTTAATCTCATGTGAGAACCACATGCATTCAAAACTGCAGCCAGTGCTTTTATGGACTGTGCAACGTATCAGTGAACCATAGAGTTTGAAATTATTATGATCTCAGTATAGTTTTCATGTTTCTTTTAATTTAATTTTGTAACTATAAAATTTGTTCTTGTTATGTAAACATTATGAACCAACAGTATGATTTCTTTAGTGTACATACTCTTCCAAAAGAACCTATTTTGAATGTCATTAAAATGCAAAATTTAACATCAACATAGCCAAATAATAAAAATATAGATTCTGCTTTATAGGTCTAAACCCTGCAATAAAGAAGTAGTACAGTAAAGACAAAGATACTGGGAAATTTAGGAGTTTCCTGCGCAGAAAGTGTTTTAAGAAGGGCTTATGAAAGAATGGGATTTAAAAGGGGATTTGGAGACAGAGGCAAGCTGCCTCCTTGAAAAAAAGCCAAACTGAAATAACTGAGCCAAAAACAACAGAAAAGGGATCTGTAAATTAGAAGAAATGAATAGGACTAGAACATATGTTGCAGGTGAGGATAAAGTGTTGCACTGAATACTGTGAAAGAAAACCCCTGAATGATCCGATGATAATGAAAATTCAGTTTTGTTGGCCTTCATTTTGTCACTAGCTTTAAAATGTCACAAGAAAAGATATCTTTTGCAAGTAATGAGGAAAGAGGTGAGAACATTTTCAACTGCATTTAGTTGAATGACAACAGAAACACAAATTAACATTTTTTGCCAAGCTGCTCACAAATCTAGAGAAATGTTTGTGGTATTCGTGATGAAAATACAAGCAGAGTTGTACAAAAGTGGAAGACAGGAAGCAAAACATACAAAAATACCACCCTTAAGTATGGTGGTATGATAGGCAGATGGCTTTAAATTTTTTTTTTTTTAATTCTAAAGTCATTGTTTTAATGCTTATCCACAGCACAGTAACAAGAATTCTAACACTTATCCTTAGTGCAGCATCCAAGCCACAGGAACTTCCTGTATTTCAGTTTGTGCCCTTCCCCTCTTGTCCAGTCACTGGGCACCACTGAAAAATGCCTGGATCGATTTTCTTTGCACCCTCCCTTCAGGTTTCTGTACATGTTGATGAGATACCCCCTGAGCCTTCTCTTTTCTCAGCCTTTCCTTGTAAGAGAGATACAGTCCCTTAATTATCTCAGTGGTCCTTTGCTGGACTCTTTTAAGTATCTCCATATGATGTATTACTAAAACTAGACCTGAACACTATTCCAGATGTGACCTCATCAGTGTTGACGTGAAAATTATAGCGGAAAGACGTATACAACTTTTTTTTCCCCTCTCTCTAGCCTTCTTCGTATATACAAGGAAAACTCTTATCAAAATTTAGTTTTTAGATATGGATTGAACAGGATCAGTAGAAAGGCTGGTTTCAACATACTGTAAGGATTTTTTCTTTTGTATTCTTAAAAACATTTTTTCATACGGAGAATGGTTGGTTGTAGTTATATTTCACACGTTTTGTAATTTCATACTGCTCTTTTGAAAAGTGTTTTACTCCTTCTTAAATATACAGCAGACTTACAGTGCATTTTAGCAGTTCTATTTGCCACATTTGCCAGCTTTCTCAAATTCATGGTGGAAACTCAGCAATGCACAGTAATGAAAGATACAGGCTCTTAATACTACAGTAATATTCATTCTTTTCTCCTAACCAGAAAGCAACCTCTGTGTATCATGAATTTACTTCTGTTGCACTTCAGAAGCCCTTTGGCTTACCTATCCTTAAAGTCCCATCACCTTGTTCAGACAAATTTTATAGCATGTATGCACATAAAACTAGAAAACTGTCTAGAAACAAGCCATATATACAGAAAATTACCTGGTCTTCAAAGTCAAATTCTGTATAAACAGTATCTCCAGAATCCATAATCAGACTGCAATCAAGTTCATTTGGCCCTAAAACAGAGAAGAAAATTAGAATTCAGAAATGGATTGAAAATTCACTTTACGTGGTGGAATACTATAATATTTCCAATCGTCTGTATCTGTGCAAAAACTGTGATCCAAGGAACCAATCAGATTTGCTAGAGTAACCAGGTGAATGGTATTTCATTAACAAGCCCTTCAAAGTAGCCATAAAAGATACCACAAATCTTAATAAGGAAAGGCTATGCTAAATGGTGAATTGTTTTATCTAGATTGCATATTCATTGGACAGGGTGTTCTGCGTGCCATGACTTGCAATTGTAAAATTGCCACACTCAAGGGAGAACACAAACCAGTTTAAGAAAGAGAAAGGAAATGCTAATTTCTGATTAGCAGATAAGGATCCTTGAGTGGTGCTCATAGGGGATCAAAACAGCATGCTTCCAGCAGCGTCTCCATTTCTGTCCTATTCTACCCCTTTCCAAGGAGACTGTGTGGCTCTGCCCCCTCTCCTTGTCATCTTGCTGTGGCAGGACCAGGAAGAATGCAGTCTCTTGCACTTGGGATGACAAAATTCAGCTGTTGAGAAGCCTCAACCTGGCTGAGCTTTACAGTTTAGCTTCAGCTGAACTGCTGAAGGTGCAGGACAACAGAAACTGAGCTTGATATTTCAAGAAGTCGTGCTAAACCACAGTGGGAGGATAAACCTCCGATAATCCTTCTATATAAACACAGGAAGGGTAAAACATGGACATCATATTCTGGCATTGTCACCCCATTCAGATTATCTCAGTCCGGGGCAATAAGGAAGGAAATGGTCTCCTGGGTCCTCCAGATGGCACAGCCCTAAACCAAATCCTGCACGTATTCTACACACTTTAAAATGTCAATAGGCATGTGACTATAGAAGTAGTTTTCACAGCATTATTAAAATGAGAATAATGAGAAAATGAGAAGATGAGAAAAATACTGTAATGATACAGAGAAACCTAAAAATTGTAACCATCTGGTAGCCACAGATGAGTCCAACCACTCACTTTGCAATAGGGGAAGCAACAGATAACACCAAGGGAAGTGTAAGCTGTGTTTTGTTTTGTGCCCTCATGTCCCCAGTCAAACAAGATCTCTAATGAAGAAAACAATCCCCTCCCTCCTGGGTTACAGGTGTCTCTCTCTTGGTTACAGGTGTCTCTAGCTGGTATGATGTTCCTGCAAGCACTGGCACTGAGGGTACATAAAGTCTATTGCTGACCTGGAGTTGTTTTCTCACCGTTAGAGTTTGTATGGGCGGCTTGCTGTAACGAGCACTATCAATAACAGATTTTGCAGTTCAATTYGTGCCAGATGCATTTATGTATTATCTGGGTTTGTTTGCTTTTAAAGTTTACATAGTAATAATCTCTGTAGGTGGTGAACTAAACATCACTGAGAGAGAGAACAGAGCAGAGGAACTGGATGTCATGATGACCAAACTGTAACTGCTTGGTACAGATGATTATCAGAGTGTCTTAGTTTGCAATCCATATCACAATTACTGTCAAATTAATCTTCAGTTTAACTCTCTGGACTACATGAGATACCAGGGTGTGTTGGTTTTGCAGGGCCTGGTTTTTGGTAGCAGGGGGGCCACAGAGGTGGCTTTTGTGAGAAGCTGCTAGAAGCTTCCCCTATGTCCAGCAGAGCCAATCCTTGATGGCTCTGATGATGGACATGCCGCTGGCCAAGGCTGGGCCGATTGAAGATGGTTGTAAAGCCTCTGTGATAACATATTTAAGAAGAAATCAAAACCAAGTTGGTGGCGCGGTTGTAATTTTCCAGCCAGAGAAGAGCAGGAGTGAGAACATGTGAGAGAAACAACAATAGAGGCACCAAGGTCAGTGCAGAAGGAGGGGGAAGAGGCGCTCCAGGCACCGAAGCCAAGATGTCCCTGCAGCCTGTGGTGAGGACCATGGTGAGGCAGCTGTGCCCCTGCAGCCCATGGGGGTCCACGGAGGATGCAGAGATCCGCCCGCAGCCCATGGGGGAGGTGCCCGTGCCAGAGCGGGTGGATGCTTAGAGGAGTCTGTGGTCTGGTGGAGACCCATGGAGAGAGAGGCCTTGCTTCCAGGCTGGAGCAGCCTGTCCTTAGAGGACTGCACCCCGTGGCAGAGTGACTCATGCCACAGCAGTTCTGGGAGGACTGTCTGCTCGTGGCATGGACTCATGTTGCAGCAGTTTTGGAAGTGCTGCTGCTTGTGGGAGTGGACCACGCTGGAGAAGTTCGCAGAGAACTGTCCCCCATGGGAGGGACCCCACGGTGCCACAGGGAAACGACTCCTCTCCCTGAGGAGCAGAGGAAAATCCTGGGTGATGAACTGACCAAAACCCCCACCCCATCTCCCTGCCCTGTTGGTGGGAAGGAGGGAGAGGTTGGGGRGAGAAAAGGGTGTTTTTAAGGGCTTATTTTACTTCTCATTCTCCTGCTCTGATCTTGTTAGTAATACATTTACTTTATATCACTACGTTGAGCCTGTTTTGCCCTTGAAGTGTTTTCTCCCAGCCCTTAACTCATGAACCCTTCATTAAATTTTCTCTCCTCTCTCCAGTTGCAGAGCAGGGGAGGGTGAGCGAGTGGCTTTTTGTGGGTGCCTGGCATCTGGCTGGTGTCAAACCACGACATCCAACCGCTGCATCCAACCACTTGATGGTGTCTTTGTTTTGGTTCCCTCGCCCTCCCACCCCCACCCCCAATGCTCATGTATACTTTATCAGATTGCTATAAAAAAATTAGAGAAAGGAATTACACTCCTGGTACCGCAGTGTCACATGTACACATGCAGCATGTTCTCTGGCATAGACACTTTATGGTCTTTTGAAAATATCTGTCTCTAAAAGATACATGCAACGAAATAGATTTCCAGCTACTGAGAGAATCTTAATTTTTGATTTATTTTACACAGCTGACATCTCACTCTTAACACCATGTCATTGTTGATAACATAATTTAACTAAGCCTCAGTTGTCACTGGTACTGGCCTACTCTGACACATCAATCACTTTTCAAGGCACTTTTGTGCACTTTATTAAAGGCACTTGATTAACTGTCACTTAACTACCAAGAGCAGTTAGCTAGAAACATTAGTATGAAATATGGTGCTACAAACTTAAATGTAAAGGTCAGGCTGAAAATGAATACTCATGCATAATGTATCTTAAGTGATAAAAGCCATAATGGTTATACAATTTTAATATGGTCAAGCATCTTAAAGGCTTTTTTTCTTGAACTAGGACACTGGTGTCCTTGGGGAAACAGCTTCTTCCTAGGGTATATTCAAGGAAAATGGAAAATCAGTCTTTTCTTTCATGGTTTAATGAAAACTAACAAACCCCAAAACCATCTATCACTGAACAGTGTTCAGACTTCTCTACCCTTCTCAAATTGCTTAAAGACAAACCTATCAGAAATGAAGCAAATGGCTACTCCCAGGACAAGATAAATTAATTAAGGGACATGTAAGAGTACTTGTGATATCCCTGGTGCAGCAGTAGTAGTTTGCTATGCTCCAGCTCAGATTGTCGTTGGGGGGAGCATATTTTGCTACGGTTGAACTAAATCTTACTGAAACAGGTCTTCTAGGGGAGGATAACAAGCTCGTTAACTGATGACTCATACACCCCGCAGCAGAGGCACACCAGGGAGGCCCTGGGCTGGTACTGGCAGTCAGGAATCCTGCTGGTAGGCAGATCTACTGACAAGGCTAAAGCCAAAAGGAAAGCCTTAGAAAGTGGATAATTCAAAACTCAGCTGAGGTTTTCTAACCCCAAGTTTAAATCAGCAACATTTTATGTAAAACCTGTGGCAATGTTCAGCTATCAAAGGAGAAATACAAAATGCTGGCTTAAGGAAAAGAGGAGGACTGGTTCAAGTGTTTGGAAGCAAACATGCCCCCGCTACTTTCAATGAGACTGCAGGCTACACATCTCATGCCTGACAAGAAAACAGTTGATCATAAATGTTTCATTGCCTTTTCTGAGTAAGTTGCTTTATTTTTCCTTTGCTAAGTTGCTACAGTGAGAACTAGGCTATAAAACCAATTAATACTCGTCTACTATTAGGAGGAAAGGCTCACAGTCTGATTTGTCTCAATTCTTTTGAAGGGATGTCCCACTCCACCGAATAATCTGTGGCTCTTGCTTACCTTGGAGCCTTCCTGTGCTTGTATGAGCCTATAGTAAGCAATCTGAGTAACTTTATCAATTGCAAATGGGGAAACTCAAGTTAAAAAATATTAATTAAGAAAATGCATGAAAGTTCTACTGCCATGGAGAAATAACTGGCAAGCACCTGATCTGGAAAGGTACTCTTAGGGCTTAAAATACACTTCCTTAATTGCATGAATAAAGTTAAGGCAAGGGACACATGGTCATTTTCATGTACCCTGTGTTTTTCATAGGGCAAAACAGAGAGGATTTTATTAGGTACAGTATTGCACAATTAAAAAGTAAAGCAGTTGGAAGTTTTTATTAAATCACTGTTAACTGAATAGTCAGCTCTCCAGGGACGAGGAGACTGCTGAAATAAGAAAAAGCAAATAGCTAGAGTGCATTCCCTTTTTCTGCCAGGTTTTGTATCTTGACACTGAAGGCATCTTTCATAAAGATTTGTCTTGYGAGGAACCCGAGAGGATCCAGTGACGCAGCGCTGAGGGACGAGGTGAATTAAAGGTGGCTGCAGTTGTACAAGGATGTGCTGACAGGTGCTACCCCTGCCAGATCTGACAGGCAGGGACAGTGACACCCCGGCACCAGAGGGGTGCACGGCTGTGCTCAGTCACTTCCTTCACCATGAGGCTGTATTTTACACTTCATGCTGTATTTTACATATTGCTTTGTTGCTTCTAAGCTGAATTGCACGGGATGGAAAGCTGCGACGGTATGGCTGTTATGGGCAGGTGTGTAATTCCTACCACAGCCCAGGGGATCATGGCTGTAAATGTCTCTGGTCCTATAAAACATTTCAGTGTTTTAAGCTTGGGTGTGTGGCACTTCCTTTGAAAATGTGTTCATCCTTAAGTTGTCATGAATGCAAATGTCAAGCATTGCTTTTTCACAGTTCACTAAATTCATTTATACAATGAAAATAAACTGTACTGATCTGTCTAAATTTATCTGCAGTTGACTTAACTTCCCATCACAAGGTAGCTATGACCCATCATGCGAATTCATTAAGTCTGCTCCGTGGACCATTTGTGTTTTGGCAAATCAGCTAATGTATTTCCAATTCTTGCKTAAATGGATTACTTCTTTCGAATCCTGCAAGCAATTGTATTCAATATGGTTCATTGGCTCAAATATGCCCATACCCATATTTTAACAACGATAGTATTCACACAGTTCAACACTGACTGTCATAAAAGTAATCTAAGCCCATCCTGTGAAACATGCTGGTTCTCTTAATAGCATGTTTAACCTCAATAAAATAAAAATGTCTTTTTATGTTATGGAACATGCTCTGAAGCACCGTCTAATAACTCAATTAATACATCTTGCTTGTAAGCACTTGGGCAAGACAAATGCTTAGAAGATAAATTTGAAGTGGAATATTATAGAAATAATTTGTTGAAGGACTGATTAGCATTAGAATGATTACATTTTAATTTTTGTCTCAGTAAGATGCTTCTAATACAAATTTTATTGCAACCTTACACTGTTGAGGTTTGTGACAGGTTGTTGCTCTTGGCAACAGTCTTAGTATGTTGTAGAAGGCAACAATGAGAAACTTGTGTTTTCATCTATAAAAATTTCAGTTTTCTCTCAGCATATATTCTTACAAAGTTGATTACAAGTGGATTTTACAGATACAACACATGAATTAGATTGATGTGGATGCATGAAAATATTAGAAACACTATGTTTACATTAGCTACAAAGAACTACAGTATATTGCAATATCACTAATAAGATTAGAAGACAAAAAGTGAGATCAAGACATGCTGGAATTGCAACCTCTAGAAATTAAACACCTGATCTCATAGAAATCCTACTTCAAATCTCCTTACTATTATCAGTGCTCAGGTTAGGCACCAATTAGATGACTGTGGCATGGCATCTGCTCCTAGCTCTCCAATTAGTTTGGTGAGGGATTTATTAAATAGATCAGACTTTCGAGGAACTGACTGGAACTCATCCAGAATCACAACCAATTTGTGCAAATTGTTTAGCTCTTGTCAAGCTGTTTGTCAGAGCTAGCACCTCTATGACACTTCTTTCCTCTTCCTCCTATTCAGCACTTTAATCAATTAGGGAATCCAGAGGCAATTATCAACGCAATGTTGTATAGTGGGAATGCCATTTTAGGTTTGGGATCAACCTCTTGCCTCTATGAATAAGGCTAAGCACAGAAGAGGTAAGTGGGCCACTTAACAGAGAAAGATACTCATCTTTATTCTTGTGTGCATCTTATCTCAAAGGTGACCACTAGAAACCTGTGGGGTTTTTAGCTGATGCACTTTTTGTAATTCTCAACCTCCTCCCCAACCACATCCCCTGCCCTCTCCCCCTCCCCTCTTGATACTTCATCTTTATCCCATTTAGAACATTATCAAAAATAGCCTTATGGGTGGGGTTTACAGGCTTGCTAGCTTGGAAACCCCTTTCAAATCTTCAAAATATGACCTAATCTTTCTGTCTGAAGCACTGGTCTTTGCAAGTGTCTTCTAGTAGAAAAAAGGAACCCCCCTTTTGTCAAAAAGAGATAATAGATGTATTCCTACTTCATCTTGCCTCCTTCCTTGGCAGACCCCAAATGATTGCTCATGATTAAAAATAACTGAAGCTGATCTGCCTGCCAATTTATGGCAGATGAGTTTTCCCTTAAACAGAGTAGAGATCAGATACACGATTTTCTCTACCATATATATCTAATGTTTGTTTTAATAAAGCTAGTAAGTTTTACAGGAAGACATCTCACCTAGAAATTTCTTCTTCTTTTTGTGTGCTGTTTCAGAAGACAGTTATAACATCATCTACCTATGTAACCCTCATGCTTTATTTGGAAAACAGCCAGAGATGCCATTGTAAAAAGAAGAAGTCGAGAAGTTACCAAGGAACATTTTTCTGTTGCCCTCAAGCGAAATATTTCTGACAGATGTAACGGATGTTCAGTGCTTTGACTTTTAGCTTCAATTCTTTTGCAGTCCTTTGTCTCTCAAAGGCTTTTCTTTGAAGACATTCAAGCCTCAGTAAGCACAAATAATAAATAGACAAATAAATAAAATCCCCAAACACCTGACTTATATACACACATCATTTCAGAATTAGTACCAATTATTAGGGAGGAAGTACAATCATTAATCTCACAGGACTGGTGTTCTGGTGAACACCAAGGTATCACTGGAACTGAAACAACTGGAAATCACAACTTTTACAGTTTTTGTATTAATACTATAGCTTAGTGGACTTGCTGTAGTATTTTAAGGTTAACTTGTAGATAAACAAGTTGTGGGATGGGCTGTATGAAGTTTCCAAATATAAAGAGATTTTTTTGTCCTTGGTTGTGCAAATGTTTGAGGTTGGTCAAGACTCTGCTACAGTACCTACATCCAAACTGGAGGAATATGAAAAAGGCATCCCACCAATGTCAAATGCAGTATAGTAAATGTTGTTCTATAAATCTTCCATTAACTCACCTGCTGCAGTCTCTTTGTTTGCAAATAGTTTATTGTCAACTGCTGAACTTATGTCAGAGAACACTTCTTCTTCATCTCTGTCTGCATCAAACTACAAAAAAAAAAAATTGGCAATCAGACACTGCTTACTACTTGGCTGAACATCAACATGTACTTCTCATCCCAAGCCTTCCTCATAGGAAACTTTCTGTTTTTCTGTGTGCTGTCCATTGCTTTAGGCATAATCATTTTAATTTTGACTTTAAGCTAATTTTATAAACCATTTAGAGTATTTTTGATAGCCTGTCAGAAACAGAAGCTGCAGTAAAATTGACTTGTTCTCAGAGAATGAAGTTTCAAAGAGAAAGTAAAACTAGTAATGCACATTACTTCTTCAGTCACTGGATGGTTGAAAAAAATGTCAGCATAGAGACCAGAAATGGGATTACTTTACTGTCACTTCTTTTTGGTGATTAGCATAATTAACTTTTTAAATTTGCAAGTGAAGAACTTGCAGCAACTTCTGAATTGTCTGAAACAAATTTTTGTGACATGTACAATTTCTTCAAGTAGTTGAGCAAACCTCTTAGGAAAGAATAAGTAATTTTGAAAATGCCCTAGTTATAGAAAAGAGAGCTTTCCTCTCTCAATAGCAGAAAGTGTAATGTCTCAGTGATAAATTAATTAAATCAGGAAAGAAAAGCTCCTTTAAAATGGCAAATAATTTCTCACCATTTTAACCTTTTTTTTCATTCATTCTATCTTTTGCCTGAATTCTGATGCTGATTCTCCAAAGTTTTTTCTAGGCTCTGTCTGACAGGTTCTTTTTATGGCCAGGTGACATGCTTGCCAGTGGGTTTTTAATTTTCCTCATTGTATTTATCAATATTTCCTTATGTATTTATTGTATTTTTCTTCATTTATTTAGATCATCACTTATTGAGATAGATGAGCCTACTATAAATATCAATACATGGAGTTTTCTGACTGGTTCTTGGAATGAAGTTTGTGGTTGTGACCCTGAGGACCACTCAGAAGTTCATCCTGCAGCAGTCACCCATCTGTCTGGGCAGACATTTATCTAATCTCGAGAAATTCTTTTGCCATTTAGTGTTTGCCATAACTCAAAGCATTTTTTTTTAAATTTCTAAAGCAGAAATTTGTGTTTACCTATTAGAGGGATTACATTTTAACTTGTGTCAAAACCAAGGCTTGTGGAAGAACAGGTCTTAAGTAAAGCTGCTGGGCTACTGTCGCGCAATTTATTATCGATATACAAAGAGCAGCTTTGGAACGTCCATGTTGATAAGAAAAGAGTGCTCCTAAGATATGCTGGGGAAGACATATATCATGTTTGTGGGTATATGTATGCATAAAACCCAATAAATTGTAATCAGGTTGAGTCTGATCATTAATGTATAGGTCACACCACACTTGGAGAGATGACAGGCTTGCTTTCTCATTAGTAGCATTCCTCTGAATAATCCAGTTCACCGTGAAAAAAAACCATGATCAATCTCAAAACGTTCTGAAGGTTCCAAGAATTTGAAACATCAACTTCCCTCTTCAAAGAACACCAGCTGTGCTCCAGCACTCCGAAAAATCTGGGCTTTATAATGAAAGCCTATATTGTCACCCAAAGAAAACCAATTATTTGAAGCTTGCACATGAATTCAGTTTTTTCCTCACAAAATGAGAATTGTAGTACCCTGAGCCACAGAAAGGCAAGGTAACTTCCATGGAGAAATTATTTTTGAAAGAAACCAAGTAACCTTGTGAGTTCTGTACTTCACTGAATTGCTAAATATTTTAAAATTAAATCCTTTGATAATTATTGGAAGCTTGAATAAAATATAAAAGGTACTCAAACAACCCTGCTCACAAAGAACAAACAGCAGTAACACTTGTATTTTTAGCAGAACCTGTCTAAATCAACAGGTTGCTTTCCTTACTGAAAACAAATCCCTACTTGCTTCAAAACATATCTCTTTGCAACTAAGTAATCTAGGGGTATCTTTACGGATGTCTCAGTTTAATTATAGTCAAGGCCTGTGTTTTATAGAAGTGTAATTTTATTAAACATTAACTGTATTGTTATCTGAATTGATACAGTCTTTACCAGTGATGCAGGAAGAAGCAAAGTGTTTCTTCCCTGTGTGGTCAAAGGGGTTTGAGGTCTGAACTCACCCTGCAGTGTTTCCCTCCATGAGGCACTAATGGTGCTTTTGTACTATGCCATCTCTGCTTAGCTGAGGCAGCAAAAGGTTAGGGAGGACCTCAGAGGACAAGAGCATCACATTTCTTTAAGAAACCTGTCTAAAGCTGAGCCAAGAAAGTTTCACAAACCTTTCTGAAGTAGGTTTGGGGACTATGCGTGGGTTTATTATTATTTTTTTTAATAAATAATGACTGGCTTAATGATGAATTTTCTGGAATGTTTATTCCATTTTCACACAAACATTGTTTAACTGCAGAATTTGACACTGGCACGGTGTTATATAAAAATGATGAAAAATATTTTCTAGATCTTCTGCATTGTAAATAATTGCCCTAGGGAATGCAGGTGGTTGTTGCTGCTCTCAGAGAGAAAATGATTACTGTTTCTAAATAAGCACCCAACAAATCCCAGCCAACCGAAGGAGCTTCACAGAAAAATTGTCTGTTAGTGAACATTGCAAATCTCACTGGTCCATGATGATAAATGGAGGTTTGGTAATACCACGTATAGAGTCAAAGAAAAAGTGCACAGCTTTTTCCTCACATCTGTCAGGGGACAAACATCAAGGAAACTGAAATTAACTAGAATTTTGGGTGAGGGTGACGTCATTCAGCCTGGCACTGCCCCCTATGGACTGAGTCACCCCAATGAAACTGCTAGGTTTTGCAGGAGGTTTATCCAAAACATTCCCAAAATAGGGGGAGATCACACTAGCCTTTCAAACTGGAGTACAGGAAAACTAGAAAGAAATCTGGTTGCAGCAGATTTGCACGGAATTCTTGTTTGTGCAGCTTGAAATAAAGTTAGAAATGGAGAAAGCATAAAACGCCCCCGAAGCAAACTGGTAGTTAAATAACATTTACAACAGTACATGAAAATGTCCTCCATTTTAGGACATGACAGATGTCAATTAAAAGAAAATAAGCCATGTCCAAATTAAAATAACAACACTGGACTAACTACTCTATGGCAATATTCCTATCCACCTCATGCTCTGTTTCCTCTCTTTGCAGGCAAAGACTGCAACCTGTACATGTCTGAATGTTTCCTCAGTCACTGAAACACGTATTTTCACTGGAAGAAATGCCCAAAATATGGTACATTTTAAGGTACAGGTGATCTGATTATCATTATCAACTTGCTTGCATGAGGTAGTTTTCATATGAGCTCTTGGGTGTGCCTCAGTAGGAAGTTACTTGTCACTGCTCTTCAAGAACACAACTGAGTATGAAATGCCAGGCCTCTCACCATTGCAGTCAATGCTGGTTAGGAAAAAAAGCCCAACAGAACTGCTTGGAGTTGTTCTTTTAAATCACATCCTCAGGTATGGCCCTTTCAGTGGTGTCTGACTGATCTGTGGCTTTGGAAAATAAGTCATCAGTCCAAAAAGCATTGGGGATTTTTTTTTCCTAGGCAAAGCAACTTCTGAAGGGAGATTTATAGTGAACAATTAAGTGAACAGGAGTTGGGTTGTGCTGCTTAGTTAGATGGTCTAATGAGATGTATGATCAGGAATGCTGAATGTAAGTCGTGATGTTTGGCAAACATTGTGATGTTTGGCACAGGGGTGAAAGCTCCTGGATGCTCAGTGCACTGCCAGTATCTACAGCTGATAAACTGGAGGGATTTGCAGATAGACTATGAGAATGATCTGTTTTCTGTACCTTTCCAAGGGAAAGAGAAATTTTAGAAATTATTATATCCAGAAGACAAAATTGTAAGATGCAACGATGAAGAGCAAGGGAGACAAATTCAGAATGGAAACAAACAGCAAAATTTATTCTGACATCACTGTCTTTACTGCTTAATTAATCATAATTTGCAAATGATTCCTTATGATTTGAAAATTTTAGATTGTTCATAAAAAGAAAAATATTAATAAATTCAAATTAAAATAGGAATTAATTCAGGGAAGTCTGCAGTCTAAAAATTGCTCTACATAGCCAGACCTGTCACTTCTGGCTTTGTAATTCATTAGCCAGATACATGGAAATGAAACACAATCGTTGTTTAGGAAGTGGACAAATTATCTATATATCCATACATCACCTGCAACTGAGGAATAATTTCTTTTTAAATAAAAAAAGTAGTTTATCAACACAAGAGAGAACATGGCTTCTTGTATCACAGTTTTCCTGTGCTTTTAAAAAAGATACATCGTTTAGCAGCCAGACTACAGCACTGTCCCTTAAGTGTTGGGGTTTTTTGGTTGAAAAGTTGACAATCCTTTTAAAACAAAAGAGATTCATAGGACTGAGCAAGTTATAATGATTTTCAGGTGGCAGTGGCTACAAATGTGACGAGAAGAACACACTGTTACTATTCATACTGATTTAGGCAGGGATTTGCTCCTGAAGAATTGAAAACAAATAAGAACTAGTTTTATTTTACCCTTGGTAATACTAAAGACGAAGTGAGACACACACTCGAGGTATAGGTGCTGCTTTACCATTTTTGGACACCCACTCAGAAATGCCTTCGTTAATATTGTTCCATCCCTAGTCTGCTTCTCTCAATAATTAAACTTGACTTGTGCAGTTACTTCTAGAGAAAGTGGAAAGAGCAAAACTCCAGCAACACGGGGAAACAGTAAAGAAATATGCGAGGAAAAATATATAAGGTAGGATAATAACCATTGGGACAGGGGGTGGGAAAAATTAGTTGAAGCCTTGTATAGGAAAACCAATAAGCAGAGGCACTGAAATGAAGCTGGAATGTGCAGACTGGGAGTTCAGGGAAGGTTTCTCTATTATAAAGTGATTTTAACGATGCACTTACACAAAACCAAAAAACCCTCCAAAACACCATGAAACATGGGTGTGAGGACATACAGGAGAGAGATTTCTCTTTAATCCATTCTCTATTTCTAATATTTTCATTCTTTTATGTCAAATACTCTGAAATCTCAGGTTCATTTTTATATTATATTTTACCACATACAGAAGAAAAACTACAACTGAAATTACATTAGAGCTCACCAATTTTTTTTTTTTAAATTATGCAATTAGCAGAGGTCACAAATTGGTATCAGACAGAAATATAGAAAGAAACTGAACTGGAGATATTAACACCATTATTACAATCCTAAGGAATACTCTGGGTAATCTAAAATAAACCACTTAACACCTTACTTTTTTTACCACAGGAGTTCCGAAGAGGACTCATAAATAATTGCCGTCTCCTCATACGTATATCATTAGTTTCTCAAGTTCCACTTGTCATCTAAGGATCTATTGCTATGAGTGCTACTTGTAAACAAGCATGAGGGTGAATGTTCTCCAGCCCTGAGTGGAGCTGACAGTTCTGTAGCAGCTGCTGGTGGCTTTTGTGTATCCCAAACTCATTTACTCAAAATAGGTGCAATATGAAGCCAATAATTACATGATTTTTGAACACATTAGATGCATAGACAGACTCTTGTATAGTAAGAAAAAAATCAATTTAAACCATCAAATTCAAATAACATCTTCCAGTAACATTAATGAGTACTGAAATGACCCTCAAACAACACGGTTATAACAGAAACTATGAGCTAATTTAAGTGCCTTATACCACAAAATGTGAAAATACAAACGTGCACACTGATGCATGCAGACATTTTCTATTTTTTCTATTTTACTATTCACAGACCCTTTTCTATTAATTTGGCAGAACATAAACAACAAAATTACTACAAAAGACAGGCTTTGGTTTTTTTTGTTCTTAAAGTGGTTTTCTCTAATTTCATGCTAAACTCAAGAATTAGTGCCATGGCACACAAATGTGGAGATCATCTGCCAGTATCCCTCCCTTCACAGTAAAACTGCTAAGCTAGCTCCATACTTGGACTATTGAACAGTGTAACACCAAGGAAATGGTAACTCTCACCTGAAGAAACAATTAACAGTAGCAGTAGTAATAGCCTGTCTTTGTACATTTATGTGGAGTAATAGCTTTTGATAGGTAGAGGGAGAACTTCTGTCTTTAAGCTGTGATCATTTGAGCAACATCCTGACTTATACCAGTTTTCAGCTGATGATAATGAGCGCCTCGGGCAGTGTGGTGGCAAGAGATGATGGGAAAGACACATGCAATTATGGGCCCTTGTAGAGCAGAAAGTAGACAAACTGAAGGAGAGCTGGATTTGACTAGGGGTGAGGGGAGAAATCAATAATTTGGTGGCACAGGGAAAGAAAATTATGAGAAGGCTTGAGAGAATAAAGCAATTCCGTGTTTAATAGGGAGGCTGATGGTGCCACAGAGTGGGTCTGGAATATATACGTTTTTCATAACACTAAGATGCAAAGCCTTTCTGTCTGTGCAGATATTGAAGAGCACTGGTTGGTTAATTTTTTTTCCAAATAAGGATATTCATCTGGATAGCTGGTGACTATTACGTGGAAAGCAAATGTATTGTTCTTTTATTTCCAAAATCAATTTTGTATCGTGTTCTCCATTCCTCAGAGGGGCTCTGAGCTTCCAATGGGCATTATCTTCCACCATATTTGTATCTCTAACTTTTTAAACCTGAAGTCAGTTTAACATAGTCAGTAATAAACAATTCAAAATGTTTCAGGTATTTCTCCACTCTACTATGACCCCTACCATAAATATTCTATTTATGTTGGAAATTGTCGTCAAGAATCAGAACTCAATTAGGCAGCATATGTATTATTTCACATAGCATTTAAAAGGACATGATTTGCATGTGTTTGTTCTGTGTTATCTGACTTGTCAGATAAGTTACTTCTGGAAGTAACTTTTCAAGCTATAAATACAGCAAACATCTCTACATATAAACTCTGTGTGCATATTCACTTTGCAAATCATGCAAAACTTGCACCCTGACATGTGTTACATCTGTTCAGCATCTTCCATAGCAAAGTCAACTATGTCAATTATTTTTGAAGATTAACTGAAACCAAAGAAATGCTTTAGCATATGCACATACAGAGATCTTTTCTACCTTGGAAGCACAAACACTTACTTTTTCTTATTTTAAAAAATATACATTCCACTTCTGGAATAATTTTCACTATGCATTTAATTTCTAAGGAAATTGCTTTTAAAGAGGCAAATGGTATTACAAAGAAACAAAACAGTGGTGTTGAGCATCCAGACAGATCACTTCTGAAGAGCTTGAATGGAAAACTTAATTATGGTTTGAGTTAGGAGGTCCATGATTTATTTGTTACTCTGTTCCTGCAGAACCCAGGAAAACATTCAGCCTGAGGGAGAAATCATCTTACTCTCTACCTCCACTGGGTCTAGAATAAATTGTTTGATTTTTTACTTTAATGCACCTAACCGTAAAGGAAAGGGAAAGACATTACTGATTACAGAGTCAGGTATGGCTCGATGCTTTCCAAATCCTCACACAGCTTTAACAGCCTTAGCCTTAGTATCTTAGCTTGCAAAACATTACATTACCAGAGCTCAGTGATGCTGCAAATTATGAAGCCTTAATGTAAAATTCAGTATTTTGAAACACAGACAAAGGGCAGAGGGGTACAAACAAGTGGCATGAAGCTCAATAACAGCTGTAATTGTCACTTTGCTATATACAGCTCAGTGACATTGCAGAAAGATCTAGAATTACCCAACTCTTTCCCAAATGCCTTTGATTTTCTTTCCAGAGTAATAATGCTTGTCTTCCTGTAGTTTTTCTCCCCTCTTTATCTACGAAGACTTCTGTGGGGCTTGGATGTGTCCTTGTTCTTCAGACTGAACTCTTTAGGAATAAACCAGTTAAGGATCAGTTTCTACAGCACAATTCCCTTATTTCTTCCAGTAGCATATGAGACAAGTACTGGAATGTTCACATTCCCAGAGCATCCAGTTCAGAGAAACAGCTCTGATCACCAATATGTTCAAATAAATGCTTTTCTCAAGACCTTTTTTTTTTGGTAATATTGAGTGCAATAGCACTTTTCAGGCAGAATGAGCCCTCAAACTACATGATATTAATCAGTATGTTTGTGTGTAGAGGGATTTTTCCTGATTAAACTTTTTTAAAAATATATGTTTTCCCCTGCCTGTAGAGCTCCTGGAGCTCTTGTGTCACTGTTCCTTTTGTTTAAAACAAAACCAAATAATTTTCTAGCATCAGCTCCCACAGCATGTATGGATCACAGACTGGCAGCCTGAATAAATATATAGTGACACTGACTTCCCAAAAAGCTCCGTACAAGCAACAACTGTAATTCAAATACAAAAACTAAAAAAGAATTTAGAAAAACTCAGAAATAAAAGACATTTCTTCTTATAAATACTGTTTTCTTCTATTGASAGTTCGCAATTTATTTCAAAGAAAAACACTGATGCTGCTGTCAAATATAGCCAAATACTTCCCTTTCAAGATCAATTGCATTTCTCCTGTTGGCTTTTGTGGAAGATTCTGAATGCAAAATACTAAAATATTGTTGTCTGGTCTTTTACTATTAGATGACTTCCTAACAATTATCACCAAAAATATAATTTTTGCCTATGTATCATCACTATTTTCCAAGGAAGAATGCTACCATCTGAAAGCTAACAAGAAAAGTCCTGAGTTAATTTCAGCTGCAAATGTAGCCAGTTATTAAAGCACGAGAACTAATGACTCAGCTGCAAGAACAAGCATAGGGCATACCATAGGCTTAAACATTAGCTGCTGTGGGTGTTTCACATGCAAAATCTGCATTTAATTCAAGAAATAATGTGACATTTTTAGTCATTTAAGACCTTAGCAACGTAAATAATTTCATCTGCCATAGTTGTATGGAATTTCACGCTGTAAGAACTGGAACGCTTGAAAATTATTGGCTTTTCCATTTTCCTTGGAAGAGAAAAATTTATTTTAATTCCCAGCTACACATTTCCTGTGTATTTAAATAAATTCTGACCCAGGTTAAGCAGAATTTCCAGTGGTGGTCTCTATATTAATAAACTTCATAAATGGCATTGGAATCCTTGATAAGAAGCCCCCCCTTGGTCATCTTGAGCTGAAAAGTTCTAAATTTTCATGGAATAAATTACTTATCTCTAGAAGTAGGACTCGTATCAAACAGGATAATATTCAGCACGTCAGTTTGGGTTCAGGATGGGCTCATAAAGCCAACTTCATATTGCGTTGCCGCAGGAAGGGCATGAATTTGTTTCCTGCAGCAAGGAGTGAGCCACTGCTATTTTAATTTCTCTACCAGAAAGTTCTGATTTTGACATCTGAATTATTGGAGCATGTTGTTTCAGAGCAAAAAGGAGACTACTTGATTTATAAATGAAAGCTGGCAAGCTAAGGAGTTCCCGACAGAAACTATTGCTTTAGTCATCACGGAAGATGACATTCTTGCATCTAGCATGTATTTTTTGGAAACAAATGTGGGACAAAATCCCACATGATTATGTAGGCTGAAAGCATTTCTTAAATATATAAAAAACATGGATGAAGTGGAACTGATTGACATAATTTATTTAACTTTTTTAAAGCTTTTGACAGTATTTTTACCCAGAGGCTATTAAACGAAATATAATTTTAGGGAAGCCCTAATTAATATAATTATTTTAAAAAGCAGGATAAATTTCCAAGAGACATCTTGGCAAAAAGTAATACAGAGAATGACCAATGTATTGATCAGAAAAATGGAAAGTACAAATCAGAAAACTCACCCTCACTATGAATGAAATAGTGAGAAATGAAATCTGAGAAGGGGTAGGGATATGGACAAGAAATGCATGTAATGTGACAATAGCATGTGTGCAGGAGAAGAATGAAAAAAAGACCCAAGAAAGATCAAAAGGAAGCCTCTATAATCTTTCTTTTATTAGAATTTCATAACTTTCCCTCTGGCTGTTTGTTTGAGCTAAGTGTATTACTGAATACCTGAAACTCTAACACTTGGGGTCTAATAGCATAGTATTAATACATAGTTAAAGTATCAATAATTTATTGCAAAAGCAAGCCAAGCAACCTATATTGAGTATTCATATAACATTATCTATAAAAACTGCTGTAACTGACCTTTTTTTCAATTTATGTGGAGAATTAGACCTTTTGATATTCTAAACCAAAATCCACTACTTAGTGACCAGTAACTATTTTATAAGCTGTGGGTTTTCTCTGTATTACAGTAGCTTTGGCTACTGTTCTCCATCACTGCAGCTCCTTCACCATTGCTCCATTTTTCTGCTGGATGAGACACATCGTGGTGTTTCTCACACTATGGTTGTTTTCAGTGTCACCTTGTGAAATGGTAGTCAAAGAAATATCTGTGAAGTTTCCACCTTTCCAGTTGCTCCCTAGCGCTAGTATCCTTTTTTTTTTCTGACCGTTTCAACCCTCGATTACTTTAGCAGAATAAGCTCAATCTTACAGCTGTATAGTGATATTAATTTCTACTGGGATCCTGGCAAACATGGGCAATGAATTACAAAAGTAAATGCATTCAAAGTGTTTGTTTTTGTAATATAAATCAGCTCAAAGTATACAGAAAGTCTACCTCTTTGTGTCAACCTTGCCCAGAGTTGTAGTAACGACCAGAACTCAGTGACTAGAAATAATCGCTATTTAGAAAATTGAGCAACCATATGTTTTTTATTTACCTTAAGATAATGAATGTTTGATTTATGTTTGCCTTTATTATTAAAATTTTACTACTGATAAAAACATTACTAAAACCAGTCATGTTATCCAGAGTGAATGGCATAGGATCTGGCACAATTATGGGCCCTGGAAAACAGCAATTTAGTCTTTAGTTTTAATATATTCAGCAAATGAAAGGAGTTCTAAAAGCAATTTGTAAGGGTAGAATAAGTTTATTATTAAGCTTTGTGATGTTTAGTTTTGATTCATTTGATACTAGGCTTTTACTGCATTTTTTTCAGTTTACAAATCTAATGAAATAAAACACATTCAAGAAATAGAAGATTTTATTTTTGCAGTGAAACTAGTTGAAGTGGAAAAAAGGCAGCGTGAATAAATTGCAATTTTTTTTTGCATACAAAAGGGAGTGGGGGGGATTTTATGTTCCTACTCTCCCACCTGATTTAACCTGTAGTGAGATAGAAAGCTAAATATTTTGAATGTTCCTTTCTCTTTTTATAACTTTTTTGCTTTAATTTTGAATAAAATGACTTGGATAATCTGACAGTAAAAATACATATAATCAAAAAATATTTAAATGGGGTCTCACCGAGCATATCCTAATTAGTAATCACTAATACAATTCCAATTCTCTCATTTTGCATATCATAAATCTTATTAGGTCTTGTAACTCTTAGAGAGTATTATATCAAAGGTAAATTATTTATTTCACTTTAAGGGTCACTATCTTCTCCAATAGGCATGATAAATGTTAAGCAGGAAGTATCAATACTCAATTCATCCAGAAGTGGACGTGATAATTTATAGAACCAACGACAAGATTTGCAGAGTTTTCAAGACAGTTCAGATATGCTAGTTCTTAAAATTAGTTTTCAAAAACTGAAGGTCAAACAATGACTACATTTCATACAGCCATTATTGATTGTTACAAAGGAAACAAAATTTCCTTTAATTTGTACTATAGTGTTCTAGTTCCTAGAAACTTTTGGAAGTCAGTGTCCAAACTTCCAGAGAACTGTAATCTCTTATTTGATTCTATTAGTTCTGAGAGTAATCTATACTAAAAAAGAAGAAAAATAATTTGGAGGCAGATCCTAATTATTTGTAAAGCTTACTCTGCATTAACATTATGCCAAGTGAGCAGGGAACTGACTAAATACAAATACTTCATAAAACAAAAGATCATGTGGACCCTTCTACACTGAATAGAATAGATCCCATTTCCTTTAAAAGCCCTTCCTTGTGTCTTACGATGTTGCTGTCTTCCTCCTGCCTCCAGTGTGGGAAGCAAGAGTCTGCAGAGAGCCCATGAGATGCTGGCTCTGCAAGCGCTTGATTTTGCTTACCAGCTAAATTAACTGATGTGGACTCAACACTCTCCTGCCTCGTGTGATGAGAGCCTTGGTACTTGCCTGTATTTCATTTACAGTAGGTTTCCTACATAGCCTTCTCTTGGACCAGTACAACTTCTGTAAATACATAAATAGTCACTGAAGTCGAGAGTGATGCTCTCTACGTATTTATTCCCATCCCTACTTCAGTGAATAAATTCTGACTAGCTTCTATTCCTGCTTAAGACTTTTTTATTTATCTTTTTTCATCCTCAAGCCAAATCACACACTCAAAAAAGGTTAGATTTAGGCCTTGTTTCATATGCCAAATGTCAGTTATCTTCTAGTAAATCTTTTTCCAAGGCACTTTTTTTTAAAATCAGCAAAGTTCCGCATGGTTGTGCAGTTCATGGAGAAAAAGGGAATCTTGCAGTTTTGTTTGAACTTTGCTCAATGTAAAAAGAGCAACTGTAACCTTTAACTTAAAGAATAATTAATATTTACAAGGTACGTTATCAGATTGGGGTTATAACAAATTGTTGTGCAGCCTTAACAAGAAGCTATGAAATAAATTCTTTCCAAAGTTCCCACTAACATAAGTGGTTGTTAAGCTAAAGGTTTTAGCAGAGACATCTTTCCAAGAAACACTGACATGGTTTCTGTTGCCAAGTGCTGACCCAACCTGTGAGAGAATACCCAGATTTGTTTAACTTATTCTCTACTAAATTTAGTGATTTTTCTGAGGAGTGGTCTCCTGGCTGTAGTTCAAGGGTATAATGAATAGTTCTTAAAACCAAACTTATTTCAGAATTCACATGGCTCCTGACCCTCTTTCTAAAGATCAAGAGATATGAGAGAACATAAAATGCATAAATGAAGAAAAGCCTCTGTTCACAGTACTGGAACTGAGCTCATTTGTGTCTTTCACCCCACGAACAGGGTCAGAGATGAAAGCTAAAGTACCCACAAAACCTTTAACAGCCATTACAGCAGACTGAGGCGACATACAGAGCCTGACAGACAGCAGAGAGAATGTTCTTGTAAAAGAAACAGAAATTATCTGCCTTGGGGTTATGTGAATCTGTATTATGTCGAATCTATACAGTGAAATTCTTGCAGTAAGGTGCAGATACAAAGAGGATTGCTGGATATTTTTTTCAATGTATTAAGGACCAATAAATTTAATAAGCAACTTCACTGAAAACTGTATTGCCCACATTCTAGGTTCTCTTTCAGTAAGGACTCTGCATTTGCAGAGAAGTCTGTTCTTTTCAGCAGAGCAGGCCAAAAAAGCTCAGAAGGCAGGACATGGTAGGCAACTAGTAAAAAGTGTATTTTCAAATTGCCTAATTGGCATCTTGCAGTGGTAGGAGAGGGAGACGACCTTGGCATTAGAAAAACTGTAGTATTACCAAAGTACAATGGATGGTATAATACAAAAAAAGACAAGACCTGGCATGCTAGACAGAGCTGAGGATTTTGAAGTACTGGTATTGAAAACATGAATGTGAGCCTTCAATTTGACATTCTGATTAAAGACAGGAGAAATTCAGCTGGGTACATAATGAAAAAATGTTAAGATTTGCTTAAAACCAATGTAGTTTTAGCAATTTTATTTTTAACCAAATGGATCAGGGGTAACATATGTATGAACAATCGTAGATATAAATAACTGATCGTAACAAGTTACAGTGAAAAGATGCCACATTTTATACATTAAGTTCTTTATTTCTTTTACCATGACTGGTATGACTGACTGTGTTGGCATAAAAAGAGATTAACAGTTGAGAATGGAGACAACAGTTCCTCCTTCACAGAAAATGACAATAATTGTGACTGCAGTGCTTTAGTTATGTCTTGTGAGGCTTCTTTCCCTGTTTTATTATTTAAGTAGATTACTGAATTGCAGAATGTAATATGGTGACAATAAAGTAAACAGATAGTTGTATTCACTGGCCATTAATGAAATAAACTGCAGTACTATATAAGATGAAAAGATACAAATGTTAACCCTGGAAGTAAGAAAGGTGATAACCGAGCAGAAGGATACAGAAACATACATAGTTATAGCAATGACAAACTACAGAAGAGTCACAAGAGGGTCTTTGCCAAGAATTGTAGGTTATGTCTACGCGATAAAAAGCGATGCTGTGCAAAGATGTTCGGGCTAACACTAAATGATGTACCACAGTTATCAGGAAYAAAATAGCCATATTAATGGTTACCTGATGCGTAAGCATCAGTGAATGTAAGGAGCAAGGGTATATTACTTCAGTGAAGTGCCGAGTTAAGACAATAGTGGTGTTTTCCTAATTATGAAGTATTTAATACAGTTCTTCAAAACACTGTTTGGTAGATACTCTTTAGCTGTATTAGAAAAAATAAAAAGTCCTTCAAGTAGCTATCAGAAATGCTCAAAAGGATATTCTGCAGTGGGGAAAACGCCCTAGGGGAAGGCTGTACTTCTCACTTCAGTGCTGTCTAGTGTGGTTTGTTCCCTGAGTCACACAATGGATGAGTAACTTTTCAGCTTTCTCAGTTCTCCACCAACACTGTAGCTGCATCTAACCCTGTTGAGCCTAAATAAGATTCCAGAATGCTGGAGAAAAATGCCAGAAGCCCATAATATTAATGGCATCAGACTTTCTGCTGACAGTTTTGACACTTAAATGGCTTCCATCATTACATTACCTGAGCATTCACAAATCCGAATAAATGTATCTTTATGATGCATTAAAAAATAAGAAAGTGGAATCTTTTAGGTCTCCCCTCTCTTTCATGGTACATCTACAGGAAAGAAGGAACAGGATCAAATGCAGGATGGTACTGGATTATTAGAGGCCAGCTCATGCAGTCTCATTTTGCCCTTTGAATCAAAGTTGAGAATGGTTCATAGCAGAAAAAACATTCAGTTGTCACTTGCATAAGGAAACAGAAAAGTTCACAATAGCTAACAATAGCAACTTAGATGCTCTAAGCAATGACAGCTTCAGGAAATAAGGGTGTTAAATACTGGGATTGTAGAGCACGAGCCACCAGATGTAGCAACATTTTAATAGGACTGTGAGTGTGAGAGCTGAAAGACCATCCTGATGCTACTGAAGTAGCAACTTTCATGAGCTGATAGGCAAATTTTCTCCACCAAATGGTAGCAAAGTGGTTTTGCCATAAAATTAGGAAGTCACTGACTATAAGCTCTTCACAGGGAAGATCCCCCAGTGGCAATCAGAGCTGGAAATCACCAATGGAGCTTTGGGTAAGAAATTGGGAATTTATTGTTTACAGTAATGCAGGGCTGAAATGCAGCTTTGGTTCTTTAGTTGGATGTTCACAAAATCAGGTGTGGTTTAGGATAGGTAAATTTGCTTATGAATGGCAAATATTCCTGATTCAATACAAAAGGTCATCCCAGAGCGGAGATTTTTTCCAAGCTGGTTTCTTAATATATCTCATCTAAATAAGAAAAATTAATCTTCTTTAAGCATCATTTTAACTACAAGAACGAAATTAGAAGCTGCTATTCACCCAAAGGACACAGCTTAATTACCTTAAGATGAACTGTTTAAAATAACTTGAAGAATATTTAGGACATGTTATTTTAAACATCTCTTACAGTTCATTCTTCTGCATGATAACTTGGCTTAATTACTTATCTCAGCTTTAGTTTCAGATCTGTAAAAAAACCCTCTGTTAATTTTAAACATGCATCAGCTTTCACAGTGCCAGAAATGGATAAAATCTGGGATAGTATGGCTGTCAAAACCAGCATTCCCTCTCTCTTTCTGGAGTTCCTAAATCAGTTTGACCCATGCATTCATCACTGCCTAATTCTATAGCCAAACTGGTCAAAGTGTATTTCTTTTTTCCAAGTCATCTACTTCATTCAAGGCACTGGGTGTACAGGAGGCAGGGCAGCTTTCAAAAAGGTGGTATTTATTTAAATTAATCATGCTTCCAAAGTTAGAAAAGAACATCAGTGTTGCACTGATACTATTCACCTCAGCAAAGAATTTCTAGCTTCAAGGTTTCTCTGCATGCTTGCATGTACACAGATGGCAAGTTTCCATGCTTGGTCATTCTCTGGCAGACATCAGTATTCCTGATATACTTGACTTGTTGACATAAATCATAAAATGGGAGGCTGAAAATATTTTGAAGCTTGGAAGTGTTTGTGTGCACATGCTTCTATATATGCACAAATTACTCATCTATCTTTCCCATATAAGATGTGCATATATTTACAAACAGTTTGTTTACACTCATTTCTAGATAAAATTCATTTTACATGTTCTTCAAGATCTCACAAAACAATAACACATAAATAGTGTTGAGACCTGGTGTAAAACCTAGCAGTGATTAGAACATGCATAAACTTTCTCTAGTTCAGCAGTTTTAAAGGAAACAGTTACAAGTTCTTTGTCATAGCCCAGTATTTCTGCAAAAGGGCTATCAAATATAGGAGAGACACAGAGAACCTTAATTTTCAGTAACAGCTTTCTTTGACTGCAGAGCTCTGGTTATTTATTCTAGGCTTCAACTTACCTTTCATTGCTTTGAATCAACAAAAAATGAAAAAGTGATAGTCATTATTTCCCATCCCACCTCTAATTTTCTCCATATAGAAATTTTTTTAATGATTATATAACCATATACATTCATGGAGCCAGATAAAGATTTACCATACAGAAAAACAGAGGAAGACTCCTGAATCTCAAGCAAAACCTCTGGTCTCAAGGTTCCCACAAACAGCTGCCTACATTCCTTGTTTGATTTGAAAATTTCCTAAAACATTGGAGGTTTGCTCCAGATGACATTCAAGACTATCTGGGTTCCTCTTTGCACGCCCATTTGGTCATGCCCAAGAAGCCAGAAGTACCCTGAAGGTCCTGTGTAGTAGTCATGTTAAAAACACACCTAAAATATTCCTGCAAGACTGTGCTCATGGCTGCTGTATTTTTAAAACAACTGAGAGGCATCTGAAAATATTTTGGTGGCACTGGGCCAATCAATAGGAAATCTCAGTTCAGTACCCTCTAGAAAACAAAGCAAGTTCAAATCCACATCTGTGACCTGTGGGAAGAAAGGCCATGCTCAGACACTGATGAGGCTACATTTGAGGGAAACCATTCCTGCCAAGTCTGTATCACTTTGCAGCCAAGGATGCAAGATCCAGGCATCAGATGGCACGTAAATGAGATTCTGAGCCTGAGCGGGGAGGTGAGAGCACACGGGGGAGGTGGTGGCTAACAGTCCCTATTCCTAGCATCACTTCAGGGAAGGAGGAGTGGGATTTTTAAAATTTTCTTTTAACAATTGTTTAATGCAAAAACTGCATGGATGTGAGCAAGTATTGCCACCGTGAAAACAAAGGCATCTACTCATCCTCTGTTCTGCCAAACCAGATGCATGTCCTTCACTGAGGAGAAGATCCTCTGAGCTGGATTCTGGTCTGGGAGACATGCCTGGCAGTGGCTGCCATTAGGACCTGGAGGCAGGGTACGGGTTCCTGTGAAGCCTTTCCGTAACAGTTTGCTATCAATAAAATTTGAATAGACCTTGAGAGTTGCTTAAAGGACATCCACATTTCTCCAAGGATAGGCCCAAGATTAAAGGAAGGATGAGTAAGTTACAAGTCTTTTGGTATCAGCATTCAAAAGCAAACCAATAAAAAGCCCAAACCAACACCTCGAGTTGGGCAGCTGTATGATAACACAGAAACTTGAGAAATAAATTGTAACTGAYGTTTTTGTCAGCATTTTGGTAAGTCACAGCCTTTAGATAAAGTTCATGTCAATGTGCAAGTTCTATAGCAAAACTCCTTTTTTAACCAGAACAAGAGAGAAATTTATATAACACAGTTCCATGGGGAATTTTTCTGTGACAGTTGACAGCCATTAGGCTCGTTTGATGCTTATGAGGGCAGACAGCTACTTCCCTCACCCGCAACTCTTTAACTTCTAAATTTGTGCTCAAAATCCATTTCCAGCTTCAGCTACTTTTTCTGGGTTCTCTTTGCTTCTCTGACTAATATGAATGCCATTTTAATGTTTTCATAAGCATGGTAAATTCCCTAAAAGGACAAGTGGAACAATGAAGATATCAGAGAAATACGCATTTCATGGATGCCACAAGGATGCTGTCCTGTTCTGGCTGTTTAAATAAGGACCAGAGCCTTCTTTTGATGTTTAGTATTTTTGTCTCACTAAAGCCAGTCTTTTTTTCCCCCCCCCTAAATGCACACAGGCTTACTAATGTAACAAGGTTGACACTGCAGCTCTAAGCTTATGTAGAGTCATTATCAATAAGGCAGACTGGACCTAATCTTGTCTCCAGTAAGAGAAACTTCCACTGTTATGACGATGAGCTCTGTAAACTTCTTTTCTGTCTAGACCAAGGAATATGTTCTACAAAGAACAGCTAAGCTCTCTGAGAGAGGCTTTAATAACTGTTGATCAAAAGATTTTTTTAACCCAGTGATCTCCTCTCCAATGACTATACCACTATCTATATGGATTACAGTGCACATAAACTAGAGGACAGAAGTTCAGAACAGTTCAGAACAGAAGTTCTCTGCAAAACATTAGAGTACTTGAAGTCACCCAGGTACTTACATGTTCTCCCTCTTATAATTTAATCTAACTAAAATCTTCTCCCTGCCAGGTAATTTGTGTGTTAGTTATTGTCTAGGTAAACAATACATAATGTTTTAATATTTGTTAAAAGTTACTGAAACAATAAATGCCAGCATATGCATCTATATACATACTCCCTGTCCAGTATTGGGTTACTATAGTCTTGATACCTTCTGAATGCAAATTTGAGGTAAGTAAGGTTCTGATTTAGGTCAGGTTAGACTACTGACAGATTGCTAAAACGAATTTTAAACACAGACTGTGTGTTCATGAAAATATCAACTATTTACTTCTGTTAATTATAATGAAGTTTACAAATAATTATTCCAAAGAGGGAGTTTTTCAGAAAGGACAGAGTTGTATCTTCCTATTTCTTAGAAGTACTGTAGGTGAGGGCCTCAGTTCTTTCTTTAAAAACAGAAACCAGGATCAGACTTAGAGCAGGTGCACCATGCACAGACTGAGAACATAAAGCATACAGAGCACCAAACAAGAACAACCTGGGTACTGTAGAAAATTATCAATGATGTGAAAATAAAGATGAAGGGAAAGAATTACACCTAAGCAACCTAACCAATAAGATCTGAAATGAAGAATGTGGCTTTTAATTCTATTAACCAAAGTATGTTAAAATCAGTATGAAATAACTGTTGGAGCACGAAAACGAATGTTCTTTGGGAATTTAGATTTTTTTCTTGCTCATAAGGTGTCTAACAGTAGATTATAGTTATATTATATGTAATGGCTGCTTATTAATCATATTTAGTTATATTCCATTAATTTTTTCTCCTCTGTTTTGGTCCGTTATTGGTGAAGAACAACATATTTAAGTAGATGTATAAAATTTGAGTTGTGATTCCAAAATTATAACACTCCATAAGACAAATGGTCCTGCTTCTCTCCCCTGAGTAGAATCCCGATTCTGGCTAGAAGTGTCTGAGATTAAGAGTTCTGGGTAGCAGTGACAAGGTACAGGTAGGGATTTAAGAAAAATGTAAATCTTTTTATTTCCTCCTAGACAATGTTGACCTTGTCTGACCTTGACTCAAGGATTCACTCCTCTAGGAATTCAGCTACTGTAATTCTATTTTATGCTGTTCTAGTTCTTACACTGCTCTTATCTGCATAGTATTTCAGTGTCTTCCAGGCTCAGCATTATAAGCAGCAGGATAAATGCTATTTTCTTTCTTTCTTCCTGCTTCTGTAGGGAAATAGCATGCACAAGTGCAGTATTTTCTGTATATGCTGTTTCCTTGTAATATAATGTTCACATGCCATGTTGCCACTTCCATACCCATCATAAACATCTGCTTTCCTCAAAAAGAAAATAGGATATCTAAGGTGAACATTGCAATTTTAATTATCTTTAGAACTCTCAAGAAAGAGAGTTTAAAAAGTAGAAGAAATCTCAATAGGAAAAAATCTTCTGTTGTACAGGTCTCATCACAGAAATGCAATTCTCTCCAGATGCCCCACATGCTTTATGCACAAAGGCACATTTTTCCTGAAGAGCTAAGTATGCATTCTGTAGAAGGAGCATTTGTAAAGGCTATAGAAACATCAAAAAATACACACTTCTTCAATAATAAAGAAAAACTTGCAAGAATTCTAGTCCTCTCATCCTTAAAAACAGAGTTAATCAAAATCCTAAACCAGAACACATACTCTCTGGAGAAGCTAATGTAATAATTCCCTGAGATTTTAATTTTGAAGTTCGGAAAGATGCTGAAGTACATCATTAAGGCTACTAATATCAATTGATGACTTTGCAATTAAGGATGCTTTGACCTGTCACGAGTCTGACCAGCACACAGAATCAGTCACACTTGCTGTGAGGAGACCATACCAATGTGAGCTACACAGGTTACTCAGGCTATCAAAAGAAACAGAATAGGCCATCTGTGCTCTCATACCGTATGTGCTACCAAGCTCTGTGTGTTATTACAACCAGATACAGTCTGTAACTTGGAACATGCCAATAATTGAACTGCTGTCAACTGCTCAATGAATTTGTTGTCTTCATTAAACACTTAAGTAACCATGGTATTAACCTAAAACAGAATTTGACTCATCTAGCTGGTCTTAAAGCAAAAGATATAAGAAGCCAAGTATAGCCACAACAATTAAGGTTTCAGAGGTATATACTAAAGGACTTACTGTGATGATCAGCCCTTTTTCCTGGAAATATTTAACCAATGGGACTGCATTCTGCTTGAAATTCATTAGTCTTCTTTGAGTGGCTTTCAGGTTATCATCAGGTCTGCCTTGCTGTTCCGCACGCTTCAGTAACCTTTCTTTCAGCCTTTGACTGGAACATGCCAGAAACACCACCAAATCTGGGGTACAGATCTGTGGAAAGAGCAATTCAAGAAGTCTCATTAAGCTGATTATCCAGCACTACAGTACTCAGCAATTCCATTATTATGTGAGGCTCAGATATGCTACATTTGGAACTTGACGTAGTCATAAATTTTCCGTTTGTTTTTTAAGGGAAATCTGTAGGCTTAAGGAGGTCTTGTTGATCTTATGTGGAGGTTAGTCAACTTGTTTCACCTGAAATGTCAGGAAAAAATGTAATGAAAAAATTTCACCTCACAGCAGAAACCTTGTCTAGACCATGTTCATTATTTGCATTACCAGAAGGCTCCCCTAGCTAAATTTTTTTAAAAGAGCAAAATACAAATGTCTCATACGCTGCAGGAAAATGGTTGCATGTTTTCCATCTGAAAACTCTGTAAGTAAGGTGGTATTTAAAATCTAGCAGCTGCTATGAAGGTCACTGATGGCTAGGACCAGGTGAAAACAGACCTCCTCCAAGAACCACAGCTTCTTATACACTTTCTCTATTTCTCTGAATGCCACTAAAGATTCAGTGCACTTTTCAAGAGGCTGGGTGTGGCAGCTAAAAGGACTTTAATTTCTCTTATCCTTTTTTATCTGTGTGGTGAGCACTGGTTTTTGTCACACCCATCCCTGTACTACAGTTCAGGAAGTAAAGCCTTATGGCAATGAAGAAAAAAGTAATTTTTGAAGTCTAGCTCTTTCCCTGTTAAATCTTCTTTATAAGTTGCTATCAAACAGTTAAATAAGAGATACCTCCGGTGCTTGATGGGGGAAAGCAATGACAAACCCAGTTTCTGAGGAATACTGCTAAATGTTCACAGGCAATCTTCAGAAGTCACTAATATTTAGTACATGTGGTGAAAAAAACAGAAGTCATAGAATATCTACACATTTTTTAAATACCTCCAGGGATGGTGACTCAACAATTTCCCTGTTCCAATGCTTAACAATGCTTTCTACAAAGAAATTTTTTCTAATATTCAATCTAAGCCTCCCCTGGTACAACCTGAGGGTGTTCCCTCTCACCCTCAAGTCACTCAGACACCTGAACTTGCACGATTTTAAAAATGGGGCTACAAATGTATAGTAATTTTATTAATAAGATCTGATTTTGTTCTTTCCTCCACCTGTCTGCTGCAAAGAAATCTGCTTCTCTTTAAAGATTTCACTAGCTTAGTGTTACCTTTTAAAACACACTAGAATTCTCTGTAAGAAGTATTTAAGATAAAAACAAACTGTTCAAGTTTCTATCTGATTACAGGTTAGAAAGGGTTTATTTGTTCTCACATACAAGCACAGTCATTTTTGCTCTTCACTTACCTGAAAAAGAAAAGTTCATACTTTAATTAATATTAGTAATAACACTGGCTTCCTATTCTAGAAATGACATAATCTAGTTACAATGCAAATGATGGTGAATGCTCAAGAATGCTAACCAGACATTTTTCTCATGATGTTGTCTATCTATAGAATAATTTTGTCTTTGTTCAGCTTGATACAATGTAAATTTGATAGTCAAATTTGAGCTATACACAAGTATCACTAAAACATCTACATGTATTCTAACTACTACTGTGTAAAGAATAACTGATTTATATCTTTATGTTAATTATATAGTTGTTATAATATATTTTTATTGAGGGCCAGAAACAAACCAATGAAGCTTCTGAATTCTCAGTCTATCTAGGTCCCTCTACCCAAGGATGTTAAATTGCATAAAGACAACCGTATTTCTAGACTGAACAGACAAAACTTCCCATGTGGACAATCTGGAAAATTAATAACCAAGTTTAAAAAAAAAAATCCCATCTAGCTGATTTTCTGTCATGTGAGGGAATACAACATGAAGTGTGGTCTGGCCTTTCTTACTGGCAGTCTGAGTACAAAAAGGTTCTTAGGAAGTCAAAGGCAATTAATAGAACTTTTCCAGCCTGAGGTGATGGTCATTAGCCTTTACAAATGAGGTCTCCAACAGAGTAGTATATGGATATGAGGAAGCAGAAAGAGGTGAAAAAGCAGAGCCATTTTCAAACAATAAAGGACAGTCTGAAAAGCAGCACTAGCAAGAAAGATGGTGGCCGCTTTATCATTACAGAAAATTAAATAGGATTTTAGAGAAAATCAAATTATTTTTTACACACATTGTGGATGATTGGAGACATGAGCACACAAACTACAAAGATAATACTTCTGGTAATTATTTATGAGTATCTATTAGATTTTAAAACAATTAACCTTATAACCTCTTTTTTTTAAATAAGTGCCAGTGGGAGAGCAGCTCTCTCCTTCCTCTATCACAAGTACCTCAATGTCAATAAAACCAGAGTAACTTTCCCCTCCCTTTTCAGACTACTGTAAACAGATAGAGTTATTCTGTCCTTTCCTGGACTGAATTAATTATGACAGTTAATTTTACTACCACGTAATAGCTTTAAGGCACATAATTAGTCACATGAAAGACTATGAAAGTAAGTTTCTGCGTTAGACTTTCATGCAATATGGACATTATTAAAAGTAACTCAGTTAAATTAAGCTTGCTTCACTAGTAATAGAAGAATAATGAGGAATTTGGGAATTCAAAGAGCATAAAAAACCCAAATTATGACACAGATAGATTCTGAAAGAAAACGCTACAGATTTCAAAGCCAGTTAGGTCATGGAACACTCTCTGATGAAAGGGAATGGCTGATGCACCTTGCAGCAGACCGAGCACAGAGGCATCTCAAGTGCCCGTGTGGATATCCAGCTGATTGAAGCTTCCTAACATACATTACACAAGGACTCCGAAATTACAACTGTCAATCAGAGATCTGGTAAAGTGGAGGACAAAAGGAGTTTATTCAAGTGAGTAGTTTTACTTAGTATTTCCATCCCTGTGTATCCTAATAATAGCGGCAGAAAGATGGTAAGAAAACTTCAGATGCTCCAAGCTGTAGCTGGCCTTCTCTCTTTCAACTCTCAGTGCTTTGGGACTGCACCTACTCAGGCTGTGAAGTCATACCAGACCTCCTCAAGCATAGGACTTGAGCTTTTGTGTATCACAAGACTCAACAGATAGCATCAAATCTTACAGAGAGTACTTAGAATAAACAGATCACTCGTGAAATTATCAGCCCTTAAAGGAAAAAGAGGCAGGAAACCAAGACGGTCTCCTTCTGTCTCACACAAACATGAGAGTGCAGCTTTCCACAGCCAATCTCAGTTCTGTAAAGAAACTGTGGCTGAGTAAGTGCAGCCGCACAGGAAGGGAAGGATCTGAATGCCTCCATGACTCCACCAGGTGCGCAAGTTCTCATCTGCTTTTAGTTCCCACGAACAGCACGGGCTGCAGAAGTCCCTTACTGTTTAAGAAAATGGGAAAGCATGCCCTGGGTCCAATGTCTTTCTGTTTTCCTAATTGTAAAATGAGGATAATAACAAGGTATGACTTGGACAATTCATTAATTAGGTTTAATTATTTCCTTTTGCTTTTGAAAATGGAAAGTTCTCTACAGGAGTTGAGTACTTTTGTTGTTCTCAATTTTTTTACAAGTAACAGGCAACAATACAAAAGACACTACCAGAATCCCTGGAACTAAAACTACTGTTTTTTTGACACTGTGGGTTTTCTAATTTGAAATATATTTCACTCACAGAAATAAAATGTCAATGAAAAAAATATTTTAAAATTCTCAGTTCAAGAAGCCTAGTTTCAAATGAAGTACTCTCTGAAAGATTTTCTGAAGTGTAAAAAAAAAGGTAATTCAAGCATCTTTGAGGTAGGAATACAAAGCAGATTCTGATTATGTGATGTCTCTGATTTCAACTTTTAACTTCAGAATATGCATCTTTATAATCAGAAAGGAGCTGAAAATCATTTAATAAACACCCAAAGATGCACAGCAGGGTAACATCTCTCCTGTATCCATAGGCATAAAGACCTATAACTTAATTTTAATATTATTATTTCTCCTACATGCATTTACAACCTTCAGGATACACCCTTGAAATGCTATTGATATTTCACTCCTGTTTTCATGAACTACTCTGCTTCCACTTACCTCAACTGTACCTGCCTGCAAGACATGCTTATAAATACTTTTAGTTGGAATATAACAGGGTAGTCTGAATATATGGACATCTGGGATTATTTCTCTAGAAACATATCTATTCTCCTATGTAAATATGAGTACAAATTGCTTTTTTTCTAACAAAGGAGAAGTTTTTATATGACTCGTTTGAAAAGAAAACTATTTTTCAAACTCAGAACTAAGTGTTGAGTTCTTTGGCTAGGGAATAAGTTTTGTTCTGAGACTCAGCTTGTAGGAAAGGTGTACAGAACCAACACAGACAGAAGAACTGGATTCCTTCATGCTGATTTCCCACAGTACACACAGCTTGTGCTGAACGCAGAGGATTTTATTCATGTCCAGAAATGCATGTGAGTTAGGACCGTGGGGTTCAGGGGAGTGAATTTGACTGCTTAGTAACTGGAACTCAGCCGAAGGGATAATCTTTGCCTATGGGAACAGACAGGTTTCTGGTTATCCATTTTAAATGACATGAAGAGCATATGACATCAACTCAGAATAAAACTGGTGGGTACATCCTCTCACTTTTTAGAATAATGTTTACTAGTAAGTAAATCCTACTCTCTTTGGGTCTGAATCTCCTTCCTAAACTGAAACCAGGAGTAAATTGAGAGTAATTCTATGCAAGTTGATGGTGTTACTGACATTAAGCAGTATAAATGGGAAGATGCTCTCTTTTCTCTGGGGATATTTTCTACATCTCCTCTTGTTAGTGAGCATAGTGTGGCTGTTTGCTAGAAATTAGATGATTACACTCTCTCTCATTATTCCCCATTAGGCAAAAGATAAAAATGCTCTGTTTCTTAATTCCTGGTATGTTCCACTAGATACTCCTGAGAAAACAGACAGCTCAGGAACAACTGCCATTAATTTAACAGTGCATTTTATTCTTGTTGGTAAAGGTTACTAGCAAGCTAGTTTATGTCCTTTGTATGTGTGCTCTTTTAATTACTAGTTTTCTTTTTATAGTTCCATCTTTGCTGGGTTACTAGACTGTTTGCATAGTTTTTTCTTGTTTTAGAAATGCAAAATCGTGAATCATGTTGTCAAAGAATGATTCCTGCTGATAGAGTTTCTTCTGGTAACTGCTTTTGAACCATATTCACACTGCCCAAAAAATAAATTTCCAGCAAATTTTCTGTAGTATGTAATTAGGCAGACTGGTGTCTTTGGGGAGAACTGACTCAGATTTTCACCCGTGTAGGGCAGCTAACTAATAAAAATCCCTATCTGTAAACACTAATGCTAGTGATACAGAGGAAGGTCTGAGCAGACCTCTGGTTCAGAACTGCTCAGCAGGCACCTCCACCCACTCTGAATTCAGAACATCAGGTCCTGTCCTGAGGATGAGCAATGGATGAGCTCTCCTTTGGCTAGCCTGGCTAGCAGAGAAGAGACCTTGTCCAGAAAAACTGGAAACCTGAGGCCTAGGGTAACCCAGCAGAAAATTTGAACTACTGCTTGTCTCTCTCTGGAGAATGCTCCAGCTTCCAGGGGAGAAGAAAATGGTAAGACCATTCCACAGGCTTCCTGGTCTGGCTTGGCTTTAAGAAAGCAATGTAAAACTCACAGAGCCAAAGACAGTGAACAAGAGGAACCACAGCAAAGCAAACTGCTGATGTGGAAGTCTTCCCACTCCTCATACATATCACTGGGTACATATTCAGTACGGGAATTGTACCTGGATCAATGAAGTAGAGACTGGGGAGAAGGGAGATAGAAGTTTAGGAGGAGATGAAATAAAGAAGACACATTGGCCACGATACAGAAAAAATACCTCTACCAGAACAAAAACCTATTGCAAAAAGCAGGTCCTTTCCCCTTAAGAAGATTCACAACAAGGTTGCATTCATTTCCCCAGCTGTTCTGGAGCCCGCACTCTTGGCCAGGGATGGCAGGTTTTCTGTGAGAAGCTCTTTGCAGAGCTGCAGCTGGGCAGTCAGACCATCAGTCAGCTGGCCACAAATATCCGTGTCAAACTCTTTGGGGACTGCAGGCATTGTTTCTGCTTGGAGGTTTAAGTATCAGCTTTGGAGCTATAGTACTGCTGTCCTCAGCCTGGGAAAGCGCCAAGTCAGTTCTTCTCAGCATCTGATATTGTGCCACCTACACGGTTCTACTTTATGACAATTATTCTCATAATGATTTTTCTAAGGAATATATCTGCGAGTTAAAAATTAACTCAAATTACAGCCAAAATGACTAGTTATTCATTGGAGGTGTAGTGCATTTATAAATATTCCTAAGGCATTTTAAACAAAGAATCAAATAAAATTTATTGCCTCTGTTTATTATTTAAATTAAGATTTGACTCAAATATAGTCTTGTCACCCAGGCCTATATGTCAATAAAAGACAAAAAATATATTTTTAAATAATTTCTACAAAAATATTTTTTCTCTTTTGCCAGCTAATTAAATTATATCAATTAATGAATAGCCATTGATTCTAATACATGTTCTACATTTATTTCACTATTAAAAAAATTACAGTTAATATATTGTAAGCAAACTACATCTATATTTACTCTATTGAAACTAACAAGGAAAGAAAGTTACACATGAATGACTGAAAGTGGAGGAAAAAACCAAACCAAAGCAGTAATTGAAATTAACTGTAAAATACAGTTAATTGTTTCTCCCAGGAAGGGTAAAATCCATGTGAGAGATTACACAGAAAGTCAAACTGCAGTTTCTTCACAAGCCATTTGAGTTCAACACACCAGTCAGAGGTATTTCATTCCAGCGTTGCAGGAGAGGTAGGTATTTAACATGCTTCAGCATGCTGGGACTGTAGGTGACTAGCTGAATTTCAAGCTGACAGGTTAATGGTAAATAAACAATCTTCTCCTTGGCATTTTCAAATGTGTCCTTGAAATCTAAACACCTTTCTACTATTTGCACTCAGCAGAGATCATGGATGCCTTAGAAATTTGTGGTTTAGGATAGCTTTATGCCTAGGCTCAAACCGAAACGGTAAATACATCAGTATTAAATCTGCACTGCTATGCAGAAGGATTTCAAACTGAGCAAAATGTAGAAATTATCATATATTTAAAAGAAATATATAAACTGGAAGTTCTACTTGATTTTAAGACATTAAAATTCATGTTTTCATTTTTTCTCCACAACTATGATTGCTTGGAACTTCATTGCTTTATTAAAAGTACTCCTATCAAAAGTATTGGCAGTATTGACTCTGCTCTCTGGAATTAAAAAAATGAGAGGACCAGGATTTGGCAACAATCCGAGACTTCCAATGAGAGAATTTACTTATTAAGCTCAGTTTTCAAAGAGAAAAATACAGGACTTATTTCAACTTAGAATAAAAGTTCAAAGAAAACTGAGCTAAAGAACTGCAGTGCTCCTGGCTGAGTTCTCCCAGGCTGCAAGAAGGCTGCCATGAGTCACTGAGCATTAAGAAATGAAGGTGGTGTAAGGAAGTGACCAGAATGGCCAATGTGGTGCTGGTTCATAAGCAATGCTGAAAATCTGAAAACATCATTGATGCCATCTGAAAGACTTCTTTCCTGCTCAAAAGATACGGATGACAGGAACAGTGTTATTAACAAAACTCAATAAAAAAGAAGAGGAAAGAGCTTAAATTCAAATGTAATATTCCTGTGATGGGTAAAGAGCTTTCTAACACACATATTCCAGATTGACATTATTTCTTAGAAGCAGTGTTTGTTACTTCTGGTTTCTAGATATGACCAGAAAGAGAAATACTGTGCATGCTGCAAATGATACATTGCTTTATTTTAGGCACTTTAGTCACTGAGATGCAACGTGTTTTAATACAATTCTGCCTAGCAACATGTTGAGAACTTACTGTCCACACAAGAGTCTGGCAACATAATAAGGAAGAAATCATCATCTTTTAGCTATACCTATGTATGGGAATGTTAGCATAAGTTGGTTTGCTTTGACTAGTTTACTAAAAATAACATTTTTTCCCTGAGAAAAGTTCAGCTTCTGGATTAGTCAAAGGGATAAAAATGTGCTGGTAGTACCAAGAGCAATTACAAGCGAAGTTTAACAAGCAGTCGTTATCATCACGTATTTCTATAATAGAATGTTGTGCAGGACAGGTCCTGTTACTACAGTCCAGGCATACTTGTATCCATTTGATTTTTCCAGATGAAGAGATTATGAAGGCTCAGTGTCAAGACTTAGTAACAGTTATATGAGCTGTAAGACCAACGGAATTAATTTAGCATAAATAATTTGTTACATTAAAGATGACTGCAAACACAGCAGTTAGATTTCACCTGTGCTTTCAAGAGAAACCAGGCACCTCAGTTGTCCTTTTCCTTTTCTGCTACACCCCACAAATTATTTTTGGTATTACTACATATATTCTTGGAGTTTGTGTTTGTGTAAACAATGCTAAGGAATTTGTATGTGTTGTACAAATTTTTCTGCTGTCTTCAGGTACATAAGCATGCAATGGTCTCAAAGGGACCAACTGTAAGAATAAGTAGTTGCTCACGACAAAACTAGTGATAGCAATAAGAATTAATTCTTATCCCGAATTTTTTATCAACAGATATCAGAGTTCTACAGGGGRTGTCTTTGTAAGAATAAGGCACATGTACAATTTGACTATTTGAATTTTGTGGGATTTCATCATTTTCTTCAAATGATGTTCCATTGCTTGACAGATCTAATTACAATTGTCTTACTATTTAATCAAAACTTTCTTTGCTGAAATTTCAACTAATTATTTCTCACCTTGTCACTTTTGGCTAATGAGAACAATTCTGTTCTGTTCTTCTACACACTGCTAGAAAGCAAGCTGTAACACTGCTCAGCTGTGGAAAACCCCCTAGCATCTCTAATTGCAGACCTAGACAAATTATCACAACTGTTAATTACTGAATTCTCCACAACTCAATTGCACTTCCCATTGAGGAATCTCTGAGTGCCTGGAAAATGTTAGCATGCTTAATGTAAATAACCTGACATGCCATGGGTGACTGTCAGCCTCATCCTGTGAAGGAAGATCAGTACCATGACTGCTGATAGTCCCTTTTCCTTAACACAAAACCTTCCTACCACCGTGTGTAGCATTATGTCTTACTACATAGAGAATTTTAAAGAAACAACAAGTGTATTTTATTTCTTTAAAACATAAATCCAAGATAAACCACTGAATAKATCTCACTGGAGATGTTGATATAGGATGCTGAATGTTGAAATATGTATATCTCTTGTAAATTTATTTCCATGGTCTCAGATATGTTCATATTACAGATCAGCTGCAAACAAAGATGAAAACGGGGGAGCCTAAACAGACAGCCTATGCTCCTATAAAAGGTCTGTGATTCCTTCTTTCCCATATTTGTTCAGAACAGATAAGATTGAAAGGTGTCCCTCTATGAAGTGCTCTTGGATTTTTTTAGAGAATTAAATAGTGATCCATCTTTCAGGCAGGATCAGGCCTTGAGGAGTATGATTTAGCAAATCCCAACTGACGGAAAATGAAGGAACTCTGAGAGACTATAGTCAAGTGTTGTTTAACTGGTTTTCCTTTGCAGGAAGAGAATCTGAGCCTAGGATAACTTTAAGCACTTCATTCCTGTCACTTCCTCCAGTTTCGTATTTCCCATTCTTTCATTAAACACAACATTAGCACAAAATTATGCCACCAAGAAATGCTCTTAAGTCACACTGGACAAAAAAATGACACAAGGAAATGATCGTTAAGTCTACATTTCTGTTGTTTCACTTCTAAAATAGTCAATCTTCTCCTCTGTTAATTATGAGGAGATATAGCTGGCAGTCACTGCTATTTCCTGTAATAACTATTTTTTCTGTTTCCTTTAATTTCCTCAATTCGGTTTTCTAAATTTTGCCCATAATAATACCTTATAACAGCACACTAATGAAATGCCTCATTAGCTGCTTTGTTTTGTTACTTCTGCCTTGGCAATGCCACTTAGAATTCGAAGTACAGAAACAGTTGTACACCAGCAATTGTGAAGGACTTTGAAACGCTCTGCATGAAGGCACTCTAAGAATGCAGCTCTGAAAGTCCAACCTCTTCTTATGACCATAACTGTTATGTTAGCAGTGCCTGATCAGAAAATGACATCAGATGTTTGTTTTTCCACTGAATTAAACTATTTTTAGATTAGTTTAAAATGCACACATGAAAACAACATGTCAATAGAACTCCAGAATACAGTTTTAGGTGACTAAACCTTAGAATTGTAGTTTAGAATAACCAAAATGACCTAATTTTCTAAAAAAAGAGCATGCTTTCTGGTTTACAAAAACTTGCAAAGCATGGGCAGGTTTTTTTTAATTCGTCTTTTCAATGCACTGTAATAAACTTGATATTAAAAGCATTGTGAAGACATGCATTGCTTTAAGTATGATTCTTTTAATGGCAATTATGTTGAACAAATAGATATGGAAATACAATGTTTTGCCACTTTCTAAATCACTAAGATACAGAAAATACTCACTGTTAGATTTCATGTTTTCTTCTTCATCTTGAGAGGACTTTCCTTACGAGACAAGAGGCTTGGATTATTGGTTATATTATCATGTTGTCTTTTTACAAAATAGTCTGTCTTCAGATGACAGGACATAATATAACATAAATCTTCTGTCAATCTGTAATTATGTACTTGCAAAGATTTAGAGAGCAATGCTCCTTCTTGGAATCTGACTGATGATTTCAACAAGCTAAACTGTTGCAGAGATACGTAAGTTGTTTTAAGAATAAAAACAATCTCTTACTTGGTCCTCAAAGGAGATTGCCTGGGCAACATCTCTGGGAAATCCATCAATCACTATCCCCTCTTCATCAGGGATCTGCATTAATCTCTGCTTTATCTCAGTTATGGTTGTTTCCTTTCACAGAGAAAAGAAGTTAGTTATTTAATATTGTGAAGGAAGTTTTCTTGATGGCACACATAAATACAGCAGGTACAAACCCTTGAAAAGAAATATTAACATAGGAAACACTGTACCTGAGGGGCCAGTTCTCCAGTAGTAATTATTTTGGCAATTAGGCTCCATTTTCTATTGCTGCTTGTGCTGTGGATCTTCTTCCTTAACAATTCACCAACTGATATGTAATTAAATCCATAACGTTCTGCTATTTTCAAACTCTGTGTTCCTTTACCACTTCCTGGGCCACCTGTTGTGAATTATAAGCACAACATTAAATTAACCTTTCATTGAAAGTACCCAATCACACATGAAATCTTTGCTATTGGCACCAATTCTCCAAGTATTATTAGAGTAAATCTTGCAGTTGCATGACCTGTTACCAGACATTAGAAATGTGTCTCATCTACCCGATCATAAACATAACAATTTGTAAAATGAAGTTAAAAAAAATAATATAAATCCACTTGCAAAATAAAAATAAATACTCTTTGAGGCTTGACTTCATTCTAAAGCTGTTCCTGGAATGGAGTTTTTCTTGATCTATAGGAAAGGAACAGACAAATGAACTATTCCCTTCTTGAACTCTATGAATCCAGAGATAGAGCCATATAGTCTGAAGTGTATTCACGTCAGAAAGAATCATTCTTGGTTAAACAAGCCAATTAAATCAACAGACTAGTCATGAATAATGGAACTAATAAAATCTGCTCCTAAACATGCTTGCAAGAGTTTCTGAGGTWTCCTGATTTTAAAATACAAAAATTATTAAATAATCATCTGAGATGTTTCCATAGTGATTTGGTACAAGGACTTTTATTGAACCATGCAATACCAACTTCTGGTATTGATGCTTGAAGCATCTGACAGAGAAGAAATCAGGTTCAGCTTGCTGGACAACTTGAAGAATAAAGAGACCCTTCAATATATATAGCACAGGCTGAATGAGTATCAAAATCACAGAAACAGCTACATTACATAGCAGAGAAGGCTGCAGGGAAGGTCAGCTGGACAGCAGCAGCAGGAATGCATGTAAAACAATCAGACCATGTCTGAACTAAAAGGACATATTATGATGTGATGAACTGAGAATCTGGAATCTAGTATGTAAAACGAGGGAATTGTTCAGATAAAAATAAATATTTACATATAGAAAAGTGTATGTTACTGAACAGTATAACAAAGCAAACCCAAACCAAATGTTTTGGTAATAGTTCTCAATCCTAAATAGCTTAGTTTGAGGAATTATGTGTGAGAACATTGAATTTTATTTCAATAGACAAAGAATTCAGATTTATTAAAAATATACATTTTCGATGAACTTTAACAAATACAGCAACACAATGAAACTAAATATGAATACATTGAGCTTCTTGTTAGTAATCATGTAACTCTTTTTATATTATTATCTGTATTATTCCCATAAAGAGCTTTTAAGCATTTTTATAATCAATACAGTTCTGGCAGCAGGATAAGCTTTACAATATTGTACATGTACTCTTAGGGCACTCTCTGTGTAACCAGGTTCCAACCTGCTCCCCAATATCATTGTCACAGAGCTTTCAGTGTCACCAGCAGTCACTTGGAGCTCTCTGTGCCCCGATGCCGCGATGCTGACACTCCACCTGCCCTTTGGAACTCAGAGCAGGAGCCATTTCAAGAGAATGCACAGAGAAATGTGCCTATTGTTATCCTGTTCCCACACCCTGCCCACAGTTTAGTTATACCCTTGGAGAAAAAAAAAAGGTTTTATCATTATCCAATTAGTTTAAATAATGCTTCTACAAGCATTTATCTGTAACATCCAACTAGTCAACACAGCTACAGATGTTCAGAAAACACACAAGTAAAAAAATGAAAAAAACCCTGCATCTTATCTTGTACACTAAGATCACAACTGAAAAATATTTTTCTCTCATTCAGTTCTCTTGCTGTTTCTGTCATAAAAAGACATAAGTTTCTCTCTTCTTCCAGCAGACTGTGTTAGATTCTACAGCTATTCTTCCATTTCAGTAATTCCGGGTGATCTAGATGGGCTTAGTTTTTTCAGCTTGAACTCTTTCTTTCATAGACAGCTTAGGTATCCTCTTCGATAGAATAAAGAATGTTCCCCTTTTGTAGGTACGCGAGCATCTGATAGTGTAGGAATCATCTTCTCCACTGAAGTGGCTATAAAGCACTTCTGCTCCAGTTCTCCCTGCTCCCTTTCATGCTCAGCCTTCCCCATGGCAAATGCATTTCACCAAACCTTACAAGTTTGAAACAGACTATGTTGCGCCCCAGCAACAATAAAAAGGCAAACCATATATAGGTAATGTGCAGAAAATTAGAAACAGAAAAATCGGCTACAAGGAAAATAGTGCTTGTGGTCCAACAGAGATACAAAAGGTGCCAGAAAAACAGAACTGATACTTGATAAAAGCATAAAATAGCGTGAAAAAACCTGAAACAAATAGATAGACTTCGCACTCGTAGGGAAAGCTTTGCTTTGCCACTAAAGAAAATCAGAAAAAAAAATAGTGTAGCTCAGCACTTCTGTTCTTTCAATTTGAATTGCAATCAGAAAATAACTAAGTACTTGGTTTAATATTCATAAAATCACACATTTTTTCTTTCTCAATCCAAACACATTCCTTTAAAAACTGGGATTATCCATGTACAATCTGAGGGGAAACTTTCAGGTAACAAAATAAGGGAAAAGTGATAGGAAAATATTATTTCCCGCAGCAGATCATAATTTATTGAACTGTGTATCCATTCCTGATTCTTTGATAAATCACACTGAAAAACTGTTCACAAGAAAGGAAAATCAAATCACTTTTGTTTTTTGTTCTTTTCACTTATTCTGAGATACATTATTCAAAAAAAAGCATGATTATTTCACATATTTCTAGAAGATGTCTAGACTAGGGAACACTTGTCGCATCTAAAATTATGTTTGCTAATGGGTTTCAAGTGAAGATTTGTATGGTATGAAAGTGTTACTAAAGCAGATGTTTTAATCTAGTTTTGTCAATGGAAGCTCAAAATTTGAATTTTGCTTATAATGTTGTAAATTCAGAATAAATTCATCTAATAATAAAATTTCTGAAAATACTTTTTACTTTAAAATCTGACTGTAGACTGGATTTAACAAATCAATAGGCAGCTGCCTGCTGACAGCACTATATTTGATCTAGCCTTTACACTTTGATCACAAAAGGAAAGTTTATTTTTTTAATATTACAGCTTAAAAACATACTGAACTAAGGTGCTCATGAAACCAGGTAATTAATATTTTAAGACCTCTAAATTCAAGCTGTATCAACAGAAAAAATGTGTTTCTTAAAAGTATATTAGGAAGCACATTTTTAAACACAATCTCATTTAGTAGTGTTACAATGTCTTAAAAACTTAATTTTTCCAGTCATTCAGATGTGTGCCATCCTGGCTGGTTCCATCTGATTTTTCTAAAATCCAGTCATATACTCACTATGCAGCTTTATAGCTTTATCTTTCACCAGAGGTCTTCTCTGCAAACCCAGAAAAAGAACAAAGCCCCCACCTTTATAAGTGAGTTCTCTTTAGCCCTGGAGCTAGCTRGTTCATTATAAGGATGATAGATTTCATAAAGCAAAGAACTTGTAAAAACCTTTATGGAAGCATTAAAAAGATCTTGGGCTAATGCATTARTAAAGAAAAGTTCACCAAATATGCGAAGCAGAAGACAGGTCTCTAACTTCATTTCAGTCCCTAACAGTGATAGGGACCACAGTGCCACCTGAGCAAGGCAGGATGATTCGTTATCACTAAATAGACATAAATACATTGCTTAACTGATTTTTTGTTGGCATTTTATGCACACTGAAAATATGCAACACATTTTTTGTGTGCAATATCTCTTGAAATGATTAGTATACTTTTATTCATTTTTCTCTTTTATTCAGTTACTCTTTCCAGTATGTGTTTTTATGTGCTTTTTCAATAGAAAGTTGAATTTGGGAGAAATTGTCTTGATACTGTACAAAAATGGACAATAGCCGCTAAGCTACATATAGTATTGTATTTCTATCAGATCACACTGTAATAGATTCAGAGAAACTCAGTGGGAATATAAACCTGAAATAGCCTTTGTGGAATGTTTACAATGTTCCCTATATAAATGGGAGAAAAGAAAAGCTCTGTAAAATCCATGGTCTGTTCACTACATGCTGGTGTTCAAGAATTTCACTTCAAATGCACCTGCACTCAGTTCCAGAGGTGAAAGCCAATCTCTCTTTATCTCACCTAAATCAAACCTTCATTCATCACCCTACTGCAGTTGAGCTACATAGATTTCAATGCATTAAGAGCCTTCTGTGGTCACTGAAAAGGAGCCAGTTATTCTCCTTTATGAAAAGGAGGGTAGCTAATTAATTAAGATGAAAGAAAGGTATGTGCTATTTCTCCATCTAATTGCAATCTTCACATTTCAGCAATACATGGAGAGATTTGCGTGTTGGAATCTGTACTTCTGAAACAAAAGATTAAGAAAATTCAAATGCCTTGAGCAATTGCTTTGGCATACCACAAATACCTAAAAAAATGCCTGGTTTTCTGTTTTCAATCTATTCCAATATCTCGTTTCTGAGAGCTGCTGGATGTAGAGCCGAGAGGACATGCTGTTCCTACTGATCCCACTCTGTAGTACAGAGAAGACATTTCTGTTCCCTTTTACTATGCTACATAGTTATGCAAGCAGTATCTCTTTTTAATATGAATAGACCAAAAATGTAATTCTCCATCACCTGGCACCTGTGCTGTAACTCTTTAAACCATCCAGAGAACCAGAGAATTAAGCCTGGTGGTAAAATTTCTGAAGACAACCATCCAGATGATAAGGAAACTAATTCAAAGAACTTAAAATTCAAGAACAGCATAAAATAATGATTTACACTTAAACTAGAGCTATTTTTTAATAACCTATGCTTGTCTGAGGCTGGAAAGTATGAGTTGCTTAGAAAGGACACTGAAGAGCTCACAAGAGAGAACTTGGGGAGAGAGCACAATTAACTAATGTGAACTGAGTGCTCACTCTCAGTGAAGTTGGAACAGGATTCATTTACCAAATGGACCTAGGGGTTAACTTATCAATGCAATGAACTAGCGACCGTGTATTCTCACTCCAGCTGGACATACCGATCATTTGACAAGGGTCTAAATATACAGGACAAYGGTTCCCTGTCACCTTTTTAAGCTGGCTTAAACAATATTTTTAAATACCCTTTTTTGTGATCAGCTTTGAGTATATCTACGATGGCATTTTAGTTTAATCCAGAGCACGCTTTGGAAGAGCGCTTTGGTTCTCATGGTGCTGCTGCCTTGAAATGCATGAGCCAGGTTTAGTTAAGATGAAATCAAACTGGCAGATGTGCTCCATAAGCAAACCATGAGCTCTCCAGCTGCTAAGGGGCATCCAGTCTACAGAACACAAGTGCAGGTGCACAACCCCTAAAATTCTTACAGTTGGGATGCTATATCCCCAGCACTAACAATTTCACACTCTTAATTGGCCCACACCACTTGCTATGGCAGACGGAAAAATCGTATTTAAATTCATATAGGCATTCAATGTATTTGCAGTACAATCAAAAGGCAAAGTGGGAGAGATAAAATCTTGTCAAAATGACTGCTTTCATACCTATGACAAGGATAATTTTTGGTCGAGGTCTTGCAGGGTCAAATACATCATACTCCTCAATTAGCTCAGCAGTTTCAGAGAGGTCGGTGTCACTTTCTATTGAAAACTGTTGGATTGGGGGCAGTCGGTCATACCGGCGGTATGGGAAGTTAGAATTATCAGGCATCACTGTAAAATAATAAGATACACTGGAAATTGTACAAATAGACAGAAAACCTAAAATCTGTTGTGCACACMGATTTAAATAAGTATCATACATATCATATCTCACAATTTTACACTGTTTGCTGTTGCTATATTAAATATTTCTTGCCTCTAATGGATTTATTAAATCGCAACCATTCAGAGTCAGTTTTCTCTGGTGTTTCTTTACAAGCACATCAGGTTTTCTGTGAACATCAGCCCATAGCACCGAGAGTTCAGCAGTGGCCTCTGAGAAGAAAAGCTTTGTATTGTGCAGATAACCTGTACTATTAAGCAGGACTCTTTTAGTGATACATGTTGTACGCAGAGATAGAGACAGTATTCTTGCTAATTAGTTTAATGAAATGCTGGATGGCAAGGAAAAATAACTATGGCAACTGAAAGATGAGCTAATTACTCTTTGTTAACATTACAAATAAAATCATTACAGGTATTGGTATGACATCTGCTTAGATTTTATGAGAGGCACCTTTTTCTAAGAGTTTATAATTTACATTGTATTTAGTAAATTAGCATATAGCTCCAATGTAAACGAGAAAAACCACGTAGTGTAACTGCACTGAAATAACACTACCACGTCATCCATAAGGACCAACTGAAAATATAAGCCAAGTGCACTGAGTCAGATCTGCCCCTATCTTTGCAAATGTTTTAGGGAGGATACAAGAAATCTCTCCACTGATGCATTAAACATTTACACAGCAAACATCCATCATTTGGCTGGAAAGCGATCACAATTTCCTCTCCTGCCTAGCATCCATTACGGGAGGAGAAAAACAAATGCCAAAAAGCAAGGAAACAGAATTCTTGACTCCTTTGCCTACAGAAAACCAGAATGAGGCATGATCTGCTCTAGAAGTATGTATAAAATAATTCAGTAGTGGATGTAAAACCACATACAGTTGAAGAAATAGAAAAATTTTAAAATTTAATACATTACCATTCCTGAAAAAAGACCTCCTGGATTGTCCTCCATTGAGTGGAGGCAGGGTCTTCTTTTCTGGGCTGACAAAAGTGTCCCATTTCACTTTTTCTGGCCCTCCAAGCTCTTTTACTTTCTGCAAACAGCTTTCCAAATATTCAATTGGGTCATCGGGTTTGTAACACATTAATCCATTCAACAGACTCTGAAATGTAAGACCAGAAATATACACTATAATGATAGATGCCAGGAAAAAACAAGCACCTTTATTTTGCCTTTTTCTTTGCACAGAGAAACACCCCATTCCTTGATATTCAGACTCTCTCTTTCAAGCCAATGTGTAAAAGTGAGGCCTGCAAAAATCAAACGATTTTGGTTTGCCAGTGTCATAAAAATTACTCAGAAAGGAAGCTCATGGCTATGTCTTTATAGTTGTCTGTTTGCACTGAAATAAAACCTGAAAATAGCAAAAAAAAGCTCTACATTTTTCTTAGAACTACCACTGGCAAGTACACGCTGAGCAATGCGTAAGCTAGAGAGCCACAAAATTTACATATTCTTTGTAGTCTTTGACATCACTAAAATGTATCTTTTCCTTAAAGACCAGTGCACCCACAAGTATCTCATCCATATTCTTGTCAACACTTAGACAAGCAATGAAAAAAGGATTTTTAAAACTCACGAGAAATACTCAAGTATCATCTTGATCAGTATTGGGAAAAAAACCCCCGACAACCTCAAAATCCATAGGTACTTCCTGATTTAATTGATCACAAATTCCAAGCCATTAGAAAACCCCTCTCCACAGTATTAATAGTTCATCCATTGTACTCATGAGCTTTGTGGGGAGTGTGAAAGAAGGGCTGCCAGGCCCTCTTCTAACACATTTCCTTGACAAAGTGATACATACATAAGTCATCATCTCACCTCTCCACAAGGCTGCTGCATCCAACCTTCCCTTAACAATAAATGTCTTTCAGGATGATTTCAGTTCCTTTGCGCTTTTCCTAATTTTTGTGTGAATAAACTCGAGGGTCATACTTGGTATTAGTAGTAAAACATAAATAGCTCCAATTCAGGATTTGCTCAGTTGTTATTTACAGTTTATACAGTAACTGTTATTTATACACATTTGAGCTTATAAAATTGGACATAATTTCTATGCATCTGTGCCCTTAATATACTACTTAACTGATCACAGCAATTAGCTGTGTATTTTTGCAGAAGATATGCACCAATTTTTAAAAATCACTAGCTCAAGCTTTGAGCCTCTACAGAAAACCAGTTTTGTCTGCATCTCTTGTTAAACCGTTCACATTCCGTGTAATTAAAACATTAGCATGGTCTGTGTCCTGTAATTTTCAAATACACAGAAATATGTCTAGCTTCAGCACAGACAAGGGAAAATACATATGTATGTGTATTACATACAGATGGCAGGATGTCTGATTCGGGGGGGAAAAAATCCACATTGCACAGAGAAGTAATTATCAGCCATTAGCAGCAGGTAACTTGTAGGAAGCCAAACAAAACCTCACTAAACAGTTGCGGCTTTTTTCTTCCCCCCGACCGAAGCAAGCCGCCCATCGCCCGCATCCGTCGGCGCTCCTTTGCCCCGCGGACACCCAAGTTCGCCGCCCCCCCGGCGGCGGAGGGCGGGCGGCCGCGGCGGCCGCGGCGGGCGGAGGGGCGCGGCCGCGGGGGCTCCGCAGGTGGGCGGCGGGCAGCGCTGCCCCGGCCTCGCGCCGCCAGCGCCCACCCCGGCCCGGGCTGGCGGCAGGCGCTCCGCGGCGCCGCTCCCCGCGCAAGCTACGCGAGCCGCAGCCTCCGCCCGCTCCGTCCTTCCAGCCACCTTCAGCCCTGCCCGCCGCGGGGTCCCGGCGCGGAGCATCCCCCGACGGGGCGGAAAACGCCTCCCCGCTGCGCCTCGCCTACCTCGAAAAGCTGCGGGATCTCCCTGCGGGCCAGATACTCCTTCGCCTCGCCGGCGCTCATTCCGCCGGCCGGGGACGGGGGCGCCGGCGGGGCGGGTGGGCAGCCCGAGCCCCGCGCTCGGCTCGGCGCGGCGGTGCAATGCGGGAGCCTCGGCGAGGCTTCCGCGGGCGGGCGGGCGAGCCGGGGCGGGCGGGAGGAGGGAGGCAGGAGGGAGGCAGCCGCCCGCCTCCCCGTGCCCGCTGCACGGAGGGAGCGAGAGCACGTTTTCCCCCGGCGGGGAGCGAGAGCGTGCGCAGGCTGCCGGGGAAAGTTTCGGGGGGTGCCTGCGGTGAGGCGCCGAGCGGAGGCGGTGGGGGGCCGTGCCTGGCGCCGAGCCGCGGGCAGGCTGCCCCGGCAGCGAGCGGACCGGCTGCGCCGGGAGCGGCGGCGGGCAGGGCTGGGCACGGGCGTCGCGCAGAGGTGGCGGAAGCCTCCCGGTACAACGCGGTCTCTGCCCTCGGCACTGTGTTTGGGCGTCTTGGAGAGCGAGACGTTTCATACACTTTGGGCTGGCAAAAAGCCATGAACTACGATCAGTCATGAGCATCTGTGATCGGCGAGTCACAGGAAGAGATCTGAAATCATCTCTGGTGTAGCCTCCTGCTCAAGGCAAGGGCAGCTCTTGAGGTCAGACCAGGTTGCCCAGGGCTTTATGTGGTCTCATCTTGCAAAACCTCCCGAGGATGGCGACTGCAGAACCTCTCTGGGCAACCCATGCTTGTCTGGCCTCGACGTGAAGAAGGGTTTTCTCCTATACATTTATCACCACCCATGTCTCAATTTGTCTGTTGCCCACCATTGCACTGTTCTGAAGAGCCTGGCTCCGTTTTCATGACAATCTCGTGTCAAGCCTTGGAGAGCTGCTATTATGTTTCTTCTAAGCCTATCACAGACTGAACAAGACCAGTTCCCTCTGCCTGTCCACAAGGACAAGCGCGCTCATCCCTTACCATCTTTGTGGCTGTCCACTCAACTCAGAATCACAGGAGAGATCGAGTCCAACTTGTAAGTGAATAGCCCATCAGGGATCAAACTCACTCCAGCTTGTCAACGTCTCCCTTTTACTGGGGAGCCCAAACCAGGGTGCATTATTCTAGATGTACTCTGAGGAATGCTAAGTAGGGGGTGTCTTCTGTGATACTCTGTAGCACACTGGAAATCAGAGTAGAGTATTTCAGTCGCTGAAGTGTACTATATCAAATCTGATGTTCCAATTATCTTTTAATTTTATTATCTTTTTAACACTATATCGCTGTAGTTGCACTGAGGCACACCTTAACACAAGTAGGTTACATAATTGCAAGCTTATAAACAAAACTGAACAGCTGCTTTCCATATGTGCATCTCTATTTTTCAGACATAGGATAGGTCTTCTCAGGTGTCTTTTAAGAAACTTCTCCCCCTTGTATATGATTTGTGGATCAATATCAGTTTGACAAGCTTTTCCCTCTCAGCTGCAGCCATGTTCCTTGTTTTGCTGCTTCTGTAGTTGAACTGCCCTCTTTTTCCTCTGCCAGGCCTCCAACTTTTTATGTAAACACTTTCCCTTCTCCCAGAGAGTCTTCCAGTCCTTGTTCATTCCATGAAGTGCTAAATACTGCCCCAAAGGCAGTCCCATGATCTTCTAATGACAAAGTGGACTGGTTGGTTTTCCAAGTCATCCAAATACTTCCATCAGCTTCCACGTAAAGGGCAGCAACTAACCTTCCTGCACAGCAATTGACTGATGTATGGCCCACTCATAGAATCATAGAATGGTTTGGGTTGGAATGGACCTTAGACATCATCTAGTTCCAACCGTCTGCCACGGACCTGGATATTACTCACTACGTCAGGCTGCTCAGCCATGCAGCCCTGGCTTTGGACACTTCCAGGGTTGAGGCACACACAGCTCTCTGGGCGACTTGTTTCAGTGCAAAACTACTGGAAAACTGAAGCTGAAGTCTCTCTGGAAAATAGTTTGGCTTAGACGGCTTAAGAACCTTTCCAGCTCCATTTTCTATGAATCCAGAGAAGCTGCAGTCGCTGAATTGACACTTCTCATATGTTCAAAGAAGACTTTAGTCTTCACTGGAGTGTTTAATTAGCATTCATCTGCAGTCTTTTGCAGCCTCCCATAAAATCCGGATGTGGCTTTAACCCTGCTTTCTTCTGCTAAGATTGTAATGCATCCAAAGGTAAATTCACTGAAAAGCACAGTACCTTAATTTTGATTGAGTAAAAAAAAAGTAGGCTCCAATGTCCTAACTGAAAGAAATGAGATATAATTGCCTTTAGAAGACCTTAAATGAAGCTTGACAAGAGAAAGATGGAATGAAATTAAGTAGATACTTTTCTTAAATAAGGTCTTTGCAAAGGAGGGCTAATGGAAGATGCCATCCTATTTAGGAACACAGAGCTGTGGTTTTGGCATTTTGTGGGCTTAATTTTTTTGTTTGTTTCTTTATACAAAAAAAATTCATCTGTATTATCATTGTCTCAGATAACTTCCATTTATAGGCTTTCAGAATATATATTCATATATATAATATTATATATATATAATATATATTCAACATTTATGGGTGAATTAATATCTCATCCAATGTCCTGGTTTGGCAGGAGAAAAATATTTCCATTCACGTTCTTTCCATGGCATCTTCCTCAGGAATGTGAAAAATGTTTGTGTAAAGTCTTGTCCTATGTGATGTTTTTTTACTGTAGGCTCCCAGGCATTTTACTCAGTTGGATAATGCTAACAGAAAATAGCAAACTGCTATAAAACTGTTCTCATTATGCACATCTAAATTATTGTTCAAAACGTTGCTTTGTTGCACAAAATCAAATTCTGTGCTGCAGAAATTACCACCTCAGAAAAAATATGGCCATGTAGGAAATCTATCAGACTGAATGCGTGAAATGTATCTGGAAAGGTTATTTTTGGGTCTAACAATATGGTACCTCCTTCTAGAAGTAATTTGTTACGTGCTCGCTGTCAGAAAAACCCTCCTATTGAAGCAGGGTCACAGGTGGCAGCTTCCCAAAGGCTCTAAGAGCATCGGCAGTGAAGGATTAAGCACAGATGAACCAAAGGGGCACCCAGAGCTGGGTGATTGTTGTTTCAGGCGTGCAGGTAACATCAAGGGAGCTGTTCGAAGGTGAGCTGCTTGTTGTGTAGCAGTGTCTGAACAAGAGTGCAGGTGGGAGCAAAGTGGTCTTACTGCCCTAGAAAATAACACAGGATGCAAAAATGTTCACAGAAATAGGAATTCATTTGAGCTCCAGGGCACTGCCCATTCCTGAAGGTGCAAGCAGCTCTTTAGGGTACCGGGTGAGGCAGAAAGAACACTTTGGTTATTTCCTACCTTTTCTGGAGGGCAAGAAGCTACAATAGAAAGAACAAAATTTTTCTATAAGAATGATAACATGTCTGAAAATTCATCTTGAAAACCTCTTATGGATCCTATACTATTGGGCAGATTCCATTCTTATTCTTCTTGTTTCCTCCAGGAGCTACATGAAGCTGCACTAATATGAAATTAGTATTTCCAGGGATCAGCTGGAATATGGTGTTCCGGGCTTTCTATTCTTCTTGGTTAAACTGATTACAYAACACCCATAGCCTTCAGTGAAACCTTAATTAGGTTCTGTGTTTTCAAAAATCACTTCAGAATACCCCAGTATTTTATAAACGCTTTTTTTTTTTGTCTAGTGCCTGTTCAAGCACTAGCGGCTGGCATTTGTCACAGAAGTTGCTGCTCTGCTAGATGTCTTTATTAAATCAGAACCAATGTCCTTGGATTGATGTGCTTATACAGGCTGATATGTGAACAGTTTGAATTTGTAGATTCTGTAAGTAAACCAATTATGTGCAGCCTGTTTAATAGAATATGCTGAATTACATGCTTCTGATCCAGAAATGGTGTGTGTTTTAATGTAAATTTGGAACTTGCTTGCAGCCCCACAGTGTGTTTAGTGTGGTATAAATTAATCCAAGATTGCTAAAATGATCTTTTCACTTTTATGAGAAATCCGTTTCTGAACTCTTTTGCTACAGTGTTGTTAACTTTTTTTTAAACTTGGTGTTTGTCTCCCCACTTTTTTTTCCACTCTGATGGATAGACCTTTTTTTCTTTTCTACTGATACCCAAACATGTTGCTTAAGTGAATTAAATCACTAATTGAAAGAGAGTGAAAACTCTAACTAGAAAAATCTCATCTCGGGATGGGAAGTTCACTAAGTCCCAGAATTACCATTTTATGTCATTTTTGAGGATACCAAGATGAATAGAACGTGGGAGGGAAGAAAGAAAATTGTGCCTCTGAAAAGTTTGAGCATGCATGTTTCGATCTGCTGAGAAAAAAATATTTTAAAGAAATGCTATGATCAAGTCTCTCTTCATTATGATAAACTAAATAGCTGTAGTTTTTATTTTCCAAATACAGTTTAATCATTCTTGTGACCCTTCCCTGAACTCTTTCCAATCTACCAACATGCATCTTCAGCAAAGGCATCAAAGAGGACACACTGCTCTGCTGTTCCAGCCTGCCTGTGACATCCTCACTGCCCTCGTTCTGTTGTTTTCCCGCTGATGGACTGAATTTGTGCCCTGCCGGGGTGTTGCAACAGGGCTCACCTCTAGCTGGTGACCTGGCAGACTCCCAGCAGCTCTGCTTTCCACTGTTTTCTCTCACAGATTCCTCCACCAGACCATCAACACCTGCACTTTTTTGTTTGAGGTATGACTTCATTATTTGCTTGCATCCGGTTTACCAAGAAATCAGTGTGGTCAGTACCAGTGAGCTGTCCCCTYTGCGAGTTCCCACAAACAGTCTTTGTTACCTGCCACTGGTACCAGGGGTTTTCTTTGGTTTTGGTAATCAATGCAACTGTTACACAGCATATGGCAAATACACAGTTCCCATGGGACCAAAACAGAAACTCACTTAACATTTCCCATTTACACTTCACTTTCGAGGCCAGTCAATTAGTCATTAAATATACGTACATTAATTTTGATTCACTCAGGTTTCTTAAAGAAAATATCTTGCAGTAGTCAGTAAGTGCCATCAGACCAGCATTTTTTTTCTTTTTCAGCCAAAATAAACCTTCTTGAGCAAGTATCTGTGCATAGATCTGAAAGGATCAGAAACTGGCATTGCCAGGCATTAATTAAATTTCATATATTTCAGTATGTTCTTATCAGTTGTGTTTTTCCACTAAGTTCCATGTTAGATGGCCAGGGTTATAATTCCCAATGCCACCACCCTTTGAAAGTAGTGGTCTAGCACATTCCCAGAAYGTAAGTATTTCAAGGGTTCTTAGAGTTCCTTTGCAGTTTTTCCCTTTCCTGTCCTTTCCAGCCGTTTTAAAACTCTGATACAACTTATCCAAATATGCAGATTTACTCAGTTATTTTTAGTGACTACTATTTATAAAACTTACTTGACTACAGTTCTAATGGAGAACATTTCATCATCATGCTATGGTGTAATTACATCAGCTGATCATTATCTACAGAAAAGAAATGTTTAGTGAAGTCTTCCAATTGCTTTTGATAAATCTATGCAAGCATATTCCAATAATATTGTTAGGATCTTTTTCTTTCTTTCTTTCTTCAGAAAAACAGCTCTTCTAAATGCTGTTGCACCCCTCTGACCATTCGGTTTTATGTAATTTTGTTTCCCTTCTCATTTTATAACAGTTCTTAGATCTCTCAAGCTTACAGCTTCTAGTATTTGCAGTCAATATTTTTCTTATTCTTATGTATCTTCATTATCAAGGCAAATTGCCACTTTTTTTCTGTCTTGTTTACATTTCTTAAATAATTCCCAATTATAATGCATATTTTTGTATATAAGTTTTTATCCTTGATCTGGATTATAATCATTAGATTGTATGAGGATATTGTACAGCATTATAGAACTTGATAAATTCAAGGTTACCACCTYGGGAAGTCCTTAAGTCTCTGAGAGATGAAAGGCAGGGGGTCCTGTAGAGGTTTTCCTTGTCCCTAAAGCAGCTGATCACTGTCAGGGAGAACACAGATTGAAGGTTTACACAGACTTTCAGTCTGATCCATTACAGCTTCTTCATGATTTTTGCTTTTATTTTATGTCAGTTAAACTGAAATCTCCCCCTCTCCCCACAGTGTTATAGAAATTGCTCTTTGGGAGGATTATTTTATATTCCTCAGTTACCATTTTTTAGTAACTGATTATTAAACGCTCCAAATCAGTGGATACTGAATTTTCAACAACTTAGAAATGTGGTGGGATTTTTTTTCCAATAAAGTCCTAATTTCCTTGCATTTTTGTCCTAAGGTTCCAGCCACAGATTTTAAAGTTCTAATTTATGAATTGTCCTGACATAATAATTTCTGTTCTTCTAGTTTACTCGTTATGAGCTAAGGGAATTTATGTAGTTGTAGGAAAAAAAACCCAAAACAAACCACAAAGAAACACAGCACAATTCAGTGAATAAAATAGGCTCGAACTGAATAATGACTTGTGGGTGGTGGTGGTGGCAATAGAAAAGAATTCAAGCACAGCTATACACCTCCTCTTGGGAACACTATGGAGCTCAAGATTGTTAAAAAGTATGAGTCCCAGTTACTTATCATTTGGGTTTTATTTCAGTGGTTAAATGGACCAGTGCCTTACGACATTATTTCTATAACTTGTTATTCAGTCATACAGTGAAAATCTTCCCAACTTGAAAATCATCTTTTACAAAGTACAGCTCTTGAAAAGATAAGCACCTTGACTTTTTTTTTAATAGAAAGCTAAATGAATTGAAAGTAATACCAACTTCCTGTGTGAAGGGCTTAGAAAAGTCGTATAATGATTTCAGGGATTACTCACACTGAAAAACCTTCAACGTTTTTTGATGCTTATATCTTTACAGTGACACAAAACATTGCGATGTCAAGTCAAAGGGAAAAAGGTGCAATTTATTTTGATGTAATTTTTTCTTACCTATGGTCAAGAAGGATTCCTGGATGGGATATTTTCTCATATGAAAGGGCCCACGGGGCATTTATAAATACAGATTCTTGTTTAATTGTAGTCAAACACAAGCACTATTAATTTTGGTCAGGATGTACATATATGCCAAAGAATAAAATACATGTTAAGAAAAAAAGAAATCTCGTTTTGTGACAATTTTTTCATGATTAGGATTCACAATGGAATAATGTTGGCATGTTCTCTTGTCGACAGTGACCATGGTGATAACTGTAGTATTGCGGTAAAAAGTAGCATCGTCTATTTTCATATTCAGTGTGTATTCAGTACTCAGCACAGAGCAGTAGCTGTCAAAATGTTGGTGAGCCACTGGTATTTACTTTTCCTTGTTAGTTTCTCTAGAGCTACAGCTCTCTTTGTTTTTCATATTCCAGAATAAAGTTGGAAATGACTGTCCAAATCCTGTTTTCTACACCAAAGAAGGCTGTAACTTCAGCAGGTATTGGCTCACAACTCTGAATTCTATTGTAAGGAACACAGTTTTGGAGGGGAAGATTTTAATTTTGCCTAACTCATTTTTTAATGATCTAATGTTCTTGAACTCATCAGTTTAACTTCTTGTTCTTGCATGGCAATGAAAAGAATGCAGTATCTAGAGATTAAAATATGCACGTTATGTAATAATTAAATACAAATTAGAACATAGAATGTAGGCAAGATAAAGAAATTGCACCTGAAGATACAATGGTAAGTTGAGAGACGTGAGAGAAACTGGTGAATGTTTTAACCATAGAAATGTTTTAATGTTAATTTGAAATTCATCCTGTCTTTCTGCTGACGTACAAGAACATTGCCTGAATTTAGTCACCAACTTCAGTGAATGCTTTCTTGACAGTATAGCGAATGAGAATTGGATCAAACACCTGTTCTCCATAGAAGCTGACACCCTGCCAGATGGCTTATTAGCAAAGATAACTGTTGATGGAACTATCACATGAGGGTTGAACTTGAACTCAGGTTCAACATAGCATGGGTTGAAAACTTTTGCCTAAATGGAAGAAAACAGTTTAGCCTAATATTCGATAGAGCCTAGCACCATGTCGTTTATAACATTGGAAATTACTAATAATCCTCAGCACTTGTTGAATCACCAAGACTTTTTTTTCCTTGTCATGCTACGCAATAAAACAAAGTAGTTGTTGAACTGCAGGGCTGCACAGGACCCTTGTCTCTGCCTTACTAATACCTCACAAGAAATTAGAGAGTTGTGGTCTGGAAAGCAAATCCACCTTGGCTGGATGTTGGAGTCACGACACAAGGCAGGGTTCAGGAGAAGCTGGTAAAGGATAGCTGTTTTCAGGAGAACTTACAAAGTTCTGTTCCTTTGTGAACTTCTTACCAGGGGAGGCAGGTTACTWYAAAATGACACAGCTGTTSAAGTGAGAAACTCAGGGATTGTGGTTTTCTTATTTTTTGAAAAATGTTCAGGAATTTAAAAAAAACCMTATTATTTTAACAGGCGCATTTGAAAAAGTGATCATTGACTTACAGCTGAGTTGGTACTATTTSGAAAAGACTTCAATATTCAAAGATCCCTTAAATCACTTCTTTTTTTTACACTATACAGATAAATCACCTCTGAATCAGTTTTGGAAAAAGTTTTTTGAATTTCCCTGTAGTGTAGCTGACATTGTTCTATATAAGTTGATTGACAATTACTGATATTCTACTGCATGTTCCTGGCTTTCTACTAGAACCTTACTCTGTCAGCCTCTGGGCTAGGGCAGAGAGAAACMTGACCTGTAGAGGTAGACTGTACAGCTTCCCTAGCTGACTTCTTTTATTGAAGTATGAGCAATTTCTGGAAAAAAAATCCTGGTTTTACCATTCAATATTACTAATACACACAGAGACATACTTCCTTGCCAAAACAAATTTTTGATTTATGAACCTATGAGGATCTCCTGTGAGAGAGAAAATATATTTTGTTTCTAGAATTCAGAGCAGATAAACTGCATAATGACTGAAGATTAATTTATTTCACAAGAGGACTGGAAAACAAATATGGCAATTTTAGTTATCATCATAACTAGACACAGAATTACTGAAGGAAATGGAAAAGATAGTTCATACTGTTCTGGTTCCTAGACAGGATACAAGGAARGCAAAATATATTCAGCCTCCTTAATTTTATGTGACAAAAATCCATCCATGGAAAAGAATCTGTATTAAAAACACTTCTTACAACATGGTAATATATAGCAATAAAAAAATTAAGCTGTTTTCCTAATCTTGTGGAAATACACAGGCAAACACAATCAGATGAAAGCAAAAATGCATGTATAGTAGCAACACCCCGAATTTTTAAAGTGTTTGAAATATCCAGGTTCAAGATGAGATGAAATTAACACTGACTGCTTTCAGATCTTTCAGAGAGAGGTGCTGTACAAATAAAAAGCATTAATTACTTTTACATTTAACAAGGGCAAATGGTTACCGTCTTTATTCTAAAGCTAAGCAGCAAGCAAAGTTTTGTGCCCTTGACCTCATATCATGATTCTAATGTCATTATTCTGAAAAGGATAATCATAAYTTGTTCCGTTTGTGAAACTTAGATCTGGAATCCTTACATTTCTGTACCTGGTAAATAGATGTATTATTATTTTTTTGAGATATATATTTAATATGAACATGCAGCTAAAATCCAGGAWTTTTTTTAGCATTTACATAATATTAAAAAGAGAGAAATTTTGTTTAAGGAAATACTTGATGAGAGAGTTCAAGTGCAAGGAGGTGATTTTTGCTGAGATAATACTTTTGCAAATGCATCCATTAAGGCACTGATTAGTTGAAACTGATTGACTGATTGGTGTCTTTTCTCCAGATAAAAATCAATCACCTTGAATGAACATGTAAAGTCGAATGCCTACCTTAAAATGTAAAAGGTCATTAACTGCAGTAAGTGTAGCTTTTACATTTTCATGTAATRTAGATATTTAGCAGCTAAAACAATTAGTTCAGGTCACAGGACAGATACACATAAATGACAGGCACAGATTCATGTATTGGTAATTCCAATTATCACACTAGGTCTTTTTCTTGATGGTCTCTTTCAGTTAGAAAAGTCTCATCAGGATACACTCCTTAGCACAAAGATAAAGACAGATAAAAAGGAGGAGCTTGGATTCTTTATTCATGAGTTGCAAAACAATACAGAAAAACTTCCATAGATTTCATAACAATGCATTCTTGTATGGGCAGTTTTCMTCAGTTTGCACAATATCCTCATTAATTTAGGCCACACAATTTGGCTTTTGACAAAGGAAGTATTTGAGGGATTGCCTAGTCACCAATTTACTTTCTTGCTGAATATGTTATTTGTTTTTTTCCAGGCTTTCTGCTTAGTAATAGCGCATTTAATTTTTAAAGTAAAATTCCACCTTGCACTGAGTGCCAACATTGTCAGGGTGAAAAAGGCTTTTACTGACCTGCGCAGAAAGAAATTTCAAAAAGACTGCATTTTTATAAATCATAGCAAAATCTGGCTGCCAAGCTTTATGATTTCAATTGATGAAGTAATTCTGGCATTTCTGCTTGGGAAGAGTTTCTGGTAAATGAGCTCACAGAAACAGATACTTTTCATTTCCAAGAGCATAGAATTAGAACTTGTAGTACGTTGAAGGATACTCCACGCTTAGTTCAGCATGAGCACTTTCCACCTGATCCACAGCAGCTTTTACAGTATCCTGGTGAATGAAGCTAAGGAGAGAACAAAATGCTCTTTCTGCTTTACACAGTTTGAGTAGACAGGGAAATTGTTAAGGTTTGCTGATCTGCTGCCAAGCAGYTGCTCTAAAAAATACAAGTAAACTTTTGTTTCCATCTACTCTACCCTGTAATTCCTGGATAAACAGAAATAATCATGCATATTTACATTTTTAAATATTAAATTATTCCTTTCATTGAGAATACGTCTTTAAATTCCTTACTGGCCTATTTTTGGATTTGTCTTCAATTTTGCTTCTCAAGTGCAGTCTTCCACTAATCAGGTCTAATAACATTTCAGTACCCATCACACATTGATCTGCATAACCTTTCCTGGCAATGTACTGGATTCAGTTTTAGTCACTGTACAAATATTTAATGTTAATCAATGTTATTGTACTTGGAGTATGAGTAACCTTTTTTTAAAGCTGACTCAGTGCTCACTGTGGATCTTATTTCCAATGAGATTCTCAGAATATTAACTTTTTTTTTCAGGTAAAGCTGATGTGCATTCAGCCTATTTTTTTTCAAATGTTTCATGTTTGTTTTCTCATGCAGCTGATGAGTAGTCCTCAATGGAATACAAAACCCCTTGCTTGCAAATGAAGACAATTACTTAAAAGACAAAAGGTTATATTTAGATTGCAGGCTGTACAGTAGTTTGAGTACACAGAATAGCTTTAAGTATTGGTTTGGGAGCTAAAATGAGTTTATAAGCAACACTGCCCTTTGAGTTAATTTAACCAGCAGAGCTGAGACTACTTCAGCTCAATCCCTACGGGGAGGACTTTCCTGAGACACGCAGATACTTGGTGTGTTTGGGACACAGGAGAGRTTTATCACAGGGATGTCAGAACTGGGAGTGGAATAAAAATGATGACTTCTTAACGATTCTAAAACACACAATGTTATATCCACTGCTTGAAGTCAAGGCTAAAACTGGTTCTAAACTTAGCTTTATATAGGGCAATTTAATTAAGATTCTTATCTTGTTCCTAATTAAGAAGCCCATGAATTTCCTATTTGAGAATGAACTCTTTTGAAATATTAATGTAAAAATACAATGAGAAGGGTAATATTAAATAATGTTTTAAATTGATGATTCATTTGGTGGTTTTTTTACTGCTGTATTTTTCAYGTATTTTGCTCTTTTGAGAAAATATTTTCAGCTTTTTCTATTGACAAAAATACTGATGCACAGAGACTAAATGTGGTGCACCTAACAAACTATCTCTATAAGCTGTCACTGTTTTTCCATGTTTTGTTTTCCCATATTTTACCTTTTTTTTTTAACAACAGAATAAACTGTTGGAATGGTTCGTAACTTCATGTCTTCTGAAGATGAAATACTGGTTTATTACACAATTCAACAGTATGGAAATTCCACACCTGGTAATATTTACATCATTAATCACAGCACAGAACTGATGACAAGGTAGATGGTTAATTCATGAAGACCAAATGTCAACTGAATTTCATTGTAGGCTTCAAAGATTTTGCCTGTGTTCTATTCTGACCTCAAAAGGCCTGTAAAACATTATGTCTATAATCTCACTTTGTAAATAACAGTAAAAGATACTGCCTAGTTTGATTCCAATGTAGAGTTAAGCAACTTGATGCTATGGATGAGCACAAGTGTAAGGTCTAATGGGTTCAGCCAGTGTATAAAGAAAATCTATTGATAAACACACTGAGTACAACTGTTTCAGCTCAGTAAAATTAGAAGCAAGGCTTCTTTCAAGTATTTTTCCTTTAGAAGTTCTGTATCTATTACTCTCACCATATTTATTTTTCCTATTTTTTATCAGTATTAATTTGCTACTGTAACTCTTTTCAAAGTACAAACATTCTGTAGTCAAGCCAGTCTTCCATTAACAGAAGGGGGAAAAGCCCCAAATGAGTAAGATCAATCAATAATTTAATTACTGTTGTTTCATTCAGGTTCCATATTTGAAGACTGTCATTTTATCAACTCAGATACCAAACTACAGTAGACTTGTTTTGACATTTTTTAAAATCTATTGTATTGACAGTCAAAATGAAAAAAGCAATAAAGCTGCATTTTCAAGTGAGATAGTGAAGTCAAGCTATTATTGATGATTGCTTAAGACTCACTCTTGTTGACTTACTTCATTGCAAGAGCTCCTTTTAATTTTTCTTTTGGAAGCATAATAAATACAGCCAAAGATACATTTTTTCTCTTACAGAGTAGACAATTATCAGGCAGTACACGCAAGTCTGATACAAACAGGAAAACAGACACAGAACAAGAATCAAGAATATAGAAAAATGGAGATACACTATGATACAAATTTGTAATATAATCAAGGTTAATACAAAAAAAATTACGGTTATTTAATTGGTATTTTGGTATAGAAAAAACCCCAAGTTTGTAATCAGAAAGTTTCAGGCGAACTCTAGTATCATAAATCCCTGTTTTAGGAGCTTATGAGGTTACACTTGGGATTGCTSCTCCTCCTCAGTGGAAGGCAAGGCTTGTTTGCTCCATGCTGGACAGGAGCAAACTGACAGATGGCTCATAAAGGGCACTTTCTAGAGGGTATAGATTAGGGGATTAGGGCTTGAGCAACCTGCTGGAGGAGGAAAGAATCTGGAAGGGCACCAACATGTGCACTGATGTGAATACCAGCTGTAGTTACAGCAGCTTTTTAAACAGTTGTTTTAATTACAAATCATTTTGGGTTACACATCTGGTGTCCTGTCTAATTACTCGGCATGAGGTACAAGACACATTGTGGCAAAGGTCAAGCTAAAGACACTGAGAGCATGAAAAATACTGTTATTAGCATGGAAACAAAGCAGAATCAAGAAACAGAAGCAGACAGCATAGAGCTTTGCATCTAGACAAAAAAAATCCTGTACAGGCATGGAAGCGAACACCAAGTCTGTACTGAGATTTGCCTAAGGGAATAAAGATGAAAAAAATGAGGACAAAGCTTTTGGTACTGTCTTGCTGGAGAAAAAAAAGAGAAGTGATACCACCTCCAGGAATAATGCCTGAAGCACTGGCACACTCATGCGTGTCTGATGAATACTAAAACCCATGAAAGATTGAGCCTTTAAAGAAATAAAAGCCAGAAGTAAAAGAAGAAATAGATCCATTACAAAATATACCCAAGCAGGCTAAGGGAATCCAGAAGGCAAACCAGAGACAAACCTAAAAAGGTGATGTACCGTATTACACAGCATATAAATCAGAGGAAATAATGGCCATTCTTYTGGAATACTTCAATGAGCTTGTGCAAGTGAGTTCGCCCTAACCCAGTGCTGTCTCTCTCCTGGATGGAAAGGCAGCAATATGACATGAACACCTACAATCAAAGAGTAGCCCCTGCAGGGTGGCTGTAGTTGATCCAAACACTGCTCACACACTGCAGCAGACACCAGGGGACACGAGAGCTGAGAGTTTGCAGCTTTTACATCAGGAGCCAGCTGAACCTTCCTGTTGATTGCAAAACCAACTACATGTAACCCATGACAAACTCCAAGTGATCTCTCACAAAATTTGCTACAGTTCTTAACTGCCCAGCTCAAGTAGCAGATGTCTGTTTGTACAGTCCACAGGGGATAACCTATGTTTATATAATTCCAATGCCACACGACTGGTTTTTTGCCATTTTTTCCATTTCTTTTCTTATGTAGCAAATCATACACAGTGACCTTGAAAGAATGTTATAAAAACTATAAAGTCTAGTATTSCAGAGAATGAAAAAATTAAGGTCATCTGTGATACAAATTTCTGAAGGTTCAGGAGTTTTTAAGTGAATAGGACKATTTTAATTCACAGAAAACATGTTCATTACTTCTCATGTGAGGAATGTTTTTTGGTAAGCCAAAAGTCGCCTTTTGGACATATTTGACATAACTTTCCATACGGTACAAATATCARGACTTATGTCTGGTTCAAAGATGTATCATTGGGATACAACTGCTGACATTATTTCTGTGTGAAAAGCTGTTGACCAAAATGCATGTTACCAAAGGATCAATATTTGTAATAAATGCAAAGAGCAAGGGACTAAGTTTAACTGAAAGAAGTTCAGTCAGAAGCTCAGACCTTCTGTCACATGTTTTCCAGCCAAGTCCACAAGGGAGCTGAAAGGTAATGAGGTGCTATCTGAGTCAAAGTGCATGAAATCAACTCACCAGTTTATAACACTGCATGAATACATGCTTGGAGAAATCCTTTAGAATTATCCTTGCCTATCCTTTAAAATTACTGACACATCTTGAGCACATCTGAGAATGATCAAGAGACCTAAGTGGAAGCATTCGRAAGGGCAAGAAAAAAGCTTAAGCTTGGCACTAAATTCATTTAGCTTTCTGTCACAAGAAGATAAACAGTGCAGCTTACAAGCAGGCACCAAGAGACATTGACAACTATAGCACTTCTCAGTAGGTTCACAATAGGCTCACACAGGAGATGGGTTCAGGCACAACAGGAGCTGGTGGCTATAGTATTCCAAAGGGAGTAAGTACAATCTAGTAACAGGTGATTATTTTTATCAAGGAAACCAGTAATCCTTTCAAACAGCAAACGTGATGCTATTGAAATTCCAACATCAATACATGGAAATATGYCCCTGTCTGAGAAAGTCATTACTGCTGACAAGTACACAGAGCAGGAAATAGCTTCCATGGTTCAGGGCAGATTCTGCATCTTCACTAATGGAAGACATCAGGCAGCTGAACAAAGCAGTGACAAGATGAGATAGTGGAAATAAAAAAATCATGCCAAGTGGTTCAATAGATTGAAATAAAAATTTGATGATGCGTCAGCTCTGAGGGATGCACGCACTGAAGGCGAGGCTATAACAAGGCTTCCTAACAAAACAAAAAACAAAACAAAACTACCTTTAGATCCCACTCCCTTGCCAAAGGTGGTCCCTCTCCTGAGCCGTCCCCTCCACTATTCAAGGCAGCTCTGCCCTGTGGCCACCAAGGCCTGAGGCCACCCTCGGTCCACAGCTCGCCATGCCCTGCCCTCTTAGTGACCCCAAAGCCCAGGGATTTCACGGAATTTTTGGAAAGCGGCTGAGAGAAACGGCTGCTGTTAACCCCCACAGCCAACCAAGCCAGAGGCGAGATGCGCGGCCAGCGTTTTCTCACACCGGCTCATGACAGCCACAATGAACTCATGTGCCCAAGGCAACGGCCAGACCTGCTGCCACTACCGCCTCTGCTCCGCAAAACCGGGCGTAAAGCAGGCTCTCCCGAGGCCGGCAAGACCGATGGAGCTCTGCTGCGTGACCAAGCGCCCGGCGTGCTGGCAACGGGCGTACCGCGCCTCCAGGCGCCAGGAGCGCGCAAGGGACAGCCCCGGGCCAGCGGCGCTCCCCGCCCCGCGGAACTTGCGCACAGGCCGCCGCCCCCCTTCCGGCAGCGGCGGCGCCCGAGCCCGCGCAGGAGGCGGGCTGAGATGGCGGCCGCCGCGCCYGGCGCCTCCCGGGCCCGCGCCGCCGCCGCCGCGCTGCTCCTGGGCTGCTGCGGCGCTGCTCTGGCCGGCGGCGTCGAGGTATGGGGGCCGGGGGAGCAGCGGCGGGGACAGAGAGCGAGCGGGCGGGCGGGCGGCGCCGCGGACTCGGTGCTGCCGGTGCCCCCATCTGCTCCCTTCCGCAGGCGGGGACCGCGCCGGTGGCGCTGCCCCGAGGCGCTGGCGRCTCTCTGGAGGGCCCGCGTTGACACGACGGGCAGCGACCGAGAGGGGCGGTTTCGAGCGCTGTCCGCGCTGCCTCCGCGGGCCGGTGGACCCTCCCCCGGCCCTGCCCCGTGGGCGGGACCGCGGGACTCCGTGTGCCGGGAGCGGCGGCGGCGAACGGCCCGGCGGGCGCATGTGACTTGTTCAAACTGCTAAAAGTTCGCAAAACCCACACTTTTCATCCTCTTGCGGGTTTCTGAAACTCGCTTTCTTTTTGGCCACGCAGTGTAAGTTCTAGTCGGTGTTTGATGCCCCTTCCCAGACTTGTCTGGCCGAGTTAGGGGTGACTCAGGCTGGGCGCTCCCAGGGCGGAGGAGCGGCCCGGGCTCCCCGGCCGTGTTGGGTACCTATCCCGCAGGTACGAGGCGCTTGCACACGGCAGGTGCCAGTGGGTTTGTCAGGTGGGAGTAATTTCGTGTTTCGGTAATTAGCTTAATACACTGTGCCCACGCTACATCTGGAGTGTTGTTTGCTTTTGAATTCTGCGTTATTAAMAAGCTTGACATTAAATAGGACCAAACACCCTCCCTCTCAACAATACAAATATTCTTACAATCTTTGGATGACTAATTAAAATGCAAGTTGTTTGCTGCTTGAAGTACAATATACTTTACGTATATTTTAACAAACACTCTTTCTGTTGCTGTATGTTTTGTGTAAGACCACAAGCATCATCCCAGAACTCCTCAGAGTTAACAGAGTCTGATTTAAGAATCAGCAGATTTGGATTCTTGCCCTGTGACAGACTCATTTCCTTACCTCTGTGAAGTGTTAGCCCCTTTTTGTGTCCTGATTTATGCTCTCTGTTAAGGAAAAAGGTCCCTCTCATCTGCAAAGGAAAGTGGGAACTATGGTCAACACAGGTTATACAAAAGGTTGCTGTCATAGATCCCGATTTTGGAAGATAAATGCAACCACCTGGGATTTAAAGTGGCTTAAAACTGCAGATTCACTTACCTGCTTTTGAAAATAGAATTGAATTGAATCCAAGCCCCTTTTCTCATTAAGGATGAAACTGTAGGTCAGTAAATCATATTATTTTGTTCTTGGAGTGTCCTTTGGAGTAGAGGTGTGTGGGCTTCTTGTTTTAACTAGGCTGCAAGTGACTGATAGTTCTTTCGTCTTTATTCTGTAGCAAGTTCCAGGGAAAGATTTGGAGCAGTTAATTCACATGAAATACGYGAAACAGGTTAAGAAAAATATCTTTCTTGTAGCTATTCTAAGGTTTATTCAGTGTTAATGTGAGGTAAACATATGCATTGAACACTGTTGTTGAAATAACAAAAATATGGCCGGTAATTTCTTTCTTATTGCTGAAAAAGCTAAAATTTTCTCCATCTTTCAGGATCAAGCGGAACAGTTTTTTAGAAGTGGACATACAAATAACTGGGCAGTTTTGGTAAGCATGGGCCAGGTTGTTTTCCTCCAATAAAATTGACGATTTTTCATCAGGAGCCATAATTGAAACAGTCATTCGAGAGTCCTGCTCATTTGAAAGAAATGGAAAGATAAACACTTGGAAGTGAATAAATTTGAAATTGTGCCTGCAAATTTGTTACACTATAATGAAATTATCTTTTCAATATGACCCCGTTTCAAGCACTCAATGTGTCTAGCTACATGGCAGGATTCATAAAACAAAAGTTCTGAGACCATTTGAATAGTTAAATTAACATACTGCATATTGAAAAAAGGGTGTAATTCTAATGCCAGGGAAGTCTGGTCTCTGACCAGAAAGGTGCAATTTATGTCTCATTTTTTTTCTTACTCAATCTGTTAACTTGTGACAACAGCCTGGGAATAAAATCAATTCAGGCAACATAATGTTTAGATCAACTGTTCTTACCCTAATTCTTTTTTTCTTTGCCATATAACTTTTATTAGCTTTGAATCATCCTGCGCAATTGGTTCTTAATCACAATTCAGGTCTTAATGACTAATTTGTTTCAGAACACTGTTGTAATTACTCAGTAGCAGCTGTTTGTTTTCCAGATACTAAAATTGAGCAATATAAGAGGAAAGTTAACAATAATTAATTGAAGTAGAAGGAATAGTTTCTATATTCTACAATATACAAACTTGAAACTATTAAAACATAAAATACTATTTTAATACTATTAAAAAAATAGGTGCTTTTATTAGTACCCATAAAAACACACAGAGAAGGTGGAAAATTAGGTCCAGGGAGCTGTGCTTTCTGCCCTGAACAGATTTTCTGCTGGTTATATTTTCTCAGTGGTTCATTGTTAAGTTTTGTAACAATTGCTACTAATTTTTTAAGCAGTAGAATATGTAGGGGTTTACTGCTATCAGGCACTTCAAACCTGGGAGCATACTGCAATTCCCTCTCATCAACAGCTTGAATTAATGTGCTGCAGTGTGAATAATTATATTTAAAGCTTAGACACATTTTCCACTATGTTGTAAGGAAGATAATGGAGGAAAGGGGCAGATGATAGCACCTTGAAATGTCTCAGCTAAATTGGACACAGTTAGTTTTCAGAGCTTTAAGTCTTGCTGAAAGGCAAATGTTCTCGTGRACTGATTCCTGTGGGGTTTTTTGGAATTCCTAACTGACAGGATGATGGAAACACAAGGGCATCCTTTCAGAATGAATTTTTATTATTACTTAAGCTACAACTCAGTTCCTTTTATGAAAATAGTAGAGAAAGAGATGCTRTGTAGTGTAACTTAAAGCTCTACATTTAAAGCTCAAAAATTAAAAAATTACCGAAATGCTTGATCCTGTGTCTCTGTTTTTGTGGTTTTAAAGTAACCTCTTTTAGAAGTTTTTGAAATCTCTGAATCAGAATAATCCCTGATTTAGGATTCCCTGTTTAAATACAAAGAATGACTGAGCCCTGCCCATTTGCCTCTTAGAACAGTAGAACCTGAACTCCCTGGAGTTTTTTTGGAATTTGTATTSAGGCTTTAGTTAGAGCTCACTTTGCTCTTACTTTATTATATTTGATTCCYTAAATGCAAATGTTCTCAGTGTATTTTCCCCTGTGTGTGGCCTTTGCATGAATTCACTTGTGCCTTTGTGCAAGAATGGTCCCAGAACGCGTTTGCTATTGAGATGAGAACTCTTCTTTTGATTTTTCTTCCATTTGATAAGGAGAAAGCAAATTTAAAAATTTAGCTTATCCATTTACTATTGCTGAATTATTCCCTAAAATGCCACTTTCTATACTTACTTAGGGTTTATGGCAATTTTTTCATGAGTCAGTATGCTAAGAACTTTTTTTTTAACTTTTAWTTTCAGTATTTTTTTGCTTTGGTACAACAAAGATTTATATCATGAGTTTCTTGGTGTTACTATGTTCTTTCTGATATGTTAGTATTTTTTTGATTTTCCTGTAATCATGTTCTTCTAATGCAACGTGCCAGACCAATTTGTATTTTTTACACTATTTAATATGCTTTTTTTTTTCCTTTTCAAGGTGTGTACGTCTCGATTCTGGTTTAATTATCGTCATGTGGCAAATACGCTGTCAGTATACAGAAGTGTCAAGAGACTGGGCATTCCTGATAGGTGAGGAAATCTTGGTGAATCCAAATCCTTGCAAATGTGCCATTAAAGTTCTTGTGCTATCTGAAGCAGTATAGAAATACATTTATCTTCCCAGTTTAACTGGATAAAAATAGAAAGGAAGAATATGATCACATCAGTGTAGTGAAAAGTGCAGCAATGTTGTTCAAAAGGAAAAGCAACAAGTTACATAATAAAATTTCCATTTGGAACACACTAATTAGATCTGGCCACTGAAATGTACCACCTAGCAAAGGGGTGAAAGTGTGATGTGAAAATTGATAAACGCACTCAGCAATGACAGTACTGTGAGATACGACTCTTCCTGTACTTTAATTTCCTTTCAGTGTGGAGATGTTGGTAACTGTGACTGTACTAAGATGTAAGACTTCCACATCCAACTACACTGACTCTTTAAACTAAAGGATCTGAACAGAGCAACTCCTATATGTTGAAAGTTGCCTTGAAAAATTCCATTTTGCCTGATTTTTGAGAGAAACCAGTTGCTTTGCCCATACAAATTGTGTTTCTCTAGTGATAGCACAAGGGTGCTATCCCTTCTTTGACAACAGGAGTAGGAAGGTTCTGAAGCATCTTTTTGTTGTGTTCCTCCTCGAAGTTCTAGGGGTGTGGCACAGTTCCATCCAGCTGTCGTGGAATGTGATTTACTTCTATCAGAACCATTGAAGTGAATTTTAGGCACTGACGTCCATTGACTAATAGGCTATATGTACCATAGGCTCCTAAGGAAATCCTGGTGGTCTTGGTTTCTAATGGTAGTTTAGAGGACTGCTAGTCTCTCCAGCTGTCTGCCTAAAGAAGTGTGGCCTGCTTCTTCACTGCAAGATGCATATCCCGCTGGATTAAATTCATATGGCATTTTTTGTCCAAGTCCRAAACTGTGGTATCTGGAGTCCCCATTTAGCTCCAACTATGTATGAATGAATGTATGAATGTAATGCAGTATGAATGCAATGGCAGTATCATCCTGCTTCCTGTGTTTATTAACAAAAAAAGGAGTGGCTTTCTGATTTTTGAAARAGGAGATTTTGAAACCTAATTTTTAGATACATTTTGGGGCTATAAATCCAAGAGAATGCCCTGCGGAAGCGCTGCGGGCTGGGAGCCACAGAAGGATGGATTTTGTTTTTGCACATGTCATTCAGAAGCATCTCTCTTCTCTCTTTTGTTGCCTTCGAAGCACAGGCACCCTCGGCACTGRCTGAGAAATTCTTTCACTAGTCCTGCCCTTTCCTGAGAGCTTTCATCTTCTTTGCATCCATCTGTCTTTACCTTTAAAGTCRAAATAGGTGGCAGTTTTAGAAATACTGGAAGAACTACAGCACAACTGAGATTTCTGTTGTTCAGTAGCACAATCCATTTCTTATCCATATCCAAAGATCTGAAATTAATCTCAAAAAGCCAGCAATACTTTAGACTAGGGTCAAGAACAAGACATTGGAGAAGACCTAGAGAGCGCCTGKTTTTTTTACCACTTGCAGCAATTTGTATGTGGATTTGAGCGTGTTTTTTCCTTAGACAAACTTTATCTGTTTTTTTTCCTTTGCTGCAAGACTTCATTCAAAATATTGACAGGGCAAAAAAACCCCAACCAAAAATTCCCAACAAACCTCAAAATCACATCTTAAAAATAAACATTTATCATGATTCTTGGGGTTGATTGTTCTGGAGGGGTTTGGGCATAGCCTTGTTTTCAGTGGAACTGTGTCAATCACCCTTTCTGTGAAGAACTTCCTAATGTCCAACCTAAACCTCTCCTAGTGCAGCTTAAGGCTGTGTCCTCTTGTCCTGTTGCTGATTGCCTGGGAGAAGAGACTGACCCCACCTGGCTGCAGCCTCCTTTCAGGCAGCTGTAAAGAGTGATAAGGTCTCCCCTGAGCCTCCTCCTCTCTAGGGTGAACACCCCCAGCTCCCTCAGCAGCTCTTCATGGGATTTGTGTTCTAGATCCTTCACCTGTTCTTTGAACACGTTTCAGCATCTCAACATCTGTCCTAAATTGAGGGGCCCAGAAATGGACACAGCACTCATGGTGTGGCCTTACCAGTGTCGAGTAAAGGGGAAGAATCACTTCCCTGGTCCTGCTGGCCACACTATTCCTGATACAGGCCAARATGCCRTTGACCTTCTTGACCACTTGGGCACACTGCTGGCTCATGTTCAGCTGGCTGACAGCCAGTACCCCTAGGTCCTTTTCTGCCTGGCCRCTGTCCAGCGACTCTGTCCCCTGCCTGTACTGCTGCAGGGGGTTGCTGTGATGTTGTGTGATGGTTTGAGAAATGTTCAGAAGCTCCTCAAATTTAATTAAAAATTATCATAATGTTTTTATTGATCTGTCTGAGAAAGTGCACACATGCTAATATTTCTTCTGTGGTGCTGCATGAAATGATTTAGTGCCCTATAAAAATCTGATTTTTTTTATTAAGAGTTCTGCTACCCTAGGTCCAGGCAAGCCTATATACTAGAGCTGCTAATGTCAAATATTCTCATGCTCATCTTTGGCCTGGCTTAGCCCTGTAGATAAATTACAGCCAGCTGCATTTCCGTGTGGGATATCTTCGTGATAGTGAGGATGCTCATAAGGAAATAGGGTATAACTAAGCAAAGTTTCACTTGTAATTCCAGGAATCTTTTGAATGATCCAAGCTATTGTTGTAATTGTCGAACAGTGTTGTTCTAATGTCTGTTTGACTGTTAAGTGAAAGTAGAATGGCTGAAATGTTTTTTTTTCTTATTTTCCATAGTCACATTGTCTTGATGCTGGCAGATGATATGGCATGTAATCCCAGAAATCCCAAACCAGCTACTGTGTTTAGTCATAAAAACATGGAGCTGAATGTCTATGGAGATGATGTGGAAGTGGATTATAGAAGTTATGAGGTAACTATGCTTTAATTGAAACACTGGGTCTTTATTTTTTAATGTTAGTTTAAAGATTTATGCAGCATCTGTGAACTCTGAGGAGGTCTTTCTGTTTACATTACTGGTTTGGGGCTGGGCTTTTATTGTCAGCTGATAAGTTTAAAATACATACCCGTTCCCTCCTTGATATTTGGGTTTGTATTTGAAGTTTATTATATTAGAAACATGTGTAGTGTATTGGCTATTTTAAATAATGTAATAGAATCATATTGCTGAAGTTTCTTTGGAAATGACTGTTTGGTGTCTCATCTTGCGAACRCAAAAATGACTGAAAATTTTGGTGTGCAAGTGAAATGTTTATTAGGGAGACCTACTTAAATTCTGACTCTTAAGMATATGCTCTTAAAGCAAAACAAAAGCCATAACCTAATCATCAGTGTAAAGCAATTACCGTATAAAAATCTTCATTCTGTCACCTTTCTTTTCGTGTAATRTTTTTTCATATAGGCATTTACCTGTTGAGCTAAAATTAGACATCAATTCCTTGGTTTARTAGTGCTGTATAATTATTGCTAAATGTTTATTTGATTGTATTTAAGTATATAGTAGATGTTTTATTTCTCTGAAGCTTTATACAAAGGAGTGAAGACACAAAACGAGAATAGAGATACATTCTTTTTATTGTGGTTTTTCCCGATTATGGATTTGTTGCTGGCATTTGAGCTGTGTACGTGTACATAAAGAGGAAGAGGTGACTTACAGTCACCATTTGGATGGATCTTACCTGATCTTACCTCAGACTTATGTAATCGAATTGATCTTGTTTTTTCTTTCCTGAGTTGCAGAGGGAATTTAAACTTTTATTTTTCCATGGTAACACCCACTAATGTTGGAGCATTTTGTGAGTACATGAGCAGCTTTGGCAGAATGAAACTATATGCTGGCAGGTTTTTAGATCAATGTAAATGTACTTAGAAATTATAATGGTGGTGGACTTATTTGATATAATTAAGTAACAGGCTGATGTTAGTGAAATAAAGTAAAAGGTACTATGTGATACTCTACCTGCAGTAAAACCTTAAACAGAAAACRTCTGTTTATGCAGTTTATACCATGCCATGCTATGTCTGGTTAGATACACTGCATATTTTAGTGTTCCACTATTTCATTTCTGTAACCCARCCTATAGCAGATCAATATCTTTCTCTTTAGAAAATTACTTTATGCTTCTATTCATAGGTTACTGTCGAAAATTTCTTGCGTGTATTAACGGGAAGAATCCCACCAAGCACACCACGATCTAAACGTCTTCTTTCTGATGACAGAAGCAATATTCTAATCTATATGACAGGTAATTGCAGGTTTCTGTGTACAATTTATTGATGCTTCTTGTTCAATTGGATGTGTTTCTTGAAAGCATCAGTAGCCCAAATGAACAAGAGGATCGACAAAGCGATTTTTTTTCTGGTTTTTGCATGTCATACTAATTAAGAAAAAATGTCTGTAAGGCAGTGCTAATTCGGTGTAGTTTGCAGTTGAAATGGTGTATGTGTAATGTTTTTAGTATAGTAATATTTTCTTTTGCTGGACTATCTGTGGAGAAAGAGAACTGTGTTTGCCTTRTTTTAGAAAAATGATCAACCAGGCTGAATATCTTCCTTTAACCTACATAGTTGCCTAACTTCTGGTTTTTCTGTCAGGCCATGGTGGAAATGGTTTCCTAAAATTTCAAGATTCTGAAGAAATCACAAATGTGGAACTTGCTGATGCCTTTGAACAAATGTGGCAGAAAAGGAGGTAAGAAATAAGCGTTATTTAGGCATTGAATATTGTATTTCCTGAACATACTCTTAAGTCTGTCTTACTGGTAGGCCTTGCCTACCTCCAGCAGTGATACTGTCTGTTATCCATAAGATTGCATAAGAGTTTGCATTCAGAAAGAGGAGTTTTAGTTTTTGCTTTCAGCTCCCTGCAGTTCGTGCTGCTCAAATGTAATGCTTTGGCTAAACTTGTGTCTTAAAACCAGTCAGTGTGAGCTCCTGTTCCTTAGGTTCTGAGCAGCTGTCCTGGTAACTAAAAAGCAAAGTGTGTATATGCTGTTTAAGTAGAAATGGGTAAGGAAGCTGTTTTATTTCTTTCAGGTACAATGAATTGTTGTTTATTATTGATACTTGTCAAGGAGCATCCATGTATGAACGGTTTTATTCACCCAATATAATGGCCTTGGCTAGCAGCCAAGTAGGAGAAGATTCTTTATCAGTAAGTAGATTTATGTGATCCTGAAGACAATTTTCAGAATGCCTGAGTTAAAAGCACAGTTCCTATTGACTTTTAACTAAAAATTTCCCTTCTAGTTTCTGAATGTATAAGGTATTTAGTTACAAAGTGAGGTTTTGGCAAAACTTGTAAGTGTACTTTTCTTGCTTGTTTTTGTGTGCTGTCCCAAAGAACCAGGCTAATGATGGATTTCTGTGCTTACTGGCCAGTTCAAGCATTGCCTAGGATAGGGGGAAATCTTACAGGAAAACTACTGAGAGATGTGTGTGAGCAATATTCTATCTAGGACTGACTGCACTTGATGTAAAACAAAACAAAACACTACCCTTCACCTGCTGTAATTCCATCCCAGCTGAATTACAGAAGGAGCAGTAGGAGAGATCTCAGCCAGACCAAAACCTGCAGGTCAGGATTACCTGAACCCATGCACTGCTGTAAAATATACTGGCTCTTCCAACCCTCTTTTCAAAGTCCTAAGCAGCTCAGGGCAGCCCACAAATCYGTGCTGGACCAGCAAGAAGAAGGGGTTTCCTGCTTTTTGGGAAACGTATATATTACCGGGATACAGTTTACAGATAAACTGCGTTGTTCTGCTTATCACAGGTAGTCATTTTCTTTGCATAATTTGCCTAAGGACAAAAAACCCATTATGCCTAACTTTTGTAACGTGCTATTACATTCTGTTCCCTCTCCTGAATACTCAGTTCTCTTGTGCGAGTGTCCAGTAACTGCTCTGTGTTGTTTTTAAGCATCAACCTGACCTGGGGATTGGCGTTCATCTTATGGACAGATACACTTTCTACGTGTTAGAGTTCTTGGAAGAAATTCATCCAGCCAGTCAGACAAATATGAATGACCTGGTAGGTAGAATAGTCAACATTCATGAATATGCTAATGACTTTAATAGTTCCAAAACTAATCTATTTTGTCAGTAGGGTTCTCCAAATGCTTTTTATGCTCCTGCTGTTTCTCTTGGAAGCAGCTTTTGGGGGAGGTTTTTTTTGCCGTTGTTAAATGTAGTTGTGTAACACTTCAGGGGTTGTCCTCACTGTGAAAGTGGTTTGCTGGCTACAGAAAAAATTAAAATTAGCTAGATTGTGKTTTTTTCATTGAAAAAATAATAAAGTATTAATTAAATATTCATTTCAATAGAATGAAGTAYTTGCATGTGAAAAATTAGAGAGTAGGAAGCTTCTAAAACCAGCTTAATGGATGACAGACACTTYGTAGTTGTGGAAAGGCAGGCATTGGTGTTGTTTTGCAAAGGTGATTTAAGAGTTAAAATTCTAACTGTGCACTCACAAATGCCTGCAGAGACTAATTTATCTGTATATCTGCTTAGATTCCAGAACAAGATATGTCCAGATCCATCAGTGTTTGGACTTAATTATATCTGAGGCAAACATTATTGTAGATTTCAGGTATGAGGCAGAAGCAAAATAMGAAGCCAACCAGATAACCTATGACAAAATTTATGAAAATGCCTCTAGAGTAGGTGAGATGGTGAGATGACATAAAAAATAACCATATTTTATTTGGTGAATTAACCCTTTATACCTATTCCAATTCTAGTTCCTTTATAGTCATASATTACACTTTGGTACCTTGTAGCTGTAAATCCTGATGTGCCACATCGGTGATCTGAGGGGCACCACTTACAGAGCACATTGTCATGGATTCATATCTGTAAAAGGAGCAGCTGCTCAAAAGTTTYATGCCACCCTCTGTCTACAGAGGATGGTGTTAGCCTGGCTGCTCCATGTGTGGTRGAATTCTCTCTAAACAGCCCACACTTGACAGATTTTGTGTTGATACAGAATTGATTCAGTGGCTAAGATTCAAGGTTCTTTTACTTCCAAGGGAATGAAATTCTGCCCTATAATTTAATACCTTCTAATTATGGGATACAGATAACATTAAAATAAATCTTGATAAAGAAGAATATGCAAGTTCTTTATTGATTGAGTATCTTTGTCTAGCCTGTTCATTCAAGTGGCACTGTAAACCAGAAAATTGCTTTGTGTTAATAATAAAAGGTCATAAAAAGGAACAGTGCTTTCTGCTGTGTAAGACACTATTTGGGAAGTGGTATAGCTGGTCTGGCCAGCAGAAGGTTAATCTGGTTATTGTGAAAAGTGTATAAATTTGTTAGCTGGCCAAGTGGTTTACTTTTTGAGCTCCTTGGAGAAGACACCTAATTGTGTTTTTGTTTTTGCTTATATGCTGAATAGTCAGGAAGAGCTGAGAGAAGTTATCCATACTGGTAAATTCCTTACATCATGTGAGTCGTCTTATCATACATCGATCTGCTGATTGTTCTTCAGGGAGTGGAAGAGAAGGGACCCAAATATATAATGATTTGTGATAATTTGTTCAAGGCCAGGTTGGATGGGACTTTGAGACCTGGTCTAGTGGGTGGTATCCCTGCCCTTGGCACAGGAGTGGAACTACATGATCTTTAAGGTCTGTCTCAACCCAGACCACTCTGTGATCATGTACTGAGTCATAATCTGCACATATTTCAGCAAATGTGACTGCCTGACTTTGAGTTGGTTCTTTTCAAGGCTTCATCTAAGAGTTCCAAAATGGCATGTGGTTAGTCCATGGTAAGGATATAAACCTATTTTTTTGCCAAGAGTCATAGGAGATACTTTGGCACTGGAATGCATTATTAGTGTTAGCTGGTTTAAGAACAAAGACCTACTGCTTATCCAAGTCTGATTTTTTAAATTTAAATTAATGCTTTCCAGGATGAGGGTAACCTGTTGCTCACTATCTAGCTTTAAAATTAAATGATCTTTAGTTGTTTGATCCTCTGATATATCAAATGTCTTCTCTTTTTGAAGTACCGTGTATTTGTTACACCACTTCTATCCCATTATGTCTTTACTTTCCTCTAACCACTCTTGAAACGGCTTCTCTTCATTCCACCTAAGATTTGGATATTGCATTTGTGCAAAGAATGAGACATCATTTTTCATAATCCACTCCACCTACTCCCCACCTGCTCCATCTGTGTTGCTAAGGGATAGCWTAAAGCTGTGCAAATGACTGACTTGAGGTTTGATCACAATTCCCAGAAAATAAAGACCACATTGAAATGTCACACATTTGAACTTTTAAAATAAGATTCAAATAAATTTCTAAATGAGATGTCATTTGTCATAAAATAGCTAAATTGTTGTTAAGAAAAGTCAAGATAACAAGGTTGGGGGAGTTGTTTAGCTCTGTTTGAATAAAAATTTTTTAAAAATTGGAGAAATTGATACAGGAAAAAATGTGTTTAACTTAGCAAGTGTTTGCCTTTTAATTTTTTGTCAGAAACCTCAGTTATTAGTGTGAGTCTGCTGTGGTATAATTGGTTTGCAGTCCTTTTCTCACAGTGGTAGTTGATGGATTGATTTTTAACACTGAAGTTTTCTTCTCACTGCCATTGCATTTTTTTTGTTCAAATTCATATCAACATGTTGTGGCAGTAAACTGTTGCAGGACAGTAGGGTAGTAGAATTAGTAGGGTGCAGTGTCAGTTTCCCACTTTCAGTGCCGATGCAGTTGTTTTGGACATTTATACTCTCAAAACCCTGGCAGGTAGACTTACTTGTATAACTGCAGCATAAACTTATGCTTCAAATAGTGGGCTAAAACAAATGCTTACTTTTTATAGTTTACTTCCGAGACTTAGTTTTTATGTTTGTGCCCTAAATAGGAGCAGAGCTGGAGAAAATTGATAGCATTTTGGTGAAAATGGAAACTTTAGAGGGTTTGTGTGTACGTTAACAAATGGCTTTTATATGGGAAGCATGATGCTGATGAGTCTAGTGCATTTTCACCAGAGGGAGGATAACAAGGGTTTGATCTGCCCCTGTCCTTTCTTTAGCAGCTGTGTTACAGCAGCCAACAAGAGAGTTGGGAATCATTCAAAAAGAGCTCAGTGTATGTGTGTGCTTGTATGCTTCAGGTAAAGGTGAAAGCGAGCTGAAGTCTCCCTGGACAAGCAGCCTAATGTCATATGCCTACAGGCTTAGGCTAAAAAGGTATGACAAAGAAACTGTAGGAGAACAGAAGGGAGGAATGGGGAGATAATAATCTGTCCTCTATGAAGAAAAGCCAGGTAGRTTGTTTCCTCTCTGGGAAACTTTTTTAATGTAGGGCTCTGTTGTCTAAAGAGAATGAGCAACAAAAGCCTGTGCATTTTGTGTCAGGCTGAGCACAAAATTTCTGCTGGGAAGTATGGCCTGAAATTCACAGGTTTTGTCAGCCATAATCTGGGATGATTGAAGTTGCATCTGCACTTAGCTAATTAGGACCTGTTGTTTTGTCGTAAGGATGCAACCTTGTAAGAGCCTGACCCATGATGTAATTTAGGTACATGAGCTCTAGATCCAGTTTGTGGAAATCACTTGGAGAATTTAAAATTAAGGAAGATGAGCACCCAAGCGGAGAGCGACATTCTTAGTCCTGTGTGTTAAATCCATTGTGTTAAATGTTCTGTGTTGCTGGAATGTAAAGGACTCACTGTCACCACGTGGTGTGTGGGCTGCCCGCGAGGTGGTTGAATGGACAGCAACACTTGAGACTTTTGTGGCAASAGTGGTAAGACTTGTGCAGAATGGCATTGTCCAAAATGCATTGCTATTGYCTTGAGTATCTGCTGGTTACATAACAACCTTGTTACTTAATAGGCATCTGGTCTTGTCAGGTATTCTAAATGCTAAAACAAATCTGTCACTGTTACATGTGGTTTTGTTAGTGCTGTTTTTGTCTTTCAGGTGTTGCAGTGCATGCTGGATATAGGGGATCTGATATGTAGACAAAATACATGGGTAAAATAAATAACAAGGTGTATAGCTAATTTTTAGATTTCACAGGATGTCTGTGAACTTAATGTAAACAAAGCACCTTTCATATTTGAAGATTCTAATTTTGCATTAGTTTGTGGGCTATAAACTAGAAGTGAGACTGATGGATTTTTTAAAATTTTCGATCAAAATGTAAATTCTTGCTTCTTTATAAAGCCTTTAACATAGCYACATATCAAAGCTTGTTTAATTTTGCATGCCTCCCTTTGGCAAATAYGAAGAATTTATGCCCACTTGTGACTTCTGGAAGGTTATAGCAGCATTGCTGCATCTATATTCAGAAATGCATTTATGCATTTGTCAGTTAGATGTAATTGATGGTTGGCATTCACAGGAGCATTTCTAAACTCAAGTGGCCTTATTGTAAGGAAAAAGGTTTTCAGAAACGCGTAATCAAGATGTTTGTGCATTTTAATGTGTTTGTTCAACCATTTTTTTCAGCGATGGAGCTTGTACTGAAATTAATGCAAGTTACAGATGTCATTTATCTTTCTTTTTATAGCAATTTAATTTTGGAAGGGGTGTGTAGAGACTGTTGATGAATGAGATACAGGATGTGATTGTCCATCTGGGTTTCCAGTTTCAGGTCTGTCCAAAGAGTTTGTGTGTTTCCACACCTGGGCACCGCACTGATCTCTTCCGGCGGGACCCTCAGAATGTGCTGATAACAGACTTCTTCGGCAGCGTGCGGAAGGTGGAGATTACCACTGAGACAATTTCTTTGGGYCGAGGTGTGGCTGGTTTTGAAAGCAAGTAAGTAGTCATTATTTAGACTTGATTTGTATAGCTTTGTATGCTATACACAAAACCAAAGTGGTTGTATAACTGTCAAGGAAAAAGAACTCTGATTTCCTGTCATTTCTTACAAAGAACTGGGGAGCTAGTAGGGACCTCCTATTATGAGAAAGTTGTCAGCTGAAAACTTTATTTAAAAGTGCCCACTCCCTTTACTCATGCTTGTAAGTAAACGCTGCTTAAGACCAAGGTGTGGATGTCAGCAACAAAAGAATTAGTTTAGAATTTTCTTTCTTCCTTAACGTTTCTTCTTTCATGCTCAGACATTTTATTAGTGCAAATTCCTGCTTGTGATAGTTTACTCCCTCAGATAAGCTCTAAGACATCATTTAGTTTGATTACAATTAGCTTTTTAATAAATGTTGGATTTCTGTTCTGCGAATTCTCAGGCCTTTGACATTATACTGTCCTGAGAATTTCTGTTGCTGAGATGTAGTGATTCATTTGATTAAAATTGCCTAGTGCAAGTTCATTCATAGAAATTTTAACAGGACTTCCGTTACTTTGTGGATGAAGAAAGAAGTCTAAACTTCTTTTTATATTTGGGATTGTGTTGCCACCTATTGGGAACATGGAAAGGAAGATGTGCTTGTTCTGTAGAGTTTACTTAGCATTGTACTTCCATTTCTGTTGCATCTTTTATGCCTCATGATACTGCCCTGTAGGAGGGGGAAACAAAGGATTGAAATAGTGTGCTGTATCAGGGTTTAAATACTTTTCAACCCATACATTCATGTAAATTTTTGTCTGCCTTTTTGTTTACTGTTGCTCAAATTAACAAGCTAGTGAATAAGTTTTATCTGTTTTGAAGATAACAGTAACTCTGGTCCTCGTAATTATAAATATCCTATAAGGTTTAGTCYATTTAGTATTTTACTTTCATACTGTGTTTATATCTGGATCATATGCATTGTTACTTACTATATAAATCTTAAGCTAATTTTGTGACTCCTAAGTATAGAACAGTATTTCGTGACACTAAATTGTTTTTTTCACTGAAGAATAAAAAAGCTCTTGGCAAGTAACAGACATTTTGCAAGTCAAAAATCATAATGAAAACTTACCTATGTGGGTTTGTAATTTGTGGACAATTAAAAGAAGAAATAGATTTTGGAGGACTTAACTGTTCGGAAACAGGAAATGACTGGCTGGAATTTTCAGCTTTTTTTTTGGTGTTAGTTTGGTGCCAGTAGAGAAGGCATTGACACTACTGGATTGGACACATGGAAGCATGTTGAGAAGTGGGCACTCATGCACAGAGAGGAATGTTATCCTTGTGAAATGTTCTGATGTTTAATGAAAAGCTGTATTACATTATCATGGCAATTCCACTTAAAACTGTGAAGTTGGAAGGGATGTGGACGTGCTTGTTTAATAGCTGAATAGTTCTCCTTTAGCTTGAGAGTCTTTGAGAATGTGTACACCCAGGAACAGAAACACAAAATAGCAGCCTATGGAACTGTGCCCCGTGTCTGCAATTTGTATGACCATTTTAAATGGCCTTGTAGTGCAACTTATTAATTGCACTATATTCAGATAAAATTTTCCAAAAATGTACTTCAGTTCTCAGTTTCTTGTTACCAATTTGAAAGGGTTTGTAGACAATATGTTTTTAATGGAGGAGAAAGTATGGAGTTTGTAAAAAAACTACTGAAAAATTGTAGTATAGCTGTATAGACAGTGGAGTGCTTATTAAATTCCTTAAACAGAATTCTGAGGTCAGTACCTCTTGTTGTGACAGCTCTGTTTAGCTACAACAAATTTAAGAATTATGGCTTGAAGTGAATTTATTTGAATGAAAATATTAATGCTTTTTAAAAATGCAGTTTTGGAGCATCCTGTCTACAAGAACTAGTTAGTCTGCTTTTTTTAAAAGAATATTATGAACATTACACACATCTATTTCTGAGGGTGTTGAGGAGGCAGAACACAAACTATGTGATTTTTGAATAGGTGCTTCCACCGATTGTCCCAAGTTAATGTGAGAATGACTCCTGAATGAAAGAATGTGAATGCATATTCAGTGTCAGTTAAACCATTCTGTACCTTTTGGGAATGTTATGGCTGTTGACACTTTTAGGTAAAATAGCTGGGGAAAGGTAGGGTCATCACAGTCTTGTTTCTTCTTTTTTGTTTCATTGGGAGAGAACTAAACCAAGCTGTTTTAAAATGAAATAATCCTTCCAAATTACTTACGACTAATCTTGTTCATGCCCAACATTGTTTTAAAAGCCTTAATGAAGCAGAAGAAAGTAATAYAGAATTGAATTTGGGCCCTTAAGAACTTGCAAGAAGTATTTACCAAGTAGCATCTGGTAGATCACAAATATATACCACTAATACATCAAAATTTGTRTTACAGTGGTTACTGAGTGTGAAGATGTTATTGGTTTAATATTTGTTGAAGTCTTGAGGCATTATTCTTTTATGAATCATGTCCTCTTTGTTTTATTCTTCCCTCAGTGTTATCTTGATACCTTTTTTCTTTTCCTTTTGCATAGTGGTGGCAGTAGAATGCTACAGAATATTTGTGTTACAGAGCATAACCAGAAAATGAAATCCAGACCTCAACTCTTGACACAGTCTTAAGTAGTCTGAGTTAGATCTGATTTGTTTGTTTTGAAGCTGCAGGTGTCATACATGCAGATAAGGACATTATAAACCAAATGAACAAAAGAGGTAAACCACTGATTACACAGATTATGGGTAAGGAAGATGCTGTCATGTGGGGTATGAGCATGTATCAGGATTGTACTACTGGCAGACTGTTCAAGTTCTCATCTTGCCCACTGCTGTGACTTTGCCAAATCTTTTCAATAGAAGTTTGTTCTTTTGTTACACAATTGCTTAGCAATTACTTGGTAATACAGATCCGCTCCCAAGCCCAGCGTGAGCCATAGCTGTGCAGCCAGATCAGAACTGGCAGCTTCACGTGGAGCACATGCCATGACATTTGATGAGTGAGCCCTTTGAAGTTTCCTCTGGCTTGGGCTGAGACTCGTACAGAGAACAACTACTAATTAACCAAGAGGAGAGGCTTTCTTTCTATCCATGCAGTGGTAGGTGAATATTTGCGAGTAAAAGCTTTAAAAAATAAAGAGAAGGTTCCTCTGCTATTTCTTTTTTTCATAGCAGTTTCAGTCTAAGCTGTGTTCACTTCAAAGGGCTTGTTCTGCAGCCGCCTCAGTCCTGACTGGATCTGTAGCTGCCAATTTTAGCAGAAAATCTGACAGTCTGGGGGTTCTGAGGCTTCAGCTGGTTATGTTTTGTCTAAATCCCCATGCAAGTGCAAAGAGTCAACATTAAGGGGTAGAAGAAATCCTGTATCTTCAGAGGAGGAGCCTTGCAGGGTTTAGAACATCTAGTAAATTAGGAGTGTGTCTCTTAAACTTGGATTGTCACTCTATGGCCGGTTGGAACACTTTCTCCTTTTCAGTTCTTGTCATGAGGAAAAGATCTGTATCAGCAGAAAGTGGTGGTAAAAATTGGGATGAATATTTCCCTTGAGGGTAGTAAGAAGTGAATTAAAGACAGCATCATATAAAACCATCCTAGTTTCATTGCTTTTGAGAATTAGGCTTTGTATTTAATAATTCTGTTACAAAGAATTGCGATACTACTGGTGGTGACTGTTTCCCTAAAAATAAATAAATTGGCCACTTGTGTTAGGAGGGATGCTTGTGTAACAGGCTAATTATGAGTAATTGGTTCATTTGCAGAATATTACTAGCTAATGTTCTCTCAATCTATTTTTTTGTGTGTTGGTGTCTCTTTCCTGTCTCTCTCCTGTCCTTTCTTCTTTTCCACCAGCTATTTTCAATTTGATGTGCTTAATAATTAAAGCTGCTGTTGTGTGGTCCTGAAGCCTTGGGGGATCCAGTTTATGAACCAATAGGTAATTTGCTTGTTTGGCAAGTAGATGCTGTTCAGCTCAGTGGGCTTTCCTTCAAATAAAAGCGGCTGGGTTTGTTCCGAGATGCCCATTCAGTCTGTACCAGATGCCACAGATTTCTATTTCTTTCAGGTTTTATAAGTCACTTTTAGGGATAAATCTGAAAGCCCACGTTGCCGGACGAATTCCCGATGGATTTTTAGGCTTTGAAGGAGCAGTCGCAGCGCTTGGGGGGTCCCGCACGCCGTGGGTCGGGCACGGTCGGGCGGTCCCTGCCCGCGGCCGTTCCCGGGAGGCGCCGGCAGGTGGCGCCATCGCGCCGGAGCGGGAGCGCGGCCGGAGCCGTGACCGGGGCCGTCACCGTSACCGTCACCGTGACCGGGGGCAGGGGGTCCCGCCGTGCCCGCCCCTCGCCCCCTCTGCGTGATCCCTTCGGAATCGGGCTGGCGTGGAAACGGGGAGCTCAACTTCTTCGTTGTTCGGTGGAAATTTGACGGGATAACGGGGGGTTCTTGTCTTATTTTCCACTTTTCCTACTGTGCGGCAACCTAGTGGAGATGTAACGTGTTTCAATTTCAGGGTAACGTAAAAATAGAAAAAGAGCTTAAAAATTCGCAGGTCTCTATTCCTCAGAATTGAATTGCCAGTGGGATTAAGAAGCTATTAATTCTAGGTAGCATTGTGCTTCCAGAAACAACCCATCTTCAGATGGGTTTCATAATTTTTTTCATGAAGAACACTAATCAGTTATACATGCATTGTATTTTCCTCTAACATATTACAAATTTTTGTGTTTTAATGGTAAGTTTGGATTTTGTGATCCGTGTGCTTTTTAATAACCTCCAAGTCATTAAAGAAGATGGGTGAACCAATACTTGCTATTAAATATTATTACTGTATTTCCCAAAGTAGTCTATAAATGTATTTGGGTTTTCCTTTCTTGCCTTAAGATAGGTCAATATATACATAGGCATATATACATACATTCTTATACCTGTTGGTGTAAAAGAACTTTTCAAAGTAGTGCAACTGAAATTAGTATGAAGCCTATAGAAGGAAAAATTATATAGGCAGGTACAATCTCACTAGTATGATGTCAGTAAAAAATAAATGAGGATGACTGACAGTATCAAAAGGAACTGCAGTTATAAATTCTGTTGGGAAGACTTTAAGTACACTAAAGTGTTATGCTTGGTAATTACAGTCCCTATTTAGCAAGGTATTATAAAAAGCAGCTTTGAACAATATATTATTTGTTCATTTGAAAGGATTTTTAGACCATGCTTTTTGACAGATTTGGGGTTTTTTTTGTTAAAAAAAAGCTTTGTTTCAAAAATATAGCTCTTGACTCAGGTTTTCTTCGGTGATTCCCCTCCTCTTCCTCCAAATTTTTGTTTTGTGTGGCATCTTGCATTTTTTCTATGAGAAACCTTCAACTATTAGTACCAGGTTGTGCTTCTATCATTTCGCTTTTTTAGTACAACACTACTTTGCTGAGCCTGTTTATAGTTACTTCTGTGTACAGTTTTAATAGGCATTCACAGCAAAGGAACCTCTTGGTCTGTAGAGGTACTGTGAAGCACATGCAAATCAATGGCAATATTTTATTAACTTCAGCTTTTGAATCAAGTTCAGAACCTTTATGTTCTTCATAAGTGACGTAGATCACCAGTTGTGCCAGTTGACTTGGGCACATCACAGTGTTAGGCAGTAGACAGGTAATGGCTAAAATTGTTGCATGGCAGATTTAGTGGGAGGTCTTAAGTATATCTAGGAGATTTTAACATCGTTTAGGTAGCTTGAGAATATCCAGATATCACTGGCTATTCAATCTTGGGGTTTTACTTTGTTTTCCTTTATCCATTCCTTCTTACACCTTTCCTATGTAACATTCTTATTTAGTTTCATTATTTCTTTTTCATCTCTTCTCCCTGTGTGATCTTTACCAGCTATTATTTTTGCAGTTGAGCAGGCTGCTTTATAATTGCAGTCTCCTGAAGTGCTTGTTAGTCTTTCTAGTGCTATTTATATGGAGGTCCTGGCTTGATCTTCTTGCTTTGATGCCCAGGTGCTAAATAAAAATTAATGTCTTTTCCTAGAGGTACTTTGTAGCTGTGTACTCTGTGTTGCTGCTGAAAAAGACCATGAAAACAGCTGTAGTATTTGGCATAAGTCTGACCAGGAAATATTTTCATGTAACTTTGGCATGTTTTCAGCACTGAGATACACATGAGAATTTCAATAAAACTCTGTTACTGTTCTTTGCTTCCTGTCAGAATACCAGAGCTGCCGTTGATGTTTGTTAGGATACACTTCTTGTGTGATTTCTGACAGATTGAAAAAACTGGGGCAAAGAGAAAAAGGCATCTGGAAGCAGTGATTATGGGACGGAGGTCTTTGGAATTTAGCAGCCAAGCACACATTAGCATTCCTTATGCCCCAGAAATGAATCTGGCCACATAACTATTAAGTCTCTAAGGCTCAAGCAATACTACTGCTTTTTTTTTATATGCTTTAAGCTATATGCAAATGCTCTTCCTCTTTGCCTATTTTGATATTGTGAAAAAGCTTACACTTGTTTTTTTTGAGTGCCTGAGGGATGACCTTCCTGATGGTCAGAAATTTCTGCCACTGAAAATCCATGTCTTGCCCAAAGCTGTTGGAGAGAAAGGGGCAGTCTGCCTTCACAACATATTTATATAATGATGGTTAAAAGACCATAAACTGATCTCAGTCTACATCTTCCAGTCCTCCCAAGAGCTTTTCTTAAGTCAGGTGTTTGGTGGACCAAAGCTCTTACCATAGAGCTATTAAATTTATTACTTACATACAAGTCCCTAAAGCCCTGTAGTTGGTTTTGGTGAGCTGCATGATGGTCTGGAAGACAGGGAGATGTGTCCCTGCACTGCTTCTTTCTAAAGGCTCTAGTACACTTGGGGAAGTTATGCTGCACAGTGGGCATACTGAGAGATCTAGTTCTTTAGGAAAGAAGTGAAATGTAAGTTGTGAAAGAAGAGTTGAACTCCAAAAAAAGCATTGCATTATTGCTAGGCATCTCTTTTCTACCCAGTTAGTTCTTTGAATAGACCAGTGTGAATTTCTGGTATCAGGGGAGCAAGAAAGTCACAATTGCACCAAAGGACGGAAAGAAAACTAGAGGTGATTACAAAAGGCGCTTCTGATCACATAAAGCACTGGATTTACAGATGGCTTGCTGAGCACTGTTTAATATTACTTTATAAAATGAGATTGTTTTATGTGTTTGGTCAAGAGTATCAGAAATCTGTGGAAACAGGTGCTGAATACATCTACTAAAGTGCTCAAGCTACTGCTAAGATTATTTTATAAAATTTGTAGGACAGCAAAATATTATCTGTGTGATAAGATTGATCTGTCTGGCAAAGATAGTAATATTGCAAACAAAGAATTTAGTGCAAAATGGGATTTGTTCAGCATTTTTGCAGGCAGAAGACTCATGGCATGAGGGGTTGGCGTTGGTAAATACCAGGAGAAACAAACAAGAAATAGTGAAGCACAATAGAGTGTTCTGTATCCCATGAAGTGGAAAAAGGGGAAAAAAAAAGGATGAATGCAGGAATACATAGGGAGCTGGAGGAATAGGTGTTCAAGGGTTGAATATGTTGTGTCTTTTGAAATCTAGTAAACTTAATTCAGTTGGCTCCAATTTACTATTTGGAGATTCCTTGGGTGGCAACTGTGAATGTTCAGCTTTCATAGAATGGTGACAGCCCATCTCTGTTCTTCCATTAAGAAAGCAAGACTAAATTTACAACTTTACATGATGTTGAAAAAGAACTAAAAAAGTTGAAAACCTCTTAGTCATTTGCCTAGAGATCAGATCTGATTTGGAACATAAAGACAAGCAGGATTTCTCTTTCACAGAATGAACTGGAAGTTGCTACTATTAGTTGTAGAGGTGTGTTCATATTCTGTAATGCATCATCAGAATTTATCGCAAACTGAAATTACTAGTTTTTTATATAACCAAAATATGTTTCTTATGGATGCGGAATGGTTCAAGCCATTGAACTTCCCAAATCTATCAATTGAAGCCACCAGATTGTTTAGGGAATTCGCCTTTCATTTTGTACATATTATATTAAATTAGTGAGAGCACAGTGTTATTTGAATAGCATTTTGGTGACAGGCAGGAATGAAACTTTAGAAGCAGGTTTGGAGAGGGAGAACATGTCTTCTTCCCGCCTCTGCCAAGTGTTGGGACATGAATAGTTCAATCCAGTAGTTCCCAAGAGAAGGCAAGACCACGGTGAAGGCTAGAATCTCCTGTAGGGTAGAGAAGAATAAATGTTGAGCATTGGTATTCACAGTTGCTTTAGCATAAATTCCTTGTACTATATATGATAGGTCTTTTAAATTTCTTTTTCYACTGGTTAAAAAAAAGTTGCTGAACTGTAGCTGACATACAAATTTATTCCACTACTAAGGGAATGGTTTATCAGGAACTGAAACAATTAAAAATGGTGCACCTTCCTCCTGCCTTCGGTTGCTGGATTTTTAATTTTACAGCGGTATTTTCTGTGTAATTCTCTGTGTAATTGCTATGTGAAAAACATACAAAAAAGTAAATTCTGGAGGGACCAGATGCAGAGGAAGAGACTGAATAATACTGGCAATGTATTAGTATAATTTTAGACACTGATTGAAGGATAAGGAAGAACATTGCTAATCTTTGAGATTAATCTTCAACAGATGATAATCTTTAATTTGATGTTACKCTTTCAGTCTTTTTATGTTTCTTATCTCAATATTTTAAAAAATGTTCATGAGATTGTTGGTTTTTCAGCAGTGAAGGATAAATGACATACATTTGGATTCATACACCTTCAGAATATATGGAAGAGTACTTTGTAGAAGTGGGTCACCTCTTGTCCTTATTCTGCAAAATGTTTGAATTCAGATTTAACATGAGGAATCTGAGTACTCTCAGCAAGTTAACCATTACTAAAAGTGTGTTTGCTGACCTACGACATTGCATGTTCTTAAGCCAAAGCTGGGCGCATTTATTCTGCCTAGAAAAGCCAAAGTGGCTGTCAGAGTRGGCCACAGGAATGCATCTCCCAAATCCTGTTCCTGCACCGTAGCTGTTTCCAGGCACTCCGCTAGCCTGTTCCACTTGCACTCCACTGGCACGGCAGATCTGCTGCCCTTGCTGGGAGGGGGATTAACTGCAAGGAGAGAGCAGATGGTCCTTGTGCTCCTCACTGAGGGCACTGAGTCACAGAGGGGGCAGAGTTAATCTGTGGCGAGGGCTGTGGTGTCCTGCTGAGTGTGCCCCTTTGCCTTGCAGTTTGCACAGACCCCATATGGGCTCTCAGAGGGACAGGAGGGCTGGGGCTGCTTACTGCCAATATGTTTTCCCCATGGCTGCCTTCCTGGAACTGCAGTCCGGGGCCACTGTTCTGCTGGCAAAAGCTTTCCAAAACTGGGGCCAAATCTGGCTTGCAGATTATCCATCTGAATTTCCTCCTGAGCAGCACAGCACTCCGAAGGATAGGAATGGTTAGATCGTCTGTGCAATCAGAAAGATTACCTAAGTGTAAACTGTGTGAAAGGGGTAGATAAGAGTATGTTTTTCCTCCAGTTCCACAGTAGCTGTTTAAATTTGACAGATGGGGTAGTGCATATAATATTATAGTTGTATTAAATAATTTGAGTGAGATAAAAATCAGAAAGGGTTGCTTGTATTCCTGGATGATTCCTGGTCCTGTCTTATCTGCAAGTGAGACATGTTGCCATAGACATGCTCTAAAATTTCAGTAGTATTTTTGTGTTTGAAATAGTAGGACAAAAGTTACACCTCTAAATAGTTACCAACTTATAACTCTTTGTGAGAATATAGTGAACCCTGTAGTTACTCTTAGATTTATCTCAATTTAACTGTAACATAATATTTAAGCTTCATAGTTCCCCACTGGCTAGTATTTTTTTTTCTGTTGGTAACTTGAGTCTGAACCATGACTTCCTGCTAGAATAAAATAGGAATGAAGACTTCTTGCTGTAGGTCTAAATTTTAACTGGGGAATTGGAGCAGAACAGCCACTAAGTGAAACTGCTCTAAATCTCAGCCATAGAGGACGTAACCTCTGTTTCTTCCTCAGCTGTCAAATAGAGTGCCCTAGTTCCTTTTTCCTTTGTGTGTGGTTTCCCTCTGATATAGTTTTTACTAACAGGTACTTTATTACAAAATATTCTGAGCTGACTTCTATCTTATTAGATGCTTAGGAGGTTTTACAAATATCTCCATAAAAATATATGGCATATCTGTAAAAAGGATAAATCTGCACTCTGCTGTAATGTTTTAAAACTGGAAACTGTGTGTGCACACTAAAAATGTGGTTAGATAGACAATTGTCCTTAAATCAGAACATTTCTATGTGGTTTGCAAATCTAATGGCACTACTGAATGCTATTAGGCTGTTTATTAATCTGTGGGTTTATAAAGTAATTTAGGAAGGACAAGAGAAAGTATTAGCTAGCTGTGGCAGGAAGACTTTTCATGCCATGGATTCAAAGATTCAAAGAGTGACATCATTGTCACTCTAAATATTTTACAGTAATAATTGTTGTATTTATGTGATGTGTCTGTTCAGTTACTAATGAGCAACCATGAAAACAGCTTCCCCAGCTGTCATTCTTGGGGATGCTTCCAGCAGCACTGGAAGCTGTGGAAAGGTCATGGAGGGGGACACACTTCCAGTTGGTGGTGGAGTGTGGGAGAAAAAAAAGTAGTTCTGTACATATTCTGCAAACAGAGAAATTTCATTCTGGTCACAAAATTCTTATTATATTGCGGTATTGAGGTTTTGTGCAAATGAAATTATTTCTTTAACATTGTGGGAGAATATGCATGAGTCAGTTGGTAATTCTGTGCCAAATTATGACTGTTCTTAAATTCAGCTAATAGTAAATATAAAACATTTAAAATTACAGTCCAGTTCTTAAAAGATTATAGTTTTCACTGCTTTGAATTTTGTGTACACTTACATGAGTTTTATGGATGTAATAATAGATGCAAGAAATGTCTTAGAATAATAGTGATTAGTAGTGTGATGTGGTATTTATTTGTGGCAGTACATCACCCAGGAGGTACTTAGTCGAGTTTTTAGATATCATAAGTAATTGTTTCTTGCTGGTTTTTAACAGTTTCTTTCTGCCTTCTCTGGATGTAAAACGGAGTCCTTTACAAGATACATTGAGCCTGGAAAGAAAAAGTAGGGGGAGGGGAAGCTCATTCAACATCTTGGTAATTATATCATAAAATGCAGCTATGGAAGAGACCTAATTGCTGTGTGACTGTTGCCTGTATCTTGCTGTGAGCATAAGAGAAAGCTGTAGAAATTGTGGCTGATACAGATATCATTAGAAAGGAGATCCCTCCTACTGAGGAAATCCAACCATCTTTAATGTGCCAAATGAATATGCAACCTGCACATGGTAACAAACTGAAGTGTCAGTAAAACTAGGGTAATGTAAATTGAAATAGGGAATAATTAATGTATTAATGTATTTTATGCCTACTGTGCTCATCTAGTAATCAGATTATTTTGCTAAATGTAATCAGAATTGTAAAAAGAGTAATTATATAATAAAGCTAACTTCACCAGAAATTTGAAAGGAAACAAAATTGCTGAAGTGAAGCAAATTGTAGACTATTTATTCTCACCTGTCCTTGTAAAATAGGAGAGTAATTTTTAGGTATGCTTCTTTACAAACTGTACTGAAAAAAACCTTAACAGAAGAGGAGGGAATGAGGAAATCAATATAATCAGAAGTAGCAGCAATATACATATTAGTCATCTAGTCAAGTCAAAAAACATAATGTGCTTCTGATTATAAAACCTGAAATTCCAAACCAAGGCAAATTTCCATAACCATAATAAAAGACAAAAAGGTGAATTATTGCTGTTGAGGCAAATGGATATTGACTGCAACCCATCCCCAGAGAAAGTAATACAAAATCATTTTTGGAGTTGAATTCTATGAAACAGTAATTTTCTTAGATTGTAAAGCCTTTCTCTTTTTTGCACATATTTTTGATATTACTTAAGAAAATGGCACTGTTAAAGGTGAATTAATTTTAGCAAGAGTTATTTCAATAGCCCGCTCTGCTCAACTGGACCAAACAGTCCCCAGCACGGCCCTGCCTGTAAACATTACAAAGTCAGGAAGTCAGGGGCCAGGTTCAGGTGATTATACTGGAATAAAACTTTAGTCCAGTAATGCTACTTTTGGACCTCATTTAGTGAGTGAAGTAGTCAATCTCTTTGTTGCTAATAGCTTGATGTGGATTTATTTTTTTGAATGTTCAGTCCTGTATGTTGACTTAATTTTGTGTCATTTAATCACCTCAGTCTGATTGAATCACTCTGTGTATTAGTTTTAGTGTGTAACATGGTAAGTCCTCCTGAGAGGTTCTTCCTATCTGGAACAGAAAAAGATGACCTTGTCCTCTAGCAAATATCAAGAATGCATCTCATATCCGTTAATACAAGGAAAAGCAAAACTTTAAGACCAAATCTGCATTCAAAAATTTAGACCTAAACTTAAATATTCTTGGAAAAATAGATTTAAAATAGAATCTTAGTAAAGAGTGTTTGGAAATGGCTCAAACCTTTGCACATACTTCATCTGTTTGTTGACATATGCAGTTTGTTTTCTGTAGGTTGTAGATCAACTTGGTAACAGACTGTGTGCTAATATTAAGAAATGTTGTATTAAAGTGACCAGGAGTACATTTTTTCCGTGACAAGGAGATTTGAACTGATGTTAATCTGCAGTGGAAATGCAGTAAATAACACAGATCTCATTTAGTTTAGTTGTGTCCTGCTTAGTCTGTGTGATTCAACAGCGATTACTATTCTTTCAAAAAGTTTCCCTAGGAGATCTTCCATTCTTTAAGTGTTACTGTTTTAAAAAATTGGCTTTATCTTTTACCTGAGTAATATGCAGATCAAAAAAAAGAAAGAAAGTACTCAGACATTTAAAAACAAACAAACCAACCCCCTAAAAAAACCCCACTTTAATTGCTAGTTTTCAGAATTTAGCAAAACTTACCATTTTTTCATTTGCTATTGTGAAATACCAGGATTCTCATGTGGTACAGTATCCAGCACCTTAGTCAAAGAACTATTGTTATAGAGCAGATAAGATTAAAAAAAGTCATTGGGTTTGATGAAAACCTGCATGAACATTGAGGGGAAAAAAGCCAAAGTTACCATAGCAACCACCAGTGCTTTAGAAAATAGCTGAGTAAAAAGAGCAGAAATGTAACAGAAAATATGAGGGCCATTTCATAAAGCATTAAAAATAAAAATGAAATTTAAGGCAAATATGATTACTGCTCAGCTTTTATCTTAGAAATCCCTGATAAGCAGCAGATTGTCTTTATTTAAAAACAGGACCACTGTTAATAAAGTTTTAGTGGGTTTTTGTGAATTTGGGTAAAATGATTGAAAATTTTATGAGTTGTTGTTTGTTGGGGTTTTTTTTTCTTTTTTTTCTGCAGGAGATACTTTTGTGAATTTGGATAAAAATGATTGAAAATTTTATGAGTTGTTGTTTGTTGGGGTTTTTTTATTTTTTCTTCTGCAAATGGTTTTCTGAGCAACTGCAGTCTTAATCTGTGCAGTAGAGTGGGCTTTGAAAATGGCCTTTATGACAGAAACATGACCAAAGCTCCTACTAATACATGTGGTCCCATAGTGGCGATACCGTGAGTCCTTCATGGGGTGGTACCTGGGGTCAACTGACCTTGTAGCACTGCCCTTCAGTACAGGAGTGCCAAAGCAGCTTTAAAATTCTCGGACATCAAAATTTCAGGAAAGAGCAGCCTTGGTAAGTTTAGGGGTGGGAGTTGCCCATTTGTAACACCTTCACATAAAATAACATGTACAGTCAATTGCTTGTGCCTTTGCATCTGAACTTGTATTCTGATATCAGTGATTAACTTAAAGGCTGAGCTTTGATATTTTTTTTGTCTTTTTGAATGGAGTCAGCATTCTGCAGTGCACTGGTATTGGGTAAGAAGTCTAGTGTTTTGCCTATATATTGCTTCACAGTTATGCAGAATTAGATTTTATGTGGGTGAGCATCAGATGTACATGGGATAAAATTGCAAGTATCTTTTCTTTCCTACTTCCTAAGTGGCGGTTGTCTTTGTTGTCTAAATTTGATCTTAGTCCTCATAGAGCAAAATGGCCCATGTTGGAATGTTAACCAAATAAGAAAACTATGAAAAAAAAATCACTTTAATATTCTATCCTGAAAAAATGCTTCATATGAGAATTGAAACAATCTAAAAGTTTGAGTACAAAAAGGGAAACAACAAACACTTTATGCTTTCTTTGTAATACAGTCTGACTCAATTCTTGCCTTCTCTTCAAATGACTGTGTTGTTGTCTGCTTGGCTGCAGCACAGTTATCCTCTCACATTGTTAGAATATGATTCTCTTGTGTAGTAGTAGATGGTACTTAACTGTCCTAGACAGAGCCGTAGCCTGAGGCTTTGCATGCGTGTTGGAGCAGTTGTTACTGGCATCTGCTTCTTTTGGAAAAAAAAGGCATTGTTTCTGTATAAACAGATTTTGGTTATTTTATAAACCACTGCGAAACAAAAATATTTTCTTCTCCTCTCCTTTCATATGGAAGTTTATGGAAGGGTAAAAAGTCTTGCATCATTTCCCAAAGTCTTCCTGTGCGTTCAAACGAAACATTTGTGATGAGTTCCTAATTGTAAAGTGGGCATAGCATTTTTTTCTCCTCTGCTATTGTATGAGCAGACAGATGCCTGTCTGTATTGAAGTGAGAACTGAAACTGATTCAGTTGAAATCATGAAATAATGAGTGTTCTAAGAAAGCACGGTGCTGTGAATTTCTGTAAATGCTTAAGGTTTACACTCTGCAAAGTTTATGTGGAAGATCTAGAAGAACTTTGGCACTGATCTCTTGTTTAATTGCCACATCTAAAGACATTCTATAGTGCCTCTATAGCGTGACTTCTGCTCCAGATCAAATGCAACAGACTTCTTCCTCCACTATGCAACTTCTCTAGGAATAACTAGGAGAAGAATGTATTCTGGATAAGATCAGTTTAGTGTTTCAATACAAGCCCTACATGGCTTGTTTAATTAATTCTTGTCTATTATCAGGTTGGGGTTTGACCTCACAAATTTTTCTGGTATGGCTGGACTTCTTGTACATTGGTGCTTGGGCAGTGCATTATAAAGCAGCCAGGTTATGAGCACAAACTGGGAACACCCTAGAGCCATGACAAAGGCAGCGTAGGGCTTGTTCCTGCTGCAGCTGGACTATGTCACAAGTCCAGTCTGATGAGCCCTCAGTCCTGCAGGCAGAACCCTTTGCACTGTGTGCCTGCCTCTGCCAGGGGTTTGATTCAAAAGTCCTGTAGAAATCTTCCAAATCTCAGCGTGTGGCCTGTTACCACCTAAAAATCTGTTCAGACTCTTGAGTTTTATGTATGGTACACTCTGACAAGGTACTGTTGGCATGTACTTTGAATTAGAAACTCATAAACGTTACTTTATGAAAAAATTTTCTGTGACATCTCTGTTAAGTTCCTGCAGAACTTAATACAAGGAAAATAGGTATTGTTTTCTTGCATTTTTTTGTGCTGGTTTTTATAGATGTGTGGAAACTTAGCAGTGTGGTGCTATTAGTGGGTTGTGGAGGCTTGAAGCATTATGTTGTGAGTAAATGCAGTGTCACCAATGTCACGAGGTGGGAACACAACTGATCTCTGACTATTTTGGTAGATTAAACTAAACCCCACTAGGTGGTGCAAGCAAATAAATCACCTTGCAAAATACTTGTCTCCAGATGAATAAACGTGGGGAAGGGTTGTCTTTCGCCAAATTAAAATACATTCTTTGGGGTGTTTTTTTTTTTTCATTTGTGGTTTTGTGCAACAGTTACTAAAATGTAATGTTTAATGCTGTCTTAAATTGGTCTTTCCACATACAGGTAAAAAAGTGCATTCTGGTTTTGGCTGAGATTTGCCTGTCTGCCTGTGTCACAGTGCGGGCTGGTGCCACGATGCTGTGTTCATAGCCGGGGCTCACAGAGCAAGTTAGCAGACAGAGGACTTCCATTGTGTTTTGCTGTGCTATCAAAGGTGGCTGCTGTGAAATAACATCCTTCCTACGGGCTGACTAAGGCATTTCCAGACTTGGCATCTGCTTGGATTATTCTTGCTCAGGATCTCTCTTGTTGCAGTTTATCCTGTGCCAAGTTCACTTTGGATTTGCTTACCTTTACAGCTCTGTTGTGTACCTACAGTTAAAACTATTTGTTCAAAGAACAGATTTCAGAGTAAGTTACAATAATGTACTGTCAATTTACAGTGAAGTGAATAAGGTTCCAGTAGAAAATAATTTTGACATATAATGTATGTGGTTGGTCTGTAAGGGTTAATGTGTATGTCAAACAGATCAGTAGTTCTATTATTTTTATTTTAAAACGAGCAAACAAACCAGAAATCCACAAAACAAAACTCCAAACCTTCATTGTACTCTTTCATTGTACTTCTGAGGTGACTGTAATATAACCTTACTGGCTTGTCTTGCACTTGGCTATGCCATTGCTTTAAATTCAGACTATATAACCTTTCAATATCCTCTGCCCTCCACAGAAAACACCTCTTGTGCAGTGGTGGTTTTACTGAAGATGCAGTGGCCCGTAGATGGTCAACATATTTTTATAGCCATAAGATTAGTAGCAAAAGTTTTTGAATAACAAAAAACTGCACATTGTTGAGATAAGTGAAAGACCCCAGGAATTTCTACCTGTGGAGAGCCATCAGCACTCTCATTTTCTTGTCAGTAATCATGTTTTACCAGAGTTTGTATGGCTTCCCTGCAGACTGCAGGCTGCCAGCTCTTCTGAGAAGGCAGCGGCACTGCGGTGCTGCCCCGATCCTGAGCAGAGGCCCTGCCTGTGCTAAAGGGCAAGTGCTGCAGTGAGTGTTGTTGGCTGCTTAGCAGTCAGCCCGAGATAGCAGCTGCTCTTCCTAGTGCTGTTTTCCCTGTGCTATCTGTCAGCCAGGCCTCTCTCGCTCAGTGAATACAGTGCATCAGTAAATACAGTAAATACTGTATTATCACGTTTCAGTCCAGGGCTCTGTAATAAGACAGTAACTGCAGTCACTGAGCAGCTCTCTAGTGAAAGTTCAGTATATTACAGTGCACTGTATTTACTGAAATGGAAATTTTTCATTTCAGAGTGACTTAGGTATTCATCGGTTGGAATGGGTGTGTTTGCCGCATTCATCCTAGTTTTGATAAATGCGGCAGGAGGAGGGTTTTAGTTTGGTGTTTTGGTTGGGGTTTTTTGTGGGCTTTTTTTGGTGGGTTTCTTTTTTTAGGAAATAAGACATTAAAGTATAAAAAGCCTGTGCCCATGAAATCTCAGTTCACCAGCAGTCATAAAGAATATATACACTAACCACAAATAGTCAACACATACTCTGAGTTTTGCAATAAGATTTTGTTGTACTGTATAGCCTCTATAGAGTACACGTAGAAAGATTGCAACAGAGGTATTAGTCTTAAAATGCAGAAAGAAAATATTTTTTTCGTTACTTTTCTTGGGTAGAGGACCAGCACGCTCAATTGCTGTCATGCACTTCTGGCTATTATTAACTCCAAAGCCAGAGTAGAACTATATGGTGATGCAAGTAGAAGGGCCTCATGGTATGTGTATTAAAATACTTTGATATTCCTGCTGTAAAAAAGTCACTGCCAGTGGTTTTGGTTACTTATATTGTAGTAGTGGTAGTGTGTGAGTCCCACTCGTTGAGTGAGGATCCACTGTAGCTGATCAAGCAACATATACAGGAAAGATACACGCCTTACACTGTGGTGCTTCCATTCAAAGTACTCCTCTAACAGTTTTGCTGACAGGTACATTGAATGTTTGTGAAAACGTGAGAGAAAATGGGCAATTTAGAAATGAAGTTTGTTTTCCACAAAACACGTAAAGTATGAAGTTAAAAGGTGCAGAATGTAAACTCTTTACTTGACTTCATATATTTGATAATATGTAACATGTAAAATTCTGTAGAACGAAATCTTTTGGCTGTTTCATGCTTTGTGCTTCCTTCAATTTGTAATTTTTTTCTTGAGCATATTACTGTGTAATTGGAGTTGTTCGGTTGTTTCTATAACGGTTACTTATTCCACCTGAAGGTGTCAGAAGAGAAATCTGGCTTCATTATCTGTGCTAAATGAACTAAGAAACTTTTAATGTTTGCCTTAGTTTCAAAGTTGCCTTTTATGCATATATGTATACACACACTGACACATTCATATATATGTGTGTGGGATTGTGAAAGACCTTACCAGCGGGGGAAGATTTTGTTCTTTTACATAAACTCTACTGAGAGGCTGAAGTCCTAAAAACCGAGTGACAGATTGGCATTGTGATCTTGTCTGCTTTACACAGTCCCGTGGTGGTGGGATCTACTGTAATGTATACTTAACATTCAGATTTACTGATGCAATATTCTGTAGATTGTAAACATTTGCAGGAAATGACTTTTAAATAATGCAAGAATGAGATAAAGACTGAGATTAGGTTAATAATACTAGACCTTCAATCTTAGTTAAAGTCGTAAATAATTTTTATGTAAACCCTTGCATTTGTTTAAAAAGAAATAACATGGAGCAATCCTCTGACAAAAGACTGAACTTGCTATTTTTGTCTTGTTTTTTTGAAAGTAAAACTTGTTTTGTTTCTGAAAGTAAAACTAGGTGAACTCTGTATGTACTCTACTGTCATAAGACAGTCTTAGAAAGTCATGGTCATCTTAAGTTAGGGCGTGACTGAATACTGAAGGTTTAATTTTAAAAGTTTATGTCCCATTTTCAAAAATGACAATTTAATATTAGTCTTTGTTAGACATTTTTGTTAGTGTAATAATTCTACTAACGTATTTTTACTGTCGGCTAGGTCCAACACATATAGGTGTTGTTGAAAAATGGGCTAATTAATTTTTTAGGAACTTACCATTTCATAGAAGTAGCTTTTGCTTTATTGCATTATAAAGAAGGGCTTTGATGATTGCTTAAGCATTGCTTGGCATTCACTCTGCTGAAAAATTGATATGTAAATAAAAGGAAACTTTGTAAAAAACCTTTTCCTATTAAAATGGTTTTATCTCTTTACTCTTGCAGTAAGACAAATAAATCTGTACAGAGAATTTAATGTAACCGAGAAGAAAGAAGAGGGAGGGACCTGCCTGTAGCCTACTCAGAGCTGTTTTTGTTCCTGCTCTAGCCTTGTCCCTTGGAGACTGCAGAGAGAAAGGGTGCTGATAGCCTGTGGCATGCTCTGAGCTGTTGCATCTGTCCCTTCCCAGCAAGAGGGGGGTGAGGTAGTCGGAAATCTGGACTTGGCAGGTGTCTGAGATGCCAGATTTTGTGTCAAGTGTTTGGATTAGAAACCACCTGTGAATATTAGAAGTTTGGCTTCTCCAGCCTACTGCTTGGCTTTGCACCTAGGAATAACTTGCAAATCCAGATATATGTCTTACACAGGTATAGCTGACAGATGCTGGAATCAGTACAGCACTGAACTGAATGCAGGGACATAAAGTCCCTTTTTCTGTCCCATGGATCTCAGACCTAGTGGCTTGCCTGGATAGCAGGGGAGTTCCCAAGTTTGTGTGCCTGTTGGGAGGTTAGCAAATGGTGTGCCATGTACTTGACCCAAGATAAGTATGAGTTGCTGCTTCTGCTTTTGTTCCTGGGACCACTAAAATTGTATGGGCTTAAAGGCTAAAAAGTTCATAAAGTCACTGAACTTAATGTAGAACACTCTGGTTAATATACAGTGGTCTGTAGCAGACACAAGACAAGTCTTTTTTTGGTTGTAATAGTATGAAATGAGGACAGAAAGGCGGACCGTAAAATACTAATATCAAAAAAAAGGATGACTGCTTTACAGGATCAGACATGAATGGATTCATTGTTCAACATCAGCAGACTCAGTAACCTGCAGTACCTTGGCCTCAGAGAATATAATCTGTCTAAGAGTTTGTATTTGAATTGGAAGTTTCATCCGCCATTAACAAGAATAAACAAAACCAGAATCTAGACAAATGTAGTGCACAAGTTGTCTGTAACAAGTAACAGAAAATCATGGTCCCAAAGATAAGACTGATAAAAAGGTTAAGAGCTGCATACATTCTGTGCAGCTTTCTATGAAGAAAAGACCTTCTAATGTGTTTAGCAATATAATGTTACCTAGGTACATGCATTCACAGGAGAATAAAGCATTTACTGCTGGTTGATTGGAATGCTACTCAATTCTGTCTGCTGTGGCCACTCATAGGACCCTCAGAACTGGCTGCAGAGAGGAACAGCGCTGGTGAAACAGGGGAAAACAGCTGATTTAAGCTTTGTAGTATAGTGTTCTGCAATCCTTGGTGTATCTTGGTTGTCTGCTTTATGGAAATATGTTACTGATCATGTTGTATCAAAAAAGATCAAAAGCAACATCTAGTATTCAGGAGAGACATGATTGCACAGTAAATCATTTCTCAAAGGCCCAGAACTGTAATTTTTATGATTAATTTTCTTGAGTACCTAGGGTATAACGTGTTTCAAGAAAATTTGGGTCTATTATTGGTACCGGTATATGTTCTTTTATGCGCTTGTAGATAGAAGTAAAATTGGTGTCTTCTCTTGTAATGTCCAATCTGTAGGGGCTGGCATCTGGCAGGCTGATTATTAGCTCTGCTGTAAAGAGTCTGGAGGTGGTGATGGACACCAGTGCCATCATCGTCAATAAGACAAGCTGCCTACTGAGCTACATGAGGAGTCTGATTAGCAGATTGAGCCATACTGTTATCATTTCTCCTTGATGCTGATGAAGCCCTACTGGAAACACTGTGTCTGGCATTTGGCCTTCCCTTTCAATAAGGATGCTGAGACAGTGGAGAGGGTCACACATCCTGTGAGAGGTGGTTGAGAGATTTGGGCTTGCTTGCCCTTAAAAGACAGAAATGTAATAGCAGGCTGCCGCTGTTTGGAATGCAGTTACAGAGGTGGTTAAGGTAAGCTCTTCTTGTGGTAGCAGAGGCATTGGCTGGGGGTTGTGGCTTGGGAGGCTCAGTTGTGCATTGGGAGAAATGTTTGCTAAGATGGTAAATTAGCACAGAGAGTTTATGAAGATTCAGCTAGACAAAGCCATGGCTGACCTGACCTGGTGTTGGGAGGCTGAACTGGATGGTCTCTGAAAGTACCTTAAAAACAAGATTTCTGTAATCCTGTGTAGTTACCTCCCCTGATTAATTGGAGTAAAGGGGCAAAAAAGCAAAATAAGAAGCTTGTAATGGAGGGTATAAGGTAAAAGGTCTGAGGATGGTGTTGGGCAGAGAACAGGCAGAGAACACTTCTACTTTGACGGATTCTTGTAGTGAACCGAGTGGTCTCATGAGAAATTATAGCTGGATGGTACATTATGTGACTCATGAACTGAAAAAATAGAAATATGTACTGTAGGTGTAGAAATATTGGGACTTAAAATAGGTGTATTATGGGGTTTTTAGAAGGTGCTTGTTGAAAAGTGTAACAATACAAACCAGTGCATGTGCATTGTTTAGTTTGAATATGTGCGGGAACGAACAGTACTGTTAAACACAAGATGAACTTTGCTATAAAGAATAATTGTGGCCATTAAATAAAGGAACTGCTAACCTGGCACATTCCCATGTTAATTCTTTGATTTAAAATCATCTTCCTACTGATTTGCCTGACTTGCAGTGCACTGGCAGGTGGTGTTGAATTGGTCTACATAAATACCAGGCACTGCGGATAAACTTTCAGTTGTGAAAAATGAACAAGCTTGCTTTATCCCCTTGAAAGTATAATTTCAGCATGTGCTGGTAGTAGCAGTATTTAAACTGCATGTGTGAGATGGTGGCACAGGAGGATTTGGACTTATTTCTTTGAGATTCCTGTGAAATTCAGTCATGGGTTTCCAGACATAGAGCGATAATAACCTGTGTGGTTTTTAACCACTCTTGGAAACATTTTCCCATGCGATTAGGGGGGACTGAATTCAAGGGGGAAATTTGCAGCCTCAGTTCTTAGGTACAGTACATATACACTTCTAACTGGATCAAACATTTGCTCACTGAGTTAGGCAGTGTTCTCTTTTGACTGGTTTCCATCAGTAGAAGCTCCTCTGATATTGCTGGACTTGGCTGTATAAACATGTCCAAGTTTGGGAAATTTGATGGAGACACTTATTCTCTTTTTTTTTTCCCCCACAAAACCTGCCTGTTGTGAGAATAATTAGCATTAAGCAATGATCACCTGCTGTTAGCTGTGGACTCAAATGGTGATTTTCAATGATAGAGGAGAGACTTAGCTGGTCTTTTTATCTCCAACTTTTGATTAGCATTTTGTGCTTCGGCAGCATCATCATGTGGAAGTTTTAAATTAATTCAAAAGAGATTTTCTAATTTACCTAAAATGTGGAATAGTTGAGATAACAAAATGAAGCCCTACAGGTCATGTGGTTTCCAGTAGCAGGAAAGTCAGTTCTGCTTACTTAAGCTAATATTCTTTTTAATTCCTTCCGTATGTCTTGCCTCAGAATAAAAATAGGAGCAGGCAGAACAGAGAATCCCTTCAGCAACATATTTTGACAAAAGTTATTGGCTAGAAAAGAGCAGAGAGACAGTATTGGTCAACCTGTGTTAAAACACACACTATAGATTTCTATTACCTCTTTTTGGGATCTTGGGATGATTAAGAATATGTGGCTTCACAAAGGTTAATCACCTGAAATTCTTCAAATAAGAAATCATGTGTGGATCACAGAAAGACAGAGGAAACATTTGTTTCAGTCAGTTTTTATCCAGGTTATGAAGCAACAGATTATATGTAACTCAATGTGTCTGGCAGACTCTGGGAACACCAGCAGACCTTTTTGTGGTCAGGTCCAGCAGAAAGCGCTATGCATTCACAGACTTCAGGTATTTTTTAAACTCCAGGAATAAGTCTGTATGATTAGTTTGGGTAAAAATTTTTCACATCTATTTGAAAAGAAATGAACAGATTACAGAAAGTATTTTGCATTTCTGAACTGTAAGATGTTTTGCTGCTTTATTCCACGAGAATATCTCTCTGTAATCTGGCCAACACACTGAAGTGAAATTAATTTTTCTTCGCAATGCAAGTCAGTAGCTTCCTTCTTCAAAAAATTATAGAACTGATTGTGTCTAACACTGATTTAATTTTTCATTGCATCAAAGATATTTTTGCTCTCAGTTTATTTTTTTCCTTTATCTCCATATTCTATTGTTCATTTTTGTGCAATCTTCTTTTGAAGCTGTCTTTGATAGCCTGCCATCTGCTGCGGTAGGTGCTGCAAGCGTTATTGAGTGGAAGTCACAGCAATTGTGGGAAAAACTTGGTGTTCTTGGCTGTACCTGTGAAATGCCTGTACATTTCCACCACAGGTCCCTCCTCTCCTCGTCTTTGGATGTGCACTAATGGTTTTCCCATCCAAAGATGTGATGTTCAGACTGCACAGCAGTGAACTGCGAAGATGAGGATTAGCGCTGTGAGACAGCCCTGGGAGGGCTCCCAAGGTCAGCTCCCAGCTGCCCAGCTTACCAGAGCTCGGGACTAGGGTAGTAAAGGAAGTTGTTTGCATTATTAGGTCTTTAGAGAGAGACATCCACACTCACCTGAGCAAAGGTTGCAGCAACAAAATGTACACTGAGTTTTGACTCTTTAACTGAAGAAACTGTGCCATGAAGGAGGTGTTGAGAGGAAGTTCCCTGGAATGATGATGCTCTCAAGTATTTGCTTCTCTTCTTTGTGGCTATCCACATGGTAAACATGCATGTAGGCAAGTCTGGCATTCCCATATAAAGAAAAGAAAAGCATTGATGAGCACACTTTTGGGGGAAGAGCAGAGTTAAGCATGATCTCACCTTTTCAAGCACTGGTATTTCCCATGTACGTTAGTGCTTCTGTTGTTTAAACTTACCCAATTCTTAAATATGTGTGAAGTTAGGATTTAACAGATAGATCAAGTACCTGGCATCAATCCAAGGTCTAATTCTTAATCTTCTGTACTATGGATATGGTAGATAAATTTCTCAACGGCCAATTTTAAAAACTATTCACTCAAACCCGACATAGCCCATTTCAGCCTCTCTTTAATAGGAAAGCTAATAACTTTTTCTGATGTGGTGCATAAAGCTCTGGTATTTTGTTTTCTTTTTATTGCCAGATGCAAGTGTGTTCATGTATTTACAGTCGATAAAGCTATCAGTGCTATACACGGGTTTAGATTAATAATTTCAGCCTTTCAGTCTTGGGTATGTGACTTAGGCACTGCTGTATTATTTGCATCTCTTGGTCTCATGCTGACTGTCCAATCAGTGGCACTGCTTCTGCTTGGAGCTACCTCTAGAAGTGGGACAGCCCATTCCTGTATTTTCATTCACATTATTCAGAATTCATACCTCAAACAAGCCAGGCAGCACTTGAGCAATACCAATTGTTTACTTCTACAGCAAATAAAGATGATGATCCCCAAACCCCTTCTTCCAATGCATTTTTTGTCTCCGATAGCCTTTTTTACTCTGTTCACGCTCTGACTTCCATTTTGTATAGTTTCTAAAGTTAGGAAGTTATTAGGACTTACCATCAAGAGCAATAGTTTCAAGAGAGATGCAGAATTACCTCTACGTGGGTCATAGGCGTGAAATTCTGTGAGCTGTCCAAACCATCAAGTCTAGAGACCATGTAAGAAGGAAGAAATATTAGTCTTAGTTCTGTTGCCTGTTATAATTAGTGAATGTTTGTATTTATCCAGAGCGCCAGGTTTTGTGTTACCTAGACTTTTCTGTCTCTTGAATGTCTCAACAGCCCATTTCTGCCATTAACAAACCAGTTCATGATCGCATGTTGCTCTTTTTTCCACCCTGTGTTTTTGTAATATTTGCATGAGATAAAATATCTCTGCCCTAAAGCCACTGCTGCTATTCTGTGTAGAAGACTGTGGGCTGGGTTAGCACTTGTGGCGAAATGTGTCTCCTCCTCATGCTCAGTATTTTTCTTTAGCACACATTGACTTTCACAGGATTTCTCCCTTAAGATCGAGCATGCAAATATAAATAACAAATAAGATATTTCACTAAATATCTTGACACATTTTACTGGATTTAGATTCGCTTTCCACAGTTTCTGTTTCATGCTCACTTTCCTTCATCTAAGAGCAGTCACAGTGGCAGTGTAAAAATAACTTTTAAATTGAATTTTTTGAGATCCTCCTCTTCTTGCTATCTCTTAATGCTTCCCACTTCTCTTCTGATTTTACATTTCCTTCTAGTCTTCTCCCTGAAAATCAAGATCTCCTTATGCTTTGCATTACCAGCTGTCAGGCGTGATGCCGTATATGCTGATATGCCACTGTGTTAGCTTGCTTTGCCACTGTTGGCAGCACTCTGCTGTCATGCTCAATTGAGACAGAAAGGACTGTTTCTTACTGGAAAACTAATTCGTGAAAAATTACCTTTGTTTCTGTAATAGAATTGTTTTGAAAGAAATTAAAGATACAAAGAAAAACTGTATTACAACAAATTAGCCTGTAATTTTATAAAGGTGTAAGTGTCAAATATGAATGAACTAAACACAGCGAGGCCAACTAATTTTGTGAAATTACAGCCTCAAATTGCCACATGTGATTTGAGCACAAATTCCATGGTTTTTGTATTTTGATTTTTTTCCTGACATAACTAGTTTTGGGCAAAAGTGAATGCCTCCCCAGGCATCTGGAAATTATCTCTGGAAGGAGTAACCAATTTACTTGTGTCCCTCTGTGAAAGGGAGAGACAAGGTCAGAAGAATTGTAATGGAGATGATCTGTCTCCTGACATGTTCTCTTCCTCCACTGTGCAAAAGAGGGGGGAAGGAGAACATCCTCTTCTGTGTTGACCTTTTTCTCCTCTCTAGTCATGGCCTTCCTATCCCTTATGCTTTTTTGAAGAGGCCTGCCCTTTACAGGTCATTCTGCCAGTCTAGGAGGCCCAGTGCCAGTGGGCTGCTGTTCCTAGGGCTAATGAAGGAGCAGTTTTGCAGCAGGTTTCCTTGTCCTTGTACTAGCTGCCCTCTGTGTGGCTTTCTTTGATCTGTAGCAAAACTGACCAAGCTAACCAAGATAATGTACTTAAAGACAGGATGAGGCTGCTTCTGTGCTTGTGAGTTAGACAGGCTGATGTACTGTTTTGCAGTCACATGATGTGTCACTGTGAGTATGGCCCCGTTACTGTTTTGGCTCGTCCCAACTGGAAAAAAGTTTGTGTGTGGTTTAAGGATTAACGTGTCCCTCGAGGAGCCAGTTTTGGATGCAGCCCCTGCTTTGAGGGAGAGAATTCAGCCATTTGTGAGCTGTATCACGTGGTTTGATCTTACTGGCCGTGAGCTGTCTCTGTTCTTACATAAGTGACTGGTTAAAATACATCTTTTGTGCCTACTTGCAGGGGATTTTAGGCTCCAGTAGCTGTTTCTGGCCTTTTCTAAGGACAGACAAGTCTTGCCTTTACTCCTGTTCTTGGAGCATTCAAGGATGGATGCTGCTTCATGGAAGCCTTTTATATGCAGTGTTTCATCTTCTGTGCTGTTTATAGGATAGGAATTTCTTGCTGCGTCATCCAGTTTTCACCTTTGTTAGAAGGAATGACTGCACAGTAGGTTGTGTTGGTAAGATAAAAGAACCAAAATGTAAAGGAAGTTGTCTTATACCTGTTACACATTAAACTGGTCTTTGCTCTGAAAAATGAAAATGAGATCTATGGAGCTTTCATAGTGATATAATTCTCTTTGAAGGAGTTTATATTGCTTATATCTGTTGAAGTGACTACTGAAAGGGGTATGTCTAGCATGTAGTTATACCAAAGCCTGGAGCATAGCTTTGTCATAAAGTTGTATTTCTACCACAGACAGCATCATTTGATAGGAAAATTAGAAAGATGATTGGATCACTTGATAGGAAAATTATAAAGATCAGCAAAAATAGTTACTTTCTTAAAAAATTTTTACTCTTATTTGCTTAAAATACAACATTAACTTCTAGGGTTAATACCCCTTTTTATCTAAAAAGAACATAACTCTTACATGCTTTTAATTTTCCACTGTGTAAATAGCTATGAACAGTGAATACAATAACAATTCAGATCTGACTCTTGGTTGGAACCATGTGTAGAAGCATATGAGAATAATCCCAGAAAAATATATCGAAATATCTGATGGCTGATCAAAGAAAGGAAGTGGGAAAAAAGTCTTCAGGAAAACCATGGCGAAGTCATCCATGTGCTCGGATGGATGTGAGCATGTGGCACAAGGAGGTGGTGTGTTCTTTCACTTGACAAATCACCATAGAGTGGCTTTAGATGATGGCACTGCAGTATCATGATAATGAAGATTATGCTATTATTATCAAATTTGCAAAGATCATTTACTCTGAGTCATTCTTGCACTTTATTTGGTAACCTCAAATGCCCAAGGTTTTATTGATACACTGCTTTATTATGCATGCTAGGTCAAGTTAATGACTTGTTCCAGGTAGAGGGTGTAGTTGGGCAATATATCATAGAGCTTTTTTTGTCAAGAGTTTTGATCTTCCATGCTTTAATTTATGCAGTTTTACATAAAAAACTGAGATACAACCTCAACTAGTTGAGGAGGCTTATTTGCAGGAGAGAAGAATCAAAACTCTTTTGTAGACTTGACAGCTAGTACATCACTAAGTACATATGCAAAAAGTTCATGGCATTACAGCAGACATTTTGAGGAAACAGTCCTGAACTTCTCTTCCAAAATACCTCTGTGAGTGTGTGACATTTTATAGTGTGGGTGTATAAATGTAGACATGTCTATGTAAATATATTAGAATGTGAATGTACCTAATCTATATCTTATAATTTATTTATATATAAAATGTAGTGTAGTTCAAGTGATTTGGTTTTTTTTAGAAAGTAAATTAGAAAAAAAGAAAATGTCTTTCTTGATGTTGAAAGGCTCCTATCAGCATAATTTCAATTTAAATCTAATTACTTTAAAATGCATGTTTGTACTATTCTCCTCTTCCTATTTTTTTTTTAGTTAAGCTTCCTAAGGCTTAAAATTATCTTGATAATTTTTCTTTATCTTTTTTAATCCTTTGTCGTATGAAAAAAGGGCTTTTTTTCTGCAGTTGACAAGGAGGGTGTTTGACTATGCAAGGGAATGCTGATTCTGTCTAGACAGAGAACATTGCCAAATGTACAAGGTCCTTGACAGAACAGACAGAAAAGCTTCTTTTTTTTTTTTTCCATTTCTGCTAACATTCAGTTTATAGTAATTTTAGCTGTTACTTTCAGCTTCAAGTGTTTAATTTTGGGATTTGAGATACTCTTTACTTTTTTTTTGCAGATTTGTAGTGTCCCTGTAAAGACTGTAGAGATAAGTGTTCAAGATATTGATGAACACTGTGTTTTGTGTGCGCTTGTTTCATATCTAGAACTATGGCTAAAAAATGGGCTTATGTAGCTGGTATCCATAAATCAAGGTGTTGTGTCAGCTAACAGGCTCCCAGTAGAACAGAAGTAATCTCCAATTCACACTGACTGTGGTGTGTTTGCCAATAAGCACCAATGATGGAAAGGAGGAAGGAATTGAGTGGAAAGATTCCTTCTGCACACTGTAGTGGAGTTGCTGAGCCCCCTCTAAGCTCTGATGGTCGTGTTGGACTACAATAGCAGTATATTTCATGTTAAAAGTATGAATTCATCATTGTCACAATAATCCAGGAACTCTAAAAACCATATCAGTAAATGAGCTCTATCTGTAGACCAGCTTCAGTAGTTCAGAGTCTGCTTATTTAATTTTTCTTAAACACATTAAACGGTTCTAGGCAGGCTGTCACGATGATCTTTGAAATATTGCTGTGTTTCTTTTGTTCTCTGCTTTTAAATTTCTTATACAGTAAGACTTTCATACTTTCATATTCTGTTCACTACAAATTTCTGGATATTCAGACTCTCATTTGGAGCTTAAAGCCTTTCAAACCACAGCAGAAATTCAGCAGTGGAAAAGGGAAGAGATGTGCGCTTTGTCCTCTCTTTTACCACAGCCTGTTGACTCCTTGTGCAGAGACTAAACCTGTATTTTCTGGCTCTTACCTGGCAGCTTGTCTGCAGGTAAATTAACCCAGCAGGTGTGTATCCTTTTTGACTAGAATGGGCRTAAGGCAGTGGGTTGAGCCTGGAAAATAATGTCTTGGCCACAGTTTTTGTCAGAGAATAATTCTGCATCAGCTTTAGATAAAGGCTTTGTTTTTGTCAGGATCTTTTTTTCCCCTTCATTTCTTGTCATAGTGCTCAAATTCCTATATTCAGAACCCTTCAGAAAGATAGAGGAATGGCTGATGAAAAACTTGAGTGATACTTTGAAAATGTAGCACATGCTGTGCGTTTCCAGTAGATGAAAGCAGTATGGTTGAAGGGTTTAAAACACGCTTTCATGTTAATTTACTATCATTTAAATATTCTTTTAAGAGACTGCTTATGGATTCTGATTTTTCAGCTGCACCTACAGTTTATTCGAAGTCTAAAGGGTTGTGATGCATATTCTTTGTGAAGTATTCTACGTTTTTTTTTCCTCACTAGCTTTTTGACTTTTTGGTAACTGTGCTGGCAAATACATGAATATTTGTGGTGTTGAACTTCTACCACATCTAAACACTGCTGTGCAGTTGCAGGAAAATGGGAAACAGTGAATCCCTTTTGCCTTTTGAGATGGTCATATTTGAATTGTGTTGGCAGGATTGAGTGAAGAAGCTTGTATTGTTAACAGTGCAGAATCTGCTCTGTAAATGCATAAGATTTTTTTTCCGTGGGGATTTCAATCCATCTTTCACCAGTCCTTGTTCACCTTAAACTAAATATAAAGTTTCTTAAGTTTCTGCTGCTAAATTTGTGCTTTATGTCAGGAAAAAAATCCACAATGTTATGCACATTTCTGTTTACTATAAATTTGTTCTTTCACTCAACTTTATAAGAAATATATTCCATTTCTGTCACAAAATACACTTTTTCTTCATCTTAAGTAAAACAATATCCCTGGAACTCTTAATTTCAGTAATTTAATTTGGTTAATGTTGTACTAACTTTGACAAATGTGAACTTAATTTCTTCCCAGGTTTCCAGAGGAGGAGTTGGCAACAGAACCACTAAAATACGCTGAACAACTTCCTGTAGCTCAGATAATACACCAGGTATGTCTTTCTATTTTAAACATTTCTTTGAAAATAAAGAACATCTGTAAACCTTAAAACCTTAAACTGGTTTTCTAGGTCACACAGAATTAATGTCCTCATGCTGGATGTATAAACAAGATACTCTTGTTCAGATGACAACTATTAAATTATAAAAGTCTTATTCTGAACATGGCAATGAAAAGATGCTTGCTGTATGACACGGTTAACACTTCAGAGCTTGTTGTTAAAATTGTTGTGTGTCTGCTGACAGAAAAGAAAAAAAAATCCATTAATTTCTCCAAATTTGCATCTTGACCTAAATCATATTCCCCTTCCTGAAAAAGCAGCCAAACTATGGAGTCGTTATTGTGGAATAATCGTCAGGACGAACGAGTTGAGCAAGGAAAACAACCTCTCTTCCTAATACTGCTCTGAATTAGCACCATTTTTATTTCTAACTATAGCAGTGTCATCATACTTTCTGCTTTGAACAGGGTTTTTTGTTCGCTTTTTGTTTTGCACGATTAAAAAAAAAGGTTGATATTTTTCCTAGATTTTGCCTTCTAACTGTGTCTTATTTAAATGCAATACTATTTTATTGATTTAAGTAAATAAATGAGGGATGATGTGGACATATCAGCTGGGATTAAATAGAAGTTTTTATTGTAATGTATCTTCCCCAATTTATGGCAAGGAGGAGAAAGAGATCTTTTCTGTGCAGAAGATTCTGTATTCCTGTCTTGCTCTTCTCTCAAAGTTCAAGGTCTGATTTCCAATCTCTCCTGCAGGTAGACTACCCAGTCTGCCTTCACGTGTCTTTTCATTCTTTGCCTGCTCTGCCTGTTGTGTGGAAAAGCTTATGGCCAAATAACATGCATAACACTTGTGATCTACTCTCAAACATGGCTGTTGAGACTTGGAGAAGCCTTGAAGAAAGCAAAATAACCTACTCTTTTGCAGTCATTTTGAGTTTTCTCAGAACAAAATAAATTATTTTTAAACTTTGTACATGTGAGTCCTGCTTCAGGGACAGGTAACTATAGTTTTCTTAAGTCAGGACCAAACAGGTCAGATTACTGTTTTCCTAACGGAATCTTGACTGTATGGAATCTTTCAGATAATCAGGTATTCTCTGAAAAACTGACCTGAAAATTGGGAAGGATAATGACAGTTCATTGTGGGAGACAAAATGGTGCAGTCCATTCACTGCCTTGAGATAAGGAAAACTTCCAACTGAAAACTGGGGCTTGGTACTGTCAGAGTAGTAATAAGCCAGATAGACAATTTTAGATAGAGCTCTGGTTTCAGACTGAGCTGTTTTTGAATACTTAAAGATCAGCAGGAACAAATAGAAGTCCACTAAGTCCCTTAATAGAATTTTGCAAACAACTTTATTCATATTAATTTTTATTATAGATCTTCCCAAATACCTTTGTCAATAAGTATTTTTAAGCGGTTGAGTTGCATGCTGCAGGCACTGCTGGTTTTACTTTAAAGGAAACATAAACTTTATTTTAAAACCTTGAATTGTACAAGCCTTTCCTGCAAGTTGTAAACACAAGGGATTTTAAAACTTTTGGCTGAAATCTGCACCCTTGGGAAGAATTTCTGATGTGTTCAGAACATGGAAGATTGGAAATCAGGACCAGTTTGTATGTCAGGAACTCCCTGGTGTTGTCAGATCTTCAAATGACCCAACAGCCTGCAAATGTCACATTTAAAATTCTGTCTTCATGCCTGATTCTCAGCATAAATGAATTAAACAGCAGAGCAGGCAGCCAGTCAATATGTTCTTAACAGTGAGAGTGAGCAATGAAACAGTTTGGGGGTTGTTTGGAATCAGTAAATAGAAAGTGCATGGAATGGCTCACCTAGAGGAAAATCTCAAATAGGAAACAGAATTAACCTTTAAAATGGTCGACCAGACGAAATGTCATAGCAATATTTTTACAACATTAGGTGGGTAATAACCACGGAGGCTTCATTTGGCTACTGTGTGTTACGCTGCAATAGAATATTGCACTGCGGAATGGCAAAAAGCTGGGTTTATGTACTCTCACCTGTTTGCTAAACTTGCCAGTAGTACAGAGCTGTGGGTCTGCACAAGGCAGCAGAACAGACCCAGCACAACTTAAAATGTCTTGGATGTAGAGAAACCAAATAAAAGGACCATTATTTGGCTGTTGTGAGAGGGATTTTGGCACCATGCCCTGGCTGTGTGTGAGGCTGGTGCCCTTTCTGAGCCTGTAGGAGTTGTAACCAGCTGAGCATCACTGCACCAGTGTCCTGCTGAATTAGTGCTGCAGAGATCCTGTTGTATGCTTTCTGAGGGACCTGGCACAACTGGGACATGGAGTGCCAGGGCCATATTTATATGATCAAGTTGTTGGGGTTTTTTTTTGCTCTAAGAAAAAAGAAGGAAATTACAAGAAACTAAAAAATGACAGGAGTAAAACCAGTGAATAGTATTTATGGTGTTATGATGCTGTATCCAAATGGATAATCACTGTGTTTGAGCATTTGTTGTTGGTTCTGTATCACTTGTAAGATGTCTCTCATGTTAACCCATGTTTTGTTTACCTCTAAACAGACATATAGCATTAGTGCTGTGTATTTACAGCATAAATACATGTTATAATTTCACAGTGGTGGACGGGTATCCTAAATCAGGATAATGCCAAAGTACATTTTAATTATACTTGTTAGTCAACATAGCCACTAGTACTTTCCAAATTTCACTGTTAATTTATTCTCCTGAGCACTACTAAAATGCTCCTTGTGCTTTTAACTGAAATAAAAATACACTGGTGCTTAGTAAAGGAATGCAGTCATTAATATAAACTTGTAGAATGACAAAAATTGAGCTTTCAGAGTACTGCCCACATGAGACAACCTTTTTAATGAGATTCTTTCTGTACAGCCATGCATACAATGCTGCTACTTAGAGTAAGTTTAAGCTACTTAGAATAAGGCCAAAAAACCCCCCCAAAACACTCAAACCAGAAAGGGAAGAAAAAGGAGAGACTACTTTCATTCTGCACTTGTCTTTAGTCAAAATAGGTCTGATGGAAGAACAGGGGAAACTGAATTTGAGAAGATTGTTTCCATTTATCATAAATGATATTCATTGCTGGCCTTGCAGTTCAGCTAGTGATTTTAATAGAAGTACGTAACTTCAGTGCCAGGGCTTGTGCTTGGAATGTCACTGTGCGTTAACATGTTTTGCCTAACTGGGATTTAGGATATTGAAGAGACTTAAATTGTTACAGGTGTCTTACTGATGGAAGAATGTTTTATTGATGAAAGGCACATTTCAGTGGATAAACACCAGATCTCCTGATGGTGTTATAATTGAAAACAAAATGAAACAGCAAATTCAGACCGCAATCAACTTGCGTACTTATTTTAGTCCATTTCAAACCATTAAGCAGATAAATGAACATGCTGTTAAACCAGGATGGTATTTCAGGAAAGCGACTTGCAGCCTATAGTGGAAATTGCACAATTTACTTGAAATCTGACATGGTTTACAGTTGCAAATTTACTTAAAAATAAGGAGCTCCTTAGGTATTTTCTCATATAGTGGAATGCATGGGAGAATGTTAGATGTAATGTCTAATTGAATTAGATTGAGTTTCCTTTTGGAGCTACGTGTTAAGTTTGTTTGGTTTGTAGAAGTTTTAGCCTGTGGTTTTCTGTTGCCTCTTCATAAGAAGCCTCAGTGTAAAATGCCTTCAGTAATTTCAGGAGATTACTGGGAAGTCGTGCTAACTCTGTTGAGGAAATGTCTCTGTTCCAGATTCTGGTCGAACAGGAGCACCATGGGAGCACCATGAGCTTTGCTCAGTTCAGACTCAGAGAGCGTTAGGGAGTTGCTACATCCAGTCCAGTTTGAAGATGTTGACTACAGTCCACCATAAGGGGAATTAAATAGGAAATTTAAGAAAGGTGATGGGAGGGGGATCTCCAGAGTAATAAATGTACAGAGTGATGGCTGTCAAAGGATACTGTAGGGTTGCAGTTCTGCAGTAAGTCTTGCAAAAATGTTTCCATCATTTCTGTGCTTTAACAAGTTTGCAACCATGACCCATCCCACCCTCCCCCGAGATAAAATCATTTTGCTTTGAAGATCAATCTTTTGTTTGTTCTCAGGGCCTCATTCTCATGTAGTAGAGGGCTGTTAGTTTATTGCATTTGTTGATGTTCTGGTTTCATGCTGGTTTAATTGACAGAGGTTTTCTTTAGTAGCATTTGCCAGAAATTGTTGAAACAGTATTAAGAAAATAGAACACACTATGTTGTATAGATTTTTTTTTTTGAAGTGTCTTTTTATTATCTATAACACAACAATTTTAGCTCTCAGACTTAAAATGTTTTCACAAACATTAAATTAAAGTGGTTTTATGTGGCTGACGATCTTTGCGAAATGCTCGATATGAAAAGTAACCCATCACATGCCGATACAGTCTTGAAAGCATAACTTTAAAATTCAGGGATCTCACTGGTGCCTTGCCTGTTGTCTTGTAGCTGCCCTTCGGCAGTTCATATGTTTCAGGAGTTCCCCTCACTCCCAGTCTGCTTCTGTCCTGATGGTGGAGTCTCGGTTCCTGCAAATGTTTTATAAAAGCCATTAGTGTTCAGAACTTGGTTAAGTATGCAAGGTGTTTAATAGCACAACAGTAACCCAGATTTTTATTTTTATTTTCGATGCAGACAGTAGGTTTTTTTATGAATATTAATTTCTTAAAAGTTTTAAAGTACTTTGGTAAGTGATACGTGCATTTTACTGTGTCTTTACAGGCTGAGAGGTTCAAAAGCAGCTTGTGATACTTAGATGTGTCAGGTTTGATGTGTAAAGTTTTAGACACAGCTATTTATACATTCTTCGAAAATCCATTCATGTAGCTGTGTTTGAAAATAACTTTGAAGCATAGCTTGCTTTTTAGAACTCTGGTCATGGTATTCAGCTGGATGATGTCAGAGATAAAATACAACCTTTCACCAAAAGGTCCAAGTTCAGCTGCACCTGCTAGCACAGACAGAGGTCTTCTCAGGCAGGGATGCTTTTCTTTGTCAAAACTGGATTTTTTCAGCATGATTGAAAATTGAATTTTCCATACCAAATATTAGAAAGTACCCTCACTTCAGAGTCCAGTTTTATTTTAACAAAATATATCCCTTGGCTACCCACCAGAAAGCCTTGTGGTGTGTCAGCTTGCCTTAGGACACCTGCCTGGTCAGGCTTTACACTGCAGTTCTGAGCAGTGCGCTGAAGACAGTGTTGTCCCCTTACCATGGCCACTTCTTGTGGCCACTTTGGAGTGTGTGGAGAACAGCAGGCAGTTCTGCCAGTGCTCACATCTGTGTGTCCCAGACTAGAGGTGAGAGAAGCTGTTTCTGATGCACGTCATGGAAGTGTGTCAGTATCCTCTTCCTTACCTAAAGTGTATTTTGGGGCTCAGGAATTCTGTGCAGAACTAAACCCAGGTATGCTGTACACCTTTTGCTGAACCAGCCTTTATTCATCTAGGGTGCTTGGGATGTATGGGAATTAGAAATTAATGTGGTCTACTATGTTTGGGTTTTTTCAATTTCTTTTCTGTATTAAACATATGTTTGTGAATTGTTTTAACCTAGAGGTGGTGTGCCTACGTTTTATAACTGTAGTGGAAGTGATCTCAAGTGGAATCATGACTGGATGTCATCCAGCAAGTAAGAACTTGCTTTTTCCCCTGAATTGTAAACAGTATATAGACTTAATTTCTCTTACTGCTGCATAAGTTAGAGATTATTTAAATCTTTTGGGTTTTCTTTAAATTGAATGCTATTTAGTAGAAAACTTGATGCTCAAAAAGACCAAAAGAGCTATTACTGCACGTATTTGCCAACCAACCCAAATATGTCATAGAGCAGCCAGAGTATTCCTGCCAGCCAACACTGTGTGCTGCTTGGTGCATATAGGTGCTTTGATGTTCACTCCCTCTGATTTCTTCTAAGTTTGATTTAAAAAGTTGAGTAGCAGAATCTTGCTGTGTGTATGAGTCATGTAATGTATTAAGAACGGCACAGTCCCCTGTTTCTCTGACTCACTCCAAGAAATCACCAAACACAGTGTTGACTTGGTTATAAATGGTACAGATCTTTTACTGGCAAACCATTAAACTAGAGATTTTTTAGGCTTTTTTTTCATCTAGTGAGCTACTGCAGAGTAAGGAATGGTACTCAGGACCTTCAAAGGTAATCCAGTAGTCCACACAAACAGTAAGGTTGTCTCTCTTTTTTTCTTCTTCAGAAATTAAGTAACTCATTAGCCTAAGAAAATTTCATAACATTCCTTAATAATATCATATCCTTAAATATCATATCTGAGTGTAGCATGAAGTATTTTTGTAAGAGATATAAAATGTAATTTTTAAAATTTGCTGTTGTTTTTCTCATCCTTTTTTTCCAATCACAGAATACAATGATGTGGAGTTAGCATAAATTACTGATCATTTGTTTTTACTGATGAGACATGGCTGCTTTTGTTTCCTGTTTCATCTGAGCATGATCTACCCTCTGGAAGTAGAGACATAGTAAAGCAGTCTCTTCTCTTCCATCTTCCCATTAAAGGACTCTTGTGGGTGATCACTCTCTGCCTATCCAGGACCATTATTTTACTGTTTCTCAACCACAGGGGAAGTTCTGCTGGTTTATCTCTTTGTCAAGTTGACATACTAGATGGAATCTCTTCTCTTAGTTTTCGAGGTGGAATAAAGATAAGTATCATAGAATTATTTTTCTTTCAAATGTTGCCTCTCAAATTTTAAAAATTCAGTAGTAATTATGAGGAACTTCATTTCTGTAAGTCTGGAGTAGCAAAATACTAATGCATGGGGAGTACTTCCTTTGTCTGCACACAACACTGCTCAGCAGAGCCAGAAAAGAAGCATGAGTGCTTTTTGTTGCTGACCAAGCATTAGAGGGGAACTGAATGTAGTATTAAATTTTTCCAATTATAGCTGAATACAATGGATTGAATAAAAAAATGCATTGAAAGGTGTCTTGCATGAGGAACCTGAATGGTCAGTTGTGGGGTTCTTGTTTTTAACTGTTTCATACTAGAAATACCACACTGAGCATTTTCTGTAAGCCAGGAAGGGGAAGTTTTGCCATGGCTTGTTTCAGCTTGCCAGAGACATTTGAGATGGTGTTTGGTGGCTTTTTCTTGCCAGAACTGTTGCATGCATGGTCCATCTTTTCTTCCCTGTTTATGCATCAAAGCATGTAACTTCACCTCCTTTCTTGGATTTTTTTAAGATGAAACCAAAGTATATTTTAAAACCAATAAAAGAATTACCTCTTTTTTTCCTCCTACACACTCTGTTAAAAACAAGTTAGTTGAGCAGTTACCAAAATGTTCTGCTTGACGTGCATGTACATTATGAGGTCGTCTGGGCATCAGCAGGATCCAGTCTCTGCTGTCACGTCTTGGAATGTGAATTTATCCCTTCTTCACAGAAATGGCTCCCAGCAAGGTGACAGTAACCCCCAGACCGTGCTTTCCCTCAAAAACAGTCTCCTCTTCAGGGAGTTGCAGTAGCAGACATGGATGCAGCTGATGCAGTGCTTTCAAAATCACTCTTTTAGGCTGTCCAGGTCATGCATTTGGGACAAAAAAGTCTCAACTCTGATCTGTCAGTTTAGTGAGGTGGTGTCTTTTCTCTTTCCCAACCTGTGAAAACCCTGACATGTACAGATTGGCATTTTATCTCAATTCTTCTTTGGCACAGGATGGGAGGTCAGTTTGACAGGCAGCTTGAAGCAGTTTAGGGGGCTGCCTCTCAAGTGGCCACACTCCACTCTCACCAGTCCTGGTAGAGTTCTGTGCTCATTAAGCACAGCAGTGGTGCAAACTACTGCTTGAAAAAAATAAAAGGGCATTTTTCAGCCTGTCTGGGTGTGTGACTGCAGAATTTCAAAGCCAACTAGGGTAGGTAGCATCAGCAAAACTGAAAAAGTGTACTTGTATTCCCTGAAAGTTTTTGTTTATATTTCTCACAAGCGGATGAGAGTAAAAATAGTTGTTACTCAGTAAAGTTGAAAAGGAAGTAAATTTGAGGCTTTTGTGCATATCATGGGACTGCTCAGTTTGCCCTTGAGAATACTGCTAATATGAGGTTTTATATGTGACTGTAGCCTCATCCATTTCATGGATTATGAGACATCAGTTTCATACCCACCAGTGTCTAGAATTGTCAGATGTACTATTAAAAAATATATGAAAAGATAGCCTGGCTCTATAGTAGCTATAATTGTTAGAGGTGCTGCATTGGATTTGCAGCTTCTTTAAGAGGTAATTCCCGCAACCGTTTCTTTTTAATCAGCACTATTTAAGATGCAAAATGAAGGAAGATGTTCAGAAAATGACTGTAACATGACAGGCTTTATAGAGTGCTGTAGATCTCTGGGGTTTACTCATCTGAACTTCAAATAACTGCATTTGGAGAATTGGTAGTAACCGTAGGACCATGGACTCAAAAAATTATTATGTTCCTTATATTCAAAAAATTGGTATGTGCTTTTTTTCAGCTGAACCAGCCATGTGTTTGAAGATCTGTGTGCACAAACCTTTCAGTATGCACTATTGATGTTTCTGTGTCTTTGTTTTGGCATGGGACTGATTGTGCCACGATCCCCTTTTGTTGTTCTTCACAATCTGCTCACAACTGTGATTTTAAGGCAGTGGTTACTGTTTCTATTGTGCTGTGTCTGTGCTCAGAGCTTTACAGAAAGAGACAGATTCAAAAATGCTTACAGCTTAAAGTAAACTTCACATAGCAGGTTGGCAAAAAGCAAACCAAGGTTAACAGTGAGAGGTTCTGATTTGCAGACTAGGGCTGTAAAGGACCATTATGTTAATCTCTTCTGACTTTCTGCACAAAGCATACAGATACTTTATTTATATTCTCCCTTCTTTGTGGCTGTATTGACATTAGGAAGGATAAGTAGAAAAAGAGAGTGAGCAGAGGCTGTGAGAGGTTTACTCAAAACATTGTAATTATGGGGGGAATAAAACCAAGGAGGACAATTAGGACATATTAGAACATATTTGCAATTACAGCAAATACTCACAGTATTGCAGCTGGTACTGAAGAACCAACATGTACATGTCCCATGGGTCTCAGTTGCTGACATCATGTGAACTCTTGCACATTGCTACAGATAAAATATCAATAGCTCTCACTTGGTTTTGGGCAGATGATATTAGAACTGCTGCTGTCACTGCAAATGTAAGTAGGCTATTTTTAAGTGAGTCCTGTGCTTTGAGACCCTTTGCTCTCCTTTGTGGTCATAATAAGCTTGGCTAATGTCAGCCTTTTTGCTAAAATTTTCTCTTCAGCCATTTTCACTCTCAACATTTTAATCCTCTCTTAACCACGTAATTCACTTTTCTCATCATTCCCTGCTTCCATGAGATTTTTTGTGATATATTGGTCTGCATTTGTTCACATTTGTCATTTATAAGCTGAGATTCTTAGATATTCTGAGTCTTTTTGGATTTGTCTGCACTGGGTCCCATTTATTTGCTGTTCCTTCAAATATTGGAAAAGTGAATGCTATTTAGGGCAGTGTGGTGAGTCGTCTCCAGCGGGGATAACTGAATAGGTTTTTCAGTACATAATGGTATGCAAATAATATACCTCTGCCTCTCATGGGAATAGACTAAATATCTGCACAAGCTGTCTGTGACCTTAATAGGTTTGTAGGCATGAGAATACACCCTGTGCTGCTGAAGCATAGTAAGTAATGTACAAATACTTCAGGTGTGTTTCAGGGCTAAGCAGTGCTGGGAAATAACTGTGAATTTAGGATGTGATCCATACAGCTTAGTGTGTATGCAAGTGTGTCCCAGCAGTCCAATACAGCTGATGCACCTTTGTAACACAAGCAGTGGGTGTTAATAATAGGCACCACTAATAAAACAGATGATGCTTAAAACATGCTAATTCATTACAGTGCAAGAGTGTCTTCATGCATGATGCAAGGTGAGACTGCAAAACATAGTAAAATGATAAGTAAGCTGTTCCATTAGACTGTTTTTATGTTTATGATGTTTCATATGTAAAAGTACCTTTTAAAAAATTTTGCTTTTTTTTAGTTTATTTCTGTTACAGGTTCTAGAGCAATTCAGGAAACAGATGCTGCATTTAAAAAAGCTTTGATTTAGTGAGGCTTTCTGTGCAAGAAAATGTATTCTTCCTAAAACTTCATTTTACTTAAATTAACTTGTATTTCCACTGAGGATGGCTTATATTAAGCACAAAGGGAGGCTTAGCAGTTTAGACTTCCATCAAATAAACTGCATAACTAAAAAGAGAAGATGCCAAGCCTCACATACTTGTACTTGAAAGAATTGTGTTCTCTCTCGTGGGAACTCGAGATTAGAGAAATTATAAAGGCTTTGCATAGAAACAGGGAGTTAGAATTAATTTTTGCTTAAGCGGGGAAGTGTCAAAAGCCTATTATGGTAATTTTTCAATTTTGTCTTAACTGTTCACACATTTTAAAATAGTTGTACAACTGAGTGGAGGCATAATTGATGTGTTGTGGTTTCTTTTTCCTTTCCTTGGGCCATCATAAAGCACAGCTTAGGTGCACTTAGGCATGGAAGAAGTAGGTGTGCTAATTAAGTAGATGAAAATTTTCATATCGTAGGGAGAAAATTTACCTAATGGATTGGAATAGTACTCTAAGAATGGTTCCCCCATTCTTAATTACATCCAAGTACCAGATATCAATATTACATGAAGACAATTAAACCACAAAAACCTTGGTGAGAAAGCATAATTCCTAGCAGTAGCATTTTGGGGTTGTAGAGACTATCATGATGGTGATGATGATGATGATGATTATTGTTATTGTAAACAATAGCAGTAAAAGTCTACATTTAAAAGAAATTACTTTATTGTCTTTTAATGTAAATTAAAAGCTGAAGATACCATGGAATGAAGGGCTACTGCTACATTCCTTTTTTAATCTTTATTAAATTAAAAAATATAAATCTTGTCTATATCAGAACAACATAGAAAGTGCTATGGTGTAGTAATTCAAAATTTATGGTTGATCTAAAGTAAATTTTAGGACTTCTCTAGTTAAAGGAAAAATGATTTATCAAATCCTTTTAATGGTAAATTACTTTTTCTTTCGTTAAGTACAGTATTTAACTGCAGAAATACTGTTCCAGAGTTACTTTCATTTTGGTGATCACTATTGCTGTTCCATAGGGGGAGTTTTGGTGGACCAGGCTTTGCATTTGGAATGACACTTACTGGCAAGTGTTAAAGTAAGCAGTGCTTCTAAGTGGTCATTGATTAGTAAGACTTTAGTTTTTATATGCAGAGAAAGGGCCTTTTTCCTAGCTTTCAGCTGATTTTTCTGCAGAAGCCTATTTGGGCTATGAAAATACTGCCTTTGGCATCCCCAAATTATACCAAACTTGTTCAGAATTTTTCTGAACAAGGCTTTGTCTGCAATAGAAACTTGTGAAAGGACAGAGATTTGCTGTATTGCAGGAGTGAGGCACATTCTGCTTCAGCACTTTTCCTGATGCTGCTGAATGGCTTCTGTCAAGACCCACTTCCTGTCTCTTCACATGAACCTCAGAGTGGTCTGATTCTTCCTTAGCCTTTCTCTCCCCAAAGCTGTGTTTGGGAATTACCTGACTAAAAGTGCAGTGTTGGTCATGCATTTTTGGTGAGATGAGGCCTGGATAGGAGAGTCAGCATCCACTGTGGCTGTTAAATTAGTTCCCTGGTTTACAGGTTTCTGATGGGTTGTATTTGTGTCCCTGGAATAATAACGGCGGGAACAAGAAAGCCAGGTGTGTGCCTGGATGTGTGTTGACTACAGGGAAAGGAGAGGATGCTGTAAGATCCTGAGGCAAAGGGCAATGTATTTCGTAGTCTTTATTCTTATTTTATTGCTTAATATTGCACAACATCAGTGTGTGTGTAAGCACATGTGTAATGTGAGTATAAGAATAAATTTTTGACTTAGTATGTGTTACCTATCAGAAAATACATGCAGGTTCAGGACCTTCCTATATAAAGCAGATTACTGAAGTATTTTATAGTAGGTTGTCCAAGATGCAAGATTTAATTCCATTTTCTGGTGTCTGTTCAGTGTTGTGTAACATTTTCATTTCTCACGTAGCCTTTTACAGTTCTTATTAATCATTACTTTTTTATTGTTTACACTTGAAAGCTTCCCTGATAGACAGTGTTTATTTAAATGGTATTCCAATGAGTAGTAAAATTAGCAGTGGGAGTTTTGCTAGATTTTTTTTCTTCTATCTACTGTATTTCTTCTGAACTTATGCAGCGTGAAAAGTAGCTGTTACCAATGAGCTCACATTGATAAGGAAAAAATGTAAATGTTATCAATCTTGATGTATTTTGCAGTGCTGTGACAGCAGATACCTTTCTGAACACTTTTCCTCAGGGGAAGGCACTGTTAGCTCCAAATACATTCGCACATTCATCCCACTTAACCGTGTAATCCTAGGTGTTATTGGCGATTTTTTTGTGTTAATTATGTTTTGTTTACTCTTCAGTAGCATGCTGTGAGGAGCACAGCAGTGTTACTCACGAGCTCTTGACAGGACTGATGAATGGCCAGAGATAGAGATATTGGCAGGCTGCTCTCTAGTGCTCTGTCTAGAATTGTTTTCCTAAATAATTCAGAGGGCTGAAATTTGATGAAATCATTTCCATTTGAAGAATGAGTGGAAGGGGTAAATGAATGAAGACTTCAGTAATGGAGCCGTTGCGTTCATACTCTTGGACAGACAAGACAGCATCCTGCATTCCTGTGCAAATTCTTTGCTTGGGTTTCTGATTCAGCTTTGTGCAAGTGATGTCTTGTGGAGTGACTGGCTTTCCTGCTCAGTGTGTGGCACCCTGCTGGAGCCAGCTCTGCCCTCCCCTCGGCCTCTCCACAGGAGAGAGGCCTCACCACTGACAGCTCTCTTCCTGTGTTTCCATATTCCATGAATTAGCCAGTGACTGTGTGTTTTCAGGAGTGCTTAATGTGAGCTTAATCTACACATCTACAAATACATGGCTGACAAATGGGTCATGAGTGGTACTTAGAGGGGACTGAGTGACAGCAGGATGTCAGTAGGGCAGTAACCTGTGGTTAGTGTAGATGGAGACAGGAAAGGTGCAACTGGTTTGCCCTTAGATAAGATCATGTGTGGTTTCATCTCTTTTAAAGACCCTTTGTGAAAGCTGTTGATTCTGTACGGGTCACACATGGTAGTCTGTGAGGGTGTTGGGAGGGCGTGCACTCAGCTACACTCATTCATTCCAGCAGAAAGATGGTCTTCGTGAGCCCCACAGAGTATTCAACTGATGACCCATGTCATGCAAATGTCAGGTGGGAACAGTGATTATTTATGATACCGTAAATCTGCTGTTCTTTCTTCATGCCTACAAAAACTCTGCAGGAATGGATCTGTTCTCTGGGACTCCTTGTCCTTTGACGTACCATACTAAGTGTAACAGAAATGGCTTTTTTGTGTAGGTGTAATTATGTACAGCCACTAAATAAGTACCTGTATGATTGCTGTGTCCATGTTTTATGATTTGTTTTCAAGGTTCTATAGCAGCTAGAGTACCCAAAAGTATTGGCTTGATATTTCAGAATAGTTTTTTCTCCTTTTCATCTTTTCCTGGTCCCATAAGAGAGTACATACAATATAAAAACTTGGGTATGAATAACCTGGCTTATGAGTACAGAACTACTGAATACAGAATCACCTTTAAAAGCTGGGTGGTGGTGGTGAACAAACCGACCTGTCACCAGCTGTAATATACTGGTTTCTCACTGAAAATGAAAATGTATTGCAATGAAAGTATAGACATACTTGATCTTGCTCTTAAAAGTGTGAAGGCATCTTTTGCCTTAGCCCTGCTTCTCCCTCCATTCATTTTTTCATGCCTGCCTCTTCAGGGTAATGCTGTTTCAAGTTGTGCAGGCTGGAGCTAGAAAATGTGGAGCTTTTCTAGCTTTTCTATTACAGAGCTGCTATGCTGCACATGCATATAATGCAGCGCACAGCTTAGGGTAAAGGAGAACTTTTTAAATTATAGTTGTAGAGATTTGAAAACTGGGCATTAAAACCTACGTGAATAAGGAGTGCTTATTGGATTTCAAATGTAGCTGTTGCAGTATTTGATTAGATCTTTTACTCAATATGGCATATTCGGTGTGAGAACTAATGCAGTCTAACATCTGTTGTCAACACAGCCTGTCACCTGGCAAAAAATGAATAGATACTTACGGGATGTGCAGAAAAAAAAGTGTGGTTAGAACCATCACTACTACTTTGAAAGGAATAGCATAATAATTTATGAATGTCATGTGTTCTCTATATAAACAGAAAAAACTTTCCTTGAATCTGAATGATCAAAATTACACTTCATAATGGAAGTTCTAAGCATATGATTAATTTTATGAATTAGGAAAAAAACCTGCCTTAGAGCATATTGATTTAAAAGCATTTGAATGGACTCACCTTATGGTTCAGAGAGAGGCTAAGGGAAATCCAAGTTAGATTCCTAGGACTAAGCAGGAGTGCTGTGCTCCTTAGGAAGGTTGGGCTGGATGAAGCTGGTACTTGGAATAATGATCCCAGATGAAACAGGAGGGAGCCCACGTGTGCACGTACGGCCTTGGCTCTGCAGAGCTGAGAGGTTCGCTCTGGTCTGATCCCACTGGCAGTGCAGTGTTGCATCTGTGTGAACAAGACCTGCACTGTCGAAGACTTTGAGATAATCTTTTCCCAGGGGAAGGTGAGCAGTGCATGCTCTTGGAAAAATAGTGCTCTGAGAATAGCTTGGCCCTATTTACACAACGATATTTTTGAGAATACAAAATATCCTTGTCCCTCTAGCAGCCTCCACACACTCTTTTCACCTCCTTTGTTCTCTGCTGTTCTGTCTGCTTAACCCAAAGTTTCAGTAGCAGCGAGTTGCTTTTATATCTGCTCATTTTTAGAGGTTTCTCTCTGTTGAGGTCTGCCTTCCCAGTGCACGTTTCTGTCATTTTCTGACCCCCTCCAGTGTAAGGACCTCAAGGAGTTTATCTTTCCATTTGTGGCAGGACACTGAGCACTAAATGCCTTTAGCCTTGTTTTTGCTGATAATCCTCCTCTTGTTTAAATTAATTAACTATAAGCATATTAAAAAAGGAGGATGCTTCTCAAAATAGCAGTGACTGTGTTTTGAATACCAAGTCTACTTAATTAAGCTGCTCATTTGGTATTTTTGCATGCTTCAGTTGGCATGAACCTTTGTGTTTGCAAATGTAATTCATATATTTGATGTCGACTTAGGTGTCCTTTTGTGAGAAATCATGATCATGGCTTCATATACAGGTGTGCATTTGATTAAAATATAAAGACGAATATGCTTAGCATACCTTAAAGAGACATAGTTGCACTTTTGTTTTCTAAATACAACTCTCATCTCCTCCCTGAAGCATATGTGAGTTCCATAATGTTGCTCTGTGTTAGTAGAGCAGGTGAGGGCTCAGCCCTGTGCCAGGCTGTTGAGGACAGGTAGGAATGGTTCCTGCTGCCAGTCCAGAGATGTGTGTTCTCTTTGGGTGTAGCAAATCCCACAGCTGGGTTTGGGGTCCCCCTGGTGCAATCCCTGTTGTGTTTGCCAGGTGGGCATCACTCATCTGAGCAGTGGCTTGTGTGGGAATTTAACTGCCCTGGGTCCCAGGTGCTGGGAAGGCTCCCTTTGATTAGAAGTTGTATATTATGTATTGTATCACAGGTTGGAAGATTAGTGAATAACTGTTAAACCATTAAAAGCACTTTACAGTGCTATGAAATGCTAAGAGATAACACTGAAAGTAGGCAGTAATAAGTAGAAGCTCATTTTAAGAAAGTCCTTATAGAGTACATATTTAGAAGGAAATTAAAAAGTAAAGCTATCGTAACAGTATTGTTCCTATTACAATGATTATACAAAGCAAATATTAAAATGCAGTTGTTGGTATTGATGTTAATTTAGTTTAGCTGCTGTTTTTTCCCTGTACCCTTTGTGAATTTTTGTTGGTGATGAATGAACTTTCTTCATTATTTTATTAATATTGGAGATATCAGTAATCATGGCACCGTAGTTAATAAATACAAACTGGGAGATTAGACAAAAGTGCTTTAAATTGTTTTGCAGATTAACAGGCACCATTTATGCTGGAGTTCTCTTATGACTTTAATCTTGTTGTGGGCACAGAAAGGATTAAACTATTACTAGATGGCTGGAGTTATTTGATTTCCCCCACTCCCCTGCAAGGACTCCAAAATCCAAACTGTACCTGACAAATTAGAAGTGCAGACTTCCACTAAAAACTTTGAGGACATAGTTTATGCTGTGATTTGTTCGTGATACATATAAATTCATTCTGAAAATAGACTTTGTTTTGAGCTTTGTCGTAAGAATTGAAAGGATTACCCAGTTTGAAATTCTAAATTGCAAGTAAACCTGAGCTGTTACAGAGTGCCTCTAGGAAATACATAATGTGCTATCAGCACAGTGCACTGCATAGCAGAATTTAGCTTTTCCAAGGAATTTTCTTCAGTTTGAGATCAGTTTTCTGAGATAAGAAGCAGGTGGGTTGTTTTCAGTTTTGGATCTGAGGTTGGCCTTGACTTCCTTGACTGGCCAAAGACCTGTTTTGAGATGTGGATCTTTTTTCAGATTTCACAGATACCACAGAGCCTCACATAAAATTTTGTACCTTGAGAAACAAGAAAGAAAACCTTTAGTATGCAGTGGAAGAAATAGAAATGTTCATTTAAATGGAGAATGACCAAGAAGAAAACTTGGAAATTCACACCCCAGAATGAATAAAATTCACCACAGTGAGTGCAAGCCCTGCACAGACAAGTGTGTTTCACTTCCCTGCGAGCGCTTGCTGACCCCCAAGACTAGCAGAGGTGGGGAWCTCTCCAGAGGGTGTGCACAGGCTTTCCCCTGGCCATAGCTGCTGCTGTCTGCCAGGCAGCCCCAGAGCCCTCAGATGTTTCATACCATGTGTGCTGCAATAAATAGGCCAAAACTGGGTCTAGGACACTCAGCGCTGAAACTGCAGAGAGAATTAAGCAGGGATTAATTGGAAATCCAATAGCTGCCACTTTAATGGACTCGCTGGCACACAGCACTTCTGATGTGTTATTTTTGTGCAGTTGCACAGGGACGTTTTGCACTCCTGGTACAAACACACACCATCTGCCTCAGGTTGCGGAGAACATCCCTTGCAACAAGGATGATGTGCACATTCATTTCTAAGCTTTTGCCCCCATTCTTAAAGCCCTGCTGGAAAAAGATTCTGGAGGAGATTGAAGAATTTGCATATCCCTTTTCCATTTGGGAATTACTTCATTCCTGACTGTATGCACTGATTTCTGTGCTGCCACTATCCAGATGTGGATTCTGAGTTTAACCCAAAGCTTACTCTACCAGTATTTTTGTCCTTACTGAGGACACTAAGGCAAAGGGAGTTTTGTTGGAAGACTGTTGGATATTATGATCCAACAGTCTTCCAGTGTGGAAAAAACTGTTAAATTTATCATTACAGAGAAATTTAACACAGTGTTTGCCATGTGAAATATTAATACAAGATGTTTTAAATCTTATTTCTGTTGTGATGTAACATTTTTAAATTAAACCATTTTTAATCTAATTACCACTTCAGCTTTAATACTTTTTTATTATTTTTTTTTGCATAAAGCTCATTTTAATTGGAGTAACATGTATTGCATGTTTTATGAAACACCTTCATTGAAAGTCTTGGATACTTTCCATTCACGTCCCTATAGACCCATCCAGTTTGAAAATACACTGTTTTATCCTCTCCTTAATTACAGTACTTGGAGCAGCTCTCTCTTAACTGTTTTTAAGTTCCACAGGATAATGAGTCTACCAGAACTGGAGAGCCTACAACAGAAAACTGTTCACAGGAGGAAGCTTGCTGTTGCTTAGCTACCTGTCTTTTTAATTTGGAATCTCCAGCAATTCCATAATGACTAGTCCTTAAGCTGCTAAATGTGTTTGTTCATGACAGATTGTACCATTTTGAATGTGCATTTCACCTGTATGTTACTGCTATTATTGTAGGGATAAAGAGGGTATTTGTAATGGCATTGCATTGTGGTATAAATCACAATACCTAAATATGTCACTTACAGAAGCAGTTCTTAGGTGGGTACTCAGCAATGAAATTCAGAATAACTTGAGTGAGAAGAGTATTGCCTCTGCTCCTCCAGATCAGTCCCAAATATGAACAAGTTTTGTGTAATTTGCAGGTAGTGCAACCAGTCTGCAGTCTTTTAACAGTGCACATCTTCACATCAATTTGGAATGTAATACAGATACGTAATTAATTGCAGATCAAAATACTGTGACGCTTAACATGGGGTTGGTCCATTTAGCGTTTTCTTGCAAGTGAGACAATCCCTGACTTGTAGGAATTGCCCGAATCTTACAGACATTTGCTGGAGTAAGACTGAAGTAGGCAGTGTTCATAGGAGAACTATTGAATTTTTTTTTAGGAATATGTGAAAAACTTTATTTTCACTAATGCTTTCTGATCAATCCTAAAGTTGATATAAAGAGATAGTTTATCTGGGCATCGCTTGTGGCCACAGAACTGGTATAAGCATAGACAGAAATTCTGTCTTTTCTAAACCTTTTTGCAGTATGTGGATATAAAAAGGAAACTTTTTCATTAGCTAATTAAGTGATTCTTTCTTACTATAATAGTCTTTCCCATTAGGAGAAATCTTGGTGACTCTTCCCCCTTTGCCTGCACAAAATAGCCATAGCAGCTTCTGCAGCAGCACGGTTGAGGCTCATGTGCGTTTATGGGGAGGCATCCCATCCCTCCTTGGCTTCCAGCTCGGTGACAGCTCGGGGCGGTGACAGCTCGGAGCGGTGCCACACTCCGTCACCCACACAGGTACCGGCAGCGCTCTCGGGGTGACACGGCGCTGCCAGGGGAAGGAGTTGCTGGCTCTGTGCTTGCAGGGGTGCAGCTGGAAGCGCCCTGCCAGCCTGTGTTATGAGTAGAGCTTGCTGGCACAATTCATGGGAGCAGCGGCTCCATCTCTCATGCGGATGAGGGGCGATGCGTGGGTGCCAAATGCAGCATTTTGTAAAGGAACTCCGGCGCTCTTTGCTGCTGAGCTGACGTGCCCACCTGGACAGAGTTTTGTTATTGATGCTTTCTGTGTCGTATTTGTTAGGATTTTAGAAGGACGAACTTGTTAGTTTGACGGCTTATTGTATTTTTAATTCAGTGGTGAACTCTCTTGGGAATCTATGAGCAAGTTAATTTAAATGAAATTAGATATTTCAGCTCTTGAAGGTATACTTTGTACGTTTAAATGTGAATGTGTTAGATATTCATAAGGTTTTGATGTTTGTGTGCCCCTCGTGGAAAATACTGGCATATTTCAGTATGCTTTTGTGCTCAATTAACCACAATATTGACTTACAGATATTCAACAGAGTTGCATCTTTTTGCCCTTTTATCGTGGTTTGATATTTACGTGTAGATTTCAGTTTCTGGGTCTGTAAATCTTCCTTACTGAGATCATTTATTTTTAAGATTACTAAGCTCTTGTATAGGCTCATATAATTTTTATCGTGCCTTCATGGTTTTAATCCTTTACATTTTAACATTGCAGCCCATGACTTTTATATGTATGTCCTTGATGCCCCAGCATGGAGCCACTGCTGCACTGGCCTCTCTTCCCTTGCAGAATTCCATGGAGACTTCAGTACATGACATGACAAAATGTAAAACCATACTCATAGATCACCTTATAAATATTTATTCATATAAATTCTTTAAAGAAATTAAATTACGTGTTCTATACAAAACAGGAGAGAGAGGCTTTTAGTGTCACTGGCTGCAAATTGAAGTCATTTGTCTAGAAGGGTCAGGTGCCACTTTGTGGTAAGATACTTGTCTGAGATCCAAGCAGGGAAAGATTGATAGTACAAAGAGATTGATGGAACAGGCACTGCAATATGCATACGAAGTTACGGGTTAATTAGGAGGATTTAAACAAGAAAGTCCCTTTGTGTGGAGAAATGTCGTGTGCTGTTACTTTCAGAAGCGAGGTGTGCTGGCAGCCTTTTGAACACACAGAGTTGATTTTCAGAGATGTTTGTGTGGAGATGTGCAGTTGTGAATATCAGCGAGGTGGCAGATCACCAACAGCACACGCTGCAGCTGACGAGTGCTGCTCAGGGAATTCAGTGGTTTGCATACAGAGACACCTGCTCTGCTCACGTCCATGGTTTTCTTGTTGTTGTAAATTATAATGCTGGTTTTGTGAGTCCCGTATCAGAGTAAAATCATTAATATTTCAGACTGCCAAGTTCTTTGGGTGTCTCAGGTGATATGACTGTTTGTTCTACTTTTTAATTGCAGGCACGTACTTAAAGAAAAATCCTAAAGCTAAGACTATGTAGTTTAGGAAGTGGGAACTGAGCAATCAACAAACATTGTTTTTGTGTTGATAGGAGAGCTGTTTTGAAAGAACAGACACTGCAAACTGTTCCTTATTGCATTGAAGTTCACCAGCCTCTTGGTACATTTAGCAGAGAATGACGAGCTCCCGTATGCAGATTCATGCTGAAATTAAAACAGCACCATCTTTTGTAATAGTTATTCACATGGCAGAAAGAGAATTTTAAATTTGACTTGAATGCAAGAAAACCAAAATGCTCTGTGGCCCTTGCGTCTCATTCTGTACAAGGACAAAATGGTGCAAATCTTTCAGCAAGGCAGGAATAAAAATCTCAGCAAGCGCTTCAGTATTTATTATCGTAATAGTAAATCATCTCTGCCTGCCTGGAAGATCTGTAAAACATACCTGCTGAGGGCAAGAGTAGGCACAGGCCTGAGGGACTGACGTATACTTCTACATACTACAATTCTGATATTTTTGTCACAATAGTCTCAACTAAAATTTTGCATTATTATAGCTTCACCTTATTCTTAGCCGCAGAGACAGATCTTGGGGCACATGGCAGCTCTTACCTTCTACAATACATTTCTCCATTCACTGACTGTAGAGTATCTGAATTTTTGTTTTAGTAAGAGGAGGAAGAAGACAGGCAAGAGTTATCTTGTCTAAGTGTGAGACAGAAGAGGCCTTCAATTGCAGTGCATTACTTTTTACTGAAGATGAAATGTTGTTGAAGAGGATGGAAGTTTGAATTGCAGAATATATTTCTACATTAAGGAAAGGCAGTTAGACTCAATGAGGCCCCTGGGAAATGTGATTGACATTAAAAACAATCCTATTTTGTTTTATGATATTCCTGTAATGATGAGTCGTCGCTTCTTATATGGTCAGATATCTGTTTATTCACATAATTCTGAGTACAAAAGAAGCTGTAGAAAACAGGTAGCGGAAAAACAACACTGGTAGGAGCTGTTTTTCACACTTTCAGCATTTTTCTCTTGTATTAATATGAGACCAGATATAAGAAAATCTGTCCAAACAAATGAGTTGGAACATGTCCCACGATACCAATACGCACAGACAAAGTGGTGTCTCAGGCACAGTTCTAGTGGCCTTTTTGTGGTACTTAACCTCTCTGCTTGAGTGACAGCTTGCCTCCCATTAGCCTTTCCACCACATCACAAAGGAAGATGCTTCTGCTTCATGAATAAATATAGCTTATTGGTATTTTTTCCTACTGCAAGGATTATTTTTTTGCACTTGATAAACACATTGCACTGCTTAATGTGAGAACTAAGTACAAATTCTTTGTTTTTCTATTTTTGTTTGTCTTGTCTTTTTTTTTTCAGAAACCAAAACAAAAGGATTGGCATCCTCCTGGAGGATTTATTTTAGGACTCTGGGCATTGATCATCATGGTTTTCTTCAAAACATATGGAATCAAGCACATGAAACACGTCTTCTGAACTGGAGCAAACAAGATACTTGAATTGGCTGCTACTTTGGTTCATGGGTATCACCTCTGTTCTCTGAATGTAGGTTATGGTTGTGGTGAAAAACCGTGTTGACATCTCCCTTCTAAAGATTTCTTTTGAAGTCATCTCTTCTGCCCCTTTTTCTGGAAAAATTCTGACAGATGATTTTAATATTACTGTTATTTCACTTTGTCTTGATGTAAACATCTTTTAATGCCTTTTTTCTTTCTGCTTAAACTTAAAAAGGGGCAGGACCTACATCCAGTAATAGGATTTCTGAGGTTGCTTCTGGATTGTAAATGGGCAAATTCTTTCCACCAAAGTAAATCTGAGAAGAAGTCAGCTATCACTAAGGAACTGGACATTGTGCAGAACATTATTTAAGATGTCATTTTGTCAATAAAAACTTAACCCACTTTGCAGACTTTGGCATGAGGTATTGAAAGCTTTCTTCACAAAAATAAAAATACTCTAGAATATATTGGTTTCTTTTTTCTTATTCTTTTTTCTTCCCTGTTAAATGCAACCCTTAGATCAGTCGTTTCACCTTAGGCAGTTTTGAGTCTAGGATTCTATGAGCTGGTGAAAGCGAAAAAGAAAATTATGACCTCACTGAATCTACTTCAAAAAAAAAGGCCAAAAAATGTGAAAGGATTTCACCATGTCCATTAGAAATCCTTTCTAGGTGTTGTATTTTCACTGCATACAATGTGGAGTTGGATACTTTTAGGATTTTCAGTGCACTGGATTTTTGCACAGAAGAAAATCGACTCTGGCATCAGGATGAAAAATGTTATAAATTGTACCATTGTATTCTGTAGTTTCTGAGCCCTTAGAAAATGTGCTTTATCGCCTGTGTTTTTTAAATCTGGTTTGGCATATCGATTTGTTCTTCTTGGACATTTACTGATGAGTGTATGCTAAAAGGGTTTTGTCTGTTTAATATATTGATATCAGTGAAGAGAAGAGCAAATTTGTGCATGTATAGAGACAGGTCTGTCAGCAAGGACAAGCTTTTGCCCTGTGCGTTTGGAACCTGTTCTCTAGCTTAATCAAAATAAATCTTACCTGATGCATCCGTGGTGTAAGTACTAGATATGTATCTCTAGAAATTATTAGGAATTAGTTATAATCCCACATAATATCAGAGTCAGTATATTTTTCTTGGAATACAGTTTTGACCATTTCTCTGTTGCACAGCACTTACAAATCCGAGTGCCTAAAGATTTTTATCCTTTCTTCTTCTCTTTCTGTGTGGTTGTGGCGTCCCAGCCTCAGGTGAGGGGAGGTGAACTTGTCAGAGCCGTGTGAGCCTGGGAGGGCTGCAGAGAACTCACTGAGGCTTCCGGAGAACACGGAAAACAGCAGTGTGGTACAACTTAAAGCCTTATTTTTTTCTCCACATATCTTCTAGGCTTGGAGAGGGTGAAGGTACAAAACGATCCATTATGGGAAGGTAAACACTTGCCTGCTGCACCTCGTTTTGCACATCTTGGTGAAGAGCTGGAATTGTTTTCAGTAGCAGGTGCTAAGCACCAGGAATAGGGATTAAAACAAAAGCATTCCTCCTCCTTATAGTTCTGTAAACTGAGATTGTGTAGTAGACAATACCAGACATTTCTTCCCAGTTTGCTGGTAAGCAACTTTTATGTAACTGGTGCACAGATACCCCCTGCCAACAACAATGCAATTTAATGGGAAAGAGAAAAACTCTCTTTGTGGGATGGGTCTGAGCAGCATTCCTAGTGCTGGATCTCTGGATATATTCACAATGTGTTGGGTTTGGGGGTTGTTTTTTTGGATAGTGTCCTTCAAAAGCAATGACTTCTTATCCAGAATCTGATATAATGGTGACTTTTCTTAAAATCAGAAAACCTTTTTTTTTCCCCTCAGCAATTTCTAATACAACAATCGAGTAAAATGTGTTGTACACAGATCATATAGAAATGTATAGGCACAGTATAGAAATGAATCCTACAGAATTTGCTTAGCTTTCCTTTTTAATGCACCTGTTTTTCAATTGTAGTGAATATTTTAATCAAATATTTATTTTATAGGCAAGTTCTGTCACACTTTAAAAAGTGTATAAAATAAAGTTGATAGAACTTTATGCCTTGATTCAGTTGCATTTATACTTATTTTGACTCCTCCGGCCTTATTCAATTTTTTGCTTTCCCTCTTTCAGCCACCTTTTGCAGGAAGTGATAGAAACATCTACAGAACACAGCTGAATTTTGCCAGTAGTAGAAGATACCAAAGATTCTGGTTTTTTAGAAGCTTATCTGCTTGGGGAAAAGGAGGCAATTAGGTGGGTTATTAAAATGCAATTTATGAATAGAGGCACTCAGTAAGTGTGCATGTGAAGGTGATTAAATTGAAGTGAGAACAACAGTTTGACTGGAATGCGGCAAACTATGCTTCAGGCATTTTTAACATTTTTGTATGCGCAGAAGTAGGAGTTGAAATGGATCATTCTGAGACACCATAAAGTTGCCTGTGCTATGCTTGTGAGACAGTGTTTTCTATGCTGTGATAACTTTTATTCCGTGAACAGTTACAGTTTGAATGTGTCACAGAATTCTCTGTAAATGTGTTTTGTATATTTATTTTTTATTTAAAGTTGGTAATCTTTTCATTTTCCCTGTGAACCCTTCAAACTGAATTTGGGATGTGGGCTCTGGGAACCAGCCATGTCACCCTCACTCACAAACCACTTGCATTTTGCAGGCCAAGTGTGCCTCTGCAGTATAGATGCTTCCTCCATGGTGCACAGATGATCTTTTTAATGGAATCCAGAAGACAGGCCAGATGGCAGTTTCTTGATGGTTCTTTGCTTGGAAACTAATTTTAGAGCAGAATTAAATTTCAGCATTTGGAAGTCTGCATAGATAGGTCTATGAACCAAGCATGCCCATGCTTGCAAAATTTAGTGTGTTCATGTCTGCACCCTGTGCTATGGAACTGCATCGACAGGTCCTGCAATGGGGTTTTAAGACATTGTTTAGAAGACTCATGGATGATAAAATACAAATTGATCATTTCAGTTTTTCAGCTCTCTTTCAGGATCACACGTTAAAATATATTTTTCTTATGGAACTGAAGAAATGGTAGGTCCCAGGTAGGATTGTACTCACATCCAGGTGCTCTCCTGTCTCCTGAAGTGCCTGTGACCAGGCCCAAACGTTGACACAAATGTGTGACTAAGCTGCACTTCTGTAACAAACTGAAAAGTCAGGTTCCTACAAAATGAGTGGAGAAGGAAGCCTGAGCAGTGGCGAGTTTCTTGGTCTATGCCAGCTGAATATTTTCATGTTCAGTGACTGTCACCGTGAAATGCTGTTCTCTAGGCATAAGCAAATATCAGAGACCATTCAGAGGTATCTTCACAAACATCATTAGCAATAGTGCATCTCTTCTAGAGAGTGGATTTTTTTTTTTTTTAGTTGGTTTTCCCCCCTAAAAGCTGGTCTTTGTTATTGATTACAGAAAAACAAATGTAATCTGGTTCTAATTCTCTTGCTGAGTGCCTGCGCATTGATCCCATTTCCATCTCTTGTTTCAGTAGCCAGGGATTTCCGTTGTCACTGACCACATCCACAGAATGTACTGGAAGTAAATGGAACTTGTGGTTCCATAATCTACCTTCAGATGGGCATCATTGCATGCTGGAGCAGGGCTGAGTTGCACTAAATCTGTGATTTGCAAAGGGGCTAAGACCAGGTTCAGCTGTGAATTTATCCTGGGCGGGGGGGATTTGTGCAGTGCTGAGAAGAGAGGTGCTGCACTGTATTCCTGTAAGAGGGATTGGGAGGACCAGCTGAGGCAGAGTAAGGGAAGTCTGCAGCCCTGGCAATCCTGATACTAACAGCATATCAGTGAGGGTTTTTTGATGTTTGAGAACTGCTTCGGGAACTGCTTCTTTCTCTTCTCTGATGGACGCTTAGCGGGAAGGAATAAAAAGAAATTTCAGATCTGAAGGTTTCCAAAAACTGAGCTAATTATCCATTCAGTATAGATGGGGAAATGAGATGCTGCTAGTTTCTGGTAAATAGTGAAGATTTGATTCTGCACTTAGCATTGTGAAGAGTTTCTATGAGGTCAGGATTATTTGGACTTGATAAAACCAGATGAAGTGAAAGGCAATCCACGAAGTGAGAATGGTGGATTTAAAGAGTCTATGGCATCTGGAGAGAAGACAATGTTTGTATAAGGTACAGTGTCCCCATGCTCAGATCCTCCAGCTCTGTCTGTGTCACAGAGTTCTGTGTGACATGGTGGAATTTTATCACACTTCCAGACTAATTCACCTTTGGATTGAGACAAGCATAAAGTATTTCACCCAGGAGACTAATCTATCCATAAAGTTATGAACTGCAGAAAAAAGCAGTGTATATAATGAAAATGTCTTCTCAACCATGTGAAGATCAAACTCAGGCTGGAGCTGACAGAGTGGAAAGTTGTGGCTCAATAGCAGTGGTTGTCCTGCAGAAGTCTCTTTTCAGTATTCTACAAATGAATCACACATGCCCCAAAAACTCTTCTAACCATCACTTCAGCACTTCTGTACAATAATGAGCATAATAGGTTTTGCATTTCTTAAGTGGTGAAAGGCAAATTAAAAAAAACAGAGAAAGTTTCTCATGGAAGATGGTATCCTCTGTACGCTAATACTATTTCTGCTTTCCCTCTTTCTGTGAACTTTAAAAAGCTTTCAGGAAATGTATCTTGAAAATATATGTGTTTTGTAATGAAAACTTGCATAGGCTGCATAACATACTCTGAAATCAGCATTTCTTAGAATTCATTTCACTTGCAAGTTCTTTAAGACTGAGTTACTTTTTCTCCCCTAGTGAGGATTTCTGCCTGATTTAGTGATTAAATTGATAGTGTTTAAGGTTTCCATTCAAGGAGGTACATCTATTAATGTTTGATTGTGCCATGTCTTCCTCATGCAGATTTAACTTTTTTCCTTTCTTTCTTTTCATGTCTGTGTGCAAAGAACACTGAAGCTTTGGCCAATATGGAGCCGGTTTGGCTTCTTTGGCCAACAGACTTAATAGAGATCCAAATTGTATTGGCCTAAATTATTTTGATGACATTGTTCACAGCAATCCCTTGAACAAAACAAGCCCCACGAGAAGCAGACTGTCTGGACAGTGTAACAACAGTGCTAGCAAAGCTGTGTAGCTTCTCTGGCTTGGCCTGGCCTTCAATGCCAGGCAAGACAAAGAAGTGTCTCCCTTTCTCCTGGCAGTCCTGTGCGGCCGTGTGCTCTCTGCTGGCACCCCGAGAGGGGGCCCAGCACGGAGGGAGTGCTGGTTCAGGGCCTGTTTCCACAGCTGTGCCTTTGCCATGGAGCCTGTTCCACAGTTGGCCGAGGTGAGTCACCAGCTTTGTTTCTACTGTAATGCTGAATCTCCATCCATGTGATGGTCAAAGGGCATCATTTGACATTTCATGTTTTTGGTGTAATTCTCAGTGTGGAAAACATTTAACATTCTAGTGGTTTTAAGGGTATTTAGCATAAGCAGTGCCATTTGACGGCCATTTTATAAAAGATTCTTTGATTTTTATACTTTTCTGCTTCAGCACAGAGAAATTTCTCACCACCACAGACATTTGCCCTTTCATATTTCCTAGGGTTTTTTTAAAGAATATTTCCTAGGTTTTTATTAAAGAAGATTGTCCTTAAAATTTTTTTCCTTCTCCCTTCTACTTACAAAATCTTATGCATGTGATATGCAAGGTGTGCTTTTGCAGTAGGCAGCTGGAAACTCAAAAGTGATCAGTATGAACTGGTGGTCCAGGGAAGATAGAAGTATTGGTACCTGTAAGGTTTCTGTACTTCCTTTTCTTTTGCAGTACCTTTTGCTGTCTTGTAAGTACTCTTTGACTGTTTAACTGCTTATTATTTTTTTTAAATCCCTAAACTATGTTTTTAATTAAATTAGAAATTGTGTCTCCTTGCATCAAATAAAATAATTAACTTTCATTAGTCAGAAATTATTATCAGCATTTTTCAAAGAGTTTTTTTGGCAGCTATGATCAACTTACAGAATACTGCAAAGAAATCTATGCAGGACAGCCATTGCTATTGAGCCAGGACATTCCACTCTGTCAGATCCAGCCTGGGTTTGATCTTCATATTCCAGGGGAATATAGCTATGTGGCACAAGCTGCATTTTATTTCTTACCCTTTAGATTCCCCTCACCCCATTCCCCAATATTTTTCCATCTGTTATATTATTGTTTCCTTGCAACCTTAGAGGTGTTTTGGGTAAAAATCCCTTTGTTTCCTTTGAAGTTTGCCTGAAAAATACAGCAGGACAAGACCCAGGTAAGCCACTCCAGAAGGATTTTATTAGTTTTACAGCCCTGTTCATGTGTATGAACATATGTGGCAGTACCACTGTCTGTTCTACTGGATCGAGCCAGGGGTGCCAGTCAGCAGACCCGAATCTCTCCCAAATCTTATTCCAGGCTGTATTCCAAACTGGTCTTAGTTTCTTAAGCTCCCCTTTCCTCAGTTTCCTTACCCAGGAATAAACAGTTTTAACTAGTCTTTATGAGGTGGTTTAGTGGGTGGAAGGTTTTCTCCAAGTGCATCATGGTTTGGCTTTGTAGCACGATGCTGTCACCTGGGCATCCTGCAGCCATTGAGCCAACACAACACAAAGCAGCGGTGGTACTTTTTTGTTCTTAGTTGCAGAGATATTTTCTTTGCCATTCTCCATTCCAGTTGCACATATCATGGTGTAAGAGCTACGGTTCTTCAAGATGAAAAATAGCTCCTCTGACAAAGCCAAGTGTAAAAGCCTAAAGGTATGCAAGGAGTTCAGAACTAAACTAACATAGATCTTAAAATTGCTGATGTCTGTAAACACTGTTTTGCAACAGCTTTTAATATGTGAAATGATGCGCTGCAGATCATGAATCGATCAAATTATAGTGAAGAGTGTGAGATGACAGCATAAAGCAGAGAATGGCAGCAATGCCTAGTTTGTTCTACTTATCCCTGGGTTGACAGGATTTTCTATCATAAATCTGTTTGGTTTATAACTAGGCCATAAAACCTTACATCAGGCTGAAATGCAGCAGGATTCTGTAGTTCAAAAATTGTGCTTTTATAGAGAAATACATCAGTGATTTGTTAATTAAAATTGCAGTGCTTGAACAATTATTTAGATTTCTTTTGCACTCTTATAACTTGTGCTTTTTGGACTCAATTTATGTTCCATGTAAATCTGTGTGATCTATTTAAAACTTGCTGTCTCCTCAGCTTCATCAAATTCCTTTTTTATATACAGGTGTGACTTAGAAAATACTCCTTCATACTTTCTGTAATTAGATGGGGGACTTTGCTGAAACTTCACAGGAGGTTGATGAGACTAAAGTGAGTTTGGGTTTGTTTTGTTTAAAAGATGTGTATGAGGGTAGCAAGAATGCACAGTTATTAGCAGAAACTGAACAAGGAATGAATTACAATGCTTAGCTTGGCTCTGTTAGGAGATTTTGTGTCAGTTTATCCCACGTTTCTTCATATTATTAATGCTTCCCCTGATCTACTTGACACTGACCAGTCTTGCAGACAGGGAACAAGCATATGGAACACAATGGAGTCTGGCAAGTCCGTGTGTTTCTACAGAATACTAGAAGTAGACCAGTGTAATCTATCTTTAAGTGATCTGGTTTTAACAATAACGTAGCTAAACATAGAGCATACACATCCTGCAGCCCTTGACTGATGGAAAAACTATGAGCTCTAGTTTAAAATGACAAGATCTTTTTATTATTGTATCAGTAATAAAACAAGGACGGTAGCATCAGAGGACCTACTGTGATCTGTACCATGTCTTGCAGTCACATTAGAAATGATCTGTCAGTCAGTTTGACAGATTTCATCAGTTGGAGCAATATATGCTGGATACACACCCCAGTACACATGTTGAAAGGGATGTTCAAAATCCATCCTGGTTTTTGTAGAATGCAGTGAAATCAAGTGGAAGGAATAAAACACCATCAGTGAAAGGAGAGTTAAACACCAGCTGACAAGAGAAAGGTAACAAGCACTTGGCGTTCAGTTTGTAAGCTGAGTGGTGTATACCAGGAAGAACACCAAAATAAAGCTGTTAAGGCAAAATACATTATAGTTTCTTACTTTTTGATAGTGGGCAGGGCTGCAGCAGGACAGTAGCTCTTGGAGACCTGCACTTCAGGTCCAGGCAGTGTTACAGAGGTGACACTGGTTTGCCCCTGCCAGGGCAGTTCACATTGTCCCCAGAGAATCGGGGTACCTGTGGGGCAGCTGCAGCTATTGCTATCCAGGTTTGGAAAGAGGAAGACTGTGGGTTATGAGGGGGTTTAAATGGGAGTGAGTTTGGTCCCAGTTCTGTGTCTTGCCTCTGAGGTTCAGCTTCTTGGATTTAAAGGTAGTATCTTTGTTCTAGCTTTTGCATTTGTCTAATGAGAGACACCTTTCATCACCTGAGGTATGTTTCATGCAATAGTTACTGATTACTTCGAAGAAATTAGAGATTTGATACTTGTGAAGCAAAAGGAAAAATAATACTGTAACTGAAATCTTCTTTATTCAAAAGCCAAATGTAAGCCAGTAATTCCCACTGTGAGGTTCCATACACAGCATGAGCATTGTCCTTCCCCTTGTCTTGTAGGGACTTGCCATGCACATACAGGTACTTCATGGAATAAATGCAGAATTTAACTTTGCTCCATTCAAGAGGACAATTTTGTACTCAAGGAACTCTTTTTACATCCCAGCTTCAATGTGATCCAGAATCTCTGAGATCAGTGATGATCTTGGGACAGTGGAAGGCAGAGATTTTTGCAGGTGCAGTGCTGTGATCTTTCTGGCTACTGTGGCTGGTATTGTAGTACCTGGTAGTTTTTCTTCATTCCAGAAATTTGATCATGTTGTTTCAAGCAGTTGTGGCCTGGTTTGTAGTCTGTTGCCTCAGGAGGGTTGCTGTCAGCCTCTTGCAGGAATAAAAGAGGCAAAACAGAACACAACTCCTCCAGCCTTAGCCCAGTGTCTTCACAGAGAAGCTGCTGCCACAGCCAGTGGGGGTTTTGGCTTTTTTTTGGATAAATTTTTTTTGCCCTCCTTCCTCCCACCCCTATTTAAAAAACAGCAGCTTGATAGCACAGCAGCAAATGCATATTAATATCAAACAGAATTTTCACTACTGTTTTGCTGTTAACATGAGACGTCAGAATGTAAAGTGAGCTGGATCTGCACATGGGACCACTCTTGCTGTTAAAGGCTTTAGGCTGGAACAGAGCCCAAAATTTTTAGAAGAAATGCAACATTTCCCGATCAAATATTAATTACATGCTATATAGAATTATATATTTCAAACAAATTTCATAAATAAAAATCTAGGCCTTTCAAACCATCAGCAATATTAATTTTGGATTTAAAAGATTATGAAAGATAAACAACCACGTAACTGTGAATTAGAAAAATACTGGCCTAGGTTGCATAAAAACCTCCATTAAATAAATACGGAAAGTTTTCACTATGAAAATTCAGTGGCATCGTACTTAAAAAAGCCATAATGAATTCACCATCCGCTAATGACACTCAGGTGTTTTTCACGAATCACGAACACACACAGGAAGTCAGATGGCCCCAAAGGCGATGGACCGGGTTAATGCAGTTCAACAGAAAGTACTCTCGGTGTGTGCTGCTCCTCCGTCCCAACTTCCCGCCTGCTGCTGCAGGTGCCAGCTGCAGAGCCTGTTACCCTTCTCCTCCAGGTTGCCACGCTTCCCGGCAGGTCCAAAGGCTGGCACGGGAGGTGACTGTGCCTGGGCTTGTGCGTCCGTCCCTCAGACCAGCGGTCTGACCTCGGGGCGGTTTACAGTGAGTGGCTCTGGCTTCCAGTCGGGCTGGAAGAAGTGGATGTTGAATGTCCGTGCCCAGTTCTCGAAGACGCGTTTCTCGGTGATGAAGCGGTGGTGGCTCCCCTTCCTGCCCCGCTCGTGGGAAATGTACATTGTGCACTCATCGGGTCCCAGAGGCTCATAGTAATGGTAAGGTACTGAAAGATGATTAGGATCCCTGTGGAAAAAAGAAAATAGATGGAAGCCCAAGATGTTCTTTTTCATTGATTGAAAAGATGCTATCTTTAGTAAACCGATGGGCTCAAATCCACTTTTTCTCCCACTTAAACTAGGTAGCTGKTTTTTTTCTTGCATATCTAATACATCAGGATGGGGCAAAGGTGTTTTCTTTGCTCTTTCTTCTGCTCTCCTTTAATCCTCTTCCTCCCAGTTAAATGAAGGACAGCAACCACTCAGAAACAAGGGAGAATGCTGCAGGGCTGTKTTACTACTATGAAATTTGAAGTCAACTGCTTTAAAGAGATTTATATCTAGATGTGATTTGTAAAAGGTCTTGCAGAGGTATTTACTGAACTGGGGGAAGAAGGAGAAGGAGATAGAGGGGAGGTGGTTATCCGTGTCACATCAGCTCAGCTGAACATTCCCAGCACAATGTGCGAGGTTCCGAGTGCACAACTTCAATGAGTGTCTGCACGCCAGGTCAGTGGTACAGTCTGCTGTTGCTGGGGTTTTAATCAAACATCTGATGCACAAATGAGTTCTTCTTTATTTTACAACAGCAACTTTCATGTATCTAAGCTAAAAATTAAAACAGTTCACCCATAGTATCCTTCTGACCTTGTGAGCCCATTCACATTTCCCAGCGGGAGATGAGTGACTCATGGTGACACACAGRATATGCCAAACACCAATTAGATACTTAGGATTAAGTTCATTTGAGCAGTTCTAACCTCAGTGTTTCCATGYTACATTCTGTAAATGGCACATTTGTATTATAATAAGCCAGAGCCATCCTTTCTCCTTTTGTTTTAATCTCTACATTAAACTGTACCCATTATGTTTTYTTACTTTGGGCATGGGCCGTCTGGGCTGACACACACTCACACAATTCTCTCTGCCATAAATTCAAAGAGAGCAAGCTGTCCCAGACAGAATAACCCGATTGTAGCACTCTCTCCAATTGCTACCAACTATTTTGCTGTGGCAGAAAATATCCAAATATCAGCATTTAGTGAAGCCTTGGAGCTGCTCTGTATTAAAGCCTGAGCTGAACAGGACCCTAATAGAGAGCAAGAAATCTGATGCAGATTCAGGGCTGTCAGCTCTAATATACACTTGATTATTTTCATTTTGAAGAGCTAATATTTAAGCTCACTTTCAATTGAATGCATCCACAATCTGGCAGTAGCCTGTGCTGGTCATTATTTTTACTGTGTAATTCTGTCACCTACGCAATTTTCTAATTTTTCTTATTTTGCCATTATCCGTATTGTATATGCAGAGGTAATGTATGATATTGCTCCTGCTTTCCATTTGTGCCTTAGATTAACGTTTTAATTCAATCAATCTGGCTTCCTCGTAACACAACATGGTGATCAATCTTACAAGACCAGAATACCAATAAAATTACATTTCTAGAACAAAATAGATTCTAAACTTATTAAATATATTCTCACTGGAATACATAAGAGTGAAACAAAATCCTTCATCACCTCACCTACAGAAAACGTATTTGTAATCTAAAGCTACCCTTCACATAGAAATTTATTACTTCTAAACTACAACTATTAGAACTCAATCTTCAATTAATTTTTCACCTTTTGATACATTGGACCTGTTATTGTCGCTTAAATGAATCATTTGTATGGTTACTGTAAATCTAATAGGATACACTTCCACGTGATGTAGTTTTGTTAAGAACTACTAAACAAATAGGCCTCTGCCTCTCATTTAGACTGCTCTTCCTTCTTGCTCTGAAGCTGGATTTTACTCTTGGGTCCTCGAGGGTAAACTTGTATTGCTTGGTGTAAATTTACTGCTTTAAAGTTAGTATTAGTAAAGTTGAAATTGTATCTCCAACAGACTTGGGAAAAACGCAGCCCCAGTTATCGGGGCAAAGTGATCCTGTGAGGCTGCTGGTCCTGATACCTCCAGGTGAGGTATTTTTGAAGACAGGGATTCCGCATTTCATCGAAGGCTCTGAACTAACACCAGAGTATCCTAAGTGATGTCCTTAGCTCCTGCCAGACTGTAACTGTACCTGGTCRCTGTACCTTGTGCAGCATCCCACCAAAACAGTCCAGAAGCACCTGGTGCACAGGGCCCGGCAGGTGAGAGAGGCAGGAGCTCAGTCCAGGCACCCTGCTGGGYTCAGGCACCCTGTGCTGGGAGCTGCCCAGCCTTGTGTGCAGGTCTGSTGGCTGAACTGGGGCTGAGATCAGTGCAGGAATGGGGGCTGGTGCCTTTAGACCTCTCTGAGACTATGCTGCAGCTGACTGAGGTTTTAAGGCTAAATTCCAGAAGTTGTGTTTTGGATTTAGGAACTTTGAAAGGCATTTAGATATGGAGGACCTTCTCATTTTATGGGAGTTCTGGATTMCCCTAGATTGCATGCTATAAGCTTTGGATTTGAACTCTGGCTTGAGTACACCATAACCCAAATTAACTGTGCTGTGTTATCTTCTAACTCTGCAATTAGCTTGTGTCACCAGCAAATGAAATGCATGAGTAATTTCTGTAAGGAAATTGCTTGCCACCTCATTTATTAACATTAAAACAGATGCTGTTTTATCACTGACTGATACTGGACATTAATCAGTATTTTGTCAGACTCTGCATGCATATTAATATCACAGCTGGGAGGAATCTCGGGAAGTTCCTCTGTAAAATATCCTGTATTTCCTGCCTGATCACCTGCCAGCACAGCACCCTGTAAGTGCTTGTACCCCTGTCAGTCAACTACTGTTTGCCACTTCAGTGCACATTTTCCCACAGATGGTATCCACCCACAGTGAAAGCTGGAAGTACAGCACAAAAGAAACAAGGCAGGAAAACCAGGCCATCCCATACCACATTCTGGTCAGCCTCTTTCCTTTGAAATGAAGAGCCATTACAAATCAACCCTCTAAAACTCTAGGTACTCACACACTTTGTAAAGTAATTCATATTTTGATGGGTGAATSAAGTGTCATTAATATGTTGAGTGATGGGCAAGGTGCTGTGCCAGGACTATGAAGATTTCTGGATAATTCTTTTGCCGTCTGTTCCCAGGATCCCATTTCCCTGACCTTCGTTATTAGCCCTGTTTTCCAAACCATTTATGCATTTTGTTACTAAGGTAAGGAGGTGAGGCATAYGGACCAAAGGGCAGGACTAGCTCACATACAGCTTACAGTCCTGTGAGCCCCTCATAAGCTCCAGGAAATGTAACYAGCAACAACTGCTGCTTTGTATTTGATTTAAAGGAATTGAAAGTGGAGAGGGAGAGAGAGAGAGTGCAAAAATTATTCATATTAGTTAACATTAGGCTCAGACTTTAGTTTTAATTTTCTGGGAATTCCAGAAGGCCCAGGAAGAGGAGGAGAGTTAAAGAGGGCTCATGTCACTAACACCTTGAGTTTTTCCTGTGTACATGAGTACCCTGAGACCTGCAGAGAAGCAGCCTTTCTGTCCCTGCTGCCCATAATCTCATGGAGAGGGCCTGGAGTTACTACAGACTCAYTAAGGCTTGTCTGTGTCCTTCCCAGCCCTGCTGCTGAGCAGCCACGAAGGGAAGCAGCAGCACTGCAGTGCCTTCAGGAAATGCCGTGCTGTCTGGGCACCACTGTCAGGCTGCTGCTGAAGGGAGGCAAGAGGAGAATCCTGCATGTCCCAGTTCAGGAGCGAGTCCTGCGCATGCAACAGGCTGTTCAGAGAGGGAGATGCTTCCCATCTGGGATGCCAGTTTGCTCCAGCAAAGGCTAGGATTGGATCCCTGAGCACTGGAAAAAATACAGCAAGATGGTTTGTCTGTGTTGTGAAAAAAGAGTGAGAGGTGTGCACACTTTCCAAAAATCTTTGCAATGTGCATGGAAGCACAAACTTTCATCTTATTACAGAATATACAAGTCAGAAGTATTTAGCAGCATGAGAGCAATATCAAGCCATTAACCCTTACTACAGCATAAATCTGTAGCAACAGAGGGGTTTGAAATTACAAATAGCTTTGCTGTAAAGTACTAGAAATTTATAATAATCAGGACACCAATTCCAGTTCAASTATAAAACTCAGGGTCCAGTGAAAGTAAATAGAAATGAATCTAAAACACCTTGTTGCAATTACTAGTGACAAATCTTTTTGTCTTTACTTCAGACTCCTTCACTAGACTATTTTTCCTGCATGGGTGCAAAGCAATTTGGTTAATGATCTTAAGCTAATAATTTGTAACAGAATCAACAGCACGATATTCACAGTACCTTTGAGGTGTCCTTCACGTTACAGATGTGACACTAATTTAGTTCCACGACAGCGATCACCACACTCATTCTTACTCCACAAATTAATACTTAAAAGTGAATGGGTATCTACCTGCTGAAATTATACATTTGGTGATATTAATTCTGAATAGAAATAAGATTGTTTTGGGTTTCATTTTTAAATCTTAATGATTCTTTAGTTGCACATCAACTAGGATACCCACACCATCTTGCACATACACATTTTTTTGTTGTTTTGTTGGGTTTTTTGTTTTGATTTTTTATTTTAATGGTAGATTTTTACTCTGACTGAAAACCAGGAAGTATGGCTTACAATTACAGAATATTTTTTTCTTCCTGCTATTCTGCTCTGTTGTCTTATTTCTTTGAAAGGAAGCACTGTTTTAACTTCTTAATGAGTGTCTGAAGAGCAAGGTAAGAAGGTTAACTGTATTTATGGCAAGAAACTCCTTCCATAGATCTTCATGGACAGCTTCTTCCAGGCATGCCAACTACAGTTTTCCCCTTCATCACCTGGGGAATCAAGCTGAAGTAAAGACACTTTATATTACTTTGAGTAAGAAATGACCTTTTCCCTTTTTACAACCAGGTGTGCACACCTTTAGGTTAAGATTTTTTTTATGCAGGCTGTAAGAATAATTACATCYATCACTGGTAGGATTGATTTACAGCCTTTCTTGTGTTATAATTTMATATTATATCCATTTGATTTCAGTGTATCGATTCTATGAAAGCCTTTCATATGGTCTCAGTGACATTTTTAGTCTCTCTTAAAACAGTTTATTTGGGTTTAGTTGGGTTTTTTTAATATGCATTTAATTATTCTGGCTTTGCCTGAAAAGTCAGGATTACACATTATTTTGCAGTGAAATGCTGTCTTCTGTATTTTTAGATCATCAGTTTAAGACTTACTTCCATGTGCCACTGGAATACAGCCACTTCTGGAGTAAGACAGACCAGCCACTTAGAGAAGCTGAAGGAGTATGTCTTGGCCAACTGAGACGACAGGGAAACTGAGATGCTGTGCTGTGGAAGGTATTTGTGTCGTCTGGCATATCTGACTTAGTTTGCAATTTTCCTTGGAGAATTCATGATGAAGTCTGGCAGTTCATCACAGCATTTATCATCAGTGTTTTGTTACAATTTGTAGAAATTCTCACGAAGTGGAGTTTAGTGTTGACATTTTATGTTGTGATTTCTTCAGGGATTTCTACAATGTGCCCAAGACAAATGCAGATTCCTGAACGATCCTTTTGAGTGCTCAGAGGAAAGTCAAAGCAATCCTGTTCTTTGAGAGATGCACTAACCTAGCACTGCAGCCTTGCCCTCCCTGCCCCTGAAAGGCATTTGGAATTAGTCAATGAACCAGACCTCAGTGAGATCACTACATTTGCAACAGAAAATTTAAGCAAGTACATCTTGGTGAAAGGGGTTTGTGAGCAGGTGATGAAACGTTACACTGAGGCCTCGTTCCAGACTGGCTCCAGCTCTGCCTTCCTGGGTCACCCACAGGGCAAATGGGATCAGCACTGGGTGTGGGCAGGAACCACTCAGTGCTGAGCTAGTGCTGGGTGGGCACGTGAGACATGCCAGCATCAAGATTGCTGACGTAACACAAATGTGTCTGTATTCATACTGGAATCCTGTGGCTCATGTAATTTTGGTCCAGCACTAGAAGTCCTGAAGACTCCCTGTGGCACTGATCCATAGTGGCAAACCTTAACGAGGACCTTGGGTCTGCGTCCTGAACACGACTGGAGGCACAGCACTTCTGGAAAATGTGCACAGGCTGTTCCTTTACACAGCAGCTTCCACTGACAGAATCTGTGCTGCTTCGACCATCTGTGGCCCACCCCTGCCATGCCCAAAATGGGCAATTACAGGACTGATTCTCTGGGTCCAGATTCTGGGGGAGGGGTTTGGTGGGGATTATTTAGGAAGATGCAAGATTGGCATTCATGTGACAGAGGTRCAACAATCTTAATTTGAGTTGCATAGAAAGTTCAATTTAGAAACCAGTCACTGTGAGAACACTGTTCCTCTATTAATTTGGGGGGAACTTGAAAAACAAATTAAAAGTAATGTTTTCCACTACTTCTTTCTTCAGATTAATTTCATGCCAATTATTGCATTACTTTTAGCTGATAAATATTCAGAGACTAAAAGAAAGCAACAAGATGGATTAATTCTCCCACACTACAAACAAATTTTTAAAAATATTTTATATAACATAATTAAATGCTGTTTGCTGTTTTCAGAATGAGATCATGGGACATCTTAATTAATGGCTTTAAGAGGACTGAAGACTTGTTGCAGAGCAAAAAAGATTAAAAGATTCAGATATTTATCTGTAACATTAACTTTGTTGGCTAATAATGGTTCCAAAATAAATCCTACCTGCAGAAATCCGGTGGCACCATGCCATAAACATTTATCCTGTCACAGAGCTCTAATGCGATAGTCATTGTGAACCAGCCCGTGCTAAGCCAAGTGTTGGATATCTTCCTGAAAGCAAAAACATAATTAAGTTTCTAAGCTGGCAAATAATTCTTGAAATTTATTTATTTATTGAAATAATTCTTAAGCAATTTCTCGGCATTTTCTTCATTCTCCTAAAAGGCTTTGAAAATTGGGCAACCAAGACTACTTTGCTCATGCATCTTTTAATGATTTTGCTGGTGTCTCCTGTCAGTGGACTCATCTAGGCAGAAACTGCCCTTGTTACAGTTAATTTTGGGCACAGCAATGTTAATATTTAGCTGACCTTTTGACTTGGTTTCTAGAGGCTCCCAGCCCCTCACTGTGACTGCTGGTAGRAAAGCCCTAGTTGGCTGCAGCTATGCCTGTCCCATAGCCAGCCTGGGAAACCTTCATCCTACCACGCCGAGTGCCATCCCTGCCTGGGGTGTCATTCCCCTGAATGGCAATGACAGCACTGCCAGGGGGCCCTCTAARGCAGCCCCTCTCCTGCCTTCACTCCAGGCTGGGACATGGATTTAAAAGCAGCTCAACTGATCCCAGCATTAATTACGCAAAGTAGGAGATACCTCTGTGTAACTGCTCACAGATGTAAGRGATTTACAAGTTGTATTTAAATTTTGCTGTATCACAGGTTCTTATCTGCAAAGTGGCAACAGTAATGTTTCCTCTTCCTCTCATATGCTTGTCAGTGCTGTTTAGTTTCTAAGAGCYGGGCTCTATAATGGTTACTGGCTGCCTGGCACATGCACTGGAATTCCCAGTCCTGTGTTAAGTTCCTGCACTGGCTCTGTGCTGTGGGAGAACTGGCAGTCTTGGAACGGGAGGATCAAGGAAATGACAGCAAGGAAGACATCTTAAAGGTGTCATAAGGGCATATTTAGGGACTGGCACTTCTCTTAGACATGGAGGCACATAAAGTCGGGTATTTGCTCCAGAGAAAACAAGTTCACTCAAAGGTCTCCTTTCAAATCCTGTCAAAGAATAAGACAGCAGGTCTCCCTAACGGCTCCTCTCCCAGCAAGGAAAGTCCTGCAGGAAGAAGTTCAAGCTTATGTTACCTGCAGCCCAAAAAGTCCTCAGATTCCTGCTGACAGCCTGTCACAGTGACAGGCTCTCCCTTCATCTCCTACTAAAGCTGAGGCACCAAGGGAGTGAGTGCAGGCTCTGGGAAGGCCTGGGCACTGTAGCAGAGTATACAGGTTCCACTGTATCAACATGGAACCTACCTTAACCCCATTCCCCCACACCTGCATCTGCCAGATACCTGTGAAACTTTGTCACCACCCCCTCCAAGAAAGCACAGCAGAAAACAAGAGGTTCTCYTCAGAGAAGTCAGCCAGGAATCCCAGGTCCTGACCCAAGTTCCAAGGCCATCTTTTACAGTTTACCCAGTGATAGCAGGATGTGGGACAGTCTTGGAAGCAAGGACCTGAGGCCACAAAAGCCACTGCAAGCAAGTGCCAGCAATCACTAACATCTAATTCATCTGACAGGAGCCACCGTGCAGCTTCCCAAGCTAATGCTAAGCAAGCTGGTTCCAAGTAGGTCACCTACAGGGCAGTAGGAGGAGATGTTTTGAGCACTGTCAGGTTGAGGAATGCCTTGTACCAAGGTTTCCCATTTCCTCAGGGAATCAGACTACTGCAAAGAAAAAAACCCAAGTGGTGGTGTCTGTGCCAGCTGCTTAAAAGACACTTCTTTAACCAAATATGCCTGGAGGATGCTGGGGAGCCTAGGTAATTTGTCCTGTCCTTAGTGGATCACCTGGTAATGTATTAACTCCTGAAACACACATTTTTACTGCTCCTGACATGCAGACTTTCAGGCTAAGCTAGCATTTGAAGAATGACATGTTTTAAGCATCTCATTATTTCCAATTATGAGGCCTTATTTATTTTCTGACTGTGCATTGAAGCTTGGGGGCGGTAGTGCAGTTTGTCACAATGTCATAGCTGGGTCATAAGCTCAGCAGAGGCCTTYGGGCACTTCAACAATATAAAACAGTAAATAAGAATTTTTGGCTCAAAGTTATTAGGRAAGAGAACGGTAGAGAAAAGCCTAAAAAACTTGCTTCTCTGCCACCTGAGAGTTTCTGAGCTCTGAATCACTGGGTAATTCAGGAATATGTTCAGGCTAAGAGTACTCTGGAGCTTGCACAAGTCCACTGTTCCAGGTGCCCAACAACTTACATTCCAAAAGTGAGGGAGCAATTGCAGCCAGACCATGACCAAAGCTTTGCACAGGTCAGGACACCCAGCCAGGCTGTCTGCTGGGTTAGTTTTCTTTCTGCTTACACACACGTAGACTGTCATTTAGTGTTTTCAATAAACAGGAGAACAACTGAATATAAATAAACTAGCTTAGAAGCTAAATAATCAAATAAAGACTTAAAAATTTATTCAAGTACCACTTTGCCCTTTCTAAATACTGTGTCTGTAGGACAGCAACACAGAAATGGGGTTACAGTGTCTTGCATTTCATAAAAGATCTGAGCAAGAGTCCAACAAAAGAATACTGTTTCTATACCTAATCAGCAGTAATGAAAGAATATAAAGAACTGTCATGTGCTTATTAGGGGAAATTATCAGATATTCTTTTATATGATGAACTAACACACTGTGCTGATAATTCTGTAGTGCACACTAAATTACAATTAAAGGCCTTTCTGCTCCACCAAAATCTCATTTATAATCTCTATGGAAATACTCTTCCTGCAGTTATTTCATTTATGCTGCTTTTATCTAATTACTATAATATTGGTTCTGAATCATATTTTCTTAATGTACCCTTATTCAATTATAAAGTTATTTTCAAGTACAGTTACTTTATAATGCCAAGTATATTGCTCTGCAGCCTTTGTCTTYCATCATGCTATTTAACTGGCAATGTTTTCTGAAGGTTTCTCTTCATTTCAAAATCATTTTTTTTTCCAAAAAGCACAATACATCCAATTACTTTTTTTCTCATCATTTTCAAGACAGAAATGAATAGTCTGATTATTGCAACCTTGCAATCATGCTTCTCTCTCCCTTTGTTTTTTGYAGGCACTAATGTCAAGAGCTCAGCAGAAACCTCCCAGGGAACAGCAGCATTCTGGGCTATACAATGTTCTGCTCCTGCCCCCACACCTACCTGAATTTTCTCCCCTTACAAATTCTTTCCTACCCGTGTTTCCTTTCATCTTGATTCTCTTCTGGGCTGCTTATTCATTTATTTTCATCTCCCGTTTTAATCTTCTTAGCCCTTCAAGTATGCTGTCTGTGCCCTCTAAAGGAGTGGTTCATGCACAGCAGAGCCTGCAGGTTATTAAAATCAACAGGGCCTGTTCCTCAGGCTGAATTTTGCTGGCATCTGAGTGCCCTTGATTCACACTGGGAGTTCAGGGTGCCCATGACTGAGTTCACTATAAACTTGTTATAATGTCAGTAATGGCTCAAATGCCTTGAGAATATTTCAGGAGCTGAGCCCGGTGCCTGCGCAGAAAAAGAAATGCTTTCATCACACACTCACTACAGGCCTCTGGCTCTGGATGGGTGGTGCAGAACCAGAAAGAGCAGCTTGCCTGAAATTGCACAGCATGTGTCAGAAAAAGAACAGGATCCTGGCAATGTCAGGGAAGGAACTCCCTGGCTCCCTGTGGCAGAACTGGCCGGACTGAAGCAGGGGAGGGAAACTGTTCCTCAGAACTGGGAACTGCACGTGATCCTACCCTGGATCACTGAACACATAATCCAGGAAAGGAGGTGGCAGTGTGCATTCCTTGTGTCCAGGGCCTACCCTTAGGGCTGACAGTGGCCCAGGTTACAGTGCAATTACAGCTTTGATGATTTTCATGCCTTACTCATACACTTTGTACTGAGTGTACAGCTAATGCTCTGCACTTTTCTTGAGGGATTCAAATGCTTAATTCACCTCACTTCGCTTTACTCTGGAAAAGACTGAAACACATCAGACCTGGCAGGGTATCTCCCCTTGTTATCCTTCCTTCTTGTTCTGGCAGAGACCTGAACACAGCAATTGGAAGATGAAGAGAAGAAGAACCTTTAATGTTACAAACTGACCAAGTTACTCTGTGCTCTGGTGTGAGCCTGAGTCAGTCACGAACTCAGACCCATCCTTTGATCCACTATAACTGAGCAGGGCTCTGCAAGCAAACCATGTAGGGTGTGACAAAGGCAACAAATGCCAAGTAAATGTTGCCTTCAGCTAAGAGGATACAACAGTTTCCTCTAACGTTGGTTCTGCCTTTCTCATGTAGCCCAGAAAACGAMGTCTTGCTCAAGTCTTCTCTGTCCGCAAGAGGATTGAGCCCTGTTCCAAGCTTTGGTGTGTGTGTATTGTATTTGTAAACTAGAAAATCTGACTGTGAGTTACTGCACAATAAACCTACCTCTTCATTTGTATCTAAGTGGGGACCTTGTTCCATTTTTACAGCAGCATATTTAATAAGTAAAAAAATAGAACTTCATTAAAAATAAATGTCTTTCGTGCTGGGAAGTCTTTGGTTTGAATGCCCATTTTCAAGCATTACGTGTGAAAATACTCAAATACTGCAGTGGGTCACTTACTACAAATTTGATTTGAAGATAAGCCTACAAGTCTCATAAACAGTCTCATAAAGATGTAACTATCATAGTAACTTTCCATTTTCCAGTTGCAAATATAAGATGAACTGTTCTGGAGCACCTAATGTATGACTAATGTTTATTTGTTTTACAAGAAGCTTTACAGCTGCAATGTTCCAAAAATGCTTAAATTCAATAAACAGCTATTATAATTCACTGAATGGTGGCATTTCCTCTATAAGAAAACATAACCTATCCATTCTAAATTTTCAGAATCAGTGAAAAAACTTTAAGGTATATTACCCCAAAGTGAGATTTAAACAGCTTCTGCCTCCTCGACTCTATAAACAGTACATCCAGACTCTGGTATTCTAAGCTGATGAGGCAATACTCCATACAAATCATTTTGATGCGTATTTTTTACTTATGTTACCCGTGATGTTATTTGGCACGTCATGCCACATTACAACTCAGGAGGCAGAGGATTTAATGGGCAAGGTTGTCCCTCTGAGCAGATCTGAAATTGGTATATATAAACTGCATTATTTTACCACCCTGTGACATCCCCTAGGTGTATCCATCTAAGTTCTCACCTGTCTTTTCCAGTTTCCCGCTTAAAAAGGTCATCAAACTGAAGCATCTTGTGGCGAGAAATCATATATGCTTTTAATTGAGGCAGTATCTGGTTCATCAGCTGCAGGTTATTGTACACCAAGCCTTTGCCATCTCTCCTCATGTAGCTGCTCGGGCCCCAGAAGATGAACACGGCACCGTGGCTCATGTTTAGGAGTTCGTTGCGGTTTCGCAAAATCCTCTGAATGCTGGAGTGTGCAATGACTCGCAGGCTCGTTTTGTTCCCAACGTCTTTTCCGTAACCTCGAGTGGGGGCATCGTTCATCCGTATGACGCACTCGGTCTCGTCGATCCTGTCCCCTTGTCTGCTCCCCAGGAGGTGTCCGGAGCTGGTTACCAACGCGCAGCTCTTGCAGTGCATTTTTAACGGCTGCAAAGACAGACACTCTTCACACTTAGCTGTACACAGCTTCCCTTTCATTACAGAACTGCATTTTGCATGTACGTGGCATATTTTACAGCAAAAACCTCAGAGGAATTTACATAAATTTCTCCCAGCAGTCTTCCCAAATAGCTGGGGACACATTACCTGTATGTGGTGTAGGTGTACAGCCCTTAAAGTTCCTCTGAGGAGCTAAGCCCATTGTGTAAATCCTCCTTTCCACTGCTGCTTCATAAACAGAAATCACAACAGCTTCTCTACTCCTCACAGCTGCTTAGGATTTTCCTTCCACTTGCCATAACTAAGCTATAATTGGAGCATTTGTTTATTCTTCCTTTTTCATTTTTTTTCAGGAAATAATAAATCCTAAGTCCTCATAAGTTCGTGTGTGAATAGCTTTTCAACCCTGGGGTCAGGACATTTTGCTAAGGGAAGAGATTGATACCTTGGCCCAATCCTTCCATGCTATTTGCAAATTGTGCCATAACCAGTGCAGTGCTCTTGTACCTCCTTTATGGTTCAACAGTCAGAGCTGGTCAGTAGTGTCTGTGTATATTTTACATGACAGTGAGTTAGTGCACTGAACCTTTGCTACCTTGTCAGGTCACGTTTAAAAGTTACACAGTAAAATGATATGGGAGGCACCTGTTCAGTGAGTGCTGACCTAATGGAAGCAGAAGAGTAAAACAAGCTGTCATGAAAATAAAAATGCATGATAAATCATGTTACTGAAGTGTGCCACCACCAGAGGTATCAATTATAGAGGAGTATGTCACTATCTACGGCTCAGCATGAGAACTAAAGAGGAGCAAGGGTTAATAGTATCCCCAAAGTTCTGCTTTCTAACAAGAATACAATAAACTGTGAGGTAAATAAAGACTGCTTGAGGATGTGCCTTGGTAGCCCTCCATGAAATAGTATCTTGCACTTGGTGTGTATCTTAGTTTCTTTGAAAAAACAACAAAACCAAAACAAACACTCCCCCCTTCCCCCCCAAAAATACCCAACCAAAACAACCCAACAAAAAACCCCACCACCAAAAAACCCCAGGCATAGAGACTGAACTGTTGGGTTGCTCAGTCATTCTGATCTATATGTACATGGGAATCCAGTGACTAAATCAGCCTGCAGTGAGACACAGCTTAAAGCTCTAACGCTGAAAAGGACACATAACATAGGTTTGACATAATCCGCTGTTTCAAAATGCTTTGGCGCTGAGTATTTGATGGGAGTATTTTACTGGGGTAACTTGGTTTAAATTTTGAACATACTAAGTGGTTGCAATTGCAGTCTGAGATTTTTTTTTCCTATGAGACCAGCTAACGAATGCTAGTGCTTTTTAACTGAAGAGAAAATAACTAAACTATACAATCTGCACAATGATACAACCAGTAAGCCCTGTATCTCCATCTCCCCCAATCAACAAAGTCCCTTTCACATCTATGGACTATAATCCAGAGCTAATGATATGGGTAAAAATTTTCATGCCTGTGTGAGCCAAGGTTCCTAATGCAGTATTTACATCCATTTCCCTTTAAGCTTTCATCTGCCACTTTGATGAATTACCTAGTAAATGGCTCTAAGGTGAACTAGCTGCTCCACCACCATGCTTGGCAAAGCAAGATGAAGTGCTAATGAGGTTAAAGGAAGTGTAGTCAGCACCAATGTTAACCCACACAGGTTTGAATATCCACATACCAAGGCATTTTCACCTAAACAATCTCTGCTGGTTTCTGGCCTATTGAGCTACAACTTTCTTGTTTCTTTTAAAAACTGTCTGCCACAGAATCCATCAATTGTTAGGAAACAAGGGTGACCATCAGCAGAGCTGTGGAAACTTGGGGAGGGGGCTGAGGCTACATAATAAACATTAACATCCCCCAGAACATCTGTCCCAGATCTTATTTGAAAAATGTTCCTTCTGGGAAAAGGTCTTTAGACTGAAACAGTCAGGTATTGCCTAGCTACTTCCTGAATGATGCATGGGGGCTGAGCCCTTGTAGCTGCTCTAGGCAAGTAATTTTCAGTTGCCTCACTCAGATTCTTTCAGCTGAAGTCTACAAAACTTGCACCTAAAAATTGTCAGAGGAATTCACAGTGAACAGCCACAACATTCTCACACCAGCTGTTTATAATGCTTTGACAACACTGAAAGCAAGGGGGGAAAAAAGCCATTGGCCATAATGTCATCTCATTGGGAGGCAGCAGTGGCACCCGAAATGTCATCTACTTAAGCAATAATAATGGAGGCACAAGGCAGTTCTTTGGGATTGATGACCAGCTGGAAAAAGTTGATGGCCTGAGAATAACCAGGGGCCATTAAGCCAGAAGAACATTAACTCCACAGAAAGCGCTGTTACAGTAATTATTACAGTGATACTTTGGAAAAAAAGCAAACTGAAAAAAAAGCAAACCCACGACATATGAGTTATATTTCAGGAGCCTTGCTTCAAAAGGGATGAGGTGAGAGGTAGGTGAGTTTTGTAGCATCTGTATTAATTACCTTGAAGTGCAACATATCATGCATGTAAAAGCTGCTGACATTGAATCGTAGCCATTGTCAATAAGCAGCCACAGTTCACGTGTACCTGAACTCCATGGACAGCACCTCTGTGACAGGGCACAGCACGTGGCTACTGCTATGACACAGGTCAGGGAATTCAGACAGTGAATGAGTCAAGTACCGGCCAAAAAAATTGCCCAAATCACCTCTCAGTTCCAGTCACCTCAAGACACATGGAGAGAGGGAGAACAGAGCTGACCATAGAAGCTCACAGTGCCAGAGCCCCAGGGGATGGTGAAATCAGCTGGTGCTTTTCCAGCATAGAGAGGCTATCCCAAGGGAATGAAGAGAGCAGGTGAACCTTTTTATGGAGTAAACCCTGTAACAGCACCTTTGTGGCCGCAACAAATAAATGCAGCCTTGCACTGCTACAGGTACCACAGGCCAAACTGACTCATGGCAACTTTCACTTCCATAGATTAGCCCAGAAGAGCTGCTGCTCTATCACAAGCGCCTGCTTTGGTTAATGAAACAAAAAACAATGCCACAGTTGTTTCTGTATTTTCCAATTTGAGGCAATTTGTTCTGTTATTGACTTTAAAATCTATGTTGTCCAATGATCGAAAAATGTTATTTTCAGACACTTTAGTGCTCAAGTGCTCGAAAAGAATAAATTGAAAAATGTTGTTCCTGATACAAAATATGTTACTCTCAGATATAATTATTTTCTTCCTGATGAAATCAAATGATAATTTTTTTCTTCTTTGCTTATAGAAGTCTTTTGATTTTAAAGCCAAGATTTAGAAAACAAGACAGTTCTCTCCAGTAAATTCACGACCACTGTAACACACTTTTTCCTATACTGAGCACTTAATGACCTACTTTCAAGACCCCTGGGTTCAGATCACTCCATTATCAGTAGTGTAAAAATTTCTGTTCTATAAATAAGAGCCATAGTATTTTATCTTGGCAATGATGACCTGGCCACGACAACAAAACCAAACCAAACAAGCAAAAAAAACCCCTCAAACCCCAAACTGAAACAACGAAAAAAGACCTGGAGTGAAGAACAGCTCATTACTGAGTTCAGCAGAAAAAGACCACCTGTCAGTCCATGAACACCAGCATTCCTCACAGATACATCTGGAAATATTACAGATGACTTCAAAGTGTATTGGGAGACAAGAGAGACCAAGGAAGGTTAAAGAATATCCGAATTCATTTTGGATGGCTGACCTTTAACTAAGCATTTGAGACAAAGTGCAAAATGTTTCTCTTGCACTGCAACATCTCCAGTGTTCGCCAGCACCAGCGCTTCTCTTGAGCCTGAGCTGGAATGAGAGGCTACAGAGCTGCTCCTCTCTGTAGGAACCACCTGAACTGTCTTACTGAACCAACAGCCTCTCTGCAAGAGCCCCCAGACTGACTGCAGAAGTAAAAGCAGTGGTACGAATAAAAAGACTGATGTACAGGAAAGCAAATCTATTTCCATTTTCAACTGAATTAATTCAGTTGAATTCAGTATATTAATGGTTGAAAAAGCACACATAAACACTGTAAAAGACAGTCTTGCTGGTTCAGGAGAAAGTGACTTTATTCCAGAGCAGCCTTGATTTCTCTATTTTTTACAAAGCAGGTGATATCATTGGAAGGAGTCTCCCCCATCTGGTGCCCACTGTGCCTGGTGTAAGCACAACAGGTTGTAACACTCGCTGTATTTTACSTGAGGATTTGCTTTTTATGTTCCTTGCCTTGTGCACAGAACTTAATCAACATTTCCTACGTGATGTTAATGAACCCTGAGTTTACACCATGTTCAATGCAATTTATTACTTATGGTTTGTTCTTGACTGCTGGGTCATCAGCCACCAGCAACAACACTAAATAATTAAGGCTTTGCCAGTGATACAATATTTTGTCCTGGCAGCTTCAATTTTTTTTTACTTCCTTGTAGCTTTGGGCAGCTCTGCAGGAGCTCCAGCCATGCCCAGCCCATTGCTGGCACATCACAAACAGCTGATTGCTCCAGCTCTGGTGAGTCCCTGTCATTCAGCACTGCTCCAAGTATAAAACTTCTCATGCCATTATGTCCATCCCTCATAACCAAGCTACATGTATTTTTTTTATCACTGTGCCTCCTTCCTCAGTATTTTCCTTAAAAGACTGAAAACTGTAAGGCCAAATCTGCTTTTCTTTGAGAGATTCCCAACAACCACCTTAAAGCAGAATAGAAACCCTGAAGCTTCCCATTTGCCAAGTAACTTGTGTTCTGTAAGCCAATGCAGCAAGCTGTGGGGCTCAAGCTGTCTCATTAGTGAAGCACAGATGTGCACTTCAGAAGTGATTTCCACAATGCAAGGACTCTGGGAGACATGATCCTGTGAAAATAAGGCAAGTTCCCTGATTATTTTTGCTTTGCAATATATTGATGGTAGAACAGTGCTTTCATAATACTATGAAAAGGACAAAAAATGAAAAAAAAAAAACCCAACCACATACAAGCTGAAAGAGTTTGCTATTTTTCAAGTCTCATCTATGAAACGATGCTATCAAGCCAGTCTTCTCTGAACAGTAAAAGTCATTCAGATGCATATTGGAATATTGTAGGTAACACTTTTGTGAACAAAAAGCTGGAACAAAAAACCCAAACTGAAACGCCTGAAGCRTGAAGAGAGTTTTGAACTTCAACTTGCTGAGGTAAATGCCCTTTTAAAGCCTCTCAGAGTTTTGATTTTGTGGTGCCAAGTTCCGATCCAAGAGATTATTTTGCTTTGACCATGACATTTTCACACGTATGTTCACACAGGGAGTGTAGCTTAATTTCTATGCTCTGCATGCCAGCTCAGACTTCCCCCTCAAGTTTCATAAATTTTGATTCTTTAACCCTTATGCTAGATAAAGCACCTTACAGGTACAGAGAGCTGGCAAAGAGGGGGAAAAAATCCTCTGAGCAAATACATTCATAATTATTGTTGAACTAGACTTTTGGAACATCAGAGAATTTACCATGAAAACAAACTGCATTATCCACGGAACTAAAACCATTGATTGCCTTGAAAACTATATTCCAGTGACTGATAACACACAAGTAAACAGAAAGGGTTAGGAGATACCACTTGCCCAACATTGTTAATCCTTATGCAAATCCAAATAACAAGCATTTGCAGTGAAACTTTGCAATTCAAAAAAGATCTGGCAAGTCTGTTCATAAAGATAAATGCTTGTCTGTTTAAAAAGATAAAAGATAAAACAAATGAATTTCTTATTACTTCTCTTTGTTTCTTGGGCTGTGGAGCTTGAATATGCAAATGTTGTGGAAACATTAGCATCTTCATTTCCCATTGATTCTTCTGAGTTAATTATATAACTGGACTCTGCCTTCAGATATTGGATAAGACAGTGAAAATAGCCAAACTTCAGCACATGCATTCATCACACCAGTGATGACAGCACCTTATGTTTTATTCCTCCAAGGAATGGAATATTTTTTTTGCCATAATACTATACTGAGGGGCATCTGCAAAACCTGTAGGAAAAATATAAAAATCCTATTTTCAAAAGCTCCTTGGACAGCTCTAATTAAATTTCAGAACATGAAGAGAAAAAAACCCAACAAATGCACTCCACAAAGCTTTCACTGGAGTAATTTTCTTAGAAAAAGTACCGTTAAGCACATTAGTCAGTGAAGAGTCTTCTGCTTGTGTGAAGTGTTTTCCGGCACATTAACTCTTTTTCAGGGGACTGCCTGCTAGTCAAAGCTTCCATTAGATTAATTAAAATATGGCTTCTCTCACTGGAAAGAAAAGGCATGAGTTTGGTTACAGGACATTGACCACCTATAGAAACTGATCCCTTTCTGGTTACATAAAATACATGAGCAGGAGCAGCACAGGAGATGAACAACAAGGTAACTTTTGGTATATGTGGCACATTTCTCTTCATATTTTAGAAGCATGATTACCAGGTGCTGATGTTTTCCCCTAAGCCACCTGAAGTGAATATAAGGTGCAACCTTGCAAATTGTCAGCACATATAAAGCTAAGATTTAGAGAGTAGTTTCCATCCTGAATCCTATAAATGTGTCCCATGAGGAAGATTAGTATCAATCATAGGCTTATTGGAGAAGGAGATAGGATACAATGATAACCTGAAGCTATCAACTAGAGTAATGGTCTAAGAAGAAAAAGCAATCAGAGAAAGAAAAGAATATCCTCAATGAAAGGCAGAACTGGAAAATGAGGCAAGAATGTATCATGTTGAAGAACATGAACTGTTATACAAGAGAGAGAGTCATATGAACAATATACAGGCTCTAAAGAAATGGTTATTGCCTAATGTTTATCTTAAAAGGAGTGCAAATAGACATCCATATTACATCAAACTGCTTTACTTTTGTTCTGCAGCTAAAGTACTTGCACTAAAATGAAATAAAGCCACAGGCATGGTGTCTTAACTATGCAAATTGTTATGGCTGAAGTGTCAGAAAAACAGAAAATATAACAGTTTCCAGAAAAGGTATTGGACAGTTTGGACTTTTGCTTCAGAATGTTTTCACATCAACTTCTCTCCTTTGCTTTGGTATGTTTTGGCAGTTCTTTTCAGTTTAAATACTTCATGTAAATATGCTCTCATATGCTCTCTCTGCACCTGTCATGGCTATGCAGGATTTTTTTTGAGCTTCAAGCTTCACAGGGTCCCTTTTTTATCTAACCCAGCTTTAAAGCCAAGCATCACTGATCCTTAAAGTTTGTGCCTAAGTTTTCACATTCAAGCACTTTTTTCTTTCTGTGGCACTATCTGGCTCATCCAAATGCATCTAAACTCTCACTACAACTATTATCTCTACAAGGCAATAATGTGACAGGCATTGCAAGGACAAGGAAAGCCTTTCCAATGGCATCCAGTTTTAACAGAACTTAGCATGCAGAGCCCCTAGAACAGGCCAGATGAAATGTAAGACCAAATCTCTAACTAGAAAGTTACCGAACCCCCAGAGAATTTGTCTAAAATATATTTTATCTTGTATTTCTGTCTGGTTGAAGTAGAGTGAAATAAAAAATAATGTTCCTTATTCCTTTGAAATTGCTTCAAAATCTGTCAAAAATGTTCAGCCTCATGGTGTTTTGATTTTCATGTGGTAGCCCCATGTAATCTTCATCAACTTATTTTATGTAACCCAGGCTGTACTATATGCTCTTATTTCTAGTGCTCTTATTTAAGTCCCTCTGACTTAACAGTACACCAGAAACTAGAGAACAAAAGCAACAAAAGCAGATTTAAACCCCTTTTTTTTTTCTCAGAAGATAATGCATCTGAGTTTAAAATGTTTTTCTGARGATGTATTAAATTCAATAACACACGAAGTTGTGCCACCTCCACAGCAGGATCACAAGGCAGCCTCCATAATCACTGTCATATTGACACCAAAGACAGATGCTGGAAACAGGTACTGGCCAAAACACTCATTTACCTTAATAGCTACAGGCTGCAGAAACTCATTGTGAATTTCTCCCATGCACATAAATAGAAAAGAAAAAGAGAAAGTGTTTTGTGCTAAAGTATTTGTATATTTAGTTTCGGACAAAAAACAGATGAAAAGAAAACATCTTGAAGACAGATGGTTAGACATCTGTATATCTGCAATTATGTATCACTATAATTTTAACTGATTTTGGACTACAACTACATTTGAAAAATAAACCTTTTAATTCAGGGGTCAGTTCTTTCAGTTTTGAGGGTTTTTTTAGAGRGTCTCAAACATTACAAATATACCTCTCCAATTGTTCACTATTACCACAGTCCTGGTCAGGAGACAAAAATAAACACATTTATCCAAACAGAATGTTTGTATTGAGTCTATTTGTCACTGTGCTGGTTAATATGAAATTAAACACTTTGTAGATGGAAACATTTAGCACTGAAATGAACCTGCCACTGAGGGTTAATTAGACAATCAAGTACAAGAGCTGGCACTCTGTCTGCCAACGTGCCACTGCTTCTCCAAAGAGGTGCTCTTCAATTTACAGCAGAATGTCAAAGCTATGTTCCGTGTGGGTGAAAAGGATGAGGTTAACTGGAATCTCTGGAGGAACCACTGAAAAAGGCTGGCTGGAGAGAGAGGAAGGTACCCTGAGCTGCAGGGCAAATGAGAAGAGGGAGTCCTTAAAAAACTGAGCCAGGGAAGAGTTGATAGCAAGTCAGCTAATTACAGGGCAAGAGTGGGGCTGACCCTGCTAGAAGTAGAGTTCAGTCTAGTTCCAGATCTGTGTATTTCACAGACCTTTAGGACGGTGCCATCTCTTGTGGCTGTGGCATGCAAATGCTTTTATTTATGCTTTACCATCAACTGATTTGAGTGAAGCATGATTCCCAGGCACGTGGCAACACTCTTCAGTACTAGTCCCTGCTTCAAGATGTAGCTTATCTGTAACTGGAGAAATGATGTAACTTAAAGGGGAAAATGATATAATTTAAAATCACAGCTACTTAATGCATTTGGTCAAGGAATTTGAAGTGTAGGAAGGTGTGCCACAGAGAGAATGCAAGAGGTAGGTTTAAGACAGATACTACAGAAATCAGGAAAAAAGGAATCATCTTTGAGTGAGCAGCAGCAGAAACAAAACCTTCCTGCAAAGAGGTGAAATGGAGAGTCCCGGAGTCACAGGGGATTTCTGAGTGCTTTATACACTTTATCTGCTTTTTATTTTACATTATTATTCCTAAATTGTACTCCTTGGATGTGATGTGTATGTCATTTGAAGTGCATTTTACCTGGCAGTGACATTAGACAATTCCTGCTCGCTTCCTGGGGCATGGAGGGTATTTCACTGGATCACTCCCTGGATCTATTTCACAATCAGAACAGGAGGCAAAGAGAAGTCAAAAGAAGGCAGGAACCAAAAGAAAAGAAAGGTGGATGGCACAGCACTGCTGTCTTCAGTGACACTGAATGTACATAAAATTCAGCCCAAATTGCTATGATGAGTGACAGTGGTGGTGGTGATGGAAGAATGAAAAGGAGAACATGGCAGCATGACCAAGAAGTTCTATGCTGCAGATGCTTTTTCAAAGCATCTCTCAATCTTTCATTGATTAAAATCACCATTACTGAATGCCTTGACATCTAACTGATATCCTGTCAGCAGGAAGTTTTAAATTCTATGACCAGTGTTTGCTTTTCAGGGCTCTGTACCACGCCTGGCTGCAGCCCAGGATTCTTCTGTCATGTGAATGAACTTCTGTCAAACAGTTTCTTCAGAGCAACAGGCATAGWCTAAAGTAGTTTTTCCGCACTGGACATGTAAGTTCGTCTTTCCAGCTTTACTGCCCCAAACAATGCCCACCCATCTGAACAGCACGTTTTTATAAACTCAGATCTTCTCTAGAGCCACGATTTCAACTGTCAGGAAAGAGGGCTGGATATTGTCTTCTTGTAAGGGAGAAACACTGGATTGTCAACAGTGTTTTGTATGGGAATCTGCTGCCCACATGCCCACGGATACGAGGTCTTGGGAGCTGCCTGATGCTTCCCATCCCGGCACACCCTCGGAGCCCTGAGTCGTGCCCACCCTGCTGGGCAGGTGGAGCATCCCATCCCGCGTTCTGGAGCACCCTCAGCAGGGCTCCGTGCAGCCGTCACCGCCGACCCCACGGAACCCACTCCAGGCCACCCGCAGCCCCCAGCCTTGCTGCTGCGACAAACACATCTGTGCGGGGCACACCCGGGGACAACCTGCCAGGAGATGGCACGAGAGCACAATCCTGTGCTCAGTCACAGGCACGGGGAGACCAGGAGCGTCCAAACGGCTCACAGGGGAGAGCCATTGCAGTCAGCTGGTGACTTGTCATCCTAAAAACCAGTGTGAACAAAGTGGGAATTTCACCTTGGGCATGGCAGTGTCTGCGCTGTGTCAGTCCTGCCTATTTCCCAGATTTGCCCATCCGAGGAGAAAAGTGCGCATCCTCCCAGGAGAAACCACAGCTGCTGTCGGCTAGGCACAGCCGGGAGGAGCCTCTGCCCTGGAAACCCACATTTGAAGAAACGCAGCCAAACTCCACTGATGTGTCAGCACTTAATTACACCTGGAGTGTGGTTCAAATCTTTCCCTTTCTGTCATGTGTTCTGCTTCCAAAAACACACGCTCAGAAAAAAAGCAATAGTGCAGGATTTCTACCCCTCACAAATAATAATCACACTACAGCCCTACCATTATAATTAAACAGAAATTAATTACATTTTACAGAAGGGGACAGGTTCCGATGGCTTAGCTGGTTTCCTTCTTAATTAGTGTGTAATACTGTGAACACAGCAAAAATCTTCTTTTTAACATGCTAAATGTGCTGGGGGTTATGTTTGCTTTAACAGACTGCAAAGGATGCTACATTTGCATTTAATTTAAAAAAATAAGTTATTAAAATAGTTTATTTTGGTTCAATGTATATTTATTTAGCATATGGATGGTTTCACATCAGAAATAAGATTTTTTTTCAATTAGTATTAAGTAATAGACACCTGGGAGAGCAAATAAAAAGAACAGATCAATGTATTTTCAAAAGAAAGCTTGTTAATGCAAAAACATTTGGCCCTGTCACTACTAGATTATTTTTGAACATTCACCATTTCCAAAGGAATCAATCTTTATCCCAAAAGCTRAACAGTATGTTACCTTTTTGACAGAACAAAACAACACAACCCCAGAAACTGGAACACATGCAGAAACCCCCCACCAAGTATGAGCTACCCTCTAGCCAGGAGTGATCTGAAGAAACAGCTCCTGTGGGTAGATGGCACCGTCCCTTCCAGCAGTGGAAGAGCATCGATGGCTGTGGGAATGCAGGGTGGGTCTGCCAAACCCGGTAGAGCATTTGGGAGAAAGAAATTCTAATTTTCAGCTCCTGAGCGGCCTTACACAGGAATCGGGCAAAGATTTTGGCAGATGCAGAAAAACAAATGCAGGCATCCAGTTCACTTGAAATTCAAATGAGGAAACAGCAAAGCTCATTTATGTGCTTTCAGGGTTAGTCAGCAGCTAAGCAAAGATTTTTTTGAACTGGAACTTTACATTTAGGTTTTAGGAGTGGAGCTTTAATTGGGGTAAGTCTTGCTTTACACACCAAAACTCTTCAAGGGATCTAACTCTGGGTTCCTGTATTAAATAAAAGTCCTAGGGAACCACTTCTTTGTAGCCCCATATCTGATTCATCACTCTTTGGAAGGCTACAGTAAATCTGTCATGGAACCCTACTAATTGGTAGTAAATCACCAAAGTTGGAAGTGTCACAAGCATATCCAAAAAGAGTAAAAGTGAAGAGCCAAATATTCAAAGAGCTCTGGGGTGAAATCGTGTCACTTTACAGATGAACCTGTAATCTATGTGAAAAATAAATGATGTATAATGATTACTAAATTTGAAATCAAATCTTCACATGGGGACAATTCAATAAGGTTAGGTGATTATAGGACTATGCAGCAGCATCAATTATGGAGCCTGAAATAGCCTCATGTCCCTCAGAGGCTACAAAAACTCTGCGCTGCTTTATTCACCAACATCAGAGGGCATTCACTTTCATCAAATAGTCTGGGGGGTCTCATCTGGAATTAAAAAACAAAAAATAATGGAAGGCATGAGCCCAAAAAATGACTGGCAATGATCCTAACTTATCATTTGAGATACCATTTGCTCTGCCAATTGGTGGAAAATGAAGTGTGATCAATTCTAGTCCACTGTACATCGTTCCCACTGACTGACCTGCCAAATCTTTGATTGAATAATTAGCTAAGATATCAATATCTGCCATTTTGCACAATGCTCACAAGACAATGCCCTAAAGTTTTCAGAAAATGGACACTCACCATGTTATCTGTAACTTTACATTTTCTTTCACATGTATGACTAAGCCTTGATATTGCCAAAATGTGGAATAAAAACATAACAGTACATAAGAAGTACTAAAATCCAGAAGCATGAAATCTAGAGGTCAGTCCAACCCCTGAAGTAATACAACATACATTTTTAATCTTACAGATGAATAATAAGCCATATCAAAAAGGATTAGATCTGTGCTCCTCATTTACAATAGTTCAGTGTAAGTAGCAACCTATTTTCCATTCTCACTACCAGGGGAAGCAGCATTAACTCAGGTACTGGGTGGTGACTGACAGCAACGCTGACATTTTAATAGCAGCTACTGTTTAAGAGTACTATCACCATCTTGTGATCTTTAAATAAAGATTTAATCTACTTTTGATGCAGCAGAGCTCTGCAGACCTGGCAATCTGCTGTTAGGGCACATGGAAAGGTGGGGGTTTCTTTACTCCCATCACCCAGTCCCACRCCGGGTGTGTAACAAGCTGTTCCCAAGCCATAAATTAGGCTCGGCAAGGCACTGCCTGACATTATACTTTACATTAGAGTCCCAAGCCTGAACTGCTAGCAAACAGGGACACTGCATTTACTGCTCTATCTCACATATCAATGGTGTTAACTGCAAAGACAAATCAGTTATTCAGTGCAAAACTGATACATAACTTGTAAACTGGGCCCTGTATAAGTGTTTTGGAATTTCTATGTTTAGTTCACACACGGACATAGACCCCAAGTATTTAGATGTCATAGCCTTATCTAAAGACACCACTTCTCCCCAAACCATTCTGTTGTGGCTTTAGGTGTATTTGCTACATTTCCCCCTAATTCTCTTATCTATGCCCCTCTTCTCTGCCAATTAAGAGCAAAACCAGAAAGGGAAATGTATAAACTGAAAATGCAAATGCRTAATCTAAAATGAAGGACAAGGCTAGTGGCTGACAAGGCAGAAATGGAGAAACCATGTGAAAGACAAAACATCCTACTCCACATCATGGATGACTAATTTCTTTCCATGCTATGTTGTAACAAATGCTAGCCTTTGCTACACAAGAATAGGAAAGTTCTAATAAAGACATGTGCTGCTTAGTGCTCACTTTAGTGTGCATAAATGGAAGACATTTCTGGTTTAACAGGTAGTGGCATCAAATAATCCAAAGAAAGCAGATTCATCTTTCCTTCTGCGCTGACAGCAGCTTAAAAGCATAATGGCATAACTTGGTATCCACAAAAGGCTTCCTTTGCACCCTGTCCTAGGTCTTTATTTTGAAATCGGCAGAAGATCTCATGCCAGTGCCATTCTAGTGCTGGCTGGCTGTTTACTTGACTGATCACCACCCTGAATTGCTTCAATAGTGTCTACCCACAAAGCATAGACTATACAAGTGCTGTGCGGGCAACTCTTACTGTGGAAATGTGTGTTACAGATGTATTTACTATTTGCTGATTAAAATAGTCTGAAGCAACCTGGTTCGGTGCATTTCACATGTTGAAACAGCTCCCTCGTATGTTCTGAATGATGCCTTTAATTCTATTTGAAGACCCCTTATCCATAATTATCTCACAGTATTATACAACATGTTCATCCCTCTGAATAAAAGACTGGAATGACCAACTTCAAGCCCACAGACAGACAAAACATTAACACACACTCTTCATCAGAAATAACTGCATACTTCCCGTGTTACTGATGGCAATTTGGGACTTAGCAGTTGGTCAGCCTGCTTTCYTTCCATGAAAAAAAAAACCYCAACCAAGAATAAAACAAAATCCACCACAAAAAAAAACTCACAAAAAGGCCAAAATAAATAAATAAAAAGAACCAAAACAAATTTGTCTGCTTTTTTACAGGGCTTAGCTCTGGTGAGTATTAATTAAGCACTGTGAGTATCACAGCAGAAAAACGCCTCCTTTCTCCCTACTAGCAAGACTAGCAGCAGGAGGGATACAAAATATAAAATATTCTGCTCTTTCCAGATTAGCCCAAAGCACAAACAAGTACCAGCATTCTCTTTGTTCTTCTCACCCAGAGCAAATGCTACATGAAGTTTGAGAAAGATAGTTGCAAGTTGAGAAAATTGGCTCCAGGAATCAATCAACTTATCCAAGAGGAGGTAGGATATCTAGACTTTCACATCTGTGGAAATGGTTAGTAGGCAGCAGTGATAATGACAACATGATGGACTGACAAGACTTTATTTTCCTTCGAGACTGGAAAATTCTGATTCTGCTTGGCAATAAATGTAAATTACTTACAGTGTAAAGGTTTGGTAGATACCATGCAGTCTACTGCCCATGGGTGAATGTAATCCWTATATACCATAACTGTGCACTATACATGTATTGATAAAATTAACAGAACTCAAGAAGAATATTTCTATCTTGAATTTTTTTTTCCCATATTAACCACTCAATACCATGCCCTTTCTTATCTGATTGTTTTATTAAATATTGGTAGGGGTTTTTATTCAGCTAAAGCTTACTGAATGAAGGAAAACATGCAGTTGTTTAGCAGGTCAGGTATAAGTGGATAAAGAAGCCTCAGGACTGTCTAACATGCCAACACACCCTACAAAATAACACTCACTAGACAGATTTTCACAAGCAGCAATTTCTGTTTAGTAAAGTGGTAAATGCTGTCTTGCAATATCTGAAAGAATTAAACATTCTCTGTGAAAATTAGCCATACAGCATCACAGGAGGTTCCCCTTTATCCAGCATCAGTTAAATTTTGCTGTCTTCTAGGAAGTAGATTAAATTCCCCCTTTACAACTCTTTTTCCAACTGTCTAATGCACTTTGGCAAGCTTTCAAAGGCAGGCTGGCACCACTGAATTCTCTCTCCAGTCCAGGCCACTTCCTTTGCACCAAGCTTCTCCACTCACTATTTTTTCTGTGTTTTTTTCCTTTTTTCATGGTTGCTCACTCCCCAGTACATCCTTTTTTTCTAGGCTGAAATCTCTATGCCATGTACATGCCATTGCAGTAATACAACATAAATGAAGCAAATTTGCACAAAATYAAGATGAGAAATTAAGAACACATTTGAAACATCCTGAAATACATTCTGAAGTACAAAAGAAGTGGATCAAAAATTGGGGATGTGAAACTAACAGCACTTCTGGACCTTAGTAGACAACCTTCCTTCTAGYGACCACGTAAGGCTTTTCTTGACTCAGGCATCACCAATTGAGAAGCATTAATTGCTGCATATCGTAGCCTTTGATGATTTTTGTAGTATTCTTTGATGATTGATAATATGTTTACTCTTCTTACCATACTGCCAATTATACAATTTTTTTATATATTTCATAATATTGTGTGTTTTTCTTAAATCTCCAGCATGTGGGGTGATAGAATTAGAAAAGAACAAGTTTCTCAGAAAGACTGAGATGATATCTAGGGAATGTGTGAAGAATGGTCACATATGCCCACTTCAGACTTCTGTAGTTATCACAACTGAGATATTGYTGCTTAATTTGTATCTATTCTTTGCCCAGGAGATTTTAAGTAGTCCTAACTGGGAAGCACTGTGTCAGACTCTCCTTGTTAACCCTGTTAGTTTGAGGATTCCTGCCAGGGTTCTGGAGAACAGTGCTCTGCCTCCAACTAAGCCCAGCATTTCCTCTGCCTTTGTTTAATATATCCTTCTCCCCAAAATCAGATCTGCAGCAAAACCTGAGAATATCCTGCAACAAAGGTTGCAGGGTAACATGACTTCAGCACCACAGCAACTCCTCTCTGCTTGCCCACCCTGTTGCTGGCTCCATCCCTATACTCCAGGACATGCCACATATGTTTCAGGAAATCTATTACTACTCCATTCCTCTCAAACAGATGCACTGGAGCCTCTATTTGCTTTACTCTTCCCACTTGGGCAAAGACTATTGTGCTGCTTCCACTCCACTTCTCCTTCTGGAGAACAGTCCACTAATGAGTCCCCTGGCACATGTCCTGCTAACAACAGTGTGGTCATTTGGACCATTTTTGTCCTCTCTGCTCTTGCCTTCCTCCTCAAGAAAACCCAGCAACTCTTCAACTCATTCTTGCAGGCAAAATTTCTTCTCAACCTGGGAGAGAGAGTTTCTGTTTCAGTCTCAGTCCAGTTCTTAGCGTTCATGTACAACTCAGAGTGACAATGTGAAAGGAAATTTTTTTTAAACAAATTTTGAGTGAGATTTTAACTGTCTGASTGAAAGACTTGGCAAAATCCTTCATCCCAAATGAGAGACATGTTACAAGCTGCCTTAAAAATTGATGCGGAATGAATGAGTTACCTTCTTACACCTGGCAGGATTGATTTGCATCACAAAGCCACCACTGCCTCCTGGCATCTTGAAAGTAATGTCAGGGAAAAAGCCAAGGACTGAACAGATCAAGATGCAGATGAAAGTCACCTACTCCTAGGCAGGCTTCAGCTGTAGAGGCAGCCCAAACTGCTCCTCCCTACCACTTTCTACCCCCACAAAAAGCCTGTGATCTGTCCCATCYGATGCTTTCAGCTTGTGTTAACACAGTTAACACAGGGCTTGAGCCCTGACCTCAGGCTGGCAAGCTCCCTACTTACATGCAGCACCGAGGCACGTCCATCATCCATGCCATTATTCCCCAAGCGCTGCTGGACAGTCCAGCTAGGATGAGATGCTGTTGTTCTCCAGCACAAATCCTAAGCTATGATGAACCATGATCATCAAGAGTTGCTGGAGCAAAGATACACCATATCAGCAGACACCATGGATTTTATCCATRTAACTTCACTTTGGCATAAAAGAAAGAGCATCTTCTAAGAAGCTCTCCCTTGGTGAGCAGTAAATATGTAATATTGCAATTTATCACCAACAAGCCCATTATTACACTGAAACTAACTTCATTTAAGAACTTTCAACCCCTAARGGGTTTCAAGCAATTCCCAGTAAATTTCCATGTCTAGATTTGTCAATAAATTCAGTCTCCTAAGCAGCAAGAATAATCCACCAGGGAATTATACTGCATTTACCAAATGTATGCAAATAAATTTGACTAACAAAAATATCAGTTGAAAYACAAAAAGTCAAATGCTATTTGTATTTATCAGTATTAAGCACAATTTTGCCCATTTTCTTTGTTTTGTACCAGACAAACTGCAAAAGGGTGATTCCTTCACAGCCAATAATCCTGCTGAGCTTCACCTTTTACCCTGGTCTCTTCATGAAATTCRTTCCAGCTGCCGAGTGTGACAGGTATGCAGCAATATACACTTGGTGATGAGCACTTGTGACAGCATTTAGGTTGACCCAGTTTTCAAAGTAGTTCATATATCTTAGTGGGGGAAAAAAAATCCATATCAATGAATAGGATAGGAATGCTATTATCACATTATTGTGTCTCCTGACCCCTCCCAAAGAGAAAGAGAGACAATCTTCCTCTGTATTCAGCCTCTCCCATTAGGCAATTTTTATTCTAGAGACACGTTATTGTTATAGCAAAACAAGAATATTATGTTGAAAAAAAAGCAGTCTTAGCAGAGATTCAGCTATATGGTAAAAAGAGTGCTTTTTACTAGGCAAGWTGCATCTCCTCCTCAATCACGCCAAATTCTACCAGATTTACATTACAAATGCTTCTACATTACAGTCTCTGCTAAAACAACCGTGCCTGGCTGTGATCACATCTTTTCTCCTCTCTCAACATCTACATGGCTCCCCATGGTCTGGGGTCCAGTGTCCTCCCATCACCATCAACAGTGGCGMACAAGAAGTTATTCCCATTATTTGCATCCTAAAGAAGGCGACAACCTCACTGGCATTTGGATGAGGCACACCCCTCAAAAGCTCTAGAATTTCCTATTGCTTTAGTCTTTCTTTGTGGTGAACAAGCAACCATAACTGGTCCTCCTACTGACCRGTAATGCTTTGAAAGCTCCCTTAATTCACTTCTCTGCTTAGTTGTCACACGGGAACAGCCTTGCTTGATTACTACTAAATAGGAATTTCATCTTACTATTTGAAGTTCTGCTTAAGTGCTTTTTACAAGTAAGAATAATGATAGTTTATTGCTTTTGAGCCAAGTATTGTCTGCTCAAAACCAGAAAAGCAAATACAAAATCCCTCCYCCCTCTCTTCCACACCAGATTTGTTTAATAAAAAGGCTGTATCTCTTAGAGCCTAGTTTTCCTCCCATATCTCTTAGAGCCTAGCTCGACATTTGGATCCCAGGTGCTTTCTCTCTTATATCACAAAGTGTAATTAGGATTCTAAACTCTCTGCCAGTTGGCCATTGGGTTGATGAGGAGCGAGGCAGAAAATGAATTCAAAGTTCAATACCCTTTCCATTACTTAATGCAGAAATAAGCCAAAGAGTGAATAAGGAGAAGAGATGGTGAACAGAGATTGTACAAYACACTCCCTGATGGCTCAAAAAGCTCGTCAGTGCCCCGAGGGCTTTCATGAGCTCTCTGTAAAATGGTCACTGGATAACAAGCAGGCAGAGCAGTGGTTGAACCAGCTCTTCCCAGCATTCAGCTCGCACTCCCCTTGCTTGGATCTCTGCCTACAGGCACACCTTCAACAAGAAGTACAAAGCAGTCTGACCCCCACATGAGTTTGTAGTTCAAATTATTAGGGTTGTGTCCTTGAGAAAGAATTATAAATCACTTCTGACCATGGAAGAATGAAGCTTTTGCCTCCTGAACTGTAGACAAGAATTCCAACCGCCAGGCTACTCTCCATGGCAAAGCAGAGGACCTCCTTGTTTAAGTGAGGGCTAGATGGGTTTTTGCAAAATTGACCTTGATCTCCAATTTTTGAAAAAAGGGCAGAGGACCTTATTTCAGAACCAGCGTTTAGGACAGCATGAAGGAAGATGTTTCCTCAGAGCTATGAATAAGCATAAAGAGAGATATTTAAGACGACTCCCCACTCATTGTTTTCTATCATCTCTTGGTTTGTATTTAAGTTTTTCAGGTTTTTTTTCCCCCAGATAATTGTATTCTGTCTTAAACCTATGTTAATACATACATATGTATTTACTGAATACTGCATAAACCAAGGAGATTTGGCATTTTATGTCCATACAYAGTTACACCTCTAAGGCTTAAAGAGCATCAATTGAAATACTTCAAGTATATTATTATGTTTTACCCACTTGATTCACAGACCTTTCCGAATGTAATAAAAGCTCTTCATTTAAGAGATGTTATTTCCTGCCATACAAGTCCAATGCAAAGCATGCCCCTAGTTATGTAACATGTTTTTGTCTTCCTTTCATGCATCCTTATCTCCATCATTAATTTTGTAGTATCAAGTAAATCCCATTGTATATCTCCTGTAAGAATATGAAACACAGTATTCCCTTCACACTAACAGCATAAATACTGTACCTTTTTTTCTGAAGATAGATTTCAATGTGTTCTTGGCAGAGAAGTGCCCACCTTATTGATTCAAACAACATCTGAGAGGCATCACAATGGCAGCAATAGTTTAGCKGCTAACATGAATCACAAACTCTTTTTCAGCACATGTGAACTGGGATCTTACTGCCCTAAACACTGATACATAAATACAGTTATTTGACATAATGCAATTTCAGAGCAAAATCGCATCAGTGCATTGACTTAATACCAGGTTCTGTATGACAGTCTCATATTCTTGGCTGATTACTTACAAAATGTAGCCTAAACTGCYCTGTGCAAGTAAAAAATATCTAACCTATAGAAAATAAGATTAATAACCTTATTGGACAGATGCACTCTGAGATTTTAATTCTGCTTCAATTCCTGTTTAGCAGAAGTTCATTAAACTCCTACATCATGAGTCTGACCTAGAAAAGTAAATAAGTACTCTGTTATTCCCTTTAGAGCCCCGAGTTACTAATAAGGAATTATAAATCTCCAGTCACTTTGTCAAGCAGCCAAATACATCCCAAGTGAAACACAACTGCAAAGTTCATAAAAATGAGACCAATTGAAATGCAAGACTAAAAATGTGATTTTGTTTTATAGACCATGAACTAATACCACATTGTTTCTGCTTTTGTGAACTACAAATATGGACAAGTAGGAATGTAGTAAATACAACTTCACCCACCTAAGTCAAGTCTTTCACTGGGCCTTGTTTGTCTCCTCCTTGAGCATCAAGTTACTGCACTTACACAGCACTATTCATCATAGATGTTTAAGCTGTTATGAAGACAGATAGRCAGTTTAGATGTGGAGAGGCTAAGGAGCAAATAATCATAAAACATTCACATGTTCCGCAGCCAAAGTCACCACGCAAGCCAGGAATGGGTCTGGTAATGGGACCATAGTTTCCTGGATCAACTTTCAGCTGTAAAACCCACAGAGTATCATGGGCATTGCTCCAGCAACATGACAAGCAGATACATTACTAGGAATTTATGAATAATAGCATTGAAGATGTTTTCTGAAACAAAGCCACAGCCTTTCTGTGCTAAGGGTGAAATCTGGGCTCTGCTGGGAAACCTGGCTCACTGACAAAAGTCCTCTTGGCTTCAGTGGGTCTAGGACTTTCCATTCTTTCCTACATGTTTCTTGAATATCTGCTTTGGATTTGTTGATTCATTTGTTGGATGACCTCAGTTATACTATCCAGGCTATGTTAAATATAGTAGCTTGAATTGTCATTACCTACAGCAATTAAGCCTCTAATTAGATCCCCTTCAATGTCTTCTTGACTTGCAAATGCATCCCTCTGACCTTCCTGATGCTGTTTTACATTCGACCCTGGAATTTCTCTGGTTGCTTTCCTAATACAAYAGCTCCAAAGTCATCTTTGAACTAATCTGGCCAAAAAGCTGGGCCCTAGTTTTAATAGTATACTGAGAATTATTTCTAATCAYGTTTCCTCTCTCTAACTACAAAAGACCCAAGGTTCATTTACAAATCATCCTACTGCAGTTTATCCCACTGCTTTTGCAGCTCTCTGTCAGACCACAGCTTCACAGAGCATTCTGTATGCTGCTGAAACTTCAAAACTTGCAATTGTACACATAAACATTGGTTTTGGTAGGAATTTGGCTATATTAATAACACTGGTTAAGCTCATCCTTCACCTGGCACGGCTCACTCTATTTGCCATGAGGAAACTCTCCCAATGAGGCCATAAAAGCCCGAAGGTCCTGTCTGCTCCCAGAGATGAAGATGGCACAGCTGGTTCACAACAGTCATGTTCTGGCCGTGACTAAACCTTTCCAAGTCAAATACTGCACATTTTGCTGCTGCCTTCTGAGGGCAGAAAGGTCTGCACTATGTGTATTCTGTGTATACACTGTAAAGCAGTTTAGGACTCTGTGGTATGAAAATAAGTTATGACATGGCTTCACAATTTGAATTATACCTGATGTATTTGTCATGTTGATTTTTAATTCTCTATCCACCTCTAAAGCTGAGATGGCACCATTAATTACATAGCTGGAACACTCTACCTGTATAAAAAAGGGAATGAAATCGCTAAATTAAGATTGCCTCCAAGAAACTGTTGCTGAGTCTCATTAGCAATATAAAAGTGCAGTAATTGAAATGCATGCAAGAAGCTGTTTATTCAACTGGCCAAGAAACCTGACAGTTACTAAAGGCAATCTTGATGTATACAAAGAGAGRGTTAGTTAAAGATATGCAAATAATTCATGTTCTTGTCTTTCAAATTAGGTAGCACCTAGTGTCCCATTCAAATACGTAATGAGAAGACAATGGGTCCTCTAGAAGATCACAGTGAGATGTGAAACACATTGTACAAAAGGTGTTAAAAAAGCATGTGCTGAAATGTACTAGGAAAATGGAAATTAAAATCTTGTGCACTTGGTCCAATTTGCATGTGTTTCAGCATCCCACAGGGAAAATAAACATGTTTTGTAACTAGTGACACCTTCACATCAAATTCAGAGACCGAGTCACTGAGGGGGTGTTCCAGCCTCACACAGTGTTTCAAAGACAGCATGTCACCGGCTTTCCAGCTCCGACAGAAAAAGACAGACATGGCTTTGGGCTGTGAGAGAGACAATGTTTTACTGTTATATGGTTAAAACCAGCTACAATTCCACCAATTATTCAGTAAACTGAAGAGTAATGCTAGAAACTGGACACTCCGTGTCTCTACTTCAGGCAATTTAATATCTCCTATCTTTTATTTTCCTTTTCTCTCTATTCCATAAAATGCCAGTAAATCCTCTTTTTCTTTAATCTAAGCTTAATTGGGTTTTTGGCTGTTATCTGGGGAAATTACTTTTTCACATTCCTGAGGGAAACAGAACAGTGTCCTCAGGAGAGCTGAACACAACAGTCAGCCTGGTGGTCAAGGTCAGGGGAAAAACTGTTATCTTCTTTCAAGGAATTGCCTCAGAGGGGTCAGTCATGTCATTATGAACAGARAAAGGGCTAAATGACTTGAGGATACAATGCACCATCAGGGACTTAAATACACATAACAGACTGCTGGTACTGAGAGGTAGGATTATACACAAACATGTTAGGAATAAGATGGATATCTTAAAAAAACACTTCAAAAGCAATGTATTCCATGAAATACAGTGCACATGCAGACATCGTATCATTTAATTATAAAAGTGTAATCAAAGTGGTACAATTGTCCTAATGTGGATGGAGACTTAGAGGTGTAAAGGTGTTTGTTACATGATAAGCTAGTCTTAGAAAGCAAGAATAAAGGACATTTCTGGGATAAGGCATCTTGACACTATTCATCCATGCCCATGGCAGAAGACAACTGTTTCCATTAGGGATGTGAACATAATGGAATGAAAAGTCCACGTAGACCAGTCCCAACAAAAGAGGGCACATTTTAACGCAAAAGGGCAAAATGGGGTTCTTGATTAAAAAAGCATTAAAAAAAAGCAGTTGTCTTTCGTTTGTGCATCAAAGGCATGCCATTATCAACAGAAAGGGAACTGCATCTCAGTGATGTTCTCCTCAGGGTTTGTACAAACAGGCTTTCCATTAATAGTTCTCCACATTGTGTAATTATARCAAACAGAAATAGACCCACCACCGCGAGGTGCTTTCAATGGAGTTATCGCTTGGCAAGACTGAGCCCAGCATTTTCATTATTTTTGCTGCATTGTATCACTGTGCTGCTTTGAATATTTATTCAAAGCATTTGTGTTCCAAATATTTCCATTTTCAGAATACAATTTAATGTATAGACAGAGCAGCAGACTGTCTGCTTCCTGACAGGGCTGATAAGAACCAAAATGTTTACAACACAAAGCTGTCTGAGAAGCAAAGCAACAGACCTCTGCAGGACAGCTGCTCAGACAGGAGTATCTGCTGGCAAATCTGAAATGACTCACGCTGACAGAACCATCCTACCTGCTAACCACACATGGTCCTCTGAAATACCAACGCAATTCGTGAGTACAACCAAAGCTATTTTTATTGTGAAAATACTACACCTTCCCCTACTGGGTGTAGATGTAGATACTGTCGAGATAGATTCCAGACACCAACCTATTTGAAACATTTTGCTGTGACACCAACAACTACATTAGATGTAGTTTTTCTCCTCTTAGCTGTGGTGTGCTGGGATGAACATACATAAGGCCTTACTTTGCTTGGATCTCTTCACCACGCCTCTTCCCACCTCTTCTACAGGGTGTRGAAACTCTTGTTAGTGTTTGTGTTCTTTGTCCCTTGCATTGAGCACTGTTATCTCCAGCTGCATTCTTAGGCAATGCCTCCTGCAATCCTAACTTGCACCCACAATCCTCTAAACCACCATCCAGCATCAAGTTGTTCCCCTGGGACAATTGTACAAGTAATTCAAAAAAGACCTCAATATTCATAATTCCACTGCGGCTACTTTGTGAGAGGGCTTGCAAGGAAATAAACAGCCCTGAAACAAACTGCTTTATGAATTATTCTGATGCAAATTCATACTCTAAAGCATTCCTCTTGTGCCTGAAGAAAGGAATATAAACAACTGAGAATATATTTTTATATTTGGATTTACAGGGGTCATTATAAAAAAGTGATTAACTGCAACAAACCTCCAGACAAATACTAATTTAGAGAGTTAGGTGAAAATCACAATAGAGATAGGCAGCTAACCAATGCAATCACCTAACACATAGTCACAGTCAAAAAAACATGTTAAATTTCATTATTCCTATCTAATGCTGTGGATTTTAAAATATTTTGGCCTAGATATTTAAAACAGATAGACACTGAAATCTGTTTGAAATAAATGCAAATTTTCATCAAACTACTTTTGAAGAACTGACCCTCTGGATTTCTCAGGCTATTATCATCACAGTTAATGTATTCATACAGGAAAGAAATTGGCTTAGTCACACAATCCATCAGCTGAGATTTGCAGCACCCTCCTCAGTGAAGAAAATAATCTCATATTAGAATTTTGAACATTTTCAAACTGTTTCAAGCATTATTACTGTTCCATGCAGCTTGATCCCTTTCCATGGCGATGGCTAATATGCTGGTATCACTGTAAAATCAGGGTCCTAAATCCATGAAATACTGAATTATATTAAAACTACCAGGTGCTGATCCTAGCACACTGTTGTGGCACCCGTGTGCCAGTGAGGTGCAGCAGCTCCCTGGGATGCAGAAGCAGTGGGGGCTGCCCAGGGCAGAGCCTCAGTATTCCAGCCAGGGAATAGGATAGCTGTGGGGCAGCCCTAGCTCTCTGGGGACAGGGACACGCTGAGGCCAGGCCAGGATGTCAGTGTGTGGGCTGGACCCGGCTCAGCAGGGCTAGGGCACAGCTGGAGGCTGGCATCCTTTTCCAAAGCAAAAGCGGAACTGCTATGTGATCCCTGCAAAAAAGTGTCTAGGTTTTGAGGAGAACACACATGAAGAAGACAATGTGTGGGGAAAGGGTCCTGTCATAAAGCAAAGGCTGGGCAGGAAGGTCCCCAAACCTGTTTGTGCTGCAGCATGACATCTCCACAGCAACACCTATTTCATATCCGATGATCTGGAATTAGGCATCAGACAAAGACAGATAGGTCAGATAGTACTTATAAGATTTACAGGTACCAGACAAAACATTTAGATGGCATTGCCTGTCACTCCTTGGTACAATGATTCTGTGATGCCAGGGCTAGACCAAGCCACACTAACCAAGTGGCATCATTTCCAATTTTACCAGTTGAAAGCATGTCAGGATAAGACAGCAGGCTATGATCTTTCTCCTGTATGTATAACTTTGATGAGTTTTACAAAATGCCAAATTATAAACCTAGTGTAATCTTTTTATAATAAGAGATGAGATCTTTCCAGCTAAGAGCCTTAGGTGTGAGATACCAAGCTCAACACAAGAAATATTCCACTAATAGCAATTTATGGCAACTTATGTCTCTCCAATCAACATAGATTTAATTGCAAACAACCCTCCTTAAACTTCTAAAAACAACTTGAGACCAGTCTTTCAAAAAAGTCACTATGTAATTCATTTTGGAAAATCTTCTTTTTTTCATCTCTTCCTAATGCAGCTTTAAATTAACATGTTCAATAACACAAGCAACACTCCAGCTCTAAGAGCCAGAACCAATTCTGACCCTCATTTTATCTTAGCTGGAGATAATTACTTGATACTAATGTAGAGTGCCAAAGATATTCTGGAATTTCACTGAATTATTATCAGACAGATTTTGGCACAAATCACTCAGTATAACACTATATAGCTGTGCATCAGTTTATTTTGTAGTATTCTTGCTTGCTTGCAAATGGAAGTCACAAACCTTGACTGTACTCTCAAGTAAATCCAGACTTTGGGACCAATCCCATAATCTGATATACGCAAGTAATCACATCAATTGATTTGCACAAATCCTTCTCCAATAGAAGGCTTCCCTGAACCATGTTAAGTGTATTTATTACAGGCCTAATGCATGGAGTAGGATAGCCCAAATAGGGTATTGTATGTGTCATTCATCAGCTACGCAGCAAGCAGTCCCTGCCTTTTGTGCAGGTGTGTCACASGAGCACGCGTCGGAGTGTGTCAGGCAATACCTTGAAATTCAGTTGTATCTCAGTGGATGACTGGTTAATTTTATGGAGTCTAGACAGAAGTCTGAAAATTAACATGCATAAATTTGAATCAATCATTCCCCTGCATTTAGCAGTCACTGCACTACTGATATCCATGGAAAAATGACCAAAGCTGTCTGGAATATCAATTAGAAACCCCACAATAGATGGCTACCTGTCAGCAAATACTGAGGTATTTACATAATCACAATTCTTATGTTTGCAAGGATGTAGGCTCTCTCTAATGAGGCGACCATGCCCTCAGCAGCTATTAGCATTGAGTTATGGTCAGGCACAGCACAAAATCTCCACGGTTCAGCCTTAGTATATAGAGCACTGTGGTATGTGTCACATGAGCAAAGACCAGCTAGATTTTCACTAATCAGTTCTGAGAGAGCCAAAGGCTCACTGATTGTTTCATCAACTCAGGTTTATTCCAAGTATAGCTCATCAGATTACAAGTCTGACAGACGCTGAAGTACCTCACAGTGTTACGCAGCTGATGAGCAGTGTCACAACAGCAAACCCAAATGAGGCTGAATCTTTCTTTCAAAACTTATTCTAAATATTAAGCTTGCTCCTTCAGAATATACTTCAAAAATTAACTGTATCATGCCAAAATTCTTTGATATTCATATGCCCCTAAAATGCTCCAAAAACTCCTATTCTCACTGTGTGCCTGAAGTGATACTTCCACAGATGTTGGAGTAGTATGAAAAATATGGCCTTTCGTATTCTTAATGGATCAGAACCAAATACAAGGACACAAGCTGGTTGATCTGAGAAAGCAACAGGCACACAGACATTAACTGAAAAATGTACCTGATATATGAGGTAATCCCCACAGTAGATGGTTCACATGCATCAGATATGTTGCTTTGATATCAGTGCTCTGAAGAAGTATTTCAACCTTCCTCTGCAGCCTAGTAAGTAGTTAATAATCTCATGTAGTATATTTTTAAACACTGTAAAGCATTTTATTCTATCTACCATACCCATTTAGCCTAACCAGGAGTGACACACACAGGCATATAGCCTCACACTTGTATTGAGAACCTTCTTTCTACTAACAAAACAAATCACTTTGGATTACAGGCGTTTAGAACCTTCAAAGCATTCTGTAATACTGTAGGAACCTTCCATTGCACATATAAGCAGCACAGACATTTCTAGGTAGTTCAGTTACTTACCTACTCAGTTACTTACTCTGATTCTTCAACTTTATTTTTCACTTTTTTTCTGGTGTTTGATACAGTTACATTATTTAAATTACCCTTTAACTGTATCAATATGAGATAATAAGTATCTACAAGACTTCTAACTTACAAAAAGTTCTCAGAGTTTAGACACAAGTACACTGTAACAGTCACCTGTTACTTTATGCTTTACCTTGCAACTTCTTGCCCTCCCTACTGTCTTTCATCTGACTTAGTCCTCACATTCTTTAGGTCTGGCAACTGATCTGTTTATTACGTTTATAGACTGCCCAGCACATTCGGGCTTGGTTCCCTACTTGTGCCTCAAAATAAATACACAGTAACAGAAAAGGTTCTCTGCTGCAATTCCCTAGGGACCCTACTCACGGACAACATTCCAGTGCTCATTTCTTTCCGGCTCTCCGGCCAAAGTGACGCTAATTCGTTCCACTCACAGCAAACCACCACATCTACAGAAAGAGTAGTTCAGCCCAGCTTGACCCATGTGACCAAATGTAATAAGTAGAATTTAACCACCTTTGAAAGAAAAAAAATCCCTCTATAGCCTGTACTTTGAAGGATTCGTGGAGTGTATGCTGATTTACACAGARTATGAAATGATATCTCTGCTCCAAAAGATATTGTCCTTTATTTTGATCCTTTCAAACAGACTTTGACCATAAATGCACAAAAATTCATGCATTTTCAAATCATTAAGGTAACAACATTAAACTGAAAATGGGGGGAAAACGAGCCTTTTTCATCCCCAGGGCTTCAGTTCTGGATACAAAAGTATGACGCAACTTTTATGGATTACATCATGTTGACAGTAACTAATGAAAAGCTATCCACATGCAGACAGCCACACAATCCTAAAGGAATAAGGAGTAAGAACAGCAGCTGTGAGGAGGGGGCCTCAATAGCAGTCACTGAATAGTCTCTCAGCAGCATCCCAGTTAGAACTCACATGCTGCTTTATCCCATGTGAGGTATCCCTAAGTATTCCAACAGCCAGTGCACTGATACTTCTAAAATCCAGTAGCATGTGTTATAGGACCCTGAGATGAGCTCAGCTGGTCAGAGCATGGTGCTGATAACACCAAAGTTGTGAGTTCAACCTTCCTATGGGCCACTCACTTAGGAATTGGACTTGATTATCCTTGTGGGTCCCTTCCAACTCAGAATATCCTGTCATCTGGAAATAAAGATTACATATTTGACTAAATATTACGCCCCCCCATCCCACCCCTTCAAAGGGTCTACGAAGCATCAGAAAGCCAAAGTCAGTTAGGTATTAAACAGGCATTAAATCAATTCTGAAGTCCCTTTTCCTAAAGTAATCCATACTGAACAAAAAAATTGAATAAAATCTTCATCCTAGTAAATAATTCATGATAAACACAATCTTTGGAATTTGAACACATAATTAAATGCTGTCATCATTAAACATTCATCAAGTTGAAAATATGGTACACTTGAAAACACCCAATTTGTTATTACAGATAAATGTGACTCGCCCTGATTATTCACTGAACCCCTGACACATTGTAACATTGGAACTTGAATAACTGCATTAGATGCTTGTTCATAACAGAACATTACAGACTACAAAATAAGTTTTGGGTTTTCATGAACTTATTTTCATTTAAGAATTTGAAATTATACAGTGAAGGCACCAACTGAGAGGGAAGCAGAACTGTTCGGAAGGAGCTAGATGAACCCTAGGCAAATATTTCAGTTACATATATTTAATGGTCAAACTTAAAACATTTTAACAGGACTGCGAAAGGCGATGAATGATTTGTACAATGAATACAAGTTCTTAATGGCATATCTTTACCTCTCAAATTAATATCCCATCACAATCATTACTAAACAATTCCTTTAGAGGAAAAGCAAAATGATGATGGTCAGAATTTGAACACAGATTCTCTTCAGAGAAAACTTTCAAAACCATTTCTGTTTAGAAAAATGTTTAAAAAAACAGACAGACCCTGAACTGCTCTTCCCCTCAATATTAGGTTTATTTGGTTTTCCTAAAATGCTTTTTTTCATTTTAAATACAACTTATTTTTAGAAAAAATCCAGATATAAAAATATATAAAATATAAAAATCTGGTTTTGAAATATCTACAATAAAAAATAAATCAAAATATTTTTTAAAATGTTTTTGCTTTCTGGTAGGTTGTCCCTAAAAGAAGCCAGATACACTGATATCAAAGTATGGGGTTTTTAAGGCTGGTCCCTTTATATACAGTATAGTATGGAGAATAATGAAAGAAACTCATCCTCTCACTACTATTACAACATGGCTCACTGGTAAACACAAACTCTATGCAACACTTTCAGATCCATTCCATTCACTTAAAAACAACTCAAGAAACACTCTTACCATGCAAGTTATTTGACATTAAATCAATAATTCAAATAAATTTAATTTCACTTGGGATTCCATTTTATCTTAGAGCGAAATAAGTAAATAGATCCTATTTGTTTTCATGTTTATGCTTTCTTTGATCTTCAAAACACAGGGAAATCTACTGCGTATTAAAGTAATTTTGTATACTCAATATCATTAATTTCTCCACAAACTACAGTCACCAAACCACAGCCTCATTTTAGGACAACATATAGCAATGCTCAGAGGGATTACCCCTCTCCCATACGTTATTTATGAATGCCTATTAAAAGAATTGCAAAAGTGCAGGCTATTAATTTATCCAATAAATAACACTTGTTATATTCTGGAATATTCCTGACACTCAACTTCATTAGGGTTTTAGAAGGCAAGTTTTATTCTCCTGCAATCACCTACATAGGAAAAACAAATGTTACAGTTGTCAGAACTATCTACAACTGTAGTCAAACAAGCCATCCATAAAAGCTCCTGATACATCATAACAAAGAATATTTACAGCTGCAAATAACTGACCACATAGGATAGGTTTTATTTAGTAACTCATAAGAAGATTTGGGAATCTTGCATCAAATTTAACTTTATCTGTATTACAGTGTAGTTTGTAATTAACCGTAGATTTTTTCAATGCTTAATTTTAAACCACCTTTTTTKTAGGATTAAGACTTTCTATGACAAAATAAATGCACCCACAGAAACACAATTTAAAGATAGAGCTGTGTAATTAAATAGGATTGAGAACTTCTGCCCAGCGCCAGGCTGGATGCCTGACTAGATTTACTCCAGGGAGGCCTGGCTTTTTTGAGCTCAGAGTTTCGGGTAATTCGACCGTGGTCGCAGAGGAGCTCCAGTCCTCCAAATCTCCATCTGTTCCTGAACAGGAAAGCAGTCCTCAGCAGTTGGAATAAGGATGTGATGTCTAGCATTAGCCAGAGTTATGGGGCTCAAACCTAATTCCTGTTTAAAGACATGGAAATCTTAGGCGGAATCAAGCTGAGGTATTGATCCTTATTATATGTAATAGGCAAAACAAGYATCGTAAGCCCCGATTAGTGCCATAAGCCTCCAAGATGTACTTAGCACGAACATGCAGCTGAAGTCTGGGGAAACTGAAAGGCAGAAGTAAAACAAAACATGAAACTGGATCACCTAAGCAAGCAGGAAGTAGAAAGTAGAAAGCAAAGAAGAAAGGGCTAAAGGCAAAAAACTGCCAAATTTCCTAAAGAGCATTACACTGTAATATGAAAGAAGAAAACTACATTTTGGAGTAGACAAAATCCAGAAGTGTCAAAGAGAGTACTAGAAAACATAATGGATACTGACATGAGATAATTTTTAAAGAAAATGTCTTCAGTAAGTGGGAACACAACTCATGGTCCTTGAAATGTATCTCCTCAGAGAGGAGCAGAAAAAACACCTATTCATCAGCTTTCTTCCTGACATCAAAACCTGGTTAAGAAAGAAAGGTGATCAAAAGCTCAGTCCACCTGCCAGCCAACCAGAAAATACAGCACGAGGTGCTCACGGGAGAGAAAGCACCTGAAGGAGGGATCTAGAGAACAAACCCCACACAGGACAGACCCCACAGAGGATGAACCCCACRCAGGACAGACCCCACACAGGTCAGACCCCACACAGGTCAGACTCCAGGGTGAATTGCAGGCACGGCACCCAGTGGGATGATAAGCACAGAGGGCTGTGGCTGCTGCCACTGCTGCTGCTCTGATTTTCAAACTGCTGCTACAGGGAGGAAAATTTCAATCCCAATCTTCTACAATACAAACCCTGCAGTAGGTAAAYGAGCTATTAGAGGTAATGAAACTACACTTGTTGATTAAAAAGTGCTTGAATTATACTCTGCTTCCCAGAGTGCATAAAAACAGACCCTGTATCACACTTCTGTATGAAGAGTTAAAATACCAAGCACTAAGTTAATACCAAGGCACACCAATTCTTCAGACACMCTGGCATAGCACCAACAAAATTCCACAGAGAACACAAAAGAACATGGAAGAACATGGAAAAGGACTTTTCTTACACTCAAAGACCTAACTTACAGAGGAAAGTATACGAACTGCGATAGTTCCAGCCTCATGCAGGCAGTAGGAATCATTTGACCAATATTGCAGGAGTGTTCAAAAGACCGAATGATACTAAATTGTGTTCAGAGCAGATGAACTTACACTGAAATCTTAAAAATAGTAAAAAAAACTCCATAGAACTGTATTCCAAAAAGAAAGCTACAAAGCCTGAAAACATTTTTATGATTTCAAAAAGCCAGAGGTTATGCTAATGGTATAGGATGAGAGACAGGTGTTTAATCAGTTCACTTAAAAGCTGCAAGTAGATGGTGTACGAACAAGCCAGGTTTCTAATTCAGGAACCCCTTTGCTACAGAATTAAGATTCATGACATAAGCTACTCCATATTTCAGTTGTTCTCATATTCCAGGAACCAAAATAGTTTTCAGTRTGCATGTTACAATAATCTATTATATGATCTCATTTTATATATAGAGAGAGATATATATCCATATATATATATGGACTTGCCAGTGCTGGGTTAACGGTGGGATTTGATGATCTTAGAAGACTTTTCCAACCTAAATTATTCTACGAGTCTATCATTCTGCATACATCTCCCCAGTTTAAATATATTCTACCACAGATGTCAGTCCATTACAGCTCAAGCTAGAACAACTGAGTCCTTTAGCTCCTACTACAGCATCCTTTTAAAGCTGCAGGTTTTAAAGCACAGTACAACCTCTCATGTCTGTCACATACATTACTAAATAAAATACTGATACAACTACAGCTACTAGAACAGCTCAGCAGTTGAACTTCAGCATATATGCCAGCAGGACTATGGCTTTCCATTCTACAGAACAGGAAATTCTTGGGAAATGAAGCAAAAGGAAATCTATCTCCTAGCTTGCTTGAGACAAGGGATTGTATGTCCCAAAGTAAAGAATATTTTTTTCCCTCAATTACAATAGAATCACAGAATATATTTCAGTATTTATTACTTAAGATGCCCCATAGAAGTCAGTGACAAATTTGGTACTGACTCCAGGACATCAGAATCTAATGCAAGACATTTTCATTTAATAAATTCTAACCAAGTACAAGATCAAAGTTCTGTCTACATACTTGGAATGCCTAATGTTGTGTTCACCACATCAGRATACCTGACATTCAGGATGAAAACCAAGATAACCCTAAGGAAGTACTAGTCATTAGCATTCCAGAAGACACAACTGAAGGATGCACTACTGAAGGATGTGTTTGAGTTGATAGTTTGGAAAAGCACTGAATTTCAGAGAACCCCCTCCCAGGAGGCAGAGAAAGGAGCCAGAATACCGCTAATAAACCCTTAGCAGCTCTAAATAATCAAAACATTACAAGAAGTGAGCACAGTGAATAGTCACATATCTATTTGTCACTGATTTCAATGGGATTCAGTGTACCATATCTGATAAATTATACTGCACAGCTAATAAAACACATACACAAATCACATGAATATTAATGGACATTTATCCTTTTTTCAACTCATAATGCTATAAATAGTACTTTGTATTTTATATTGATTTTAGGGCATTTATATAATGTCCCATTAGAATCAATGAAGACTGAAAATACAATTACTGAAAATAATTTGCATGAGGATAAATATGATTGACCTTTTAGCCTTTTTCCATGTTTTCAACAAAACAGGTTGAGAAACAAATTTATATTGACATTTACATTTAAGAATAGCACAAAGGAATGAGACTTCTGACATCCAGGAGCATAGGATGGACCTACAAACGAGGACCAAATTGSTCAGGTGAATGACAAATACATGGGAAGTGCATCTGACAATTATTTTCTTACCACTTGCTTCTTGTCTGTCCTGTATCAAACTTAATTTTCTACCTCAATTAAACACTGAAATCATCAGCAATTTTCTCCCAAAAACTGGAATATAGCATATGCCAAATCTTCTGGAAAACAGTATTAACACAAGCGTAGACAATTACATCAAAATATTAAATAAATGAATTTAACAGACTTTTGCAAAAACTATATAGATGAACTCATTGGTCAAATTTAAAGGCTTGAGTAAAATAATAGTGCTACTTACAAACATGTCTATGAAGAGCTGATAGATTCKGTAATTGCCAAGAATAACAAAACACGCTTGAGATTAATCACAAAAAACCCAAAGTCGCTAGCATCTCTCATTCATAAACAACCAAAAGAATATTGACAGGTAAATTACAAATAGTAAAAGATATTTACATGCCATTTTGTAGTTGTATCACAAACATACTAATGTAAACACTAAGTTTTTACGTGCAGGACATGAGCACATCAACTTCAGAATCAAAGACTCTTCCCTTGTCTTCCAGAACATTAATACTGAACTAATGTAAGTGTATTGTTACCACAAAAGAAACATTTTCCTTCCAATTTTTACAAACTTGATCATGTCTCTTCTGCTTCCTGCTTTTTTAAAGCACCCAAGTGCTACGGGGTGTTTTTTATAAACTAATGAGATTAGAGACTTATGTTATCACTATCTACTAGTAAAAGAGAAAATGTGTCTCACCGGACTTTAGAGCAGAGGCTTTCAAGTATTATACATCTTAACAGTGTATTTCATTTGAATGCACAGCAACAGACTGCACTGAGGTGAGAAAATAACACACAGGAAAAAGAACTTTAAAAAAAACTCACACAGAGATGATATATGAAGTACAATTGGGATTTTTGAGAGTACTGTTCTTCCACCACAGGATTTAACCTTTACTGAAAGAAGACCAAGGAGCTACCTTCTCTGACTTTACAACAAATGCTACACTATGTTCCACTTTAGCACTGGCGTCTCCAAATAATTTGAGATAAACACAGCTACAATATAACTAAAAGCTGATTTATATTGTCGTCATTGGGCTTCAAAGCACAAACCATTTCTTTTTTTAAAACCAAATCCATCATATATCACAATTTCACTACAGGTGAATTACAAATCCCATTTGTATCCCACGCCATCCATACCCTCACTTTTACTGCCAATAAGAAGATGGACCATTCTGAAAGACAAATCTGGACTGGCACAACTGATGAATCTTTCCAAAAGCTTTATCTATGAGAGAATATTGAATCTGGTGTCCCCTTGCTCATATCTTCAAAAGTGGTGATGTCACAGAGGTCACTGGATTAAACAGCAAAAAACGCCTGCTACTTTTGCAGTTAAATATGCTGCACAAGGTAAAATAAAAATTAACAGCACTGAGTCATTCTACAAAAAAAGAACACGTGCACAATATGGGTTGCAATGCCCTGTGTATAGTTTTCCAAGGATGATGATGCTTCACCTGGTCCTGGACCGAAAGAGTGTAGCCATGCAACTTTGTAGGACAAATGCTTCACTCAAAAGTGAAAACATCTGTGGTGGATTGACCCTGGCTGGACACCAGGTACCCAACAAAGTTGCTCCATCACTCCCCTCCTCAGCTGGACAGGGGAGAGAAAAAAGAACAAAAGGCTCCTGGGTTGAGGTAAGGATAGAGAGAGATTGATCACCAATTACTTTTTTGGGCAAAAAAGACTTGACTTGGGGAAATTAGCCTAATTTGCTGTCAATCAAACCAGAGCAGGATAATGGGAAAAAAAGCTAAATCTTAAGACACCTTTTCCTCACTCATCCCTGCTTCCCAGGTTAACTTCACTCCCGATTTTCTCTACCTCCTCTTCCCCAGTGGCAAAGGAAGATGGGGAGTGGGGGCTGCAGTCAGTTCATCACATGCTGTCTCTGCTGCTCCTTCCTCCTCAGGGGGAGGAGACTTTCAAATTTCATCTTTAAAATGAGAGCCATAACACTGATCCATATGTTACCCTAAGGGCTCAAAGCACTCCAGAAAGAGCTGTGGAGGTGCGAGGTACATCACGGTAAAAGAACAACAGACTGGGAGTGTCTCCTTGCCCCTTGAGCCTGCTCTGCAAGAAGGCTTAAAGGAATAAGGTTAACATAAATAAACACCTTATTCTCTAACTGTGTCCCGTTGCCTTTGCTCTCAAAGCCAACTAGTCCATTGCCAGGAACAACAGCAAGGTCTGTTTGTAGCAGTCCACTTCTTGTATGGCCTTGAATAAACAATTTCTCACATACTGTCTTACTATTTTCATTTCTGTATTAAGAATGCAAACAAATTGACAAATATCACTCACTAAAGCCAAATTATAATTTCCCTTTCTCAAATGCTTTCRAAACAAATCACAACGTAAACACCATTCCATGGTAGATGTCCACGTCCACAGTGTTTAGAAAAATGCTTAACACAGGAAAATGCACTCGTGGGGCTCTTGAATTTGTGGTCAGATGATAGTGCTGATAGCATTTGTTTTATATCTTCACTACTTCTCAACAGCCTCTGTAGGAATGAGAGCTGAACATTTAAAAGTGGGAGTCTGAGCAAAGGTTAGGAGACATGGAGCTCTCACCCTCTAAAACACACTGCTAATGCCTTCCACCAAGTTATCAACCATATGTTCTAGTGATGGAAAGGCTGTAACACCTCAGGATGTGGAGCCTGAATTTGCTTGGCTGGGGGGACCCTCTCTGAAATCTGAGGCACATCCAGACACAGAGAGATTCACTTGAAGGGCTGGGGTTTTAATCTAAAGATTCCAAAATAGGACTAGCTAACCTGGTTTGATTCTACACTATGTGCATTTCATACTTCTAAAATATTATATGGGAGTGTTCAAGTGGGCAGATATTGTGAAGTGCCCAGGAATAGCTTCACACCAACCTCTCCCTGAGCCATTCCTACAGACAGCAGAAAATGGTACAGAATTGAACTCCTCTGGTTACCATTGCAAATGATATTACCAAAAGGAGAGAATAAATTCAGAGATTGCATGGAGCTGCTCTAACTCTCAATAAGGAAGAAGAGTAATACAGTCCAGTTCCAGAAACACTTTGCTGTTTTAATTTCTCTTTCAGTCTCAGCTACAGGACAAAACTCAAAGTCATGTGCAGTGTAGTAATATTTACAAACAAGATTTATGTTTAAAATAGTAAATCTCCCCCAAAAAAGCATACAAAAACTTTGTAGTTTCACATTCATACACAGTTTCTGTACCCATATCTCCCGTTTCAAGTCATGGGACACATCCTTCAATCTCATCAGCCAAATGGTTCTTTTGTTTGTTTTCCCAGCCTTTTTAATATATACAAGTGCTTTTCTCCATTTCCTCGGATTTAGAATAACATATTTAAAAGGCATTCAAGGCTCACAGTAACATCTAACCAGCTGCAAAATCTGTCACTTTATCCCTCTTAGCTCCCCGATTACAAAGTTCTATTAACTGAAAGACAGCACCAGTTCACAAAGATAATCAAGAAGAAAGGTCAGTGGTTTACRAAAGGAAGTTCTGGCCTTTCAGGGAACTGCTGGGACTTGAGCTCAGTGCTAGTTTCCAGAAGGAAAAGACAAAGATTCAGTGTCCCTYATCACAGAATCACAGAATTATTAAGGTTGGAAAAGACCTCTAAGAGTCCAACCTTTAACCCAGCACTGTCACTTCCAACACTGAACCATGCCCCCTAAGCACCATGTTTACATGTGTTTTGAACACTTCCAGGGATGGTGATTCCACCACTTCTCCAGGCAGCCTGTTCCAATGCCTGACCACCCTTTCAGTGACAAAATTTGTTACCTAGAAGAAACCAACTCCCAACTGTCTACAACCTCCCTTCAGGAACAATAATAATGTCCCCCCTGCCCAGACTAAACAACTCGGCTCCCTCAGCCACCCTAGACTGCAGCTTCACGCTCTTTTTCCTGATCTGTACGAATCTGACAGAGTTGGCCTGACCCTTGCCCTTTCTGTCTTCAAATTTTATTGATCTACAGACTTCAACACTTCAAAGCAGAATCAGAAAACATCTATGTGCCAACAAGGGAGAGGTGATCAGCAGCTGATGCTTAACATCTTGCAGCCAGCACCCGMAGCACTGGCAGCCTCTGCTAATAACAATTGATTGGGCTGCAGACCTGGGCACTAATCCTGCTTCCACTGATTTCCAGGGGAGAATTCCACGGAATTTTAGCAGAAGCAAGGCTGGGCTCTTTGAATAGTGATATTTCATTCATAGCATTTCCTGACCTTGCGTATCTCTTGCAAAGCAGCATGTGGGAATGGCCCCAGTCACCCAATGTTACACTTTGTTCTCCCAAGGAATACAAAGGGAAAGAAAGTTACAAGAATGTCTGTCAATATAAGACTTCGGAGACGCACAACAAAAAGTGATGGATTATAATAAAAAAAAAAAAGTTATTTGAGGCTACTTTTCCTGACAGAGCCACAACATCACTTGATGGATGATTTGCCAGAGTTCACCATTTGTGAGTCATGTAGCTTCAGCTCCAACTGTGGCAGGAATCAGAACGGCCTGGTCTGTATACCCTCACTCTGAAGAGGGTGCACTGCAGCTTTTACTGCAGTTTTATTATCCATGATAACATGATTCCCTACTTGCAGTTCTCTTCTCAAACTTCCCTAATTTAAATGAGAAGAATAGAACTGTCTTATCTTTATTTTTACCCTTTAGAAGGGAAGAGAAAAATATTTACTCCTAATCCATAGAAAGCAAAGCAAACTGAGGTCATTTAATCTTCAGCCGCATAATGTTAAGCCTGAAAGAAGACCTCAATTTTTTTCAAAGGTCATACTGCAGAAATCCTATATTTCTGTACCCAGTTGCTCATATCTCACTACTGCTATACATAAAATAACTGAAACCTTTTGTATCTGTACTCTTGTATTTATAATTTCTGTACTTGTTCTTTAGATTTTGAAAATTTTAGGCAAAGAAAACTGAGGATTGTCTAAAGACCAAGCATACAGTCTACAAAATTTAAAGACATCCACTGTTTTAAGCTTCTAGATCAAACACAGTCACAATCCAAGTGATTTTGCCACAACTCAATGTCCAAGGAAACTCTGCATCAGCATTCCAGGAGAGGTTAAGGACTGAGTTGGCAGCCTCGACACTACTTCCACGTTTGTGCTTAAAGATAATCTTTGCAGGTACATGGCAGAATTTTTTCTTCTCTTTCCAAACTACTCGTTTCACAGGACTGTGATAGACTTTGTACTCCAAAACTATCAGTCAGTTACCGACTACATTTACATTCAAATATCTTTTAAATCATCCTATTTGGTTGTCATCTTCTGGAGCCAGGAAAGGATTTTATTTTTGATTTAAGCTAAAATGAGATGGGACTATTTGAGTATGCAAAAAGATACCTGAGATGTGTTATCATGATTCTTCTCCCCACCAATGAAATTCACATATTTTATTTTAAAACACAATATATTTTCAACAAAATGTCATATAACAAATACCAAATGCACGATACCGTACCATATAAAATATATACCAAATATTTCAAGGCATAATAAATTAATGTAAAATGAGTAGTTGGTGCCAGTATGATGAATGGACTGTTTCCCTAAAGACCTGAGGGGGCCTATTTAATGCTGTTCAGCGCCCGTGTGTGCACGCCCCATTGAAGTTTATTAGAGCCCAAAATACTGTGATGTGCAGCCCTGCTGTGCACATCAACTATTATGCCTGAAGAGTTAACCTGCCCTAAGCCACCAGAGTTGTTGCAAAGTGTATGTGGTTCAACACGCTCTAAAAATCAAGGCATTAATTTAAGTGCCTGTTCACTAATTTAGAAGGAGATCTCAGTGTCTCAGACATAGCTGATGACACTTTGACAGAACCTGAAAGCCAAAATCTGAAGTGTGGTCTACAGAAGCCTTGTTCAGCCACCATCCAAATCTGCACTTAAGGAACTGCTCTTTCTGTGTGTCTGACAGGTAAATCTGGCAGCATCACAGGACATCCCACATTGCCACACTAAATGAAGTTGGAGGAGTTACACAGCTCAGTAAAACAGATCAGAAAGTTCTTTGGAAAGCTCCAAAGAGTTATAATCTCCAACTCAAAATAGTGCTTTAACAGCTCCTGGAGAAGGAACTCAAACGCTCTACACACCATTTCCATGTAAGATGTGCAACTCAAGACCACAAATTGTGTTCTCTTCTGTTATCTGACACCTRGGCTAAACCATTCTCCACCAAGACCCTGTCCAAGCAGAAGGGCTGGACTGAAAGCACACTTAAGTGTTTTTCTGATGGGCACCTCTGCACAGCAGAACAGGTATCTCAAATCCATTTCAGGTGCATCACTCTCCCAATCCACTGTATACAACTTCAGTGTTACATAGAACAAGGTCTGAAATTTCACTTCCAAGCCATGTAGGAAAGTCTCAGAGTGATTGTTTGTGTGCCTATCCCAAGGCTGAGTCTCCTCAGTTTTCAACACTCCAGAGCTTTCCAAAGTCCTTCTCTGGACACTTTAGGTCAAAACTATGGTTTGAACCTTTTTGTTTCACTATTCCCATATGTTATAAGGAATTAATACTCCTGTATTTTAAGGCAGGAGTCTCCATTTAATGCTTCCATGGCACTTGGAGATCTTCAGAAGCAAGGTGATACGTAAGCACAAAGCATTATTATTTAATAAGTTGAGGGAAAGAATTTCTTGTTTCAGAAAATGGGAATTCTTTATACATAAAGTATAAAAACAGCCACTTTAAACTGTGGAGGAGGACATTTGAAGGAGGAAATTTGAAGGAGGACGTAAAAGAAAATTGCCATTTGTTGAGGGTTTCTTTTCCTACTATTTTAAAAGAATATAGCCTGATTAGAAAAGTACAATTTGGGCACCTATCACACTCAAAAGCTTCTTTGTAATATATTTTACCTACTGCTTCAACATACAACCTGTATCAAGTCATTGGATGAATATTCACAGAAATTGCACTAGTTGGCTATTATCAGATATTTATTTAAAAACTCCTCTTCACGTGTTTTAGCTGAAACAACATTAATTAAATGGTACAGACATCCACAGTGAAACACAAACCTTTGATACCTACAGCACAAAACTGTGGTTCCTTACAACCAGTTCTGTACACTTTTGGGGCTAAAATGTCAACTTTCATCTTTTACAATGAATTTAACTTTGCCTCCCAGCTTCACCTTTGTCATGCCTAAATAYGCTGCAAGTTTAGCATATTTCTTGTTGTGTGACTTAATGTTGTAATTTGAAAAAAAAAATGTAAGAATAATTATTGAAGTAATAATAAAACATGGACATACTGTAGATAACTACAGAATTTTAACTAGGAAATGTCGGTTCACAGAATTATCCCRTCCTCCTTTCAATGAGCTGTCACCCAGTGCACATCTTACTTACATGAATTTAATATTTTGAACACTGCCAACTTTGTCCTCGTATTTCACAAGCATAAACATAAAGCAAATATGATGCTGCTAAATAAGAGTTTGAAATACAATCTTCTTATAGAAATATGTATGTCCAAACCAGCTTCTCATTTTATTGATTGCTCTGTGCAAAAATATGAAAGCATAAATACTAGGAGTTGATTCATTTTAATTTCTTTGCACTTAGACATGGCCTCAGCCTAAAGAAGGATCCAACCAGGCTCTGACAGTTAAAGATTAACAGTCCTGCCATACCAACAGGCTTGACAAAGGAGCTTAACTTAATCCTTAAGGCAGTATAAGATGTCTGATCTGTATTACTGCATAGGAGCACAACTTTAATAAACACAGTGTAATGTAATTTTCAGTAGTTTTACTGATGTCAAGTAGGGGATATGAAGCAAAAAATAATTTGACAGATCTATTTGTTTTCCAAGGGAAACTATTTTTTAAAGATTACTTCTATTTTGAATTTCAGTCTCAGTGCTTTGCACGGACTGGTATACGAAAAAGCAATTCCAAAAAGAAAAAGAGACAAGCAGATGCAACCTCATCATTCACAATCATGAGGGACTCAATTTCAGCTAAACTGGCTTACACACTGCTCTGTTATAGCTGGTTTTACCTCTGATCTCAGTCACAAGGTTTTCATCCACTTTCTGTGAACAATGCACTCAATTTTAAAAATTTTTGAGAACTTAAATAACTGTTGGTCCTTGGACTTAGCATGATACGGATGTGATCACCTCCCGCACCTTCAAATAGAATTAATCTTCTTTTTTTATTTGCTACAGACCGTGAAAATTAACCATCATACCTGAAAGTTCAAATGTTAGGACATTAATTTTCATGTTAAAACGATTTTTTTCACATTATGCACTACAAATAAGATATGTCATCTTCCTAACATGCTGAAAAATATCCCTAGAAAGCGGCATAATTAAAAAAAATCATTTCTGAGAAACTTTTAATAAAGTTGATGCATCATATCATCAATCAATTTATTCTATATGTGTCTGAGAGCACTGATAGAAGCACAATGGCTCAGTCTCTGTTTAGCATCCACTCTACTTCCAGGTGCTCCTAGTGCAGCAGTCTCACTGTGTTCCACAGCAATATGAAACGTCAAAGACAGGTTTTCAGGTCCTGTGAATGGTCTCAGATCTAGATTTGATCTGAAGAGACATGCTATTACAGGTTATATGTGTATGTATTGCTATTCCAGCCTGACAGCACTGAGAGCTCTGACAGAAAGCCTGAGAGCCACCTGCACCTTCTGAAGCCCAGGATGCTGCAACTGAGTGCCTTTCGTGAGAGCAGAAACATGATCCCTGCACTTACAGGTGGGTAACAAGCTGTGCAAGTTTCAAATCAGCACAGCTGGGAGTGAAAGGTGATTCTAAAGCCTCATTTCACTCTCCAGGCCAAAATGTCCACAGGCATAATTAAAGATACCCTGAAAGCTGTTCTGTATTGCACAAACTGCTACAGATCAAAAGGGTTCACTGTGCTGGAAGAAATCAGACACATTAATACCAGAGATACCCTCCTGGCCCTGATATCCCTCCTCCACATCTACCAGCTGCACAAAGTATCTCAATTATGCCCTTAAACCATCAGGGACACACCAAGACTACCCCTGAGAGAGAATATTCAGCATATCTGTAACGAGGTTCATTGCTTCTTTGCACTGCTACTGAGACATAAAGCAGATACAGCAAAAGTGAAAAATGCAGCTCTAGTTTTGATTCTACTTGTAAAAAACCAGAGCTTTTGGTTATTCATGAAAATTAAATCAAAATTAAATCTATTAATATGATACTTACATATGGAAAGAGTAGCTTTAAGGCTCAAAGGCAAAGCAGCCTCTTATTATTGAAGATRTTACTGAACATCCTATCAGCAAAAAATCTTCACCGACCAAAATTAAGATACAGTTGTCAATATTTCCAAAGAAATATATACATGGTAAGAACACCAGAAAAGACAAATAAAACCACAAACATTACAAATTAAATAACATGTGCATACAGAAATAGCCATGTTACAAGCAAAACAGCTCATAGCTTCATTCTCAAACATGACTTTCTAAAACAAAGCAATTAAAATCTTTTCTTTGGCAAGTATCTGCCTAGTAAAAACAGCAGATTTTGTCTTCAGTGGTGACTCAGATGACTAAATCACACTCTGTGAACCTAATTTAGTGTCTCATTTCAAACTTTGAAAACCTGATCCACAACATCATCTATCATATTAGGCTGCGGTACAGAAGAGAAATTATGAAAAATAGTCTTTTTTGTTAAGTGTACTAAACACGTTGCAATCTAATGACCAAAATTCAAGTGACAAGAGTACTGCGAGTCGTATTCTCCAGCCGCACAAGGCAGAAAATGCTTGGCAGTGTGGCAGAGGACTGAAAACGCTCCTCTGGAGCAGGGTTAGGAAACCATTAGTATATGGACTAGCAGTTTTTTGTAGGGAGATGCAAGCAAACACTGACCRTGCTCCATACAGCCAACCACAAGCCAGCATGGCCCATGAGTCAATTGTAGGACTCACAGAAGCTCCATGGGAAAGCTACATAACCACACCACACACGAAGAGCCCAGGATAATAAACCCTGCCTTTCAGTCAAGCTTATTAGTTCTGGCTTAGCAACATGCAAACTGCAGTGAGTCTGCTGCCAGAGCAGAGCCCGTGCATCTCCAACCAGCTCACAGGGAGGGCAGAGCGCGCTCCCGTCTGCTGGCAAACTCCCATCCTGGCATATGCTTCGACATCATGTCAGCTGGCACTGGGAAAACCCTCACTGAAGTGCTGGTTATTATGAACAGTCCCATTCACGGCCGAGGCAGTTCTCATGGATAACGTGAGCAATATTATAACAAACTGTCTCAGTCTTTGTAAGGCTCATGAATCACTATTAAAAACAGAAAGAAATCTGGAGCAGTGTTACAAGGAGAATACATAAGTAGATGAAGAAATGGAAATAGCAGTGACTTTGTCATACGTCTTTCATTTGTAAAATGTATTTTGCATAGTCATCAATAATATCAACAATGACCATTTCATGGAATATAACTGCTAAGAAAGATATCACCTAAATAAAACACAAAGTGTTTTGTTTTATTTTGTTTTTGAAAAAGAGGAGTTCACCTGCAATTCTCCAGGCACAGGCAGATGAGTTGAGCAAGGACGGGCAGTGCTAACTCCGCATTGCTCTGGCAGCTGCATTCAGACCACTGGCTGTATTTTGAGGTTTTATGTTTCTATTTTAGAGTAAACCAATATGCTGAGATGTGTAAAACTAACGCTTTTACAGTAGCATTAGGACTAAAATGGACAGCAACCAGATTTAGGAGCACATGTGACATTATTCTAATCTCCAAGGATGAAATTCAACCAAGTGTGGGAAGGACTGACCCAAAGATGCCATACTGAAAGCTAGAGGAAAGCAGAGAAGGAATAGCACAGACTGTACAACAGCACATATTCCCTGTGAGCCTCTGTGCTCTGCAAAAGGACTGAGGATAAAGCTGGGAAAGCACCACTTCCATGCATTTGGCCAAAAGCTTTCTTATAAGGACCACAGACAAGTCTTGGAAATCATGTTTTCTAAACATGTCTTTGCTGTGGCCGAATGTTCAATCTCTTCAAATACAAGGTGTACACAGTTTGGATGGCTAAAGTTAAAGAACAGCTAGCATTCCAAAGGCAGTTTCAATCTTTGGCACTACATTTGAGAATTGTCCAGAAATGTTCTAGGCATGTCTTTACCACTATTCCCCAGGCACTCCATGTAGCTTCAGCCTACCTTGACCCCCAAAGGCTACAGAAAGTACAGCGCAGAGCCAGCCCAGCTCCAGAAGAAAGGCACCTGCCAAAGATCAGGATTCACTTGCTCAGATGCAGCCTAACTATTCTGGTTTCAAGCTAACAAGGCTGTCTCAAACTACACTGGGTAGACTTCCCAACCCAACCTCTGCCAGCCTTGGAATCTCTGCATCATTTCATCAGCCCATAGCCACATGCTACCTCCCTCTCCGCTGTGTCAACTGTGGTTGTCTAAAATATACTCTTAAATGACATCCCCCACTTTAAAAAATTTGGTGTCTACTATACATGAAATATAAGAGCTGAAGTAGAAAACATTGTATCCTATGAGAAGAGGGAACAGCTTTGAACTGAAAGAGAGTAGGTGTTGATTGGATATTAGGAGAAAATTCTTCACTGAGGGTGGTGAGGCCCTGGCACATGTTGCCCAGAGAAATTGTGGTTGCCCCATCCCTGGAAGGCCAGGTTCTATGAGGCTTGGAACAACCTGGTCTAGTGGAAGGTGTCTTTGCCCATGGCAGGTGGGTGGAACGAGATGATCTTTAGGGTCCCTTCCAAGCCAAACCATTGTAGGATTCTGTGATTCTGTAGTTATGTGCTTCCTCAGATGCTTATGTTTTGTACAAGTCACAGGCATGAAGTTCATTGAAATTGAACAAAAATGTCTTTCCACAGAGAACAATAATGCAGGCAAAAAAATTTAGAAGGGAATGAGCCTGGATGTAACTCATGTCACTCTGCAAAACACAGCCTGGCATCTTAAAGTCGGAGAAAATGTGTTAGCCTCATGCAGGTGAACTGGTAAGTAGCACGTACTTGGTGAGGAATGTGGTTTCCAGAACCCTGTTTCTCAGCCAGCCATCTCTTAAGCTTAATAACAGTTTCTTTAACTTTCCTGTGCACAAAGCTTGGTACAGATGTACATTTGCACAAATTTGCACTGTGGAATTTTTCTTCTCTTTAGAGCTAACTCTCAGACTGATGCTCTGCTGAGTGTTATTACATCTGCTTTTATGACCTGCTATAGCTGTGGGCAAGATATATTTTAACAGTACAAAATTTACAGAGTATTCTGTTTCTGCAATATTAACATCATGCCAATACCTGAGGATGCTAATAACACATTAAAATCAAAATATATTATTTGCTAAACAAAAATGCATATTCCAAATACACCGAATGTTTATTGAGAAACATTTTTTCTCTTCCAGGTTATTTCTAACTAAGCCATCCATTCTGTAATGGAAATTTTTGTACAGCTGCAATGAATTCCTAATATGTTGTATTCAACAAGAAGACACACATTTAGATATTCTGTGTTACTTACAACAGTCCATATTATTAAATCTGAATTAAGAAAACCTGATCTATGCTGCCTGTATACCATATAAACCCATCACTGTTCCCTTATCTTGGACAATGAACATTTTGTACTAGTTCACTGTCATTGCGAAAAAATACGAATCTAATAAATACATCAGTATTTCCCTCTTTGCATTTTAAAATAACCCAATCTTATTCTGAAGTTTTCTCACAAGGTTCCATTAAGGATTCAGTATTTATCATCACATGTAATAAACACATTGTGCTTCTCTTCCTTTCTATGTCTCTCTGCATACAGCCCAGACAGTAACAGTGCTACCAGATCTGYCCAACCTCTGTTCAAATGTGCTCTGTTCTCTGTAGCAATGTGTACATGTTTCTCAGTGCCCAGCTCTGTCTTTCATATAGACTATCAAGGGACACCTCAGAGCTCCACTTCCCCATCTGTATCTTGCTCTTCTGTTGCAAACAGACTCTCTGAAGGCAGAAAGTTTCAGCCTTAACTTGTTCCCTCCCTTCCTATGTGACTCTTATTCTTAACTGCATTTGATTATTTTCAGAATGACAATAGAGAACCATCAATAGCAGTTTTTGAACTGAAAATATGTGCTGTTCCAGCTGATAGCAAACTTGAGTAGTTAACCTGGTCCTAGCACTTTAGGCTTTAACTATTATAGAGAAAGAGTGATGACTAATGGAGATTGCTTAGGGATGAGGTGAAACCGAGTGAGGTTAAATACCATGATGCTTCACCTCACCTTCAAAGCAGCTTTTGTGCTGTCACATCTGCTTATATCAGCACCAAACGACYGCTGATTTGATCATAATTGCCCTAATTAGAAGTTCAATTAATGCACTGAGTTCTTCGTATCAATGCCACCTCAGCATCAAGGATGTGCATACGGAGCGTTACTGAGCACTACAGGTTAAACTAATAAGGAAGGTCACTGGGAAAAGGAAACTACCTGCAGTCTACTGTTTTGAGGATATCACATAGTTAGGATGACACTCAATATCCACTTATGCCCYAGGACAAGCAGAAAGGGAGAATTTAAGGAACTCTATTGAGAGATATCCATCAGCTGTGAGCAAAAATTACATTTCCTGTCATTGAAAATCTCATTTAGTTCAGACTTGCTTCCACTAAGGATTAAAAACCTTCAAAAGAACACTTTGTCTTCCCAGGAACATGAAAATAGCCTAAAATGCTCACAGTGAAAAATCATGTGAAAAAGAAGGGCACAATATGGCAACTTTAAATGGTTATCAAATATAATATACTTCAATACATACTAGAAAAACAAAYGCGGTCATTGAAATTAATGCTGAAAGTGAATAGAAAAAAAAAATAAGGGGTTTTGCATGAGAGACGAACAAATCTCACCAGCAGACAAAGTGTCACCAATTCCCTGCCTGGAAGTATTTTGCATATCCATTAAATTAAGAATTTTGCATGTTCACAAAAGAAGACAGGTAAGCAGATGAGGGAAACAGAAAGCGCCCACTTATTAAAATACGATGTGTATGATATTCATAAAATGGGAAAGAGCATATTTACTCATTCTTCACTTTTCACAAATCAGGATAAAATCTGGAATCAGCCAAACAACAGCAGCGCAAAAACAAACAAAGAGAAAAAAACCACTTTGTCTTGGTCAGTTGTAAAAATAATGTAACATATTACGACCAATATACGGTATCAGATATTGCTGTGAGATGTGATATTTTTAAAAAGCGAGAAAATTAAAACACAATTCTGCATCAACTGTCTTGACCTGAGTACCTACTACTTCAGTTTGTGCTGAAATAAATCATCAACATCTTGTGGTACAGTCTCTGAAATAATCTTTTTGCTTCAGTTTCTATGAAAGAATAAAGCTACATCACAAAATGTCACAAATTACATAGGGCAAGATCTTCACTTGGTATGAACTCCAAAGCCTTCTCTTGTTTTCAGTATTATAACAGTGATTTTCTCTCCTTTATCTTCTCAATCACCAGGAAATGATCAGAACCTGTCTAGTTTGTGGTTGGGTAGGTTTTTATGCATCACCTTACATTAATGAACATTTACAACACCATGTACGAGATGCACACCAAACATCTTTCAGTTTTCAGGGACATTTCAATATTTAATAGTACCTGTGCTCTTTTGAGACAATTTTTTAAGCAACAGATCCTGGCCTCTGTCTGGACTCCCCCTGCCAGTTAGATTTCATCTTTAACAGCACTTGTTTTAGAAAGAAGTAGGAATAGTGTTAACCGTAAATTAGAACTTTTTTTTATTATCCTACTTTACATTTCTCTCTCAAGCACACACTGGAGTCAGAATTCTACAAAAGATGTGTCCAACTACAGAATATGGCCTTTTTCATAAAATAAATGTATAAACTGCACCGCAACTGATACCTATATGTAAATATTCAAAAATATTTCAAGATATTCCAAGTAGGAGCAGTGCTAGGCTAGAACTACTGGTTCTTTGCAGAGATGCCAAGCAACCTCGAAAACAGGAAAATGTACCATCATTTGCTGTCATTGCTGTGTGCTCTGTGTGAGCATCTAGTGCGCACAGAAACTGCTGAAAATTTTAGACAAGGGTCATCAAAATGAAAGGCTGAAAAAGCACACTACTGCAGTAGCTCAAAAGTAAGAAATTGTGTATCACAGGACAGTCATTATTTAAAAGTTGGGTAAATACGGAAAAACAATTGTCTCTGCTCTATGTGTGTGCRTATTCAGTTAGTTACATTCCCTGACTTTTTTTTTTTTTGAAAGGTGCTAACTTTATACGGATTTAAATAAACCTACAGCTTATCAGTGGCAGGTAACTATGGTACCTAAAAATTAAAAAAAAAAAGCCAGGAAGCCAACAAAAGACTGAGCAAAGGGCTTTTTGGGCTCCCACCTTGCCTAGGTCTCTGACAGATGGAAGTGTCCCCAAGAAGGTTATTCTAGAATAAAGTCTCCCCCTTGTGGATCTCTCACATAATAAAAACTCCATCAAATCCTTAATTGCAYAATAAAGTTTGTGTTCCTTCCTTTGCAGGTCAGAATTTCAGGGGCAAATAGGAACATATAATGAAATCACTGTACATGGTTTACTTAACTCTGTGGGCTTGATCCCACCTCAGGCAAGACAAGCTGTTTTGCTGTAACATACATTATGGTTCTGTGATAAATTCATTTAAAAGACACTAAAACTCTCAAAACAATTTCATTCCTTCTCATGTCTACATTTAGCTATGAAGGTTGGTTTAGTGAAAGCCCCCAAAATTATTCAGGCCCAAACTGTCAACGGTTTAATGAGGTAAAACTTCAAATTCCAAACTCTTTTGATTTAATACTTACTAAAAATAATATAAAACATGGCATGATTCCCACCTGATTTTAAGTGCACAAAGTTTACTATCCTGAGAAAAATAGTTTCACCCAAGAGCAACTTTCTGCAACTCAGAGATTAAGGAGCTACAGCAGCACTATTTGCAGAATGACTCTTCTCCAAACACTTCATTAACTACACTATTCTCTGATCTGCATTAATTTAAAGCGATCACAAAAATTTCTTTGCATATGATAATTCACATTATCATAAATTGAGAAATCATTGTGATCACTTAAATTATCATGCTGATCTCAATCTTAAGGTATTTAAAAGTGGTTCTAATAAATCATACATTTTGACTGCAGGATTGATTCTGATTTTTTTTATTTTCTAAGAAACAAGATCCTTGATGGCTTGAAATATTATTCAATTACATATATGACAAACTCATATTTTATTTGCAGTACCAACTGTTGAGTCAATACTGGGTAAAAAGCTTTTTAACTATTCAGAGACATGTTCTCATATTCATTTCAGAATAGTAATATAATGGTTAAATATTTATTTCTTGCAAGTTCTGGAATAGTGCTAGGTTTCCTACTTCCATTAACAGTTTCTTATTTGTATCCAGTAATTGCTTTAAAAGTATTAGCATTGTAATTTCTTGCTAACACTATGATAAATCAACAGAAACTCTTATCCCCATGCCTCCCCACAGAAGAGCATAATTCTGCTTCCCTCAATGTCAGTGACAAAACCTCTTTAATTTCATGATTACACTCAACGAATTCTGAAAGATGTCACTTCGACAGTCTAGGACTCTTGTCCTTTCTAACTGCAGAGCAGATGCAGCAGCTGAGCAGTGCTATGCTCAATGTGCCTCTGTAGGAAGCAACAGCTCCTCGAAGTTGACAGACAGCTGCTACTTCTTCACTTTGTTTCAGTCCTTGACCTCTCAATAGCAACTAYCAGCAAACCATATTTTCTGTTCAAAATGTGAGGTTTTTTTAGGATGCAACACCTGGCTATAGGGAACAGAAAGAGATACTGTTTATTCATTTCAAACATCCATCAACAATGACTGTCAACTGCTGTTGCGCTGGGAAACGCAGAGGTGAAATGACAAAAATCCACTTGCATCTCTGAATCCACACTATTTCTGAGCATTTTTGTTCTAACAATTCAGACCAACAGAAATTAAGTATGCACTGCTAAACTGTGAAAGGCTACTAGAGTTAAGTACATGTGTTCTCATCTCTGATGCTTGACTCATGGAAAAATGGGCTTGCAGAAACTATGAAGGTAAAGACCAGAAACTCCTGCAAAAGAACTCTTCAATCCAGTAAAAAAAAAAAAAAAAGACATATTTTACTGTATTCTCAGACTGCCTGCTTATCTTGACAGGATGGATGAGAAACTACAATTCTTACTGAATATCAAATAAAAGGAGAAAAATAATTGGTAATTACAATATTGCAGGCTATATTTCAAAAGCATTGTTACTTTAGTAAGTGCCCAGATTTTCTGGCAAATAGTCTCCATACATGATCATCCAGCACTACTAAATGAGCTGTATTGCTAGTAGTGACAGACATTTGTAATACATGATATTTCACAATGAGGACAATTGTTRAATTTTATCCCTGAAGAGAAATGTCTATATTACCACATACTTACCCAGCTTGTGTGTCAGTACTCACATTCTGATTATGGATTAACAATAACTTCAGTACTTGTCATATAGCTTCTACATATATGTGCACACTTACTCTCATTAAATTCACCAGAATGGGTACAACACTACGAACACGAAAGGCGATTTTCCTATTAAAGCAAACTATGGGATCCAGCAACAAGAACAAGAATGATCCAGACATTCAGTCTGTTGCTACTTGTCATTCATGCATGAACACAGACCAAGGCTGACTTTTGTATAATGGTCATTCAGCTTCAGGACATTCAACCTGACAGATAATTCCAAGATTCTATATGGGAAATTAAGGAAGCTGTATTGTGAAAAACCTACCATTCATTGTCATTTCACATGTCACCTCTGTGCTATCAAAATAACATGTACCATTGCTGAAGTCATTCCTCCCTTACCTTTGCAAGCCTGTTGTCCTCAAATAACAGGTACTTTCCATCTCCTTCCAGACCTCCCCGTCTCTTCAAAAATCAAGTCCTTCTCACACCTACAGAATTTTACCTTGCTCTCTTCTTGCAGCTCTCTTCACATTCCTTAAACTTCCCCAATTCCCTCATTTCACTTGCTATTCAAGCTGTCTTCTCTGCAGTTTCCAGTGTCCCATCCAGACTATATGTTCTCTGAAAATGTTTCACAATTTTTCAGTTCTTGCAATCTCTCTCCCTATCCTCACCATCACCAATCCTTCTTTTTCCAAACCAAGAATGCCTGCGATCTGTTGCATTCTCCATTTCCTATTACGCATGAAACCTATGTATCCTGAGATTGTAAATCCATGTCAAATTCATGGGTTACCAAATTAAATTACAAAAGCAAATACACTAGTAAGTGCCAAAGCCCCTTCTCCCCCATCATCTCTTTATGGTAATACAGTATCCTCACTGCTCTGTATACCACAGTGGCACAGCTCTCTGCATGATCTCATGTGCATTAAAATAAGACAAAGCAAGCTGGGAACACAGCAGGGATTGCACAATATTCTTTTTGACCCACAGAAGTTACGTGGAAAAGTTATTAAGCCTTCAGAAGATTATTACTATGAGGCATGAGCTGTGTGAAATGAAATTCAGAAATGGAGTATCTGTGGGGTTTGGGCCATATTACAATATATTAAAAAGCCAGAGGATCATCTTTCTCCAAAACACAGGGAAGCATTAAAATTACCCTGGAAAATAATAAACACAGAATTGTGATTTTAAGTATGGTCTGTTAATAAGCGGTGTTTGTGAGTCTGGAAAAACCAGTGTAAGGAGTTATCAGAGTCAGAAGGCTACTCACACATGCATCCTAAAAACCCACAGATGCCTTTTCAATTACTGCTGTTTACAAGAATCATGTGCATATATATCTACACCTATCACTACAGTCATGTTCAAGAGAGAACAAAAGAATTACAAGAGTACACCTCAGACAGTGGGAAGCCCATGGCCAAACTTGCTTTTTCTACAGACATTACATTTGAGAATTTCCAGGAGAACCATGTAAGAAAGCAAATAAAGCCTACAAGGCACCATCATGTGCTATTTTTCTGTGTTAAGAGCCCGACAGATAACTCTTGCATAAAAGGTCATGCCAGAAGGAACAATAAAAATCTCTGTATATCAAAGTCACTAGTCTTCACATAGAACCCCTAAACTGAGCCCAGTAACTTGTTTGACAACATATCTTTCAGAAAGTTGTCAGTCTGGATGTGAAAACATGAGAAAGTTGAGAATCCTCACTCCCTTGCTTATTTTTTACAGTAAGTTCTTACTGCAAGATGTGTGTGTCCTAAATGTTATCCTGGCTTTTTGGCAGAGAGAGACCTTGGAATTTCCAGGTAAATGCAACAAACTGAACACCACACAAAAAGTAGAGGAATCTGCCTTCTGAGAAAATTACTGAAGCTCAAGTATCTCTTCAGCATGGATGTGCCACCTTGCTCACTTTATGTCACTACATCTGTCCTGTGAGCTATCAAAGCTTAGTCTGCCTATCTCCGGTAAACAAGTATTACAGTCTGACAATACAGCCTGGTAATTCCTCCGTCAAGGGGAGGGACATCATTTTGTTCACCATCAAAGAAGTGCCCCCAATTTCTAGAACGGAAACTACGGTTGACAACTTCTGCTTCCCAGGAGGGGGATGAAAAGGTCATTTGTGCAGGAGACTTTTTTGTTGTTGTTTTCCTATGACAAAATGAGCTAAGAATAAACACCTACCTATTGACTTTGCCTTCCAGTAAATAAACTTCATTTTTTAACCCTTACCAATATGATCATAAATATACATTTGTACTGTACCTCTAGCATCCAACACTAGAAACAAAACACTTCACCCTCCCTCTCGTACTGCCCAAGGGAGAAAAGAAGCAGCACTGCACAAATGCCCAACCGAGGCTGGACCCCGGCTCCTGACCCCGGTAATTCATGCCCTCGGGCCGGGCGCGACGGCACCCGACATAAGCCAACCCCGACCGCGAGGCAGGCAGGGCACGGCGATCCCGCCGAGGGGAACCGGGCATCTCAGGGGAGGCAGGAGGGAGAGCGTGGCAGGTTCGGGGTCGGTGCCCCCCGAGGGCGGCCGGAACGGTGCGGGGTCCCGGCTGCCCCGGGGGCCGGGTGTGAGGGGCGGTCCCGCGGCCGGCGGCTCACCTTGTGCTCCAGGACGCTGATGTAGCCCTCCAGCAGGCCGGCCTCGAGGGGCAGAGCCGGGTGGCGCTGGCCGCGCTCCGGCGGGGGGCTGGGCACCGCCGCCACCTGCTGCTGCCGCCGCCGCGGCTCCGGGTGGCCCCCGCCGATGCCGATGCCGCCGTACATGAGCAACAAGCTGGTGCACATGGTGGTGAGCGCCAGGCAGACGGCCAGCCCGTGGCGCTGCGGGGGGCAGAGAGAGAGCCGGCTCAGCGGGCTCCCCCCGCCGCGGGGCCCAGCGGGGCGCGCCGCTTCCCCGCCGGCGCACCCGCAAGTTTCACCCGCCAGAAGTGCGAGGAGAGAACTGGCGAACCCCCTCCGTCCTCCTCCTGCCCCCTCGCCAGCCCGCTCCCCTGCCTCCCTCCTTCTCCCCCAGCCCCGCTTCCTCGCCCCTTCTCCCCTCCGCGCGCCCGGCTACCCCGCGCCTCTCATTCCCGTGCAGCCGTCCCCCTTTGGGCATCTCATTCGTGCATTTTAAGGAGCGTCGGGGACTGTAGCGCTCTCCCTTGCCCAGCTACCTCCAGGCTCGTTCTTTAAGCAGATCGGTTTTCTATACGCTCCCGAAAACGCACACACACACAAAACCTCCAACCCACGAGCAACACGAATAAAAGAAAGCAGGCGGAAAGTTCTTGGCCGCCGCCGCCGAGGTTTTGGTTGCCTTCGCGCGATCCCGGAGAGCCGCGGGGATGCAGCCCGGGGAAGGCTGGAGCGTGTGCAGGGCGCCCGGGGCAGCCCCGCTCCGCGCCTCTYCTCTCCTCCCCGCTGCCGGAGCCGGGATGAGCAGTGCCAACAATGCACTTACCATCAGGGTCTTCATTTTGTGCGCCTCCCGGCCGCCAGTCCTCCCGCTCCCCGCTAGGCTCGGCATGGCGGGGAAGCCGCAGACATCGCTCGGCCAGGGAAGCGCCGCCGTGGCGGGGATTAGGGGGGAATTACACTCGGCCGGACCCTCGGAGCCTGCCAGAGCCGGGTCCTCGGCTGCCCCGCCTGCCTCCGCCCCCGCCTCCGCCTCCCGCTGCCGGCGCAGCGGCGACTTCAGGGCAGGTGGAAGTTAACTTCTGCCTCCCGCTCGGGCGCTGCTCCGCCGCCGACCCGCGGCGCGGGGGGGCGGCAGCGGCAGCGGCGGGATCGCCGCGGGCACCGGGCGGGCACCGGGCGGGCGGCGCCTCTCCGGCCCCGAGCGAGCAGAAGCAGGGGCAAGAGCTCCTTCCCTTCCTGCCTCCCTCTGCCCAGGCCTCTCTCCTGCTTGTGGCACCGGGGCACGACCCTCACGTTACATTATTTGTATTTTTCCCTAGCGGAAAATTTCTCGTTCTCCCACCGCTGCCGGGTTTCCTGGAGCTGGCAGCGATCAGGCAATACTTTAAATTCACGTTAGTAAAAAAATCGACGCCCTCAGCTCCTTGTGCGGCGCTGACAAAACCCTCTCCACAAAATCCGAAGCTCTAACAACCAGTTTCAAACCCTTTTGACAGAAGCTTTCTTCGTCTTCTAAAGCAAATCTCACTGACTTGCTGCTCCCTATGCCACCTCTCTGGTTTCTCAAGGCGGACATCTTCCCACTCTCACAAGCAGCCTCCTAAAGTTTTTTATTCTTTCTTTGTCTTAATAGTGTACAGTTCAGTTGTGAAAACTTTATTAGACCTAAAATTACATAGATCTTTTGCTCTGGGAATTCCATGTTTATAAATGTGCTCCTTCTAAACAAGCCATTTTTTAGGGTYGATCTCTTAGGAACTTATTAGACTGACAGCGTTTAAAAAAAAAATCTATCTCCTAATCATGAAGTTATTTCACTTGAAACTACCCATGGAAATAATAGTTCTAATATATGGCTTCACATCTAACCTACAGCTATAGAGTATTAAAAATTACATTAAGGAGAAAACTATCAGCAGGGTACCTCAACCATGGTCACAATAGCACCTTTCTCAAGGCTGGAATTGTCATTGAGATCCATTTTTTATCTTTACTAATTCATTGGAGRACTAACAGTGAAACAAATGCCATCTCTAGCCATGGGCACAGCATGCAGCATTTAGTGCCTTTTAAGAAAGGAAAAAGAAACATGACCGTGTGGTACGTCAGCGGATAGCGCAGTAAACACGCTTTATCATTTCACAGAAGATGCCATACTGCACACGTGCTGGCTGCTTATGCAGTTTGTGGGATTGGTTTCAACAGTACCAGTTGTTAAGACAAACAGAGCAATATAAGAAGAATCTTATCAGGTCTTGGTAATTCTTTATTATGTGGTTGCACTTGACACTCAAATTAGTGAAACAAAGGGCCAACTTGATGAATCGTTGAAAGCAAATTATCTGTGGCTCACCAAGGCTTCCTATAAGAGACTACAAAAGGCAGCTCATGCATTTTACAGTGCTGTTTCTCAACTATCAGCAAGCAAGTTGCTGGTGACTGACCTTTCTGAGCCTTTCATATATATTTTGCCGTGCCAAAGTGAAGCATCATTTTTATGATTTAGGCTCATGGCTGTGTGTTAGACMTCTGTTACACAGTATGTCTGACCAAATTCATTAAACTTATGGGTTTTGGTAGAATAGGCTGATTTAAAAATCTACTGATAAAGGAGACAAACTAAATTTTCTAATTTAATGCTTGACTTGAATAATGTCCAGCTTTCTGCTTGTCAAATATTTAATTAGATTGCCATGTTGGTCATAGACCGTATTCTTGGCAGTCAAATGCTCACTGAAACAAATACAGTAGCGTAATGTAAATCCTACGGAGGGTTTTGTGTAAGCATGGGAACTTCAGTAATCATCTGGAAAACAGCCCAGCTATTTAATTYAATTTTAAATTCCTAGGAACTAATAGTTGTAGCTATCTGGAGGTTTGGTTTTTTAACACTGTTGGAATCTGCATACATGTAAATATGAATTTGTATACCCAATAGTTAGATTTGCAAGGAGCTGCACTTATCAGCATTTAATCAGCTTGGAAATGTGTCAATACAGAAAACTTCTTCAAGTCCATCTGATGTTCTGCTTCAACCAATTTATTTTCTATATGCAAGGGATACTGAAGTATCCATGCATTTCTATTCCCTCTTAGAGCTGGCAGTAAAGACAGATTAAAACATAAACAGCTGCTTTCCCTAGCCCAGGAGAAAAAGTGGCAGAGAGGTAGTAGCACTTTTCAACAAAGTCTGACTGAGGAGAGCTTTTTGTCTGCATGGAATGGACTTGGTTGTCTCCTCTTCCAACTTACCCTTCTCATTTTTATCTTTCTGGTAGCTACAGGCTGACAAAATAGCCATATGGAATAAAAATCTGCTTGTGGCAGCTTCAGGAGGACCTAAGATGCTAATGACAACTTAAAAATCCACGTAGAGTGAGAAATCCGTGCAAGAAGTAATGGTGCAGAGAGAGACAAACCTCTCAAAACTGACAACGGACCTGGAGTAACAGAGCTCTTTCACTGATTCCTAAATAAAAATGCCCAAACAGCAGCTTCCCCTGAGATGTCTGGATGTATGAAATAACTACCTTTTTATAATGCATTTTAACCCCGGTTGTCTTTCAGAGATTTCCTTAGATAAGTATAAAATAACCCTTTCAAGCTATGGTTGATTTCTCATGAAGTTCATATAGAGACAATATAGCATAACTTACACCTTAATATAATGAACAATTATAAACATACTCTCCACATTATGGTTGGCCTGGTATGAGTACTCGTGTGGAGGAGCCTCTATGCCAGCACACCTCAGCAACTGGTAGCCAAAATATTCTGTGAAAGTTGGGATGAGGGCAATGGTTGGTGTTTCTGTTGATGATCCAGACGTTTTCCCTGAGTGCACTACTACCTGTGTACCCTTGTCCCCATCTCCTTCCCACGATAACCAGAGGCAGGGTGTTTGCACGTGCGGTCAGTACACAGAATGCCTCTAAACTGGAAGCTGCAGCTACCCTTCAGCCCTGTCACCTCAGAAAGAAAGCCCAGACAGTCTTAAATGTTTAATTATTTTGTGACTCATTGATAGCAGTGTGGCTCCTTTGCTGCAAGAAAAAAAAAAGAAAATATTTTAGAGAACTGATTTACATCTGTGCCTAGTTTTAAAGAGCATAAGAAAAAGGAAGTTTTTGTTTATCTACTACCCTTCACAAAAGAGTGAGAAGAAAAAGGATGTGCTGTGATAGAAGCAGTTAAACTCTAGGTGAGTTCTGCATGTCACACTCTGCAGGAGTGCTGAAAGCACCTAAATACATTCCCATCACATTATGTGTATGAAGATGTTTTTCAGAAAAATATTGGTGATAGAAGTGCTTAAAATAGATTGGAGGGGAGAGGTTAATTATATCAGGATGACTTTGATATCCTTACACTTTGAAATGAAGAATCTGAGTTACTAAGATTCTATAGGTGGGTAAACATGAGAAAATATTTGTTAAAAATTTAAAATTAATCTAAAAGTGACTCCTGTTAAAGTTGCATGGTTTTGTCATTTCCATTATGATCTGTGGTCTGTGAAGCCCTAGATCTGTCTCCTCAAGAGGGGGGACTCCTGGCTCCACTGAAATAAACTCCTATAGCCATTTTACCCCTCTGCTTGCTGAGGCAAGGAGCTCACTAGAAAGTATAAAGGTGCCACTTCTGCAGCCTCATGAGGTATGAGCTTAAACCATGATCACTAGCGTAGAACGGAATATTGCTTGTCCTGGGCCTGCAGCCAGTGACATTTGGGAGGATGGCTGGGAGTGCCACATTTCAGAGGAAAGGAGCAAGCATTTTTTGACTGACTACCTAGAAAAGTGAGACTAAAGGTGCTAAGGAGGTTGGAACATGATGGAAGTTTGTGTGGATTAATGGACAGCAGGGCAGTCAAAGGTATATAGGAAATGAAATATATCACACTGGTATCACCTYCATGTGTTGTTTTATTATTTATGTATATATGAAATTTTAACCTCTTTTCATGAGAGAAAGGGCTGCATTTTTGCCTTGCAACACAACCAATGGAAAACATTCAGCAGCCAGCAAAGTAATGAGCCTACACTATAGATTTTTCAAACTGCCCAGTGATTCATGAAATGCTTCTCAAAACTGGAAATATGCATTGAGGATTGGTCAAAAAAGGTAGAAACAATATTATAGATCAGTCAATAATGTCTCTCCTTTATGAAAGCAGGCTGCCTTTGAACTTCTGGCAGAAGCAAACAGTGATAGATGCATAAAGAAATGAAATATTGCATGGAAATAGAAGTGCAAATGAAAACAGGAGGGGAAAATAGTGAGATAAGATCTGCTGAATCTGCTGTTTTTTCCTTCTTATTTCTTAGTTTTCTCCCCAATCTAAAAAAAGGTATTGGATGTTTCAGAAACATTGTCTAGCTCAACTGAACTGACTCATCTGCTTTAAAACCACACATGAAACACTGTGCTCCATTCTAATAACTCTTTTGGAGAAGTTAAACAAGACATATGCTGGAGTATACAGTGTACTCAAAATTCCTCATCTAAAGTCAGAAACGGTGACAATTAAGAAATGAGCACAGGAGGCTTCAGATGGAGGATACCCAGTACCACTTGTGGAAGCCAACAGGCACAACCAGAGACTTCTTCATGGCCTTTTGTTCACTACCCAAACAAGAGAAGGAAGACATACATCCTGTCTGTAAACAGAGCACAGATTTGACATAGGGACTAAAGTAACTGAAGACATAATTACTACAATTTGGTGAGAAATCGGATAAATTTGAATATGGGGATATCTTTGCGGTAAAGTAGGAGGATCCTCAAGAGGATCCTGAATAGCTCAGTTTTCAGTGTACTTGTGTTTGTTCCTTTGGAGAGAAAAACTACACCAACAGGAAGTCAGTGTTAAATGAAACAGAATTTCTAAACTTAAAAAAAAAAACCAAAACAATTTATCAAGCAAATATCAGACATGAAGCATTAGAGCAAAAAAAGAAAGCAAAGAAGGATAAGTGCTCATTATGGATTGGTTTGCAGTACTTTATGTATTATTAGAGAGTCGATAGAAAACTCTCTTGCTATTTCTAACACAAACACAAACATTGCTTATGATGACAGGCTGAACAACAACTGTGGCAACAAGGGGATCCACTAGCCTCCATCTGAAAAGGCACAGTCATAGGATCAAGTAAAGTCCTTCGGTGACCAAGCTTTACAGATCTTATTTTGGTAATAGCTACTGTGCTTTTCTACAGGTTTATAGAAATCATCTTTACCATTCACATAGTATATCAGTATAGATGCACATATGCTAATTCAGAGCAATAAGTCTGTTAATGTACAGTGTGACAATAGCTGTCAGTGACTTCTGTCATAGCTCAGCAATTTCATGCTCAAATCCTGTGTGCTACTAAAATTATGTAGTGGCCACCTTTGCAATGTACAAATGTCTTCCATTTATCCAGCATACTCCAGACACACATACATAAATAAAGTGTTGGGGGTTTGACCTTACTGCTGAGAGGTCCTGAGTACTCTTGTTTGCCAAGGAAGTTGACAGGGATTGAAGGAGGGTCTCTGCACTCAGGTGAGCTGCCTGTTAAGACAGTGGTGGTCCTGGCCATTTGCACTCAGATGGGGACAGACTGCTGCTACCAGACACCAGGTGCCAGGGTACAGTCATTTTAAGAGGATGGTGACGGTGACCAGGGTTATGTAGCTTGTTTGGTTAATTGCAATTGAACATGGAATCCGAACCTATGAGAGAATACAGAACGGCTATAAAATTATCTCCTGTGTCCAAACCAGGTCCTGCAAATCACCCTAGACAACTCTTCCAGCCAGGACAAATGAGTATTGTAGGAACTAGCCTGAAGCAGCAGGAGAGTGTCTTCACTGCAATAGATACCTAACAGGATGCTTCAAAGCAGCTGCTGAAACAGATGGATTGTTTTCCTTTGCRATGTGCTGTGTCCTTGTTTAAACATTTCTGCCATATTATTGATATTTATCACTCTTAAACAAATACAGAAAACAAGTCTTCTCTGTTTCATACAGGATAGATATCTTGGGTGTCTACTGGCATCCTCAAATCATGGATTAGAGCAAATCCATGGCTACATACGCTCATTTTTCTTTCTTACACTTCAGGGCAGAGGACCAAGTTCAGCTCAGCTGCAGAGCTGGATCCAACATTTCCTGCAGCAGCTGTACCCTTCTTTCTTTGAACTGCTATTAATACTTGTTATCATGTTCCCTAGCCTTTGTCATCACCACCTGCCTCGTAGTTTTTATTCAAGTGACAGAACTTTAAAAAATCCTGTACTTTTCCCAATCATGGTATATATTTTATTCAAGGTGATGATTATATATCTATTCTCTCCCATAAACTAGTGCCAGGAACATACTAACTTGAGTTTTGCTGTGATAATTTTACTGCCATCTGTTTTTTCCTTGGTGGGAATTGCATTTGGCCTCAAACACTCATATTTATCTATTTACATTATTTTTCTTTTTTGTTTATGATCTTAGTTTAGAAGGGACTATTTTGAATTCTTTACCTCTACAGTAGTTTTTGCATGGTATCTAATTTTATTTGTTACCAAAGCCACTAAATTCTGTAAGGTTTGTTCAGTTTTGCATGTGCTCAGTGCTTGAAATGTGAAGCTGAGCTCTGTTGAGCATGTGCTGTTTCTGTCCTGAYTTCAAATAAATGAGGCCTTAGGCCATTTATGGTTTAGACCATAAATTCAGATGTCAAAGGAACAGGTGGTAACGTGACACAAGCTGTTCTTGCTCATTGCACGAGTTTCCTCTGCTCGGTCTCCTACCGCTTCATCTCTGTCACAATCCTGAGTCACTCTCCAGCAATGGTGCCTCCACTTTGGCGGGTTCAGTTTCTGTCCATTGATAAATGAGAYCTTCTCTGCTTCTAAGCAATATCAGTCTGGAAAACGTGGAGCTTGGAATCCGAAAGCACGTCTATTCTGGCACATTAACTCAGGCACAGAACCACATTACTGTGACTGAAGCCTTCTGGGGTAAAGCTGGCTCACATCGCCCTGCCTGGAGCTTGTGCAGAGGAGCTCGGGTGCATCTGCACATCGGCTCCAGCTCACGAGCAGTCTGCTGGGTTGAAGGACTGGGGGTTGTGGTTCAAGAACTTGCAAACAGTAAAGAAGAATCAAAGCTCAGCAGAGAAGTGAATAAATGGGCACGATGTATTAGTATGAAATAATGTAATAGTTGCTTGATGTTTTTCAGCCACTGCTTTTGGAGATTTTTTTGGTATACATTTTAATATCCTTCTGGTAAGTAAACATGAACAGTGTTGGACTTTCTTCCTAAGTGAAGAGAGAAGGAATTATGTACCAGTGTTGTTTGTATAGCTGGCTCAATCATTTTAATCAAAGAAACTACCGACTTTGTAAATTTCTTTGGATCCTCAAAAATTTTATCCTAAGCACTATTCATATTCAAGGATCGTCATCTACACAATAACTAGTCCTCACAAAATCCGTGTGGCTTCATCCCTATTTCCAGAAGACAACTGTGTAGTGAAGGTAAGGAATGCTTCTCACTCAACTCTAAGCTGTCACCTTCTAGCTATGAATATTCAGTACCTTGGGTTATGAAACCCACAAAGCCTAAAGTTGGGCACTGAAAATTAGAAGGCTGTTTGGGGAATCTGAACCTTCTTGACTTCTCAAAACCAAGAATTCTTATTTTTCAGCATTACCTGAGGCTTGCTGCAATAGCAACATTTCCCATCTTAGCTTGAAAGAAGATTCAAACAGAATTGGGTGGGAAGTGACCTCATGCAAATGCTGGCTTAGAACATTACTTGACTCTGATTCTGCACATTTCTAGCTACCATAAGTTATGAAACCTCACAGGCTTTCCTGAATTACCATCAGCAGTTATCAAAAGCTGATGAGACACATTGGAGACTAATAGGCATTGGAAAAAAAAAAWGTGTTTTCTTCACTCCTCCCCGGAGGACAAAGATGGGCTATGCACAGGCTCATTTCATGAGAAACTGAGCCAGCCTCTATTAGCAAATGTTTTAGGCATATGGATCAACTCTGGTTACCAGTTTCCTTTCCTCAGCTTTTGCAAGGGCTTTGCTCAGTGCTTTTTGCTTTGTATCACCTCTCTAGACAGCGAGACACAAGGATCTACAGGAAACCATGCAGACCTAACCCAGAAACATCCAAGAGCCCATGGTCACTGCAGTACTTTCAAATTACCTGTACTGATTGTTCCAACACGTTACACCTGCAACTAACCCCTGACAGAAACCTTTCCCAAATCCCCCCATCCTCATCTTCAACTGAAAACCACTTACACTCATTAATTTTCTTTTTTTTTGACTTTCCCTTGTCCAGCCATTGAGTAGCTGGACTAGGTCCTCCTTGGCTACTCTTTCCTACCATCTGCTCTACCACGCATGTACCAAATCCAACCCATACAGAGCTCCATGATGTAATTGGCTAATGATGGGTCTGCTTGGCAAGTTGCTTTTCAACAGATCACTGGGTGATTGCTAGCACAGCTACTTGTCTGTAGCTATATTATTACAGCATGTCTTTCTGATTAATTAGAAATGCAGTACTGTAAGTTTTATCTTCACAGTCTGGATATTATTAACTAACATACAGAAGAAAGACTGCTCTCTTCACAGCTTTACATATTTGAAGAGTGAGAGAGGAAGGGGAAGGGATTAGAGAAGGGCAGAAGGAGTCTATGCAGGAAATATGGAAACAGCGCAGGGTGGGAAGCACTTTGAAGGGTGTGTCAGTGATAAACTGTCTTAGACATCATCACAGACAGTCAAGAAATCAATCAAAATATTAAGAAAAGTATWAAGTCTGATCTGCCCAGCTTCACTCAGACAGAAATCTTTGGGGCCTAAATCTGCCCATGGCTGCTGACATTCTAAGCCAGCTAATTAGGATTTAGCAGAAGATGGTACGCTGAGAAAGCCTGGTATGCAATGGATGCTCCCTGATCATATCTAATAACATTCATAAGTGAAATATCATTTCTGAATCTTAATAAAGAAGTGGTGTAAAGGGAAATAGCAYCCCTCTGCCTGGAGTCAAGATCCATGAAGAGGGAGGCTATGTATTCAAATCTGTGTGATTAAAATATGTTCCTAAACTCAAACCTAAGTACTTCTGTATAAAGATGTTACTGCTCAGCATGCTGTGCTGTCTTGAAAATACAGCTCTGGGTCTAAGCTGGATCTTCGCCTTATCTTTTATCTCACCCAAAGCTGCTTAGTCTTTGTGTACACTTGGACTGACCTATCACTTTTATAGTGTATTGCTATTGAATTGTTCATAAATCTTGTGATCATTAGACAAGGTTAGCCTTCACATTTCAAAAGGGGAACTTTTTTTTTTTTGCCAGCTGATGTTGGCTGTTTTTTTCATCTTTGTAACACTACGTTATGCAAACCAGGTGCTGACCAGCAGATACTTCACAGACTGCAGGGTGCTGATTCTGGCAACATTGAAAGAGACTGAAACATATAGCAATATAGGTTACCTAGATCCATTTTATTCCTAAATGCAGGTATTAACAAATTGGCAAAGATATTGGCCAATTGACTCAAAGTATAAGCATTAAAATAATTCATCCTGAACAATGCGTGGTTTTATTTTATGTTTAGTACAGTAGGCTCACCTGCACGAATTTGCTGTGCTTATTTAATATCCTCTTTAAGATGAAAAATGATGCCAGTGCTGTGGTAATAGCATCTTTTGACGCTGAGAAAGCATTTCACTAGATTGAATGACAGTTTCTCTTTACTATGATGGAAATTTTAAAATTTGCTGTAAATGTATTGCATCAGTTACACTGTTCTGAGCAAGGATGCATACTAATGTCACAATACTATCTCAATTTTGACTTTCGAGGGAGACTAGTCAAGGGTGCCCACTTTCAGTGCTATTTTTGCTAATAGAAGTAAACCAATCTTTAAAAGACAGGGGATATTGGATGGAGACTCTAAAGGAGAATGCATTAGAGCTGAGAGCTTGTATTTGCAGAACTGTCCTTAAAATGGTGTCCCATTTTGTTACACATTAGTAACCCTTTGGAGACTCTAAAACAGAGTCTGCAGGGAACTGCAGTTCCTAAACAACTTCCAAAATATGCAGTGGATTGGGATTCAGCTAAAAAATTTGGAGCTGAAGTCATGATAACTGTGGAACTGAGTCCCTCACTAATCACTAAACTGAAAACTCACAAGTCTGAGGACCTTCACAATGGCCTGCACGGGGTGCAGTGGGGCTTTAAATGAAAAAATACTTCAGACTTGGATTTTCACGTGATTTCATGAAGGAAGAATTCTTTAGAAGCATTATGGACTGTTCTCCCGTGCTGTGGTCACTGGGGAGATGTAAGGAAAAGTGGCTCCTCCCCTTGCAGTAAGACATATCACCATCCAGAAAAAGGACAAATCCTCATGAATTCTCAAAAGGCTAGACAATTTCTTTATTACATTTCTGCAGTGTTCTGAGAGAGTCAGACAGAAGTACACCAGCAGTATTGGAATGAATAAGCCTTTTTCTCTACAAACAGAAAGAAAATACCTTCAGTCAAAGCAGGTATCATAAGCAACTGCAGTCCAGGTCCTTCCTCCATTCCTTGTCTTCCTGCTTCCCCACATTAAATATCAGAACCCTCTTCTATGATATTTTAGACTTTTTTTGTACCACTTTCCTGCATTTTGTTCACATTAACAATGCTGAGAGAACATCCTACCCCACTGGTACCCTCCAGTGCACATCAACCCTCACCTGACTGTCTCATCCCTAGTTGCTGGTGCTTTCTGTCATGCACCGGATGAGCTTGGAACTTCTTGCAGACAGGTGTTGGCAGAGATCCTTCCACTGCCAGCTCACTTAGAGCTATAACCTGTAATCTCCACACCAGTGTCAATGCCACTCTGTTTGGGAAATTAGAATTAGTCCCTATGGCAACAGGGAAATCTGCAAAGTCCAGGTGAAATGCTGAGCGGTACCTGATGAAACTCACTAAGGAGCTGGTTCCCATTGCTCACAGGCTTCTGCAATTAAGTGTAATCACATCATCATTCCCACGAACCATTTCCCATCAAAAAGACTGTTGGTAACCCTGCATGGCCAACGAAATACATTTCTTGGGTGGAGTGTAATCCTTCTTGTAGCATACAGGAGAATGAACTCAGGTGATGGGACATTTAGTTGGCCCTGAAATCAGCGTTGTCTGACTGCCATTTGTTCTTGCTCACCTTTGCCCTTCAGTAACATGGTAAACTGAGGTATCCTGAAGGAAAACCAGTCTAAAATCCTTCAATACTAATCTTCCATTCTCATGCCATTCAGTTGCAACTGAAGGAACTTTGTGAAAATTCATTACTCTTATTCTCCTCTGAAGTTATTTGTATTTATGTACTTGTAACAGGTTCAAATATATCGTGATCTAAATTAAATACACATCAAGTCAAACATTTAGGAATAAGGCCCTCTAGTTAAAAAAATTGAGATTTCAGTAAGTGCTTAGAAGTTAAATACAAAATCAGTAAATAAAATTCAACAAATGTAAATTGAAAGGCAAAATGAACTCACTCTGATGAGTTAATATAATTCCCTTATGGAATGCTGGTTTCCATACTATAATTAATTTTRAACACTAAACCAGTATGTCAGGTTTTTGATAATTATAAAAATGCATTCATCCATGTCCTTGAAAATTATTAATATTTATCATAAGAAATATCCTGTAGACATTAAGAATCAAGGGAGACAGTGTTTTCAGCAAATTTTTAAACAGCTTTACTAAAACAATAATGGAGTTTTAAATACTTGTGAGTCCAAACCAGAGAGACATATAGGGCTAAATCCTCAAGCCTCCTTCCTAACATCTGCCTCATGAATCACTCAGGCAGAACTTGCACTGAATCTCAAAATCAAAGATTTCAGGACTAAGTATCCCACGTGCTCACTTCATTCCTGTTCCACTCCAGGGAGCCAAGAGTATCAAGTGTTCTAAAGGGATGAAGCCATAATGATTTTATAAAAAGATTATGGAAGCCCCTGTAGTTCTCTTTCCTTTCAGGGATAGCTTCAGTGATAAGGAAACTGCATCATGACACTTTTGAGTAACTTCTCTGACATTTCAGCAACACTGATTATCTATAGTTCTGTTCATGGATATTTTTAAGCCTCTCAGCACATTTGGACCTAAAGCTTCACACTTGTAGGAACTCAAACTCATCATCAGTAGCAATAAGATGCTTCCCTTCAGTCAGCAGGAGTCAGTGGGAGTTTTGCTTGCATAGGAGCTGCTGGATCAGATGCATGCAATGTAGTAACATGTTGCTTTACAGGTTATGATAAACCTGAAAAGCAGAAACTGGAACCAAATATGAGTCAAAGCATTCTGCAGTTTCAAAAAATTAGACTCCATTTTGGTTTCTTTTCCATTATATCTCAGTAATTACTGAACTGAAACTTGACCAGAACGTGCTTTCCTTCAAAATGTACCCCGAACCAAAGTCAGGAAATAGCAGTTTCCTGGAACAAATGATTCTAACATACACATTAACGTATATGTGAATATCTATCTATGTATACATATGTGAATATAGACAGCACAGCTTCCTTGGTTGATGGGTTAGCTCTGGAACTTTAGATAATTTGTTTGAGAGGAAGCAGGAACTCACCCACATAGCAGCAAGGATTACAATAGCAATGATCAGTAAAACCCATCGTCGCCTTCCAAAATTATAGGCAAACATCAGTTTACATGCTCATGAATTGGTGGAAAACAATTGTCATTTCCACAGATTTGGAAAAGGGTTAGTTGGTAGGAATATCAGGAAATCTTTACAATGTTTTTGTGGCTAGTTTCTGCAACAGACTGAAGGAGCTGGGTTTTCAGAAGATACCCTGACTTATTTCATTTTGCCGAAGCTGAGCAGCTGAACTCTGTGATGGAGACTGTGAAAACACAAAGGGCCAGATGAGACAGAGCTAGATAAGAAAAGCTGTGTATTCCTTGTCCTATCTCTACTCAATAACTAAAGGAGGCAGGAGCCTCAGCAACGTCAGTACAGTGCATCCCTCCCTGTGCAGAGTGATGATGCAGCAACCTGTGCTCCTACAATGCAAATTAACTTGCTGCTGTTTCATGTACCAGTGGAAAGACTTCAACCAGTAAGTTAGATAACATGCTAAATATACCTATGGGCTGACTGTGAGAAAACTGTGAGATTTAAACTAATCCAGAAGTATTGCAGCTATACAGGACAACCATTGTGGTGTAAAACAAATGGAACAACTGATGATGTTTTACGGATGAGTAGTTCTTGCCTCTGAAAGCGAAGTTTTAGCTGGTTTGTGCTCTCTCTTTGACATTCCCAATTTGTTCACCTTGCTGCCCACCGAGAGAGGAGTGAAAAGACTTGGAGTGTGTGATTGTAGGGTGCTATTTTTTATGTCAGCATTCTTCATTATTGAGTTGGCTGTTTATGCTGCTGATGTGTAATGTTGTGAAGCAGATGAGCTGGTAAAGTATGAAGGGTATTCTATAACCTTTGCTGTACTTTGAATTAGCTTACGGTAACTTACAATTCAGAAAGGCTGCTCTGAGCAAAATCAAAATACGATAAGATAAACTCCATTAGGAACTGATGCACTAGGGCTGTTGTTGGAGGAAGGCAAAATGGTCTAATTAATAGCTATGGCATCAAACTCATGCTGCAGTTGCAGTAATGACACTGATAATATTGATGGCATTGAAGATAGAGTTTAGTTTAGAATGGAAATGAGCAGAATATTCATCTTGAACTGCATATTGCTGTAGGCAGTGGAAGGCCTCGGAGCTTCTTTGTTTTGTTGTTCTGCTGTTCAGCTGTTTTTCTTTGATAGTGCAGCTCCGAGCTATTAATATATATATTTACTCAGGACAGAGCTTGTTCATTTCACTGGAGCCCCATAGCTGACATTTGGCTGTACTGAAGAATAAGCATTTATTGGATTTTATTCCTGCTGTTTGGTTTTTCAGTGACAGCTACATGTAGGTGGATAGTTATCTAAGGGGGTCTCCCAACTTCTTTATAATTTTTATAAAACATTTCTCTCCCTTCTCTGGTTTGTGAAAGCTGTTGGCAGCAGGGAACGCCAACTCCTGCATTCTGAGATAAGGTTTCATTCTCATCAGTATTTGGTCTCCATTCAGACTCCTGTTGATATGTTCTTTCTTTCCCTTTACTGATGTATCTGTTTGGCTTATGTTATTGTTCAGAAATAAACACATCACAAAGTCTTCCAGTAACCAAGCTGATTTATGTAGGTAGATGAGCTCTTCATCAAATGTCAGGGTCAGTAAAGCTCCTACCCACTCTGATATTAATGCCCACTGTCTCACAAACACCATTTATTAATATGAAATGTCAAATCYCAGAACTGATACAAAAATGACTGAATAGGACCAAAACCTAGCAAGCAATCGAGAGCTTGGAATATGCCTTGGGAATTCATCACAATACCTGACACCCAATTGCACTTTGATTCTGAATGGGTTATGCCATACAACTAAGCTCAAGACAGCCTTGTGATCAAAAGAAAAGAGTCAGATTTACATATAYCGGATAAAAACCTTTTCTGTACCATTGAATTTGATGGCAAAATTGTTCTTGCCAAAGAAAGATTTATTTCCTTGCCTCTATCCAGACTTCACTCACCTGTCATGTAAACTTCAAGGGTGCAAGTGCTATGCCAGCTGGGACGGAGTTGCAACCAAGCATCCTAGGAGTTTACTCAGGTAAAAAAACTCTCAGATACCCAGATGGACAAGTTTACCACACAAAGAGTGTGCCAGGCCTCCAGATACACTGTACAAAACAGCTAGAGCACCCATTTAGCCAGACACGTGCAGATTCAGCTAAAGGATACTCCTCTRGTGAAGAGCTGATGTAACAGCTCTGAACTTCCCACTTCAGAACAAGAAGAAATTGATATCCACTTTAAATACCTCCCTGACTTCAGGAATGGTCTCTTGTGATAGAGGACAGCTTTTCTGCTCCCTCAGTGGCAGTAAAATGCTGGGTCACTTGGTGTTGAAACTTCTCTAGCGAGTCTTATCTGTTGCCTCAGGAGCATACTTATTACTTGCTTTGTTTATGTTTTAATTTACTTTCCCTAAAGATAACACTTCAAAGCAGCAATTAATATTCTTGTAACCTCTTTAGTGGTTCATCTTAACACCTGTTCATACATTTACAAAGAGAAACTCTGTGCATAAGGAAGAGTGTAAATGTAGGAAGTATTGTAGAGGCCTGGACATATTCCCAGCCTTTACCATTCATTTGTATGTTTAGTATTAGGAATAATTGTAGGTTTTAGTTATTCTAAGTTGTGAATTTGTATCATACCTTAAACAAGTTATTAACTTGGTCATGATCTACATCCTAAAATCTCTTAGTCTGGAGCTTCTGATAGCACAGCTGACTGCTCCATTTCACCAGTTATAATGCGGCACAGAGCCTGAAAATTCACCTTTTCCAGAACCTTTCTCTGTTATTCCCTGGATTTTGTCATGAAAACTTTTTCATGCATTTGCAAAGTTTATCTAACCATTGCCATAGGTCAAAAGCAGTTATGACTGTAGCTGAGAACAATAATATAGCAATACAAGCAAAGATGCTGAAATAGCCGTGTCCAAATAGCCATGATTTCCATGGTTATCTCGGTTTGTAAGGCCCAGTCCCAAATTACTGTGTACGGGAGAGAATCTCTATCCCAGATGCTCCACAAATGTCGTCTACACAGTGCCACCAATTCCAGAGCAGCTAGAAAAGCAAGCCTTAGAGCTGATTCTGCTATTTGCTTTCCCCAGAATGGAGAAGGGCTGTTTTTCATGCTCATTTCTGCCAGTACCTCGTCTCACTGTGTGTAGTCTTACACTGATGTGTTAATATGTGGTCATTTGTTCATGATTTGGATTAGGAGTGGCTGGCAGATGTTCAGTCTGGATTCACCCATTCCTACTGAGAAAAAGTTATCAGCTTTGTTTTTCCATTAGATTTATAGGATTACAGCTGAAATCAGACCTGGATCCGGGAGTTTTATTATCTCTGATCAATAAGTAATGAACAGGGATAATATTGTTCATGTAATATGGCCACAGTATGTCCRTAGAATATGGGAATAGCATTCAAACAGGGAATCCCAAATCTAGTTTGCTGGGAGATACCATTTACTAACTGAACCAGGACTTCTGTTCAGCTCTTCAGTTAAACCAAATCCTCTCACCTGCCCTGTATAAATGAGAATCATACATTATTTGGTACAGGAGTTACAGAATAATAATATCTTAAACTGTGTAAGACAAAGGAAAGCCAAGGAAGTATTTAATAGATAATCTTAGACCTTTAAGGACCTATGTTCTTTCTCAAGAACATTGTGCAGAAGAGGTTCTGAAATTTGGCCTCCTGCTCTGACATGCTATGACTGAAGTAACCTTCAGACTCACCAAAGTTTCCTCTTATATGGGAGTCAAAAGAAGGGAAATATTCTTGTGGTTTTAACAGAAAGCTTCATTACATTAATTTTGTTAATTGGTTACTAAACAGCTTACCCTAACCCTTCATTTCAATTCAGCATCTGCTCTTACTTATCACCATGTCTTAGTATGTTATACGGTATTTATTTTCTGTCTTCTTTTTTAGTGGATACCAATGCACCTAAGACTATTTAGCTGTACATGCCCCTGCTTCACTGCTTTTTACCTTTCTGTGAACTACAGAACATTTGTTTGCAAAATTAGCATAGTGATTCAGTTACTGCATTCAATAGCATTTTTCCCCCTCTCTTCTGCTACCACATGCAGGGTGTCCATTCTGTCTGGCCAAAGTAAATGCAGCAAAGCCAAGGCTGCCAGATAACAATTTATGTTTTGTTTGGCATTGCTGGGACAAGTGGTGATCTGTGTTATCTACATATTAAAAGCATCTTTCAAGGTCAAAAACTGGCCATTAGAAAGCAAGGATGACTAAGAATGCATACAAGTTATCCTCAAATCAAATGCTTTCTAAAACTGCATTAGCTTTAATAAGAAATGGCAGCTCCCGGCACCACACACATCTTTTTATACTGTCAAACAAAAATGCACAGGAATGTATAGCACATGATTAGCAAACGCCACTAGATCTGCCAAAAAAAATTTGTGCACCTTGCCAAGTAAATGCCAGTCAGATTAGGCAGCACAGACACTGACTCTGGCCTTGGCATCTCTGAGCAGTAAACTTTGTGCTGCTAATAAATGGTAAAACACAATTGCATTTTGTTTTACCAACATATGGTCAGAACAGCATTATCTCAGTCCTTGGAAAGGAGAATCACTCTTTTTACTTCTGCATTCTTCTCCATTTCTTTTTAAGTTTTTAGAAAAATAATTCCATGTTCTCCTCCCTATCCATCCAGTAGTATGCTCTTCTGTTACCAGTCGTGAGTGATGTTCTGTGCACTGGAGTGCACAACCTGTTTTAATGAGCTCTGGCAGAACATCAGACTCATTCCCCCTCCCCCTGTCTAATTACACTGTGCCATTCATGTAACTCTGGTTCAGGATCTATCAGCAGATCTATTAGAAACACCTATTTCTAGGGAATTATAAATAAGCAATAATAATGAGCTTAAAAATGACTGAAGAATGGCATGCGGCTGCAATATTTTTGGATCTTTCTAAACTGTTTGTTCCCTTGGCTTAAGATGGCTTTGAGGTCTTACAGTACTGTGTAAAGAGCAAAGTTTTCTGCAATTAACGTATTAAATTGTAAATTAATTCATATGGAGTAAAGTTGTGAAACAATTTGGTGACAAAACAATTTGTGAAGTTTCACCCATAGTTCAAAGCTCTCATCCTGCGAGGACAAGTACCCGTATTTTACATTCTGCAATTTAGCCGACATGTTTTTATCTAAAGGATGACTGATGTGCTTAAGAGTCAAGCCTGATGAAAGTCTTCAGCAGACCTCGATCTGCAGTAACAGGCTGAAGCTACTTTTGGATCCCAAATATTGATAAATGACTTTAAAACAAAGCATTCGAAAATTACTTTTAGTTTTATTCATTTGCCAACCTTGATTTTCTCTGGACTCAGATCCTGGCAGAAAGACATAGGATATATAGCTAAGAATTTCATATGTGGACCAGGCAGAGACATAAATTGCTAGAGAAAATATATATCATTCTGATGACTAAGGACAGGTCTTTGCCATCCTTTCCCAATTTTTCTGAACCAAACAGGAATTTTGCTTGAATAAAAGCTGCATATGACCCAATCAACATGGGGCACAAGTTGCTTTTGAATTTTCTAAAGTTTTATGGATTGAAATACATAAACAGACACACATATGTATGTACGAAAAACCRCACGTTTGATTTCCTAAGTTGTCAGTCATTCTCTAGCAACTGTAGACTGTAATCCAGGACAAAATCAAAACATACCCTCCCTGCCTACACAGATGGGTCACAAAGGTTTTAGGGCTACAAAGCCATCAGCTTACACACTAATCAGATCTTACAATATTTGCTGTCTATTTAGTAAGATTGTCTTAGGGTCCACTCAAGAGATTTGGAAAATAAAGGTATCTTCACAGTTGTTACCTTACTTTAATGTAGGAATGAGTCATCTACTTTGCTCATTCATGTAGTAGGACACAGTTCAAATTTCCTATAAATCAGTCTCAACTTCACCTGGTTACTAAAAAGTCAACTGCAGTATGTTTYTCTTAGGCCACTTTCTTTGTGATTCTGTGGCCTGAGCCCAAATCTGGAGCTCCCATCAGGCCCCTGGAAGAAAACTGAAGATGAYGGAACAAGTAAAACATGAAAGATCAAATGCAGATCTGCAATTCCCACTCATGTCTGGCTTGACTGAGTGGTCAAAGTGTCACTGTAGTGCAAAGAAAAATAAATGAAATATTTCATTTAAACACACCTGAGATTTTCTTCCTGTTATACCAAGAGTATACAACAAAGACAATAGTTTCTCTTTTTTCTTTCTACATAATTATCACTAGAGCAAAATTGATAATCTAAAGAAAGAGGAGCTTTATAGAAGATCACAAAAATTATTTTYTATTATTGCAAGTCCACTGCATACAACTATTTAATATGCTTTTTGCTTTGCTGCTGTATTGCATTTTCCAGTCTCTGCTTTGTTCTCAGAGGAACACAGCATGCCATGGCTCATGGGCTGACTTTGTGCCCACTATCTCCTGCTTTCATCTACAGAGCTTTTTCTAGCTGAGTTATCTGTAATGTGTTCCTCTAGAGCTGGTTAAAGAGTGGATGATGGGGTATTACTTCCCTTGTCCAACACACATGGATCTTCCCAAAAGACAGTGCACAGGCAGTATCTGTCCTGTTTGTCAGTCTTCCTTTTCTTTTGTAAATCAAGAGTGTAATCTAGTTAGTAAGTTTCCCCTTGTATGCCCATTTACATTTCTACAGCTTCATATATTCCATAAATTAAAAGGTTGAAGGGGCATATTCAAGGCTGACACGTTCAGACTCTGGCTACTGTTTTACAAGTGAAGGCTGCAATAGCTGTAAAATCCAATTTCCAGAAGTATTACATRTGTTAACTTTACAGACAATGCTATAATGGTAAACACAGATGTGATAAAAAGTATTATCAAATTATTCTAAATTAAAAGTAGAGCAGTTCCATTTACCTGCAAGTACCCATGACTGCATCAGTACCTGATGACATACACCTCTGCATCTCATGGTTTCACCTTTCTCGCAGCCTGTCTTTCATGGATCCCTAACGCAAATAAAAACTTTACTCTTTAAACCACTCAGTCATGAACTGCTATATTTACAGTCCCAACAAATTCCGGGTTTTATTAGCTGGGACTACTATGTCCTGTTTTCTGCAGAACTGACCGGCATTGTTTCATTAAAGGGACTGCAGGTACCAAAAAGGTGGTGTTTTGAATGAAACTTGGGGAGAATATTGAGAATCTGTTGATTTTGTCAAACTTTATTTTTCAGTTTTATTACACTTAGCAGAAGTCACTTGCTGCTCCTAGAAAAGTAGGATGCATAGTGGCCACAGCCAATGATGATTTTTTAAAATTATTTAAAGGTTATTTCATTTAATTCCCTCTTCAGGTATTTGTGCTCTCAATAACCTGAACTAACATATAATGCTAGGGTTCCTATAGACCTGGGATTTGCTGCAAACCTTTATGACTTTAAACATGACATTTACCTGGCACTCACTTTTCCTATTTAGAAAGCACTAAAAACAGTGGCTTTGTGGGAATGGTGTGTGGATAGACAGAACTGTTGAGAGGTGGCCACAGAAGAATTTAGATAAAATCTGTGATACTAATGGAGTGATCCAGTGAGGGTTGTAGTAACCATATACATAAACACTTCCAGCTGGCCACACACTTTTGGATGGCCAGTGCAAATTAATGGCCAGCCTTGCTTCTCCATTTGGTTTTCTGATTGCTGTTCATTTCAGAAATAGTGTGAAAAATGCAAAGAGAGGTTCACAGTTTCCCTGTTTGACAGCTGTCTAAGGAGTGATTCTTCATARTACTTTTACTTGAATCCTATTACCCATGTCAACAAAACAGTGACAACTAAAATGAGCTCCAGTGTAGTTTTGGAATATCTCTCTCCTGGCCTCTATATACAGGTGGTAATTTCTAGAGCTGCTTATAGTTCCTGAATATATACAGAAAGCTGTATGAGGCCTGGTTATAGCTCCTTTGTATTTGCAAGGTGGCAAAATAATGGAGTTTAAATCTGAAAATTAAAGTATACAAGAGACAATTTCATGACTCATAAAAGTAAAGATTCTAGACAAAGAATGTTCAACATGGATCTAACTTTACTTTACTGCAATTTTTCCTACTATGAACTGATTTTAGATAATAGGGATGCTCCCTGGTAGTGCCCATTAGTCCTTTGGTGCATGCTAAAGAATAGATTCCCAGAGTGGCAGATATTGAAGTTCAAGGACGCTGAGACTCCTGAAAGCTATCAGAATACAATATAATCCCRCTGATAAAGAAAGGAAAATGCCAAGCAGCCAGTACAGCTTCCCAAATGTCTACTCAAAGAATGGAGGGCAGCAAGAATGTTCTGGAAATTGAGAGAATTATATATAAATGAGCAGAGCTGGACAAAGATAAGAGCAAGTGAATGTGCACTGAGGTAATTTTAGTTAAAGAAGAAACAGTGAATAAAAGAATATTTGAAGATATCAAGACGAAAAAGTACACTAATGAGAAATTAGACCAGGTAATAAATGATCAGGAGTATTATCTTATTAATGATTCAAAACATGAATGAGCTGCCTGCACTGTGGGTTTGGGGTATTTTTTACTTTTGTTTTTGTTTGATCTATGAAAAAGAGAACCAAGAAAAGGTGGTGTGGATAGTTAAGCAGCGAAGACAATCTGTTATTTCTCTATGCCTGGCTTAGGAGCCCAAAGCTTTTACCACCCTTCCCTGGGGCAGACTCACCTGGAAACAGGCCTGTTTTCCCCAGGTCTCTACCTTCACTTCAGGGAAAGTTTGCTGAACCCAAAAGGTTTCAATGAACTGTTGTTCTCAATGAAACTTTACTTCAGTGTATTTCTACAACAAGCTAGACTAACATTTGCAAGAGGGATGCTAAGGCTGGCTGGGCCATAAAATAAAAAGTTTGTATCAAGCCACTTCCTGTCTGACTCAGTTTATATTGCTTTAATTCTGAGAGGTGGAAACAGAACTGTGCATAGAGATATATGACTATAGGGAAACAGACAAGGYCTTGCAGGAGTTCTACTTACTCTGAGACAGAACAGGGAATAGTTAACCTATTTCCTTTTCCCAAAATYCTCTGCAAAAGCTTTCAAAACATCCAGAGGTAGCCTGCTCCCAACTCTTTTCCTATAAATCAAAAGGATTTCCTAACATCAGAACAACATCATGTGTTTCAAACAGATCAATTTCTTTCTTTTTATTATAAGTAGGAACAGGGAAATAAACCCCACCTATCATTGTCTTTTTCATTCCAACATCTCTTGCAGATGATTATTACATTCAGCTGCTTCTTTAGCAATAAATTCTATCAACCTCTCATTTCTAAGCCTTGTGTTCTTGCTGGCACTCTCTCAGCTTTCTCCAAACTGTCCACACATTTAAGTGTGAGGTTGCAAGTGGAGTACAGTGGTCCTGGAGAGCCCCAGCAGTACTAAAAATCACGGCATAATTAGATCACACTCCTGTTCCACACTTCACAATAGCATTTGCTTTCTTTTTGATCCAGCATCACATTTGTGGAGTGATTCCTATTCAGTTTATGGCCAGATAATTATCTGCAGTGATTTTGCACAGCTAATCAATTCACAGTGTTTTGGTGTTTCCATCTAGAGATGTGTCTGTATTGGATGTCACCTTACTGATTCYAGAATGTTTATCCAACATTTGGCGATGTTTTTCCATCACCATTTTCAGTTTTAATCTCCCCCACACACACCSTCCCAACATTTTGTTCTGATCTACATTGAAATTTTTTTTTTTACTCTCTGTTTCACAATCTCAATCAATAGCAAAATGCTTATAAAACCAGACACAGGAAAGATCATTCTGGGATTACACTCGTTTTGTCTTCAGTTTGATGTATCAACAGACTTTGCAAAATATCTCTCACAAAATCTTATTAAAAATGTATTGAAATTATCTCAGATATGATCCCTGTTTTAGCAACAGAATGCAAGCAAAAATTGCCACAAACAGGAGGCCAGCATGATTCAACAGTGACAATTTAAAGGAAGTAGAAAATAAATATTTCATGTATTTCATATATCAGCATATAATTTCATAATAAATTTACCACTTTTATATTCTAGTCAGAGTAATCATACAAAAACTCTCTTGAATGTTAGAAATATGAGCAAAAATACTAAGAATTAAATTCTTCCTCCAAAATCCAAGTCATGCTTTGTTGTGCTTTGAAGCATTGCAATTCCATAGAAAGGACATACTGGAATGTCCAAAGAGAGAGCCAAGCATGGTAAATTAAACCTTACAGTGAAGATCTGAAGAAGCCAAAACAGCAACTGGCTCTGTGTTATAGAAATATTGTATCACGGCCCAATGAGGTGATAATCTTTCTCCCTGTGGCTTTGGTGAGACTGCACATGGAATTCTGTACACAGCTTTTGGCACTCTAATACTGGAAAGGTGTCAGTGAACTAAATTCAGAAAAAAACCTGAGAGGGTATGTGTAGATTAGAGAGGATGCTTTTGAAGAAGGATTAAAAGAACTGGTAAGATTTGCTAAAGAATGACTATAGGGAATACTATAAAATCTACAAACATCTACATTTGACAAGGAAGAAGTGAAATTTTTTAGTTATACAATGGATTGCAAGAACGAATTACAAAATGAAGGAAAAAAACCAAACATAACCAGAATAGTAGAAGAAGCTTTCTAACTCTGTGGCCAAGGTATGTGTTTATTGCAAATTAAAGAAAATCCCTTTGTCATCAGTAGCAGAACTTTTTTGAGAAGCTCAGTGAAAGTCAGGAAATGGATGTCATCTTAATGAACTTTCTGAGCATATGACTGTTATCTAACTTCCATCTAACTTTCTATCTCGCTTAATGTTATCAGAAACTAGACTCCAGATTCAATTTGGAGTATGGAGTTTGAAAAATAGGATTTCTTAGCAAATCTTTCCAGAAGGCAGTGAAAGATGATGAAGTCAGGCAAAACTGCTATCAAAGATATTTCTCAGACTTAATGAATAATCATTGCTCACTACTGTTAAGAAGCAAATGGAATTTTAGTTGTGTTCTTGTCTGAGCAGCTGACCAGCAAGGGAGCAAGTTACCAAACAAAAAAAGGAGTGTCCTGGATACATGGATGACACAATTAGATTGGATTCAAGTAGATTACTAGGAATCATAGAACGATTCAGCTTGAAAAAAACCCATCCTACAAAATAAATGAGAAATGGAATTTTAAGTCTATGCATTGTACCCCTTTCCTCCTTCCATAAGTGATCCTTCCGTGTAAGTGAGATGGAGGTCAACTGGGGCATGTCATGTATTTTGATATCCATTATATCTGTAATTATTGCACCCTAAGAGTGTCAAGTAAAGAAAGAAGGGGACAAAGGCGGAGGAACTGACAGTCTGAATAGGTTACAAGGGTGAACATGATCTCCAGCAAAGCAGCTGGAATAGAGAGAGATGGACCACAGCTGATACACCACCATTCTGCCACAGTGATTTTCAGAAGAGAGAGAATGGGCCCTACATGAGTACGAAAATGTTTGGTCTCACTGTTATTTTAGTTTGGTAACAGGGTGCAGCCCGTTGGGCCTCTCCCACTGAGAGTAAAACATTTGCAAGTATTCCCTGCCTTCAAGATTTGGCCTTTAGTGAAAGAAGCAATGACTTAAGTAACTGATGTAGGACTTACACAGGAGGCTCAGAGAATGTCTATAAAATGGTTAAACAAGGGAAAAGTACTAGTCTTTTGTTTAATACACATTAATTCTCTTTTTCTATGAAAGAAATTACTTCTCAGTATTTCCATTTATTTGTACCACAATGTGTTATTTCAAAAATACTGTTCGAATCTGGTTTTAATACCTAAATCATACCTAAAAGRGTGTATGTTTAACTGCAGTCCATATATATTTATTGATTTTTAAAAAAAAMCTATTCTGTGATTTATTTTTAAATAACTTGCTTTGTAGAAGCTCACACAATTTATTGACAGACATTTTCCTGAAAAACTTAAACACAGAAAAATATTGGGGACATGACTGTTTCTGTACTCCAACAACTTTCAGTGTTGATAGAGAAAATAAATGGAAAAAACCAGAGATAAAGAATGGAAACTGTGAGTTTTGGCAGACAGATCTGCATTACCTTAGATACTATTATTAATATTCATGTTGTGCCCTAGGATACTCACACAAAGCATCAAGAAAAATTTGAAAGGTGAAACTTATCAGAGTCTTTTAATCTGTTTCAGAGATTTTATCAAGTTATATTAAATTGGCAATGTCAAAATCCAGAGATTGGTACCTGTCTCTGACAAAGTTATCACACGCTGATGAAAGAAGGCTGTGCTACAATTGTTAGGCAGAAAGCCTGGCTGGGTTTGCTTCCATACTTGCTGATGAAACCCAAGTTACAGCTTGGAGAGAACAATTGAATATTTCCATGTGTTATGCCAGTAATGGCTTTCCCTGTAGAGAAGTGTCTCTTGCTTCCAGCTAACAGCAATGCTCGCTACCTAAAATCTGACAAATGGACAGTGTTCAAAGCTGGCTAATTGGAATCTCAGTATTGTGGATGTGACTTCTGTCTTAAAGCTATGACAGTTCATCTGTTCTCAGTGGTAAGGTACAGAGAAAGCCCAGACTATTCTTTTGGCATCCGTTGCTAGATAGTCACAAGCGCTTGCTGTCACAATAGCCAATATACCCAAAACAGAATTATTGTAAAAACAGTTTCTATGCATTCCTGAAGAATTTGAGCTGGTTCGAAAAAGCCTCATGAAGATAAAACAGTATGCTAAAACTGCTTCTAAAATATTCACAAAGCCTATAAAGAAGATAAAATTGAATCCAATTTTGGAAAGTGTAGGCTTTGGGAATGTCAGAAGTATGCAGTAATTTAAATTTATTTTGGATTCTTAAAATAAATACATTTCCACAAAAATGCAAGTTTTAAGATGTGGAGGAGCCACACTTAATTACTCCATTTGATAATAAATTTTCTCTTAAAATGTATAATAAATGTTGTCAATAACTGATTGTTTAAATTGATTTTAGACTAGGTCAAATGTTCASTCCCCTGACTGCTTTTAGATTGGAATTTCAAATGGCAAATTACCAGACAGCACACTCATCTGGATCATGCATGACAAGGAATCCTCACTAGCATTTGGAAAAAAGCATATTCACAGTCTTTACAGCCTAACAACCGCTGACAAAACCACCCCAGCAAGCTCGATTGTTCTCACTATAACTTCGATTAAGCAGTGTCCCTAGAGAGTACATGGTTTCAACAGGTAAGTGAGCAATGTCTCTGAGTTAAGGGCTCCATTTGAACTCCCACAGTTTGTTATTTGCTTACCCAGACTTCAAGCAAGAAGATGCGGGAAATAGCTGTAGGAATCACACAGACAACATCTGCACTTCAGATAGTCTTATCAGTAATAAACTAATTATATGAGATCATGGATATGTGTGTTTTCAGTGCCAGCATCTTTCTGTTGGTTAACACCATTGAAGTCAATAGAGTTGAAGCAACCAAAGTGAAAAGATGAACTGGTATTTTCTTCTTGTAGCTTAAATGGGTTTCTTTAGTAAATCTCAGATGTCAGCCTGTTAAATTCAGTGTGTTCAGAAAATGGATAAAAAAATCTTACTTTTTAAAATGTAAGTTTTACAACAATTTAAAGTGTTTTACAAAATAGCTATTGCAGACKTCTCAAGATTTTGGAAGAAAAGAGGGGACAAACATGGCAAGACAATCTTTAAGGTATGTTCAAAATGAGCTCCCACTCAGAGCTCTTTTCCATAAATACATTTTTATTCAAAACTATGGCAAATCATTGCTGACTGTATTAACAACTCCAGTAACAACTTACATATGTGAATTCTTTTTCATATGACTCATCACTATCAATAAAGCTCAAAAATGAAACAGAGAATAAGAAAAATTGAGTTGATTTGTAACTCATTTGTAACTCAGTCAGAAATAACTTTTTTAGAAAAAGATTGTTAAACAGTAGAGTTAAACAGTAGAATTTGTCATGGTCTTGAAGTAAAAAACCTTCACCTCATTCTAAAAAGCACAACAAAAAAAAAAAAAGCATTTTAAAGTAATATCTTGTCAAGCAGTGACTAAATAAAATAACCTTATTTTAGTAAGTCTTCACTATTCCAGGGCAGCAATTTCCACTCCATATTCAGCCACCTCTGAGTGCAGAGCTAGTCAAAAACAAATCGATCCAGGGATGTGACAAAAAGGGCACAGCAGTATTTCCTCCCATTTCTCTGAGCTGGCTTGCAGYTGTCTGAACTACTACTAAGTCTGAACGTGACCTAGTACATGGTAAAGCAGACCTCTTTTTATCATATCTCCTTACTCTCCTTGCACATCCAAAGGAAACTGAGACTAAAGACTTGATTCACTTCCCTCAGCATCTCTCAAGAAGCCAAACCACCAGTGATGAAAAGGCCCTGTGAGGCAGGGCACTATACCTGGGTGTTTGTGGCTGTTTGAGTCACATGCTTGAGGAGTATTGCAAAAGCTGCTGAGGATTATCATAACCCTTGTGCATCTCTGCTGATGGAGCTCCGAAAGGCACTGGTGCTTGCAGGCAGTCCTGTGGGTATGTGTGTGTGTGTGTGTGTGCATGGGTAGCGGTTCCTTCCAGAGATCACTGCCATATAAAACAGAAGTTTACAGTGATTGTCCACTCTCTTATGACATGGGTACACATTCACACCTGCAATGCCAGGATCTAAACTAAAGGTACATGAAAGTACTGGGTCTGATTATAATTTGCACTGAGGTAACTGTACCTGCTTTTGACCATGTTACGAGGCTGCAAATGGGGGACAAATCTCAGCAGATCTTTTTCAACACTCCATTCCATTGCTCAACAGGTGTCAGGCACTTCATGTAAATTAGAATCAGGTCCCACCAAAAACCAGGACAACATAAATTCAAATGGCCAATAACTATGGTTTCAATGTGTGTCAGCAACCATATGGGGATAACTTCATAGTGTAATTAAAACAGTTCAGAAATTCAGAAAGTGAAACTGTATTTGCAGTTGCATTCACAGTAAGGCAGATTAAATAGTGTTATTTTTCTCATCTCATAGAAAATTTTATTCATATTTTTTAGGAATTGTCTACATAAGCATCTTTTTTGTATAGTTCATGAAAATAACAGAGAAGTAAGACCATTTATTAACTGGAACCTGACAGCATGTACACATGTGGTCTTATTTGCATAATTCAATTTAACTTCTGTGGAACTACAGACATGAGCAAGCACCTCACGTCTTTAAAAGTTCATAAGAGCAACCTGTGTCTGTTTTTCTCTTCAGTATTGTTAAATTTGGCCCAGTGTAACTACACGTGAGTACTGGGCTGCCCAAGCATAAATTAAGGGCTGCTGCTCCTTCACATACTGGTTTATACTGTAAAGTAATATTTACTAACTTATAAACATTGAAGAAAGAATGGCCTTAGGCTTGATATTTTCATTACATTGAAAATCTAACAAAAAAGAAACAAACCCATTTTTAAAAGAAAATAAGAATATGTACAGTTAAATGCCACTGTATTGACTCAGCGAGGTAATGGAAAAAGCAGTGCTTTTGTTTGTAGAAGTTACTGTTCTGCAAGTAATTTTCGCTATTTTAGCTATTATTTTTCTATTTATTCTCTAGAATTTAGATGAGAAAATTAGCATTTTTATTCTTTTACACTGTCCTAAAAAATCAGACATATGTGTCTCCTGCAATGGAGATATACACAATATCCAGGACTTCCTTTTTCCTTTTTTTATTTAACTAATACTATCACAGAAACTTTTTAGTTTTGGATGTAAAATCACATCTCAATGACTTTACAGAATGTCAAAAAGAGTTAGGTTAATATAGCAGATTTTTAGCTGCTTGCCTTTATTCTCCTGTGCATAGCTCTCACTACCCCTATTTTCCTTCATTTGATCATAACACTAGTAATAAAACTTCACTTCACCTTAATAAAATGGAGTCAAAGCATATCATTTAATATATTTCTATTTTATTTTAAATAGACACTGATTACTGATCTGAAAACATATCATTCTATACTGTTGTACCTTTCTGCTTCATTTTTCCATTTATATCCATTGTTGACTGTGATGGAATTATACTAGCAAAACAATATGATCCCAGCCTTGAGAAGGTGTCTCTCTGCTAGGTCAAACAATTTGCCATAATGAAAATTGCAAAAAGAAAATAAGTGCATTCACTAAACAGCCAAGAACATAGGCCTTTCTTCTCTATGCCTCATGATAACAGATTGGCCTTGCCAACTTCCATCACAAAAACATTTTCATCTGTAGAGATCTTATAATTCTTGCTTTGAGTGATTGCTTTTAGATGACACATAGCAATAAATATGAACTTTATTTTATTTAGTGACCAGCGCTTCTGAAAGACTGCAAGCCAACTAGAGCAGCAGAATATTGAATACATAAACCTGCTATTAAAGAAGGTTAAGGCTGTGTCATAAACTATCTAAAATGTTATTATTATTTCAAGCTCAAGCTGATATGTTGGTGTACTGTTGGGAGAAAAGAAAAGAATACAATAGCAGGAGTAAAAGCAGAGTCAGACAGAAAAAGTCACATTAATAATGACTTTGGGGTGACTCCAATACAAAGAAGAGCGGATCCACTGTGGGTTACAGTCTACACCAATGATACCATATCAAAGTCATTCTGCTCCCAAGCCACAGGAGATTTTCTTTCCAGCTAAAAGTCTAGAAGATGCAACCATTAGCCTTGTTTCCAACTGATACAATGTGAACAAGWGCCATAATTTGGAACTGAAAGTTAAACTACATTTCTTCCATATTTTCTGTTTCCATCACTCCTTTTACATCTGGAAAGTATTTATGGTGTTCATGCAGAACAGAAAGAAAAAGGGTCCTATTTAGTGCACAGACACTTCAGTTGGATGAACCAGCACAACTCTTTATACAACTTTACCATTCAATTACCATAATGCCTTTGTACACATGCACTCCTCTCCCACTCAGCTGCACCATTCTGGAGAGTGGGAACCTTTTCAAGGTTCTTCAGCTCTTTAAGCCTTAAAAATGGTATCCCTCGGTGTCACAGAAGCATGTTCCTAGATCACTGTTAGATGTACCTTTATTTGCCCCTATAAAAGTAGGCTTGTCTCTGCCTTTCAATACTGACTTCAGCAGTGTCTGGTAGGAAAAAATGCATCATTTACCTCTTTCACGAAGTTGAGGAGCAGCCTTTTCAGAAGGCTTCATACTTTCACAGAGCTTGGCCAGAATAGAGCATACCCCTGACATTACTTCTAGCACATTTTAAATACCACAATATATTCCAAATCCCCATGCAGCACTCAAGCCCCAATGACAGCTCTCTGGTCCTCACCTTAGGTAGCACTTTGCCTTCACACTTGCGAATGGTCCTACTCTTTCAGTGAAATTTGACCTATGAACCATATACTCGAGCCTTAAACAACAGGAACTTTTTAACTCATGTATGAAAAAACAGTGCAAAAGCCTTGCCATACTTTTAAGATTATGCTACAAACTATTCCCCCAACCTCACAGGCCTACCCACCACTTCCTGTAGGTGTTAGGAACTGCCCACAGTGCATGGGCAGATTTACAGGCTGCACGGCCAGCCAGGAGGAGTTTCAGCTGTGCAGCCTCCTCTCAATAGCACTGCTGAGTTGAACAGATGATTTCTGTAGAATTCWGCTGTTGTAGCCATGATGGTTGGTGGGTAAAAGAGAGAAGATGCTGCTACTTGTAACAACTCTACTGAAAAATGTAAATGGGAACTATTTCTAGCCTGTGTGAATTACAAACTCTATTTATTAACTGTTGTGGCTTGCAGAATGGTTTATGATTTACTTGTGAATTGTACATCTGGTTGAAACATCTGAAATTCACAATCTGATAATCTGCTGACTGTGATTATCTTGGATTGTGAATAAAGAATATGTTTTTCTTCTAACCAGTGCGCCAAAATGCCGAAAACAGGGTAAAATTAATTTAAAAAATATTTTCTACTATCTTTTTTCTTATATTGACACAAATCCCATTGTAATTTTTTTGGGGTGTATTTTTTCTCTCAGTCTTTGTATCTCCTTGAGTTTTATCATCCAGGGATCTGGAGAGCGAAGCCTGTTCTGTAGCTGTAAATCTGACAATTACAGTAGAAATTTGCTACATCTACTTTGCTCAAAAAGAACTCCACAAGAGAACAGAACATTTGAATGGCATCTTCAACACCTTGGCATATCTAGTAGACCTGTAATCTTGTGCCAGACACTGAAAGAATTAATTACCCAGTACCTCAGCACTGGAAACATGATTATAACAAGCAGATAAATGTCATGTACACAGACATGATGTGGTAACAACTTTCTGCTTTGATAATGATGTAGATTTGAACTGCAATTTAGAAGTAGGGATCACGAGGGTTTTTCTTTGTTTTCCTCTGTGGAAGGTCTACCTCCATACAGAAAAAAAAAAGCWGATTTTTTGGTGACCTCTTTTCTTCCTGTTATTGTCTTCAGTATATGTCCTAAAATAGGGGAAGGAATTTGGACGCTAAAAATGTTTCTCTTTAAAAGTATTTAAGTAAAAATCTCTTTCTTTCTGTAAATCAATCATATTCCATATCATATTATTTTTATTATAATGTATGAGGGAGAAGGTAGGAGATACTGCATATACTGATAGGAAATGCTGCAATTTTAGGTTAATCACTGGAAAAAATTATAGCTTGGTAACAAGGTTAAGAATGAAAATGTGGTCTATAAAAAAACCTTATGTGATATACATTTCAAATACAGTTTTAATCAATCCCTTATGGAGGAGGGTGAAATCTAAGTAATAAAAATGACATACCGCCTATGAAAGTTTTAAAGTGACATGAAATTCTATCCTAAAAAGAGGCTAGATAACCTCACAAATAGTTATTGGGTATCATGTATCAGCTTTCCTAGGAAACTGATGTGGGCTGACAATTGCTGTTACCAGCAATTTCCAAGACAGCTTCTCCATGCTTGTCAGCAACAAAGACGAATGCAAGTGTTAGTATAGGTGTCTCAAAGCCATTTTTCGGTGTTATTATAATAAACGAAGTTGCGACCAGATATCACACACAAACCAGACAGATGATGCTGTCTTATGAAAGAAACGGGATTCCTAATGCTTTTTACTTGTTTTTTTAATAAAACTTCGTTTTCAGGTCTAAAGGCAACATTTCAAATAGAGAAGTCCTTCTTGCACAAATGAGTAAATCCTTGCATACTTATTAACATATCTAGAAATGCCAAGTAATGAAGCAAGGGGCATTGAAGAGGTTGTTTTATTACCACAACTGTAGCTAACACTAGGAGCTAGGCTTCTTTTACAACAAAGAAAAAGCCCAACAAATTTAACATGACAAAAGATAAATCAGTGCTCTCGAAAAGCTATTAAGCCATAAGTGTTAATTTCCCTTAGTTAAATCTTTGCTCCATCACCTTGTTATATATGAATCATTTCATAAAAGTGAAAAAATGGTGCTTTAGAAATATTAAAGTCATAGTTTTATGTCTTCTTGAATAGGTCAGGTTCTTAAACTTTCAGTAAAGGGTATCCAAATGCAGCTATCTTTTTAAAAGCTAAAAAAAGATGACAGAGTGCAGTGGAGAGAATCTGTGAAAAATCAAGAATACAGACATATCTCAAATAGGTCTCATTGACTTTTAGAAACACTTTGAACAACAGCTGTAGCCACTGGGGTGCTGTAATGACATAGCCCATTATAAAAAGTAACACTAAGTAAATGTAGGAGTGGAAATTTAACAATTGGACGTTTAATGGCTGCAATTATGGCAAAAGAATAATGAACCTATTAGACAGAAGAACTGGCAATTACTCTAAGCCTTATTGCAATACAGCTGTGAAAAAAGTAATACAGAAGCATGCTTAAAAATGGTTATTAAAGGGGGATAATGCATTCTGTTTACCTTGACAGAAGCAATTTTTCTTCTGAAATGAAATGGAGCTTTTTGGCTATCAGACATGGGAGCTCAGATGTGATGGATCCCACTATTTAAAGGTAATGTATTTTCAGATATGCTTTTCTAGGTATAAATGATGTCTACACCAAGACTATAACAGCTAGATTTATCAGCCAACAAACAGACAGAGGAAGATGTTTAAGAACATACAGAAATGAAAAATAAATAGCATGTAAAAATTTAACATACCCTCYAAGCAGTCTAAGTAGCTACTCTTCATGAATGGAAATATTAAATATTAGTTGTCTCTCATCAAGACAGATTAGGTGCCAGACCCATTAAGCATCTTACAAAATTCCCACATTGGGATTCAGATATAAGCTATTTGGCTTGCCTAATTTTCAGCTGTATACATCCCAGTGAGGGTATAAGTGAATGGAAAGAAATAAAGTGTGGTACAGATGAAACAAGGAAGGCTGTAGAAGAAAGCCTCACTCGTGTTGTATGGAAGTGTAATGCTTGATTAAAGCAAAATATAATTTTTAAAACTAGTTTCCCTTAGATAGCCAGAGACAACAATTAAAGAGTAGAAAGTCCATGAAAGTTTTGGTAAAAAATACAGGATATGTTGTTTGTCCACATATTTAGTGAACTGACAGAAATTCAGAGAATAGCCATGCCAACCTTTGCCAGGCCAGCGATTTAACTGGTGACTCTGTGTTAAGCATTGTGGAAGTTAAACATTCCTCACCAGGTCATGGAAGTGTTCTTAAAACATACATCTCAAGCCCAACTAACAATCAGTCTGTGTTCATTAGCTTTCTACTTCATTCAGTGTAACATGACAGGTTTATCAAATGCACTTCAGCTCTCAGCTATTCCCATGAAAGAGCTCCAAACTTAAATATGGATTGAAATTGGGATGGCAGTGAGTGTAACCAAAGAAAGGGCCTCGGGGGGAGTATTTTATCATTTGGTGCAGATGATTAGAACGAAATGAAGACTTGTCCTTAAAAGGCAAAGAGGATCAACTAATTGAGGAATAGAGTCTTAAAGGACACAAACCATAGTGCCTTATGAATGCCTTTGTAAGGTCAGGCACCAAAGTAATCAAAAACTTACACACTAGCAAAACTCTTGTCAAGGGCTTTGCCCTAAGCTTGCTAACTTCACAGAAATGAAATATGTACAAAAATAGGTTTAATCTTGGCTTTTCAGCACAACTAGCAATCTGTATGTATTTGGTTCAGGTTCTGAGGCTAACTTTGCCTGCTTTAAGTAGCTATGGCTGCTCAAAACAGTTTGAAAACTGATATGAGGGACCATAAAAATGTTCTGGTTTGCTCTAAATTATTCAACAGGTCATTTAGGCCCAAAGACAGTCTGTGAACATGGGTATGGAAAAGTGGCTTTGAGCTTACCCTAGGATGGGAATTAATTTTGAGAATAAAAGGGTGATGTTGAAGATTAACCTACTGACTTAAAAAGGCGTCTGTTTAAGAGAAACATGAAAATGGAACTATTCTTAAGGTGTATCAAATGTTCCCCTTGCACTGTGGTACTTTTGTTACRTACTTTGGTTGCTCCATGGAACTAGTTCACTAGGACACACATTCCCTGCATACTTTCCTCAGGAAGTGTCAGTTGCTGAAAATGAGTGCCCAGATCACTGAGAGCAGAAGGTTTTTCAAGCTTAGGAGTAGGGACCATATAGGCTATGGAGAAACTTCTTATAGAGACAGCAGAGAAAACCACTATGGAGTTCTGAGATAAACATATCCCTGTATTACTTGTCCAGAGTGGGAACTCATTTACTTCTGAAATGCAGGCAGTTTATTTATTCTTAAAATGTATAAATATATGTATTTACAGATGACTTGTGAGTGATAAAGTGGGAAAATACAGTACGCTAATTCCCCTGAAAGAGAAACTTTATTTACCTTAAAGTATACGCTGAAGTTAGTGACACTTATACCGTCACTTCCTAAGCATGCCTGCCAGACAAAATGTCATGATACTATAAATTATGTCTCTTTCCCCACATATACTTCCTCCTTGTTTCCTTCATCTTCCCTAAGACACTGCTGTAGAGGTTTTAGACCATGCTTACACTAGCAGTGTATTGCATCAGCATGCAAATTATACTTACATCTTTCAGTGTGCAAGTGGCTGTTCTGTCAGTGCCTAAATTATTAGACTTCTCTTTAGACTGCAATGTATCAGTGGTGTCTCTGGCTGGAAAGGGAGTGTTTTCACACATTCAACCCAAGCATGACAAAGAACGAAGCTTTAAAAGCATAGCCTGTTTGATTAGTGTTGATGTGCACATCAGAAACTAGTAAATAGAAAATACAAGAAGGCGAGTGTGGAGGAAAGTGGAAAAAACATACCATGAAAAACTGCCATTAAAGCAGGATGTTATCCTCAGTTGTCATCTGCTGAGAATATATTTGTTCACCAAGTAATAAATAAACATATCCTCAGGTTCTTTGCTTCGAAATGATGCTACAGAAACCCACATTGCTGTTGCAATCCAGTTTAGGCTATCATTTGGTTTATGGCAAAGAGATGGTAACAGTTAACTATCTCTGGGAGGAATGATTCATTCAGGAGGAGGAACAGTATTTTGAAGACCTCCCTTCAAACTTTTCAGCTTCCCAGAGATGATGCATATTACACAAGACTAGAGAAGAATAGACACAGTCTTTGAAGAAGCATTAACATGCAGTGCCATCTTTTACATGTTTTAATTGCTGGTATTCAGCATTTGTATGAGTCAGACAGTATGTTTATATCAAGTTTCTCTTTCTTGCAAACTTCCTTTTTCCTCAGAAATTGCTGAGAGTAGTTTGTGCTTTTTTCTCTACAAGCTGTATGTATTCATCTGGGTGCCCCTCCGCTCATTATCCTTCAGACAGAAAGCCCTTGCTCTTACACCTTTTGAAAGTTCTTACAATATGTGTGCTTTTTGTAGCATGATTATCTTTCAAATATTACAGAAAGTCACTATTAAAAATATAAGGACTATACCAAAGGATAAAGCAAGACTGGTTAATTTTTAATCTTCTTGAATGTGCTGATATAATTGATTCCTGAATTCTAAAAATTGCCATTCAGATAGTCAGTACGCTAGGGACAGACACTCAGGATTATCCTATAAAGCTTTCCTTTTTCTTTTTTTTCATTCTTTTTCTTTTTTGTTTTATTCTTATGCTACACCAGACCTTTTTAAATGAGCTGTAGGTTTTCCTGGTTCATTTAGCTCCATCTGTCTGCTTCAAATATGGTCTTATTACGTGGTAGACTGTCTGCAAGTGTCTTCTTTCTATAGAAAACTTTTAAATTAAATGTTACTGGAGAGAGCTTGCTAACCAAGGATTTGCCCTGTTTTCCCAAGAGGCTCCACTCAAGGAAACATTTTCTTTTCACAAAAAAAAGGGAAGGAATTCTACTTACTATCTTGGGGCAACTCTGTGCAGTGAAATACAGGACAGTTCTGTGTACGGATGCAATCCAAGGCGGGTACAGCACCACACAGGCACGGTAGCTCAGATCTGGAAGCAGGACAGTGTTGATCAAGCCCTGTGACCAAGCCAAGAATCCCTGCTGTGACACTAAGGGGATGAGATGTTTTGGGTCCAAGCTGCTTTGTGTACACCTACGTAGGTGCTTCTAAGTTGGAAGATAAAAACTCTACAATGTAAGATACATCTGTCAACATGGCTAAAAATACATCCTGAGGTGTGCCTGTGAAGAGCACAGTGTGTAGTGAAGAACGGCTTTAAATGGGCTGAGCAGAATATCCACAACATGCCTGCCATTAGCTACTCGGTAAGATGAGTGGGAAACATCAGCTCAAATGGCACTGCCTGTGTGACAGACTCTCTCAGGTCTGGTCTACAGGAAGTTGAACATTTCCTGTCACCAGACTACAGCATTAAATTCCTAACTGAAATAAAAATGTGAGCTAATTATTCATGTTTATTTCCCCAAAGCAGTCACAATTCAGAGGTTTATAAGTTAATGATTGTCTGGATTTTTTTGCAGACAGTAAAAGGTAACTCTATGCACGATTACACTTCTTGAGAGTGCAATTAGGCTGTAATATTTATAAGACAAAGACATTACTTGCTTAGATTTTGGAAATCTATACTTTAGAACTGGACTGCCATTTTCATTGTTGTTGTTTAAAAGAAAAACCAAATTGTGTCTCACAAAGCTTCACAAACTTAAAGTACATCTGCAAACATCAGAAAATGTTTAGAAAGTTTGGGTAAACTCAAATTTCATGAGAATTGTTTATCCCTAATTTGCATGAGTCACGTAATTGCCAATGAGTGATGAAATAGGGAAGCAGGTGGTAACGTCTGCACACTGGGTTAGGAGTGGAGTGTTCTGAGGCAGGATGTTTTTCAGTCTGTAGGAGAGTTACTGGGAAATGTGATGGACCAAGTTCTTTCAGTTACCGGGCAAACAGAATAGATCTGAAAAAGTAGTTTAACAGGCCGGGAATATAAATGCTTTGGCTACGTTAGAAAGTCTGTTATAAAAGAAGAAAGATGATTTCTCAATAAGAGATATGAAAGGCTCAAAAACCACAAAGCATTCTGAGGGCTCCTATTATAATCTAGCTCATCTGAAGATAAGAGAATAAGGAAGATCAGAGAGATATATTTGCGATGAGGGAAAAAAAGTCCCACCCTTTTTATTCTGCCCAATGGCATCATTAAAAAAACCAACAAACCACCTTGTTCTAAAACTGAGATCCACTGTCTGTGTTTTTCCACTCTAGCACAGGCTGTCATATTGCACAACATTTGCATATTCCCATCAAATTTAGGCTGCTTGCACATCTTTCTAAGCAGCATTATACCACAAAAAGTAATGCACTAAATATTATCCAGTAATACACCATCTTTTCAACCAAAGACAAGAAAGAGAAAGAAAACCATGTATACATTCTTCAAAAATATATTTCCAACTGTTTTGGAAACTGACTACATAACTATGTTGTATTTCTGGAATGTTTCTAACCAGTGATTTCTATGTGCTGCTATTTTGGCTCCTAAAAAAAAAACAAACATAAAAGCTGAGACTAATGAGATGGAAGTTCCGCTTCTCCAGCTCAACTCGGGATCAGTTCAGAAATTAACAGCACCATAAGAACTAGACATGGATACACGTATGATGTAGCTATAAATCCTGGGAAAGCACTGCACAGTATTTACAGTGTAAAATTCTTCACCTGTCATAAACCTAGCAATCCTACAGGCTTATTGACAGCCACAGCACATTTCAGATTACAATGGAAATAATTAAATTTCTCTTTATTGCTGGGTCATTAAAGTAGAATAATGAAATTCAGTAGAAGCATTGCTAACTGTACAAAGCATTCAGAAGTGTTCTGCCATTGAGATCAGTATTTCTGACTTGTCCATTTTGAAAGATGATAGCTCTGTACTGAAAGCTAAAGGCAAATGTTTTGTCATTGGCTTGTTGCATTACAAGCTCCATTTAGGACTAAACCATCCGTACAGTGACAGGAGACAGAAACCATGTAAACCACTACAAACTTGAGAGTCATTGTGGGATCTCAACTGTATATGTTTCATCCTCATTGAAAGAGAGTTTCCAAGCAGCAGAGTCTTTGAATGGACTTTGGAAAGAAACCTGCATAGGAAGGAAGTGAAATTCTCCAGTGGTTTGCTCTGAAAGCTGCAGTTTGTCTACCTGAACACTGAGTTTGAGGAGCTGTCTGAAAAGTAAGATCCATTTTATTGCAACTAGGAAGCAGAACTAGCTGGAAGAAGAGGCAGGAGGTATCTATTTGGACCAAGGTTGCTAAGCAGAATGAGAATTGAAAGTGAAGCAAGATCGATCAAAAAGAATTTTCTTGTTTTCAGACTCTCAGTGCTCTAAAGTCTTTGAGCAAAAATGTCCCTAGGATTAAGAAATGCTTTGCCAAACATGTTTTGCCATTATTACCTCAGTACCAACCCATGAACGTACTGAAGTTGCCATGTTATCCAGTGCATCAGCAGATGAGTGCAAAGCAAATTAATTAAGTCTTGTACTTTGCTTTATGTTCTTACATCTCTTAATGAACAGCTTACCAAAACCAATTAATATCCAACAAAGAACAGCCTAACAAATTCTGGGATTTGTGAAATGTCAAGTAAATTTGTGTGCTCACAGAATCCAGAACATATTTCTAGACCTACAAATGTGACCTAAAAAATAATCTGGATGAAATGAGAATTCATACAAAACACCAAATTACTAACCATCAATGTTCAATAATCTACTTTGATCCTGTATCTCTGATTCTTAATGGATAGACTTCTGTGACCAACATGCATAAGGAGAAGCAGTAGTAACTGTGTCTGCAGGAAGAGTGGCACTTGGCAAATAAAACATTCCTTGAGACAAAGTGGTTGTAAAATTGCATAGAGGTCTATAGCCCTCTGCTCTCCACTACTGCTTAGAAATAGTTCCCTTTGGCTAAATTAATTCCTTAATGACAATCAATTATGATACTTGTTGCTGGTTTCTACTATATTTTGCAGATTTCCAGTTTAGTGCCGCTGAGATGTAAACTTCCTGACCTTCAATACATTAAGCTAATGTATTACCACATTAAAGTAATCAGATGACCACAGCACTTCCCACCATCTGCAATTTGCTTTTACAGTGATCAGTGCAGAAGCCATCATGTTTGTGTTGTCCACTATAATAACAATCTCCTTGCTATGTAGTTTCTAGTTCATTATTATAATGCAGTCACACTTTCCACAACAGAAGGAATTAAGTTAGAATGCAATGATTACAGGAATTGAAAGCTTCATATTTTTCCAGAAGTATGTATAAGGTCACACAGGAGAGGAAATCCTAAAGAGGGCTTGCTGCACATCAGCAGTGAAATAGAATCAAGTACAAGCTCCAAGAGCCTTTAGGCATCTAGACTTGGTCTGGGGTCATGTGCTCCCACCAGTCATGTAGGTGACAGAGCAAGGCAAACAGAAAATGCATAATAAATCTGTATATGTTTTAAAGCTTATAAGCTTATCTTACAAGCATGATATATTCTCTTTGAAAATATTATAGATAAACTTGTGCCAGCCACAGTCCACCAATTTTATGAAATGGTATTTAATGAATGCAGCAGATTCCCATGGCATAACTACGGAACCATCATGAATAATGAACATAATAAAAGAAATACACCTCCAAGCACAGAACAAGCTACGGACTGCACCATCACTTAAAGAAAAATAAAAGGAAAACGGAGGGTGACTTAAAGAGTTATCTGCAAATATCATTCTGTAAACAAATTTGAATATAAAAGCCACACAGAGTTTTTATCCTTCAAATTTGTATAAAGGATTTGTTGTCTCTGAAATGACAATCCGTTCAAAGTACAAAGGCAAATGTGCTGAAGGTGCCAGTTTGATTTACCAAAAATACCAGGAAATAGGGCAGAATACAGCTGAGCATAAATTCCTATGAAAAGTTATCCTCAAGTGAGTGATCACCAGGGAGCAAAATACTTGTGCCTCCACTTCATAGAAATATCGAGGAACAAYAGTGCACTTATCACTAATCAGTATCATTGCCACTGTACTCCAGAAAATTGTGTTTACAGAGGCTTATTGCTTCCTTTATTTTACTGTCCCCAAACATAAGACAGACTTAGATCAAAAATGGCCCTAACCTCCCCCTGAACAGAAATAAAAATACACAACTATCCCCAAATCACTTGCCTCCCCATCCAGACAGCAGTTTGAAAATGAAAAGAAATGTGTTTTCCCAATGTACTGCCTACCACATTCTGGCCAGTATCACATACTGAAAGATCAGGTAGCTGATAGTGTGATCACCTGACAGAGCTGGCACAAAGACAGCTCTAAAGCCTGGATTTTTTTACCCAGCTCAGGTCATCTGCCTTTAGCACTGTTCAGTCGGAGCCTGAGAATAGGACAATCTGAGACTGCACCTGCCAGCCCTGAGCCTTCTTGCAAATGGAGATTTCTCTACCATCTTGCTGCTTTTAGCGTCTCTCCACCTGCCCGCACCGCTCCTCATGAAAGGAGAAAGTGAACTCACAGCGAGGAGAAGGGAGAAACAAACATCCCAAATGGGATGACAGCCCTCAAAATACTTTACAGACAGGGGAGAGGCAGCTCCCACAGCAGAGACTGGGTGAGAGCAACCCTTAAGCAAGCTCCATCCTGCATGTTGGCTGGGTAGCCTCACCTCAGGGTCAATATAAATAACCACCAAAGCAGGGCAGGTGAAAGGAATCTGCGTTTATCTCCTCCATCCTCTGAACAGGAGTTGTGCTTCAGTGGGAATCTACCATCTGGAAGATTTTCCCTGCTGCATTATAATGCTATAAATAGCAATTTTTGTTATGTAAAAAATTATCAAGTCAGTAAAGACTTATGCTGAAAAATGCTGGATCTAACTGTGCTTCTTAAATGACCATCAGTAAAAACTTGGCAAAAGCAGAAAAGGCACAGTTATGGTCCTATGTCTGGTACGAAGTTTAAAAATCCAGAATCCAGAATTTTATACAGCACRCTTATACCTCAGTTAATGAGTCTTTTGACTCAGCTGGTGCACGTGTGCAACTTAGTGCCAAAAGGATGCCTACTCTGGATAGTGTTACCTCCACTACAGACAGAAAAGTTTTCAGCTGGCCATATGCACAGTAAGGGAAAAGAAACTGACTTTATTTATCTGGAAGCCGCTGTCTCCTATGCATAAGAATTATCCAGGAGAAGGTCTGAACTTCTACCAGCAAGATAGAACAGGAAAAAATTGGCAGAGAAGTGGAAGAAATATAAAGAGCAAAGTACTAAATGAGTGATGTGGAAGTTAATTTGAACACAGGAATGTTGTTTAGTTTTTTAGGATGACTAAGGTATCTTTTAAAGGATCTCAAAATTAATCAGAGGCTTATTCATGCAAAGCAGTGGTATGCATGGCACCGAGTATCAGCAACTCTGCTTCTCACTGTTTCTTTCTTAATGTTTCAGGAAGCCAATTAAAAAACCACAATTATATGCAATCTGGTTATGTCACTGCATTTCCTGGATGGTAAATCAGTAAAATGATGCTTGGACTTTGCATAATTGTGCCCACAGATGTCTCCCAGAGGAACTGAAATGTACATGGAAAAGATACATGGGGTTTTGTTTGGGTTCATTTGGAATGAAAAAACACAGCCCTACTGCAAAGCATATTTGTGACACTGGGAAAAAAATAAATGTGATTGTTGCCATCTGGCTCTTTCAAAATGATCCCTTCAGAGATCTGTCTCTGCCTATTTATACCATATCTGTTGTCATCGTATCTGACCATCCTGTGAGACAGCACTCTGGGCACGAACTCTGTGGGATGATATTCTGAAAGTTATGGAGATGGTTCTCAGTGAAAATCAGCATAGCAATACTAATGAATGAAATACGTAGTTTACACCAGTTGAGAATCTGCCCTTACGAATGAATCACCTGTTCTTACAAGATTTGAGAAATACTCTTGTCGTAGCTGTTCTGAGAGTGCTCATCCTGCCTAAGAGACTGGGGATAGTGGAAAATGGCTTTTTGCTTTCCTCTTCTGAGAAGCATTTCAATGTAAGTACAGACCTATCTCATTCACACCAGTGTTCATGGACCCTCTCTAAGTATATTCACACACAGATAGACCTGATATCAGAAAAGTTTATACATTCATCTCCAAAATTCTCTGTAAGGAGCAAGGCTAAGAGGAGGATGGAAGGGCACTGAAGASCAAACAACTAAAGATAAATCAAATACAACTATTATATAGCTAACAGTGAGGTAGGTAGGCAGTGCTTGCTATTTAATGTCTAGTATTCAGGAACACAAAGAGAATATTCCCCTTCCCCTTTATACAGCCATCTCTCATTTTTTTAAAGGCAATAATCCCCTGACAGGCACTACCAAAACTCACTTTCTGATTAAGAGTATTGTGGGCATCTTCTCAAGGAATAGGGATAATACCATGTGAATTAGGCATCCATTCACAGCATTCAAATGCTAATTTTTCACAGTAAAAAGTCCATGAGGAAGCCACAGAAACCTGTATTAATATTTTAACAACAAAGGTACTAATAAAAGATACTTACTTGATTTGTGGGAGGGACATGGTTTCAAAAATTAAAAGTGGCCACATTCATCCAATGAGTTATTCCTTCCCTAATTTCATCTCCCACACAAATGATAAAACTGTTCAAAATATTTGACCAGCCAAGAGGAAAATCCCAAATGAAGTCCACACAGTTCCTTGGTACAGCAGAAGAAATGCTGTAAACTTTAAGTGTTTGTAACTTCAAGTGTTCTACCAGTCTTTTTAAACTGTACCATTAAGACTCACAAAAATACCCCAAACCTGACATAATCTTTAAAACTAAAAAAGGGTTCAGAAATTCTGTTTTCTTATCAAAACCAGTTCAACATAAGGCAGGCATAGACAGCTGCATTACTCACATTCTTCTCCAGAATCCTCTAAAAGAGAGTCTCTCAGCTCGTAATTGTTTAATGATTTCTGAAAGCTCTCAAAATGGTTTTCCATCCACTATCACAGACATAGCATTACTGCTCCTCAGGCATGTAAAGACACCATAAAAATTTCTAGGTGTTCAAGATGGAGGAGCACGTGCAGCAATCTCACATTATGTGGCTTAATTCTTGTCCTATTTAACTCACCTGAGAGCAGCAGGGGGTAGTTCTGTGCTGCTTTAAGTTTCCAAATGCCCTAACCCCTGCTCACGTGGCATTGTGGCTCCTTGTTTTGGCAAAACACTGTGATGGAAATCCTTATAAAAACAGAGAAATTTGCACTGCGGTCAAGGACTGGTGGGAACGCAAACACCCAAATTCAGTAATCTCACTGAGCCCTTCCTGGACTCCACCTCACAGCAGATGGTCTGATTCTGATGCACTACATAGYGTAAAAGGCTATGAAATTTGAATCAAAATCAGTCATAAGATTCTCTCATAGTGGCAAATCCCCTCAACCATAGTTGAAGTAGGAAGTATTCTTAATTGATCCACCAGGATTTTCACACTAACCACAGCTGCCAATTAAAAAACAAAACAACCTAGTACAGGCAGTAGGAAGTAAGATAACAGTGACAGCTTTTACAGGTGATCACCAGGTTAATGTTAAAATATTCACAGGACCTACTCTTGCAAAGGCTGTGAAGTGTGAATATTTATCTGAGCCTGAATACTTACCACACAGCAAGTCTCTGGTATCCTCATTTTTCTTCAGCATTTTGCTATGAATACCTCCTCTAGAGAGGCCTGGTAGTTGATTCTTTCACTACCTTTCAGCCACCTCTTACAAGAGTTTCTAGTTTCCACTCTTTAGGGATCACTTTTATATCTTTCTTCGAATCACATCTAGTTCCTTTGCTGGAGGTTGATTTTTCTTTCACATTTTTTTCTTCAAGAAAAAATATAATTTTTCCAACTACAACCTGTTGTTCCTTTCTCTTCAACTCACAGAATTATCATTCTGCAGCTCCCTCTAAAAAACCCTTCTATTTTGTATAATTACTCCTAGATCAAAATAGCAAAGAATGTCTTTCCTACTGTAGTTTTTTAGAGTGTTTCTTATAACTATATAATGAAAAGAGGCTTTGTGCTATACTTCTGTGTCCTAGCTGGATATTACTTGTATTTAGATCTTGACACAACAAGAGTTTGAAAGTAATTTTCATGAATATTTATTGTAAAAAGACGACACATTTGAAACTATAATATTTAGAGTCTATTAAAGTGCAATCAACCGCTTTGCAGAGAGAAGAACAGAGGCTCAGAAAGAAATTACCTAAGATCCCTGTAGGACTCAACATTCAGGCCAGATCATCCATTTGTCTTCAACGGAGCAATGCTGATGTACTCCCACACACAATCTGCCCTTGTTCTCTGTGTTACTATTGCACCCAATTTTTTTTTTTTAACGGGTTTGCCTTTGTCTGATTCAAAGATTTTTTTTTCATTTCTGATGTATCTCCCACAGAAGCATAATATTCCCTGGAAACTCTTCCAGAGATGAATGTGCTGAAATTTCACTGTGTAGGGGCAAAATATTACATTATATAATATTGAATTTTAGTCTTATATCAGAGATTTTCATCTGGAGATATTAGAGTCCTCAAAATGTAATATTCCAACTCCTGTATTCAAGCATCAAGTATTTAACTGTCAAATAAATGCACTTTCAGCTGAACAACTCAGGAACTCCAGTGATATCTGGAGCTCATCAGACAATTCTCAGGTTTTTTTCCCCTTGATTTCTTGGGTAAGTATTTCAAACTAGGCTGCACCTATTTATGAGCAGCAGCCCTAAAGCAAAGCAGTGCTTGCATCCCACATGCTTTGATAAAACATCTTCCCAGGTTTATTGTCCAGCATTCTGCAGTAACAGATGTGAATGGCACACAAACTCCAGAAATTAATAAGATCCTTTCCTGTATGTGTCTGTGGAGAGTCTTCATTAACATTGAAGTCGAGCCCCTGAAGAGATGATGAGGCATTTTTGCACGGCACTCCTCCTGGCCCTTTGCCAAGCAGCCTTTAATTAGCAGTGACACTGAGATTTTATTTACGTCATCAGAGTTTACGACAGCACAAGTGCTTGTATGAGAGGGCTGCAYTTACATTAGAACATATTTTCTGACATCGTGTATTCTTCATTAACTTTTAAACATTTAACTAATTAGATTTCACTTTGTGAAATGGACACTAAGTAGGATGGCTTTTATCCTGGCTCCCACTCAGTGAAAAATTATGGGATTGTGGGCAGCAAATGTTAATCGAATATACAGGAGGAGCTGAGTTCTGCTGCTGCCCTTCTCTTCCTGCTGCCCTTTTCGAGACTGAAGGCTGCCATTATTGGTTCATTCCTTTGACCTCTTATAAGGGCACCACAGAAAGGTCAGGCTGCTCTTTTCTTTCCTCTCCTTCACATTAGCTGGCAGTCCAGACCTCTCCAAATCTCCTCCCTTAGTTTTCTGTTACAGTCTCCCTGCATACTTTGCTTCTATTCTTACCTCTGATTTGTTGTTCCAGTACTAATACATAAAATACAGGCACCTCCAGCTCTCCAGGTACCTCTTAGAAACCAAATGACTAACACCCGTCACATGATCAAATAGGAACAAGAAAGACACGCTAAGCAAAATGCCATAAAACCCTCCAACAGTTTCACCAAAACTCACTTGCTGCGTCCCCTCAGCCCATCTACATCTGTGACCAAAGGGGAAACCAGCAATCTGCTCCACAACTGGTCCTGAAAGTTAGCAAAGATGTCCACAGGAGTGATGAGTCACTGCCTCCCTCTTCTCACTTATTTTTGTGTAATGTCCCAACGCAAACAAAGCTTATGCCATCACAGACGCACTGCTTGTTTGCAAGCCTGTCTGTCTCCATCAAGTAACTTTGGATTTCACTGGGTAATTTAAAACTAATTTCACAGAAAAACAAGGGTCTCAAATATAGGCATGAGTTTCATGAAGCTCAGCAGCCAGATAGTAGGAGAGAGCCCCTACTAGAACTTTACATGAAGGAAAGGCAAGAGCAGTTTGTCTCTTTTTTGTTCAGTTTGCTCAGAGGGAGGAAGCAGCAAACAGTGAGTCAATACTCATTTATTAAGTGGACCAGAAGTCTACACATACCTTTAAAACAGCCGAAGTATGGTTTTTTGGACCGCCAGACAGGAGAGAGGGTGGTAGAGAACATGTGAAGGAGCTCTGAAAACACCTAAACTTCAGTTACCGCAGTAGGAAGTCTCTATGGGGATAGGCATGGGATAGGCAAGAGAGGCATAGGAAGAGTGTGGAAAAAGACAGAGGACATCAGGATATCACAGTGTATGAAGGTTTTTAAGGGACATGGGGGAATGTGGAACAAAATCAATGGAGAAATGCAGACTATTAAGGACAAATCCATTGCTAACCAGACTTCATTACTCCCAGTAATAGGGCTGTGGCTTGTGTCCCTTCACTGGCAATAAGTAGAGCAACCATATCAGACAGAGCTTCTTCTAAGGATTCACTCAGATTATTTAGCTTTCTACATCAAAGAAGCTTTAAATGAATCTGGGAGACAATGGTATGAACGGCCTTATGGGGTAACAAGAAACTTCAGCTCTTATTGATATCAGTGAAATGAGATCAATACATGCAGTCACATAACCTTCAAAAGCTCAGGCAAGTCTACTTGATTCATTATAAATGAATGTATCAGCCCTTGCTCTGTTCAGGTGTCAACATTTTTAGGTTGAGATAATATACTGGTAAAAATTTTTACTGTGTTATCTTTCCAAATAGCCTGACTACAGTATTCATGCTGCTCCCTGAAATTGTAGGGTTTCCAGAGAACACCTGTCCAGGCCAAATACAGGCATTTGTAAAACTGTCCATAGAAATCTCTGCATATGGAATCAGGCTGATCATGAACAGCAAAGGCAGTGTCTTTATTAATTCAAACATTTTCCTATTAAGAGATTTTAGTACTCTCATTAACATTAACAGCACAGGAGCAATACCTTGTTAAGAGGAAATACAGTAGTGGAAGGAAGAATGCTCCAGAGAGGAAGGTTTTCATGAGGCTTAAAGATCTTTGGCACAGGATACAAATGAGAGAGACTTCTGTGTCTCAGAAAAGTTACCTCGCTTTGCCCACAGGAGAAATACGTCTGACTCTGAGTCAATTAAATATTGCCCCCAGGCTTGATTTCTATGGCCAACAAGTTTGATGTTAGCTATTCCTTACACAAGTTATGAATGTACTAATTTTTCATAACTTTGATGTGAGTAGCTCTGCTTTGGAAAATCCAAAGCAAATATAATATATGGATTTCCCAATATCTGAATGCAATTGGCAAATTTGTTCAACAGAAATAAGTAAATTCGGAATAAAATTCAGGAAAAATTATAGATTCCTTACTTGTTCATCTCCCAGTTCACATGCATTATCAAGCAAAACATTATTGAGTTAAATTATGCAAGTAAATTTGAATCACCGAAGTCAGAAGACAAGCCTAATCTATCCTGAATTATGTTTTTTTTCCCCACAAGTTTTAAACCTTTAATATTAGGRAAAAAAAGTAAACCCAACAGCTGGTATACTGGGGCCTGATGACATCTGAACTAGTGCCTGTTGTGCCCCATCAAACAYGACTCCAGGCACACTCAAAGGTGCTCATGGGAGGAATAAAACTGATTCTTTCCTGTGTTTGCAGCCAATAGCTTTTATCTAGCCAGCATGTAGACTGATCACAGGAAGAGAGTTTAAATGCTTGGTGACTTGTCACACTGGAGCCTTCAACTGTTTGAAGCAGTGGATTATTTTCAGACAGTTGCTGCTGTTCAAATATGCATTTTTGTTTTGTGATGCATATAATCAGTCACCATATTCACAAACTCAAGGTCTCCCAGTGGGAAAAGTTTTAAAGACAGGACTTCTACTGCTTTCCTGCCTTATCAAAATGGAGGAAAGCAACACATGCTTTCAGCAACAAATATCTTAGGAAACATCCTAAGGGTGCAATCCTGTGTTCCAAACAGAAAACTGTTTTGAGGGCTATCAAATTCCAGACCAAAAGGGTAATACAGGTATCAAAAAAATTACTCAAAATAATGAACTTTATTTGTTCATTGGCTTACATATTATCAGCATTACCAACCATTTTGGTGACCAAAACAAGAACAAAAACCTGTAACCAGAGCTAAGAACTCTCCTCCCAGGTAGGAAAAGAACCTGTTCCCAGTCAGGAGGAATGGGCAGTGTTCAGCTGTCCTTCGTGGCACGTGCACATCAAATGGTCACGCACCTGCTCTGGGAAACAACTGACCTTGGTGCCTGCACATACCTGCTTTTGCCCCTCACAAATCCTTTGCATTTTATATGAAATTAAAAGGAGACATGTACAGGAAGTCCACCTAAATTTGCCCCACATATTCCACCAGGAGCTTAGATTCTTTTGATATATTAAAACCAGAACTACATTACATCACTGAGAGATTGAAACATAATTCTTGAAGAACACCAAAATGCAGATCCAAGCTTTAACTGGTACATCCGCCTCTATTAATATTGTGTGGAGATATTCCCACAAGATGAGGAGTATGTCAAAGATGGGCTATCTTTGCTTATGCATCATTGCCCAGAGGAGAAGGATATCAACACAGTTTTTACATTTCAAATCTTTGTTTTGCTTAACATCAAAGTTATTTCTTGAGCCCTCGGTGAGAATCAAGATGTCATTACTCTGGAGTTGGTGTACAGCCTGATTCTGGCCTGAAGATTCTTCCCAGACAAGATATATGTAGCCAACTTTGACAATAACATTTCATGCAATTCGCTTTGATTAGAAATGTGCTCAGAAAACAGTCCATTAATGCTGAACGAAAGGTCGAGCCTCCATTTGCGTAATTATGTTGTTTTCAAGAGAGATCAGAGAGAACTATGGCAACATATTGTGCACTAGTATCTGCCACCATATGGCACTTCAAAATGACAAATAGAAACAATGCATATACTTTGTTAAAGAAGCAAATTGTAAGCCATTTAAAATACTGTTTTACAAAATCAACCCTTGGTGTTAAAGGCTAGAAACCTGGGCATAGTCTCTTGTGCTGCTGTTCAGGTACAGAAATATACAAGTCCATCAATTCCTGGGAAATTCTTTTTTAACTTCTGATTATTTTAGATTTATTTCATTCGTACTATCTAAGAAATCTTTAAGGCATCTCTAGGCCTAAGGAAACATTTGAGTTGATTGAATATATGCTTAAAAGGCAAAGCAAAGACACCCAAGGACAAAGGCTTTGTAGTTAGCCCTATTAAAATAATAGAAAAAAGCCCCTGTGAAATTTAAATGGGAGAGAGTTTTCATATCACGACTGCTGACAGAAAAAAACCCAATCAAGTTGTTCCTCCTCCTCACTGCTTCCCTTTCTACAAATCATGAGATAAGCTTAAAAATTAAGAATACAAAAAGAGAAAAAAGGATTTATGTTTTTACTTCCTTCTCCTTTATCAACTGCTGAAACATACACAGATCAGTTCTGAGGTTTTTCTGCAACGTGAACTGCTGTTTTTTTAGAGTTTGGCTTTTTTTTTGTTTTTTTCCCCCTTTTTAAAGGGAGTTCTCAAAAGGGCCAGGTCTGCAGGGTAAGAAAAATAAATCAGCAAAACCTTGTGCCATCTGACACCGTGGAGGGCTCCGAGCCCCGTGCACCGGACAGTGCCCAGGCGAGAGCTCCGGGCTGCCCCGCCGCGGGTGCTGAGCCCAGCGGGACGGCGGCGCTGGGCCGGGGGCTGCACGGACAGGCCCGGCCTCGCCGCCAGCCCGGCTGGGCCCGGCCCGGGAAAGCTCTCCCAGGGCAGCAGGGCGGCCCCGGGCCCGCAGCCGCTCTCACGGAGCTCCGGGTGCGGGTGGCTGGAAGGGCTCTCCGGGGCAGCCTCCGCCGTGCCCCGGSTGCAGACGCACTCACGGGAGCCCCGGCACCGCCGGGCCCAGGGCCGCGCCGGCACCGCTGCTGCCCGCGACCGCCGCCGCCGCAAGGCTCTGCCCTGCGCCCCGGGGAGCGGCGCCCCTTTTCTCCAGCGGCAGCCCAGCTCTCCGTGCGGAGGGAAGGTCCTGCCCGAAGCCGACTGGCCGGCCGAGGCGGGGAGCGTGGGGCAGCTGCCTCCTGCCTCAGCCCTCGCTGCTTCCAGCCTCCCCTCAAGGGAGCGGGATGAAGGAACCGAGACAGACAAACTTCCCCCAAACAAACCAAACTGAGCCGTTTGGCTCAAAAACCTGTGGGAACAAGCCGTGTGAACAATCGTGCTGCCTCTCTCCTACCTTATCATTCCAATTACATTCTCCTAATCTACAAAATTGAAAGGTAATGAGCAGTTTTTCCTTAAACCACATTAAATAACACTGTCAAAATGCAAATTTATTCATTAAGTATAAATGAGTGTGTTAAATATTCATGAATTGTTGCTTGCAGTATATAATTAATCCCATGGTCTGTGTGTCCAAAAGCATTTAGGAGATAGAGTTGAGAAGACGGTGCTGTAGAATGATAACATTTAAAGCATGTTTTTAAAAGCAAAGGTCACCAGCCCTTTGGATTCTAAACTATTACCAGTGCTTATAATTCATTGTAATACTTCTTCAGCATGTACACATGCTTTCATGATTCAAGGTTTGTATCCTCAACCCTTGCTGTCTAATAATCTATTCAAGAAAAGAAATACTTGAGAGCGGAAGGTGCTGTTAAATTATCCCATTCACTACTGATGCACTCAAATTAATACAGTACTTTCCACATTTTAAAACTCCCAAGGATTGCAAAGCTGCCCTTGAAAAACGATGCAGTTTGACTCCCTGCTCTTCTTTTTTCTGGGGAAAAAAAAAGGAATTCTGACACTTGAACCATCACTACAGCTGGTTGCCATTTCAAGTATCATGAAAGATAAAACAAAGGTTTCACACCAAAAAAAGACTGGGCTCTTTTTTTTCCTGTACTTTCATAGTCATTTGCAGATACAAAAGAAACCCTCTGAATCCTGTACTAAGCTTTAAGTAAGTGCTCCCATTGATACCAGTAATAAGTACTACACAAAAAGCACTGGAATTTTAGGTCTCAATGTCCTTAGTTTAAATATTCACTCTTTTCTCTGCCCTTCTTAAATTCCCACTGCTTTTTTTCATGTAATTGAAACCGCTTTCACAAACTCTTTGTCAATCTGCTTCGTATTTTTTGCGGAAGAATCTTTGAGGTACTGATGACAAGAAGTGATCTTTTTCAAGATAGCATGAAGAAATAACAAAAAATAAAATCATTATAATGCTCACAGTAATTCTCTTCACAATCACTTGGTGTTTTCAAGGTGCTTACTGCATACAGTTTTCAGCCAGTTGTGCAAGTACAAACTCTGCCATCTCCCTTTCCTTCCACACTTTCAGAAAAAAAGTACCTGACAGGCACTTGATCTGTGATGTTTCAGTGTATGATATTTTTACCATGCCATGTTGTGTGTATGTGTGAGTGTGTGAATTAATCAACACAATACCAAGTGATTCATAATTCCAAGTAACTCAACCTGTTGTTCACAGCACAGGCCAGAGAAACCAGGAGCTGCGAGGCTGTGCTCCGACAGACTTTTTTAATGTTTTCCCTTGCAAAAACGTAACAAATGGTTTGCTGTTTGTATGCAGACACATTTTATTCATTCAGAGCCAGGAAGCCTATCTCTGCATGGCATGGGGCTTGTACTGTACCGTGTGGATTTATCCCGCAAAATTAGGTGCTGGAAGATTTTTAGTTTCTATGCAGTGTCTTCAGGGAAAACATTTGCTTAGCTCCCTTCCTAGTTCTGCAGAACTAATACACAGGACAAGGCAGCAATCAGACTTTTTACTAGGTGACATCCCCATACATCAAGCGTCTTTCATCAATCAGGTCGCTAAAATGATGAAGCAATGCAACTTGTAGTGTGTCAGAACAATGAACTGAGCATCTTTTCTGGAGTGCTGACAAAAAAAAGGCAATGTGAGACCAAACTGATTTGATTAACCTTATTTTAAGGCCTGTGCAGTAGGGCTTGATGAACTATAAGGCACTATAAAAATAGGCTGAAGGCAAAGTTGATCACTGAGTGCAGGATAATGTTTCATCATATCTATTAAAGAGGTAAGTCATCAAACCCCAAGGCCAGACAGCTGCAATCCAAGCACTGTTGACACACTCAGTTTACAAGACATTTGTGATAAGTGCTTTTGTTGTAATTAAAAAGCTGTGCAAGTCTACCCAGTTGTGTCGCAACCAGTACTTTATCTCCTGTACCAAAATGAGGACAGATCTCACCTGTCCAAGACAATTAATTTAGATAGCTCTCCTCTGGACAGGAGAAGAGTTAATCAGAAATTCTCTGGTAGAATATTTTGCTTTTGCCAGTGAAGAGTGTTAGCTGATTGTAATTTAAATCTCCCACAGAAAGATGCAGATTTTGATCAATTTTAAGACAAAACAAGCCAAATCTTAATGTTTCACTTTCTGACAGTTCCTTTGCTCACTTTCCATATAGTCTCAGAACCCAGACTCCCTAGCTCCCAAATTCTGCCAATTTGAGGAGAGATGGGAGCTGCTAGCCCAGGGACTGAGCAGCCCACAGAGGTCTGGTTACTCTGTGCAACAATGAACAGAAGGGCCGGAGCAGATGTGTTAAAACAGCCTACACTCTCATCTGAAACCAGACAGCTTCCCCCCATCTCCAACTCACCCCCACCCAAGCTTCAGAATTCTCCAGAGGCAGAAGTGTTTTTCAAAAAAGGACAGTTAGGGATCATGTGTAGCCCAGCCAATCTGGGAAAAGGCTGGAGACAGACGATTGGAAAGACTGTACACATCAGTGACTCTGCTTCATAGGGATTGTCTCATAGATCTTAGACAAGGTCAGGGAACCCTGAACATTGCTTAAAAAGAAGAATGTCTGTGTGATCCTCCAGGATATTATCCTTGGCTGGTGAATGAAGGAAGACAGGAAAAAAAGATTCTGAACATGGAGCATCTGTTTTTCGATGCAGGTGAAAGGATGGCACCATTTAGGTGGTCTCCTGTTCTGCAGAAAGGCAAACAACCTGCTAGGGAAAAGGCTGAAAGCAAGTGCTAAAAGAAGAACACATGAAAAAAACCCCCAAATCCAACCAAAAAACCCCAATCTTTCAGCATGAAATCAAGATGGCAAAATCAAAATTAATGAAGAATGTAAAAGTAGTAGATTTTCTACAAAACAATACCAAATAATCTGGCTAGAAAATGAAAGTAATTAGAATTACATGTTTATAAATTCAGTGTAGCTGATATTACTGACATTAGATGGGAAGAACTGTGTGAGTGAAACATTAAAATCAATGGTTATAACCTATTTTCGGAAAGATCAAGTAGAGAGAAGAGGAAGAAGAGTGGCACTCTAAGGTAAAAGAGCCACACTGTTTTCAGGACACTGGCAGCTCAGAAGCAAATGATGTGAATGCAATGGATCAATACTCTAACAGATAAAACACTAGATGGGATAGTAGCTGCTGTCTGCAAATCACCAAATCATAGAAGACAGCAGGATGACTGGATGCCTTTGCACCTTCTGTAATGTGTAGGAGCAAAAAAGCTGCACGATCATCTGAGACTTCAGCCTGCTTGACATATGCCTGAAGTTTCATGATGCTGGTACCTCTGCTGAATTTTTGAACATTATATGTGAACATTTCTCACAGCAAAATGGAGAACTCTCCAAGAAGGAGAATTTTATGTGAGATAGGATCTCAGAAATAATGAAAAATCATCAGAGGTAGTTGGTAAGAGAAGTAAATCAATATTAGTGGCTATGATGATAACTTGATTGCTCTTTCTGGGCATGAAGAGAATGAAGCCCACACCGATATGGATGGTGCAGTCTTTTTACCAGACTGAAAATTATTGAAAAGGAGAATCAGTTAGGAGAGAAAACAGATCAATAATTGGAAAATACAAACATGTATTAGCTGAAAAATCAGGAAAGAAAGTTGTATGTGTTTAAAAAATATCTAGCTCAAAGGGTTAATGAAAGCCTCTACTTAATTGTAAATCAATGAAATGAAAAAAGGAAGTTAATAATACCGAATATAGAGTAGAACTAAGGCATTACATATATAATTCCTTCAATGAGTGTAGCCAAGTTGTAAGGAGAAATTTATGGCCAGAGAATTAAGGACAATATTTTTCAAAATCATTAAGAACCCTGACAATGGTACCAGTTCTTTATCAGATTCAAGTGGAAGATTTGTTAAGAGTAATGAAGACAAGAAAGAAGTGTTCAATAAGTATTTGTGTTCAGTATTTAAGGAGAAGACAGACAATTGATGATACTCTATGAGGATGATAAAATACGAGGCAACAACAAAAAAAAAAAGGAAAAAAATTAAATTGAAGCTACTGGAGTAAAAAAGGTAAGAAATACTTGTTAGGAAACTTCAGATAACTTGTATCCAACAGTTGTTCAAGAGCTGACTGCAGAATCTCTATTATTATTATTACTACTGCTTTTTGCTAAGTCTTGGAACAATTGGGAAGGTTCCAGAAAGCTGGAAGAAAACGTATGTTGTGTTAATATTTAAGAAGGATAAACTTAATGACCTAGATAATTACAGTCCTGTCAGTCTGAAATTGATCTGGAGCAAAGTAATGGAATGGCTGACAGGGGACTCAATTACTAACTAATTAAAGAGGAGAAATATGCTAAATGCCAATCTAAGTGCAATATGGAAAATAGATACTGTCAAACACATATTCTGGCTCTTTTTCCAAGTGTGACTACAAGCGAAAGACAAAACTGTTGATACACTTTGATTCTATATGACATTTGATGTGGTATTCATGACATTTGAGTTAAGAAAACATGATAATACAAAATTGACATGTCTCACATTAAATGAATGGAAAACTGCTTAACTGACATTTCAAAATGGAAATTTAAATGGGGAATGATCACAGAATAGGTATTCTGCTGGGATAGCTTCCTGGGCATACACTAGTTCACAATTTTATCAATAATTTAGAAGAAAACCCAAAGGTTTGCAGAAGACTCAGTCATTATGGGAGAAGTCAGTAATAAAAGAAAATATCACTGAGACTGTTGACACAGATTACTGGGTGATCTGGTGCAAACTAATCAAATAAGATTCAAATGTAAAGCCAGAGGACCAAAACCTTCAGGGGGATAGGCTGGCTATTCTATGGAGGCTTGAAAGCTCTAAGATGGCTAAGTCAATAATTAAACTCTTTTTTTACATGGCTATCTGGTTCTATGAAAAATAATCATATAAATTCACATTCACATCCCATGTCACTACTATCAAGTATGGCTGTACTTCAAGAGTAACGTTCAACCATCCTGCATGGCAAAAAGGACAAAAGGAATCCGTATTACCTCACGTTACTAATMTGCATTCAGAGCTCACACTGTAATATTCTGAAGCGAACATCACGGTATAGTCAGAGAGTATACCTGAAAAAGTAACACGCAAATTCTTAACAAGCCCCTTGGCAGCATATCAAACTTGAAGGACCCTCAAAGCTGAGCATGTGAAAAGCATTTCTTTCCTTTATTTAGTCTTATCCTTATCACAGAAATACTCTTTTCATTTCCCTCACTGTGGTAGCTGAGAAAACAGCCCAGTTCTAAGTGTTACATACCAGAATCTGGCTCAAAATCAGTTGGTAACAGTTGCTGCATTATATATGCCAGTGCTGACAAACACCCCCAGAATCTCCTGTCCTTTCACAAAGCCAGCTACTCTACACGTGTTTACTTCAGCACACACAGACCAAGTTAAAATTTACAGATCAAAGCCTGTTAATCACGTTCTTAGCTGGGAACAGGAAAACAGGAAAGTTAGAGACTAGTTAGAGGCTGAATGAGTTCTAGTTCCCTTCCTCCCTTAGCACCATGGGGTGCACTGTGGGAAAGTTGTGTAGGTGCCCCTCACACCCTTGCCGACGTTGTAGCTGCAAGTAGAGGTTCGCACCTTTTCCTGAGATGTGATCTCTCCCCCAGCCCTTCAGTCTCACACGGCTCTCTCAAGCATGTGTCCAATGTCCACTCCTGGGGGTTTCAGTGGCTTCACCCCTGGATCGTTACACTCTGGGAAGGGCATACCCTTTATGGACAGGATCCAACGGACCTTTTCCACAAACCTCCAGYCCTGTGTGCATTTGTGCCTGAAATGTGTTTTAACACACAGAAATAAAATCACAAGTTATTGTAAGTGTAGGTTTTCTGGCTGAGCTTACCCAGCATTACTGAATATTTTTAGGACAGATGCCTTAAAATGTCTTTAAAGTGTGTGAAGCTGACTTATAACACTTTTGAGAATAGAGATCTTTGTTTCCTTGAGTTCAGTGAACTGTCAGATATTATTATAGCGGTGTATACACAAACAAGAATAAAAGTGTTTTGCACAAAATCATGCATAAATTATGTCAGACAATTGGAAAACTGTATACATTTATTCATGTTTTAAAATAACCCAGGCACAATTTTGCAAATACATAGAAGCACATTCTCCAAATGGGAGCAAAAACTAAGTAACATACAGCAAGAAAACACATGGCAAAACATTTAAAATAAGTATAAATAGTATGAAAATTTTCTAAGTCTAAAGTGATATCTGCTATCAATACACTTGTCAGTATTACAAARAGGCAACCAAAGAATACATGTAATAAATTGCCTAACATGAACTGCCTAAAAAAGTTTATGTTAGCAGCATATAGTAGCAACTTTCTAAGAACAGAAGAATGCTTACACACTGTATACACATGCTCATATGCACACATATACAGATAAAACTGGAAGGCCACAAGAACAAAATTACCCTGGGAAAATGATGAAGGGAGTTTTAATGTGTCTTGCAGTATATAAAAACAATGCATGCATTAGCAAGCACCCAGCATGTTCAGGATAAAATTACATCCACGAGCAGAAGCACATTAACTCTTCATCAAACAAAGCACTTACCATGTTGTACCCATGCTGGATCACTTTGTCCTGTATCACACTCCTGACTCATGGAGCACATTTGGATGGTAAGTTTAGGAAGAATCAGGAGCCCTTGATTCCCATGATCTGACAGGAGGAATCAGATCTTAGATTTGGAAGAAAAATACCCATGGAAAAAAATACCCATGCAAAGCCTGAGCGAAAACATGGTCTAGCAGGAATTTCACTTTCCTGTGGGACTGAGTCCAGTACAGTGGCCTCACTTAACGAGCTTTAGTTTGCATGAGGGAGTGTTCCTGAGGATGTGCACTGGATTCCTTTTTGATGGAAACAAAAGATGTGCTCCAACCACTAGTGGCATTCAGCCCATGGGATCAAACTAGAGACCGTGCACGGTGTGGAGATCAGGTCCTTAGCTCCAGCAGTTCCAGGCTACAGATCCTATCTAGCTAAGCTAATTCTTTGCTAATGCAGACATAGGCTTTGGAAATACACAGAACAAATATTAATCAACAAGTACTATAAGCTGTATTTACCATGTAGATTAGTCTTAGTTGTTCTTACTTGCCCCTACCTGGAAAAAAATGGACCTTCCCTACCGACACTCCCTGTGTTTGCAGATGTGTGTGAGTGTGTCTGTGAATGAGGAGGGGACAAAAGAGCAGTGGGCACGTAATTTGTTTTTCCTTTGACCATCTTCAGAAATGCTACTTTCAGTAGCAACAATATGAAAAAATCTGCAGGCATCTTAGCCAATCTTGTACATGTTCAATTCACATTAAAAAGATACTTCCATAAATTTAAAAACTTTGGGATCATTGCCCTCTCAACATCTTAACACTATCTGTGCCAAAGTCATTCCCAAGTTACACTCGGGATGGGAGATTTCCTTAGAACAGAACACAGAATTGTGATTTTGAGTGCCAGAGTAGGTTCACAAAAGCAAGTTGAACTATTTCTGATATTTCACTGAAAAATGTCAAATTTAGTAATTATTTCCTGACTGGTTTCAACAATTTATTTGCTGCCAGCTGCTAATGGCACTTATAGAGCTTTGGCAAAGTGCTCTGGGCAACACATGAGATGAGAGAAAGAAAAACTACTACTTCTGCTGCTTGAACTAAGTTTACACAAAACTTGCATTATTTATTATAGTGGAGAATAAAATGTGTAACATGCTATCATGCATAATACATGGTAAGAACATGCATTAGTTCAAGTTTACAGTCTCTTTATGGCCAGTAAACAGCAGTGGCAGATGCTGATAGCTGCATATTTTGAGGAATTCCCAGAAATAGCAGCAAGCAATGCAAAAAAAAGACATGAAATCATCTGTTTAAGACACCCATAAAATAGTGACTCTTTGTGAGTTAATCATACAAACAATAACAAAACCCAGTGACATCTTTCCTATCACATTCAAAGAAACTGAGTTCAGCACCTGAGGTGAGACTGTGCCCCAAGCAAATCACACAGCTGACTGGAAAATGTGTCCCTGCTCTGACACTCCTCAACTCCAGGTCAGATCCAGCACTTTCCTTATCCACAGAAGGGGAGGATGGGCAGGCTTCGTGCAGATCACAGCCTGCATCAGTCAGATGGAGAATTCTTCTCCAATGGGGCTGGAAAGGACCAAAAGCTATAGCTAGGTGGGGACCTATAAAAGCTAAGGGAGCAGGCCCAGATATTCCACACACATTATTATGGCTTCCACGGAAGTCCTGTCTTTCAATGGAGAGAGACTTTTTCTTTCTCCTTCAGCCCTTTTAGAGGGTTTGCCTACAAGACTCTAATCCAGGACAGACACACAACACTTCTGTCGATTACTCTGTACAAGGTTTACAAAAAGCTTCCTTTTCCCTATGTCTTTAGCTATATACATCACAGCAATAGCCAAAAAAATATATATGAATCTGGTGGCTGGCTTCACTCCTCCATGGTTAAATCCCATCCCTGTGCATCCTCTCAGGAAAAACGAACCGAATGAGACACATCTGCTACAAATGAAACATTCCCTCCTCAAAGGAACTAAACATAATCAGGAAAAACAGGCCTTTTTTTAGTAAATACAAGACTCTTGTACACAGTACATCACAATGCCCACAGACAGCTCCCGTGTGATCCTTTGGCACTAACACAGAGGTTCATGTGGGTGATGAACCCTAAGGTTCATCATGAACAAACCCCAGGCTTGCTCAACTACAACTAAAGACACACTATTTCTGACACACATGCATAAAAAAATGTCAGCAAATTATAAGCATCAATACGTAAAGTGCTTCTGATTTCCTGCTTACTAAGGGCAGCATCCAATTATAATTCATGAGGGATTACTTATTTAATTCTTACTTACCTGGACATGTCTTCTGGTTGAGCATCTGTGCTCTGCTGCCAGCTATCTTTGTGTGGGGTCCTGCTTCAGTCCAGCCCACAAGCAGGTGAATAATGAAAGAGCATCAGCCCTCCAAGAGGCGGATGGGCTTCTCTTTATTAACTCTGCAATGCATTATCTGCATATGGTACTTCTCAGACAAAACACTGCTTACCTCAGCACCCAGGAGTGCAAAGATTTTCCTGGGATAGGTGCTGTATTCATGAACTTGCCAAAGCCTTTTCCATTAGTTTTGAAGTGAGTTCTCAGAGATTCCTAAATCAGTGAGTATTCAGATAATTCGTATCAGGCTGACTTCTTCATCCCCGGTGTTGTTTATAAGGAAATATTTAACAACATAGAATTTGCCTCTATTTTTTCCTGTAAAGGCCATGCTTTCCCATTGCTGATAATTCCTACTAGAGAGAGTAGGACAATTATTCTACACGGGAGCTAAAGGAATTGAAGAAACTGAATACTTTAGTAAAGTATTTCCAGGAGAGATCAACGGGTACTCCTTGCCTAAAGCACTTTAGGGGCATTTTTTAGAAGTTGGAACACCATCTGCTCCTAAGTAGAGCTCTCCATCAGTCCTTCCCATTTACTGATGTAACTGATAGAAGAAGTCTGCAGATGGAGCCTCCCAGCCCAGATGGAAAGGGAATTTGGCTGGATATATACACTAATTTTTTTCTTTCTGAGAAGAGGCCTTGGTATAAGCAGAAGGATGTGATCTGGGCATCTAATGGGGATGAAAAGGTTGGGATCGTGTCTGTTGTGTCAGTTCAGAAAGAAAAAACAAGTTTTTTATTTTATTCAGTTAATTATCCATGAATTAGCCAGTCGAAAAGATCTTTTTTATGAAAATTTCTGCTCCTATTTAAAACTTAAATTTTTTTGAAAAAAAAAGTCAGAAGGTAATGCAACATAAAACATAAAGTATATTAAAATTTAAATATTTATTAGAACCAAGCCTATAGCAAGCCAAACAATAAATGACTTTTTTCTTTTCTCCAGAAAGTGTATTAAACCCCCCTAAATTATAAAAGACACTTTTGGTGACTACTTAGCTGACTGATGACAAAAAAAAGGCCAAACTATTTTTGAATATTCCTCTATTAGCAGCCATGTGAAAATGCATCTTGAAAACCTCAGGTAAACTCCCTGCTTGTTTTATACACATGAGTAGTTGATTAAAACAGGACTGCTTGAATGAATAAGCAATTAGGATCTGATTACATTCAGGTAAACTGTAGTAGGTTTTATCTTAAAGAATTAATAAATGATTCTCAGCTGATGTTTTAACTGCTCTCAGAATGTGAATCATCAAGGTCCTTTATACACATCCAGGTACTGACATTCTTTCTTCATTACCACAGCTGATTTTTAAAAGATTTTGACCAAGTAATTTCTTTGTAGAATCATCTTTAAGACAGTGGTCACAGTTCCTCACTCATATAATAAAAATCACGTAAATATTCATTTAGTTTATGCTAAAGACAGGTTCATTTAAATAAGGGAATTGATGTTCGTTTTCTCTAATATGAATGAAGCCTGCTGCAATGTTTCTAAAGTGGATCGGCTCTTAGTGCAAATCCAGGCAGAGAGCAACACTTTTCCTTTGCTCTGTGACAACTGTACTCTAATGGTGTTCTCAATTTTGTGTACATTTAGCTGTTCTCAGATCTGTATTTTTGCTAGCTAACCTTTGTGATATTGTTTCATGCAGCACGCAAGAACTCTTCAAGGAGCATCAGTATGAAGCACATATTTTGCAACAGTTTTCTGGTGAATTGGCTAGTATTAATGATCTTAAAAACTTTCTCAGGCTTAAAAACCTCCTTGCATGTGAACACAACTCAGGCAGAACCCTTATGCTGTGCTCACTGGGGAGAAACACTCTGCTTCATGGGGACACTTCCATCTAAGTCTGTCCAGCCCCAACACACTTCCAAGTGCAGCATTTTCATAGCAGTTTTCTATTAACCCAGAATCCTTCTAAATATAAGTTCAGTTTGACCAAAGTTCTTCTTTTCCCTCAAGGAAACTACAGAACTTCTCAGGCTGCCCTGTACAATATGTGTGGAACATTCTCCCTACTTTTGCATGTCTTGCATTCTTTATTACAGTTTTTTTATTAGCTTTCCATATATCCAGCCAACCATCTGAACTGAAAAGATGCATATGGTGGTAAATCTGGTTTTGCTACTACAGCTCTTCATCCATCCATGACCCTTTCCCCTCTTTTGATTTCATCCCAGCCTACAACTGATTTTAAACTCCAGGGACAAGAAGCAGCTACTTGAAGTTACACRTATATCACAGCATTGCCTGTAGTTTTCAGACACTTTGGGCAGCACTTCTTCAAAGCATTAGACAAATAAGTTGAAAATGCGGATATTCATGTCAATAGCTTTCAAGAAAGTCAGTGGAGAAAGGGAGTAGGAAAATACTATTGTTTGCCTTTTCCAAACAGGAAGGTGAGACATCGAGTCGTGTAAGAAGTCTGGGACAAGGAATCTGTATTTGAATAAAGATGTTTATCCTTATCCATGATCATAAGCATAGCCCCAGCCTTTGTCTGACAACCAGAATGAATACTTAAGAGTATTAAAGTAAGCAGGGAAAGCGGAGCTATATCAAAAAATAAAATCAGAGACCTGCATTTACAGTAGAAAATAGAAGGGGCAACAGAGAAGATACCCTGGAATCACCTACCAACAGGAACAAGAAAGCAATGATTGGGAGGAGGAATACTGGTGAAGAGATTTCCTCCCCATCCTAAGAGTTGGAGCTGTTGATGAGAGAATATATATGTAATGAACATATAAAATATAGATTTATATATACAAATATACAATAGGAAATAGTCAGTATACAAATACTTACATGTAAAAATAGCTTTTTACTTTCCCCTTTTCATGATTTACAAAAGCATACAAAGTTTCCTGTTGGTTAATGTTTAAGTAGTGTGAGTAAACCCTGTGTGACATGTTCCACACGTAATTCCTTCAAGTGTTCACAGTATTGGCTATTACAGTGTTGAATCTGACATTCCAGATGTTAAAATATTCATAGGACACATTCTAAACTTAAAGCATTAGTTTAAATACAGTTTAAATAAAACTCACATATGTAGTTGAATTATGGTCATATTACAAATGAGTCTGCTGCAGTTGAAAACTTTCCATGACAGTAAATTTAAATACATATTTAAACTAGAGATGAGTATATTTTAAAATTCTTGAACTGCCTCTTGATGTGCAGATAACACTGTGAGATGGGGAGTTCTTTCAACTTCATCTGAAGCAATGCAAGCTGAGAGAGCTCAGTATTACAAATTATCCTCAGTAGGAAAGCGGATGCATGGAACAATTTGCCATCAGATCTAGACACACTGTCACTTTCTTCAAATACCCAACAGACAAGAATAAATGACAGGTACCATTGTTTTTATGTTAAGAATAAATGATCTGTAGCATTCTTCATCAGGAAAGTGCTTTAACTTAAATTAAATTAGTCCTCACAACTCCCTTGTGAGGCAGATAGACACTATCCTTGTTTTTAAATATTGAGAAACTGGAGATCTAAAATCAATTATGATGGCTGCATGGGAAACACTCAAAATACTGTTATTTGGATGTTGGAGCAAGTCAAAGTGCAACTGGAGTAAATGGAGATATTCACGAGACAACTTCACACTCACCAGCCTGGGTACTGACAGCAGGCTTGGTACAACAGCCAAAGGTTCATCATGGGCTGCAAAACACAGTCTTTGCTAAATGCCATTCTGCTGGAGCGAAACTGTGGGACAACTGCTTCAAAAAGTACAAACTACATCATCCCAGATGGTGCAGTCTGATCAGGGTGGAAGGAAGCTGCATTTCAGAAGTTATGAATTAATCAGGGGTCTTGAGTAGGTAATATCTTCTCATGCAAGAGATGGGTACAGTTCAAGAACCACGTTTAGCTCATCTCTAATTTTACCATATATGCAAGTGCTCACACGTATCAATATATTCAGATGTTTTTAAAATTTACTCACTCACGGACCTTAGAGGTCTATATTTTTCCTCATATTTCTCTTGTTGAAAATTTCTACTGATGCCACAAATGGAACTAGTGCTTCAGTAGAGAAAATGAGCTACAAATACTAACTTTAAATATCTGAGATGATGGACAATTTTCAAAGGACCACCATGTTCTCTGTGTGCACCTGTATATACAGGAAATCTCATCTGTCTTTAACTGCTCCTGCCTTGAAGTAAAATCCAGTCGAAGTATAAAGTGCATAGTGTGGAGTAAAACCCTAAGAAATAACAAACAATGTGTCTGCCTTCCACAGATGATTAATTTTGCGTAATAGCTGAACCATCACCCTCTTTGTCTTCTGGTTTTTAGTTTAGTGTTACCTAGGCTGGGAAAGGCCAGCCAGATGTAAGCAAAACTATTGTAAACTGAGACATTTTTGTAACATGCTGCTAAGAGAGAGTTAAGAAAACCAGTATCAAGACACTGTCCAGTTGGGATGTGTAAATATTATTGTGTGCTTCTTGGCCCATTTAGCAAATACTTTCTTTTCCGTGATAAACCTATGGCCTCCATATGGAGCGTTTTCATGGAGAAAGTATTCCTCACACTCATCTCTTCCTGGTTCGTAATAGTGGTAGGGAACTTTACGAAAGCCTTCTGACCTAGGGAAAAAAAATATATACTTTAGTACTATTTTCAAGAAAAATATAAATATATACTGCACTTGAATACAGTGCAGTATATACTATATACTGAACTTGAATCACAATTCTATGTTCTGTTCTAAGGAAATACAAGCACCCTGGCCTGGATCAGCAATAGTGTGGCCTGCAGGACCAGGGCAGTGATCAGCCCCCTGTACTCGGCACTGGTGAGGCCACACCTCAAATCCTGTGTCCAGTTTTGGGTCCCTCACTACAAGACAGACATTGAGGTGCTGGAGCGTGTCCAGAGAAGGGCGACGGAGCTGGGGAAGGGTCTGGAGCACAAGTCCCATGAGGAATGGCTGACGGAACTGGGGTTTTTTAGCCTGGAGAAAAGGAGGCTCAGGAGGGACCTTTATTACTCTCTACAACTGCCTGAAAGGAGGCTGTAGCCAGGTGGGGGTCAGTCTCCTCTCTCAAGTAACAAGCGACAGGACAAGAGGAAATGGCCTCAAGCTGTACCACAGGAGGTTTAGACTAGATATTTGGAAAAATTTCTACACCAAAAGGATTGTCAAGCACTGGAACGGGTTGCCCAGGGAAGTAGTTGCCTCACCATCCCCGGATGTATTTAAAATATGTGTAAATGTGGCACTTGAGACACAGTTTAGGGGGGACTCAGCAGTGCTGGGTTAACAATTGGACTCCATGATCTTAAAAGTATTTTCCGATCTAAACAGTTATATGAATTATCTGAAATCCTTTCCATGTGTCAGCACTTGATCTCCTTTGCTAAACTGTATAAGGGCTTTCATTACATTATGATTTCTATAAATTTTCCTATGGAAAATGAAGCTCAGTGTATCTCTCAGCATACTGATCTTATCAGTCAGTAAGAAGCTGATGGGCTGGCTCTTAGGGGCACTGCACATTTTGTTTAACCTGGACGAACTCAGCCCACAAGGCTCCCTCCTTAAGCAAAGTCTTCTTATTGGATAGTCCCAACTGTTGAAACTGGTTCTTGAACTGGTTGAATTAGGCAGTTATGAGAGTAATATTCATTATAAGTAATAATCCAGTCGGAATTACAGCTTTAAGGAAACCCATCCTTCTCTGCTGCCAACAGACTTAAGTGCTATCATGCTGTTGACTGGTTTTACATCACGGCTATGCAATGCCAGCTTGGCTGAGCTCTCTGAGGACAACCTTAGTCCTGTCACCCCTCATCTCGGGGCACCTACTGTGTGTTTTCATAAACAAAGAACAACATATGTTCATTCTGTTCATTCCATCTGGATGACTCAATCAGTGAGATCTGCAAGTTCTAAAAAGTCAGCCTGTAATGTTAAGATATCCTAATTAAACAGCTGTGTCTCAAATTCTGTTGTTTGTTTGTTGAGTTTTTTTAGATTCTGCCAGGAATGAGTCCCCCACTGGAGTGACACAGAATGTGGAGTGAGGAATTGCACAAAGACTTGACTTTAGGAGCTGACAACCCACTGGACTGGTTACATGCAAGACTTGAACCAGCTTAGGTACTGAAGAATAAATGTGCATGTAGTAGTATGTCATTGTTCGTGACATTTCCTGCTTTCCTGAATGAATGAGGAATAGTTTCATTTTATACTTTTCTACCACACACTATAGATATTAAAGATAAAAATATTTAACTTGGACTTTTAAAAATTGTGTTTAAACTTCTGACAACAGGATTAATCCATTGTCACCATAAGGTCACCAACAGTAGTTGGTTGGAATTTATGTCAGTTTATGGTGATAAAGCTCACAGGACTTGTTTTATTATCTAATTAGAAACCTCTACTACTCAAAACAAGCCATATATAACCTAGAAAGTTCAAGTAGGTTGCTCAACGGTGGTGAAATGTAATTTCAGGTAACTATCCTGGGTTAATCAGTTTATTTCACTTCCAGGTGTATTTGGTATTCAGAAAATAATATATTAGTTTTTTCCTGTATAGATTTGTTTTAGCCGTGGAAGCAAGTACATTTTATCAAAAGAGTATGAGCATACTTTGTTTCCAACTAATTCAGAAACTGCAAAAGATCTTTGATTAAAAATAGTTCCTTATGACATCTGACATTAGATTTTGTAAACGTTTTTATTTTATCAACAGCAAATGCCATGTCAGGAGTGAGTATGCTGACAATAATGTCACATCAATGCAAAACACTGGGAAATGACTGCCTGATCCATTTTTTGGATTTATGTTATTAAAATCAATTGTGAAATTTTGACAAGACATCAGAATTGTAGATGCATGAAAATAATTTTCTATGATCTTACTTGCAGTAGGTGTCATTTATCATCCCATAGACGTGAATTCCATAGCAGGCATCCATAGCCAAAATTAAGGTAAACCAACCCGTACTGAGATATGAACCTGACTGGACTCTGTAAAAATACAACACACACACAACAAATGGCAATGAGAAATTATCAACACTTTATCAAAGAAATATAATCTATTGCCTGGGACAAAAGCCATTAAGCAACTTGACAATATGTCAAAACCACGCAATTACTTCGAATTATTTATAGATGTGCTCTCATTCTTCCCAGTTTGGGGCCTCCAGCTATTGTCCACATAAAAAAATACCATGTTAAATATCTGAAGTCAAACAATGTATCTCCCAAAAGACAGAAAATAATTTATTTTCACATCTGAAAGACAGCAATTAGTAGAGTTTGTAAAATGAGATAAAGTTTACCAAAATACAAAGTATTGTCAGAATTTGTAGTTTGTGCATGTGAGTAGGCACCATCCTCTTCTGCAAGCAAAATCTTAATCTGCAGTGGGCTATCCTCAAGTTGAAAATTCACACAGTAATAAAACTTTCATGGATATCTTGATAGAAAACCATCTAATATAAGGGTTTGAAAACCAAAATTCTGCACATATCCCTTTACATAATTTTGTTATCATTCTTTGAGATAACGTAGCAGAGAGAAAACCACAAAAGGATAGTTCCCAGATTGACAGTCTTTGCTCAAATAACCAGATATGTTAAATCAGTCCAGAATTAGTACCTCCACACTTGAGAAAAATTACATGTGTAAGCATTTGGCTCACAGATTGACTATTTGAGCAAACACATGCGTTGTTAACCACAAACCATATCCTGTTCACTCTACTTACACCCATCTTACCAGTGGGGGACTGTGAGTCAATGGAGTTACCCAGAAAACCTGGGCATGCCAGACTCACTGATTTAAAACCTCATGAGTAATGAGAACACACTCAGCCCTTGCTGCTTGCAAACTGGTTCAAGCCCAGCTTTGTGCATGTATTGCTTTCACTTTGACTGAAATCAATGAAAATAATTATCTTAAAATTATTAAAAAATTGCCCAGTCTCCAAAGAAAGATATCACAAAAGTCATAAAACCATCTTAACAGAGCACCTTAATAGAGCTGGGTGTGAGTGAGAGGAGGGGATATACGAGCTTTCTGCCACACCTGTGAGCTCTTAGCCTTTGGATGTGGCAGGGAGCAGTCTGTTCTCCATCCTAAATTAAAGCAGTCTTAGGTACGCACACAAGGTTTGCTGCAAAAGAACTCCCAAGTAGGCCTATGTGCAAATCAGTTATTCTCACTAACAAAATCTTCTGAAAACATTTTCATCCTGGGATAGGAATAAAACTTTCATGTGGAAAAAAAATCCTATAGCAACTTATTCAGCCTATAAACCCCAACTTTCCTGTGAGACAGAAGAATCAACCTCAGGTGTTTTTTCCCGGTTCAGAGCAAGAATGTACTGTGGTTTCCTGACTCCCTCCTCCTGCATAAATATGCCAATCAGTGGCTTTTGGCACAGATTCTGTGTTACTTCCTTGCTCAAGTTGAACTAAATACTATTTAAGACAGTGGGTGAAAAAGTAGTTGTACAACCTTTATAATGACAATTACCTGGCACATACATGTCTAAGATTCAAATTCCTTCTCTAATTAATACCATTTATTATGATTATGAATAGTAGAAAAGCTTCAAGAGCTTTACATTCCTAAAGAAATTCCAATACACTCCGGTTTAAATAAACCTTTGGGTTTTTTAGTGAAAACCAATTACCTCAACTCCCAGAGCTAAGTCCAAGAACACTGAAAGTAGTTAAGTATTCTCTTCCTTGCCCATGTCTGTCATCCTTCATGGGTGAACTTCTATCCCTATCTTTTTCTGAAATGTCCTTTTCCTTGAGGAAACACCTAAGTGTCTGTTCAGCTGCTTTTGTAAAGGACCATATTGGAAACAAGAAATACAGGGTTAACCTACACTGGAGAATGACCAGAGGGAACCAAAGGCAGGATGTCAAACACCGATGTTTCATTAGGTGGATACCAACTGTAACTGGGCTTCTTCACTTGGCACCTTTATAGCCACAAAAGTGTACATCTGTTTGTCTGCCCCATTAGGATCTTAATCTCTTCAACCAGAATGTTCTGCTACCACCTAGCAGAGAGAATTCCCAATCCAATTCATTTCAGAATAACATTCTGCCATGATAAAAGACTGCATTGCTKCTAACTTGCTTTCTGCTCTTGCACCAGGAAAACACTAGCCTTGAGCTTTTAAAGCCTTTTAGAATCATAATAACCATTTATAAGAACACGATGAAGATCAGGACCCTTCCGATAATGGAGGTTTATTGGAGAGCACTGTATTGACAGTAGCATCTGAAATTTGCTATACTCAGGAGGAAAAAGGAATTCTAAAAAAGAATTAATCAATATTTCATGTCTTGTTTTAACACCATTGGACCTTAGTCCTCTCATCTATATACTGCACTGGCAGGATAAATAAAAACAGCAGAGTGAGTTCCCAGGTACCTTCCCTGGGAGATGAAGTACATGACAGAATACAGATTATATACTTTAAACCAAAGCACTTACACTCATCCCATTTTTTCCTCTGAAGATACACAGGGATACAAGGGAATATACTTAAGCAGTGGGGATTCTGGATGATTTGGTAACACCTTAGAATTCAATCTGATACCATAAACATACTTTCAAAATTCTAATCAAAGCAATATTAGAAATGTGAAAACAATTTTAGCTGTCCCTAAAAAGCCATAAATCTCTGAATACCTTTTAAAATATCATCCCATAAAGCTGTAGTGCAAAGCAATGTCTCAGCCCTTGCTATTATGCTAACACTGTGCACTCAATTTCCCTCTCTACAGGAGAGTTTTACATGTTTCTTGGTCAGGGGTTTTTGAGACTCATTAGAAAAAGAGTTCCTCTTGTTACTGTAATTGCACTCAAATTTCAAATTTTACACATTGAAAATAAAAAAATCCTCCATTTATGAGTAGCATAAGGCTATGTTACTGCATCAATCTGAGGGAAGGGGATATTAATCCCAAAATAGGGTAAGCAGGAGTTTGTTAAACATCATCTGTGGAACTACAGTAGGCAGATCTATTGCGACATATGTGTGTGCAACAATCCCAAAATTGTTTCCCATGGCTCACAATGACCTTTTTTTTAATAGTCTAAAATTAATGGGGTACCAGATCTAGGCAGGAAATTGTCTCAACAGCTCAGGAGAAAATCATGCACTATTTTTCAAAAAACGCATTTTAAAAGATGGCTTTGCTTTCAAGACATGATTTACAGCTGAATGCAGCAATAAAAAGGCAATGCTCACAAAAATTTACTTTGTTTATCTTAAAAATGAAAGCTTATTTTGCATACTTCCTACTTTATTAGGATTCTTAAAAAAATTTTAGTTATTGGTTGTAATTCACTCTGTTAAATACCATCCAGCATTTCAGAAAAGTACATAGGCATATGCTTAACATTAAACACATGAAAAGACCAGTGGAATCAACTTAGTTAAAATGCTTGAAACGAAGTATATGCTTGCTTATCTTCCTCTTAGCGAAGGTTTAAGTGCTTAAAATGTCACTATTTAATCTCAGAATATAAAAGTAAGCTCCAAGATTAATAGTTACTTGAAAGTTTCAAGTCTCAAAACATAGAATTTGCATTTTTAGTAATGCCTTCCATAAACTCCAGCAGAAAGAACCGACTACAGTTTCTCACAACATGTTACAAAAGAGACTTGCCTTCTATATCTTAGAAGAAAATGGTAAAAGGTACTTTTAGGATTGCTAGAATTTTAATATGTGATACATAAAGCTTTAATTAAAAATTAATTTAAAATAAAAGCAATCAGACAGGGTTCTAGTTTAAGAAAGCTTAAACTTTCCGCTATTCCACAAAAAGAATAAGAAATTGATATAAAGAAGAAGGAATAGAGAATGCGCCATAAAAATGCTGGCAACTGAAATTCATCTTCTCTGACATCTATAACCATGCTTTGATTTGGCTAAATGAAGGAAAAAGTAGTTCCTTCTGTCATCGGCTGCAAATGGAGGAACATAAAATATTTTCTTAGTGATCAAGGGCAGGTGAGTTCAAATCGGGTAAAAGTTTTGTTGTCACTCAAGTTCTGATTTTACCATAGAATTCCAGGAAGTTCTTCTCTTTGTTCAATTGTCCCAGGATTTTTTATGTGCACAATCAATTTTAGCGCTATGGTTCAATGGACTGTAATTTCCAGTGGGGACTTCAGTGGTAAAAAATAAAAACGAAAAAAACGTTTGTGAAGGCAGAGAAGATCTGTAGACAAGCAATTGCATGCCGATCTGATGGCAGAAAAGAATTTAGAAGTCTATTTTTTAATTCTTTTGGGAGAAACTAGAGATCACAGAAGGTCAATTAAGAGTGTTAATTAAGATAAAAACCAAGGAAATTTAGCACTTCAAAAAGCTATTAATTAACAGAGAGCTTGCCAAAAGCATTAGATAGACACTTTTCCTTTTTGACTTAATTTCAAAATATTGCGGTAAAGTGAAATTCAACAATGACAGATTGAAATGACAAAATTCTCCAGGCCAATTAATTGACAAAAAATATATCTTTTCATAAAGGCTGTTTATAGAACCTAATCCTCAGATGAGTCTCCTACCAAACTACTGAATCAGCAGCAGCTTTATTTGCAGCAGCTTGTCAGGCCTCTTGATTAATAAATAAGTATAAATAAGAGTATTGGTCTAAACAAACTAAGAGACCTATAATCCACAGAGTAGAGGCTTTATAACGTGAGATGCCCTTCCAACAGGCTGAAAGGTTTGTTAAAATGATTCAAACTAAATAAAAGTATTTTCAAAAACTATGTCAAGATTAACTTAGACTGTGTTCAGGTACACATGTTTCTGGTACTTATTTGTATCTGTGGTGCATCAAGGGACCATTAATCTTCTGGGAGGGGGTCAGTGTGCTCTGGTTTCACCTGGCACTCTGTCGCTTGCCCTGCGTCAGCCTCGTCTGTCGCTGGCCCTCGGGAATGAGGGTAGAAGGTTCAGCTCCCTCTGCACTCCCTTGTCAAAGACAACCAGCTCTTTTTCTCCCTGGGTTTCTTTGGGGTTTCACATTGCTGAATAATGGAATATTTCCTTACAACTAAAAATATGGAAAATTTATCTACCAGAGCATACTGGTGATCCATTACTTAATTCTATACTAACCAAATTAATGCTACCATTGTACTTATGTTGACTGAGACTTCTCTTTTATTTTCCTCAGGAAGCATCTCTGAGTACAGCTGCTGAACAACTCTTCTGCTTTGCCAAATTAAACACCCACATTCCCTGAGTCACGGTTTTGTTCTATGCCTTCCTCTTCACGTCAGAAGTAGATTTGTAAATGACAGATTAGAATGATCTGGCAGAAAAATGCACCCATCACTGAGAGAACAGCAAGACTCACCTCTCCTTTGCGGAGCACAGAGACTTCTCTCACCAGAGAGCTAGTTTTTTGAGAGGAGAAAAAGAAGTACATTTGGTACAGGAGAAGGGCAAGACTCTAAATCCTGTAGAATATCACCCCTAGCCTGGATTTATTTCTATTTTCTCTAAGACTCGGTGCTTTGTTGCTAATTATTTCATTACATACTTTCTGCAGAAAAAATAGCTGAAGAAGAGCAATGAAGATGCAAGCACAGAGAATTGATTTCACCTGGTAGAAATGGTTACTATTTCTGCACTATAAAGATGCCTGTTACACAGCTGTTTGTTATAATTATTAATTCTTTTGTGTGTGTGTGTGTTTGTGTGTGTACACACATGTGCTTGCTTTGCATTCCATAATGATGCAGGACATCTAATAATAAACAGCCATGCCCCTCTAGCAGGGAGCAGGCTGACTCACACATCGTGCTTCAGGTCATTCTGAGAAGTGAAACATTTATATATGGACAGATGTTTTATTATCCATCATATATAGTTTTATGCAAAGCTTAAACAAGTGGAATGCGTTATGAACAGCACAGACCACATTCCAGATTCAGACAGTGACTGTGCCCAGCAAGATGTACCTGGGTATGGAGAAATGATGCACTTATGCCAGCCCAGCCACTTGGTAGATCATCCTTACTGTGAATCCTGAAAATAAACTGCAGTTGGGTGGCACATTGTTCAATTAATCTCCAGAAATGTTGGCTGTTTATATTAATACTGCACCAAAGGAACACAGGGACAGGAGCCCATTTCAGTTGAGTCTGCTATAAACCCACAGTAAAGGCTATTCCTAGATCACAAACTAGCCATGAGAATCTTCCCCCACAATCTGATTTAAAAAGAGATGGAACAACGAATAAATCCCATGTTAAAATGGCATTGAAAAGAAGACAGCAAGGACACTTCTGAATGATCACAAAAGGGAGCAGAGAAAGGATGGCTTTGTATTCAACTGCATCTAACTAAAAACCTACAAAAACTATTTGACTTACTATTTAAAATTTTTTGCAAGACAAGCGAAAACAACATTAGAAATAAGGAATAATCTGTTACTACAAGTACTGAAATACCTGGGGTATCTGCTTGGGTATTTAATTTATGCATATATTTCCAATCTTTGTGTTGTGTACGTTTTTAAAATTTATTTCCTCTCTTTCTTTGGTCTATTCAATACAGTCATGGAAATCTGAAACAAAGGCGGGGAAAAAGGCAGCAGCTTAGAAAATTGACTTCCACAGTCCAGGCTTCTGTAGTTTCGTTATTTCTGATTCCTCAACCTGACTTTGATGCATCTCAGCTCAGTTGTGAACTCAGGCAACAAGAGAAGGAAGTTATTTCATCCAGGAAGAGAGGGCTCCTTCAGGTGCCTGTGCTGCTGAGCTCAGAGAAGAAAAGGAGAATTCCTGTTTATCAAGGGTGATCATAGATGTCCAGCTTGCTGCAAAGCACATAGAAGAAACAAGACTCAAGAATTATAATTTTAAGGTCTGCCCTCCAGCCTATATATTGCACATATATGTAGATATCATTTTGAGGTGATTCTCATGCATTCTCAGACCTGCACTAATCTTTTTGAGATGAATAGCATCCCCTGGAGAGAACACGAATTGGCAGCTAAATTTCTTACAGCTACTGGGCTTCTATAGGTTGCATGGACTCTTCAGGTATGAATTGTGACCTTGGTGCAAACTGTTTACAGAACAGTAAATCTGAATTCCAATCTTTTTTTCTTCCCCACTCTCTTCCCTAATCCTTCTGTTTCCAGAAATACATATTCACTTAATTTCTGGAGTCAAGATTCTTTATTTCACTTTCTTAAGTACAAACTGTGGTCTAAGGCATAGCCCATGCTATTGCATGCACTCAAGTTATTATAGAATATGCCTTTTTTAAGTGTCTGGGTTGCTCTTGTCCCTGGGGTCTGAAGTCAAGCAGTTTATGCACGATCACAAACAACCTCGACCCGCTGGAGGTGCACTGAGCAGAGACAAGTGTTTGGCTCCACACATCCCCATTTGCACGTGGATTTTGTTGATCAGCAAACGTTTCAATCACAACAGGATGCACAGAAATGTCAACCACGCAATTATGTTTGGAATGAATAAATTCACATAAGCGGGTTTGAGGGCTAAGCTGTTGGCATCTTTACACAACCATTTTTCTCCTCAAAAATCACCCGAGTAAAATTCACTCCATGCTTAGGAAGACCGAGTTTATCAGGAAATGCAACTCTTCTGGTCTATGCCAGCAGAGCACTTGCTCCACAGCACAATTACTTTTGCTTGCAGTAGTTGAAGCAAATGGGAGGCAATGCCAAAATTTCCCTGGTTGTGGCACCATGGTGTACCCCAATCCCACTGTTTCCCGCTTTCTACTGGACTATGCTACGCCACAGAGTTACTGCAATCCCTGCTGGCCGTGACAAAGGGCTTGACAGCTGAAACCCTGACACAGCTTTCAGGGCTGGTGCCACAGTCCTCTCTAGGGCAGCTTTATGTGCTCTTCTGTTCAGCAGTGGCTGCGTCTGGTTTGCTGAGTCCTGGTTCAATATTTTCACACAGCGTGAAAGGGAGTAGAGAAGGATTTAGATTTTCATCCTTTGTAACCAAAAATGAATCAAAACTAAAAACTGTGCCAAGTGGAAGGAAAAAAGACAACAGGGCCTTTTTCCTGCATCTACATTTAAATCAATATTTGCTGTCTTGGGTCTGCACATTTTTCTACAGGGAGGATATAAACTAAACAGAGCTGCAGTTAATCCAGGATCCCTGAAGAGATTTAATTAAGGAGGCTTTCCCACCCTTTTCTTTTGGTATTAAAGGGCACTCACTACTCCTAGCTGCATATTTTAGTGAAAYGTATTGTAGGTGAATACAGAAGAAATTTCTTGATTAGCTCTTACCTTCTCTATACAAGATACTGAAGGGAGTTCATCTAACCTTGTCTGAAAGCAGCTAAAATTTTTCATAAAAACATTTTCTATTAGCTTGGATCTTTTTTATGTTTAAATCAAAAATACGATACAACTTTGTAAAGGTGCACATTGTATGTCTGTGACATCGGGATGTGAGCAGAGGCTTTTATAAAGATATTTTGTTTTATTGCTATGGTGAAAATGAAAGAATAGCTAGCATGAGATTGTATCCTAACTCTGTTCATTTAAGTGGAAAGAACACTGGACCAGGTACTCAGCTGACAGAACCCACACTGATGTGCATCAGCTGATACTCTTTTAAATTTTCCACAGTCTACAGTCATTGTGGTAGTTCAAGCACTACGTCTTTGATGTTAACATGGAAGGGAAGGCGATGTTACATTGTTCTCCCTACATTTCACATTAATCTGAAAACTTTGCTTTTCACCAGGATGGATGCCCATCCAAAAAAAAGCTTATGGAGGGCCAGAAACCTGTAAGTTTCACTTCTGAACAGACAATATTAACTGGAAAAGGCCTTTATTGACGTGTATTCCTCTATCAACCACTTGTCTCTCCCCAGCTGCGGTATTCATAAGAGTGTTTCCAGGTATTCTAAAATTAATTCCTAATTCGTTGCTAACTTACCAACTGATTATTTACATCACAGTAGCATTGCAAATCCTCACTGTGCAAGGCACTGGACACACAAGGCAGTCCTTGAACCAAAGAGCTTAATTGTCAAATACCCAAGAGAAACAGATTCTTTAGAGAACGTACATATCCTTAACCCTAACACTGCATCACGTCAAAGCCATGTTCTCTGGAATTGCATCCTCAGCCACAGTGCTCTTCTCTACATTGCCTATTTGCACTAACCAAAAGTTCATTTCAGATTATGGAACATCAATATTTTTAGCAAAAACGAAGTCTTAAATCCAGACAAATTATTCTGATATGGAAAAAGGAGGTAAAAATAGAACTTGCGTGGGTCTGAATTTTAATTCAATTGCAAGAGGCCATAATGTAGCCCATCAGTCAAGCTTTGAAGATGAACTGCTAATTAACACAGATGTTGCCTTCCCTTTTACTACTGTAACTTTCTCCAGATTAACTTTTCCTTAAAGTATAAAAGGAACAAAATATTTCTCTTTCCTTTTCTTATTTTTTCTCTGAAGTACTGAAACTGCCTCTAACCTCTCCACTTCTTGGCTTACATAGTAGCTTGCTTCTGATGGGCATCTCTCACTCATGTACATTGTGGACAGAAGAGGCTGAGGTCTAATTAAAGCCCCACTTAAAATATAGGGTCTCAAATCCTCAGGACACACAGGATTAGCTTTTGTCATCGCCCTTCAGCTGGCTCCCCAAGAGCCACTACTTTTATGCAGCAGGGTCTTCTGAAGGCCAGATGCCTGCAGCCACTGGCACAAATATTTACACTGGAGGCAGCACCTTGATTGCAGGCAGACATATTTGGCAGAACAAAGAATGGCACRAGTTTTCATTTCAGATGCCAGCCTTTAGAAAAAGCAAACAGTTTACAAAAGCAGGAGACTGCCATAGACAAGCTCATAGGAAGAGGAACTATGGGTCACAGTAGATTCTCTTCTATCTCACTGAACAGTTCCTTCAACACTGGACAATTTCAGAATATTTTCTCCAATATTCATTGAATAGTCTGCAGGAGGTTAATAATGCAAGTGGAAGCTTTGAGAAAAATCTCCATACTTATTAGAATAGCAGTGAAATGCTCTAAAAGAGAATTTTTATGGCTTCTCTGCTATCAACTGAAGTAGCAAATTAGTTAATTTTCCGAGTCTTTCACAATCCAGCTTTTTGAGAATAGTAAACACAAGAATCATCATATTAATCATCCAGCCAGTTCACTGTCAGTGTAAGCTAATGCCTAGGTATTCAGAGTGAGGACTTCAGTTAGTGTCAAGGATATGATCAGAGGTGGCTGCTGCTGCTCCCCTGGCACCAAAGTTCGGGATATCAAAATTAAAATCTTATCTACAAGATTTGCATAACAAACATTAAAACAAGCTAATTCACTACAACTGGAAACTACAACCCACTTGCTACAATGTAGATGACTCAAGACTAGGCTACATCCTCTTGGCACCAAACTTTAAAATTTAGAACTGACAAAAATCTGTTCTATAGTTATGTTACAGAGAACCTCAGGTGACACCAGGATCTACACTGCTGGAAGGAATACCAGATTAAAAATTAAGAGTTCAATCACACACAATAACAGAGATAGTGTCATAATTAGCTTTACAAAACAACATCATTCTTTATAAAGCTTTTTCTTTGCCTCTTCATGCTATGTGCCTGATAAGCCTCTGCCAACAAAGACATTATACTAATTACAATTAGTTATACAAAGTGTGGGACAACTTAAATGATTGATTGATTTTTTCCTCACAAAATAAATGTTATTTTGAATTCCAAATATGCAGTAAGAAAAATAAAGCAGAAGCCACAGATGGCATGTTTAGTCCAGACACGTATGAATGTGAATATACTTACAGGGGCACTCAGTCCATTTAAAACTTTAATCATGTCCCCCCCAAAATCAGTGCAGCATAGGTTTTATGCAATTAAATTCACTTTTCCCTCAGCAGAGACATTTAAGTTACAAAACCAAGAGCTGAGCTGTTTAAAAAAACCCCTTAGAATTAAGAGGATCTTCCAACAATTCTTTTTTTAAAGTGTCTTCAGGCCAACAAATACGAGTATGCACGTTCATCATGCAATATTAATGTGGTACTATRTTTGCATTGGATATAATCTATTATCTACATGCAATCCAAAGACATAAAAGAACCTGAAGTTGTGTTAAATATCTTTCTCTGTTAACTATTGAACTGTGGTAATGACCACTCCAAACCTAGGCATGGAAATAACAAAGGAATCTTTTTGCTTCAGTTCTTTGGGAACTCTTTCTAAGAATTACTACAAGACCCTCCTCTGTCCTCCATCCTGCAACATCATCAATGTCCTCTAATCACATTGAGAATTTGCTTCTCCTGTGACTATCCTCAGGGTTCAAGTGTATTTCCATGAATGATGTGCAGCACTGACAGTCTGAGCAGAACACAGCATTTGATCCTTCAGGGGGACCCTCTCATAAGTCTGTATTTGAATTCCTCCAAAGTTCCAAAAAAATACCTAGACTCACTGAAAAATGAAGAGTTGATCCAGTTTGATGTTCTTCCAGTCCTTTTTACATTCCCCACCTCCAGAGTGCCAATGTACTCAAGCACTTAGATGTAAACCTTCCATAATACAGACAATGAATGTACACAAGAAAAAAGGCTTAGATGCAACAGCCACYCCCAGGAACCAGCAGGTTTACTCCCTGCTCTCTGCAGTGCCTTTTGTTGTTACACCAACCATTTTGTCCTCAGCCTTGTCAAGTGAAGGCATAGCACTTAGGAAAACACATTTCTCTTTTTTTCTGGTCTGTGAGTCAGCATTATCTGATTAGGTCTACTTCCTACGGCTTGTTCAGTCTTGCTTATCAGACACACTGGAAAATATTTCCAATAATAAGCCAGCAGAAATCTGCCTTCATATCTGGTGTCAGGCTACATATAACAGAAATCTTTTCATTTTAGTTTTAAAGTATTGCTTCATTCAACAAGCCGACTGCTGGCTGACACACAATCTAACCTAAAGGCTATGGATCAGCAGGTAAATGCAGAAATTCTATTAGTTTTCAGACCTGAGGTTTACGCCTTTCATTTCAAATGAAATCAAAATCCTACACATGAATAGGTAAAGCACAGAGCAAAGATCCTTTCTTAAAACCATCTATTACATATTACATGAGTGCAAGGAAGAAAGCAGTTTCTGCATCTTGTAGATACTGTATTTCTTGTGCTCAATGACTCTGGCAAGGATGGTAAATAGCAGACATAAAAGAGATCCATTTTGAGGAAAAATTAAAACCATGACAGACATCATATTAGGCAATGTGAAATCCTGCAAAGGTACAAAGACAGGCATATTCAGATATGCTTGGTATTAACAAAACCTCTCCAAGCTTGTATAAATTGGACTTCCTTACCTAAATCTGATTTTAAAAGTCATAATCAAACTTGTCTATGCTTTAAAGGTTTTGGAAATGAGCATCCTCATTTAGGACCAGAAGAAGGAAATAGCGCAAAAGTGCATATTACAAAGTATCCAGAATATTTAGAAGAATATTTCTTTTTCGAAACTGAAAGAAAAACTACCAACAAAGAGAGATTTCACTTCTTTGTTCTTTCTAGAAGTGTACATACATTTGATATGTAATCAGGGTTCCTACCCAGCTTTATACATAAATACAAGAGATTTATGAATGATTGACACCCAACTCCATTTTACTGGTTGCTCTGAAGAGATATGTTCACTGGAAGTTCTCAGAGCACAGGCATCAGCATTTTGACACAGTATATGGACTGAATTCCTAAATTAATAGCAGTGAGTATAATTCACTTGTGGTGTGGTTTTCCTGTACAACGTTGAATGATGATTGTCTTAGAGCAAGAAAATCAATTGTGATTACATAGTCACAATTATGCTCACACTAATAGTGGCTTGGTTATTTTTGCTGTAGGTCTTGTTCTGTGCATTCAGTATAAAGAAATTGTTCCATGGCTTTGCTATTTATTGAGGAAAAAATACAGAATAAAAGCATGRCTTTTTGTTCCTTGAAAACTTAGCTGTAATATTTGTCTTTGGAGTATGGCATTACACAGTAAAGAAGCTTGCTGGGCTCCCTGTTTTTCATTATATAAGCCTACTCACATCTTTCATTTGTACTTTGTGTTTATTTGTATTTAATCTGCATTTTCTCCTGGCAATAGGTTTGATAGCCTCTTGTTTCATTTTGTGCTGATAGTATCTTACAGTTTGATGAGTACAAGTGAGTTGATATTCTTTATCATAGCTCTTAGCTTTTATAATATACAGTTCTCGTGCTCAGATATCCCATACATTTCCTCCAAGAGAGGTAGAACTGTAGGTGTTACACAAATATAAAGAAATGTTGTGTCAACTGGCTTAGAGTGAAAGCAAACAGAAACATCAAGATGCAATGTCCAGGTCCAGTTCTCAGTTAAGTCCAATAAGTCAATTAAATCACAGCTTATGAAGGAATAAAAAACCCCCAAACATGGTAATTCCATTTTATCTCCTAKATGATAACAGAAATCTGTGCTTTAACCTGTCCTTTTGACAGGTATATGCTAGCACTTCTGATTCTGCACAAGTATTTTTGACAAGGAAACAGTGCTCTCTACTCCTCAGTCAAAGGCTGACCTAAATGGTACTTCAAAATTAACATTATGTTGGGTTTTACTAAATCAGGGCTGCACAAGTCTAATATAAAATATAAAGCCTGAACTGACACCATTGCTTATTGTAGTACCTTTCAGCACAGAACGTTTTTGGTAGAATACACACACACTGACAAATGCAGCCACTTGTGCATGGCAATGATAAAGGACAATTCAGGATGACGATGAAGAGCCATGCACCAAGTGAACTCCCCAAAAATACAGGAGATGCTTGTTCGGTGCTGGCAAGAGAGGAATACTGATATGGAACAGTTTCCTAATGCATTCTTGAATTACCTYGGAAATTGCTCACCTAAGTATTGAACGGATCTGACTACATTTAACTTGTTTGATCTGATGAGATCAGGCTGTATGGCTGCAAGTTTGTGATAAGAAGCCAGTGTTAGAAAGAAACTGCAGATCCCAGAAAAGCAAAGCAAGAAAACCCACAACCCTAAACCATTCATATGGAAATTATTCAATATAAACAGGTAGTTTCTTCTTGAACTGCTCATATAATATTCTATATCCACGGATCATTATGAAAACCACGTGCATACACAGATTATTACCATATGAAACAATGAAGACATCTTACGTCCCCTCCTAGGTTTGCCAGCATTGCTCAGGGCTTTGTTGTTTGAGAGCAATGTCATTATCCTTTATCTTTATGCTGGGAGGATCGTTCTCCATTGTGCAGTATTCATTATTACACACTTTGTCATGCCCTGCCTCTGCAGATGTATGTAACACACAGATTACACCAACTGATTTGCAGATACCACAGACACACACTGCACTTACATCCATCAGAGTATTCCTCACGCTTACAAGGCAAAGAAGCACCTTTTATGCACTAGAGGATCATTCTTTGTAAATGTTGAATGATTTTAGTGGTGACATTATGACTTTGTTTTCCTTCAGTTTGTTCCTAAGAGGATGTAAGAAATAAAAATTTACTTGTGGGGGAAGGAATATAAATTAAACTATTTTAGGGATTTCAGCAACTGTTCAAAAGCTTGAGAACAACAATAGAGGCGGAAGAAGAGAGAACATCTTCAAGTGAGATCATTCAAGTTTGCCATTTACTTGTACAAGCATAACCAGAGAGCTGCTCTTCAAACTGGGAGCTGTCACTTCTCCTCTGGCCTTGAGTGAAGCTTTGTTCTTTTTACCTTTGTACTTTTATTTGGTTTCTCTGGGTGCAGGCAAAGGATTAGTTTGAAATCGTGTGGTTTTTTCCCCCACTGTGGAATGAGTTGCCCATCTCTAACTTGCAAAATACAATGTAGACTAGACAGAGTCCATAACATTTAAACAAAGTTTACAGAAGCAAGAAACAGAGAACAAGCAACTGGAGTGGAACTATTTTGTACAGAGCAGTGTTTGAAAAGATGGTAGATATTATCTCCCTCAGTCCTCAAATACCACTGTAAATGAGCACATAAGTCAAACCTCATTTCTCCCAGGAAAATTTTTTAAAACTGTCTTTCCCAGAGATTTCTGGAGTTTCCCCCTGAAGAAGAGAGTCTGGGATGAAGGCATTACAAATATAAGATTATCTCCTCTTGATAACTTCGCTAGTGCAAAAATCCTATGAAATGTGATTCTGTATTGCATGAATGCATGAAAATTAACCATGGGAAAACACACTGCAATCYGGAGGTGAAATCTACATTGGCAACATGTTCCTTTTTAAGCAATTTGGTGCTGCAAGTAAACAAGCCCTCACAGTTTTACGCAAGCTATGTAAGGACAAATATTATTAACAAGCAGAAAAGCTAAACCTGGGGTGGACAAAGCCAGGTCTGTGTAGCTCAGTTCAGTCTATGCTGAGCTCACAGACCATCCTCACTCATGCTCAGCAGCCTGTCAGACACTGCCTGAGTCGAGCTGTGTGGTACAGGATGTTACTGCTCCCACTGTTTGTCACCACCAAGCAACTGGAGGTGGCTGATCCCACAGTTCTGGAGCACATGGTGTGGGTCTCAAACCTGCTGCGAGCAAAACAACCACCGACCAGACTAGACCAGCTCGTGGACATTGGAAGCAGAACCACAGGCATGCACTGCAGTTAGGAAGTGGCTGTGTCTTAAAGCAGTGCAGCCAGGAATGTGTATCTTGGCCTTTCAGGAATGTGCATTCATGAGCCCTGGTAAAGCAGCTTCCTAGAATTTCTATTAATTGTGAAAAATAAATGCCCCAGAGGAGAGCAAAATATATGATCTTTTGATTATGGACAAGTAAATAGCTTCAAAATGGCCCTGTGCCTAYAAAGACTATTACTGGAACCACATATTTTTCAAGCCTGGATTGAAGCGGGCCTAATATTCGTGTACAAACATCACTGTTGTAATGGTAATTTCTTTGCCACTCCAGGAGCCTGAGTAGCAGACTCAGCTATGATTAAATAATTCAATTCACCTCTTTGTATCTTCTACCTGGCACCACATTGTTATTTACCTGAACAGTGGCTATAAACTTCTGCAACTCAAGTATTATACAATGCAACAGACTACTGCCAACCTGAGACAAGACCACTAGTAAAAGCGCTCCTCCCTAAGCAAATAACGCTGTGAGTTTTTCAGGACTTTGCCTTAGGTGCTTAATTTTGCTCAAAAAAAAATCATGAGGAGAGGCAGAAAAAATATTTCACAAAGTGGTTAAGTGGAGGCTTACATTAAGATGGATTTTCACTCAGTAGCAGCAGGTAGAAGAGGCACTTTCTAGAAAATCATATATTTTTTCTTTCCTCCTCTTTGTAAAAGAAAAAGRCGTTTCAATCCAAATTAATTTTTATCAAAATTCCATAAMAATGAAGTAAAATTATGTATGTTCTTTGTGATCTGTTTTGGTTTTTGGTCTGACATTACACTGTACTGTGCTTATATCAATATGACTTTGTGGATAGAGGGCTTCAACTGCCGAAGAAATAAGAATTAGAATTTGCACAGSGTTGTACTGATTTATTAGGTTCCTTTACATTTTGGAGTGCTCCAAAATAAACAACAGTCTTTTGGGCTTTGTTCCCAGTACTTTCTGCAAACAGAATCGTTAAACTATTCACACACCTGTGAATCCAGCAGACAGCAGTTGGGTAAAGCGTGGTGCTGGTAATGACAGGTTTGTGGGTTTGATCCCTGTATGGGACRCTCAGGTAAGACTTGGGGTTGATCATCCTTGTGGGTCCCTTCCAGTTCGGAATATCCTGTGACTCTGTGATTCTGACTTACTAACTGAAGCACATGGAAGCTGTGTGAGCTATCCAAACAGCTTACTCATGGATAACACAGCTGTACTCTCACTGTCTCCAGAATCATAAGATCAAGCCCAGAAAAGCTGCCAATCAACAACAAAAGATAAATCTAATTCTCAGACAATTGCACTGACAATGCACCGCAGGCCACAGGACAACAGGAAGACAATGAGCTTGGCAAACACAAGCTACACACACAAGTTGTGGGATATCCCACAAGGCATACACAGACACTGGCAACATGACTACCTGTGTGGAATTTGTCCTAGCAGTTCTTGAATTGCCTGCCTTACAGGCAGGCAATGTGCCAGTAGCATGCAACTGTGATGGCAAAGCAAATGGAGGTCCATCTGAAAAGTGAAAATCCCTGCCTGCTTCTGCCCCTGAATCTCATAACTAAGTGGGATGTATGCTTAGTTTTTGTATGCAAAGAAAAACCTTCATTCTAGCCTGAATGCATGGAGAACTTTTCAAAGTACAGAATTTCAAACAAGATTAAACCCCAGTAAATCCTCTTTTGCTGTGCAGACTGTCCTTTCACTGAACACAGGTTTGAAATATGGGGAAGCTGATTTCCCAGAGCACCATCCTTCATTGGCTCAAATTCTCACAGGTTTGTTTTCTCAGCCAACCCTGCATATTCCTCCCTCTAACGAGTGCAACTGTACTACAAAACAGACAACAAAATGACTGCTTTGTCACAGAATCCAGGCTCCTACAAACAGGAAACAGAAGAGAGACAGATATTGTTCAACCCCTTCTTCCAAAATAGTGCAAAATTCCAGTCAATAAATTGACCTGATGTTCCCGAGGGTTTTGCATTTCTTGTTCTCCATCTTTTACAAAATGTTCTTTTCAATGAAGTTTGAATAGATCTACAAAAATTTAAATGAACTGCTCTGGAAAGGGCAAGCAATCAACTTTGAAGGCAAAAGAAAATAACCAGTTTTCATTACAGAATTTATATATCATTTACGAACAATATCCTAATTTTAACCTACATGACACCCACAAATGAGCTTGAGCCTCATCTGAAGTAACAAAATCTTGCTGAAAGAAAAAAAAGTACTGATGGCCTTTTTCTAAATTCTAGCAAGACGCAGAAATTATTTAGAAGAAAAACAGTGCAAGTATTGTAAATATTGTGAATATTTCTTTGCTACGAAGGAGGAATTACTTTATAGCTTTCCTGTGAGCAACTCTGAAGCCGATTTTCTTTTCCTGCAAAGAGAAGCAAAAATATTCTGAAAGCATATAGCTATTATGCTCTAAAATATGTATTAGGTACAGAGATAAACTCTACTAAGAAAACAGTAAGAAAAAAATCTAGTCATGCAACTGTACATCGTTATCCTTCTGCTTTCTTCTGGAATAAAAATAAGTATTACAGCAATTAAAAGGATGAAACCGAGCAATTAATTTATTAATTTGTAAGAGCAGAGGAATAAAACCCTATATGTATTCCCAAGAGGTTTGCTGAGCCATTTTATACCTCCTGAGTCATCTGCCAAGAAAAGGTCACTTGCACTAATCCATGCTTACACCTTGGCATCTCCATTGCAACATGCCATCTCTCCAGTGTAGAGGTATTACTCGCTGTCTATGACACTAAGTCTCAGAAACAGGCTAGCCTTGATCTCAGTGGAGGTGTGACTGATGTGCATTTCACAAGCCAACGAAATCTATACACTGGGGGTCTCAGGAGACTAACAGTCCAACTTCCTTTGGACTATATTCCTCTTCTGTCTAGCTTTCAAAGCACTCCTCTTCCTGACACAGTAACTACAGAGTAGAAAAAGAATCATCAATAAAAACTCAACATCAAACAATTAGCTTTGTGGGACAAAACTCAAAGAAAAGCTAAATGTATTTGCTTATGTTCGTTTTCCTGAAAACCAGGGCTTAAACATGCACTACTAGTTGTGAATTCATCTTCTCTAACTGTGAAAGCACAGCTTCCCTGGTTGGTCTCCCAGGCTTTCCCCACACAAAGCCATCTCTTCATAAATTGGGAATCCTGAAATCTCACAGTGAATGCCTGGCAGCAAACAAACAAATGAAACAACACATCACAGAATAAAAGCAGCCATAAAAAAACCCTCATGTATAAAAATTAGTTGTCAGATAGCTGACAACTCCATTCTGTCTTCCTGTAGCTTATAATGTGCAGGAAACAACCCCTTCACATTTATCACTATTTACCAATACTACTCTCTCAGGTCTCGAAGCTTGGACCAGCTACAATTGCCACCCACTCCATATTCATGGAATCCATCTCCTTCTCATGCCATCTGTTCTTTGTCCTGGATTAATCATGATATATAGGGCAATATGGTTGCTACCTGCTCTGAACACTGCTCCCGGTTCCTTACCACAGGTTTCAGCAGAATCCCAACTGGGAGGCTGGATGTATCATCTCCAAAACTTGGTGTAAAACCACTGGAGCAGAGAGGCAAGTTTTAGGACTAGTACTCCTGATGSTGTTACTGCTCCTTGTTCAATGCTGAAGGATAGATTCTCTCAGACTTCTTACCACTACCATGCTCCAAAGCTACATTTGATGCAGACAAATCTAGTTGATAGTGGCCTCTGATGGATAACACAACCATGTTTTGAATTTGGACTTTGAAAGGATTCTAAGATTTACCTCTGAAAATTATGCTTTGATTGGTCTATTTGGGAGTAAGTAAGTGTTATCAGTGATAACACATGCATTTTAGACACTTAAAGAAACCTGACAGGTGCTAGACACAGAAATTGTAATTTTCCTCTGTGAGTCTGGCTCCATTACACACATGTTCAGATCCCATTTTTTAAGCAAAAGCCCAGTTTAAAAAATAATTTTACAGGTTTTAAGGTGCCTGTAGTCATTTATTCAGAATTTTTCCTTTTTATTTCAGTCAGATATTAATAGAACAGCAAAGAAAAATCTTCCTGTGGTTCAAAGAACACATTTTTCTCTATATCTGTCTTTGCTTACATGYGAGGGGGGAAAGGCTCTGATAATCTACAGTACAAGCAAGAAATGTGACAAAGGAAAACTTATCTTTTAAAATGCTCTCCCATTTTACTTCAGGTGAAACAAGCAGCTAATATGCTAGAGGCTGCTTTCTGTGTAGCCTGGAACAGTAAAGAGACACAGCATGCTAAATATCATATATAGAGCCTGAATCATAACACAGCAGCTTAGTTACTATTGGAAAATCTGTGACATCTCGAGACAGATGGACAGGAATAAAAGTTTAACCAGTTTTGAAGTTAAAAATTAAATATCAGTGAGACTATTTCTTATTATTCCCAATACTAAGAACACCAAATAGTTTGAAAAACTGCAGTGAGGGTAACATGCAGCAAGCCACACAAGACTTTACCCTTGCAAACAAAGTTGGTGAGCGTTTTTGCTCACAGGAAAAGCATCTTAGTTTGAATTTATATGATAAGTAAATATTCCCACTTCTCTGCTGGTTTGGAAGAGAGGTTAATAGAGGTGAAACATTCAACCAACGTCTCTAACATACACATTTTTCTGTGCAGGAAATCATTATTATTCCTGCTTCATGATTTTATCAGCCTCGATGTAAGATCCACAAAATGGAGAAAGGTTTACAAATGTAAAAATTCCTTTTAGAGCGAAACAGAATTACATATTTATGTTTCTGGTCAGAAAGTAAGCTAGGGCAGTAATTTTATTGAATAAACAGAGACCAAGTCATCACCTTTGCTGAGATCAAAGCTGGCATTTGCAGATCCCATCCACTGAAGCTTGGATCTTCAGACCTATCAAGGCTGGTAAGATTCAATCCAAGCAGTAGTAACATGTAAGTGGATTCTATTTTTGTTCAGCTTGAATTAACTGTCTGAAAGATTCATTACTTACATTGTTCAAGGCTCTGAACAAATCTGGATTAACTTCAGTGGTTCATTTTCATAGGACAGAGCTAGTTTGTACACAAGTGCAATCTGAATTTTATCACTAACCTAGGTGGGTTTGGTATGTGCAAGACAAAGAAACCCCAAGGTACTTGAGCATGTTAGAACCTGATTTCCTTAATTCACATTAATACCAAATGTATGGAGTATTGTAGTTTAAAAAATCTTTGATGTTAATAGCGTGAGTGATAAAATATGGGTCTAATCAAAATGACTCAGTATTGCACATTAAACCCTGCAGTACCCAATTACTCATTGCTGTTTCTGGTGAGAAATGTGATATTCAAGGGTATAACCTAACCTGCAGCCATAAATAACACATATATTAAAAAGAACAGGTTGATGGTAGGGCTACTAAATGCTGTTCTTTTACTGTGTGATCCTAGCTTTGAATCCATCGGTAGCAGTAGCAGTGCTGTAGTTACATGGCACAATCAGGTCCACGGGGTGAGCAAAGTCATAAAGTGGTTGTGCTTGTCAGAATGCAACATTAATAAGCTTGGGCTTGTTATGAAGATGATCTTTCTTTAAAAAAGGACTTACATGTTTTGAACTTGTCATTTTGATTTATCTGGGAGTCTCTTCTTGATTTGCCTTGAAAAACCTTGTGAGGACAGTGAGAGACTTTTTTGGGATGTCTTGTCAAGGCAAAAGGCTTAATCTTACTGTCCACCCAGTTTGCTAAATAAGCAACCTGTCATGCTTCTATTAATTCAATCAGGCCAAAGCTGAAATTCATTTTGAAGCACGTATTTCAGCATTTTTTGTCTTGAACCAATTGAACTTGTTGCGTATAAACACAAAGCTGTCTGTCATAGACAGGGAAAACAATTTTTAAAAAAAAAGAACAAAAAACACCCTGTCAAATACTTTGGGTAGTGTTTTTTTTTCCCCTTTCAGTTCAAACAAGTGTCTGTTTTGTGCTGCGGAGGTTGGTATAACACTTCATCCATTTCAAACGAGAGACTGCTTTATGAACTCATGGAAAACGGTTATTTTATACAGCAACTTGCAGATATGATCCTCTGACAAGCAGCGCTCATTAAAAGAGCATCAGCTGGCTCAAGCAGTAGTCTTGGTCGTTACTGAAGTAAGTCAGAGCCTTGGGGATTTTAACATCATTTGTTCAACAAACAGTCTCATTCTGCCCAGCTGAAAAAAAAATTCCAATTTAAAAATAAATCTTTTGTAATGGGCTCAAGGAAATGTATGGCATGGGAGGATTGAGAAGTTATCCATTATACAGGCATTCTGTTCACATCCAGGATGATTCTGCCTTGATAAACGAACAGTGACACTATTGGCAAACCTGGGATTTGAAGTAATGGTTCATTAATGCAACTGCACACTAAGTAATGTACTTGGGTGTCAGCATTCTGCTGGGTTTTCTTCCTCATTGTAATGCTCTTTTTCCTGCTGGATATGCTTAAAAAACATCCTGGCACTCCTGTCAATATATTAGTTTGAAAAATGTCACCATGGGCCTGTAACCGTGGTGTGTATGTGTAACTGTGCATTGACACATGCATTGGCTTGATGCATTCTGGTGATGCGAGTTCAGTCTCCTGTAGAGATCCAAATTATGATACGATTGCACTGAGCTTACAGACTTCTCTCATGCTGGGATGGAGATGGGGTGAGGAGCTAAATTCACAAAACAGAGCAACGTGCTCGTACTGCATGGTTTGAATAGCTCTTTCAGCTGCACACAGTGAACATCTTGCTTTTCCTTAGAGGAGTGCAGAGATTAGATATGGCTGAGCTGGGGATGTGAGGTATTCAGTTCTTCCCCCTCACTAATACAATCCTTCTCCTTCTGATTGGAACTTCCACCATCCCTTCCTTCCCTCTTAGTTTTTTCAACTCATATTCAACAGCTCATGCACCCACCTGTTAGGGACCAAATGTTTAATGCAAAGGTTTGTATAGTCCATGGCTCTGCTCCAACAGAGTGAGTGCTCAAAGGCTCTGACAAGAATATTTTGATGTATCATTTAGGATTTAGGATCTATTTGAAAAAAAACCAATCAGAATCGGCACCGTTGGTATGGGAAGGTTTTATGGTGCAAATAGAGTAAGGCAGGCTTCAATATCAAGGGGAATGACTGTCAAAAGGGACAGACTTAATAATTCCTTCCATCTGTCACCCATGGATGACAGAAGGTTGATCAAGCCATCTTTGTGTGATCAGAGAGGAAAAGCACATTTTCAGCACAATTATGTAGCACAAATTTTGACTATTATCATATTTGTCAGCAAAAATTGCTTGCTAGTCATCGGATGGCTTACATAAATTTATTGCGTGGAGAACTCAGAAAAGGTGTGTGTAATTGTTTTAAACATGTTCCATTAGTTTTTAATTTGTAGACTGATGTGATTGGTGTGGAATAAAGCGACCTCATGCTTCCTGCCCCAGGAAATTCTTGGAAATTAGATATTTCAACTCAGTGGGATTCACATTGCAATGTATTTTAAATTACAGGAACTGAGTCTTTTGCTTGCTTCTGTCCATCTGTGTTATAGTCTTGGATTTACTCCTATACACAGAATGTATAGATTGCTTCTTATCTACATAGCTTAGTGCAGCTTACACAGAAAAATCAGGAAGGAAATCTCAAAGGCAATTATGTTGGAATTAAACAGCTGCAAGGAATTGTCAAATGCGTTCTGGCCAGAGCCAGCAGGAGTGTTTGAAATAGTTTGAGTTTATGTGAAAACTCACCTCACATGGACCTTCTGARGGAAGACATAAGTCTCCGGTCAGGACGCTGTGAAATTTTACAGAATTGCTCGGTTTTCCCCAGTCCTATAAAGACATTACTGACAGTCAGCAGAGCTCTCCTTTGCTAGTGGCTACTGATTGTAATCCCTTTTTCCCCTGCCCCCACAGGTAGGGAATGCGAACAAATATCCACTGCAGTTAATGGGATCATCTTAAATCCTTCAGAGGAAACTATCCTACTCCATTAACCCACTGGGGACTGGCTGTAACAAAGGCCAGAGAGTGGTTTAGTTCCAAACCTATCTCAGTTGCCACACAGTTTCTCGGGACACCCCATACCAGCGTATCCATGTACACAGACGAGGCCAAATGCACTGAACCAACAACCATGACCTGCTGTTTAAGCTGTAAAGCATATCAAGGAGCAGGCCTGACTAATTCCACCACCAGGCTAAGATCATGCTGCATGTTTGATACATCTTTCCAGTCTTTCCAGCTTGTCCAGGGGAAAGTCCATTCTTATAATTTTGGCTTTTGATGTGCAGCACTCAAGGAACAAAAATACTTAGCAAGTTGCAAACATTAAGGGTGCACTTGAAAACTTCTTGTTCCAAGCCCACATATCTGATATTGAAGGTGGCTGTTGGCACATTCCAAGCAAGAGCAATTTTAAAAACTGAACTAAACATACTATTATTGATCTGATTTTGTCTGCTGTGCAAGGTGCAGCCCTTCCCCCTGAGGTGCCTACGCAGTTCCACAGCTGATGGCCACTCAGAGCACAAGTTGATTGATTTCCAATTTGTGTCCAACAGCACTTTAGTGGCATTAAATATTATTTAATGGCACTGATTAAATTTTAATGAAATTACAAAAAAACCCTCAACCAAAAATAACAACCACATCTCCCCTAACTGTAGCATTGTTCTAGTTCTGAAACAAGCACACCGTCTGGTTGCATTGGAGGGTCACATCTTGATTAAGCAGAGTGTCAAGAGTATTGATAGCATCTTTTCAGTATTCTGGGGAGCAGCCATCAACAAAACCCTAACAGAGTACAATGGCTTCTACTCTCTTTTTATTAATCATGAAAATATATTTACCGTAGGAGCAGAAGTGCATTGTACGGAAGCATCAGTTCTCTTTGCCCATATCCACACTGCAATCCCCTTTCATTTCGTAGGAACTGATGTCTAAAATGGAAGTCAGTTCACATGAATCTTCCTGTTGCAAACAATTATTGTTACTAGAAATCTTCAAGGAAAATCAAAATAAAGCTCACAGGCAAATAAAAATGACAAGTTCAAAACAAAAGCACATTAAAGCTTACAGGAAAAAAAAAAAGATCTATTTCCCTTACCAACTTCAACTTAATAAAAAAGAAGATTCTGACAAGCACAATCCTGTTATATAGAGAGATGCTGGAGTCCACATTTCTGATTGTTTTATATAAGTGGTGTCAGGAAGCTGCCCTTTCACTAGTACTAAATGGGAAACATATCAAATGTATTTACTTTAAAAATCAAATGCAGGTGAGCAGGACATTAGTTTAATTTCTTTTTTTCTGGTAAAATTCCCCCTCCTTTCTGGGCTGCAGCCGTCCATTTGTTTGCAGATTGTTTGACTTGTCCAGAGGATGCAGAATGTGGACAGAATCTCAAATTGTCAGGGCAGAGCAGAGGGGAGAAATTTTCATCAGTAGTATGTGGTATGGGTCAGATAGGCAAGTTTGCCTGTTCACAAAAACCATGCAAATAAAAATATTTCCCCTCACAATACAGAGAAAATCTTTCTGGAAAGAATTTACTGCAACCACTCTCTGCCTGATCTCTGAGTTATTTGTTTTACCAATCCCCAAGAGGTGCGCATTGTCTCCTGGGGTATGTCAAACTGCTCATGTCCTGCTAGGACACGCAGCTTCTCATGGGAGATAGTCAGCATCTCATGTGATTTGGCCCTTCAACATACAGAGGCAAAAGAAGAGAAAGGAGAAAACTAAAATACTTGCGTGGTTCACGTCCATGAAACCAAGACTGCTCCTGAACACACACAGCAAGGGGAGCAGTGAGGTGGCGCTCACTGAAAGGGAAAAATATTCTACTTCCTATGTCAATCCTATGGCAAATATTTGCAAGGACTAAGCAAGCACACTTAATTGGCTACTCTTTTTGCAAGCAGAAGCCACAGATGATGTTTATCTTCAAATCTGATTTCATACCTTAGCTGTCACTGTGGAAATTAAACATTCTACAAGGCACTTTCTCTGTCAAATACATAGACAGTTGGCAAATGAGGCCATAAAGCTAGAGATTAATTACTGGTTGCATGAATTGTTGCTGTTTTCCTCTGTCAATTACGTCACAGTTAATCATGGAGTGAACTCCTGAGAGTTTTGTATCTCTCCTCCCTGCATTTTTCACAAACAAGAAGTAAACAAATGTAACCAGAGGTCAGGCTAACCTGTGTCTATTCACCACCAGGAAAAAGTTCTGAGAATTGCAGCACATCTCTCCATCAAGATTAATTTAGAAGTTTTAATTTCACAAGATAATTTAAAACTAGGTGATCAAGACGTCATGACCTCTGTAATTTAAACAATATTTAGGCACATATTTACTTCTGGTAAAGGATTTTCTGGTTACTATTTTTAGGCATTTCTTACACTTTTGGGTTCAGAGTTGCTTACATTAGGCTACGTAAGGTTTGTCATAAATGGTCTGGAGCAAAAAGTGAAATAAAAGAGAAGAATGGAAGGAATGTACATAGTGTAGGTCAGTCTCCTTACTCCTAATTACTGAGCTAAGTATTTCTCCCTATGAGGTCACTCTGGTCAGGGTTTTCACCAGAAGGACTAGCTATAATAGATAAAAGCTAAATTTCATAGAAAGGTAGAAATATGATTTACTATTAAAGAAGGCAATAGCTTTGCCTATGTTGAGCAGCCAGCAGCACATCAGTACTCCCCTAGCACTTTAGAAAAGACGAGCATCCCAGTTCCCTCCACAGGTTATTTTCTTACAAAATGTGTTATTACAGTTGAATTCATTAAATAAGCCTAGATATCAGCATTGGCCCATATCCACACAGAATTTCCCACAGGAGACAAGGTGAAAAGAATATTGTAAAGATGTCATTAAGGTATGTGGATAAGCAAGGGAATAATGAAATCTTCCTAAATACTAATGTAGGACACTACAGAAGTAGAGTTTGAGTTGTTTTCCTTGGATTGCAGGGACAGTCAAATCCAATTCCCACATGAGTTACGGAATCTTCTTCCATCAACTTTGACACATAGGACTAAAACCACCATAACCAGATACAGGACACTGTTCACACCTGCATCAGTTCATTCCTCCCTACAGATAGTTATGGTCACACTGTAATTAGCAAAATGTCTATGAATACTCATAAAAGGACTGTGCAAGAACAAGAATTATTTTCACTCCTACCTTACAGGACCATAAATACCTCTACCAATTTTCTTCCTTTCATTTGACACTAAGAAATAGGAAGTCAAAAACCCTGCTGTGGATCAAATTAAAACTGTTGCTGACAGAAACAAAGAAAGACCTCAATAATTTTTATTTCAAATACACGAAAGAAGCCCTATGGACTACATTTCACTTCACAAAAATTACTAAGACTGTGCATTAACTAAGAAAAAAACATATAAACAATTGCATTCAATTACTTGACCAAAATTATTCTTAAATGGGGAAGCTGGTTATAATTTGCACTTGGCACTGCTCAGTGATACAGCATGGGTAGAAAAGTCTTCACACAGTTCTGTGTCAGAACAAGCCATTTGTACAATTTGAATCATTTGAATTGACTAAGATAACAGAATCTCAGTCTTTCACTGGAAGACTGACAATGTGTGAGATAAACAAGACACACTGCTCAGATAAAAGAATAAAAATTAGCAATTATTGAGGGGTTACCACTTGAGTTTGCTAGACATAAAACTGATTAAGGACATCGCCATCTATCTTTTCTACATCACAGAGGCTGACTGGTGTAAGATGTTTGTTTTTTCTTGCCTACTGATCCAGGGATATTGTATTTCCAAACAGTTGTGGGAATGGAGGCCAGCAAATGCATTTGCCTTCACCATGCATATGTAAAATATGTCAGGATATTACAGTGGTTACACCAGTTCTGCTGGGCAGAGAATAAGGTTAAAGAGAAGACAAGTCCCATGTGCTTTCGTACCTATGTTTCATTTCAGCTCCTTATCACAAGCTCCACTGCCCTGTGTGGGACTGGCACTTGTTTTTACTGAAATGAATCGTGGCCTGACATGAACCTCCTTTTCATACCTACTTTCTTTATGTGATTACAATTAGATCTAAACCTTCCTACAACTGTTGCAGAAATTCAAACCTTAGCACAGATATTCAAAATTTTATACACAATCTTTTGTTAAAGTCTGTAATTCCTGCCTCCACAGAGACAGATAACATCAATTTAGATACATACATCTTTAAGAACATAATTCATTTAATCCTTCACTAGAGTTGCCAATAACTAAACAAATAATGGATAATGTGTTTGGAATTGTGGTGGTTTAACCCAGTGTGGAATTTTGATTGGTTGGGAACAGCTGATGCAGGCTGTGAGGGATACCAGGATGTCCAGCCACTCCTGTGAACTGCACTTCTCCAATTTCATGTGGCAGAAAGTGTGTGTCATTCAGGCTAAAGCAAAATGAAGATTGGAGTATTCCGGTGCATGCTGTTATGACTGTAAAAATAATTAGCTGCTTATTAACTTACAAAGGATTATCTTGAACCAATAAGATTCTGCTAGTTGGGCTGGAGCCATTTGATTACCTACCACTTCTGTTTACAGGGAACTGGGGACTACTGCTACTCACTCTATCAGTCATTATGAGAAATTACTTTTTCCAATCAAGCTATTATGGTTACATGGCTTTACCTTTTCTATTTACTGATAGCAGGAATTACTACAATACTGACATATATATTTTTTTGTCTTATTTTAACAATTGGTCAGCTTTCACGTTTGGCCATAGGGCTGTTAAAATTAACTGCAATATAATAATAGATGTCAAGAAATGGCCTGACAACACCAAAAGAAAAACACAATAATATCAAGTAAAAAGCCTGAATTATTGCAGTGGTAAATTAATATAATATACAATCTGAAAGCAATACCTGGCTGGTTACATTCCTGACAGGCTTATGCTTGACAAATCTTCAGTCCATGGTAGAGAGAGGTACACTGATTATTTCCAATTCATGTCAAATTCTGGACTAGATCCACGCAAATATTTGAAAACTGTGTCTGCAACAAGCTGATTGGCTCAGCATCTATTTTTTATATAACCAAAAAAAAAAGAGTGAAAAAAAGAAAAAGCCAAACAACATAGAAGTAAGAATTTTATGGGATTGCAAGCTTACTCAGCCATCACAGGATGCCAGAAAGGCCAAGCACTTAGCTTTCCTTGGTAGAGATTAATTAGCTAGCTGTGACTCCCAGATCTCTATTTTTAAATAACGACTTGCATAAATCTCTGAAGACAAGAATTTAACACTGCTACATTACACACAACCATGGCTGCAAGATATTACTATCACTGGAAATTCAAGTTTGCAGGAAACTGATGTAATGTTTTTCCCATGAAGAGTAAGAAAATTAACCCTGACACCTATATAATTCCACTTGGGCTCACCTCGATTTCCGATAAAACACTACAACAAATTGCATCCTCATACTTCTTATAAAACCACAGAGTTGGTAATATTAAAAAATCTGGCAAGGTGCCTGTGTTTTAGCTAGAATTAATACTTGTGAAAAGGGAAACGTTTGGGAAATGTTGCAGTAAGAAACGGCTGGTGCATTTGCTCCAAGGCTACATTACAAACATTCATACATGGATACTTATACCTCCAATGAAGGGAAACAGAACTATTTTGCTGTTTTTCAGATTGGTTTTGTATGCTTGTGCTCATTACCTTTGGGCTCACAACTCTCTCTCATTCTGAGCAGATGCACTAAAGTAGGTTCAACTACCTGCAGGTTTCAGATAAGAGTTGTTCCTTTTTCCAACTCAGGTTTTGAATTCCCTCAATTCATGTAAAATTTCTGTCCGCAGTCATGGTAAAGACAAAGAGCAGGATGAAAGGAATAGCTGCCTGCAGAGCGATCCTCGGTAACTGCACACCACTGACAGGATATTGTCATCAGCTGGAACCGCATTCAGGATTCAGGTGTCATTCATAAATGTGATTTTTAACAGAATGATAGTCAATAGAATTGCCATAGCATTCCAGTGAGAAGAAGGAGGAGATATGAAACACTCCAGAGTTGATCTCTGCTGCAATATTAAGTGAATTACCAACATTTTGCTGTATCTCAAGGTTTATCTCAAGGAATACAAAAATAACTCAGCTTTGAAACATCCCAGTAGTTATTTAATAGGCGCAAAAGATCAACAGATAATTACAGTGTATTTTGGTAATTACAGTGGGTATGATTTATGGTACATTTTAATTACCACAGAGAACCTAGCATGAAGGGTGAACACTTAAAAGTCAAGATAAATATACGAATACATCGCTTATAAAAATAAACCTATTAGGTAACATGTACTTCACTGATATTTGCAAGAAACTGCCCAGCTACATAAGAACAGCCCTTTTACATTTGTTATGTAAAGGGCCAGTGAGTTACAGGACCATCTCTCACTATTTGCCAGATTCAGTAGGACAAGTTTTGTTCCCCATCATGAGCATATACCATTAAGAAGTCCAAAGGAAAGAAAACAACTAGAGCTTCAGTTTAAATAGGTGACATCAAATGCTATTTTCTCAGCATTATTTCAGCCTTATGCTAATGAATTCCAACACTGTTGTAGGTGAGTCTCTCCTCAATTATGCAAACTTTGGTCTTCAGTATAGAGGTCATTATGTGACACACAAAATTTGTATAGTAATGAGGTTATTCACATTCTGTTACAGTGCATAAGAATTGAAAACCAAAAGTGAAATTAGCTTTCTTCCTTGTCTTTTTTGTTTTCATAGACTTAGGCTAATAACACAGTGGTATGGTATGACTGGGATACGAATATTTTAGAACACAGCATTGAACCAATATCACAAAGCAAACACCATAGTGGGGAGCATTGCATTAACACCCCGCTCCTGAGCTCTAGGAAATGAATTTCATATGTAATACAGTGTGATGTTTACCAATTCATTACAATGACCTGGCTTGCCGCTTCCTCAGAAAACTGCAAAAATGGAAATGTCACACATATTTGCATTCAGGAGGTCACTGTGTATCACTGCACACTTCTCATGCTGTCTAAACACAAGCCTGTTTTCTGCTGTCAGTCCTACGGCTCAGCTGTGACCCCATGCAACAGCCTTGGGGAGGCAGCAGGCGACCCTGGACACTGGTAGCTTGAGGCATGAAAGTGATGAGGCACTTTGTTTCCTAAAGAGAGAAACTGCAGTCAGGACAACCCATATCCCACAGGATCTTCTGGAAATTTTTGGAATAGGCTGGAAGTGTGACTACAAGCAAGGGGATATGGCAGAGGATGGCTGGTGTGGGAAGCTGGAACTAGCTTGTGCATTGGAAAGGGATTTGAATTGATGAGAACAGGATTTCAGACTGGGAAACTGCCTTAGTTCAAGGTGGTGCAGAACAATCTTCAAGGATGTATCTAGYACATGCATGGATAAGGACATCCACATGCAGAGATTCCAGCTTAAACTTCCTCTGTTTTAGCTCTCTATGTTGTTGGATCTTCTTATACTAAAAAAATAACTTTATAAAATCTGTGTATAACATATGGTCACAGTGTCTTTAAAACACATCTTATGCAGCTACCAGAGTGCCTGCATTAGGATAGAAAAAAGGATTGGGGTTTTTTYCCCCCTCCTTAAATGTTCATTAGGAATCTGATGAAATCTACAAAGCCAAGCAATGAAAATTACTCTACTTCAGAGTGATATTCCAGTCTTGTCAAGGCAAAGCGGCCAGCATCCTAATCTTGTGGAATATCACGAGTGATATAGAACACTTAGTTCCCAGCAGAAAGAGAAGAGCTATGGTCAGGCCGGTTCATATCCCACAATGTGTCTTTCTGGGAGTGATGAGGATGTGCTGGAACAAAAAAATAGGGCCAGAATGTGGTTTCCATTTTATGGCAATTATTGATGGTCCAAAATTCAATCTCTCTGCAAACTAATATATACAATTTCCAAAGCAGAACTCTACAAGCTTTGTCATTGGCCATCTTTTACTCCTTGAGTTTCTATTTAAAAATGAGGTTGGAATTTTGATTTATTATTTTTTCAGTAAAACAGCAGTAATCTCTGTTATGCACTATTTTGAGTAGAATGCAAATATGACCTATAAGAAACATGCTATATTCAGAAAGCTGACATGGCTGATTAATACTCAGTGTTCTTCTGCTTTCCTGAATTAAAGATACACCTGTGTAGAACAAAGCAGTGCAATACAAAATATATTTAACTTTAGCTAGAGGAGTGAAGTGCAAACAAGTTTCATGTCTCCTGTCTACACAGTAATAAAACAATTCAAGAAATGTCTATCCAAATGGCCTGACCTTCTAAAGCAATAACTACCCAGCAGCTACCAGTGAAGTTGCTGTACCTTGGAGTTAATTTAAACTAAACCTATTTATTAAGAGAAAGATTTTCACCAGGAAAACATGCAATCATGGGAACAGAAATGCCAGGTGCACTTTGGGAAATCTCATCACTGTCAAACTGGATTGAACATCTAACTTTTTCTACCTAAGCATGTAAATCTTAGTTTTATTTTCACTGTGTTTTACACACAATGGCTGACAAATGAAGAGTAATTATGAATTTGTGGTGACATTTACTAACTCTCCTGGGCTGTGCTAAAGTCAGAACTCCTAACTCAGCATTTATTCTCTTCTCAGTTCTCCGTCTTTYCCTCTTGGCCTTGCCAGTATGTGCAAAAACCAGCACGACATAATCCTATTACGAAAAGTGTTCTTTAAAAATTAGCTCTTCCAAAATAATATCTTTTGTGACTTTCTGGGAGGCACAGGTGGAAGGATCCCATCATGTCTTAATGCACCTTCCAGAATTTCTTAGCTTTTGGGAGATAATAGCTGTTCCCTGATTCCTTTGTGTGAAACGCCAACATATTTATGTTCAGATCCAGGGTCTGAGGTTGAAGCATTATTACAAAAGCAGTGAAGTAGGCAACAAGTTCTAAATGCAATTTTCTGTGAGACAGAAGTACATTCTGTTCCACGTTTATATTCAATGATCTTTACATGCTGAATGCAATACCATTATCACATCTATTTGAAATCTTTTTCTACTATGGCACAAAAGAAATCATTCTTAATCACACAGTCTTGCAAGTCATTAGGAGGCCAGAGTTTCCCTGGGAGCTGAAAGGGCTGCATCCCGAGAGATGGGGAGCTGAAGGACAGCTATTGCTCAGCTGCAGGACAAATCCACACACTGCAGACTGGCAGTGTCCAGCACTGGGCTGCTCTGCTCACCAGGTCACTTCGATACAGCTTCAGCCTGAAAAATTACTCTGYGTCCAGTAAAAGGAACTTCTTGTTAAGACCGTGGCAATTGTTTAGTATCTTGCTAATGGTGCTGAATGTGCCACTAGTGAGTGAGTACTTGAGGCGTGAAGCAAAAGTGTGTGGGTAAGGATACAAAATGAGCTGCCTCACTTAAATATATTCTTTACCTTTACTTGGCCCAGGCAGGTAATAGGAGGACTCTGCCTGTTGTATTTGCAAGAAAGCTTCAGCTYACATTAGGAAATAATGTCTGAGATTGGCAAGCCTGTTTACTCAAATKCAGATACAGCTGAAATATGGAAATGAGAGAATGTGTTGTAATTGCATGCAACACCGAGGGTGGATTGTCCAGGGAAACCTTTGCCCATGCTCCTTTTTCCAGGGAAGCATCAGTGMGATTCTCATTGCTCTCATCCCTCAGGGTTTTTGTGCAGGACTCCGAGAAGGGAGAGGGTCTCTGTTCAGCACAGGGAAGCAAACGTAGCTTCGCTGGGACAAGATCCTGATATAAACATGCTCTGCTGCAAAAAGTAACTTGGACCAATGTGSCTTTCTGTACCGTCAAATACCAGCAGTACTGCAATGCACCATTTTCTCTGGGTGATCCAGCACACACCAGAGGCTATTTCAGGACTACCAGCAGTAGAAGTAAAGCTGATGGGCAATACTGGTATTGTGGAGGGAAGTGAAACAGTGGGGACAGGGAGGTTCCATATTGAGTGACTTCAGAGCTTCTGGATGTRAACGATCTTTTCCCTGAGTCCATGAGACTGGGAGGTGCAAAACTCATCTATTCAGAAATTAAGGTACCTTCCTCATCACAGAACTGAGTTATTTATTCAGTGGCTTCTCGGCTGCTCTCCATCTAAGATACTTTCCGTTTCCTCTCTGTACCTAGAGCTAAAGCTTCAGCCTTAGGGTGTCCTTAATATCTTTGATTACAGGTTTTGGGCCTCRTAGCTCCTGAACCTAAAAAATTCTTAGTTCAAACYATGTTCCAAATTTTTCTAACCATTCACTTTGTCATTCAAATGAACATATATATGTATATGTAATCTGAAGCATTTCTTCTGTAAATGACTGTGATGACATTTCCAGTGTTTTCACTACAATTTTAAAAGTTTTAATTTATTCCATCATATGAGAAGTGAAAGACTCTGGACTACAAACATGAACCCTCTTTTTTCAACATCATGTTTGTGGGGCAGTTTTACTGTGTGATTATAAGACTGTAAACCAGAAACTTCTGAGATGAACTCTTTCCCATCAGTTCTGAATTCTACCCCAGTAGTGGCATTAACATGCAAAAAATCTGCTGGAACATGCAATTTTTATCACAACTATTAATGAAATGCAACATCATAAACAATAAAGCTTAATTAGTAACTAAAGTGTCTATGGCAATTAAATAAGAAGGAAGTGYTCTGGAACACAGCAGGATACTTTGAGTCATTTACATTGCAAATGGATTTCAAAGTTGTTATTGATGGAAGTTTGGGGGAAGTTAAGATTTTTCAAAAATAAGACATTGACTCTATGACACCCAAATATGTAACTTGGCTTAAGATGAACTTGGTAACTGGAACTGCAAGTAGAATTAATAGGAGCTGCCAATAATAGGAAGTGCCATGAGGAAGCATTAAAAAAAAAGGTCAAGACAATCTAGTGCAATGCAGTGCAATGGCATGGCTCATTAGCATCAGGCCAAAATAGAACTTAGAATGAAAGAATACATGTTCAGTTATATAGCAAGGAAAAATTGTTAATGTATTTCATGTCTGATTATTTAAAACTGAACACAGCTGCTTACTATACTACACAGTCATAGCTCGACCTGGAACGCTGTAACCATTTAAGATACAGAGCAAAGGTCCTATTTCAGGACACTTTGTGAGTAACTTAAGTGGACAAGTGGTGGAACACTGTCCACTTGTTTCAACTCACAGTTCATTCCACCTGAATTATTCAACCTACAACAGCAAAGCTGGATAATCGTCAGGAGAAGGCYGGGCAAGAACAAAAATAAAGAGGAAAAGAGCCAGGCAGCTGAGATTTGAGGCCAAGATTTCTCCTCTGTGACAGGAAGGTAAAGCATTAGTGTTCCCTCTTTCTCAGAAAAGTCAGTGAAACCTACACGGGGAAAGAATTATCACTGGCTGATTCACTAGATAAGTGGGGTTTCAGTTTTGCACAGGCAGCTCTGAAAGCAAGCGAATCCTCCTGGGTTTAAAAAAGGACAGGTCACCTCCAAAGCAGACGTGTCCTCAAGCACCTCACTACTGTCTGCACCAAAAGTCGCTGTGATCTCCTGGGAATGGGCACTCAAGCATGCTGAAACATTGCTGGTCTTGGTACAGTGACTGTGACTGTGCAAACTGCACCTGAGAGCCTCACAAAGGCCATCYAGCTTTTGAGCTATCCATGAGGATATATTTAGGAAGAGGCAATTTGGGGTTCTTTATCTGCAGGGTACAGGAATTTGAATTGCTCCCACTGACAGCAGCTATAATATGTCCAGTTGAAGATTCATTTTTATTATAGAAAGAATGGAAAAATAATGGCTTTTGATTCCTTCATTTCACAGGTTTCCATGAACTTGCAGTGTTTTAATTTTCAGTCCTATCTAAATCTGAAAACACTGTCTGCCATCTCTAATTGGCCTTCRGGGCCCCTTCAGGGTTTTTTTCCTCTCTCGTTTTTTCATGTCTCCTCCACTATCCCATGCCCAGCATATCAATCTTRGTGAAATTTAAAAAACAAAATTCTGGGCTTTGGCGCTATAATAGAATTTCAGCTGGTTTCATAAAAATCCTTGGCATTATCTACTTTCTCCTTAAGGGAAGAGGTGAATAAACAGAGCAAAAGGTATTTGTCAATACCTTCATAAATAAAATCCCTTGACACTTCTGCTCCTCTCTCATCCCTCTTTGTTTGCATATTCACAAACATCCCAGCATCAAACGAAAGGATTTTCAAAAGCATTCAGGAGATTGTTTACTCTGCTGCTAGTGCAAGAGGAGGTAAAAGCATCCCTTACCTAATGGAGCCCTTTGCTCTTAGTAAAACCCATCTCCAAGGTTTTTCTTCCCAGAATGTGTGTGGAATAAGCATCATAAGAAGCTGATATCTTAGCCACAGGGAAGTCTGCTCTATGGGATAGTTTCTCCCTGGAATATCTGCTGCTCTCCAGTGAACCACAGAGAGGGTCATTACCACTACACAGCCTTGACAGGTGACAAACTTCTCTCTCTTTTGCTCCTCTGTATTATAAGGAGACCCTGCCAGTACCTTTCTTCTGTTCTGAGGTACAGTGGGCAAAGCGAATAGCCACACGTACTTCTGAGAATGCTTTGCACTCCAATGCTCACATCTGTGCAACATGAAAGCAATGCAAAGGCATAAAAACCGTGAAAGCAAAAAATACAAATGTGTTATTCAAGGGTTTGAAGTTTTTGCTTTATGCTCTTCTAATAGCTCTGCAATGAAATGCCACTGGATCTTTTTAAATGCCTGCAGAAAATCTGACCTTGCAAGTGCTGGCTGCTCCCGTCCTGCTGCTGAGCGCTTCCCCTATTGCTTCAGAACTCTGGTGCTCAATGCATGTTCTTTATACCTGTGGGACCAATCTCATCATTTATATTTTTACTATTGCAGGTGAAAGATAAAACAGAACTTTCAGAGTTTGTATTGTTAAAGTGTGGAGTAGCCACGGAGCTGACTTTTGGAGCAAAATTTAGAAACTGGAGGGCACATGCAAATGTCTGAATACTAATTTTGTATTGTTTTTCTTGAACTCAAACTTTAGTCAAAYGACATGACATATGGAAATATCTCCTTCAGGACTGGCTCATTAGTGCTCTTAAAACCTCTGATTCACCTGCCATTTTAAATGCAAAAACTTGCACAAGTTTTGTAAATATTAAACAAAATAATAGYGTGCACACAAAGGTATGGACAGGTTTTCAGACAGCTTGGGGAAAAAAGCACTATGCGTTTGTTGCCACAAAAAAAGCACCTTTTTAACCTCTGTAAATGTAAACTTTCAAGAGTGGTGGTAAATTCTGTCACCCAGGGACAATATGAGCTTATTCAGCCCTGCATAGATGAGGAAAGACAGCAATTTATGAGACCCAAAACAGGAAATATTCACATTTTACAAAGGGTCTTGGATTTTAAAACAAGCCAAACCTAAATCCTGACTGAAAAACATTTAYCTTTGAGCTATTTGTTAGGGTATAAGCTTAGGTCATGGATCTAGTTTGAATTTTTTTATTTCCCGATACCTGTGTTTCTTCCCTTGCATATCATTGCAACAAATAGGGAATAAAGGCCACCTTAKAATTATAGCACAAGGCACGGCATGGGGAGAGAGGATATTCACACAGCTGAATTGAGCCACTTTTCCCCAGATTTTCTACAGCCACTGAAGTGAGTCAGTTTTGCGAGGCAACTCAGAGCCTCTAAGTAGCCCTCTATGTTTAATCATCTCTCTCTTGGATGACTCTCGGAAGGACTCCAACAGCTGGGACAAGAGGCTTTCTCTCCAATGAACGCAGAGAAGGCAAGAGAGCCAAGTTGTCCTAACGTAAGTTTCTGAGTAGTATCTTGAATCTCTTCAGTTGTGTTTTTGCTTATTCCACAAGGCCGTGCCTGACAAAAAAAGCAGGTTTCTCAGCTGGTTCCACTTTCACCAGCTCCAGGGCTGTGACGGTAATGTTGGAGCCTGTAAAGTACCACAGCTGTGCAATGGGAGCACGAGCGGCAGAACAGGCAGGATGTGATGAACATCACAGCACACTGGATTCTGTCTCTCACAGCAGATCTCCACAGAAATCATAACTAGAAGAAAGGCAGAACTACCAGTCTTGAATTGCTACGTACAGAAATTGGAATATGAAGAGCGGTGCTGATAAAAATGCTGTGCGTTGTATTGAGAGGCAGTTTGCCCAACACTAGTGCTATCCCGTACCTATTTTAAAGTGTTTTATGATTTTAAAGCATCATAAAGGTCAAAGTTTAATAACTGTGGTGTAAAATTCCCTTTACCTTTAGCTCTACTTCTAGTGTTATTAACTTATCCGCAGTCTAGACATAATATTCAGTGCAGCAGTTCGAGCAATGCTCTGCCAAGCTGACAGGATCAGCTTCTCAAGGGATGCGAGGGTAATTCACCCTCCAACTTTACTGAATCCTCTTTGGACCAAAACCTGCTAGTTGAACAAAAGTTGCCACAATGTGTCATCTGCTACAGCATATAAGAGATGTGAGATAGGGCAAACATTTGTAATTGAAAACACACAGCTGAGTGCAAGAGGAAGCTGTATTTCAGAAAAGGAATGGGATGGTTCCACATGTATAAATAGCTATTTTAATTAATGTTATACAGCTCCTAAGAATAAAATGCTTGCTTTTGCTTCCACAGGAAGCAGATTCAGGCTCTAAATTGATTAGGGTGGCCACTTTTCTTGTATTGCTATAAGAGCAAAACACAGCACAAGTCAACATCTCAGTGTGGAGGGATCCACATTCTCACAGCATCAACATAATCAGTCCCCCAAATTCAATTAAAATAACAATTTATGCAATTAACTAAGTCTTTTTTTCCTAGCTCTGGATTTTCTCAACTGCATCCATGAGGAGACTGATCCAAAACACACCCTAGCCAACGAATGCCTATTGCTGGCTTCAATGGTTTTAGATCAGCAACTGTTTAAATGAACTTGGACAGCTTTTTGCTCTAAGACCTGATCACAATTATTTAGTAATATAAAGCCCAGCACTTTAAAGTCATTATGCAACAAAAGTGATTTTTCACATAGGACAGAGAAACTTGTGTTTGGTCCACAACCGGGTGAGCAGTAACGCATTTTTCGCACATTCAAAATTAAAACTCTGCTCCTACAAAAACTCATATATGAAACAGCGAAATTTACTTTCTGCAAACGTTTATACCAGATGTGATTGCTTGCCTGTTTGCAGAGTTAATATGAGAGTGCGAAGTAAATTAATTTTAAAATTAAAATGAATATTCATAGGCATTTTTAGTTCATGTTATTCATCCAGCTTTGTTTAATACAGCAGCCGAGGAACAAATGTGCAGAACAAATGGAGACAAGAATCTAATACCAGTTTCCTTTCTTTTGTCCCAATCTTTCTACTTTCTGGGCATAGCCTGTTACTCCCCAGTTCTGACAGTCAGAACTTCTATATCAAAAAAGAAAGAAAATATCCTCATTTTGCTCATCCCAGACACAAATGTGGAAAAAAATGTGGCATTTCTTAGCTGTAGAAATACTGCACAGGGGATAACCTCCCTTCCTGTGCTTGAGTCTATCTTCAGAATTAGTATTAATGCTGTGACACCATGCAACAGACATATGGAAGTGTTATTTGTTTCTCATTTACCAAACAGATAAGAATATGGAAATAGTTTCAGTCCATTTGTTTGATGAGCTTCCTAAGCCAGTAATAAACAAATCAATACAATTAGTTTTGGCTCATCATCATTAGAAACCTTCACTACTGGGATACAATTTAATTATACCTCTTGTTCCACAGCAAAGAAAAGCCTTTGAAAATGGACTACTTTGCCAACGATCGAACCAGGAGGGAGGAGCAAGCGGATACATCACTGATGGAAGAGTTATTATCTAAGCAGGGTGTACAACACATAAAGCATATTGTGCAATACAATTTCCCTGATTGCAAGTCTAAAATATTCCTGCCATTAAGTGCTTATGAGCAACCCAATGTGAAATCCAGCTGTAAAATGACTGTGTATATGACATGCTTCATGTGAATGTTGCAATTAATATGGCATGCATCAATTACTCTTGGACTTGATTACAAATGCACTAATCCTAATTGATTAATTAAGCTGCAAAGTTACATTCAGTAATGTAGGTTAAAAAATCCTCACCATATGTGTGCTCATGTCCCAAAATACATTTTTATTGYGGAGATTAATGCTCTTACTTCACTCTGAGCTGTGCATCAAGGGTGTAACAAATAGGGCTGCACTAAACACAGATATGCCCCAAACTGGAGATTCTTCAGTACAGGAATGCAGCGAACTATAATAGCAGTAAGGGAAAGAAACATTCACAGTCAAACCCTTTGGAATACTTTCGGGAGGAAAGGAGGAAAGGGCTGAAATCTAAACCTGACTTTCTCGATGAACTCAAGAACCACAATTCTGCAGTGGCAACACTGCCTGCAGAACAGTCCTCTSCTTGGGAGGGGTAACAGAAAATCTCAAGTTTTAGGTGCACTGAATGCACAGAGTGGCAGCTCTCCAGCAGCGCCAATCAAAGTCTCAAGACTTTAATTGGTATTTGCACACCATCTTTTTGTGTCACAGTTGCAGTCACCCTTCTCTAAACCAGGTCTGACAGGCTTGAAAGTGAAGATTACCCCAGAGAGGAGGCAGCTGGGGTAGGACTGTGCCAACCTGTGTGGGGAGAGGGGCCCAGATAACCTGTAGCTGGAGATGAAAGAACTACATAGGAAAAAAACCTCCAGTGACCTTCCCAGTGTCACCTTATCAAAGGCCAGGTTTCCCAGGCTTTTATTTGCCATGGTTTCAACCCTCCAGGGAAAATATCTTTGTGAAATCTAAGGTGACTTGATGCATAAATAATGCAATTGGGATCACTCAAACCTCATTACATTCATTGCACATCCAGTGCAAAGCTCACTATTGTATTTATAACAATACATCTTTGGATGACACATTTTAGATTGACTTGTAGGAACTTTTTACACAATCAATAAATGCTATCTCCAAATTAATTGCTTGGATATTTAAAAGTGTATTTCTGCTAGTACCCAGCACCAGGCACTGGCAATCAATGCACTCTACTGTATAATTATTATCCTAATTTTAATCTTATTTTTGAGTGACACTAAAAGGAAAAAATACTGTATTTTTAAAATACAGGAACTGCTGCATGTGTATTTTGAAAAACTGGGGTATATTTTACATATCTATATGAAGCCTTAAGATGCTAACTTCAGACAGCCTTTTTGAGGTATCTTGCTGTAAACAGACACATAAGAATTACACTAGGCAGCCTTAGCTGAAATTCAAGTGTCATGATGACAATGGGAGCCATTGAGATGTGTCTTTCAAAGTACATGAGGTTGATTTTCAGTTTCAGCTGGTCTCCAGTGTTATCAGAAAGGACCAATTAATCCTGGAAGGTAGGTGTGAAAGGAAAATTACCCCAAGGTTCCCTTGTGATGCCAGAGTAACACTGCCAATGCAGTATCTCAGCAGTACAGTCCCAGAGTGAGCATCTGAAGATTTCCAGAAAATAATAGGATTTTTTAAAAGCCTCTTATACAGGCTTCTGTGTTTTGCTTGGCAACTCTGTGAAAAATAGTATGGTCTATTTCATGTTTGTTTATGGTTATTTTTGTCTTCAGGATGCGATGCAGCAGTGTATTTTTGACTACATACATGTATGCATTTGCTCTTCCTAAGGTTTAACACTTTAGCTTCTCTTTCATCAGGTCCCTGGACCATAATCCAAAAGTAATGGTCCAGCATCACTTAAACTGTCATCTGAGTACACAGCTATTAAACAGAGCTGAGCCGAAAAAAGGAAAGCAGCTACTACTGTGAAATGTATCGATGGCCGAGTGCTGGAACAAATTTATCAGCCTCTTCTATAATGTGTTATCACTAGTAACCGGTGTGGCAGAGCGGAGAGGGCAACATCTTGAGGAGCTACTTAAAGTTCATTTTTTTCTGAGGAAGTCTGCACTATTTGAATTGAAGCATTCCCCTTTGTTGAATTGTCTTTGCAACACCTTCCTCAGCCTTACAGGACACGACACTGGCTGAAAGCCAATAAAGCAAATCCTACAAGAGGCTGCAGTTCAAATGAAAGGGATGTGAGCTTGGAGGAGGAAATGCACATTTATTTGCATAGTCATGCCTGAAGAGCACAGGGAGCTGAACCTTCGGCGCGGTTCAAGGATCTCTCAACAGGACTGTGCCTGCCTCACTCATTGCCTCTGCTGAGAGTCCAGGGGAAGAGCCAGCAGTAACCTTATTTCAAATGACTCTACAGTGAGAAAAAAGAAAGTTAATCAAATCTGGGCTGTTATGTTAAAAAATGTAGCAAAACCACTCTCCAGGATGTCTTATCCTCTACAGCACTTCACGTAAATACAGGAAAACTTTACGCAAACATGTCTTTTGTTTTAATGGCAAGACCCTAAGGCTGTGAGATTTCACTCTTTTATTGTAAATTTTACATTAACTACCATTCGTTGAGCCCCACTTTGTGGAATCCATTGACTTGATGGCACGAGCCATTTTTGCTGCGACCAAAGAAATTTCCTAGCCATCATGATTTCAAAGAACAGTTGGAAAACAAACTTTGGAAGCCCAGGAAAAAGGACAAAACTTAATAGAATTCCATTTGTATCCTTTTTAAATCTCATCATCTTGAGAAGCTCAGCCCCAGCCTCGAACACCTGTGAATGATGGCATTAAGACCCTTACTGACACCTCACACAAGCTTCTGTTCCTGGCCCAGACTCTACAGAGGGACTCAGAGGAGCAGCTCCCAGCACGTGTCAGTGCAGGTGTGCTGAGGAGCACGGGCACATTTCCAAAGAGACACTTTCTTACAGCATCTGGTGTTTTTTCCCAATGGTACTGACTGCACCAAAGAGCCAAAGTTCAAAAAGCAAGAAAACCAACACACTTTGGGACTTGAAGGCAAGGCAGCTGACTGAAGATGTGACCTCACACGCCAGTGAAAAAATGTAAGGCTTGTTACTGCATRTCTAGAAACCCCTTCTGAAAAGAAAACACGAGTGCATTTATTTCAGTGGGCATCCGTTCAAGGGACTGCACACATTTTGTGCTTTTAACTCAACATCTGATTATAAACATGCAAAAAAATATTTGATTCTGTCACCAAGTGGGCAATTTTGTTGTTTTATTGTTTCCTTTAAAACAGATGATAGCTGCAAACAGAGCAAAATGAGGCTAAAAGCTTTAAATGCATAAAAGTTTACTTATGTTTTTTCTATGGTGCTATGGTGCTATCACTATCTGACAGGTCTTCACTGGTGAGTCGCTCAGATCTGTGGTTACAGTGTCCATTAGGATCTTGTGGTGAATTCTATTATCTGATTGTTCTAACATTTCTAAGAGGCTAAAGTGGCATGGCCACATCCTCTATTTCTAGAATGCAGTTATAATAGGCCCAGAATTCCAGCAAGCACTTAGCAATATTCAAGTGCTGTAAAAGACCATAGCTGTGAAATCTAACAGTCATAACTTTTGAGACCCCTCAAAATTGTTCCTCTTTTTGAGATTTAGTTAATCTTATCTGGGAAATTTATGCCAGTGGGAATCATTCACATTCATCTGCAGATGCTTGTTCAAAGGATGAGTCTCGTGATTTCAGAATACATTCTTCTGTTTTAATTGAACCCAGGATGTTGAAAGCATACTGTAAAACTCAGTCCTTTTCCAGTATCATTTCCTACTAAACTGAGTGCTTTGAGTGGTTGATTGTTATGGAAATGAATGAAAAATGTCAAGAGATTCTGAATTTCAAGTGTTCTGTTCCCGGTATCAGATCAGACTGTATTGTAGCATGTAATTAATGGTGTATCTGCCCAGTCTACTCAATTACACTGTTTTTAGAAACTGAAATAAATATTTCTTGTGTGTATACACCCAGATGGTTGATTTGCTTTAGTTGTACGACCTATAACTTTGAATATCTTTATATGCAGTAAAATACTGAAGCATACAGTTCCATCACCACAGTTTCTTGAATTTAATACGCTATTAATTCAGCAAGTCACTAAAAAGCATTTGAGATGAGATAAAACAAACAGTAAGAATTTCACCTAATCTAAAAAGTCCAGTAACAAGGGAAAGCTGTGGTTTTATAATCTTGCCTCAGAAGAGTCTTTCACATAATCACTCAAAATTTTAATTTCTCTGCACAGAGCAAAATTCCAAATGGTTTTTGACAGTCATAACTCTTATGCAAACCTATTTCATTTTAGTAGCTGAACATCAATTCATACCATAATGAAAAGCAAATCTTCAAAGTTGTCTCTCTCTCTTCCCTAGCATTTAATACAAATCGATGATATAACGTGACCACTATCACAACATCTCTCCTTGCAGATTATTTTCTTAGTTAGCTTCACACATTTAATCAACGATACTAAGATACTAAAATCACTTTATGCCTTTTTTCGATTTTTCAAGCCTGAGTCTCCCTCTGACTTTCAGTCAGCATGTAAGTTAGATATTACTGGATGAATGTGGATTGATTTGAGGGCAATAGTTGTATGTAAAATAGCATATATTGTATCTAATTTTAGTGATCTAAGTTAAGCAGGAGAAATTTTGAGTATGTGTATCACAGATGGTGCGGTAGATTAGGTTTCAATAGGTCTCCTGTTAAAAACTGTAAATTTCACTCAAGCTCAGTAAAACATTTTGTATAGATAAACTGACTCCTAATTGTGTGCTGACACTTATAATAGTGCTGCAATCCCATGCATCTTTCTATTTTGTTTGGCAAAGTGCTCTTTACYGTACCATTCACTCTCTTTCGCTCTTGAAGTGTATAAAGGTTTAACAGGAGCTCCAGGACACACTGCACACGGTCAGAGAATTCATCAACAGCCAGGCAGCCTCTTTGTTACTCCTTCATTCTCTGGGCTTATGAAAAGAGCTGTTAATTTAGTGAGCAGCACTCTTACCTCCATCCCAGTGCTGCTGGAGTGATCATTCCTGATTCCTCCCGCACTTGGACTGTTCTAAGTCTACAATAACTGCAGTGACATCATCAGTAAAACTGGTCTTTGTGATAGGAAAATGAAGCCCTTTATCTTTCTGAGAGTAAGTGTTCTATTTTACTGTAAAGTAAGTTCTTCTTCTGTATTGAAGCTATTAAAAATGTCAGAGCGTGTTTTGCAAGGCCAGAAATATTTTACTTTTATGACCAAATTCCAGTTTGAATAATTGCAAGAACCAGTTAAAAATATATTTTCAACTAAAAGGGGCAACATTTTCATGCAAATGTTTTCCTTCCATGCTGCATTTTCCCCACTGTGTCAAATACACATTTGTTCTTTTCTTTCTCTCTTAAATGCCTATGTGCTCTTTAGCAGACATTGCATTTCATCCCGGAGGTGACTGCATTACACAGTGGATAAAAGAGACTCTTTTATAAATAGTAAAGTTAATTATTTCTTATTTCTTCATTTCCACCAAGATTAGCTGTTATAAATAAATACATTTACAGTCATCAAATACTACTGCCTAATTTCCCACTAGATTCATTCTCTACATTTCTTTTTCATAAAATCAGACTCAGCTTTTTTACACAAAAAGGTCACATGATTTTTAATTCCACTAGGATTATGTCTTTGGGTCAAAGCATAATTGCCTACAATAAATAGAAGCATAAAAGAGTGACTTGAAAATGGAAAGACAATATGCTGGACCCGTTTAAAAGACATCTGGTGCCCCAATTCACTGATAGCAATGCTGAAGGGCATTTGTTTTCCCCTGCTATGTGAAAATTCAATTTCCTTTGAACTAGAGGGAAATCGTATTTTTATCGATTAAAGGGAACGAAAAAAAGCAGACAGGTACCCAATTTTGTGGGTATCACACAGAGCATCTCTGGCCTTGCATATGGTATACTACTGCTTTAACTAAGATACTGTTGGTCTTAATTTCTTTAGACAGCAGCCAGATCTAGGGAGCCAAGAGTGTATCTGTGGGAAGACCAGTGGAGAAACAATTCCAAACCTTTACATTTAGCTAGCCTCAGGCTCTAACTATTATTCAGTAGAGCAGCTTGGCAGGAAAGGTATATAATGTTTTGTAAGGTAAGAAAGGGTCTCCATTCCCCACCCTGGCACCAGATGGAACTAATGAACTACAATTAAAGTAACATTTGCTTCATTCACAGATGAACTAACAGACTGAAAACTACGGGGGATGTATGCTCAGTATTGCTCTGGAAAGGAGGTGCAAAGAGAGATTTTAAATTCTAATAGTTGTGTGCTAAGTAACCTCTGCACCCCTCTCCCCAGCGATAAATTCTCCCGAGTTGCTGCAGCCCCTGCCAGTCCCTAAAACCACACCGAAAAGCTCCTGTCAACATCAGCCTCCTTTGCGGTGGCTCCCAGACACACATCTGGCACTGACTGTAGGTGCTTTGCACAATTGACTTTCTGATCCCTCAAGGTTATTCACAGGAGGGGAGTAAATGCCTTTTCAATCAGCCATAGAGCAGCTGTGAACAGCTGGAACAATGAAGAACAGCCTGCCAGAGCTGGATCCCCTCCATTCAGCTGTCCCACCACTGTGGCAACACCTGAAGCTACACAAAGCAGGGGAAGGGGATGGAGATTCCAGTATCCCCCACCAGTGTGGGACGGCTTGGCTGGTCCACCCCAGCAATGGCTCTGTGTCATGAGTGGGGATGGGTGATGTGGGGCTGGGGGCCCAAGGCAGCAGTGTCACAAGGATTTACTGCCTTTCCTGAGGCCTCAGGCTGGCCAGTGGGAGCACTCTTGTTAACAGCAGCAAGAAACATTTGGAATAGTAACATCCAGAACTAAAATCTGCTCACTACCAATGGGAAAGTTAATTTACTCCTGGGCAGCAGATGCCACAAAAGGTTAGTCACGGAGACATAGGTCTGAACAGGCACTGTAAATACAATCCAGCATCAGCTTAAGGTATCTTACTCTTTTGTGAAAAGAGTTTCTTTTCTATCATTCCCTCCAATGGGTTCACTGCTCCGCCCTTTATCCCTCATCCCATGGGGAAACAGGTAACACCATTAAGTGTTCGGCAGAATCACGTATCAGTCCACAGGCAAGTCTGACCCAGCTACAGCTCTGTAGGTCCCAGAGGGTAAGATTACAATGTCAGGAGAGAAGGTGCTACACAGAAAGCAAGCTCTGTCCTCACCAATGTTGCCAACTTATCGACCTACTGGTGTCCTAAAGGCTCACAGTGAGTTCCTAAACAAACATGCACCTCTCAGTGCAGAGGCTTCAAGCTACCTGTTACAAAGAAAAGGCATTCACAATTAGCTTTCCCCCCTTCCTTAAAAAGAAAATGCAAATCTAGTGAAAAATACTCTGAGTCCAAACAATGCTCTAAGAACTTAGAAGACCAAGTGTTAATGTGCCAGTGGAAGGAATGAATTTCATAAGAAGAGGCAGTCAATTAAAACTGCCAACCATACTCACATACCTAAGTCTACAGTACTGTTTTCTTGACCGTCCCRTCTGAGTTCAGTCATACAGAACTAGAACAAAGCAATTTCAGCCTTTTCTAAACTCAATTTTTGCACTGGAAGGATTCCAGACAACTCTGGACAGTAATCTCACTGCAGTGAGATATATCAAGACTTTTCTATATCCAAGTGAACTTTAATACACCTAGGATGGTTGTAGGACTTCTGTATAACAATTAAAACATTCCCAATATTATTCACTATAACTGGATCTATGGAAAAATACTTTACAGCTATTCCCACACTTGCTATCTGGCCAAACTTTTTTTTGGTACCTCTCTCACTCATTTTTCCATGTCACTTTTTTCCTTTGACCTAGGGTGGAATTAGGTTTTATGTTGCCAGAAACAAGTAATTAAGAACTAGGAAGGCAACCAGACTGACAAGAATACGATACAGCAGTTGAGCTTTCTGCTGTCATAAGAACAAATCACCTCTGTCATGCCTTTACCAAAACCTTGAACTAAGTACAACTGCACATACCTGTTAGAAGATATAACACGTAACCAGAAGACACTTAACCACTATTTACCTCACCTTCCTTTGCTAATCAAGAGCTAAAGGTCTAGGTCACTCATCTAGACTGTCTTTAGTCAACCAAGAAGAGGCAGAAAATTTGCTTCACCCATCTTTAGACAACTCGTTCAGAAAAAGACTTTTCAGAGATGCTTATTGAAAACTGCCGGAAGGGAGGTGAGTGAACTCTCTAAACCAAATGTGTATCCTCCACACTGCCAAAGCGACCCATCGCAAGTCTACCTGCATTAGGGATTTTTCATCTCAGCCTTATGTAATTTCTATAAACTTCTCCATATTTTATATTTCATATGTTAAGAATTCAAGTTCAACTAGTTAACTATGTTTAATGCAAGCGTTTGGTTTTCACTGGCTCTTGCTTGCAACAGCTGTTGCCTTTTACATTAACATTCTGTGTCAAGAAGCTGCACCCTATGACATTAAGGGTCTAAAAGTTTTATGACTGTATTCAGTAGCATTAAAATCAAAGAACCCAAATCAATGCTACAGATCACAGAATGCATCATTGGGAGTTTCTCACCATTAAAAAACCATGCCTTATGATCTATGTTGTAAATACACACTCAATCAATTTTTAAAACATATATTACTCCGAGTGCGCAGTGATGGTAATGGGAATGGCAAAGATGTCATGAGATATTCCTGCCCAAATGTCTCCCCTGAGTGGAAGATGTTTTATTGAACTGATATGTGAAACTATCAAGACAGTCATTACAAATACAGATACACACAGTTTGTTAGTTACAGCCAGACTTTTGTAGGACTGACAACTAAATTTATTGCCACTAAGAATGTTAAAAACCGATTCTGGAAAGCCGATACTTCTATAATCCATAATGGTGCAGATCACATGGTGAGATACAACTTGTCTTCATATAATCTTCCACACAGTGGCTTATAAATACATTTTCCTTTGATAAATAAGGTAATGGTTCAGCAGAATTCTGACTTTTTCCTGAAAATTTATTCAAACAATAATGAGGACCAGGCTGTTATACTAGCCTGATATTACATATGATTATAGGTGATTTTTTTAGAATCAGACGAGAAAGCGGAGAAGAAAACCCAGCCCATAAGGCAGCCTGAATGGAAACAAACCATACCCTTTTGAATTCCCCTCTTCTGTTGCCATGCACAGGAATGTAAGAAATGAAAGCATCTGTGAAGTACAGTGTGGAAATGGCTGCTGATCCAACTGCTTAGAATTCAAGGGGCACGAAACAAAGAAGTGAAAAGGGTCTAAAGTTTCTGCTTGCATCTGCGGCCCACTCAATTCTGCTCAGTGCTAGACTGATACAACTTCTTAAACTGAAACATTTTAAGATAATGTGCAGTTCAATTGTACTTTAAGTGGAGAGGGTTCCTCCAGGAATTAGAAGAATCAATTACTGCAGGTTAGGCACAGCAGATACAACTTTTGTGTGAACCTTTAATTTGAAACCAATAGGTTTGGTCCTCAGTAGAAAAGCATGCACTTTGTAACTTTGACTTTAAACAGTATTTTCTCAGAAAAATTTTCACTGAGATTCTCTAACACATTGCCTTCCTACCCACTCCTTTCTTTTAGTAACTACTTCTACCATTTTATAGTACCAAGACACCTGCAACACTAGGGATCATGCAGAACTTCATAAGCATGTTTAGGGAAAACAGCACAAGAGATTCAGACAAATGTTACCAGAAAATCTCTGCTGCTTCTACTAATGCAAACATCCTACAGTAATGTTCCCAGTTCTGCTTTCTAGGTCATTCCTGGGAATTTCAGATACTTCAGTAGGAAAAAAAAAAATCAAGATGCCTAAATTACTCAAGGAACTGTTTCATTTTCAGATGTAATACACACTTTTGGTTAAGGAAGTGCTTTGGAAAATGTTTTTCCCTATATTTGTGCCATGCCCACTGATTATAAATAGTAGTTACTGACAATCAAGAAATGTAAACAGGAATAAAACAGTGGCAAAACTTTGCTGCCAGCTCTCAGATTTCCTAGAATGAATTGAAACATCTTCCTCGCTTAGAAGAGAGCTCCTGATGCAGCATCCCATGTTGCAATCCTGTCTGTGAACAAAAGTGCAACACAACATCTGACCTCTTGACTTCGGTGGGGGATGTGCATGTTGAAAGCCAGATTAGAGATCTGCTGCTCAGGCCAGGCTTGGATTTACACGGATTTGGTGGCAGTGAGGAGAGGGGAAGAAGGTAACGGCTGGCTGAGAAAGCTGTAACACCACTCAATTCACAGCGCAGGTGAAGAGAAATCTGCAGCACACAGCAAGCACGGCTTTTCTGGCTTTCCTAAAATGAAAACTTTGCAGCAAGTTCTATTAATGCCACCTGGATGCCACCACAAAGGCTTCTGAGCTTACAGTTCACCATTTTGAGTAAGAATAGCAGCGTGTTGTGGACTATTTGCGTGGGTATTTCTTCAGCTAATTTCTTTCCTCTAATGCTGTAAGATCACTCATAGCAGCTCAGAAACATCTAATGAAAAGAGAAGTAGTGTATCTGATTCCAGTCATGCTGTTCTAAGGGAATTAATCGGAGTCGTCATTACCTTAAACACTTCCATTCTGAGTGGGTTTTATGATGAGCTCAAGAAAAGTAAATGCTGTTTCAAATACGTACCTCTATATATTAAATCAAATACATGAATGATAAAGTGCTGGCATTTTTTGGCTGTAATCCTGTTATTGCTTAGAGCCATTTCTAATGCAAATGAAGAATGATGTAGCAGAGCTATTTAGCAATTTTCTTTGATGGGCAATGTTAACTGCTGGGAAGTGGCAGGAAAGCAACTGCTTGAATATGGAGTGCTCCAACATGTCTTGCAATACTCCTTTCCAAATCTAATGATCACCCCTCCCTCCTGCAAAGTGTTATCTTTAAACAGGGCTCTGCCGAGCAATGCAAGCCTATGTTTGCACAGAGGCCAAGATACAAGAGCCAGGTCTAGTCACACAAAATTTTAGAAAACAGTTTCTAGCGAATTCTTTTAAGAAATTTCACTTCTGTCTGCCTATAAAAATGCACTTGATATGGATATGATCATCACTTGGTCATCCAGGACTTCCTCCCTGGTAAGCATGAACTTGCATAGGTAAGAATACACACTTGTGCCTTCTGAATGTCAGGGTACTGCATCAGAGACAATCTGGGAACCCTGGCTGAAGGGTACCTTCACAGCTCTGCAACAGACTTGCAGGATGATACCTCTGTGCAACTTGACAAATGAGTCCCTGCATGAGTTTTACAATCAGGAAAATGGGGAAATTAAAGCTGATTTAACRTCCTGCAGTGCTTTAAGGTCTGTGGATGATATGCGTTATGAAATGCTAAATAATATTAATGAAACCTAACTAGTGAAAGAACACTGACTTCAATCTTGGGAAGAAAGATGGGCTTGGGAATTGTCCTTCTATTTAATAAAACATTACATAGGGCCAGTAGGAGGTTGTCATCAAGTAAGAGCATACATACAAAATGTGGTAGATTATATTTCTATTGTAAATTCAAGCACAGAAAACTTCTCCAGAGACTGCAAACTATCTGGTCAATGCAAAATGGTGGATAAACATCAGCTTTAAAATGGAATAGTACATTCTCTCTTCAGGATACACATGGGGAAAAAATAAGCCACATCTAACCTCAATTTCTTGGGCTTCTTTGATGTCTGTGTGTCATAAATGTGAGATGTGGCACTGACTGGAAAGCCCAAGCTACCAAGATGCAACACTGCTGGCTGCAGCCCACATTCCAGACGTTCAGACCCAATAACACGACATCAGGAGTGAACTGCCACAGAAAGGTGGCAAGAAAGACAGACCAGCCCCCCATCTGCCCTAGCCATCCCCATCGCACTGAAYAGCCACCCCCCCAGGGCTGTCACACTGCAGGGGGGTCCTTTGGAGAGAGTGCCCCCGGGGTCACTCTAAGACCAAAAGGTACCTTCTCCAGCCCTCAGCACACACTGCTACACACTTGGGGGGGGGAAGTATTTATACTGGGGCATCCTAGGAAAATATGAGACACTCTGAAGTAAGTAAGATGAAGAAAACATCAGTAAAAACACTTCCACCAGGATATCAGGTCTGGAAAACTGGGCAGACCTTACTGAAGAAAATGGTCAAACAAAAAGACAAACCCTCAGAAAGATGTTTTCCAGTCAGGCTGACCAGGCTTGAAGGATGCTAACCAGCATTTTTGCAGCACTACATTTTTGCTCAGACTTTTCCATCTGAAGAATGACTTCGGAAATGGAGAAGCAGGGCTTGCTGAGACCCATATGTTGTGGTGAGAAGAGTTGTAACTGAGCATTTTCCACAAGACTGGGCAGGGCAATCTGTCCTCAAAGGGCATATTTACAGGAAATCATCAAAGATAAATTTGTGGTTTCCATGTTCCTGATTGGAGCAGATGATTGCTATTGCAGGTCCTCAGGTTTCCTGCTGTTTTCAATACTTTGCACTTTAAACTGTCTTACAACTGACTTTGGTCTTTTTTTGTTTATTAAAAAACACTTCCATCCATTTAACTAGTTGATGCTTTCACAACCCTTTGAAGTTGTAAAGCACTGCAAATTTAGAAACTGTTCTTAATAATCACTTGGACAAATGGATCCAGAAAATTGCATATTGACGGAAGGAGTTTATGTTCTTTGCAGTCAAATATTTCCTCACTCGTTTCATGCAAAATTGCTTGGCCAAACAGATTTTCCCAAGGCTCTCTCAATAATGAATGTAACTTTCTTTTGTTTCTGGCTCTTCTCCGAACCCATCAGGAAAGGGTAAAGCATAATGACATAGGTCTGTTGCCTCCTATAACCCTCTGGGACTGTTTTCTCTAATGTGATTGTTTGAAAATCAGCAGTTTTCTGCCAGGATATAAAATAAGCCACTTTCCTTCCAAGTAACACTGAAAAAATCTGAATGCCACAGAGCCTGCTCACTCATGCAACATTAATTTTTAAAAGAATCAATTTTGTAATCTTTCAATTATGGTTTATTATAATGATAATAATCACTGTGAAATCAAGTTTTTTTCCACTGCTAGTGCTGGTGGCTGTCATCAAACCACTTTCAGCAATGCTGAAAACACCTGGACTAATAAACCAGGCATTATTTATTTATACTATAGTTTTACTTATTTAGAAATGTATTAAACATCAATTCCCTTAGCAGTTGGTGATGTTACAAAAACTAAAAGCAAATAAATTATATCTGGAGTCCATAAAGACCTAGAAGTCACTGCCAGGCTGGCTATCTTGTACTGTTATAATTGAAAAGTGCTTACAAAATGCAAAGCACATGGACCTTGCTCATTGCTAAATCATGAAGTGCATCTCTGTGTGAACACTCCTGTGCTGGGAGCCTTCAGAAAGGGCTGCCCAGCGCCAGTCAGGCAGGCACTTCCCTGATCCCTTTGCTTTTCACTCGGAGCTCACACTGTGCTGGGTGGTTGGCACACTCGAGTACTGACGTGAAGCAGTTGTGATAGCTCCTGTATCCACATATAAATAAAGTGCCTTATAACAGCTCCAAGCCTTAATCAATGCTCACATACACAGAGCTACATACCTGTGTGACAGGGAACACGCATTGTTCATACAGCAGGTCATGCCAGGGCTTAGCATTTAACAGCAGGAGCACAATGGGTTTATATTATGTTCACATTTTACAATAAAAAAGTGTACAGAAAAATCACTTGGTTTCTGATCAAAATCTGAGCTCCCTGCTGTTTTAATTCCTGTAACCAACAATCATCAATAAATAATCATGCACAGCTTCTACGCCCCACTGTGATATTTTGTTTTTGTTTTAAGAACTGGATGTACTGAGTTGAGATCTGCAATTCCAGATCAGACTTTCAGGTGTTCTGCACCAGGATTCAAGTGAATGAGGAAGCACAAGGGCAAGGGCAAGGGCACAGAGGGAAAAGCTGTTCTTCATCAGATACCTTGCAGGTCTGTGAGCTGTTTTAGAAGAGATTGTGCTGAAAACAGGAGGTGTGTTAGAGGCAATGTGTTTCACAATAAAAGGATGAAAGGCTGAAAGAAGAAAGCTGTATAGATGACAGTTATAAACAATGAGGCAGGAAATAAAAGAGGAAAAAATGTCAAAAATATCAGTAAAAAATGTCAGAGAAGGAAAAATATATTTCAAGGAAACCAGAAACATGTAAAATGGAAACGAGTATCCCACTGAGAAGTGTGGCCAGCAGGTTGAGGGAGGTGATCCTCCCCTCTTAGCCCTAGTGAGGCCACATCTGGAGTACTGTGTCCAGTTCTGGGCTCCTCAGTACAAGAAAGACAAGGAGCTACTGGAGAGGGTCCAGCAGAGGCCACAAAGATGATGAGGGGTCTGAAGCCTCTCTCTTATGAGGAGCTGGGCCTGTTTAGTCTGGAGCAGAGAAGTCTGAGAGGGGATCTCATGAATGCATACAAATATCTCAAAGGCAGGTGCCAAGAGGATGGTGCCAGACTCTTCAGTGGTGCCCAGTGACAGGACAAGGAATATTTGCAATAAACTAAAACACAAGAAGTTCTACCTCAACATGAAGAAGATCTTCTTTACACAGAGGGTGGCAGGGCACCAGRACAGGTTGCCCAGGGAAGTCATGGAGCCTCTGTCTCTGGAGACATTCCAAACCCACCTGGACGGGTTGCTGTGTAACCTGCTCTGCTGACTCTGCCTTGGTGGTGGGCTTGGACTAGATGATCTCCAGAGGTCCCTTCCAACCCTAAAAATTCTGTGATTCTGTGACCAGAAAGAGAAACTGAAAGAGAAGCATGAAGAAGAAAGAGTTTGTGACCAAAGCACAGTGAAACATTACAGCCTGGGATTTGAGGTAGCCAATCCAAGTGGAAGAGTCTGATGTAAGAGAAGGCACGAAAGCTGAAATGCTTCAGGAATTGCTTGGGGCCAGGCCTTGAGACTCACAGACAATGTATGCCTTAGTATGTACTAAGCTGTCCTGGCATCTGAACAGAGACTCAGATGGTAACCAGGCTCTGAACAGCCTAAAACCATGTCCACTGTGGCTCACAAACTCAACCCACCGTTTAGCTCACTGGAACAGAGAATTAAACGCTAGCTTTGCAAAGACACAAGACCTGTCGCCTCCAAGGAGACAATCCTGCAGCTGGATGCACCAACTCAGCTGACCTCCAGCCTCACTCTCTTCTGTAGCATTCCCACCCCAGAGCCTGGAGCTCTCTTAGCCTTCCCATCGGCTACGGGCAAGAGCAGCTGGGAGTGTGGTAGGAAGATGGAAGTCCGTAATCCCCTCCCCGGCWCAGGAAAGGCTGCACGAGCTGCTGGGTGGGGAGGCCAGGCTGCCATGGACTTCTGGCAGTGCTAAGGCTGCCAGCTCTACCCGTGGCTCTTCTCACCACCTTGAACTCCAGTCTGTAGCACTCTCTGGGTGCACAGGGATAGGACACCGGGCAGTGGAGGAACGGCAAAAGGCCAAGTCATTCATTCATTCATTTAATAGAGAAATCAAGTAATCTGTTCCTGAAATGTAGGCAATTAACATAAATTAATTAAATATCACACTATTAGACCAAAGACATTTTCTATTGATGTAATTTGGTATAATACCTAGAAAAATCAATGCAATTATATTTTTAATGCCTAGTTCATTCATAACTGCTTAATTCATATCTCTTAACTCTGTTTTAGAGTGAAATGGGTTAGATGATATAATTCCCACCTCCCTGAGTTTGGCATTTAAAGATAACAGKCAACCAAATCATTATGTTTCGAAAATATGTAAAATATTCAAAAATGGAGGACAATCTTACTTCATCTTTAAAAATCAGTGTAGTATGATCTGTATATAAAAACACCAAAATGTCTTAATTCTAATTAGTGTTCTTGCCATTAAAATACTTTGGGAGCTCTATCTATGCATTCCTGAACTAAAAACTCTTCACTCAGAGCTCAATACCTTAAGATACTAAATGAAAGGCCTCTCTGCCCATGTCAAAGTCCTGTTTTGCTATTTGTTCTTGCATGTTTCACCTCTGGATACAGTAGAAAAGGAACTTGCTCATGTGCCTGACAATGCTGCTCACTTGTAGACAATATTGAAATAAAATTGCCACAGATGATAGATAACATACCCATTTGACATTTCTCATTCACCCAAAGAGAGACAGTTTTCTACTGACTGACTCAGTGTCAAGCTGCCTTCATTTCTCTAACACTTCAAACCCGAAGAACCTAAATTTATTTTAAGATTTATGTTCACTGCAGTCATGTTGCTAATTTGACTTCCTCTGATAACTTAACTTCAAAAATGTTCTTTGTGAAGACTATGCGCACCATTTAATAAAAAAACCATGCAACCAGTGGTCTTCAAGCTGTCATAATTTGAAGCACACAGGGAGTGGACATAAACTTTACTGAAGCATGCCAATCTACAATTCTGTGCAAAATGTTCTCTCTACAGGAAGTGAAAAAGTATTGTAAAATGTAATTAGATATAATCTTTCCTGTTTTCATTAGCTATTAAATTTATGCAAAGATAAACTAAAGCATAATGAGTCCTTTCATTATCAGGTGATTGTTGTTTTAATGGTTCCATTACAAGCAATGGAATGCTGTACATCCACCTCTCATATTAGTGGGCAATTATTTTGAAACTGCATATTATAATCTACCCACAAAGAGCAATGTATTAATGCCACCATTTCAGTATAATGATGACCATGGTTTTGAAATCAGTACGATAGCCTCAGGGAAAAATGTAAAGTAATAATGAAGGAAATGTTTATATTATATGCCAGTCTCAGCCTGGTACACAGACTGAAGGAGTTTAAGGAAAATGTGTGGAGCTGCTCCTGCTACTGCTCTCCTGAAACTGGACAAATTTATATGACAACAGTGGTTATTATTTCAAAAACAAAGGAAAACTATCAAGAGACCCAAAATTAGAAGCTTGGAAGGGAAACTGGAATAAGCCTTCCCTCAATATATCATTGCCAAGTACTATCCTAAACCATATTCAGATATAGTGCCTGGAATASTATAATTCCCACCAATAAACACTGAACCAGCCTTAGTTACTCATCTGTTCATTGCCTTCCTTCTAACCAAGCAAAGCAGTGTAGCTTGCAGGATGTGATTAGTCAGATCTAAGCAGTACATAAAGCTTGAGGATATCCTGGGGATATCCTATATAAAGTTAAATGAAGTTTCATATCCAAAAGGCACTCCACGAGCAAGACTCAAAATACCTCTAGCAATGAGAAGGCTCTGGGACGTCACTGCAGCCGGGAGTCCCTGGCACATTCCGTACAGTGAAGCTGAAATCCAACTCTGTCGAACACTCTGCATTCTTGGAAGAGGAGGTAAAGGCAATTTAAGACCATGAAATTAGCCCCAAGGAGTTMAGGACCACTGCTTTTTTCTACTCCAAACATGAAACATATTTCAACAGTGTCATCACTTATATAAAATCAGAGCAGCACAAACAGAGCGAGCAAAAATCCACAACCACTGAGGTCTGGCAAAGACACAATTCTCCCTTGATAAAAGAAAGAGTTACACATGACAAACATTTCTTAATGGACTAGAGAAAGGTGTGGAAAGAATGCTGAAATGCATGGACACAGAATATTGATAGTACATGAAATAATACTTGAAAAAATTGAAATTAAAAGTCTTCTTTTAGAGGAACACTGCTTTGCAGATACTCTTCAGATTATTTTCTTTTCTTAGTATTTTGATTGCAAAATGTCAAGAAAACTACTGCTAATTTCATGTAGAAGGAAATGCTGGAACATTAAAATGTTTGGCTAAAAACAGGTTATAGAGCAGCAGAAATTTGTTCTATTTTGCAGTTCCAGACCATTCCAACCCAAGATTAGGACTATATGAGATTGAAATGCCTTCACGGTAAGCATACAATATTCAAAAAGCCCTGTGGGCATGAATTTCTGTACAGCAACAGCATCTGCTTTCCCTCAGTGGCCTTTTCTCAGGAAGTCCAGTTGTAAAAACGGGACAAATATTCTTTGCCTCACAAAAGCATTTTGAGGCTTAAGTGATATCTGCAATATTTTCAGAAATGTTCTCAAGAAAAATGTATGGGACATTCTTTGGAGACAGGAATACTAGCAAATCTAATGAATTTTATTCAAGAAAAATTCTAAAACAACATATGGAGAGCAAACTGAACACAGAGTACATATTTCTGACATTTATCTTTGTTTTTATTGTTAAGATAAAAGCATGCTGTTTGTTTCTTACTATTTCATCTGCTACCTCTTTCTTTCCTTTCTCTGACTTATTCTACACTAGTGACATCATCTGCAGCAATTTTTAAAGCTTTGCAGAAAATCCTGTGCTTTGAAAGTTTTCATGAATCATGTAGAGAATGTTATTAGACAGGGAGTTTATGCCTTTTTTCTGTAACCAGTAGAACCAGAGCAGAGAGGACATGTGTGCTGCGACAACTTACTTTTAAAAGTAAAAACAAAGAAAAAGAATTCTCCAAAGATAAGGATGGGATACCAACAACAAACTCGCAAAGAACAAATATGGGCACTTAGAAACCTTTTCTTCTATTGCAAYTGCATGTTTACTGAATTCTAATGCACCAGCTAGGGCTGCTCAGGTTCTGAGATGAGTAGTGTCTCTGGCAAGTGGTCCCAACTGTACTGAATGCTACCACAATCAGGAATTGCTTACAAAGCCTTGAAAATAAAATGGCTGAATCTTTGAGCATCTGTAAAAAATCTATTTTCCTTCACACCTAAACTAAGCCCCATGCTGGTCAATATGAGACATCAGAYAAACTGTTTGAACACATAAGATTCAGGATCCATAATAAATCCCCATTGTTATAGTTATGTTTTTCCAGGCTGTTACAACTTCCAAAACCTGCTGAAGGTGTGAATCTCTGAGAAAAATTGTACATGCTGCTCCTGTGCATGTTAGTCTTTAAATGCATAGTTGCCTCACAGTTAAAACCTCAGAGAAGCTGAATATCACAGGAACTGTATAGGAGCGATTGTTTTCTAAACACAGGTTGTAGCATATCCCAACAGCACATCAGGTTCCCTGAGAAGCATGGCTATGAATCCCGAGTTGTCTTCAAAGGTATGTGCTATAAATCCATATATTTGTTCAGTTTCACTGGTCTGAAATTGCAGCCTAAATTCTTTATGTGGGATAACAGACATAGAAATAAAACAAAGTAGAACATGTGCTTTGTTTTCATCTGAGTAAAAATATATACCGAAGATGTGCACAAGCAAGCACCTAGTTAACAATGAGTTCTAAATCAACATAATGAGGCAAAAAAATCCACCATTTCCCCCCAGTTTTCCTCCCACCTATGTCTGCAAGGTCTCATATAGGCTTGATTTCTTACTAATKAAATATTCTGTGCAGAATTTGTTTACTAATCTTTCTACATTTTAAGATAAAATACTCCAATATCAGTTCAGGCTAAGCTTTTTCTACCTTCAAAGTTTTTCTTTTGCTGTATTGCCTACTTGTACAAAGCTTTGAGCAGACAATCWTTTCTAAATATCCTTCAGTGAGATAGTCAAAATTAGTTCTCACACACCTTTTCTTACAGAAGTCTKTTCTAAACAGTTTGTTTGACTAGCTAGCAGGTGGACAGATGTATAGAAACTCTTCTCTATCCAAAGCTAGAAATCACTGCAGTGTTTTATTCCCTGTCTCCTGAAGTTGCCATCCTCACCTGAGCAGCAACTCTGCAGCACAAACCTCCCAGTGCATCTCATGCAGTTTGATTGCAGTATTGTTTTTTACTAAGCACTGTAAACATGGCTCAGTGCACTTTAGGGAGTTTCCRTTAGGAACCCCACAGCTACCAGTAACCAACAGGTATCACACTGAAGCGATAGCAACACTACATTTATTTTCTAATCTATTTAATATATCTTAGAAAAGAACTGCTGTGTGACAACTGATAATAAGTATAGACTTCAATCATAATCATTCTGTGTTCTTCAAGACAACTGTTTCAGCTGGCAGAAAGTGGGGTTTTTAATTTTTTTAAAAAATTAGTTCTATTCCTTTAAAATTTTAAGCTCCTTTAGGAAAATCAAGGTCTATTTTACACACTGTCATCTGAAAAATCAAAAACATTGAACTATGGAAGATGAACACCAAAGGCTTAATTTAAAACCTATGCTGCTGTTAATTTTTCTCTCCAAGACTTTTGCATTTGCAAMCATAAAATATCCTCACCATCAGCAGCAAAACTGGAAGCACTGCAATCCAGGGCACTAGCAGGATTGCCAGCATGAGTCACTGATTTGCATCATCCTTTCAAAAGGTGGATGTTCATGGGATGTGAGAATCACAGAACCACAGGATATGCTGAGTTGGAATCAAGGATGGAGTCCAGAATTCCATYTCTGTGAACAGTCCCAGTGTTCCTTCCGAGAGGTATCAGCAATTCTCTCATAACAATAWAAGCTGAGGAGTATGAAAAAGGTGTGCACGTAATTAGGACTATACCAAAATCTGTATAAAGATGTAACAGTTCATCAGAAGCAGAAAACGGACCCAGTGGCACTTAAAGAAAATATGATAAACTAAAAGCAATAGATAGATAAATTCAAAGAACATGTGAAAATGCACAATGATAGAGTAGATCCTGATTATATATTTCTTGTCTTCAATCATTAATTAAAAAGAAATAACTCCATGACTATAGTCAGCRACCACTATAAAATCAATAGGTCTCTAAGCCCACACCAATCCATATGCAGACACAGCTTCACCACAAAATAATAGCTAATATTGATATTTTTTAATAAAGTTTCACTTTACTATGTAATTAGTGTAATGTAGCAGGAGCTGTGTTTCTTAACACTGGTGCTGGTGCTTTGAGCAGCATTTACTGGCATGTTAATAAAGAACGGACTTCTTCTATTGAGTTCCATCTGCCTAATAGAGAAAAATGTTCATCTTAATTAGGAAAATCTTCATAAAGAATATAAATGCAGTTACTAATGGGCTGCAGGGAATAAATGTAGGACACTTAGGAACAACTGGTGTTTTACCAGGAAATGGAAGAGTGAATATAAACCCCCAAACAGTTGTTAGCCATCTGGTGATTGACCACAAATAGCAATAGATGCTGAGGTTTTAAGTGTTTTATAATGAAAAATCTATTTATTTCATTAAGGTTTCATGCTTTAGACCCTTGTTTTTTCAGGTAATAAAGCAGTCTTGACTGACAATGAAACTATTTAAACCCTTTATGAATTAAGACGGACAAATCCATTAGCATTTTTTGAAGGAATTACTTTATAAAAAGAAAGAATGCAAGTGCCAAGCAATGGTTCAAGAAAGATCCACTGTCAAGAACTTGAAAAATGGTCACTATATCAAACASATATTTTTGGGGTTGCTGTGATGCTCACAGGCAGCTGAGAACTTTTGACTTTATTGGTGCAGCAGCAGATATCACATCATCACGATAAAGACTATAGCAAAATGTAAACTACAATTCATCCTTGTCCTTAAAAATGTTTAAACAGGCATTATACATTTCCTCTGTCAGTCTGAATCAGTTTTTTCGTAATTTTCTCCCAAAAGTTCTGTAATTTAAAGACATTGATATTCCCTAACTCCACCCATTTTCTATTCAAAATGAAATGAACCTTTACTCATCTTCCAGAAATTATATTTTTTTTCCGAAAAATCATGTTAATACAAAGCACTGATGGGAGGTACTTCTCAGGTGCCAAAATTTAACCCTCTGAGACAGGCTCACTGCCAATGTCCACAGCTTCCCAACGAAAAACTGCTTTCTGCAAATTTTAACCAACACGAGCCAAGATTTTGTATTTCCTCTGAATAACTTTGATAGGCAAACTAATACCTATATGTAAGCAAGTGCAAAAATGAAAATATCATTACTATGATATTTCATTCAAGCCAACCACCAGAAACATGGCACAAAACTCTGATGTTCTGGGCACTAACAGCTTTACTACCTCAATTCACAGAGAACATCACCAAACAATAGAAGTTGTCGCTACTTGAACCTCAGAGAATGTAATCTCATTTATTCATTTCAATGACATTTTTACTAGACTATAGCTTCATGTAGATTAGTCAGACACTTGAAAAACCACATATTAGCTGAGGTGAAGCTGTGATGACTGCAGTTGTCTTAACAGTGTCAATCCAAACTTTGGATGAATGTAATTTGCTACCTCTAAATGACAGAGATATAATATAGATCTCATATATCACCAAAGTAATAAATAATTAGTGAGCAGAACTGAGTAAAACAGCAGGTTGAACACAACCCCAAATTTTGAATCTTGATGCAGAAGTCAGCGATCAGAACGATACATTTTTCTGCCTTGAATGATAAAACAGCTTTCTCACAGCCTAACACATAGCACCATCTGGCATGAACAGAGGAAACGAAGAACTTCTGGAAGAGAAGCACAAAAGCAATTTCGTTACCTCTGAATTGTACAAGATACTGACAGAAGTCTTTCAGAAACAGCCATTTGACTGCAAATGTGGCTCAGCGAACCTGCTTCCTGTAGACACGTGTGTGCAGCTAATAATCTAAAAACACCATTGAATTGAACCAAATTGTTTGGGTATGGGATGGATGCTGTCAGAGTTAAGACAGTGGATGTAGAAAGTTAACTGCCTACCAAACCGGCTGGGTCTCAGAACATCATGGGGATTTTAGGAGCTCAGGACACATTTCCCCAGCAGAGCTCAGCAGGCTCTTTCCAGCAGTTACTTGGGAAGAGTGACTGCCAGCACCAAGTTAAGCTGTGCTTTGAGCAGCACCAGCACACGCAGCAGTGGCCGTTTGCTGGGGCTCCGTGTCCCCCACATGCAGAGGGACAGGAATGGCCTGAGCCCATCTCCAGACTTGAGAGGGGATGTGGAGCTGGGCCACCACAGGCAGCGCTCAGAGGTGCAGTGCTCAGGGGTTCGCCCCAGATGTTTGTAGTATAAACACAAAYGGAGCCTGCAGTCCACATAACATTAGACTGCTTCACTGATATTAGCACAGATTTATTTTAGCATCGCTTGTTGAAAGTGACTTTTAACGCAGACTGTTTTCTAAATGATCCTTAAAAGACACTCCTTTCTTTCTCATCACCTTCACCTAAGGCAAGAACATCCAGTAGCATTGATCTATTTGCTGCTAGTTTTCATTAATTTCACCCTCCCTAAGGGTGGTGCAGCTTTGGTGCCAGCTAATTAAAACCTATTTAGGGATGCTCAGTGCACTTTATCAGACCAGAATTAGCTTTGCTGCTTTAATGAAGACTACAGTTTTCTCCGTTATTACCAATTAAATGTTATTATATCATATTGCATTATATTTGTATTGCATGGCAAAGATATAGACGGCTTTAGAACCACTTATCTGGATTGAAGTACACACAAAGATGCCACATTTAGTAATTATCTAATATTTCTTTAAATCCTTTCACTTGAGTCAATAYATATAATACACCAACACATTAGTGAAGCATTGGAAGAAGCTGCCAGCTTTATGCTCCCTCTAGGGAAGTAMCAAGTAAAATGCATTAATGAAAAATTGTGAATGTCTGGTAATGCATATTATTTATGTACAACAATTATTCAAAGTGGATGAGCATTCACCACCTTGATCTCAAATGCTTCACCAACGAAGACTCTCAGAAAGAACATATGTTCCCCGGATTCCTAACACTCATGCAAGGTTAATCAACCAGTGTGGATAGCCCATATCAGAGGGTATTTTGTACTGCTGTAGAATTAAAATATGCTTCATTACAAAATAAACAACATAATTTATTGGAAGTTATTTAGAGGCAATTCTTGTTTCTTCCATCCTTCAGTAATAAATTATTTGTCAATACCAAAGCTGTGGGTTTTCAACCTGCACCCAGTCAAGTCAGGACTAAAGCTCCCACATCAGCAGTGCAGGACCAGAGCTATTCTGCAGTAGAGAGGTGATTGCAGCACATACCTGTTAGCTGCTTTAAAAACTTGAGCACCACAAGGATGAAACTACTGAAAAGTCCCACTAATTACCTAAAAAGATTGTACATCAAAGAGTAGAAACAGAAAACTCATTAAAGGCTCGACAGACTAGAAATCTGTTGCAATCTTACTATGCATTAGTAGCATACACTGTACAGAAAGACAGTATTTTAGGTTTAAACTAAAATAGATGTAGTTGCAATCCACTCAGTACATTTTAAAACACGAGCTGAAATTCGTTTCCTTCCAGAATTTTTGCTGTGAACATGTCGAAACAGACCTCTGTTCAATCTAATATTCCAAGCAAGGGCTGATGTTTCTCTGAGGAACTAAAGGAATATTTGGCTGAGGAACCCGAGTCTGTCTCAGCATCATAATAGCCTGGCACAATGTGTGAAACTATTTTCATCACCCACAAATCTCTTGTGCTCTTCATTTACTGCTTCCACAAATGCCACATACCTCTTACAGCCTCATGACCCTCCCTAGAAATAGAAGACAGGTCCTGCAAATTGAAGATGTTACAGAAAATGAAACAGTTTCCAAACTGGAGTCCCTGATTAGTAGGGAACTGCAGGATGTTTTCTTGAGATACAGAAGGTGTTGGCTGGTGACGCATCAATCATTTCCCTTGTTTCTGGCTGACAAGAGCACTAAATTATGTTAAAAACATCACTAAGTATTTCATGTGGAAAAGTAGGACTAAAAATGAAAGTTGCAGTAGATACAAGGATGTTACCCGATTGCCACTGTGAGAAGTGGTGGGTTTTTTCTCAGTATCAAAGTGATGCGCACGCACAAACAACGTGATGGGTCGTGAGACAGACTCGTAAAAATTTACTGCTGTTTGCTGTGTGAAACTTAAGGAGAAAGAACATAGGCCACTTTGACATTAGGCTGCTTAAGAACTTTGTTATGAGCACTGAGAAAAGTTCAATCTGCTTTTGACATGAAAAGAAGCATTTGTATTGTGTTAATTGCGTAAYCATAAAAACCTGAGATGTGTTAATTTGTTGAAGAGGAATGGACTGGGCTGGAGAGAAGGACACTTTGACATTGAATGATGAGATTTTTTTTTCATAGGAAAAACAGGAGATTTTTTCAAGGTCTGATCTTGTAATAAGGATTTTGATAAAGTATTGTAAAGTTGGTGTGGCCTGACTGACTCATAAATACAAACAAATTTATGTAGAGCAATGCAATAGTGTACCCATTATCTTATTTAGCTTCATTAATATGTAAACAGGATGACTTGGATTATTAAAGGTCATTTTTGAAGAATGGATCTTGTGTATTTATTAGCCTCTGTTCATCAGTTTGTTCAGTGAAACCAAAGAAGCCATGATAACCTTGACACCTTTATGACACATATGAGCTCCCTCCGACTCCAGAACCACAGCAGCAACATGTGCACGTGGTGAACAAGGTGAGGGCAAGCTCTTCCTTACGTTTCAATAGTTCGAAAAACAGGAAAAATCAACTGTCACCAAATTCCAACAGTTTAATAACATAGTGAAACAAGTAAGTTTGAGATGACAAGCTCTTCTGCTTCAAAAGCTAAGTAAAAAATTCATACTATGTTAAACTGTTTGTGAATATCTGTATCTTTAATTTGGTCAGAATAGCTACAGTTTGTCACAAGCTCAAATTCATGATGTGCAAATTCAAAAATTAATATTAAGGCACAGAACTGATCTAGGAACTCCTTCCTAGTTAGCTCAAGTGAGTATGTGTGACAGATGCTCTTCAATGCCAAAACACAGATGACCTGAATTTTTGCAGCTTGGTTACAAATTCCTGCAATTTGTGGTCTTAATTCCACAAATTCAATTTTTGCTTTGAATGCGTTAGCCAAAACAGTGGCCTTCACACTTTCATCTCTTACAGTCTCCACTTGAGCAGCACAAACGCACATTCTCAGGCATGGAAAATAGAATTTCAGCATAATACTGGTAAAAACCTAAATCTATTCCAGTATCACTGATAATCCATTTTCACCAAGAAACAGAAATAATGCATAACCCTGAGGTCTGTGTTTGAAGACAAGCTACAGTGAATCTCAAGAGAGAAAAAAATACAATATCCAGAATTATCCTGAGGTTGTGCATTTGGAAATGYTGTTTTTGTAGGATTATCCTCTTCAAATAAAATGTCAATTTAATCAATAGTAAATTGAGCTGAAAACMACACACAGCTCTGAAAACATTTCAGGAAGATATCCAATATTTTTGGGACTAAAGCCAACAGAAAAGGAACGAACAGAAGGTAGCGTAGGTGGGATAAATGGGGCCTAGCTGCTGCCTCATCAAGTGCTTACAACAGTCAAACCCATATAACAATCCATTTAAAACATATCTGGGGACTCATTTAGTAGCTGGCATCCGGCATGCACTTTCCTCATGTATCTTTTGTCAAACTTTGTAATTGTTCTTCACATTTAAGACTTACCGGTCTTTTCCTGTCTCCCTCTTAAATACCGCATCACAGTAGCTCATGCGCTTCTCCGTTGTCACGTAGATTTTGGCAGTTGGGTAGCTGTCAACAGTTTTCTTCAGCATGTTGTACACAATGCCATTTCCATCCTTCCTCATGTTTCGAAAAGGGCCCCAGATCACGTAAACGGTGTTGTTGGTTTCTTTGAAAAAGTACTCRGGATTCTTGAGTAGGAGAGGCACACTGGTGTGAGACACCACTCTTACGGTTGTCCTCTTCCCAACGTCTTCCTCATAGCCCTTTGTGGGAGCATTGTTCATCCTCCATATGCAGGAGGACTTGTCTATCTCGGTTCCCACCTTCTGGCCAGCCATCTGTCCCGAGTTTGAAACAATGGCACAGAGGTCACAGTCAAGTTGTAGAGGCTGGTAGACAGAAAACAATAACACATATTGCAAGTTTTTCTCTGTAAAATATCAAGACTGAAAATTCAGTTAAAAGAAAGACAGGTATAGTACAACAAATTGATAGTAATGCTTCTCTTAAAAAAAACCAAAACCACAATCCCCATGTGGCAGAGCTGCTCGAAAACTCTACCACTACAAAGCTCTGAATGCAAATCTTTTCAGTGAAATAGGCAGTTCCAACCCTTGCCTTTGTTCCCCACCTTGCAAAGTCAACTATACAAATAATAATTCCTTTTTTTTCTCTAAATGTTACTCTTTTCACTAAAAACCAAGCAAATAAACCAGCAGAAAACAATATTTAGATCAACGCCTTCTCTTTTAACAACGTGTTGTCAGCGATAGGAAAAAACCTACTGAAAAAGTAATGCTGGAAATTTAACTGTGCACTAATCGTGTTTATGTGTCTGAATGAATAGTTCCCAAATTTGTGACAGAAGCCAAATGGGAGATGTAACTCTAAAAAGCAATTTAATTGTATGAAAATCCTGCAGTGGGAAAGGAGATGTGGACAGAGGAATATGCTGTTCTCTCTAGAGAGCAGTTAGGACCTGTGGAAAATGAGAGGCAGATGGACTGGTGACACCTTAACCAGGAATTTAATCCTGAGAAAACTGAAGTCAAAGTATTTCCTGACCATGTTCTAGAGTACTATTATTCCAGTATGAATTGAAACTAGGAAAAATTGTCTAACAAAGATAAAGGGACCTATCTGATGTTCCATTTGTCAGAGTATAAAGAGTAAACGTCTTTTGTACCAACAGACTAATAGGATATGCCCTGTATTTAAATTGGATTGCACGAAAAGTTCAGTTAGAAATCTAAATCAAATGAAAACTAGATCCATCAAAAAAAACCTACAGAAGATCATCCAGGTCAGAGATAACCTACCAATTTCTGTATGGTCACAGACTTGATCCTCTGTCATGCTCACAACTGGGAGGCAGCGACTTCAGTTTAATATTTTTTAGGAATAATTCCCCTCACGTTCTTTGGACATTTACTCTGACAGGACGCTAGGTGCTTTTCTGATCAGACTTGTGGTTATTTCTCTTCAAAATCACACCTCATTTAGCTGATGTAGATGAATAGCCTGCCTACATTTGACCACTATAACCCTAGGACGTGGTTGCTGACAAAACATCAAATTCTTTGATAAGGGGGAATAATGTAAGGACAAGAGACAAACATCTGAAGAGGGCCAAACTGTAAGAGCTAAAATATCTCATCGTTAGGTGACAAATATTGTGCTGAATTAAGGTGCATCCAGCAAGACTCCTGCAATAAATCTCATCATTTCAAAGCTTTGATTTCTCCATTGTGATTGATTTGATTTCTCTATGTGGCTGGTTCAGGAAAACATTCTTTCCTTGTTTCATCAGTAGCTAAAGATTTCTGATTGAATGCAAAAGCATTGTCAATGTTTCCTTTACAGAACACCATGCATTTTTTATAGCTGTTGTAGTTTTAGAGTGCTGTCCTSCATGGCTCTCCGACAGCAGGGATGAAATCCCAGGAGATGCAGCTGAACACAACACTCTTTCTGTTTACCGCTTAGTTACAGAAATTCTCTCTAAGATACATTATGAGGACATGGCTGGGTGACCTAAACAAATCCGTGGGCATAACTCATATCCCAGCACGAAGTGAATTGTTACAGTCCCAGTAGATTAATTTATAGCTTTCAGGGTGAACTTTCAAATTAACAAATGCTGAATATGAAACTGCTAGATAGGAAAAGCCAATTCGGTCAAGAATCTGGTTCCATTTAAATTTGTCTCAGCCTCAGTGCTGCTTTTTTTTCCCACTAAATTCTTCCTTCTCCATTAAAATAGAGCTGCTCTCTTAAATTTGGAATTGTTTGATTTTCCAACCTTAGTTAGAAATGCATTGCACATTTTCTATTCACTGAGTGCAACTGTTCTGCTTGAATAAACTGAGTACACTCACTCCTGCAACTGTGTCCCCTGGTTTTCTAGCTCTTTTGTTGTGATTCATTTATCTTGTTCCAATTTATAAAGTGCTTTCATAATACTGAATGCCTGCACTAGGTCAACATATAATCTGCTCTTCTTGAACAGAGTCAGAGGCTAACCCCCTCCCAGCTCTGTCTCTGAATAAATATTTTTCACAATGTGGAGAGATTTTACATGTCCCAATATGCATATTTCCCAACAGAGATCCCAGAGAGTTAGGAGACTGACTGACACCCATGGCAGATATTCCACTGACTGCAGAATCATCTACTGACTTCATCATCTTTTTGCATCATAACTCCCTCAACATGTGAATAAACAGTATTTATTCACTGAACCCCATACGGCGACAGGCCACCAGTTTGTGGTGTTGGTTTGTAAGTGTCACAGACAAGAGGGTTGGTTTCAGTAATCCACATGAATCCACATACAATACAAACGGGTCTGGCAGGCAGTTTAGGCTGCCCTCTCATCTGTAGAGATGGTCCAGCAGCAGTGGGATTGATAGAGATTGGCAGGAGCACACAGAAACCTGGGCTGTTACTGCTTATCCTCTCTGGACCCAGAACATCAGGTCAAGGTTYACCTCTCACACGATTCTCATTCACTTGCGTCATAGATACATGAGTTAAAGACAAAACCGTAAAGAACCATTCACCTTTTCTTCTCTTTTCATGTACTTAGACATGTATTTCACCTCAAAACACCACACAGGCTGAGCTATTATTGCTGCTAGAAAATTATCCACTTTGTTGCTGACCAGAAGTCCTCAGCAGAGCAGCTGGGCATGATTCTGACAAATTGTCCCATCTTTTTCCTGAATGATACATTGTAACTGTTGAGGAACACTTATATTTTAATCAGTAAAGAAAATGAAATGTCTGACCTTTCCATTTCCTGTGCAAGCTAACAGACAATAGAAAAGATAATTAAAACTGTGAATTAGAACTTGCAAAACAGCGCCATTTCTCTAGTAAAGAGAAATAGCTGTGTAATAAAGGTCACTTATCAAACAGTTCTAGTTATTAAATCKTTGCATTTAGCACTGAAGTGGCTTCACAGAATCAAAGGTCAAATCATTAAATAACGAAATCAGCTGGAATTAGAAAAGGTCACAAGCAAATCTAACTAAAGTAGGTCACAAAACATGATTCTCTTCCACACAGGATGTCATTATTTGGAAAATTGCTTACTTTCCAAACTTGACAACTCCCTCACCATTTCCAATGTCTCCATCAGGAGACTGAAATTCCAGCCACAGGACCATTTGTATGGGTGGGTTTCCCCATGGCACAGATCCTGGACCATCAAGTTTTCCAATCACAGCCCTGTAGGTCTGCTGAGATCCATGTGGAGATGACCTCAGGCCAGGTCTCTGAACCACAAAACAATGTCTTGACAGACCAGACAGATGCCAGAGTCTGGTCTCTGCAGAGACTGCCAGATTCACTCCTCAGCTGGACCAAMTCCAGCTCAGGACCTCTGCAGAGGGAATTTCCACTAATGAAAAGCTGAATTTCTCTTGTGGCTTCTTAGCACTATAGGCCAGTGGTGCTCTGGAGAGCTCACTCCAACCACCAACTCTGTTCCACYCTGAATCCCACAACTAATCATACAGACAGTTAGGAAACTCAGGCTAAACTTTCTGAATTGTTACTTTAACAATATGATTGTAATTTTGTAAATTGGACGCAATGCCCATTCAATACATAATGAGGCAATTATTAGCAGCTTRCCACATATTAATTTGCTCCTTTAATGTTGAAACAAATGAGATCTTTTCTTATAATCATCCTATTTGAGTGAATTCTAACAAAGCCGATTGAACAAAGCTCCAGAGAGACTTTCTTTATTTCAATGCCATTTATTCTTCTACTCTTCTTGGATGTCTTTAGAGTTTTAGAGGATACAACATTTATAATGATGCCAATAGGGAATAGATTTTGCCTTTATTCTTCTTGATGTTCTTTTGAGGTCTTTGAAATGAAAGGTACAAGAGAGGCATTAACCGTCTGGCATTGTTTTTATTGCTTCTCTCTACTTTACAAGCAAGAAATGTATTTTAATTTTTCCTGTGTTTCAGTGATTAAACAAGCTGGTTTTATCTACATTTACTCACTTTCTTCAGACCTCTGACTGGGAGAAAAAAACTTGCCAGGCTTCTCTGAGACAAAATTCAGCACATTTAAAGAAAAGAAAGATAGTGCTTGCGTGTTCACCCAGCAAGAGCTACCAATTTAGTACAGCACTGTATATAAATTACATTATATTACTAACATCAAGCAATAAAAATGATAAAAAAACACAGGTCTGATTACCCTGAGTTTGTGGTTGTTCCCTCTTTTCCCCTACGGCAGTATTGTGGTTTTTTTATCTTCAGCAGTTGATTTTGGTCCTAGCCCTCAGCATCACGTCAGCAAACATCTCTGGCTTCATAAAATTTAATGTTCAGATTTCATAAAGATTTTAACATTTTGACATTATTTTGAAATAAACCCGACATCAACATGCATCCCATTTCCAAATAAATAGAATATGATCTGCTTCTTCATAAGACTGTTCCTGAGACTCAAGTGCCTGGGATATTTTATTTAGATGAATGTCACTGATATGTACATGAGTTCTAGCAGAAAGTTTTTATTTAAATTGAATGAATTGGAAGGGAATGCATAGGAGGCACATAATGGAACTAATCTTACAGCAAGAGACTGAATAAATAACCATCGTGGAAATTCTTTCTATATACACTGACCCAGTTGTTACAGAACTGTTTGATTTGCAGCTCTTGTTACAGCTGCTTAAAGGGGCTGTACCAGCCCTTTGCTGGTGAACAAGTATCTTGTGGATTCCTGATGTCAGTGGTAACAAGACAGAAAAACAAAGTAAGCTTGGACTTTGTGCAGAGGTTGAAACTTGCATGCCAAAGTCACTCGCCCCATCTAGACCTTCAATCAGCCAGTGTATTTTCGAAACATTTTAGTTTTCTTTCTTATGGAAAGGAAAAAAGACCTACAAACTCAAACCTTCCAAACACGAACCACAGTGCAAAGTGATGCAGTGTCATCTTTCTCACTTTTGAGACAGCTCCAGACAACCCCCTGCCAGCTCCTACCTCTTTGCAGATATAGCCGAGCAAATGCTCACCAGAATGTTGTTGATTTTGCTGCTGCTATTGGGAACAATACAGGCAGATTTGAAATAAAGCAAGAATCAAGTGCACCTCATGATACCAAAAGGTGAAAACCAAATGCCTCGAATATACATGAGAAAACTCTGACCAGAAAGAGTCAAGTATATGACCTATGAAGAATAAAACCAGGTCTTTTTATGTATTTTATGTATTTACCACTACTTTACTATACGGCAAACATTGAAAAGTCAAAGATAATACCCCTCATGATAATCTTGTAAAACAAAATTTATTAAAATTGAGTAAAATCCAGGTCCAGCTTGACCAAAATCTTTTAACGTTCAATTTTTCAAAAATTGTATTTAAATAACTTTCTAAAATGGAGTTAAAATGCTCTTCCAATTGAACATTTTTCTATATTATGAAAAGGTGAAAGAATGGTAGTTCACAACAACAGAACAGACYCTTTAATTTTTTTCATTTTTCCTGATTTTTCAGCTGAAACTTTATGGAAACTGACACCTTTTATATAAGCCTACACTAGTATTTTCTTCTAGAATAATAAACTGTTGGAAGACCCTTGATAGCTCTATTGGTAAAAAAGACTTAAAAATAGAGGGGTGGTAGTGAGTAAATAAAGAACCAGAGAAATTGTTCTGTCTCTACATGGAGGGCGAAGGAAGGAAAAAGCAGGAAGGAAGGAAGGAAGGAAGGAAGGAAGGAAGGAAGGAAGGAAGGAAGGAAGGAAGGAAGGAAGGAAGGAAGGAAGCTGCCAGATTCAGTGCTTCAAGTACAACAGAAAGACGAAAGAGCCAGGCGAGGCAGAGCACTGGAGGACTGATGGTCAACAGCCCTGAAGGACTTTGGGCACTGAGAGAGTGGCAGGAGAAGAAAGTTTTGCCCTAAGGCGTTTCCTGAAGGATGTGAGGACCTGCCCTGCTGTGCACTCTCAGTCAGTCCACTGAAGACACATTTTTGTTTGTGTCTCAGGTGCTTGGCACACTGTCCTGTCCCTGGATGGGATGGCAAAAGGGATGAGCTCTTATTAAAATGAATGAATATGTCACAAAATCCGGAGGAAATAAATGGAGTGAAGACACAAAAGAGAAGAGAAAACAGGAAAAATTTCAGACAACCAATGAAAGGCTAGATTGCAGGTAAGTGTTTAAAAGAGAAACATGTACGGGGAAAGAGGATTTGTGAAAAAGTAAAATATTGATATATGGCTTGGAAGATAAACCATGATGTTTGGGAATGCAATCTAGCAAAGGACAAGAACCAAAACTCCTAAAGATATTTGTTCAGTTATAAACTAACTGTTGTGAAGAAAGCTTCATCAGACATGTCAATCAAACAACTCRGCATTAGGCAGAGAGAAAAGCTTTTGTCCTTTACTCTGCAACTGCCCAAGCAGAAAACAGATGGAAATGGATACATTCACTCCAGCATACAGTACTATAGTTTGTAGGTAACCAGAAACCCCGACATCCATAGGCTTGCACTTTCACATCCACATAATTAACACCTCTGAATTGGAGGAAAAGCAGAATACTCTTTGGCATACATATGTATAAAAAAATCAGCATAAAAATACAAGTACGCCCAAGAACATATGTGGAAATGCTCCTGTCAAACACTGTTGAGGATTGAATTGTTCTGGGAGGGAGGCAAACTACAYCACACACACCCTACACATCAAGTTCACAAGGTAGGTACTAAAATAGCATTCACTCTGAAAAACAGCCTATGAAAAAATTAATTTCACAGCTGCACAAAATGGAAAACCAAACAAACAACATTAGTTCTAGAGTATTCCTAACTTCATCCCAGAGGTCTAGCTGATGACCATAAATAACTAGAATGTTTGTGACACTTCATCTATCACCCATTTACAAATACACAGGCTTTAAAATATCATGACTTTGTAATAGTTCAAAAGCTGGGAATTCTTCCAACCAAATACTGCTTGCTGAATGCTGAATCCAGTAAGTCATTTATCTTAACATCTACCACATTGCTCACTTGCCCTCAGTACCGCGTGATGACTCTTGAATTTTGTGCACGAAAGTTACTGGAAAAACACAATGTAAACCAGACACTGTCCATCAAACAACTCAGAGCACAACACAACCAGCTGATCCTAACAATGGCACCCCTTTTGTCACTCTACTGCAGAACTGTATTTGCAACAGTATATTTGCTACCAGTAAAACATGTCACTTGATTCTGCAAGTTATTGGTATCATAATATTTAGCTCTAATTTATCTTCTGCAATTCTCTCTCTGTATCACATTTCTTTTCTGGTTTTTGCATTTAGTAATAAAGAAGATAACAATTGTTTCTTCTCTATACAGGCATATTTGCTCAGCAAACAATACAAACCACAAGGAGGTAAAATGTCACTTACAACTCAAGGAGACATAAAAGGGAGGAATGTCCTGTTAGCACATGGGCGGAATAGCGAATGAATCTCAGCACGAAAGGACAAAAACAATTTTTCACACCCAATAACGCGTGTGGCAGCAGAGCGGAGGTAACACAGAACACATAATCCTTCCTTACAGAAGGGACTCCAGAATGACATCCTTGAACGTAATCAAGGCCAAAAGAACCCTATCCACAAAACCTGTTTTTTCTTTGCAAGTAATGGTAAGTATCTGTAAAAAATTAACGAGGATTCCCACTATGAAGTTGCCTACTAGAAGACTATGTCTAAGGAATTCTCCATCACATATGGAAAACATCGGTTACTCTAACCACAGACTTTAATTTGTATTTATTATAAATACCCACAGATGGCGGTAAAGTATATAATGTATACAGCAGATTTGTTCTAAGTTTGCTTTCTCTAATAACCTCCTATTATCAGCACTCACCATTAATCATGGACCATTATCTAGGAACTTAGTTAGCTGAATCACAGATGCAGTAATGCCTGTTAGGCCACTAATCTAAATACATTTGAAAAAATTGGACTCACAAATAAATTAGGGGACTTCTAATATGAAGTTCACATCTAATTTCAGGTCAATTTATTGAGGATTTGATATGGGCAAATGATATCAAGGCAAGCAGCAAAAACTGTCAGAAAAACTACCTTGTATTCACCCCCACCTTTTCTTTTCCATGAAAACCAACCTAACAGGCTGGAAACCTGACCTCTAATTTATTTTGGTTCCATGATGTCTAGACCTATTATTTAATTTTGTCTCTCTTGGTGGTCTATCTGTCAAATTATTTGTATGCATGGAAGGAAAGTGATAAGCTAAAATGCTAATTATCCATTTTTCTGAAATTAAAAAAAAAAAMAATATCCATGCCAGGAATAAGAATAAGGTTTATTACAATAGCATTAAAACCAGTGGCATTTTTCATTTGACAAAATAAGCCTTAAGAAGCTTTCGAAGTCCAGTGTTTTTAATTGCAGGATGCCTTATCTAAAAGAGAATACATAGTTGCTTCTGGCCACATTCATTTCTTTTCCCCTCATTKGTACATTCAGAATATTTCCCATACCACTCTATGACTATCATCTGCAAAAAGTTTAGAATTTTCTCTAAAAATATAATTTCAGATTAAAATTTCACTAACAAGGTGCTAGTCCAAAAATCTAATTATTTTAAATATCTTTTATTTTAAGATCATAAAATAACTTCAGTTGCAAAAAGATACAAGGTTAAATCATCGTTTTGTCAGATACCTGAAATTTCAAACACTATGGCAATGGGCACTAGGACAGACATTTAAACTGGATTGAAGAGTTCTTCTTAAATAATTAGGGAGATGTATTTTACATTTTTTTAAGTCATTAATGAAAGCTATTGAAGCATAGCTGCATATTTTAAAACTTTGAAGTTAAAGGTCTGTTTCAAAAGAAAAAATCACCGTACATATACTCTGTTCTGATTGCTTTTACAACATTGGCTTGGTGCATATGCTCACTAACCACCTTTTCATGAGTGCAGATTTCAGGCAGACAACAGTTGGTACCATAGACTAACACTACCTGCAGTAACTCGGGAAGCACCCTCAAGTGGAAACTACCAGGGTTAAGACTCCTAAATAATTCAAAGATAATTTTGTATCGGTTCTCCTTACTCATGGAGCTCGACAGTGCAGCTTCTGCTACTGCCACCTCCCCCACCAGCCCCATTTCCCTCTCACTTGAAAGCCTTTGCTGAAGAAAAGCCCCCGAGCTCAGTGGCCTCTGCCAAATCTTCCTAAAGTCAAGGGAGCTTTGTGCAGGTCTGTGCATCCTCATCACAGAGCTCAGAACGAGGCCAAGGCCTGAGATGCTGAATAACACACACACACAAATGAGGGCTAAGTTATGAGGTGAAACATGCCAGAAGCAATTGCAAACCAAAATCTTATTAAAAGATGAAAATAATAAACCCTATCAATCTTTTCTCCRCTATATAGTCTGGTCTGACAATGACATAGTTGCAAGATATAAACAACACTACCTCCAAAATAGGTATTTATAATCATAAAGCTCTTCTACCTATAATTTAAATTTCTAAGAGAGAAATTAATTTTTAGTCCTTTATACATCTTTAAAAGAAAAATACCACTGTAATGTATCTATATGCTGACTTTCTGGGTAAATCTATGGCATATTCATTGCCTCCATTACAGTTAAAAGCAAAACTCCCACTGACATCACCGAAGACTTCATGGAGATTTCACCTAACATATGAATTTTGGGAAGAGAAATTTGGATTTGCAGTTCATGAGTGGACAAGATTACAAGATCATGGTGCTGCTCCATTGCCTGGGCAGCAGCAGACAACTTTCAGCTGTGATTCTGCTTCAACCCATGGAAAGGATGCAGGGTATTTTCTTGATGTAAGTTATGTACTCACAAAGCCTGAATACGGTGTTCCTTCTTTGTGTGTGAGCACACATACTGATGTTCTCTGCTGGATGGACTTCCCTRGTTACTACTGAAACTATTTCCCACCCCAAATCTATCTCTGGGATGGAAACCTAGGAGGCCATGTTAGCTTCCTGTTCTTGTTGGCATCAGATTCTACGTTTCCACCCTGCTTGTGAGTGCACAGAATTAGTTTAGGTTTTTTTGTTCTATTTTTTTAAACTGCTGACTTTAATGTAGGTTGTGATTTCTAATGTTCCCAAGGACTGTAATGACAGCAGGATCTTTGCAACTTGAAAAGCAATCTTAAAGGTCAACACCTAAGCTCATCAGTGGCTCTGTAACTTACACTGACACAGCAATGACTACCACAGTTCTGACAAAACAGGTTCTTGGGGACAGCAATAAGAGAGAGAAAATCAGTGCCCTCTGATAGCATCTGCCTGCTGTGGCTTGCTGGCACTATGAATATGGCAAAGTACATGTCAGCTGTGGGCYTAGAAAGGGAAGAGATAATGAAATACTGATAACTGCCCTCTAAGCAAACAAGCTATGCCTCTCCTTTCCTCCTCCTTCCGGAGCAATGCTGCTCCATGCTACAGGCTCTGTTGCACCTCTAGCTATCAACAGCTCACAGCTGCACACCGGGAGCTGGAGAGGCCAAGTTCCACATCACTGCCACAAAGCAGGTCTCAGGAACTACGGGATGCATCTAGGTAAAAAAAAATAAATTCAACTGAAGTAGAATACTTATAAAATAATCATCCAAAGGAAATGTCCAGGTTTCAGCTTATGCTGAGGGAAAAGCCAAGACAGCAATGAACCTTGGTTTGCATAGAAATAGCATTTCTTCATTTCTATGGACAGTATRTAGGGGCAAACTTTTCCATAGTCAGGTTAGTTCTACGTTCTCTTGTCTGCTTAGTGACTTTTAAAAAAGCGCATACATGTACATATGTATTAACAAAACTAAAAGCAGCAAGAGAGAGACATGGAGGGTTTAGATTACATATTAATATAATTCTAAGAAAATATTTACAAAGCAAATGTGCAAGTTTTGGCATCCCCTCCCTCTGAGTCATAAGACTGCAGAATTATAGATGCAGTATGAAGAAGTGTGTGTGCGTGTGTGTCTGTGCTCAGCTACCCCATCACACATGGTGTCAGACACAGTGTTCTCTTGGCTAAAATAGACCAAGGCACACCAGCTGAGGAAAAGGTACTGATGGACTATATATATCCCATTAAAGAAGAACACTTTTTTTAAGGAATGCACTTTTGTGACAGAGGGCAATTAAGCTTCGGAACGGGTGCCAAAAAGATTCTGGAGTCTCTGTTCCTAGAGATTTTCAAAGCTTGAAGAGGCACAGACCTGACCTAACCTTGATGTTAGTCCTATTTATAGGTGATATTGGACAAGATGGCCTCCAGAGGTCATTTCCAACATATTTTTTTCAATAATTCTATAGTTCTATCACTTTGAGAGCCAAGGGGAAGTTCAATGAATTGTAATGAAAAAGACTGCACACATTTTTAATACCAAGGACTATTCAATATGGTGGGGAACCCCACAAAAAATAAAAGAACTCGAAACAACAACAAACTACTGAAAATAGAATAATTAGTGAAAAATTACTCTCTTTTTTCTTGTCTGTTCTTCATTCTTCCTACAGCCTGCCACACACAAAATCATACAAAATACAGCGGGAGAGAGAAACATCCCTAAAATGAAAATGGGCTAATATTTCATCTGCATGTCATGTGAGAATCCCACACAGAACCTACACCTAACAAACCTTATTCCAGACAAAATATTATTAGGCGCAGTTACAAGACTGGAATCCAGAATGACCTGAGATCATAAGCACAGGCTCGTTCCAGCTGGTGTGGCACAGGGCACTCCCTCAACAGAGTGCAATTTCCCTCCTGGCATGTGTGAAGCAGCTCCAGGACTGCTAAAATGGCTCTATCCAACAGTTTAGGCTCATTACTTCGTAGGATATTTGTAGAGACAGCGAATTTTAGTTGAGTGCTCCTCATTGGTCTTCTTTCCAAGGCTGTTAGCAGTGAATAAATACCATGTCATAACTGGAGAACAATGCTGTGAGGTTTTGTTAGTCCTTTAGCTCTACTAACTAACAGTGGTGTCTTCACCAGCACTGGAACATAGCTGAGATGCAGAAGTGGTGACTCTAATGGACTCTGGGGAGAAGAGGGGTGAAAGGAAAGAAAAAATCCCACTGATCCAGAACGAATAGGTCATTTTCAGAGCAGAAATCAAGACTGCTGCCATGTGCTACTGTCCACCCAGCAGTAAACTGGCTTCACAGTCKGAGACAGAGGGGAGGGAGGAGGAGGACAGGTATGTTCTAAGAAATCAAATGCACATTGCATTCCAGAAAAATGGGGAAAACTCCCATACAATCAGACCTTCAAAGTTCCAACTATAAAATGTCAGAATTATAGTGGCTACAAAATGCAGGATACTGAAAATCAATTCTGAAAAACTGTATCATAGGTGAATACTGTATTTATCCCCYCCTCTTGGAATAACCTCACTGCAGCGGCAAAACAATCGCTGACTCCGTCACAAGACCCTTGCAAAAATCCTGCAGACWCTGTTTTTCAAAAGAGCAATAATTAAAATATAAAGTCCTGTGGTGCTTTTCCTCTATAAGCCCTGTTTATGAATTCATAGCACAGCATGAAGGTTATTAAAATCCCATATGTGAGAACCACACACGGCACAAGGAGATATGAATTGGCATTCCACAGAGATAATGCTATCTAATGGGCAAAACAAGGAGCACGGCTTCATTCCTCTTCAGAGTATATTTGGAAAGGGCAAAGCATCTGGCTGCTGCTCATGGATAGCTGACCAGACACAAGACATTTCTTCTTCTTACCTGTTGATTAACAAGTTAAATGTGAAGAGCATGGTTGTTATCTTGCTGGGCCTTGATATTCCCAGGACACCTTTCTACCCACAAACCATTTGATGTGGGGTGACCCAGATACAGTGACTATTAAACACATTGCTGTTTACTTCCACATACACACATTTCAAATCAAAATGTAATTAACTGTGGAGATAACCAATGCACCTCACAAATTAATTCCAGAGTGCTGCCTATCCAATAATGTAATTATTTTTCCAAAATTATCCATTTATTTCTCATTTTATTGTTGAAACAAAACAGTTAATGCTGTGCTTTATTTTAATGCCAGAACTGTTTTGATTCCACATAGCACAGTGCTATTTTGAACACTATCAGCAGCTGGAAAAACTTCAAGAAAAAAACAAAACAACTGTTTTTGAAAAAAGGTTTATGATAAAAAACCCAAACTGACAAAGTATAGACATGCACAAAAAAGTTTTCTCAGTTTTCAAATACTCTGAAACTTTCGTTAAAGAGAAAGCAGTCCATGGTTCTAAAATCCTTGAGTCAAAATTAATGCATAAAACATACTCTACTTAAGGACACTGATCAAAGGTTTGTAAGGCTGTTTCTCTGCCTTGCATGTATGATCAGCCATCAGCAGTGAGGCCATAGGTGTCTGATGGGAGTCATTACTAATGCCAGAGATGGAAAGCACTCCAAGATAGGAAAGGCAGGAGCTGCCATGAAGCAACAGGAGACAAAACCATCTTCTGGCAGGATTAAAATCCATGTGCTTCCTTGGTACTCTGCTATATTGCTGAGGAAGGGTTTCCTTCTCATCCATCTCTCTATGATCACACAGTGCTGCTCAGTCCCCCCCACCTGAAATTACATTGCTAAAATTCAGAACTTGGATGAGAGCTGTGAAGCTTGCATGCAGATCTGAACTTTCTCTAATTTCAGGCCTGTTCAGACTCAAGATTCTCATCTATACCAATCATACACTCCTTCAGCTGCACCTTCCAATCTTGTCTCTGTGTGGTAGGCCCCATCACGATACTACACTATCAGTTTCAGCTGTTGGATCCTACTTAAATGCTACAACCAACATCACCGTCAGAAATTGTAACCTCTATCAATATTTTAGAGATGCAAGGGAGGGAAGACAGTGAAAAGAAATTGTTTCAGAACTAAAATGAAAAATTCTTTCCCTCTAATGACTCCGGCCTTCCAAACTGTCTTTCTTTATGCATGAGACAATCTGACTTGGGATTTGCTCCCTGACTAGACTTAGCGACATACTTTGGAACAAAAGACCCACAATGAGAAATACATAAGACATAACAAAAAAATTCTGTAGCATGCCATGCCAAATAGAGATGGTTATCCTTCTAATCACCCTCACAACTAAAGCTACAGTCAGGTATTTAATACTGCTCCACAAACAAGAGCTCTCTCCCTTCATCTTCCTACTATATTTCTGCCAAGTCAAAGAACAAAATAAATATCCAACAGAAAAAAACCCTTCTATCAGTCTTTTGAATACTTTTGGGAGAGAAATCACTTAGAAGTGATGTGTCAGGGCACCTTGTCTGCTTCTTCCTCTCCCTTTCTCAGTCGAAGGACGGTATTGAAAAAGCAAAAGCACTTATAAGTGCTGTTTGGAGCATAAAATCCCCTGCCATCCATCTCTCACTAGGACAAATTTTGAAAAGAAAAGCACTTAGAAGTCTCTTTTTGTCTCCATCTACATTATTCCTTTTCTCAGATGTGTTTTGAAATAAAAATAGAAATGAAATGCTATTTTCACTGTTTTGAAGTTCAAATCAGGCATGTCTCCTCTAATTTCTTCCACTTATGTTTGCTCTGTAACAAATATCAGTTTTGGTGTATACTGCATTCCATTCCTCTCTTTTTTTAATCTCAACATCCCCCTCCCAATTCAAGTAATGAGATTATGATGCTATAATCTTATTCTGAGCATGACCTTTGATTTCTATGGATTTCTATTCCAACAAAGATACATCCTTTCTGCTGGCCAGATGTCAGCAATATAAACGTTTAGCTAATTTAATTGCTGCTTTAACTTTCTAAAGTGGGGCAGCCTTCAGTGACAACAGCAGTCATCTCCAGAGCTACAAGTCACGAATGTGTGCTCAGTGGCAGCAAAATCATCAATACAGGTTTTAGTAACTAAAAAAGCAAACATAATCCTGAGACATACATAAAGGGTTTTGAAATTATCTTTTCACTCTATTCAGCAGCATTGATAGTAAATTCAGTCTGGGCATTTGACTTCAGCACAGATTTGGATCAGCTGCTGAAAGGCCAGAAAAAGCAAAAAGAATAATCCATGCCCTAGAAAAAATAACCAGCAATGGAAGAACTGGGTTAGTACAGAGAAGAGAAGAGAAAATGGAGGAGATGTGATAAATGTTTCCAAATACGTAAAATATGCTGCAAAGGATTCTCCACATCTGTTCTACATTAGGAGGGTGGTAGCTAGATTTGGGTTAGACTTTAAGCAGCTTTCTATATGAAAACTTGGTTATAAACAATCTTGCCAGGGGCACAATTACAAACTTGCTAACTCCGGAAGTCCTTTCTTATCCTATTTTCTGTGATTCTGTGAATTTCAGTAGGTTGATGTGCACACAGCACTTCACAATTTAGCCTTCTTGGTTGACAATAAAGAAAGATGATGTTCTGTGCTACAGTCTGGCTCAGCACTGTGCTCTCCACTACATGGAAAAGTAGCTGTCCAGGCATCCTTCAGCAAAAAGGTGGCGGGGCAGGCGTGTGCATGTGTGGAACTCATGTTCTGGTAAAGCAACCTGCAGTTGACAAACCTTAACCCCCAGACAGAGAAATCAGTAAAATGAGAACAAATCAGATTATCCATATTACAGTAGCTTCAATAATAACAGCTTCCAACATTTTAGAAAGTCAAGAATTTTTCTAATTATTAACGGTTGTTTTAATACAGTGTCATGTGCTTCTGGTTTTCAAGTTCAAGCTACAGCAAAATGAAACTGAAATGCAGGTATTCACTAGCCCATCGCCTTTTATGATTTATGCTGAAATCCTGCTTAAATGCAACAGAAGAATGGCAGTCAACCTTTCTTTCCTGTAAATCTATTCAAATGTTATCTGAAGCATTCCTAGCAAACCCCTGCTTCTTGACAACAGTAGATATSAAGCTGTCTTTGCTTAAAAGCTGTATTTCTTCTTAGTTTATGATAGCTCTAAACTTGCCATGCTTTTTTTTTTCAGCAGAAAGAATAGGAGTAATTGTGGAATAAAGTACCACTCATCTTGAGCAAGSATGACAAATTCTTTTCTATTGTAAGCTCTGTCAAATGATAAGCAATTAGACCCTGCTTTCAAGGTTGCTTAAATAAATAATATTTTGTATGAGTTACTTTTTAAAAAGCTGCCTGATGTACATATCGCAGTCTGGAATAGTGATATGTCTACACTGACTGTGGTGTTGAATGCGTATTTAAAGAATAAGAATTTCTATCTGTGCAAAAAAAAAATGTTGTTTTTAAAGTCAATCTGAGGGTGTGCATTTTCACATGTTTCTGATCAGCTCTTCACTGACACTTTTCCAAAATCTTTGCCATATTGTTAGCATCATCTTCATATATAGCTGCCAGTGGAAAATGAATCAGATGCCACAAATTACTCAAGGGCAATGAAGCCCTGAAGGAACCTTCTGTAGAAAGTTTCTGAATACAGAGCCTAAGCCTGCTGTGCTGTAAAGTTCCTTGGTGGAATTCTCCTATGAAGGCAAACATATGTTTGTTTACTGCAGAGGCAGCCTACATGTCCTATGGTAAAGAAATGCTATTTTGTGGCTACTACCTTTGATAATGTAGTCAACAAAAGCATACTTGTGAATGTTTTAAAGCCATTGCTAGGTGAATGAGCCTATTGGCCTAGAAAAAAACCACAGATTAAATTTGCATTTCATATGTTGCCTGATTCCAAGTTCTTGCAAGTTTACATGCTAACCTAGTAACTGTACCAGTTGGAAAACCAAATACGGTTCCAATGACAATAACCCCTGATAAAACATGAGTGTATTGTATGGAATCTCTGATCCCCCTGCATCACGGAGGTCTTGTGAATCAGTGACATTCAGTGTATCATCAAACAAAACCCACCACTTGTGGAAATGCACATGTAGAGATTCTGCTATAGTGGATTTCCACATCCATCACGACAGCTGAAATTCTACAGAGAACTACAGGCTGGCCTCAGCATTTGCAAATCAGTTACAGTACTGAATGAACCCCTCTGACAGAGATCAGTCTGTTTACAACATTTCCTGTATGGGAAGCAAATACAGCACTCACACAGAGCTCACTGGAAACAGAACCACGTGCACACAGATAYACAGCGAGGGCTCAGCTACAGTGGGAAGAAAAGGTTACAAGGCAAAACGCAGGCTTGAGAAAGAGAGGCTGTTAATGCTGATGTGCTTCAATTATTGGCATTGGGATGTGAGAATCAGGTTCTCAATTTCTTTGTGTGTGCTATCTTTGGCTTTATACTTTTAAACATTAAATGTAATAGCACAACAAGGTCACTCTGTTCTGCACAATGCTGCTGAGTTTTTATCTAAGACACAACCTTTAGACCACTATTTTATTTATTCACTTAGTGCTTCAGCAGCATTATTCATATGGCCAGAATTTATACCACTGATAATTTAAAAAAGAAAAAAAATCCAAAACCCACACCCAACTTTGTATGAGTCTGCTAATGCACAAAAAGGAAAAGGAACAGAGGATTTCATTCTCCTTTAACACTGATATAAACCTGAAGTCCTGGGTAAGTAATTTATGCCAGTGGCAGAAATAAGAAACCCACATTGTGAATTATAAACCACTACACAGAGATCTGAACAAAGGAAGGTAAGAGACTGCACAAGTTTCTGCTGGAAAACCACTGTGCTGAAGGGAGATACTGCTCATGGTTTATAACTGTACTTTTTACTTTTGTCCTTTTTGCTGAGCACAAAAAACCCCAATTCTGTCCCCCAAAAGCATGATACATGAGAAATAATAATGAATACAGATATGCTTCAAACCAAGATGCACTTTTTAAAAACACCTTTATCATAAACAGGTGATATTGTTAAAGGGCTACATAAAAATGGAGATAAGGACTAATTAGGAGGGTAGTGAAACAACCCCTGGGAAGAACCAATAAACACCACAGAGTGGAAAATGTCTGTCTGTGGGTGCATTTTCACATTTAAGAGTCTGAACTTTGGCAACCACATCCATTTCTGAGCTGCTGGAGTGGCCATCGGGGTTACTCCTGATACCAAGTTATTTCTCAAAGAAACATAAATTTTTCTAGTCTTGGAGCAAATGCATAACAAATGTCATGTAACTCACACTCCCTTGGTCTCTAAGCCTAATAGTGTCACCTTAAATAGCACTTCCTTCTGAATAGGCCTCTCACAGTCAATAGCATTATTCCTAGAGTGAGCTATTGCTTATGTTCACTAGATCCCAAAATATTGCAGTTTGWGGCAACATTCATTTTTACGCAGTTTTATTTGTGCTGTGTAACATTTTCTCTTTCCTATGGGAAGAATCCACAGAGAGATGCAGGAAGGAAGTTTAATAAGGCAGAAGGTAGGCAGGGATGGCRGAGCCCATAAGGGGCTAAAGTCTAAAATAAAGTTAGCAATATATAGCAATATATACCTTGTGGATCCTGGCTCAGGGGAGCAAGTCTGAATTGACACCTTTAAATGGCAAGAGAAAGACTTTGTCCTGTTCAAAGATCTAGTATAAATACCTAACCGGGGTGGGTGAGAGTTAAGAAGGTACAACCAAACTTTCCTCAATGATACCCAGCAACAAACCAAGATATGATGTGCATGAACAAAAATACAGGAAATTTCATTCAAACTCACAAAAAACTTTTCTATTGTGAGGGTGGCTGAGCACTGGAACAGGTTGCCCAATGACACTGGGAAGTTGCCATCCATGGAATCATTCAAGCACGACTGGAGAGAGCCTTGAGCAATCTGCTCTAGCTGACTCTGCCTTGGGGACAAAGGTTGGACTTGATGATCTCCAGAGTCTCCAAACCCAGAGGCAAATACAGCAATCAACTCCAACTGAGCTGTGTTCACAGCAGAGATCAGTCATGAGAGTTTTTGTGGTTTTTTAAAAGAGGAAGACCATATGAAAAAAAACTTGCYTGAAACCCCCTTGCTGTTCAGCAAAGAAAAAGGTGTAAGGCTAGACATATTTTTTCTGGATCTCAAAAACTGATTTGATACTGCTTCATCTAACAGATTGATTTCTAAAGTGGGAAAGCATGGCATTGAAAAAGGCAGAAAACAGAGCTGGTTATAAATCTTTCCATTGACAGGGAAACAAGGATGTCTATAAAAGGAACATTTCAAGGTTTTACTGTAGAAAAAGTGTAGTGCCATATGTGTACCTACTAGAACCACTCGAGCTTTTTTTATACCATTTTTTGCCATTACAAAGAAAATAAATCAAGGCATCTAACGTAAGTAAAACATAAAAATAGAAAAAGATAGTAAAAATTTTCTGCTGAGGAGAAGGAAATTACCTGCAACCTTCTATGCTAGCCAGTGAGCCTTTCTTAGACCTAATGGGGTAATTTCCAGTCTAACATGTAGTTTCTGTCAATGATAAGCAATATACATCTTAGATATGCAAACAGCATATAGRTCTGAAAAAAGAAGTCTTTACTACATATTTTCCTCCCTGGTAATTGTATTTTATTGCTTTTTATTGTTTGCATAAAACTAGTAACAAGCTGTCTCTGTACAGAGACTTGAAGAGGGAGATTCAGGTCCACAGGAGCTGATCTCAATTGGCTGCTTTTAAATGCAAGACTACAGAGAGCTGAAATCATAGTTTTGGGACAAAATATGAGCAAGCTCTATGCAATCACTACACAAGACTGGCAAAGTATTATACTCCCAAAACCCAAACATTTCTGTATCCACAGTATAGATAATTACACCAAATTGCACCAAAATAATGAAGAATGAGCGACGGCAGTTCATACAGATTGACTTCTGTTATTTTGGTTGGCTGCTCCAGTTTGGTTTTGTTGTTTGGGTTTTTTTTAAATTCTGTTTAGGTATCAGCCCATGTTCCAGGAAACTAACCCAGGAACCAAATTTGTAAATACCACACACATCCAGGTTCATTTTGAAAGATTAAGCCCATGTTTTACAGTAAAAGGGGTTCAGAAAGAAGTATGGTACAGTGAAGTGCGAGCTTCTGAGATGGAATGGTAGTAAAAATCACATAGACTAAATCATAAAAGCTAGGAATGAACAGTACAATACCCAGAACAAGGAAAGGATTGAAGGTTACAATAAATTATACACTAAAGCCACCTGTACAGTATATTTTCAATTGGTGTCACTTTCTGAAACCATCACAGAGCAGGACCATGTTACAAATACTTTAGTGAGCATCTCGAGCTGCTATTTGCAAGAAGGAAGCTTTCTGTGGATGAAAAATACAGCAGGAAATCAACCAAAATCATGGGTTCCTGTGATACAAGCAAATTGTTGAAAAAAAAAAAAAAAAGAAAAAAAGGAATGAAAGAGAAATGAAAGAAAATTCAGGGAATACTCATGTAGTATAAATGTCTCCTAGCTTCACTGCCTTCGGTGTACATGCGTTGACTATCTCCCTTTAAAATTTTATCTATCACAAATTGGAGGTAATTCAGCCAATACAGAATTTAGCATGTGCTAAAACGATTTGGGATCTATTCCAAAACACATGAAAAATCAATGTTTTTATCTGGTTTGGGATGAGGCCCCTGTTCAATATATCTGGGGCTAAGCATGAGTTGAGGTGTTTTCCTAAGCAAGTATCAGAGAGAAATAAAGATGTCACAGAGGTCATTTCTATCTGTATAAGCACTTAAATGCTACTAGTCTATCTGAGACAGCAAGTTTTAAACAAGGTAAGGTGGAAGCATTTGGACACTACAAGAACAGCTTCTTGAATAATCTTAAGTGTAGCAGCAGATGATACAAGTTCTGGATAAGCACTGGGTTTTGCACATCCTTTGTCTTGACCCATCATCCTTGTTTGTTATCATCTGAGTATCTATGTTTCCTGTCTTTCTGATTTTAATTCACATGAACAGGGTGTGACAGGAAAAGGTGACTCTACAAATCCTTAACTAGAAAAAWTGGGTCGCAACATTCAGCCACAGAGCTCAAAGGTTCTGAAAAGCTTCTGTAGTTTACATATATGCCAAGACTGTCAGGGCCTGTATCAACCCAAGTCTTAAAAAAATATTCCAAAAGGCTTCACAATATGAGGCTATGCTATAATGTAATTCATTGCCAAATTATTTCCATACAGTTTCTAAAAGAGAGATTTATAAGAATAGAAATCTTGGTAAAAGTCTGGTAAAATTGATATGAGAAATGCAATATAATTTCAGAGTTAGCCATCTATTTTTGCTACAGCTTTAGATATTTTGTGAAAGGCTAGCATTCCTGAATGCTAAACAATCAAAAGAAAAAGATACAACTAAAGACAATACCAATGGAAAACTAAAATAAATATTAAGTCCTAAGTGCAAGTAAAAGGTCACTTGCAGCTTATTTTCTGACATAAAACCAAAGTTATACTATGCTTCTTTTGTTCCATTACTCTACTAAAATCCATTTCCTTAAAGGAGAAAAAAAAATCCCTTCATTCCTGTGAATCAATGTTTAATAATAGCACATTTGACTCTAAGTCCAAGAACTGGTTCTTCAAAAAAATAAAAATAGTGCTTTAAAGATGATGTCTGCATGCATGGCTTGATACATACTGTAGACACCTTCATCCGCGATTTCTTGTCACCATAATGACACCTTTTTATTTCAGGTAAAATCTTGGAAAAGAGGAAGAAACTAATTGAGTTACATGTATCTAGACAGGGCAAGGTGAGAAAAAACTCCACTTGTCAGGCTTTCTAATCCTGAATCTATCACCTGGGTTTGTATTTAGATGCTGTTACTAATGCTGGAGATTACCTAACAACACCAGTGGTCCCTTTGGTATGAAGACAGATTTAGCATAAGTAGCAATCCAAGACCGTAGTTTTACCAGGAAACGAGACTGCTTTGACTCTGCAAGTGCTTAGGGACAGCCCGTGCAGGTGGACATGTTCTGGTGCAAAAGAGCTGCCTTAAGGGATGCAGCAAAGGTGGCTCTCACTCACCCCAAATCCCCTCTTTTGCCCCTCTGCTCTGTCAGGCAGGTAAAAGGGACCTGGTGTCTGACAAGAGCAATTGAGACACCCAGGCATCTCCCCTCGGCCAGGAAGCACAGGGAACACAGCCCTTGCTCAGCCCTTGGCCATACTGGTACTCAAGTGAGGATGTATTTCAGAATATTGGAGTCCTACACTGAGTAGACTCACAGTGCAGTTGTGGTGGCACAGCTCAGGAGAGCAGCATCACTGAAGCACTGAAATAATTTATTTGCATGCACAAGAAAAAAAGCCTCAATAAAGCTTATTTACTTCCCTGTCCTTCATTCTCTTTTCCCAGTCTCTCAATTTTTCCACTTGCATGTTTATTGTTCTTTAGTGATATTCTGAAAAGTTCCACATCACCCAGGCAGTTAATGCCAAGTAGAAAGCTGCACTTGAGAACCAAAGTATCTAGCTGCAGATAATAATTTTCAAAAAAGAGAAGTCGGTGAAATAAAATTATTGTTTAAAATGAGGGCCATAGTTAAAGCCTGCTCACACCCAAGGGAGAAGAGTCTTATGAAAACAATTCTCATTAAAAGACGTTTCCTCCAGACCATCATCAGCCACAAAGAACTAGAAATAATGTAACATAGTGAGTAAGAAAAGAGACTGCACTGAAAACATAACTAACTTCTTAAAAATAATTAAGCAAAGAAAACAAATTCATTACCACTGATGTAAACCTTTCAAAGCTCTGGCAGCCTGAGGTTTCCTGCTCTGCAGCATGATATCCAAGGTTCATTGCAAACCCCTGTTTATCCAACTGCAGTTCTCAGTAGTTCTACCTAATTAACAGTTTGGCAATGAAGGAGGCAATGGGGGAGCGTATATATGTAAATACACCAAAAATATGCTAGGGAACATTAAATGTGTAAAATCAAGCATTGAAAATTTAGGGAAGTGTCAGAATTAGAGTTGCTGTGCAGCCCTAATTGGGCAACCTTGTGTGCATGCATTATGATACTATCTTTAATTACCCGACCACCTACTATTTTTTCCACTGGACCCCTGCCTGCACTGACTGACATAATGAGCAGCTACTCAATGCCTTTGTTTTCTTGTTATTAGTCAATGTGTCCCCATGCCTCATTTATTGAGCACTATTCACATTCTGTTCTGAGACTTATTAATTTCTGCCTGGGCTGTCATTCAGTACTTACAGTAGCTCCTCACTTCTCAAATACCATTCTAAAGAGAGACAGGAAAAGACTGCATTAGCCATCTTCAGCAGAAGCAGTCTGAGAAATTTCAGTGAAACTTATAGTTTAAATTAAGAAGAATACACTCACTGACACACAGAACCCGGAGCAATTAGAATTCTTTGGTAATTTGTATGTTCAAATAATTTTCATTGACTTGAGCTATCTCTGTGAAAGATCAGTGCTTAATAAATCAAACCCAAGGGTCTCAAACTAAGCATTCAGAAAGTAAACACACACAATTAGTAAAAACATGTCTTGATTAGATTGGAATCATATGGAAATTCTGCAACAGAGGCAAGAACCGAATCTAGCAGCGAACATGAATGCTTAACTGTGACAGCCTTGCCTTCTACTCCTGTAGTGTCCTGACTCCTTCACACCTTTTCATTTCTTCAGTACACGAGGCAGGAGTATTAGCAACTTCTTTATCCATTTCCACTTGGCACCAGAAATGGTAAAATCTGGACAACAAATGAGTCTGAAGTTGTCCCACTGAGCACAGCCATGAATACGCCAAAGAAGTCTGAATCAAAAGCGGACAGGTGATTTTATTTATGGCATTCCCTGGTTCCTGAACCTTGACTTTGCAACTTTACTAGTATTATGTCAGCTTCAAAGGCACATAAGCATATTTAAAAAGAGCCAAAAAATCTGTCCACAGCATGAGAGTGACCCCTGTGTTGTCCGTGGCAGGGCCAGAACCTGCCTATCCTCCACGCAGATTTCAGTCAGTTGAACTAACACAGCAATAATGGCAGCAGCAGAGCACCACTCTCTACTTCAGTAGCCAAACCATTTTTTCTTTTTAATTATAATGTCATGATTGTTATTGGAAAAATATTTTTCCAACCAGCTCTAGTGAAAATAATGTATTTCCTCCGACCAACTAATATGTCATTAAGAAATAAAATATTCATATTAAAGAAGCATCCAAAATTTTGTGTCTAACAGATAGCCATGTTCCAAAATTCATTATGTAAACTAATTAAGTGGTATTTATCAAGACTATGTTCTAAACTGCTTTTTGTGTGTTTCACCCACCGGTTCTTCTTTTGGCAATACAAATTATTCCCCGGACATACAAGCCCACCAGCCCAGAAGCATAACAAAACAAAAGTCTGGAGTCTTGGAATCAGGAAGCCTGAGCTGTGGTCTGGCCTGCTCCTGACCCGTGTTGTGTCTCAGGTAAATCACAACCTCAAGGTCTCACTTTCCCAATTTGCAAAATAGAACTGCATTGCTATGTTAGTCGTAATGAAAAAAAACCACCTGACTCCAAACCTCTCCACATGTAACACTGTTCATGAAGGCGAAGTATTTAGCATGGTCCATTTAGTCAGAGAATTATTATGCACCTGCAAGAGCCCTATTTGCTCCCTGAACATGGGGATCAGTAGTGGTAGGTCTCAAACCTTCCAGGTGCCACCCTGCGGGGACTGGGGAACAGACAGGCAGAGCAATTCCAGGGAAGCGCAGCAGGGGAAATCTGAGGCACTGGCACGCGCTCCATCAGTTAAATTTAAAACTAATTAAAATTTCTTTTTGCAAAGTCCTCTTAACTTGATGTGGATTTAGCTACCAGTTAGCTCTAGATATTATGCAAGTAAATACAAAGTTCCTGTAACAGCATGATGGATAATGCCTTTCTCAGGTGCTCACTTTCTGTGCACAGCAGGTGCAGAGATATTAGAATTGAAAATTTAAAATATTTAAATCTAAAAATCTATGCAAATATACGTTCTAGAGGGATGATTTCAACCAAGCATTCAAAAGTATAAAGAGGCCATCTCAATTCTAGTTAAACATAATTAGCAAGTGACATGACTTTTACTTATTAATTATATTTCTTTTGTACCAACACTACAGGAACTGCAGCAAAAAAAAAATTATAATCAGCCAAAATCTTTTCTGATGACAGGTGTTTTCTCCTATTAGCTCTGCAAAACATATGAGTCCTGAAAGAATGATATTTCCTTTCAGTTTTGCCTAGCAGTGTGTATAAATAAAAACGTTAACTGCCAGGACATAATTTTCAGGATGCTTGTCTTACTTCAGATGTGTGTTTTCTGTTTGGAGCACAGCTGTTCATATTTCCCAACATGAGCTTCAGTGCTGTAAATATCTCCTCTATTGAGGGCTACACTCCCAAACTACTGCACGGGGGCCACATGCACAAATTGTGTTAGTGCTAATGTAAGCTGTGCGCATGCTAATCCATGCACAGCACTTAGAAAACGCCGACCACGGACCTTGACCCCACCACTTTGCCACTGAACCAGAATTTCTCTATTTAAAGCTTTGACTGTGACATAAATCAGRTTTTTCAAAAGGCTTTTATTCAGCTCAAAGAACTCATTCTGGGATAAAATTTAAATAGCTCGTGCTGCRGAACTGCCTTAATGAAGCAAATTACTCCCAGCAACCTGGAAAACAAAATAATTTGGAAAACGAAGGTAAGATTGTCTGGGGTTTATTGCAATATTTTTTTAACAGTTAGAAGTCTGTGTTGTGTTTAACTCAATTTCTTCACTTCTGGATCTCAAAACCAAGTCCTTTGCCTGTCAGCATAACACAGCTGGCAGCACTATTGGCTCTCCACTGGAAGGTCAGGGATTCACATCTCTGACGGAGACATGGGCTTGTGTCCAACGCTGACACTGCAGCACAGCGTTCGGGGGATGTCTCTGCACAGCTCGAGCTGCCTGCATCCAGATGAGACACCAGAGCAAGGTCATTGCTGCCCATCAGTGGGGACCACCTGGGTGAAAGGTAGCAATCCCGTGGCAATTTTCACAACAGTAGGACATAAGCACAATGGTCTTAACAAATATTTGCTCCTAACAAATAGCTTTGGGTATCTGAGAATCTTTCAAAGCAATTGTTAAGCAAAATAATAGAAATCCATGGGACTATCCAAACCATGTCAATGATATTTCCCTCCTTACTCTGCAAAGCTTCTTTGTTTAGGAGAGAGGGCAGCCTACTTCTAGGAACAATGACACTACAGAGTTCAAATACACATTAATATATTTTGTACAGATGTAGCATATACTTGTACATTTTTAGAAACATGGATTCATGAATTTCCCATTTTCTGATAGAAAATTTGCAACAATAATTACCAAACTAGGTATCTTTCAGTCAGTCTGCTCCTCTAAGAAGAGGGGGAAAATGCAAGAAACATAAGCATGGGAAATAAAAGCTATTTCTGCACCAGTTTTCTCTGAGCCCAGCAGTCAAGCTGATTCTATGGCTAGTGACAAAAGTTGTGGCTGGTGGCCACCTACCCACTCTGTGGCCTGGTTTTGTGACTCCAGGGACAGAACCTGATGAGCAGACACGGGCATTTTTTATCTCTTACAGGATCAATCTATATTGTAAGATCAAAAGCAGAAAGAACATATGGTACTGATGAATGTAAGGCTGTTGCTCTGAAGGCAGTGAAATATCACATCTTTAAATAAGAGTTAGAACAATACAGAGATCACCTAACAGTGACATGGAAGTAGGGTTACTGTGCTTGGGAACTTGGGCAGTCCCCAAAATCTCCCACTATGGTCAAGGATTTCACCTATTCTTCATGGACTATAAACAAATAAAAAGAAGATTTCTCTTTTTCGTTTGGTTTTTAAATCACACACTGTCTAAAGCAAAGATGGGAGGAATCACAAGGTACAACAAGAGACTTGATTAAAAAGGACAAAAAAGGAATCTGAATTGATTTGCAAGCAAGAAATTATAAAACACGTTTTTCTTTCCAAGGAAGCCCTCACAAGGAAACTGAGAAGACTTGCATCATTCCACGTATTGATAAAATAGAGCTCTTCATTGTTTTAATTTGAGAAATAGGGAAGGCTCGAGAAAGGAAATATGTTGCTTTATTCATTCATGTGACGGGGGAAATAAAAATAAAAGAATATCAGATAAAAGCCAAATTGGACTAAAGTTGTATTTGACCACAACTGAAAATGAGAAGCAAAATGTAATATATACATAGTAGATAGTGGAATAAAATTAAGCATACAAATAAAATTGCTGCTTCTATAAAAATAAGAAATACACATATACTTAACATCCATCACGGGAAAAATTCCAGTGCAGTTAGAATTAGATTTTGAGAGTAATTTCAGCAGCAACCTATTTCATTTCTATAACACTATAATGATTTCATCAGTAACAAATTCTCTAGGTAGTATCACACTGGAAAGTTTAAGGATGGCACCATTAAATAGCATCCATAATTGTTACAATCAACTACATATTACACAAAAGGGTGCATTTCCAGATGACTGTTAAATGTACCAATTTACCAGATTAGCATTTTGCTGAAAGTAACACTCTGAGCCTTCAAGAACCTATTACCTATGGACCAAAGCTCATGTCACCTCCATTTTCTGCTACAAAATGAAACTGGGCATCCTTACACAACAGAATTTATATTACAGCCACAAATACTACTGATTACCATAAACTGTTCAGTTATGGAGGGGCAAAACATGGGGTTTTTAAATGCCACTGAGCACAGGGCTGGGTAAGCTGATATGCTAAATATATGCAGATGGTTCCTCACCCTGTTCAGTCTCCTTTGCTCTTAGAACTATTGCAGTGACCTGTGCTTTGCAAAGGGTGACAGAATTTGGGCTGTGAACCTGATAAAACACTGTATCTATTTAACAGGAAGGGAATCTTGCAGACACATGCAGGTGATCTAAACATCTTATCTAGAAACAGACTTGCCCTCCCAAATTGCCTCCATCATTAAATAATAGACACTACCTCTGTGTAGAGCACTTTAAAATATCATGCTCTCTCAAATACAAAACAGTAGTGGAAATCTTGGACATCCTTAGGTAGATAAATACTTCATTGCATCCAGAAATGACTAATGGTTGTATAGAGAGATAGATACTCATATTGGGAAAAAACCAAAAAAGCTACATTCGTGAATCCTCTATCAATTTAAAAATTCAAACATTTTAAGATGCATTATGCAATAATATCTACTCACTCACATCTAACATAGAAATGCCTGTTAGTGATATGTAGTTGCTAAAATTATATTTATGTTTATGAAGATCTTGCCAGACAAACTAGATTTTTCAAAGAAAAATGACACGCTTAGTGAGTGAAGGGAAATTACTAGAGGCATTCTTGCATTTAGTGAGGACTGATAAAAAGACTGATTTTCAGGAATTCAGAATACAGCTTCCTAGATAATTGGACAATTAATCTGAATGTACAAGAACTACAAATGTATATACAAATCAAGTGTTCTGAACATACAATGAAGCTCTAATTTCTTAACAGATCCATTCTGTTATTCCATTATGAAAACTGTTCCTCTAATGAACAAGGACATTTAATCTGCAAGAATGCAGACTGAATGGAAAGAAATATGGTCAAAAATTCTATTTTCAAGAATAACTTCAACCACTGTAAGATTTCTCCCACTGACTGAAACAAATGAACAAGAAAAACCCCAACAAACCACAAACCTAACAACCAAAAAAAGAAACCACTTTGCCTTTTAGCTTTAAACCTTTTTTTAATTGGCCTCATACAAAACCATCTTTGTGATCTTTTCCTTGGTAAATCTGCCTTATCTTTACAAACAGTCTTCAAGAGAAAATAAATGGTATTTGCAGAAAGAGTGCACAAGCATGAGGAAAGTAACAAGCTGGGCATCATCTTGGAAAACAAKGAAGTGATTCATCTCATGGAAAAAGGTCCAAGACACATAAGGAAAAATAAATCCAAGGTAATTTGATATCTAGAAGCAGAGGTACTGTGTTATGCCATCTCCCTTCTTCCATTACAGCTCAGTCCCATACTGAGTTCTAGGAAACTGAGCAGCAAAAAGTGAGGAAGAGGTGGGCTCTTGCTGTGGGTGAATTAGGAAAAATAAGGAAGAGTTTTGCTTGATAACATGGTGATAAAGGTGAAACTGCAAGTGCCTGTATACACTAGAAGAAAAAAGAGATTAAGAAGTGGAAGCATTTCAGATCTTTAAAGAAACAGGAAATAAAGAGATGAAAACAGCTGTAATATTTCCTGTATCTCAATCTGAGAAAATACTCAAGTGGTGAGCTATTAGTCCACTACGTGATCTTCTAAGGGATGTGGGTGAAGGCCCAAGAATTGAAAATACAAACCCAGGAAAATTAAAACCTGAGTTAATGTGGAATGTGGGTCAATCATGTACTAGCAGGAAAATCAGTAGTCAATTGGCTTTTTACAACTCTAGATTTTACTTTTTGTATATGCAGCTATTTAGCACACATTGAAACTAGCAGAAAAACATATGCATTATTCATGCTATTCGTGGTAGACATGCACTGTAGTTTCAGTGAACAGGACTGGAAGTAATACCAGAGGAAATAGAGGCCTTAGAGGAAGACACTAATCTCAGAAAACTCAGAGTGTCACTGTAATTTTTTTTAAGGGTTCTGTTATGGTAATAGTTATGTTTGCAGAAAATTATTTCTCCACTATTCAGATAAACAACCTCACAGAGGGTCATTTCTTCCCCAGGAAATGAAGAGTGGATAACACCCACCAGAATGGGAGCAAGCCATTTAAGAGCAAGTGGAGGGAGTGCCACAGTGCTGGTTCCCCATGTCATTATCAACAGCCTATAGATAACAAATGATCAAATGATTTAGATTTTACAACAGAACTTACTTTGCACTGCAGCCAGCAGAGGTGGCAACTAATTTTAAACAGGAAACAATATCACCCCCATCTATTGCTTGAAAATGACTTCTCATCTACAATTATCTGTCAGTTTTGCCTTCTCATTTTCAGCTATCACCAGCCTCCATACCTACAGAAGTCCTTTCTCCTTGATGCTTATGCTCAGCTCCAAAATAATTTATTAGGAGTTACACATGCTTATCAAAGACAGACAGGATTCATGCAGAAATTAATGGCAGTCTGTGGAAGTTGCTATTTATCATTATATAATATATGCCAACACTGCTGTCACAGTACGTGGATTGCCTCATCCTTTGTCAATCAGAATAAAGCATTAGTGCAGTGCAAAGATTACTGCACTGTTGTTCTGACTATATCCACTATTGTTGTGCTGGCAATAAAGTTCTGGCTGTAATACAATGGTAATAACTAATAATATATTCAGGATAGTAGATTCACAATCATTTTATGACAGTCAACCTGACTACTCCATTTTACTTTTTGAACATGACCAGAAGTAACTTGATCAAAAAATGTTACTTGCTCTTTGTGAACATGAATGCTTTACAAACACGATGATCCTRAGGCAGTGAAGAGTACTTTGGTCCACATCAGCAGGACAGAAATTGAGGCAAGCTCGTAAGAGTTCAAGCCTGTTCCTCTGCCCATTCTCCTCTGAGTAAAAGATCAGCACTAACCATCACTGTTTGCCTTACAAAAATGTTATCAGCTCCATCAGTTAGCACTGATACTGGTGGTGACAAGGCACATTCAATACCAAGGGCCAGCTGGAGCAGAAATGAACAGAACAGCTCCAGAGTGAACTCACCAGCATGGAGGATCTCAAAGGATGGTCYCACTACCTCCAAGGCACTCCCCTGGGGGACTCCTTGAAGATTTGCCATGGAGATGATTAACGAAGACACACCCTTTCTATGTGTCTGAGACAACTGCATTTTTCTGGCTCTAACTAGAGAGCTGGTTTAGCCTCAGAAACACTGACAAATGCCTGTACTCAGCCTTTGGGAAACACTGACATAGCTTCATATAAACTTTTTGGGGGCTCACTCCACTTGAACAAGAAGTCATTCTTGTAAGGACATCAGAAAGAAACTTTAAAAGGTACATGAACTCTGATCTGAAGCACAATTTTGCCACAGGTTCTTCTGATTCAAAATCTATTTCCAGATGCTTTTCCAAAACCTGCCACCAGAAGACTGGATGAACGCATTCATCTTGAGGTCACATCCTGACTCCAATAGGAAGCAAACCTTGTGCAGAATACAGCAGTAGGTGGCTTAAGAACAGCCTCTTATCTCCTAAATCTCCAATCTATGGCTTCAAAGCTGTCTTAAATAGTAATATATTTTGGGGGAAGAGGAAATCTCATGATCTAGTGACAGAAATTTTTGGCAGTAAAGGGCAAGCCAAATGGGAGGGGAAGCTGTAGAAAAATCAGCAGTTTTGGACATCATGGACTGGCTCTAAAAAGGAAGAGTTAACAGGAATAGGATCAGCATTACAAACCTTTTACATGCKAGAAATAAGATGACACAAGAAACTCTATTGTAAGCTGGAAAATGTTGATAAATCAATAAAATTAATTACACAAAAAACACCTGAGAACAAAACTGTCATTCATTGATCAATTCCATAATATACTGTATGTCATCAAATACAGGGTTATTGTTTTTACCTAAAGGCCAGACTTTATCCTTCACCTTGGTATTCAATTTCTGCTGTAGGTTATTTGCCAGTGCTGATCTAAGCTTTCAGTATACAGTGTACTGTACTTTGGAGTGAGTCCTGTGCATGCAGCCAAGCATTTCATAGGAATCTGAAGGCATCCAAGCAAAAGCTTAGAAATATACTTTTTCAACTTGAAGTACTCCAGAAATTATATTTTCTCTCTACAAACGTGAATCCTAGGCACCAGCACYGAAACAGGCAGAAGGGAGGGAGGCTGGTAGCATCACTGAGCTAGAACCAGGGAAATCAACCCAAACCAACATGCACTTTGGCTGGTGTAACACTAATGCGAGACCCTTGAACGCTCTTTGCAGTCTCTAACTGGAGCAAAGCAGGTTCCATCCCCTGAAGAAATATTGATCTGGTAGCATTTTCATCAATTTSAAATCCAAGACTCTGGGACCTAATGACAAGGAACTCTTAAAGACAAATTCAAGAAGTGGTACTTCAAAAAATGAGGCTATTACTTGCAGAAAAGAGGACTTGACTGGTACGAAAAGGTAAAGGCAGTAATGTGCATCCCTGGGGTTGGGGAAAATGGAGGATGAATTGCTGTTACTAAGAGGACAATCCCAAAATCACTCTAGTAATTTCTCTGCACTTGTTTTGGAATTTTTATTTTAAAATGTATTTATTCATCTAATGGGCCAACTGCTTTTGCAAGTGACAGGAAACAAGAGAGTACTGTAATCTCTGACTAGCTCAATATGGAAAATATATCGATTAGAGAGAAGGAAAAATAAAGATGGAAGAAAGAAATATTGCAAGTAACACAGAACTTCATTTTTCTCCCKCCTACCCAGATTGAACTGGTTTTCATTTTAGGGTGCAGCCTCATGGACACCATTTACCATGAACTTTTCCACATCGGTGGTAATACAATTTATTGGTTTAGAGGTAGTTCAAAAATTCTTTGTGATGAGTAGACAAAATTTACAGCTACACCCACAGAAAATGTAGCTCCCTGTAACAGATACTGTAAGTCTATTAAACAGAGCTCTAAGACGCACACACTGCCAGCACAGTAATGYCAGTAACGGGCATGAGGTTTTTGATACAACAGTCATACAGGTCTCTTAGAGACCAAAAACCACATAYTTGGTGGTATGGACTAATGTATTCAGCCAGACAAGAGAGACTATCCCAAGAAAAGCAATTATTGCCGGTAAAATCTGCATCTGCTCTAAGAGGGTCTCTGAGCTCATTTCTCTCTATGCAGCACTTACACCAGTCCACCTGTTCCATCCTGGTCTGACAGCAGATAGCACAGAGTAACAGCTCAAATATGCATTTATGGTTCACATTTTAATCTAATAAAATGCCTAAGAGAAAAGGCTCATGTGATAGAAACTTTCCACCCACTCAGAGAACAATAAAAAAGACAAAACYCTGTACTCAATCCACAGAGCCTCACAGCAGAACCTGAAGCTGCCAAACGCAGGCTATGACAGATGGCCATGGGAGCAAACTTGGAAAGCAAAGGCTTTCAAGGAAGATGGCTGTGGCTTTAAAGCTAACTAGTAATTGGCATGACTGTCAGTGTTAGGAGTCTGTATCTTGAGCAAGTTCTAGCTGCTGTGTTTACATGTGCACCCACGCACGTCTGTGTGCCCGCGTGTGTGTGTGGCTGGCACGTGGCTTCCTGCAGGGAAGTATTAATAGCCTTGGGTCAGCTCAGTGCTGTGCATCTCTGCCAGAATAGCTACGCTGGGCAACAGCTCAAAGAGCTAAACTCACTGATTGCCATGGCCAGCAGAAAGCCCTAGTGTAGGAATGATTGTAAGAGCAAAATTCCATTTTTACTGGCTCTTTTTACTCTGTGGTGTATCTTATACACCAGAACAAAGTGTACCTTAGCTGCCATCCTGACATCCAAAACTAGTGACACTTTGCTGCAAAGGATACCTTGAATCTCTGTGAGAAATGGACTCCAGGTAAAAACTCAGGAGGGTGATACTGAGTGTCTTTTGATGAAGGCATCTTCATTTTTAAAGAGCAGTAGTGGGAAGATATTCAGGGAGGAAATGATAGGGCACTGCTCTCCCAACTGATGAACTGGAACACCAAGGAGACAGCTTGCCTAACACTAATGCAAAACAGCCTATCCGTCTTCTGGCAAATATTATTGACAAAAGCTGAAATCATGTCATGGTAACAGAATTCAGTTGTCATCCAGATTAAGATCAGTAAGTTCCTCCTTCCTCTCCTTGACAAGCCTCACTGTCATCTGTTCATTACACTGGGAGCCCACCTTTCCTATTTTCCCCAGAGGTTTGGTCTCATTCAAGAAGACAATGCACCAAACCTCTCTGCTCTTTTCTTTACCAGTCCAAAGAATACTCCATTCMCTTTTCTGGTCCAGCTGCCAGTTAAACTAAAGCAAAGCTGCACTGACCAAAGAAGTTTGCTTACCAAGCTAGCTAACTGCAAAAGTTAGCTTTTTCTGTGTTTTCCAAATGGTCTCCAGTCAATTTTCAAGGTGCCATGTCTCTCATTTGGAGAGGCATTGTTCATACATTTCACATGGAGAACAAAAYTGGCACCTTCTGAATAGGGAGGCCAACATTAGCTACTATAAACCTACCCTTCAGCAGCAGCAAAAAAAATCCTCAAGAAGGTGGGAGAAATCTCTGGAAATTACATATAACCAAGGTGGATGGCAAATCTTTGATACCAGTAACCTTCTGCRATATAACCTATAAGCTCCATTCAACAGATCAATCCAGCCCATGACTGCATCGTAGACATTTATTTCTACCAGCTCAGATTCTTTAGGGATTGACTTTTGATGGCACAGCTCACTGGCTGATAGTAATCTCTTCTCAAGTCCCTTAGTCTTTTTTTTTTTTTTTTTAAAGCAGAGCTGCCACACAGGCAGCACTGCTTGACTCATCACACTGAGGCTCTGTGAGGAGCAGATTTAATTCCTTTGTATAGAATACTCRATATATTTATCCTGGCACTTGACTTTTTCCTCATGAGACACCATCAGAGTCGTGGCAGCTTTAAAAACCTAAGCTAATTCCATATATACAGAAGGAAAATGGCTGAGCTGGCAGGATTTACTCCACTGAGGACACATATYATCCRTGCTCCCTTCTCTCCTGTAGGTTCRTAACAGCCTGAGTGGTTTCAAGTGGACCTTGCAGCTTATTCTGATCATTCTCTCTTCTTCTAGGCAAAAAGGGGGTTGGAAAGAGGAAGAGGGCAGTGGGAAATCTGGATAATTTGTTTAGTGAGGTCTATTTCTACAATACAAGACGTGCTCCTGGAGTTGCACATTTAGTGGTTAAAGTCTTTGGCAAGAATTTTATTTCCAAGTGTATGCCTATTACTCCCAGAGTCAGGAATGGGAGCTCTGGTACAGTCACAAAGGGATGGGAGGACAGGAACCATCAACCCACCATACAAATGTCTCTCAGAAGTGTAACATGCAATGTGATTGTCATTTAAACCATTACGTAACCAATCCTTCTGCAATACTTCCAAAGAAAGTTGTTCCTGACAATTTATAAAACAGAAGCAGAAAAATRTCCAGAAGAATATGTGCTTCCATTATTATATTACATTATTTCTGAGGCTGAAATAATAARTAACTGTGCAACTGATATAAAACCGTGCCTTAGAAGCGATATAAATGATAAATTACTATGAAACAAATGACCTTTTCTTAACAAAATATCTTATGAATTCTTAAGCTGTAACAACGAATAAGATCCCAAAGGAAAAGACAGGACAGAAATCATCAATGTGTCAGAAATTAAATACTAAAGCAACTTTCTGTCACAGTGAGTTTTGGCTGATGTGTCTTTTTAGCCTCTCTAGGACCCAGTTTTTCCCAGCAACAGTATGAAACAAGCATCTCTGGAGTCAGCTGAACACACCATTTAAGTTCACAGTCTGGTACCTTCTGTTCTGACATGAAACCCAGAGCTATTCTCCAAGTTTCTCTTCATAGTAAGTGTCATTTTCATCCATTACTAACAGAGGCAAAACAAACCTTCCCAGGTTGATTGCTAGCTTTACACATTTTTAATATTTCATATAAAAATTTCAGTCTTTTTGAAATTTTTTTCCTTATTTCCCATATCTGAAAAGAAACTAATATTAATACATACATCACATTTTTCAGGTTCTTTATGCACTTTTTAATTTAGTTATTTAAGTTTTGTAAGAACATGGTCTCTCATGGTTGATATGGGTCCATCCTATGATTACATCTAACATGTTGACAGCTATGCTTTTATTCTGTTAAAAAAAAATCATGAAAAGGACAACACAAATATGTAAAAAGTCTGTAGCCTTCTACCATTTGTATTCATATGGGATATTTCATTTGTGGAAACCTCCACTCATTTCAGCCGAGTTCTACTACAGAACTTCTGACACAAAGGAAAAAAAAAAGAACCAGGCTTAGGCTGTCCATTCACGTTAGTAGCTGTGTGTGGCACAAGTGGTGAGTAATTAATGCTTGTACAGAGGCCTGTTCAGGTCACAGGACAAAATGGTATGTGATAATATGATCCAAATTTATTTCTTCAATATCAATAAGGTACTGAAGAGTTTTGCAGTTAAGACAGGATTTTTTAAAAGTCTTAAGTGCTACAATGCACATTCCTTTTATCTAGTGCTCATCACTGTACTGCAAGATTCTTCAGCGTTCATGACACAAAGGCTCTTTGCTCCCTCAGAATTCATTTTAGATGAAGCCATTAGATCTCACAGTTGCAGTTTAATGTAGGGATTTCAGGTCATCTCAGAACTTACCCTTTTCCAAGAACAGTTTTAATCTTTGTTCAGTACTTGAATATACTTTTATAATTATGTTTCAAGTGTTATTGCAGCTATATTTCAGATTTTACGTATGTAGGAAAATGCTATATTATTTTAATACTGACGGTAGAGTAAAAATCTATTCAATATTCACCTTTCAGGAAGCACAATCAAATACCCAAGAACACTATTAGACTTGCCTAGCATAAAGTTTCAAACTGCTAATGGATTTTAAATTGATGTCATAATGCTGCAATTTAAATACATGATGTTCATTAATTTTGCCAGAACTCTTTGTAGAGTAGGAGTGGTATGAAAGAAAGAGGAAGGTTATATTTTCTCTACCTGCTTCTTTTTATCTGCTTCCCCATTTCTGGTATACAAAAAGAATCATTACATCAGCTTGGTGTGGGGGGTGAAGTTTATTCCAGTGACAGAAGGTTTGGATTAGGTAACCACTGTGGCGTCGTATCAAATTAATATTTTCTATGAAAAAAATCATCAGGAATAGGATAAAAATAACTAACATATGATAGGCATAACATCTCCGAAAGACAGATTTCATGGGACCTATCACCAAAAATCCATAGGCACAAAGTGGAGGAAATAAGGGACAGAAAGGTCATCTTGCTCATACACCTTCTTTTCACTGAAAGGTCAAAATTCACGTATTGAGCGAGACAGCAATACTGCAAACCAGACAGGCACAGTTTCCCACAAATCTCGGGGAGTCATCTCAGATGGGATATTGAAAAATGAAGACATCACATTGTAGAGGGCTACTACAAGATCCTCTTCTACTGAGGGGAGTGAGGGTGGGCTATGGATGCAAATTTTCTAGGTGAAGAATCCTCTATTTCAGAAATATCCCAAAAGGGAAACTAAAATGTGTCTAGACATAATGGCCTGGTATATACAACACTTCACATCTATTTGTATGTCAAATACAATATATTTACTGTACATAAAGTCAGTTTCTCCAAAGCTGTTGCTATAGCTACAAATCAAGGAAACCATAGCAACAACCCTGTATTATGTACAGCCTTAATTGTGGATTAAGTTATGTCTCTCTTTGCATTTTATATTAAATACTCCCATACAATCCAGTTAATCTTAAATTTTTTTCAGACTTTTAATAATGGAAATTCCACAATATTACACGGTCAAGTCAAATACACAACACCCTTGAAATGTCTTTACATTGTTTTTACATTTGTCTTTACAAATACACTGTTCTTTACTTGAGATAAACACTAATGTTCATATCATCATATTTTCCTGATCTTTTTTAACACAAATGATTGATCACTACTACTTTAACCAAGTAATTGATTTGCCATCATCTCATAAGATTTTTCAAGTGTCATTCCACTCAGCCTTACCCCAAAAGAAATCAGCTCCACCCAACTTAAACTTTTGTTCCTATGGATTAAAATTTTGGGGTTTGCAGCTTTTTAGGATTGGTTTTCCTTTTTCTTCAGAAAGTAAGTATGCAAGAGAGAGATAGGAAAGGCAGAGTGGTAGTTAATTCTAGATTTTCTAGCTTCCTTGTCACTTCAGATGACTGAGTGGGTTGGTGGTAAATCACCCTAATTCTTCTGGTTTGTTGACCTTGTACATTTAAGTATTTAAGTACACGGAGAAGTTGGGATCCAAGAGCCCTGGCATGCTGCATGCAGCCAGACCTTAGAGTGCAGCCTGAGAGGAACAGGTAAAGGAGAGTAGAGAACAAATGTGAAGAAAAGAAGGATGCTGGAAGTGGCTGAGGAACAGGAGGGAGTGCTATCAGACAACAGGAGACATGTGGGGTGACAGGATTCAAAGGACACTCTAGGAGAAGATGAACACATTCAACAGGTGTAAAAAGATTCTCTTAATAAAACAGAAAAGAAAAAGCAAAAGTTCACATCTTTAAAAGCCTTCTGTCCTATCTTCCCTTTCATCACTTTATTTTCTGATAATTCATTACGGTGTTGTTTCCTCACACCCTTTGGTCCCTGCCCATTGATGAGATGGCCTATGTCCTGTTTTACAAAAAACTTGGCCACATCTGTTTGGGGCAGTAGCTGCACTCAGAGAGTGGACTTTTCTGCTTATCTTACACACCATAGCAGCACAAAAAACTAGAAAATATCATCTTAATTTTATGAAATGAGCAGAAATTTAATGTATTTGATACAATGAAGAAATGAGAGATCTGTGTTTTTAATCTCTATGAACAATTGAGAATTGCTGGCCATTTTAATATAAATAGTATACAAACGCTTATTTGACAAAGTAATCTGTGTTCTAAAAATCATACTCTGAGAAAGCTATGAGTGTGAGTTAGGAACATGAGCTAAGTAAGAGCTTTTCACATGGGCAGCACAACAAAACTACCTTTGCACAGGGAATAATTATGGTGAAAGTGCATTTACAGTAAGCAAGCCATGTTCAGTTTCTTCATTATCATTTTAATTAGCAAATATTAATACAATCTGCAAATAAAAGAGGAAAAACAAYTAAAATTACTAAGTTTAAGGAGTCCTTCATGACCTAAGCTAAATTGAAACAAACGTCTTATGAATCGATACTRGTCACCAACTTTCAGGACATTCATTTCCATTTACTGTTAGAACTTCCAAGCGTGTTATCAAATTTAAGAGTGAATTAAGGGCCCTACAAGCTACTTCTAACCTCTGATGAAGGCAATGGTGAATAAAAACGGATTAGCATGCTCCTCTCCTCTCCAGCTATCAGTTCAGACTGATAGTGATCAAGCGACCATGGCAGCTCTACCTCATTCAGATTCCATGCCTGCCACTGTGGCAACAACCCAGGGACATGCAGAACACACTGCCCTCCCATTTCTAGAGGGATGAAGATGCTGGATGAAGCCTTAGCCCTTCTGAACTCAGCAGCACCTCCCACTCTTTTCACTGGGACTACAATTCACACCTGGACAGTTTTCCTTGCAGGTGCTTGTCCTTTTACCGGCTTGTAGATAATGTACCTGGGCCTCCAAAATAGTGCTGCATCTTACATGGACAATGATTTAAATCTACAGAAGTTTAAAAGAAGCTGCCTTCTAAAAACTATACCTCTCTCTAATTCTGGTTTTCATATTTAACCTACTAAAGATAGAATAATAACTGATTTGTCCAATACACTTACAGGACTAAATATAATGAAGTGCTGAAGTATTTTCATTCCCTATAAAAGCTGTTATGTGAATTAATTTCATCCATTAATAATTGCAACTTTATAGAGAAAAATAACTAGCAGTTGGTGGGACTCTGATAGTACTTCTCATGACTGACAGTGTTACAACTGATCACAAACACAGAAGGAGTTCATTTTTTTATGTTACCTTATTTTGCAAGTTTCCCCTGTTACAAATATTACACAGTGAGAGGAAAAGTCTGAGGAAACTCCACCACCACCACCAAAATCCAACAATGGCATTAGAAATTTTGACAGGTAAGACAGTTTAAAGCAGAAATCCCTATAAAACCTAATTTCATCAGACAAATATTTTTATATTTTTATATTTTTATATTTTTATATTTTTATATTTTTATATTTTTATATTTTTATATTGTAAGTATTTTGCAAAGCAGAAACAGATTAACGCATTTTAAAGTCCAGAATGGAAATACACACCTGGCTTTAAAAGAGCTACCAAGTAGTAATGCAATACTTCCAGAAAAATCCAGTAAACCTTTAGCTTTACACATTTTCTACACTCGCATATGTTCATTTCACAAATCACTCCTTTTTCCTCTTTCATGCCCCTACAGACACAAATAAACTACTTCTTCCTTGGGAATCCGAGGCAAAATTTAACGTTTTTAAGACTATATTACAACAAACACAAGAAAATTTCCTTTCGCATTAAAGGGATTGAAGGATTAAAATTGATCTGAAAAATTTCCTTGCTTGTATAAATATCAGTTTTCACTCAATCAAGTGCGATTTTGAAGCCAGCTCACTGCTCTCGGCAAACATGACAGAAATTTAAAAGAATTCAGTGGTCATTTCAGCGCTAGCAGACTTCTAAAATAACCACTTTGCTCAAAAACACTGCTTGCTTCAGTTTTTACTCTGGGTAGATTGGTAAAAAAGCATTAGATGGGAACAGAGAAAAAGAAATCTACCGGTCTATTTTGCTGGGCTCTTAATACCAGGTCTTACCTCTTGTGTTTTTACATTTATATATCCATAATGAGTTCTCAGAGGCTGCCTTTGGCCATTAGAAAATGGGATCCACTTGACACTGGTTTGTCCAAAGCAGTTTAGGATCAAAGGRAAAGTTACTTCATTTGTGAGACGAACAATGATCAGACAGAGGAATGCTGCAATGAAGCTCACAGCAACAATGGACTTTCTCTGTAAYGAAAAGAAGAAAGGAAATAAATTATTAAAATTAAGAGTCAGTTTTAATAAAAAARTACATAACTTCAATTGCAGGATGAATGAAAAACACTTGAGAAAGCTTTATGTGAAATTATTCCTCTGGTATTCACCTTGCTGCAGGAGCACAAGGAGACAGGTGACTGGATCGTTTTATTTCAAGAAATTTGCATTTCAGAGGTTTTGAGAGTTTCTTTTAGAACTGATTGGGAATGAGTCAGTTTTGCTCACAAAAAAAGCGCCTTTTTTTAAGTTTCAGAAAACTTAAAAACTATCTATCAACTTTAAATTTTATTTGCATTTGAAATAAAGATTTTATGTAAACATCCACACCAAAGTCTCCACTCAAAATCATCGGTTCTCTGTACACAACAATACATAAAGGGAAGATTGCCATCTGCAGCAACACCACACAGAGGTTATTGGGAAGATTATGATCACTACGGATCATCCCACGCAACAGAATTCATCCTCTAACTTTCCATACTTTAGAATAAATTGCTTGTGAAGTCAGCACCACATTCTGTCTTATTCCAGGTTCATGAATTTACAAAGTAAAGCATTATTATCTCCATTATTAATAATGTGCCTGATGTGAAGCCTGTATCTAATTAGCCTTTACCTTCCACCTCTAACCCATCCAGTCGGTTGGACTGGAGAGTGTAACTTTTTCCCTGGGTAACTCCCCAGTCTGCAGGAGAAAAACTTGTAAGAAACAGAATGTTCTCCATGTTTTTAGCTGTTTTTTTAAATACTGCAGTCAATTACTTCTAGACAAATTACTTAAGGACAAAACATGTTAGTTGGCATGTGTAAAGACTCTAGAAACAATACTCTATCAAAAAGATTATTTTCACATTTTCCCTGAGGGAATGAAACAATTATCATTTACACGTGTTTTTACTGTACTTTAATTACATTCTAGGTTTACCTAATTTGCCACAGTTTAGTTACCCTACTGAATGTAAATCTATCACTCTAAACACTAAAATTTACAGAAAATACAGGGGGAAAAAATTATTTGCCTAAGGGCCTATACGTAAGTGTATAATAATGCTGTATGACAGAATCTGATCACCCAAATTCCCATCTACAAACACCACCAGCTAACCAGCACAGTACACATTTAACACCACTTATTTTACACAACGGCAGTAAGATCACACGTGACGCAATGGTAAAGGCAAGCTCTCATTGCAACCGGATAAGACGAATCTGTTCTTTGCCTGGGAGTTCATCTGACAGTCTGAGGAAACTAAAATTCAAACTGTTGTGCAGAAGAAACGACGATATTTACACAGAGAACATACTGGCAAAGACAAAGTTCTACTGAGCACAGGCACGCAAGACCTGTGCCCACACACAAGGCCTGCAGGCACTGCTGCCATGCTCTGCTTCTGTTTCTGGACACAGACCACAGTGAGAATCACAACGAGCCCATAGCGGGTTCAAACGGATGTTGCCGTATTCCCCCACACAAGAGTTAACAAAATAGTCCATTTACAGGGGTCAATTGCATGGCTCTACATTTTGATGTATTGGGAGGCTACAATTTATAAGATAAAAGCAGTGAGAGACTGGGATGGAAAAACTGGGTGAACGAGGTCACTGTGAGGAGAAAAGGAAGAGGAGGATGAAGAAGTATTGTRGCAGTGTGATTCAGTGAGGAATCTCAGTCAGCTAATGGCTGTGCAATGTAAAATTAAGCCCAGCAAATCTTCAGAGGGCAGCACAGCAGCCACAACCCAATCGCAGCTTTCAGAATTCATGGAAGCCACTGCACTTTTCATCATCTGCATTATAACAGATTTACATTAAATTGCAATAAAATGGCTGGGGAGCACTTCTGTGTCACTTCTCTTTGTACCAGATGGAGTCAGAAACATTTAGCTATATATCAGAGCCTTATAAGTGCTAAGAGCAGCCAAGATGTGCAGCGCAAGTGATAATCATAAAGCAATGAGAAGGAGCGTGGATTAGTCATATTATTTATTGCAAATCAGGATTAAAATATTGCAAATATTTAAAGGGGAATCTAGAGTCTCATTTCACTACATGAGCATGTTTCAATCAAAACAGCCACAGCAGGAAGCAAGATTGCTGCCTGGTATGATGCTACTACCTGATTTCCACATATCTTATCTTCCTGGTTTATGGAACATAATTTTCTACTTTCTTTATTTTGTGCAGATCTGTTCTGAACTTGAAAACATTTCAATCAGCTTTATGTGCTTCTCAAAGGGAGTTGTTCTAAATAGCCCTTGCCCTGAGAAGAATTCAGATTGTGTAGCTAAATTTCTTGGCCTTCACTAGGATGCCACCTGATTTTTATATTTCTTTTCTTTAAATGCTCTGCCCTACTAGATGAAAGAAAAATTGCGGCCTTCTTTTGTTTTCTTATGTAAGAAAATATTGTTTGAAAAGGAAAACAGCAAAGGTTTTCATCTGTGTGTTGCTTAGCCAGAAAGAATCTGCACTAATGAGAACATTCAAATGAGAGAAAGGAATTTTTACAACAGAAGTGAACTAAGGCATCTGTTAAAACTGTTTTGGAAAAAAAAAATCTAGCCATATGTAAACACAATGTTTACTTATCAACTTGTACAAAGGACGTTTGTGGTAAGTATTCAGTTCCCCTGCAATTTTTGTTGAAGGCATGAGATCCAACAATAGGCATTCTCTGCGGGAAAGACTATTGTAAATTGGCATTTCAGTGGCTCTGTAAATTTCACTGTAAAAACATTGAAAAACACCAAAGCACATACTTTTCATAATTTTAGCCTTCTTAAGTACGAAGTAAGGCAGGCTGCTCAGTTGCCATGAGTATTCTACAGGGCACTTCTAAAAGTAATTTGATTCCCTTAAATTTCTCTCTCCTTTAGCTGCTCATTAAAAGAAAAAACCAAGCAAAGCCAGGTGCTATTTGTCATTAAGTGCTTCTTGTAAAATCTCCTTTTCTGCACATAAATGGATTTTGTTATCTGTCCTCTGACAAAACTTAAAATTTAGCATATGAGACTCCAGGAATTCTACATGACATTAGGATATGACAGAGAAGTCTGAAGCAATATACAGGGATGAATACCAACTTGTAATTTGTCTCAAAATTTGTTTATATCAACATTTTAAATACTCACGCATCCTACCATTTGGGAGAGCTAAACCAACACTAATTAGTAAGTCTGCACAGAAACAAATCTTATTCCTTCTTAATTTTCAGTTCTCATGAATGCAAATAGTCTCTTAACAAAAGAAATGTTTCTCTAGCATGGAAATATCCTCTGTATAAATCTTAATCTATCTTTATATTTTTCTAGCTAATTTAATGTAGATATCTTCGTATTGACAACATTTACATAAGAAATGTATATGCAATTATAAGCATCTTTTAAATATAGTGAGGAGTACACAATAAGACATATGTTAAAGCGTTTCTCAGCTGGACGACTTGCATGGTATATGAGCTTTTGTAACACTATTTCATTCACTATAGTACCTGACTAGCCTAGATGACAGCAGCAAGAACAAAGTCACCATTCTTATGAATACAGAATCCAACAGCAGAAGCGTGAAGGAGTTCACCCCTTGTTAATGAGACCAAGTCTACCTACCTGCTCATTTCCAGTTTAAAAAAAAAAAAGAAAAAAAAAGTGCAAGAAGAGGACAAACTTAAAATCAGAATACACATACTGCGACCCCTGAGACCCTGCTGGGCCAAAAGCACACACTGGAACCAGTTTCTTCTAAGTCTTTTTTACTCAATCCCCACTATAACATCATCCCCCTTTTGGTTTCAGTTATATCTCAGACACCAAGCTCATTCTGTCTAGTATGTGTATCAAAATCAATAAGTGGTAGGCATGATTCACACTTCTAAGGCTTCAATTTATATCTATGTTGTTAAAATAAGAATTGAAATAAAAACAGGAGTGTCATACTACTCTGCTGGATAGAATTTAATTAAGAACTTAATGGAAATAAAACAATAACTACTTTCAGAGGTATAACTATATGTATTTGGCAACATGGTCCCTTACACTGTTTATACGCTTCATATCATCTAGTTTTGGCTATTTACCAGTGCCAGGGCGATTCATTAGCTTCAGTTTGGCAGGAACTTGACAGTCTGAACAAGTTTTAGTCATTTTTCTTTCATAATCTGTTAAGAAGTGTGAGATGACAAGATCATTTTTTTTATAGTTCAATAATGCCTGACAGAATAATAAGACACAAATGTTTTTTTGTGTTCTATACAGTTGTCCAGGAGGGAGGGAGGAAGGAAATATTTTCAGGATAGGAAGATAATTTCTTCAGTTGTAAATTTTACTGACATCTGTACTAAGCATCTTTAGTCTACTTTCTAGCCAGAGCACAACACCCTGCCACTTGGCATGTATGATACGGCAGAGACTATCAAACCACTTCACAAGCAGGAATAAATCCCCATCCTTGTGAGTTTAACAGTAAAAACCCATTTCACAGGTGCATAAACTGAGGCTGAAAGCAACTTCCCCAAGATCACAAAGAACCCAACAGAAGGAGTTTTTTGCTGAACTCCTAAACTTTCATTCTAGAACTACTTTGTTTCTCAGCTTTATTCTTTCTATTACAATTAACTACCTGAATTTCTTAAATGATAAGGTTGAATATGACATTAYGCAAAATTCCAGTAAAGAACCCTTGGAACCCGTGAAGTTCCATGCCCCAAACAGTAATTGCAAATAAACCTTTCTTCATAAATCAATTTGTTATAGTATTCATTCTTTCTGTTATTTTTATAGATACATGGCAACACTGAGCTTGGAAAGACAAATCAAAGGTAAAGACTTACGTGAGAGCTTTGGGTCTCTCAGATGACATAATATGCAGTAAGACTGCATTATTTTCACAATACCTACCTTTACAGGCACACTGAATAACTTGATCACTTTTTTAATATTTCTGCACATTATACTACTTTTATTACAGGACTGATGAAGGGTTTCAGTTTTTATTCAAGTATAATACCAATTGAAAACAATAATGGCTACACTTACTGAATTGTTTCATTTTGTAGACCACTATATGTAAAAAATAGTTTTATTTAATTTTCTCTTTTATAGTCTTGAGCATCTCATTTAAATGCTACTTTCTATTACAACAGAGCATAAAATGAAATTCTTTCAGCACTCTAGTTCAGTATACCTTACTGATTTCACTGGTATTGGAAATAAATATGCCTTCTAGCTATTTTTTTGTCCTGAAACTCCCTCTAACAGGGCTGCTGGAGGGATAGTCAAGCAGGGGTCCTAGAAGTTTTCAAAGAGAGAGTAAGACTATATAGCAAAGATCCTTCTAGAAATAGTCATGTGTCAAACATCATTTGCATAAAACTGGTAGCTGAAGATTTACTTTCTTCTCTTCCAGAAGTGAAAGTTAACCTGAATATGTTCAAAGACTCCATGGGAGATTGCTGTCAGTGTTTCTCTCTCAGAAGAGAACAAAGCAGGTAGGGGTTATATCAAAAGTAAGATATGGTTTGGGTTCAAAAACCAGTAAAATTAAGGTTGAAGAAAATTTTTTTTTTCCTGGAAAAGGACATCTTCGCTAAGCTGGAACACAAGCAGCCAGGAAGCTGAGAAGTAAGAGCAAAAACGAAGTTCAGTGATGAGAAAGTAAGGCAAGAAATGCAGCATACCTAAAAATAGATGGAAAACACTTAATGAAAGAGACATGTGAGTCTTATCCTGAAAAGTGTTTCTTCTAAGAAGGTACCCTGAATCAAGACTATGTTCAAGGACTACGGTGTTTAAGCAGGCATGAATAGAAGACACATTACTTCTTGCACGCCTTCTCTGCAGGAGCTCTGGCCTTTTTTATAGCTAAGGCAGCTCAAGGGCTCTCAAAACACAGCTCGTTGTACCTCTTGTTGTTGTCATTTGTTAAAAACTTGTTACATAATTCAGTTTTCACGATGATTCACAATGCAGTGGTGATAAGTAAGTTCATAGCAGCTCAATGTATTCAAACATCTCTTTCATTAAAGCCAAAACTCTGCAGAGTGTGTTCAGGCTTACTGCGGTAAGACCTGAGCAATGAACAAAATAGGAACCTGCACAGTCCAAATAATTGATGTAACAGCAGCAGTCTGTATTAAAAGCCTTATATAAGAGATAATCCTCCCATATGTAAACTTCTATTATTAGTCTCAGGTAACTGCACTTTATTACATACAGCATTCCCATCAGAAAGAGCACACTTATTTAGGTAATAATATGAAATTATGTAAGGTGAAGAGCTTCAAAGGTTCAAGGAGTAACTGTTGAAGTATTTTGAAGGCCTCCCATGTGCTATCAAGCATAAGTTACTAATTTGAAAAACCTCAATGATTCTGGGCCCTTCAAATTGCAAAGCTCTGCCAGATTTCAGGAATTATTCTGTGTCACTATTCCCTCTTGCCCTAAACTTGAAGCCTGATAAGAAGGAGCATTTATTTGTCTGGAGATATTCTTATCCCTTCAGGCTTTCCAGCACTTTGAGTTCCCCATATCCTACAGTGACTGTTCCTGCTATTCATTTCATGCTTACTCAAAGCTGAATTTGTACTTCCTTCAGCAGTCTACTTCTAGCCCAGGGTTCTCTATGCTACAGCCCTGTGCAAACAGCCCCTACCCAATAAGSCACAAACATCATTAGCACAGCTCCAATCTCACAAACCACAAGGTCACAGTACCACCAGGGCAACCTAAACTTCTGAGCAAGGCATGCCTTTGGCTAGTCTGCTACTTGATTTTATACTGCAGCTGAAAGCTGTCCGGTAATTTAAAAGATCTATCCCCATAAAATCCCCGCGGCAGCAAAGCACACTTTAAATAAGGTTGTTGATTTTTCATTCTATAAGATCTGTTAAGAATATTTAATCTAAAACTGCAGTTACTGATTCACAGATGTTCTTCACAACTAGGGTTGTGAACCTCATCAGTAGCTGTAGATGCATATTATATAAACACTAATGTAGTCTCCGCAGGATAAAGTAGTATTAAAAAGGGTAAAAAAAAAAAAGAGCCTCTCCAGTACAGCTCTCAAATGGTGATTTTTTTTTTTTATTTTTTTCAGTGCTGGATTATTGCCCAGCTCTTCTTATCAATACCTTGGCAAGCTTTCAGACACACACACAGGCTGACATAGGCTCCCCTATAATAGAACTGTTGGTACAAGAATTTGTGATCTTTCAACCTGGCAGTTGGTTGTTACTACTTACTGAAGTAGTACCTGATTGTAGCTATTTTTCAYCTGCTGAGAAAAAGTTCAAAGAAAAAAACACCCATATGTGAGTATTAACTCTTATCCTGCCACATATACCTCACTTAGATGACCCCTCTCTCTCTCCTCTGTAGAAATATATAAAGATTCATGATCGGCAACATCCTAAGACTGAATCCAGGGTTTTTCACAAGCACTCTGAAAGACATTCTGTAGCCATCAACATTTTCATGAAAATCCCTTTCAAAAAGTTGATTCTTTCAACCAGAAGAAGACTAAAAAATGCATAAACCAGTAGAAAAACAACAACAACAACAAGCCCCACAAATGCATAAAGAAAGATTTTTAGAAGATAATAAAATAGCAGGAGACCTCTGGTTGGCAAATATCGATATTTGAAAAAAGATGTAGTTATTAAAGCCTACTGCATTTCTTTGCTATTTTATATGAAATGCCAGAAATGCTCAATTTCTTGTTTCAAAAACTCACAGGAAAGGTAATGTGATGGCTTCTAAAGTGATAGAGACTTTAGAAGAATTCAATTTTTGCTCGTAGCAGTAAAATCATTAGTGTGATTGGTACACAGCAGGAGAAATGGATGTTAATCACATACCTATATGTTTAGTAAATACTACACTGGGATGTAACCTCTGGAAGTACTAACTTCTAGATAAGAAAGAAAATAATCATCAGACAAATAAAATTAAACTCATGACAGCAGCCTAGGGGCAGAAGAAATGAAAGTAAATAAAATGTTGTAACAACCCCACATTCTCAGGCTGCACATCTGTGAAGAAAATGTCTTTTGCTGGAAACCTTCACTTGCCTGCAGCTCACTTCTGCCTGCAGGGGAAAGTTTATGCTACAGAGCAAAAACTGGATAACCAGAAATTCACACAAATGAAATGCAATTGYCTACCACCATCTGGACAAGCCCAGACTTTCTCCGGTGAATTTTCTTCTCTGAAGTTCCCTGACTGTCATGCTGGACTTCAAGTTAACAAAAAATTGACACCATGCCTCTGTTTCCTTCTAAAGGTCATTTAACACTGGAAGACAAAGGAGCTCTTGCCCAGTCTGTTGCTTGGCAGGACTCTTGCTCTGGCCCTTCACACCAGTTTCATCCCACACTATTCTTTGGGAGGACAGCACTTTTGGAAAGTTGCTTAGGATGCTCTCTCTGCCAGTCTGTGCAGTGCACCTGCTGTTCATAAGAGTGGAAAGAAGCACAGAAGCAGGGGGTCATTACTGGTTTTAGTCTTGCACCCTCAGCCAACCAGTGCACCCTGACACAGTGCAGGTGAATTCCTTGTTCCGGAGGCAGGGATGCAAACATTGTTTAGTGTGAGGAGCCATATGGGCTCTTTCAAGGTCTGGCTGAATGAAAGGGTGGCTTTGCTCTGAAATATAAAAATATACAAGTGTTAGACACTTCCTTCACCAGGCAAAGGTCCAAGTTCAGAGAGCAGAAAAACAAGTTTTTACAAACTGGTCCTCCTGAGAAAAAAAAAAAGGGCCCCTCTGAATTAGAAAAAAGCTTTTCCTAAGCAGAGATGATGCACTTCAGCCAGGCTCCAGGAGGTCTTTTGTAGTTTCTTTCTTTTCTTTTAYCCTTTTTCATTTTTTTTCTTTTACATTTGACCAAGAGACTCTCCAGCCCAGCTGTAGGAATGTTGTCCCGTGTTGGCAGGAGGTGAGAGCAGCCTCTGCGGATGGTCTTTTACACAAAGCAAGTAAACCAGAGCTCTAAATGCGTTTGGCAATTTGTCTGTTTTCCATCAGACATGGAAATCTCCCTGTTTACTCCAAATAAACCTGTTCCAGCCTACTTCATCCATACATAACTGCCACATACGTCATCACAAAAGCAAAACGTATTATTCAATGCCTCCAAGCATTGTCTGCTTCTGGCACGTTGAGTAACATTTCAATGGGTTTAACCATTTAYAGCTGATAAAAAGCAAGACCTAATTACAGGGAAGTCTCAACTGAGACCAGCTATTTTGTAATGGGAATTTTAAATTTTCTGCCATATAGCTGGGAGCATGCTGCTTTTAGTGAGGGGAAAAAACACTTTCCCAGCTTAATTCTTGTTCTCTTCTGTATGCTGTTTTCTTGATTAGAAGCTTAGGAAAAGGGGTTGGGGAAGGAAAAAAAAGAGGACACCAGGATGGCAGAGTCATCTCTGAAGAGAGACTTCAAACTGTTTCTGGGGCTTACAACCCTTCAGGGCACCAACTCTCTGAGTGAATGGAGGCATATGAAGGATGTGGGATTTGCTGGGATGGTCGCATTAGGGCTCATTCTACCTAAGGAGTCCATCTTCCAGGGCAAGAGCAATATGCCATAGGATACACACGGAATAGGGTGGTGGGTTAGGGGGTGTGTTTGGATGAAGGCATGCAGAACCCAGCAAGGCGCTTTTGTTGTAAACATTAACCATCATGTTATTATCACAGCACTACAGCACAGAGCTTTTCATCTAGGATGCAGATCAACTGTGTTAAACACTGCATGCTCATAGCAGCACATCCAACCATTTTATGATCCCAATGAAAAATAGGAGGCAGGGCTGCATTTTGAATCTTATTTGTAGGAGRGGCTGCACTGAGCAATGCAGTGTCTATACCAACACAGAGAGGCAATTGACCTGCACATTTTTGGCAGAGACTTTTCTTTCAAGTACTGGTACGATCTGACCATGCTTTAGTCACTCCTGCTCACACAATCACAGGAAAATGTTGCAAGCCAGCAGGAACTTAAACAAAATTTCTTGCCCCTCCAATACAATTGTATTCCTCTTACAAGTAGGAGTCTGCTCATTATTCATCCYTGGATAACATGAGCAAGAGGTTATCAGAAGTCACCACAAGGGAAACTATCCAGACAGCAAAGAATATGCAGCATTATAGTTACAAAACACAATGACTGTTCACATACTGCTCAAGCAGCTCATGACGTATCCCTCAGTTGACTAGGGACCTCCTTAAATCAGGGCACTGAAACTCAGTAAAAGCACTGATCAAGGTAGTGGCCTCAACTTAATTATGAGCTTTATTGATCATGTCTTCTCTTTATAAAAGGAAGAAAAGTGGGGCATGGCAGGGTGAGGTAACCACAAAGCACTGAGCTGCAGTGGGACATGGTAGAACAGACTCCTTGGAGTGGGAAAACTTTGTGTTTTGTGCTGACCTCTCACTTCTAGGAATTAAGAAAACAGTTTTATGTGAACAACTTTTTATCAGAAGGAAACAAAATACAATTTCATGTTTACAATAAAATCCATGATCTGAGACCTATTTTGTTAAKACACACAGTTGAATGGGATACCTGCAGTGGAATAGCACCCAAAAGCCACAATCAGGAGTCAATCTCCATTGTGATAAAAGCTGTAAATTCTTTGGATTCATTATTTTCTGCACAGCATCTCAATAGTGGCTAGAGAAAATAATAAAAATTGATAGTTTTCCAAAACAAATTCTTCCAAGCAGTAAAGTTTAATCTTTCACTGATCTGTTATCCTGATAGAATAGTGCAGGGACAGTATAGAATAGTGCAGGGACAGTAACATATATATCCTACCCAAACACACATTCCATCATCATATCACGCTCCTCTCACGCTGGGTGAGCTAACTGAATTGAACTTGACCTTCAAAGCCCTTGGAATGCAACAAAATATCTCTGTTTTCTGACATTTATGGGTGGCTTTTCTGCATGGCTGCTTTTATTGCCTAGGAAATAATGGCGAAAGCTGTGTGTACAAACCTACTACAAACACTGACAAATCACATGAAAGGAAGACAGATTTATTCAGTGTAGATTACTCYGCAGCTAATCTAATCAAATCCAAGTTTTACATATTTAAAGCAGATCAAAAATTCATAGAGTTAGCATTTGAATACAATAGATATATATTACAGCTTTATTTTAATCCGCAAGTGTAATTGAACTGATTTGGATTTTCTGTGCTTTTATTTTTGCTTWAAAAAGCTTTATGTGTTTCATATGAAAATGCATCATTGAACCAGCATATGCACAAGAAAAACCCCATGAAAAATTCATACAGAAGAATATCAATCTCTGTCTAATAAGGCTTAGATAAAAACACATTTGGACATGATTCTATATTAAAAACTAAAAGTGCTAGATGTGGAAATGTAAATATATCCTATTTTTGGCTTTCTTAAACTTAAAAGAAACCACTCGTAGCCACTCGATCAGAGCTGATCCAGAACATTTTGATGGAAGAAATGTGACAATTGTGCACCTAGCACAGTTTTCCATCCTTCAGTCCATCAAATAAGAGAGATTGTCATGTGTCAGCAATTATTTCAAACTCCTGGTTTCCTGCATTCACGTTTTACTTATTTGCACGCAAGAAGCAAACAAAAGTAGTAAAAAACCCCAAACCATTCAAACTGAGCTTAATTTTTGCATAAGACATAATAAAGACATCATCTACTGTCCAGGTACTTGGTTCTATGCCAGCATATCCAGCTACTTGCACTGAACAAAGCCAACTGTGGAATTCTGCTCCTCCTTCATATAAAGAGATCTCTAATTGATTTAAAGGAGAGCAAGAGAAAGCCAGAAGCACAATTAAATTTGAACAGGAACAGTAAGAAAAATATAATTATAATTTTTAATTTTTTTTTTTAATCTTTCCCAGGGCCTTTGTGTATGAGTTACTCAATTTGCAAGCTCAGGATCCCTCAACTCCCACTTCAGCCAASTCTGGCGACACCAAACACAGCTCATGAATGCTCTTGCCGACATCTGTGGGTCCCAATACTGCACCTTTGTAGCTTACAGCCACAGGGAAACTTCCTTAGGTGCCAGCTGTGCAAGCCTTGACCTGGATACTAACAACCAATTCTCATTTTCATTTTTGCCACTGGTGCAGGAAGCAGGTTCTGCCCACACCCTTTCTGCAGGATATAAATGTCTCTCACACACTAACAGCCCCAAGGCCATATATTTTCAATTATCCTTAACACCAATCTGGTCTAAAGGAGTAGAATAAGGCCACTCAAACATTAATGAACTCATCACAATGCCCCAGAGGTTACAGAACGGTTTTTTCCTTTCTGTCAGGGAAGCTGCTGAAGGCACCAGTGAGATTAAATAATGCACCCCGAGACCCTTTGGAAGTACTAGGCAAAGCTGAGTTTTCCTAAAGTTCATTTAGAACCTGAATTATACTCRGTTATTTCTAAAAATAGACCCTAGACACTTCAACATTTATGATATTCAAAAAGCATGTATAATGAACGCAGGAATGTTACTCTTCCATTTACTGTTTCACCTGTTTTCAGTATTTTCCATTATTTCTCTCAAAGGTCTTCATTTTTAGGTAGCAGTTATCAGTTTTTATCTCTACGTTTACCCAAGTGCTGGTTAAGCAACCATTACCAATACCAGAAGGAATCTGCACAGGACAGAATATCCCACTGCCCTGTGGTCACATGTTACTGACTGTCTTTCACTGTGCCCATATTCTCTGTCAGAATATTTGGGTTTGTAGTAGTTGTACAGTCATTACAAGTTATGAGAGGTTATGATATATTCCAGCCACTAGAAGTCATAAAAACTATCCCAGTGCTCTGAAAAAAGGCAGCATAAGATTTTCTCAGTGAACCTCTAAGTCTTTTCGCCATAAATTTCAACAAATAATGTTCTTTSTTTAAATTAACACCACTATACAGATTAATGAGACAAGTTGTCCCCCAGTCAGGGAAGGAACACAAAGATGCATCCTAACTTATTTCATTTCCAGGTTTATTCATTTTAAGTGTTATATAATGTGACATTCACACATTGCTGAAGAAGTTAAAAGAACAAAATGCACATCACTAATCAGCTGATCATTTATCATTTGATTTTAGATGCCAAAATTAATGATGCCCTTCCTTTTTCATTAGATTTTTTTTGTACTTTTTTTCACTAAATCAAAACCAGAATATGTGAGCAATCAGAATATTTATCTGTAATTTCCTTGCTTCGGCACATGTAACTAATCCCACAGTGCTGGAAAACAGATTTAATTGGTTGAAGCCTTAGGTCTGTTGGGATTCYCACAACTTAATGGCTAGAAGATCTGACTTTGGATGTTAATGTTCCAAGACATTAAATACTGATATTTTCAATTTCTCATTCTTAAGGTATTCAGCATTCACCACAAATGTCACTGGACAAATTTCAGCCTGTCTCACTCCATTTCCTTTTGTCTGAAAGCTACTACCTCACTGAGTACCACAACATCTAATTTTATACCCTCTGACTATTCTTAGATACTCTAATCCTCCAAAAAGTCACACAGTGCTCCCTATTTTGTTAGATAGTGTCTCTACTTCAGCAACCTCTTACTACCCAACAATACCATTTTCAAATTCTCCTCTTTTACTTACCTTAAGCAATTACCATATTCAGTTCTTTAATCCCTATTTTTTTGCAGTTAGGCCCCAACTTGCTATTTAAGTCAAACCTCCCTGTCAGTTTCTCCTTTCATAACTGTTTTTAGGAATCTTGTAYTTAACTATTCTTTGTTTATACACAGTCCTCTGTCTAGCTGACTAATTTCATCCTAAATTCCCTTCATCATCTTTCATCTCACATTAATTCTTCTTTTTATCCCACTAAATAGCCTTTCTCTTTCTGGAGACAAAATCACTTTCCCTCTGCAGAGCAGTCAGTATATGTGCCCCTTTTTCCTGTAGTTGTCTTTTGTTTTTCTGTTACGACACTGCTCCTGTGGTTGCTGTAATGGTGATGCACTGCTGTATTTCAGTCCTGTGAATATTTTTATGCCTTTGGTACAAAGATCCAGATATTTTGCTCAGTGTTGTATTAAGAAAAAGAAAGTACTGTTCCACTTAGGCCCTGTAAAGTGCCCTCTATGACGAGAAGTACAGTTGGAAGTTTATAACACTTCAGCGAAAGAATGTGCTTCGAGGATTACTGGGGGCACCACCTTTATGTAAGTASCTAGAAAGCATTCATCTAAATGAAATGTAGCTAGATAAGAAGCAGTTTTCTAAACAAAAGGCTGAATTTAACATGTCTAATTGGTCCTGTCCATTCTCAGAAATAGACCTTTGATGTATCTTCTCTCAACTGGATTTACCAAGGTAAACGAACCAAACTCTTCTATCTTCCAATAAGCAAGTGCTCCATTCTCCAGATACATCAGCTTCTCAACCTCTGCTCTTCTGCTTTCAGGTCATCCTCCTTGACATAGGTATTAAACTTAATCTTTCAAAAGGGATCTCAMTAGTGTGTGTGTTCAGCTACAAAACTTCCCTCAATGAAGGTATTCCATTTTTCAATTTTATTTAGATTCCTGATAATTTTGTGAGCATAACCATAAGGAGTCCTATGTCATTTGCTTCTAGCTGATGAACTGCCAGTATCATGGTTGCTTGATCCTCTTTTTCTAGGGCTTGTCTAATTGATTGGGGGTTTTGGCGTTTTTTTTTCTGTTACTCTAACTTTGGTATCAGATGTAGGAGACAAATTACCTCCAGAAAGCTTTTACAAAACAACTTTCAGAAATTATCTGAGTCATGCCAGGTAGGACAGAAGAGGCTGCAGCAGCTGGAGTAATAGGARCTGTTGGGCTTAGGGTCAGATTTTTGGAAAGTGCTCTCCGCTTTCTGACAGAGAAGTTACTGAAATGGGTCTTGAAAACAGCATCTCTATCTACTTTTAAGTCTTTAGATAYCGCTTTAAAACCACTTTGCAATGGTTAACCTCAACTCAAATATTTAGGCAGCATCTCAAGGAAAGACATTGTGCACAGGAGGTACCATGACAGAAATCTGCCACAGCCAAATCACTTTACATAGGAATGCTCACCATGTTTTTAAACAGAGTTCAGAGGAATTTTGACACTAAATGATTTCGCCTCTCAAATTTTGGCCAAGATTGTACCAACCATGTCATATGTTGTCCACTCAAGGGTAAAGGTGTACAAAGCATTAGAGCATGAAGTAAACTACTAGAGTTACAAACATTTTATTTCACCCTTCTGCCTTTCTACACTAAAGCTGTCATCTCCTAAAACCCTCATACTGTCACCTCAAAGAGACAGCAGCTGACACATCTCTTTAAAGTGAAAGGAAAAAGAGACTTTGTGATATCATAAAACTGGGGATGATAAAATCAGTGTAAATAACAGTAAGTACAGAAAGATATTTGCTGCTTATCTTTCACTTCTGTCTCTTCCTGTTGTTTTTGGATGCACACAGAAATGGAGAAGTAATTTAGCTTCTCTCATACACCCAAAGTGTTTTCCTTTGGTGATCCTAAGAATACTGAAACTTATAGGAAAGATCTGCACTGGTTAAAGTTCTCTGGGTTTTCTCTGTCTTCCCTGAACACAGGGTAGATTGCCTACGTGATATTTTTGCATAGAAAAATCATGGATAAATTGCTGGACTATTTTACTTCACAGAGACTTAGGAGGAAGGAGAATCAGAGAGGTTTTGACAAATCAACTATGAGGCAAAAACCCCCAAACACAGCAATTAAAACAACAGTCATGGTACACAAGCTAAGTTAAAGAATCAAGTCTGCACCATGAAAAAAATAAAGACCTTAAAAGACCCCCTTTGCCACCTGCAGCAAAAGCAGATCACAGCAGGCAACACTGCTGACTAGGGGAAAATGTTGTTATTCTATTATATAGGGGTAAATGGTTTGCTCAATAAGCTGAACTAAAAGCCCATTAAAAATGGCATCAGAGGGAAAGAAATGATACAATAATAGTACACTAAGGCACAAATTCAAAATGCAAAGCAGTTCAAAATTTGTCAATTACTCTATCTAAGAATCAAATCTAAGGTAGTGACGTGACTAAGAAAGCAAAATTTGATTTCTTCTTTTTTATTATGCTGTTGTCTAATAATGAATAAGTTAGGTTTGATTTATTTTATTCACTCCTCCTATGCAGCACATTACAACAGTACTGGAATGAGATTTTAAAAAATTACTATTTCATGAAAGGTTTTTAATACCCATCTATGATTTAATTTGATCACCAAATTTGATCTATAATGATATTAATAGATAGAAAAATCCATAGTAGAGTCCATTATTGTTGAACTTTATCATCTTTTTGAAAGTACAATGGTAAAATTATCTATTAATTAGATTAATTTCAAGGAAGTGTAAATCATCCTGACCCATGATACTTGCTTGCAAAGCTATTGTAAGAGAATAATTAATAGGCAAYAGTCCAGGAATATTATTCCGAGCAGATGCGAACCTTGAACTTCCAGTCACTAGATTTAAATTCTAGCTAGGAATACATCATCTTATGGAAACCCCAACCCCTGGAGGGCTGCAAGAAGAAGGAGAAGAAAAAAAAAAAATCGAAGTAGATTGCTTTTGTTCTATATAGCCTGTATTATTGCTTAACATGACCACAAGCTAGAAATGGATATAAGTAAAAACCTCTGAATTTTAAAAGTTCAAGGTGAGAAAGACTGTGCCACTCAAATAATGGAGCCTCGTTTAAAGAACATATCTTACAAGTCATTTAATTTGTAACCTATTCTGCTGGAAAACTGTATGGCCTTGGGCAAATATTTAACCCTAAGCACTAGCTGGCAGTAAGTACATACAGTAAGGAAGATTAATACAAAACCTAAGCATGAATTTGCTATTTTTCCTCACCTTTCCACCATGCCAAACCAATTTCTCCAGATTCTGGATTAGATCTCTTCCAAACATATATCTGATTCCTGGGGCTTGGTTTAAAAACTTAATTGTAAGGTCTTTATGGCAGCAATAGCATTCACTAAACAATTAATTGAAAGTAATCAAGATTAGAATCTTGTATTCACATGTAAATTTTCATCAGAAATTAGTCCTTGTGTTTTCTGATGAACTGTATGTCACACTGCACTGTCTAATAAATTGTAAAATGTTTTCCGCATTGATGGCTGGAGCTCTTATCTGTAAAACCTCTTTAGAATACACTGAGAGGCTACCAAATGTTCTGTTTCAAGAACTGAAGAGAGGACAGAATTGTTTCCAAGCACACAGACTCCCAGGAACACCCTGTGAGCAGGGCCGCATGGAAAGTGCTGTTCTGCTGCACGTGTGTATTCCTGTGTTTTATAACATCTAAGCTTTTAACACAGACACCATGCAGAACAAAAGCAGATCACTGAACCGAAAATCCCCAAACCAGGCATCCCAAGACTTCAGTRAAAGTCCAACTGACCAGATGTACATTTATAATACTGTGACTAAAAAAGGAAAGGCTGGAACAAAGACAGGAAAAAACCTTCTTCCCATTTCTTGAATCCCTAGCTAAACTCCTATGTAGCACACACTGAGTAACAAAACATGATAAACACCACTGCCTTAGCTATAGTTTTCCGACATTTTATAGCACCAAGCAAGAACACTTTTTCTTGGGGAAATACTGTGTGTTTCTGACGGACTATTTAGCAGATGCTAAATGTGCTGAATTCAAAAGAAATGTTTGCACCAGAGGGTCAGAGAAGAAGGACCTCACAGCATGGCCCTTGATCCCCCCTAAGAAGTATTTGGTGTGGCATTCAGTAAGGCCTGGAGTTCCTTTGTAACAAAGTTTCAAGAATAAATTCCACCAATAACACTTTCTGCTATCTCTCTGGGAAATCTAGTGAAGTGAAATTGATTTTCTTTTTTTATTAGCAAGGCTATTAAGCATGAGACACCAAGAGATGAATGGAGAGCAAGCAACATAAAGAGACAAAAGTGTCTGAAAAGGCCTTTTATTTATTGCATGGTTTCTTTTTGAGAAGAAATCACAGAATCACAGAGTAAGTGGAGTTGGAAGGTACCCACAAAGATCAGCCCTGCACAGGACCATCTCCAAGTCACACCATGTGCCCGAGAGTACTGTCCAAACACTTCTTGAACTCTGTCACACTTGGTGCTGTGAGCACTGCCCTGGGGAGCCTATTCCAGTGCCCAGCCACCCTCTGRGTGAAGAACCTTTTCCTGGTATCCAACCTAAACCTTCCCTGACACAGCTTCAGGCCATTGCCTTGGGTCCTGTCTCTGTCACCAGAGATCAGTGCCGGCCCCTCCTCTTCCCCTCACCAGGAAGTTGTATCTGCAGTGAGGTCTCCCCCCAGTCTCCTCCAGGCTGAACAGACCAAGTGCCCCCAGTCATTCCTCATACGGCTTCCCCTCAAGGTCCTTCACCATCCTCSTCTGCATGCTCTCTAATGCTTTAATACCTTTCTTATATTGTAGTGACCAAAACTGCACACAATATTCAAGGTGAGGCAGCCCCAGTGCAGAGCWGAGCCGGACAATCCCCTCCCTTGCCCGGCTGGCGATGCTGTGCCCGCCCAGACAGGGTTGGCCCTCCTGGCTGCCAGGGCACTGCTGACTCATGTTCAACTTGCCATTGACCAGGACCCCAAGGTYGCTTTCCAGGGCACTGCTTTCCAGCATCTCATTCCCCTGTCTGTTCATACATCCAGAGTTGTCCCATCCCAGGTGCAGAATTCAGCACTTTCCCTTGTTGAACTTCATAGAGTTGGTGATTGCCCAGTCCTCTAATTTGTTGAGGTCTCTCTGCAGGGCCTCCCTGCCTTCAAGGGAGTCAACGGCTCCTCTCAATTTTGTATTGTCTGCAAACTTCCTGAGCATCCCTTCCAGGCCAGCATCCAAGTCATCTGTGAAGCTGTCCAAGAACCCTGCCTGCAGGGGTGCAAGATGAGTCTCTGTCCAGACTCCACTAGCAGCACACAGTGACTCCAGGAGCCTGCTTACATGCAGGAATCTGCAGGTGCATTAAGTGGCCACTACAGAAATCTGATCCTAAATTTGTCAAAAGAAAATTTTTCCTAACTTCTGAGAGACATCCAAGCTCACTAGAGACTGTTCCAGTAAAAGTCATGTATTGCCAATAGCCCGCTTCTACTGTTCAGTATTACGAAATTTGAAACTAGGGCTTGCAGATGAGGTTAAGAAACTTATTATCCATACCTCCCTCTTTCCATCCTTTTCTTTTAAACTCATGTCCTCACTGCTTTTTCTTTGATTTTTTCTCCTGCTTTGATCATTCAGAGCTGACCATACGGATTTGTTCCCTAGGTCATTTTTCAACAGAAGCACAAGTGGTAGGAGAGCTGGAAAACAGACCTAAAAGGCGTAGGAAAGCAGCACGCTGCTGCTGTAGAACAACTGGCCCTTATTCTGATCTTGTATCTTCCTGGTGCACTATTTTCATGGCTTGTCTTTTATAGATAGTGTGATAAAAATATTGTAGGCATAATGTTCCATTTTCTGGGAGTAGAAGCGTTTGGTACACAGTGACAAAGAGAACAAAGGAGGATACCCCCCACTTCCCAACACATGCAGTTTACAATGCATTTATGGTCCTATGAGAGTGGAATGAATTCCTACACACAGAATTAATAGGATACCTTATTCTTTAACGTCTGAAGGAGGCAGAAGTAAAAGAAAAATGAAACTTAAAGTGTCTTTTATTTCAAACAAAAGGAGGATATTTAAACAGGAGAGTCTCAGGGGAGAGATTTCGTATCACTACAAACAGTGCAYTTGTCCAGAATATAACGGCAACGATACCATTCCTAACAGAAGTAAGACATCCTTGCAGTTTCCATGTAGATTGTAAATTAAAGAAACAAGTACCAGAGCTGCGATACCCTTGTATGCATGTGCCTGTGAGTGCCCACATACACTGTTCACCCTTTGCAATTACTTAATTGTAATGTCAGATCAAAGATAGTCAGAGTACAGATGGATGATTTCTCATCTGCATCTGGCTGTGGACGTTCTGTTTGTCATTGGGCCTCGGTGAGAGCACAAAGCAGCATTACACTCATTAGTCCCTGGAGGTTTCTGCAGTTTATGATCAAACAGAGATGGGTTTTCCATCTTCCCACTGCTTGTAGATCATTTAGCATTACAAGATGTTCCATGAATAATGGAAATAATGAAACTACGTCCTCTAAGACACTCTCCCCAGGCCAGAGACCGCATACACTGCAGTTATTAACAAATTATACATGCATTGATTAACTGGCAGCTGCTGCCAAGCAGAGTACATATTACAGCTCAGCATCGCCTGCCTTTCCTCAGCCTGGGACCTTGYTTTGCATCCTCATGTTCTAATGGTCACCAATGTTCACAAAACTTTTAGGAATGTAAGAAGCTCTGAGACAATCATGAAATGCAGAAGTTATTTGGAAAAGGGGACTGGACAGACAGACAGACAGGCACTTAAGCATGGCTGTATAAGCTTAAATAGCGACTGTTCTTCCAGTTATTTTCTTGTGGGTTTGCACATCACAATTTTAAAATACATGATAAGTAAAGACAGACCGAACAACTTTTAAAGTATGAATTTGTCTAATTTACCTAGACACTTAAGAACAAGAAAGAACATCACAGCTCTATCATAGCTCTGCCTGTTCTTCATGGGCATTTATGAGCATTTCTTTACAGTCTTCATTTCATAGGAACAGTAAGACAGCATCCAACTTAGAACGTCAAATACTTTTTTTTGTAGCACTTAAGTACAATGTAACAGAAGAGACCCTYAGAGACTTATTTAATAAAGTAGGCTGAAATACTCTAATTCTGGATCCTGCTGGCTTTAGTAAATTCTATAACAAATCCAGGACCATGCGGGGATTCACAGTTGTAACTATATTGAGCACCATGGCCAGCAGAACATTTTAAAGCAACTAAGAGAGAATTTAATCCTTCCAAGCCAAAAAGAATTTTTCTTGAATTGTTGCCAAAAATAAGTGCATGTTACACAATTTTAATTCCATTTGTTGGAAGCATTAACTAGTTCACTGTTAGATGAAAAGTAAGATTTACAGGGAGTAAACATCTTTAATATAAGAACTCATTACTGAAAACATGCTAATATTGGGGGTTTGGGGAGGTGGAGGGTTTTTTGGTGGTGGTTTTGGACAGAAGGGTTTTCTTGTTGTAATTTGAGTGCTTCTTAACTGTCTGACATCCCTTTCTGCCCACACTAACTTAGCTATGCATTCACAAATTTTGACAAAAYCAAAAAGAGTGCCAGGCTGGTCTTTTATCTGAGTTAATTAAATTCCCAAGAGAAAAAACCAGCAGCACCCACACTTGAGGTCAAATAGGCACAACTCAGCTACTCAACATTCTACTTGACATTTTGCTGGCTGGCCAGCACATGCACATAGCTCCAGACTTGACAGATCGTTTGCCATCTTGCATGCCCAGAGTACAGAGAGAGCAGGAGAGCAGGAGACTATAAAGAGGATAAAGGGCACATGAGATCACCACACAAGGACAAAAACTTGCTTACTCAAATATCAGTGATGTTGTAAAGAAATTCTAAAATTCCCTCAGTAGCTCATCAGACATGACCAGCTGAAGTTAGAAGAACCCTGAGTGCCGTTATACACATACACCTCAAATTTACTTCAGAAGATGCTTTAATGCAACCAATTTGGAACCGGCAAATATTTGTTAAATCATGTAAGGCAATAGTTCCACAACCACACTGCACTGACAGAGCCTGATTTTCTCATACACACCAGCTAATGTGATGTATTTATGCCAATTGAACCATGTCTGCTTGTCATAACTGAAAAGAATTCAGTTCAAGATTAAGAAAAAATTAAGTTTTTTAAATCCCATGAACTAAATGAGAGGTTGAAAGATATATATATTACAGCTTTAGTAAGTCACAGATTTTTATTGGACTGTTTTTTAATATCAATAATAGAAGTTACAAACTGAGAAGYAGACAAAAATATATTGTCAGACAATCATGCTATATTAGCTCCTCACCAGAGATGAGGATCAAAATACACTTCATGAGGATTGGGTGCATGAGAGGCTTATACAAACAGCCAAGGATGGGGTGGAGGTGAACAAACCAAAACAACAAAAAAGTTCTGAAATTTGGGGATGTACAACGCATGTGAATAGAACTACACAGCTTCTATTCCCAAGGATGCGATTAAATACATGCTCAAGGCAGCAGTGTGATTAGAATGAATTGGTGCAATGAAATGTTCTGAGAATGGAAGCTGATCCAGTTCAAACAAGTGAGAAATGAGGATGCTACAATGTCGAATATTTAATTAACGAAAGAAAAACAGAGAAGATTCACTAGAGACAACTGTTCTGTATTCCCAGACACTGGCTAGCTGGCTTGAGAAATATTTTCATTGCTAAACTCAATTTAAAGAGAGGAAAAGAGATAGAGGCGTGCAAGAATCTGATATTGTTCAATTAACATTTTGATATAAGATTTTAATGATAGCATCTTGAAAAAGCCCATTTAATGCGTAGGAAGAATGTCTGCTCCTGATTGTTTTGGCATGTTCTAGAAACGCTGTCTGATTATACCTCAGACCAGAAGACTGAGAAAGCTGTCTTAAAGGATTACAACCTACAGACTTACATTTCTGATTTGTACAACTGCTGGAGGGCATTGCTGAGTGAAAGCATTTTCTGAGGGTATTGTACAGAATGTGCATCTCAAGTGTTTTACACACATGAATTCAGCAAACCTGCCTTCCTGGACAGCAGTAAATCAAGCACTCAAGCATCTTAAAAAGGAAAAGGAGAGAGTAATACATTATATAATTTTTCTCTATTTTGTCCTGTGAACACACTCTTCTGATAGTGCAGAGTGCAGAGGTCTGTTTGATAAAGCAATTTGATTGATAACAACCGTGCCATTCCTCTGAAGAATCCACATGAGTATCACAGATGGTGAGATAACTTGCTGTAATTTTCTCAGCAAAGAACACTGAATCAAGATTTCAGCCTACATAGCAGTCAATAATTTCCAACAAAAATCACTAAAGGAGATTTTTTTTTTTTAAGTAGAGAAGGAATTCTGTACTTGCACCTCTCAAATTTCGATTATCCTGGCATCCATGCCTCTGCTGTGATGCTGGAATGTGTTCTACAATCAGCATGTTGAGTATTTCTGCCCCAGTGATTCTGAGTGCACATGTAGGTTAATGTCAGACTTTGACAGTGATAAAGAAGTGAAAATATGGGAAAGCAAAAGGGGAAAAAACAGGCATAAATAACACTGAACTGACTTAACCAAGATGCCTGGAATTCTGTAGTACTGAGGGTCTGGTCGAGAATTCACTTTGTACTATCTTTACTTGATGCTGTACTAGCTGAGTAATGCAGTGTCCTTGTGTCCTGCTACTTGGAGCCTAACTAGAATAACTGGACTCAGTTACATTTAGAGGTGATTCATGGGGTGAGGCATCTAAATCTACACATAAGCCAACCACATTTCACTGTGCTGAAGCATTAGCTACCCTGAGGGGCGGAATATCAAATACAGCGTTTCTATGACCCAACCTACTCAACTGCACTTATCCCTTAATGTTTTAAAGAGCTTTTATCGAATACACTGACCACAGAATGGACAAGCACAGAGTGGACCCTCAACTTACAGATGCACAGTGGACTATAAGGATGTACAGGAGTGTCCCGTAATATCCAACTAGAAACACTGACAATAACGGGCCTTCAAAACACGCACCGCACTGGATCCCAGAGAGCCTTCTGCAAACTGAATAAACACGCCTTCTCGTTTAAGAAGATCTTATTCCTATTTATCTAATAAGCAGCCCTTCTTTTTTCATCAATAATATCCAACATAAGACAAAGTTATATCAAGACAACCTTCTATTTCCAGTGACTCTTCTGTCAACAGGTGAAAACAGTATCTAGCCACTGACTTAAGAATCAGCACACCTGGATTCTAACATCTCCCTGGACTTGGGCACTTACTGCAGTGATGGAACACTGCACCAACTTGCATAGCTAGTCTGGGTTTGTTACTTGGGAGGCAAATAAAAAAAAACAACTCGGTCCTTATAACCCAAATGCTGTAATAACCTTGCTTCCATGAATCTTGCAGTTTCCCTGAACAGCACAGAACGTGGAGGCACTGGAGTCTGCCTGCCAGTGTTTGTCTTGCAGGTGTACCYTCCATTTCTTCTTCAGGTTTCCCACATGCTCCCTCTTCACACAGACCCCTAAAAGCATTTCCACTGGCAGCATTCTTGGAACATGCACAAAACCAGCTGCTTGTCTGCAAACCTTCCTCTGCCACTGTGTCTGCGATCTGTCTGAAAAGGCTGCTTTGATTCCAGCTCTCACGCCTTTCATGTTACTGGCATTTAGTTCCATTCTCAGTGGCTTGCCTTTGGAGAGTTCTTTCCCTTGGGAAGAAATGCCGCAGCTTCATTGATCGGCCCATGCTCTGTGTACAGCAATTTCACAGCAGACTCCATTGCTTGAACTCCGTGGCACAATTTCCATTGTTTTGCAACAGCTCTAAGGCTCTCAAAGTGGTCTCATCGTCATCACAATTATTTGTTTAAAAGGCTGTGCTGCTCTTCGAGTGCTATCATTCAGTGAGCCCACCTGTACTGGATGGAGTAACATCCTTGTTTCAAGTCTAGATCATATTTTGCTTCTTGAAAAACAAACAATGTTTCAATTCAAATATAGAGCTTCAACTAAACTGCCAAGGCATCTTTTTACCTCTTGCTGCTTTTGATTGTAGMTGATAAAATGCCAGCTGCATATTTTTCCCAGTAATACGGCCTGGGAATTTGCTTCTACATTGGCCTGCTCAAAATAGTTGCTGCTACAACTAACTCCTGCAAAAAATCCTATTCAAATTAAGATTAAGAACTTTCTTAACTATTTCCCATGCAAATCTCACTTTCAATTTTATGAATCAAATTAAAGAATTGTCTTCTTTGTATAAGGAGTTGTCAATCTATAATTTTAAATCCCTAAAAATTCTATTCCCAGGAGCGAGAATATTTCATCTTTCACAGAAGCCTGGCATTTAATTTCCTTTCTGCTTTCCTGCAGTTTTATTTCAGACACTTTCCTCACAACACTGCTTCTGAATTGTCAGGTTTTTACTTGTTACTTTAGCATTCTTGTGCAAAATACGTATTTTTAAACTCTGACAGTACCCAGTCTCCTCAGCTTCTACCACAAAGAAAGAATACTCTATTTTCTAATTCTATAAAATAAATAGAGTCAAATAGAATCTTGCTGTGAAGTGCCCAGAATTTGTCCCTTGGCTTTTCTACCATTATCATTCTTCAGAGAGGACAGAAATYCTTCTCTTACCAAATTAAAGCCATTAGTCCTTCTGTAGCCATAGCACTTGCCAAACTGAATCTTCCATGGCAGTTGCAGACAGCTATAGCCTGTTAATTGACTACCCGTTCAAGCATTCCTCATCCCAAACAAAATGGTCTGGTACACTTGCAGCTTGCCTCTTTAGTCCTGCACAGAAGCATGGGGCTTCCCCAGAGGCTTGCCCACATGGTGGAAGAAAAAAGACCTTACATCCCCTGAGAAGGGCACTGACTAGGCTTGGACACTACGGAAGGGATGTCTGGGTTCTACATTCCTATGCCTGTCTCCTGATGCAATGATCCACTTTGTTATAGTGTTTTCTAAATCTTAGCCAACAGTTTTGTCCCTACAGATACAGAGTAAAGAGGTTCTGAAGATACATATTTACAAAAAGTCAGAATCCGTGCTACCAAAGTCTGTGTGTGTGAGTGGCGGAACATCACCCACCATGCAAGTCCAAGCTTTTCCCAGGTTATTCATTAGGAACACAAAATAATTCTATTTTATGCTTCTACACAGACACTCCAGACTTTGAGCCCAGTTCTTGTTGCTAACAATAATGGYTGACACGTAGATGGAGGTTACAGTGGCTCCATTATAAAGGAAACCCAAAAGAATACAGAGTTAAAGGTTTCACAGCTCACCAACTCTGTCACTGCTTGATGTTTCAGCTTTTGAATTCTTGTCTTTGCACGTTCCTTTTAATGCTTTTCTATGACTTTCTAGCTGGACTGTTTATTAAAGCAGCTGTGTCATTTACTGGGTAAAAATCTAATAAATGAGTTCCCTCTTTAAAACAATTAAAAATAAATCCAATATGTAGTTCTACTCTTGGCTATTGATTTCAAATCCCACAGGATTTTCACTATTTTATTATCACTTACATAATAAGTCAGGGTAGAAATTGTTCAGTGAAATGTACAGAGATTCACTTGGGACCTGACCCTGTTGGGTTCCATCCTCCTGCACTTTCAATTTGCCTTCAAGTTGAGTATTCGTTTCTAAACCGCACCAAAGCATACATATGGCTCATGATAAAATTCTCAAGAGAAGGCCACTGGTTTCAGGAACAACAGTAGAAAGAATATGAACAGAGAAGTGTGAAAAGAAATCTCAGCAAGGCTCTGCCTGATTGAAGTCTCTTCTGCATTCAATATTTGAATTTTCTGCATTATTTATTGCCACCATCAAGAGTTTAATCCTTAAGGCATCATTCCGCATGCAGTTTCCTTACAAGCACATGAAACCCTAAGTAGCTTAATTTCAATACAGTTATATAAATTATTAACTTCATCTCCAAATATGACGTGAATTTCATCTGAGAAACTGTCTGAGACCYAGAACTTTAGTAGGGAGACCAAATTTCCTATATTCAAGCTCTTTTGAAAGAGCTCTGTGAAACAATCTTTCACTTTAAAGCTCTACTGTAGACAAGCAACATCTTGTAAACTGCAAGCAGGACCAMRGAAATATCTCCAAACCCAAACATTTACCACAAAGAATCATATTCCAACCTACATTTCTAAATTTTTCTCTCCAGCTGACTAAATGTTCTAAACACCCCACCACCACCACTACTCCCACCTCTCTCCCCCAAACTCCAGGCAGATTAATCTACAACTTGGCCAATTGTAAGGTACCTTGAGGTAACTTACCACTTCGAGTGCATCAAACCTGATAACTTAGGACATGAAAAATCTCACAAGAGAAAACTCTGCAAGCACCACTTCTATTATTCATTCCCTGCTGTCACCCTGAGTGCTCTCAGAAGAGTTCTCCAAATGTCACCTTCCCACCAACTTTCACATAGCTACATACATGTGGCTAGAAATGCTGCCTCAAGTATATCCCAGTGTAAGTGTTCCATTTCCACAGACACAGAAAATGCATTAGTTTCTTCTACCAAAAAAAAAAATGGAAAAGAAGGGGAAAAAAAAACCAAACCAAGAAAAAATCCAAAAGTTGTGTCCACAGGGGTAGTGCCTCCTTCTACGTTATTCGCAAAACTAAAAGTAGATGGAATGAATTATTACTTTTAATGTCACTAGAACTCTAAAGAGCTTCCTCCAAGGGTCACTGAAATACACAGAAAGCCATGGGTTGACTTATTTCTGCAGCAGTCCTGACCTTCCATTCAGCCCATGACTGCCTGCTTAGGTTGCCTGTATTAGTCATTCAGTTGCTATTTCTGGTATTTCTCTCCAAAATTCATATCTGACAAATACCAACAATTCCTGCAAATATCTATATTCTTGTACATGAGGAAATATGTATAATCTTTATTAATACRAGATTTTATTTCTACTTGAGAAATTTTAGTCACCTGAGAAAAAGAAACAAGCTAACGTAAGCAGTTTTCAAGAGGAGTACTATACATCAGGCAAGGGACTGTTTGGCTAAAGTCCTGGTAAGTACCATCTGATAAATCAGCACAGACCAGAATTCACCATTTGCCCAAAATGGGAAGAAAAAGCTTTCTATTTTGTACAAGTGAAAGAAAGCAACCACAACGTATGAGTATCTTCTGAAACTATCCTCAGATGTCTTGAGGGGAAAGAGAGAAAGCATTGTAAGATTCAAGAATGAAAATGCTGATAACATCTCAGCTGAACTCATTTTAGGAACAGACCCAAAACTCATTAAGTAAAGGACACAACGAACTTCCACAGGGCACGAAGCTGTTGTTCCCACAGGCAATCACCAGTGACACTGCTGCTGGTAAGCAAGGAGTGGTTGTGAAGCAGGCAGTACATATCTGGAAAATGCACTGCCAATATGTGCATTAAATTTTTTATTGTATATACTYCTTTGGACACAAGAAGTTTTAAGAATTCCAACTTTACATGCATTTTAAGTGGACTTCCGGGTTTCTTGAGCTAGCCTATTAAATCAGTGGTCTTTCTCTCAATCCTACATCCCTTGAAGTCACTGAGTTTATTCTRCCTGAGTAAAATGGTTCACGTCCTCCACCGATTTCTTTTCATCTTTGTCTTCAAAGAGAAGCTTAGATTCTGTCTGGCAGGGTAAAAAATGCTTCCCACAATCACAACCTTTATGAACATTTCGAATTCTGTTCCATTCCAGTCGTAGTGCTCTGTGTGTGTGTTTTATTACAGGCTGTATTTTGAAATGAGGGAAACTAAGGCAATTCAGGATAGGTTAAGGAACCTGCATAAGGGTAGATGACTAAGCACACCAGATTCAGCACACAAACCACAAGCTCCATTACAGTTTAATAGTTTAATGTTGTTTTTCAGCACAGTCTTAGCTACAAAACGATTTTGTAAAAGTAATGCAAAACCCTCTGATTTCTCTTGCACAGTTTCTTATTTTCAACAAAAGCCAAACACTTTTTTCCTTAGAGTAAAAGAAATGTGTTTTTTAGAATTCGCTTTTCATTAGAAATCAGGAGTAACATCAACTTTTCTACAAATTACCTTTGGAGGCCACATCTGGTTAGTTTAATTCTTCAAAGATTGCCTTGCTCCGTCTCCTTGGCTCTTTTTTTCTCCATCATACACTGGCCCATTTTATGTCTGACAGTTCTTTTATTACCAGATTTCATTTTGAATCCGATTTCCCCCCTGTCTCATTACTTCTGTCTTRCTCTCTGTTTGTTCTCTATTTCTTTTTCCTGTCTGACAATTCTCTTATTAGTGGATTTGGTTTTGCTTTTGTTTCATGCTTTCTGCTTTTATTCTCTTGTGTCTTATTTTTGCCCTTTTACTTATTTTTCTCCTGTCAAGGCCTCCTTTTCTCTCTGCCTATTCTCTCCAAAGGTATATGCTTAGCTTTTGTTTAAGGTTACCAGATTTGAGCATGTTGTGGAGTTAGTTTATTAGATATTGCCATGCAGAAGGAACCAGGTTTAAATCAGTTCCTGTGGTCTATGAGCAGCCGCTGATCTACGTATTCATATAGCCATATTTATATATAGCCATAAGCTCTGCTTCTCAGCTACTACAACATGCCCCAGACCTAGACTTACTGGGTTAAGAGCAAGGACACGGCTTCTAAGTTCCTTACTTTCTCCCAGCATTCTCCATAAGCAATTAGGTTCCCTCCAGTTAGTACAGAGAAAAGGTGACACAAAAGCTGTGCCTTCACTCTGCTCCTTGCAGGTTCTCCCAGCGTGATCACTACAGCAAATCCTCTCCCGATGCACGTTAACAGGCACAATCAGTGTTACTTGCAGTTCCCTGTGTCTCAGCCCCTCCCCAGGGAAACAGCTGTGTGYGCACACCAGGCAGTCTTGCTGTAAGACATTTCAGAGGGAAAATGAGAGCTTTTGTGTGCTTCATTGGGGCTAAGGTGGAAATACTGTTATTGATGAGCTTCATCCAGCTGGTTTCCTAATCCTTTAAAGAGCTCCCTGTACTACCAGGATTCCATGTGTCCTAGGGACTAGCAAGGACCCACTGGAACATAGGGACCATTTACAAGCAGCCAGAGCCCTGAGTGAAAGCCAGGGGACCTCAGTTGTTTGCCACTTGCATCACTCATTTCTTTCAGGTGCCAGAACCCGAGACAACACCAAGAAAGCACTGCTGAGACAAGGGGCTGATCTGAAAGGAGATGCTTGGCCTATAGTGATACTTCAACAGCATGTTTATTTTTATAGGAATAGAAAACATAATTGGGTGATCTTGCTGCCACTGACTACAAGGAGGACGAGAATATTGTCTCATTGCCCTTTCAGCTTGTTGTTCAGGTGKTTTTCAAATTAAAAGGGAGGTCTTGCACTCATAAATTTTCTCCACCACGCTAATGGATGGAGAATTCTGCCTCCAAAGGCACCAGCAAAAGAAACTTTACTAGATTTCTGGGTGAGAGCTCAAACTGATTTATTATTTGTCAAGAGACACATTAAATAAACTTGGCCTTTTTTGCTGTCATCAGCTCTCTGAAAGACAAGCTACAAGCATTAGAGCTTCCTTTAATGCCACAGCACTTAGGTTAGAGAAAGCACAGCTGAAGCATCTTATATTTGGAAGGAAGCAGTGATGTCAGGGATGAATATTCCTTGCTGGGGTTGTTTGTCCCTCAGTGGGGAACTAGATCGTGTGCAGTGTTTTCTGTGTGTATTTCCACTGGAGGGTGAACAAAGTTGTAAATTGTCTTTGGTAAATTAAAATTTGGTGAATCACAAGGAGGATGAAGTGTCATGTCATTCTCATAGCCTATAACGAGGATCTCTATAAAGTGACTCAGCATTCCTTTAAAGGTCATTACTGCCCAAGTGCAAGAAGCAACCTTCTATTAGTTACTTTCAGAACACAGCCCCTCTATTGCCACTAAAGAAATTTTCACGATTTTGTCACAGAACTTTCTTATAGCTTTTGGTTCTGTAGTCTTAAAAATCAAAATAAGTACTCTATACAAACAGCAGTGCAGACTATCAAGGCAATGATTTCTGCTTAAGCTTCTAAAAACTAAAGAAAAAGTAAATGGTGTGCCATGCACTGTGGGCTAGGCATACTGGCATCCTGTTTAATTTACTACTGAAAGCTAAGAAATCAAAAGGATACAATGCATACAATGATATGGGGCAGTGCAACATAAAATGTAAAGGCACGCAGCCATGCAGAATTATTTGCTGTATTTAAATCCTGTGGACATACTAAAGACTGCAGCTACGTGAACCAGATACCAACTTGCTATGCAGAAATTCTGCATTCTTAAACCAGTATCAGATTCTCAAGTTCATCAAACTGATGATGAAAATAAAGAAAATAAAGAAAATACTCAGAAACATACTGATATACTGATGGTGGGGCAAGCTTTTTTTTTCTTTAAACAGATGCATCCGCACGAATTTCTCCAGACTAAATGACATTAATCACATTACCACAGTAAATCCCACAGCAAAGATGATTCATCTGCTCTGCTGATAAGGAAGGCCATCTCTGTTCCTGCAAACCCTACCCTTCTCCACATCACTTAGTTTCCTATCTTGTGATTTAAATAGAAATGGGACTAGACTGCACACCCTTGACACACAAGTCCCACTAACATTTCAATAACTGTTCACCACTATGCATAAAAGATCTTATTAGTGGTCTTTGAGTGCTGCTGAACCTGACACAGCACTAAACTGCAGCAAACAGACTGGGATTAGAAATTTCAAAACCATTTAGATGCCTTAGAGATGCACTGTCGTAATCTGCCTTTGGGAATGATCTGCCCTCATAGCAAAAGCTACCATGTTAGCAACGTACTCCAATTCCCACAGRCTCTCCTGCAGCCTAGTTATAGCTTCCACAAGCCCTGTTTCAGCATTCTCCACTGTTTATACTGGATTTAATCACAATAAGCACCTCATGCACCCTTCCAAGGACAGCTAGAATCAGGTATTTGCAGACATATGCTGCTTTTAAACTAAAACTATATAACTGAACTTTGTTTTCTCCCAGCATCTCAAAAATAGGAGCATTCTAAGGGCAAATAATAAATTTCCTAAAGTAATCCTGTGTATCATAGAAATTAGAGGCTGATCTGTGTTCAAGCGCAAGACAAAGGCTGTGGGCCAGCCCACAACTCTGCTGTACCTGTTGGTCTTGTTCTCCARACTGAGACTGGCAAGGAACACCAGTATTTGCCTCTGCACTGCAACTATCAGCAGAACCCAAACAATCCCAAATGAAAGATGCATAAGGGATCTGGGGTCCTCAGTTTCTCAGTTTCTGTGGCTTGAATTCAGGCCCAAGCAGTGACTGTTTAGAATCTGAATGCTGATCTGCAGTCAGGAACTGCTTCTAAGTTTCTGCCTGGAGCCCATCTATCCCATGTTCAGAATAACTGCACATGCCATAACCATCATGGACACTTCTGCCAAAACTTCACTGAAACTTAACTAGGCCCAGAGTCTGAAAATCAGCATCATGTTATAAATTTGCTGGGAACTATCCCCCGGTTCTTTATCAGCAAGATGACAAAACTTAAAACACAGTTTATATTTTCCAAGGCCAAGAATTTCCTGCTTTATAATAACACTATTGACTGGTAAATAAACAGGAAAAAAGGAGGGTAAAAATCTATCATGCAGGATAATACTCCTTTCATAAATACTCAAATTATATCTACCTAGCAAAGAAAGAGCAAGGCAGGCTCCTGAACCACTTAACACTTCAACTGTTCTGAGAAAGCCTTGGATATTGTTAGCAGATAAAAGATAACAAGTTCTGAAATGAATATCCTTTCATTTCTCTTTCACATATTCCGCATTACTTGAGATAAATTACCTCAAATGCATCCCTTATTGAAAAAGTAAGGATATGATTCCATACCTTTAAAACATACAGATTTTCAGTTTAGATTTCTTCCTTTCTATGTTTGTTAAAGATGCACATAGTGCTGGTGTTTTTCCTCCTGTATCTTGTCCTCAAGAAAAGCCTGTGGTGTACAGAAAAGCAGTGTAAAACAAGAACAAGGTTTGGGCCTAATCTACATATCTTGATTTTCCACCATCCACTTGATCCTATTTTCTCCAGAGTTACAAAGTATTTATAAGCAAATGTCAAGTTAATGCACATGAACAAAATACTTCAAGCAAAAAGAAAGCATAGTATTAAAATGTGTATATATTTCAGACCATACTTCAGGACAGGTCTCCCTCATAAAGGCTTGAGTTTGCCAGTAAAAATAGCATCCAGCAAGCAAACAAACTCATTTATTTCAGAAGTCTAAGACCAACTTGCCTTCCTCATAGGAACTCTTATGACTGAAACACTTTGCTAATTGCTAGTGAGTATTTTTCTTCTAGTATAGAAGTACTTCATCTACAAACAGGAGGTGAGCACAGCAGGCTGACTCTGAAGATGTCACCCTGAAATGAGTTGACTCAGGCRGGCATCCCGTCCGACCTCACAACACCGCTTTTCATCACTGTAGTTTTAAAAGCTSTTCCAAATCTTCACTGGTTTGAAAATATATACTAAGAGACAGAAATTGCAGAGGAAGTGGGAAAGGCTATATTATTCCTATAAAGCAAGATAAATTGAAGAAAACACTATCATCTGGCACTTTTTTATTTTCTTATTAATTTCAGACAAAACCCTTTCTTTTCTGGACGATAACTTCTGATCAATTGGTTCTAATTGTTTCAAAACTAATCATTGAATTTTTCACAAACCACAGGAAGACTGCAAATGAAATCTATGCCTCACCCATACTAAGGCTGCTTTATGAGCTGTCATATTCTGCAAATTTCATTTAAAACCAAGCTCTGCCTCTGAACTATGTAACAATTAGATGAAATGTTTTGCTACAATTTCACTGCAATTCAATTCCGATGAGAGTTCAAGTGAAAGAAAACTTAAAAATGCCACTCAATTTATACCCATCCTTACATTGCTTAAAATACCCAAGACTACTTCCAGCAAAAAATCCAATTGCTGCAAAAACTTAATGGGCCTTAACATTTCATATTCCACAGACCCAAACACGGACAGACAAACTACAGGTTGATGTTGTTTAGAATACTGTAGGCACCAAAAGAGCACTCCAGGGTAAAAAGCTCCCTGCTGCTAATGGTCTGTGTTTGAGCTGACAGCAGTGACACACATACACAGRGTGAGAACTCCTGGGGGCAAAGTCATGATACAAACGAAACATTGTCTTCAGACGTGGTGGGGGGGGGGCACAGATTTGCTGGTAATGTCTATTGTGAATTTGCACACGTAGATGCAAATAAAAGAAAGTACAAAAAGCAAAAACCAAACCAGACTGAAAGTTAGCTTGAGGAGTAAAGAAACTGACATATGAATTTAGGATACCATCAAAAAATAGAAGGAAATACATGCATGCAGTAGAAGGAAGGAAAGGATGCCTGGAGAGAAGGACAACCATTACTTGCTAATTGGTTTATAGAATCACAGCATTGTTTAAGTTGGAAAAGACCTTTAAGATCACCAGGTCCAACCAGTAATCTCACTCTGTCAAATCCACCATTAAAGGATGGCCCTAAGTGCAACAACCACGTCTTTTAAAAACCTCCAGGGATATGGACTCCACCACTTCCCTGGACAGCCTGCCCCAGTGCTTGACAATTTTGGCAAAGAAATTTTTCCTATATCCAATATAAACCTCACCAGCCACAACTTAAGGCCATTTCCTCCTTCCTTATTACTTGTTACTTGGGAGAAGAGTCCAATCCCCACCCGGCTACAGCCTCCTCTCAGGCAGTTGTAGAGATTGATAAGGTCTCCCCTGAGACTCCTTTTCTCCAAGCTAAAAAACCCCAGCTCCCTCAGCCACTCCTCATGGGACTTGTGCTCTACACCCTTCACCAGCTTCATCCCTTCCCTGGACACGCTCCAGCACCTCARTGTCTTTCTTGTAGTGAGGGACCCAAAACTGGACACAGGATCCGAGGTGTGGCCTCACCAGCACTGAGTACAGAGGACCAATCACTGCCCTGGTCCTGCTGGCCACGCTATTACTGATACAGGCCAGGATGCCATTGGCCTTCCTGGCCACCTGGACACACACAAGCTCATGTTCAGCTGGCTGGCAACCAACATCCCCATGTCCTTTTACACCAGGCACCTTTCCAGCCACTCCTCCCCAAGCCTGTAGCTCTGCATGGGGTTGTTGTGACCCCCATGCGTCATTGTATTCACACCTGACCTGGCTGCCTAAATAAAACAAAACTTGTGAGTCCTACCTAACCCTGCCCTTTCTATTAAACCATCAGTTGCAAAAACAGGTCTGTCACTATAGCCTTGACTAGTACAGGAAGCACCTAATACTTGCACAAAACAAATAGGAACTGATTGAGTCKGCACTAACACATGAGATTCAGCTGAAGGGCCACTAGAAGTAGTGGGCAGCATTCCAGTATTTTTCCAGCATCATCCCTCTCATTTGTTATTTTTAGCTTGCTGTTTTGAGAAAAGAAGTCACAGATGTCTCTAACCTGCCTGTCTATTCACCACTTCCAATATTCAGATTTCCTTACAAGTTTCATGAAAATCTTCCCGACAGGGTATATTCCAAAGTTTTCTACACCCGCTGCACTTCTGGTCCATACCAATATACACACACTAGGCAGGTACCCGGGCCTCCTGGAGCTCAGGATCTATCACAGCACTGACTGGTGAAAGCCCTGCTACAAAGGAAAAGAACTAGACAACACCAAGGAAAATGTCAGAGGTATGGCAAGGAGACACTCTTTTATAAAGGCTATGAGGAAGCAGCCAGAAAAGCAAGAGACATTGTGAGGTGGAAGGAGGAAGGGAAATACACAATGACATAAGATTCCCATCCTGAGGCAACCACGTTGTATGAATTCCATTACTGATGGAATGACTTTTTACTCATTAAAAAACTCACTTTAGATAGTCTTTTGGTGCCTGTTCTCATTGCTTCCAGAACAGAGAGATTCATTAAGAGGGTTAGAGAGCGATATGTCCATGGGACAAACGAGTCAATGTAAGGGTGTTTGAATGTCTGGAAACGTCACAAGTGCAGCGCTCAGACTCCTATTAGCAGTGGCACCACACAGCCACCAAGTCCAAGGCTTATCATGGACCAGCACAAGTCAGAACACTACAAAGGCTTTTACATAAATACACTGCCTGTTATCAGGAACTAAAAGCTTCCATGGAGAAAGTACAAGGTTTTTGTTTACAGCAACAACTGAGACACGATAGCAAATTAACAGAATTCATATTTCTGATAATCCTTTTTGACAGAATTCATTAGCCAGCTCAGGAGTCCTGCAGTTTATTCTGATTAGGATGAGAAATTTATGATAGAACCAAGTACCTCATGCAATTCTGTCTGATAATAAAACCAACCCAAACAAACAAGCAAAAAACCCAACAACCCTCCCAACCAATCAGAAAACCCCTCACGAAACATAAAAAAATGAAAAAACAAAAACAAACAAAAACCCCCTCAAACCTAAACACACATATTTGCCTCGAATGCAACAGAAGTTAAAGTAAAAGGAGATATTTTCTTTACTCGCAGAGTACCAAGCTTCTTTCTAGTTGACACTCAGTTCAGAAGGATTTTTTGGCTTTTACTCCAAACTTGAATGCCAGTGATTTTGTGACAACATCCGATGCTTTAAATACAGCCCTCTCTCACTGCTCCAMTACCCCACCTACCTTCTCTCCAAGGCTTTATAAAATCACATGCAATGAAACCTTGTGCCCACATGCACCCTGTGCTTGCTCGTGTTTGAAGTGGAAGCTGCTATCACTCTGCCATCTGTTCTGTAAAAGAGCATCTCTGTTTCATAACGTTATTCCCACATGAAGGGCAACTACTGATTCCCCATTGGCAGCAACAGTTTCAGTCCAATTCAGAACCGTACCTATTAGCAAAAATACAGGGCAAAAATACTGCATTCCAACCTAAAAAGAAAAAAAATCTTTACGTAAAGTCACCTGGAGAGCAACCAAAAGGCTCTGAGGAAGTTAAGGAGAGACAGTAACATTACATGAGTGAGTGCGTCTGTCCTGTTTTAAACCTTTTAAATGGAACCTTTCGGATGCTAAAGAAAAGCATGAAAGTGCTTATGGTAAAAGGCCAGCTTACAATGTCCTTGGATCAAAGGCCATCCAAGGCCACCTGTCCCTGCAAGCCTTTTTAAACATAAATCTCCACTTTTTATTCATTTCTTTTCAAAGCCTGACTGAAAGTACAATCCAGTTTTAACAATGTAGGAATAAATTTAAGTTTAAGAAAGTGTTTGAATTTTTAGTGTCTGATCTCACAACTTTAGTCTTATATCAAACAATCAATTAAGAAGGCTCTATTTTTTTTTTCAGGCAAAACATCTACTCTTCAATGCAGTGTTGTGGAGTTTCACCCATATGACCATTTTTTCTCTCTTGTTCCAGCCAATATCTCTGTTCAGCCTCAGTGGCTTTCCCCTCTGATCATGAGCAGATATTATGGATTCCATGCTTTGTGTCTTTGGATTCTTTGGTCACTACCTTTAGACACCGGACTTCTTAAATTTTCTTTGAAAAATTCTGATTTGCTGTTCATTTTTAAGGTCAGCCTCACAAAACATGCACAACCTACCTGTGCTTGATATAGCTTGTTAAATATTTTATTTTATTTGTGTTTTTATTAGCAGAATTCAGCCCTCTGGGGCACTTTTACGAAGGATACTTTTGAAATGTAAATGTGATTGATTTGATATTACAGCTTATATTATTCTTACTTGCACAGTGCCTTTGGGAACAAGAGAATGGAGCTTTCTTTTTACTGATGAAAAGATCTATGGCAGGTATTTTCCTCTTTTCTACACACAGACACAAAAAGCCTGCAAATTTCTGAAAAAAGTTATCTGTCTTCATAGTTCATGCTAACTAACTTTTAGTGCTTCTTCCATTTTCTGAACTGCTTTGGATAACAAAACCAATATATTTGATACTCCCATTTAAGATGCAAGTTAAAATTTACACATGGTGCAGACACAGTTCCACCTTTAATAGACTGAATAGTACAAACCACACCAATATTATCCCAGTTGCTAATGAAAAGCAGTTCACCTCAGGGGTCGAAAACATGCTGTTGTGTTTGCAAAACCCTATTATGACTTACTCATGTAGTGAGAATTATTTGACTATTTTTAAAAAGTAGTTAAATAAATGGCCAATCCTTTCTATAACATGAAGTCCTTCATGAAGAATGTATTCCAGAAGAATATTCAAACATCTGGAAATCATGGGCTAGCACACTCCCACTTGAAACTCACGTGTTACACTTTCCCCTGTCCCCAAGAGGGTGGAATGGACATAGATAATATATTTCACTGCAGTTCTGCCATCTCGTTCTTGTTTCAAAGAAAGAATATTTGTATGGCTTCTACAACCTATCAAATCCCAGCAATTTAGGAGAAATACTTCTCACTGTAATAAACAATGGAAACTGTTTCAAAATAGTGATGTCTTGTCTGGGGAGATATTAAAAGTAAAGCAAGTAACTAAGAAGCTATCTGCATTTCACACACACGGTATTAAAATACACCCACAAGAACAAAAGGCTTTTGGGTAAAATTTAAGCAATATTAAGCGTGGAATTTTTCCAGTGAATTGGTAAAGCTCAGAAGATGTAACTAATTAGAACAGAAGGCTGCAACAGTTAGACTGTTTCAGAAAGAATAGTTAAGGTACGTTGCCATATGGTTCTGAAAACTCGTTTAATGCAATCCAAATAGAAGAACATGTGCATATACCCCTGTGAGTCGCCCAAGCATTAATACTGCTTTTTAACTCAGTCATTTAGTGCAGGCACAACTGTTACTGAGCTGCATGACTTTAGACAGTGAAGGTAAAATTAAACTGTGAAAAGATTACAAAAGCTGTAAAAACAGCATAAACCAAAACAAATTAAATATTCACCTATGTGTTAYATGACATATGATGTTCCATTCTGCTAAAACAGAACCTATGTATAGCAATAAACCTTTTAACTTCAAAAGAACAACTGTATCCTTGCACAAACTCACACAGTGGTTAGGACAGTGTGGTCATGCAGCAGATCCTGAGGCAAAGCACTTAATCTATATAATATCTAAATTGCAAAGCTACATGATCAAAATACAGAACGAACCACAGCTATAAATCACTTATAGAAAAGCCCTCATGTTTGACAGTATCAGGTGCCATCTGTTCCTATTCAAGTGTACTTGTTGGGAAAAAAATCAAGAAGAAGAAATTAGAGTTTAAGAAAGAAGTTGGCATGGCATTCATGAATCTAAGAAAGAAGTTGAGTTAGAAGTGAGAAAATAGCATTTAAGACCTTGACCAACAAAATTTGGTTGTCATTCACTACTGTGAAACTGCAAACTTTTTTACTAATAAAGCAGCAGCAGTATTAGAAGTTAGTTTTGCCTTTAACTAGAATGTTGCGCTATTGATAGTGATCCAGAAATAACACCAAAAGCAGAACTTTGGCTCTTCCTCTGTCTGAGAGAGTCTGGACCTCATTAAAATCCCAAGGCTTAGTTCACCACCTAGCATTTAAACTGTTCATCCTTCCATCCTGAAAAAAGAATTCATGCACCAATGAGCAGTTTGAAAATCTGATTCTCTATTATTCTCTCTTCTGCTGGAGCTATTCTTACCTACTGTGTCAAGATCTATCATTGTTATAAAATCTTTGACTGCTAGTTATTTTTACCATCACACTTAGCATGTTTTGGGCATCAATTAACACACAAAATAAGCCCTTTTATTGAATCTAAAGTAAGAATGGAAGACTATTTTTGCTATTGTTCAATTAATAAAACTGTGTCATGTCCATAATCCCAGACTCATCTCTTAAAATGCAGAATATAATCCCCTGGGAGGCTTCAGTAAAAACAGAACCGTGCTCCAGTTCTGTAACTGGTAATTTCCTCCCACAAGCTCTGTGTTGACATGGACACCATGCACAGGTTCTGCTCATGCCACTGCTGACAGGATAATGGCCCTGTATTCCTACCTGTTCCAGTTCCTCAATCTTAATCACCTGGGGGCTGCAGACACTTGCTTAATTGTGTATACTTTACAAGCAGTCAATGCAAAATTAATTACTATCTCTTCCAGCCCTCCGAAAGACATTCTAAAGGATTTTCAGATGTATACATTTTTAAAAAGCGTCCTTCATTGATCTGTGCCATAGATCTGTGTGCTGCCTTCTGTTCTCTTCAATCCGAGTCTTGAAAACAAGGTACCTTTTCTGCATCCCAATGCCTAAATGTATTCATTGACATTTAATAATATGTTTTACTACTCTGGCCTTTGAGTGTGTTGTATTGCAACTGCCTGGGCATCCCATAGTTTCCCCACAGGTCAATGACACTTCTAAGGAGGGAATAAGCAAAATTCYATTTGAGCTGATGGTATCACTTTCTTATTGCAATGCCTTTGAATTAAAGGTTGTAAATAACAGGAACAACACACAGCAGCTCATTGCTTTTGGTGTCAGCTCCCTTCAGAAGCTCCCTTATGGCTACCAGTGAGGCCACGCTTACAACAACGGGCCACACAAAAAGCTGCATTGCTGTCACTCTTAAGGAGACAAAAGATTTTGCAGAAGGTTAATTTGGAAAATAATGTGTCTGTAAACAAGAGTTTTGAAAGCTGCAGTTCTTATTTTGAAGAAATTTCTGAGATACAGAATGCACAGGAAAACTGTAAAGAGCATTAGCTTAAGAATCATTCTTTTATGTCACTTCCCTGATCGGTAACATTTAGCTAGTGTGAAAAATAGCTATTTAAAAACCCATACTTAAACGTGCAAGACAGATATTCAGATATTCTCATAATCTTCAACACTGCAGATTCTCACTAGTAGAACTTTGCATCATTGAGCAGTCTTTCAAGAGAACAACATGAATAATATACATTAATTTATGATTTATTTATCTTTACCCTGACCGCTTTAGTGTCTATATTCTCACAGCATATTGAAGTCCAGCCATCTCTGGAACAGAGAAACGAGCCATATAGYACCCCAAACCAGCACACTTTGGGAGAAAGCAGAGAGAAATGGTGCCAGAACAAACATTATCCGAAAGAAAGGTGTCATAGAGATGTCAATTCTACAAAGAAAAATATATACTTGTAAATGTCTCCTTTGAAAGCCTCCAGTTTTTTGGCAACAGACACAATAAAAGATACCTCATGAGGGCACACAAGATAGAGCAAGGGACAGACTTCTAGGTGGATAGTTAATACTTAGTGATCAAAGCTTTATTCTTTGAAATCAGCAGAACTCCTACTGATTTCCATGCATTTCCTTTCCCATAGCTATGTTTTGATAGAGGAAACTTTAAGGACAGGTGAATAAAAAAAYACTTCAATGAGAAAATGCCTCTTTTGAAAATAATAATTAAAGGCCTTTCTTTGTCCTTTTACCCTTTTCTTTCCCCCTCCAGAGAAGGCATCAAAATCCAGTTTTCATCTTCTCAGATCAGCATTGCCTGTTGTTACAACTGTACCAAAGCTGACTGATCAGCTTTGATTTTTCGGTCAGCTATTTCCCATTAACAGCCTTTGTTCTGACAAATACTCTGGACAAAACAGCTGAACATCAGCTATCTAAACACACATGTCTACCATCATTTTACAAGCCTTGGTCTCCAGCCTGAAGTGATTTTGTGATTCTGAAGAAGGCTGTGTCATACCTACACGTTTTTTTCTGTCCCTGAACATGTGAAATGGCATTAGACACCTATATTGAAGCAACTGAATCCCATTGTTCAGTATAGACCTTCCCAAAGCAGAAATATTATAACAGTCTGATAAGATCTATTCCAAATTCACCACCTGGGTCAGGACAGATGAAGAGGAACCTCAGAGCTTTAGGTATTTTTATATACAGTTTAATTCCACTGTTGTCTTAAAGGACAGATTCCCTAAAGACCATATCGAGTCGACAGATTTAAGACTGGTGTATTCTATAAATCCACTGTACACTTGAGTTTACATATTAGTCCCTGCTATTTTGTAACAGTAGATTGTTATAATAATAGCATTTCATACAGCTTCACAGTTAGGGAAGATGGAATAATCATTTGGGAATCCACAGGGGGCCAGCAAAACCAAGTAAATGTTTTGCTATTCATATTTTGGTGTGAAGGCAAAACTTTTCATCAAAAGCGCTGGTACAGATTTTTCAAAATCTCTTTAAATACCTTTCCTAAAAACTCTGTCATAATACACAGTAATGTATTTTCCTGACTGCCAATCATGAAATTAATCACTGAATTACCTAATTAATTCTAAGATCTTTATGATTCTTAGCACATTCTTTCTACACGATTTGCCTTTCTGTTTTATAATTGATTTCAAGAAAATATTTTAAAATATGCATTACCTAAGAAAGCAACTATGATAAGAATAACAAATGATTGCTATCTGCTGGCAGAAAAACATTACAAGTTACAATAATTTGGCTGAATGTTGAAGTTTGGATTACAATATTCAGAGTGAGGCAGAAGAAAGTGGGGTGAGTTAGAAAATAAGGGAACACTAAATATCTGGAAAGAAAGTCAGTGAGTTTCTTAATTTCCTGTTCAGAAGTAAGGTCAGTAGGTCCTTGAAATTTGAATGACTGTTTACATTAAACACCAGGTTGCAAAATTGTTATGTGTTTTAGGACCAAAAAACTCCAGCAAATTCTTCTAGAAGAGAAACGTGTTAAATCATATTTCAAAATATTTCAAAACCTCTGTTGTTTTAGACCAGGGAGACCCTGGTGTTTTGTGCTACTACTTCTGGTGCAATTGATTTACTTCCACAGAAATCATTCATCTATCAGTATGGAAAACATAAATGTCAAAGCAACTATAATATATGTGCACCAATAAAGTCATCTGTTATGCCTTCTTTTCTTTTTTTCTCTTTTCCTTTTTTTTTTAAACTCAGCAAATAGAAAAGGTTTTATTAACCTTCAGTAGAATTAAAGATGGTTTTTTAAAACAAAGGGTCACTGGGTAACTTCCACGCAGGAGTCCTTCAGAAGGGACAGTGAGCCCAAGCTGCAGACCAGTAACCCAAAACTGCCAATGCCAGACTGTCCTTGACAGTATCATTTAAACCTCCTTGCCTCAGTTTCTTAATGCGGGACCATAAAATAACAGTGTCATAACATCAATGATCTATGAGGTCAACTTATTCTTGTGGCTCATGCTGTCAGTAAATTTACTTATAAAGTAGTTCAAAAGAAATCATAAGCGTGAAGAAACACRTGTAGCCACACATACCTTGGGAGAATAGATGACCCACAAAGAAGCAAAATCCACTCACTTCCTCCATGTTTTCTAGCAGTTCTCAAATAATTTTATTCAACTACCTCCAGTTCATTTTCTCCTTTAGATAGTCTGACTAGTTTAAAATAAACAGTCGAAAAAACCCCACAACAAAATGCCACAACCACACAAAGACAACTCTACTCAAAAAAAAAAAAGGGAAAAAAAGAAGCGAAAAAGAACATGCCCCAAATAGTGTAGCTCTGTGTGATGACTTCATAGATGAAGATAGAAAGCAATAAAGAAATCCACCCTCATCAACTACAACACAAGAACAGGGCTCTAGCAAGGGCTCATCAATCACGCTCCGCATCATTACATGTTCTAGGAACAGTCACACACTGAAAGGTGGGAAACTTGGAAAACAAAAACAACATGATCTGACCGCTTCTGAGAGCAAAGTGATTGAGAAGCGCCTGAGTGCAATGCAAGTTCATGTTGCTGCAGGAGGGACCCCGCCCACCCCCTCTCCTTGGGCAGGCTGCACACACGGAGCACTTTCTGTTGGACTGCGAAGTGACACCACAGACCTCGTGCAAGCTCTCGGCAGTTCCACCTGGGCAGCGATGTAGAACTACATCCTATGCTTAGTCTGAGGTCTTGTTCATCAACCGAAAACAAAATACAAGAGAYGGACCAAAAGATGAGGGGCACTCTGTGGGAATCTCTATTCCAATGCTAATGCAATGCTGATGATATTTGAGAAGTTATGTAGAGCTGAGAATTTCAGAGGAAAAAAAAAATTGAAGAAAACTTATCTGTGGTTTGAATGAGGCTCCTTTATCAACGTTTGCTCTGACATTTAAGAGTAAAAAAATAACAAAAATAGAAGTTATACACTTGTTGTCTAGCAAAGAAAAGTTTCAATATGAAAGTTCCATTTATGTCTCTGTGAGTTAGACAACTTAATATTTTTGGTCCAAAGTGTTTATTATTAAACAGTGTGGTAATCACAGTTCAATATATTCTAGGATCAGTGGTGCTTGTAGAATTCTTAGTTGGAGGGAATCTCAAATTTTGTAGTAGACTTGCCTGCATGTCTAATGCAACAGATAGTAAAGAGAACAAATTCATACAAAACAGGTATAGCACACATCACAATATTTTCACACTAATTGTCCCCCTCCTCTACCTCCCCTCAAAAAACAAACAAAAAACCACCCCACATTATTTTGCAGAAGATGTTGCAACTTCCTCCTACCCATCCCTCCTTGGTGCTCAGCCCAACAGTCTGCTTGCCCAGGGAACCTGGGGACAGAACAGAGAAATCCTACTGCAAGCCAGAGAGGAGCACAAAGGCATCAGAGAAAATTAAATATCACAACAATAGGTAACAATAGAAAAAGGTAAGTTTAAATACAACTTCCCCAATCGAAAATAGATTTTTAGACAATTTTTACAGACTATGTCAAAATTAACTTGGGCTAATCTTGTTCCAACCTAATTTATTATTCAAAATCCACTTACTTTAGCAGCTTGAGAATTTGTCTTTTCTAACACTATCAGTTTAGAAGCAGTATGCTGCTTCAGGAAAGCTCTACTGGGTTCTACAAGTTCATACCAAAAGTTGACCTGATACATCACAGCCATGTATACAAGAAAACGCAAGGCATAATACAAAAAGGTATTTTAAGTATCTATTTTTTACCTCAAAGGATCTACTAAGAATATAATTTCTGCTCTGGAATACCACACACCCAGTGCAACACTTTATGGCTGTCTGGGATCGATACAATGTCAGGGAGATTTTTTTCCTTTCGTTGTCCCACACTAAACCCCAAAAATTCTAGCAGGAATAGACTGTGTTGTGGACCTCTTTATTGCTGACAAAGAAAACAGCTCCAAGTCACTGTAAGGTTAATCTTCCTTCACAGCTATCTCTCATCCCTCCAAAGGCTGCACTAAACACCTTCCAAATGACAAAACAAACAGGTAGAGTGAAAACAACAAAGAGAGAGAGACATGAAAAACAGGGGTTCTTCCTTTAAAGCATCCAGAACATGAATTTGAATTTTGCATCTAATGCCCACGCATTGTGGCTTACAGAAACATTAAAAATGTATAAACAGAATGTGAAGTAGCTTGAAGAACACAGAACACATCTGTTAACCAAATGYAAAGTATGTTAAAAATTAAAGAGACTGTGGAAATTATTTGGTTTATTCTTCTGCATTGCACACAATCATTATGTGTTCTTCTCTTCCGATTGAGTCCTCTAAGCTAAAAGAGATTAATAAACACAAGTGTCCAGCCACAATGTCTGTTAATATCAGTCTTTGATCAAGCCTAACTGCAACAAATTAGGAAGAGTCTTTAAGTAGTAATTATCAACATTATTACAAAAGAGCAACAAAATACTTGCATAACACATTTCTCTTGGACCAAAGCTCCCAGCAGCAGTGAGGGAGGATGGTCTTCAACAGCTTTGGAAGACCTCAAAGTGTATGAGATCATGAATTGACTTAGGTAAGTACCTGGATAAGAGAGGATACAACATGCTAAGACTCACACTAAAATAAACCATTTTTGAAGATAAAAGTGTTCTTCATGTAGCATTTTCCATGTATTGTGAGGAGGAGAGAAGGATGGACATGACGTCAGCAAGAAAATAAGACTGACTGAGTATAACCATAACTTACAGGAATATAGGAAGGGAATCTCTTGAGTGTAAGTGGGCTGTCTTTAATTTGTATTAATGATGTGCCTAACACTACTCTCCTGCCCTCCCAGGAAAAAACCCAAACAAATAAAAACCAAACCAAAACCAAAAAACCCAAACCAAAACCCAACATACATTACAAACCACATTTTACTATTTGCATAGGCTCCATTTTGAGGTTGTCAGTACACTGAAAGAATCTACAAGATAATTAATGAGATACAGCAAACCAATAAAAAAGGTGTATTTTTCTTCTATGTCTTGTTCTACTTCATTAGCCAGCAGGAGAAAAGTCTTGGAGCGTGCAACTCAGCAATTTGTCTGTTGTCTCAGAAACATACCAAACATATTTGATATGCTGGAGGGAAAAAAAAATCTCCTTGACTTCCTTATTATTAATCCACATCTGAGAAGTCATGCAGTTTTCATGCATCTGTACCTGAATAGCCAACAAAAGTGAGAAAACTAGATGTGTGTGTCCTTTGGTGATACAATCCATATAATCTTTCCATTATTWAAAAAAAGGATTTTTTTTTTTAAATCTAGAATCAGGGCCATGAATCAAGGAGAAGATAGCCAGTCTTTTCTATAGCACACTACCACTACACAACTAAGACAGACACTACTACTTCATAGAAGAGCAGATAATTAATTTCACTACCACCAGAAGGGCCCATTTCTGGAGAGATCTATTTTTACTTCTTCAAAACCATTAAAATATGTACACAGCCAATCCTTATTCAGAGCTAAAGGCAATTTTTAAATTACCAGTTATGATGTTAATTCTTTGCTAACAAGATTTGTGATTTATATAGCACGCGCAGTTTAATATAACTGTAATTTGCTCTCCTGCTGCTAATTGATCAAATAGCACTACATACTTCTTTTAAACTTTGAAGAAAAATTAAGCATCATTTTCTAGTGCATTATTGTCCTTTATTGTATGCAAACTGTTGAAATAATAAAGATGATGATCTACAAACCAGTTCTAGGATTACCTTTAACTTCCATACCCTGAATATCTCTGTTACATACCATCAACTAATTAATATCATCTCTTTCTTTGCAATGTGGATAGTAGTAGAGGAAAATGGAAGGGTAATAAAATGTACAACCAGAATAATGTGAATTTGAACACAATTTCCAACATCGTTATGTGCAATTTTGCAAAAAAAAATGATACTGCTTCACAGGCATATATAATAATTATAAAATAAGCCCTATTTAAAACAAACAAACCCACTAATATTGCCTTTTAGTTAGTTTATAGAGCTTTCCAATTCCCTTAAAGCTTTTATTTTAGCTAGCAGAAATTCTGGTAAAGGTAGCCAATGTTTGTTCCCTGACATTTCTGCTGAGAAGAAAAACAAGGATTTGCTCATCTTGCTCTCTGAATCCACAGTACATGTGTGAGAAATAATCAATAATTCTTGGTTGCTACTGCAGAATATTTCTGCAAATAATCACTGCAGTTGTAATCCTTGGGCCAACAGACAGGGGATCATCTTTGACTCTTCCCTCTCAAGAATGAAAGCTGAGGTGTCCCAAAGCTTCCTACGTAACATTTCCAAAGCACATTTCTGTGTTGCATGCACACCAGCGCAAACTAATTTGGGTCCCTACTATTTCAGTTTTGACGATTTTTCCCTCACACAGCTGCTAAAAATGTATTGATTTTGAATGCCCCCAAAAAGCTGCTGCCAAAATTTATTTTCTAAGTTTCCTCGAAGCTTTTAATTGTTTTGATTATTTCCATTGGATCCCCTTCCATCCAAATAAAAATGAAACTACTGTTACACCCTGCAGAACTCAGCTTCATCCTCTCCTTGCAATGTTCACCCCAGCTTTTCTTTTGGAAACCCACAGGCAGCTACTCCCTCTGTTACCACTTTCAGTTCTTCTGACCTCACTTTTCTGTCTTCAGGACTCCACACAGCTTTGAGTCCTGCAAAGCTTGTCAGATAGAAATGAAGTAAAACATCTTCCTTATCCTTCCAGTACTCCAGTACTCTTCCTCGCTCTACCTTTACACAGAGGTCAAATACAAAAAAATACCACCCTCTAATCACCCCTCCCCACCCTTGGCTCCCAATAATTAAGATGAGCCAGATCTTTGCAGCTTTCAGTTATAATAAGATCATTTCGGCCACACTTTGCTTCTCTTTGGCACTTCTGCTTTCTGTCAGAATTTCAGAGATCATCTTTATTCACAGAAATTTTAACAAAAAACCACCCAAACCTGCAGTTTTCAAGGCTGCATATAATAGCATTTGTACAAACCAAAGTCTGCCTTTGCTGGTATGCTCTGGAATGTGACAGACTGTGATTCTTCTGACAAGATAAGGAAGCTACAGATCCAACCTGAAAATAATGTCTTTAATATTAAATGCTTGCACAGGACTAAGTGATTAAGTCCAGGGAATATTCTTCTGCAGGCATAAATACTTTTTTCTCTATCAAGCAAAACAAAACTAAACAAACCCCAAAAAACTAACCAAACAAAAGCCCCAGAGTAAATATATGACACAGCTTCTCCTCTCTGGAAAAGACCTGTCATAGAAGCCCAGTATTTGCATACCTCTGAAGAGAATTTTTCTAAGAAATTCATATTGTGACTTTACAGTGTACATCCATTTTTTAATTTATTTATGTATATAAAGTTTGCTGTTAAGCTCCCTGGMACAAGCACTATTCTCTTTGCTCCTTATTTCAAGACCAAGAGGTTCTTGTCCTTAATTAGCTTCTTAAGGTTGTGAGGTTTTTACCATCAGTTGAGATGATTAAAGCCTTAGCATAATGAGATTACTAGAGAACTTCACCTTCCAATCCAGAGCATTACAATAATATCTTTGAAATATAATACTTCACGTAGTACATGTAGTGAGACAAATGCAGAATTATGAATGACATTTACATGCTTCCACCTATGTGCAAATTTTGCAGCCACATCACTAAGGCTTTTTAACTGAGACATCTTTACAAAACACAGATATTTACTTAAAAAGTTCACGTTCAAGCAATTATCTTCAGACAAAGAAGACAATTCCAGTTTATTTCTAACAAACTATTGAAGATAGTATTAAAAATGAGGCTATCTATCTAGAAGGGCAGGAAATCATGATACCCAGATCACTCTTAGAATTCAGAAGAGACTTTTTCATAAACAGGTTCAGGCCAAGGAAGACTCCTAGAGTTGGTCACAAATGTAATTCTAACACAGAAGGTCATGTATGTGCCCTAGGGAACCACAGAATTTAGACAAAATTGAGTTAAGGAAAAGTGTTCTCTTAAGATCAAAAAGAGGAACAACGAAATTGAATTTGCTTGATTAAAACAAATTTGATCTATTTCCAGAAAGGGGGAAAAAAGCTCATCTCTGATCAATTGAGATTCTTTGAGGATACTGCCAAGATGAAAATCACAGCATAATTCAACCAATTCTTTTATAACAGAAAAAAGAGGAAACATTTCTGAGGTGAGCTCTGAGGTGAGAGCTTAATTACAAGGATAGGAAATTATTTTTAGAAATAACTGACTTTAAAATTTCAAGACAAGCCAAAGGTTATGAAGTAAACTTTTAGTAAAAACATCTCTTCTGTTCCCATTTCTGCCCTTGACCACAAGTRGATGAGGACTTACACAGACTCAGCCCTCTTAGTGTGAAACARTTGGGATTGGACATCCAAGGAAGGTTTAGTATAAGAAGGCAGAGCCAAACTCAACAGAAAAGGTAACAGTTTCCCAAGCTTGCTGTTTTATGATTATACTGCTGTGATTTTATGGCATATTCATATACAAGGCAACATCTAGAGAGCTCTGCATTTTAAAAGTGCTTGATGAGATGGGGAAATACAGAAACAGAAAGGCAAAAAGTTCACATTAGACTCCTTGGCTCCATCCTCATTCATTCTCCTGCAGCAAACTTGGTGACAGAAAGGAATTAGCTCCTTCAGACATCAGAAGCTAAGAATACTGAATCTCCCTCCTGCACACATGCACACGAAGAACAAACAGTGATCATAACAATGGACCAGAGTCCTGTCCCTGAGCAGACAGACACGAAACCCTTCTGATCACAATGAAAAATTGCAGTGAAGTTTGACAGAGAGAACTCAAATTAAAGCAGTCACATTATCATGTGTAATGGGCAATGGCTGCCACAGGATACAAACAGCATTTGGATCTTTCAGCACAAACCAGGAACATCTACTTAGAATTCTAGAAGTGTTTTCAATCCACAATTTCCATCATATACCAGCAAAGCGTAATAATGAATTTGGAGAAAAAGCAGATTGGTTGGTTGCCAAGCTGTGTGAAATGGCCAAGTCATGCTATTATGAAATCTTAAAAAGATAAACTAATGTGCAGTAGTTTAATAAGGGGAAATACAAATATAGGAAACAAGTAAGAATACTCAGGAACTCTATTATCAAGATGTACAGATGAATGCAAAACTAGTGAGCAATACCACATCCAAACAGAGATGATGTGTGGTACAGGCTCAGAGTCCATTCATGCAGTACCTCAGAAGATAAGAAAACAAGCAAGAAGGAAATGCAAAAGTACGAAACACAGATGAACTTAATACAAAGAAGTGTAAGAATCAGGAAGAGCAATACCCAAGATAGTAATGGAATGGTTAATATAAAGGGTCATTTGCACTAGCTGTGCAACAGAGAATAATTATATCACAGCTTCCAGACAAGCAAAAAACGCACTGTACTGAGTCAGGGAGCAAGAGAGATCAGTGGCTTGGGAGACAACATTTTGCATGAAAAACAATGCAATGCCCTGTTCACAAAGCAAAGACAACACTAGGTATAGAGAAAGAGACACGTACACAAAGTTCAAACAATTAAATGTACTACATCATGCAAATTTCCTCAGAATTACACAGGAAAATAGCGCAAAGCTACTGTCACACAAACTGAATTAAATAGTCATGAAACTGAAGGAAGCACACAGATTATAATTATATACAAAAGCACCAAAGAATACATACACACAGYGAAGTTTCAGAAAGTACAGACAATACAATCACTGCCTTCAGTTAAAACAAGTGGATGAGTGCTCCTGGCAATGCTAAAACAAGCAAAGTGTTCTTATGAGAGATGGGGCTGATGCAAAATAAAGATGCAGCCTGAATATGTCTCTTTTAACTTGATACAGCCATCAGAGGTAGCATGAAGCTTATTACCAATCATCCCACCTTGAAGCACTACGTGAATGAAAAGAAAATCACAACACGAGGCCAGTGAGATGGTGCTTGAAGGATCGTTCCTACAAAAGGGACAGTCAGTACCTTGTGTGTGAAGGACACCATCACTAGAGGAAAAATATACACCTGATTGAGAAGAAATGTCTTACAGTAATGTTTGCATGTGAAAAGTTTGGTTCAAGGACAGGAAACCAGTCTAGTGAAAAGATCATAAATCACCAGAAAGCTGCTCAAAAAAAAAGTAATATCAAGAGAAAAAGACTGAGATATACATAACCGACTTCCCATCCAGTACAACCGAGTTTACTCAGTCTTACATCAAGCACCTTCCCAGGATGAGGCTCTTTCCCAATAATACAAGATCCCAAGAACACGAAGACCTTCCTTCCCTGCATACCTGAGCTATGAGGCAATGGCACAAGGCACAATTAGATGCGGTGGTAGCTGAATCTCAGTGAGAAATTATCACTGAGAAAAAAAATTCTCTAAATATTAATTCACACATCTTTTGTGAYATGAACAATGGATGTCACACAGACCTGAGGCACGACTAAAGACATCTGAGCCCAGAGAACAAAAGTAACTCATATAATGGTGTCCAGCCTAAGCAGAAGGAAAGGCATTAGCACAATGTAGGAAGAGCCCTACAGATTGCTGGCTAAATGGTCAGACATTATAAAATTGCCCCCAGACTGGACAAGCATCAAAACCAGAAGTCAAAAATTAGAACAAAAATACATCTATATTACATTCCTTAGTTTAAAGGCACAGAGGTATTCAAAAAACAACCAGATRTGGCCCTGAGTGCTGTGGTCCAGTTGACAAGGTGATGATCAGCTMAAGGCTGGACTCAATGATCTTGGAGGTCTTTTCCAACCTTAATGATTCTGTGATTCTGTGGTTATGTTGAATATCAGCCTTAAATTCAGCTGAATATCAGGCCAAACCTCAGCCACATTTGAAGATGGAGTCAGTCATTCAAGGCAAATTGCAGAGCAAATCTGTTCAGCAGATGCTAACTTATTCATAAACAAATTGCGGAGGGCTGGGATAAATTTCACAAAAAAAGCCATGTAAATTTWTTCATGACAAACCAAGTCATAACTGAGAATGCTGAAGAGGACAAAATATGTTCTTGAGACTTGATCAGCTGACCACAAGAGAAAACGGCAACTTTTTCTAAAATACTRTTCTATTAAGAAATTTTTTTTTACTAAAAGGAAAGAGCCAGACTTGCTTAAAAATAAATAAATAAAAAATTGGGCTCACTAGCAGTTCCTAACACAAATTAAACTGYGAAAGACTAACACCTTCAAAATCAGATAGGTTTTCTGCTTTCAAAGCATCAATTTCTTTCACCTCTCCTTGACTTGCATTTATTGTATAAATATACAGACAAATTTTAAAAGTGTAATTAAGACAAAATAAATGGCACATTTTTTTYAGCTTTGCCTCTCCAGATGAAGCAGAAAGGTAGGATAGGTTCCCAAGACAGGGTGTCCCAGTAGGACAGTGTAACTGCATTCACGGCTTGGTACAGGGATCCATCTCCAGACAGAGTTCAATGGGAAGGGTCTTGTCAATCAGTGTATCACCACCGTGGGCTGTGCCACCACACCTGCCTCTGCAGCAAGGGTCTCACAAGCACCAAGGCCCCACGAGCACAGTCCCATCCTCTGCTGTTGGCAGGCGTTGGTGGTAACAGCTCACTACTGCTACTCCTCCCTCCCTTGAATTACACAGAGGATGCTTTACATGCCTGCAGTCCCATCTCAGGCCCTGCTGACTCACATGTCTTTTCTTCAAGCAGCTACAGCTTATTACTCATCAGTCGGCACAGTTCTGTACACATCTCTGACTAATTGTTAAAGCACACTAATACAGAAGATTTACAAGAAAATGGACTTCACTGTCTTTGATAAAACCAGTATTAATCATGCAAAGATCTCCTCTGTGCATTTGTAATTGTTGTGGGGAAACCAAGAAGTCTGCCTGTGTCCCAAGAATCTGCTCATAGCACTAGAGCTATCTAGTGTAAAATATCACTTTCTAAGTAGTAGATTAAATTAACACTGCATCCCACAAGTGGCGAAATTTAAAGTCTTTTTTCAAAGCTCTTTTATAATATTAAAATATCTTTTTCTTATGCAAGACATCTTGAGTATAGGAAGGCCAGGTGAAGAAAAAGAATCCCCTTGCCATATTTCCCAAACAAACCCAAACAAACTAGTTGAGGCATGAGTTTAAGAAGAGGAGATTCTAAGAAACCTTCTAGCTCCTGCATGTGGCACAACTGCAAGAGATTACTAGGTCTGAGAGCTTTAACATAGCAGAGCTTGAAACGATAGTGTTCGCTATCCCTTTAATATTATTGCACTGTTAGAGGATCCACCTCCTTTTGAAGCAATTTGGTTCCTAGCCATTYAAAATTGTTTCTGCAGTGAAGAAAGAAAGAAAAGTCCAACTTCAGATGCAATGTGGAATGAGCAAGACATGGTCTTCTATTTGAAAAGGTTAAATAGCTTTTTGGTTGCTAATTTATTCCCTCAGTTGGCAGATATTGCTCTGCTTTGCAGTCAGGGGGAAAACAATCATTCTTTGAAGACATCTCAAGCTGGGGAAAACAGAAGCAAAACATTCACATTATCCTTGGATTCATGATAAGGATTGAGCATAACAGATCACTTGAGAGAGACTAATCCTAATTTCAGCTACCTGAACTCTGAGAGTCARACTTGTAAAACGTTTAATTCTTTTTGCATGGCAAGGCACATATCCTTTCTGACCTCTGATGCAGTTTGACCTCAATATCATATGGAACTGCATCTCAMCCAAATAACCTGCATTAAGCTGGAAGTTCCGTACTTCAATTTAGGAGTGAAATACTTAGCCTACTGTAACCACAGAACACAAGAAGCCAAAGCACCAATGTTACATAAAGCCTTTGCAATGGCCAGGAGCTATGGAGCAGAAGGAAGTCCAGACAGTTCCAAAAGCCAAACCACACCTCTGGAGCACACAGATGAAACAGTCCCAGAGCTCCAGCCAGGCTAAGCCAGAGGAAAAACCTGAATGATCACAGGTCTGCAAGCAAATCATTGCCAAGAGAGGCAAGGGAATTCTCTGCATCAGCTTCCTGGAGATTRCGCTGATCTGACCTACTTTGTATCCAGATGTCAGCTACGACCTGGTCTTGATGCTCCCAAGGAACCCCGATTTCACCAAAGCCGAACTATGTAAGAACAGGCAGAGTGCAGAAGAATAATTCTTTCCTGGCAGGCAATTAGCAGAAACCCTGATGTATGAAATATAATATAATCATCATATTAATCCAGAGTTCTACATAATAAAAGCTAATTCCTTTCAGGGTTCACTGAAGGAAAGCAACAGGTCAAGGAACCTTTAATTGCACACCCCCAGTACATATAGATTAAAGAACATCTCCCAAAAATGGAGTAAAATAGATATTTTGAGAGAAGGAGACAATTTCTCCTTAAATACTCACGGTGATGCAAGGCCACCGTCTCCCTAGGGCACTATTCCATCCCTTGAGTGCAGTGAAAGCTAACAAGAGTCACTAATGCTATGTATGCTACCCAGGGTAGGTCTGTTGCTAGAATTACTAGCCTTATTAGCACCATTTGTTCCCGTTCAGTAGATCCTGCAACACCACGGAGCAGCAGTGATCAGTTACATGTGGATAGTTCTGTTCAGAATTGGCTGCACTCTCACTTTTAGTTGGTGAAAGTGAATYCATTCTCTCACTTTGCTGGGTTTATACACATAACTCGCTTCTCCCCACATTGATTCTAAGGCTGCAAGGCAAGAAATACTTCTTTTATGACTTTTACTGGTTCTACATGAATTCATAAGCATACTCATAAAGTGCATCTGATATTAATAGACAAACACATTATCTTGCAAACTATGTGAGTGCTGGCAGACTGAGCAACCCAGCTGAAAGGTGGCACTTCTGAAAAGTATGGCATACATAGGACACAACTTTCCCAAAGTCGTGTCTCATTTAGTTTTCCATCTCTGCTTCCCTACTTTTATTCTGCCACTAAACTGCCTCACTCACTTCAACTCCCTCTCAAATCCTCTAGCTCTTTCTCCTCCCCTCTCAGATTCAACCAAAAGGCCACCTGCCTAACTCATGTAGTGGGCTCACAGCCTTATATTGCCTTTCATGTTTGTGCTGCACCAGTTATCACTTGATCTCCGAGAGGATGAACAGTGCCAAAAGCACCACTGTGAAGCAACTAAAATGAGAAAATGGGACACACAAAAAAAAGGACAAAAAAGAAAAAAAAAGGATGATATAATTGCCCCTGTTTTTATGCAAAACATAAGGCAGCTAAACTCAGCATTGTGACGTAAAATAGTACTGACATCTGCACTTTCAAAATGTGTGGTCTAATCTCCGCTGGAATCCCTAGTGCTTAATCTGTCAGTCACCACACATGGATTTAGTATTTACTGCCACGTATTAACTCACAACTGTTTCAAGCATGAAAATCATCAGAACTGGACAATACAGCTAAGAAAACATGTTTACTATCAACCGGTTTCACAAAGATGTCCTACCTTGTTTTAACTAATAAAAAAACAATCCTACTGACTAAAAATTTAATATCACACTATGTATTTTTCCAGTATGACCACAGAAATATCTCTGAACCAGAGCAAAATGTGAGGCTAAACTCTCACTAAGAACAAAACAAATCACACAGTGGCAGATTAGAACTAAACCTCCTTTACTACAAGTGGCAGAGGACTGTGGCAGGGAAAATTSTGGGGAGGTTTTTCACCTCTGGACCACACCATCTTCTGTAGTCCAGAAGAGCCTTGAATTTCTACCCCCAGGGTTCCTTTGATTAATCTCAATGTAGATCATGACTTATAAGAAGAGAGTGTGCTCCTTAGCCATGTTATGCAGGTTTCCACTCAAAAAGCAAAGGTTTTTCTTTCCTTCCTACTGTTCTTTTCCTTTTAGAATGTGGAAGAATAAAATAGATGGCCGTATAAAGGAAAAAACAGGGAAARATTATATCTTTCAGAAAGGGCAGGAAACTGCTAATCTGAAACAAATGTAAATAATTACCTCCAGTCTCTAGTTCCTGCAAGGAAGATCTGAACTGCACACAGTTCAAAGGGTTTCTTTGTGTTACTGTTACTAGTGTCATACAAATATTGGGCCAGAGGCCCCATTCCTCAGCTGCACTAATGAAGCRTCTGAGAACATGCTGCACTTAACACAGCTCACTGGAGCTCACTTGCAAGAAGACAAGATGAAGAACGAAACACCTCAGTAAAAATGCTGGCATCCCATGGTTGCGTGATTGACAGTGAGAGAAATAAACTCTCACTAAATCTGGATCTCCTGATTTCCAGGATGACTTTCCTTCATATTGTCCTGAACTATTCATAGCATATTTTGAATATGCTATAGGGCCTGCACTATACTGGCATTTCAGGCCAAGGGTTTTGGAACTTCCATAGAGTAACTCATAAAAGTAATTTTCATTTATGGGTACATCCCTCATTAGACACTTTCTCATTGACTGCCATTGGTCATCAAATTTCTTCTCCCTTCATTAGCATTTTCAAAGCAGAGATCACAAGGAATTACATGCTAGAATGTGGCAGTTCCTTCACTGACTAAGGGAGTCTCATATATTTTATTCTACTAAATTCAAATATCTTCCCTACCTTCTCATTTCAAAAGGTACAACCAGATAACAAGCATTTTTAAGCCAATTCTTGGCAGARCTCCTTTAAACACTACAAAGTCATTCTGCTTGCCAACTCATCTACCAAATACTCTCTTTTGAATTGGAATGACCCTCACTGCAGTAAATTTTAAAATGTAAATGTAGTCGGCAGGCTGCCTGCATTTGCCCAACTAAGAGCTATACATTTATGAACACTTCTGTTCAAGTAAGCAGAGGGTGCAGGATTAGGTGTTTATTTTATTTTTATTGGTGATCATGTTTCTGTCTGACGGAAGGCTGGAAGCTTAAATAAAAAACCTCCTTGAAGTGAAGGTCAGTACAATCAGACACTTAGAACTCAAGGTTTAACTCACCATATGAAGGTTACTAAAGGAAACCGTCAGAGACTACTTTTCACAACGTGACTAATGCAGGAAGGCCAGCATACCAATTGCAGAAGCAGGTTTTTATATAGTGTGGCTGAAACATTTTGAATGTCAACATAGGAGCAACTTAACTGTCCGGCATCCAAACAGTTGTGAAGAGCAACCCTGAGCAAGTCTGCTTGCTAATTGTGAGCTCACACACCTCAGCACTGGATCCAGGCAAACACATCTTTATTATCACAAGAGAAACGAGTGGGAGTGTTGGTATTGACTGAGGAAATACTTTTCTTGTGCTAGGCTGGTATTTAAAAGCAAGTGCGTTTTTTAAAAAAATTCTAAAATACAAATCCAATCACTGTGTAAGAACTACAAGCACGAGCTCAGCAAACACTGTACTCGAAGGTTTCCTTCAAACACACTGCACTTTCAAATCAAATTTAAAAGTTAATTGTTTAATTCTGCTCTGAAAATATTCCAAAATCATTATCAACTCTACGCAAGCCGGATTTTCACAAACTCAAGTTAATGCTGTACATAACCAGTTGACTTCTGCCTGGAACAGCAAAGATAAGTAACAATGTTGTTCTTCAAGATGTCCCAGGACTTAGTTACAAATTAAATAATACATCACCTTCTTCAAGGAGAAATCATGTAGCTAGAACCCCATGAAATGTTTGATGTAGCTACAGACTAACTGCAGACAGACACCTCTACAGTGTTATTGTTATTGACAAAACTTCCACAACAGGGACACAACCTAATAAACCAAAAGGATCAATTATTTCTGCACTACATTCGTTACCATCTCAGTTCTCCAAGCCCTTYAAGTAATTTCCTTAGGAGTAATTCAAAGCAATGGCAAAGAGTCCTTGGAAAAGTGAGTTTGACTTTATCAGACTTCTGAAAACCTCTGTGAACAAAGATCTGGCACTATATTCTATAGTCTGTATAGGACATGCTTGCATTAAGTACCAGTTTCTCTTCTCGGCAATACTTCTACATAAACACTTTTGTTTTGATGGCATGGGATCCTTTCTGCATCCCCGGAGGGCAGCATCTCTTTCTTCCCCACATCCTCCCCACACTTACAGCCCCAGAAGCTGGCTCCAGCAGGAACACAGCCCAGCACAGCCCATGCATAGAGGGGCAGGGACAGTCGGTCACAGACTCAACTGCTTCAGCCAGCCTCTGTGCCTGCATCTGTATGTGGATGTGTTACCTCACTGAAAGCTCCTTCGAAAGTAAAGCACTGATAAAATAAAATAAATACCAGCAGTATGTCATTAAATACTTGTCTGCACAAAGGTATCTGGTCCCTTATATATAAAATTCTGACATTTTGCCACAGCACATATTGGTTGCTCAAAACACTTCATTAGAAATAGGAAGATATTTGAAMAAACTTCATTTCCGAATTCTTTATTTCACAATTCTCTTAAACATAATCTTTTATCAGTGCACTAACTTAATGCCTTTTTTTAAACCAATTAAATATAGAGGCTGTGTAGACACCCTGTCTTTACTGGCTCTCTTGGATGACAGTACAGTAGACAAAATTTTCTGGTTTATTTGCTGTTGATATGAAATTAATCTGAATTTGGTCAACATATCAATGAATGGTGGGCAGAYCGCCTCCCACACTTCAGAACCAATCTGCCTTCCATCAGACAGAAACATGATCACCAGAACAGCCACCCAGCACATGCAGTAAAACAACACAGTTGGAAAGACTGGAAACAGGAAGCAAGTTGAAGGACACAGGCACAATGGATCCTTGCAGACAGACCCCGCCCTGGACGGTGTGAAACTGCAGCAACAGGTTCTGCTCTTCGTAAACCCTGGAGGGAGAATCTCATACTAAATCAAAACTTTAGTCGATCCTATCTTTAATTGACGCATCAATTTTCCTTTTCCTGTAAGCCAAAGCAGGTATCTAGTGATGAAACTATGAATGCAATTTGACACTTCTCAAATTAGAAGCTTAGATCCTATCAGCACTCCAGTAAATATGCTCAACTTCTTGAAATTTACCACAAAAAATCTTTCAATAGAATCAAAACAATAAGAAAGTAGCAAAGTGGCTTTGCCAAATTTTACCCAGCTTAAACCATCACTCTACTCACATTGGTACATAAATGAAATATTTGATCATCTTCCTAACAAWGCCCAAGATTTATATTGATTGTGCCATTTAAAGAGACAAAAAAATGCCATCTTAATTCTTACAGTGAACATAAAGCAAGAGTAATTACAGAACTGCTGGATGGAAAACAATCACAGTATTTCAGTTAAAGAAGTTGAGACTAAGTAGTGTAATGTACTCATCTGTTGTCTGTCATAATGAAGGCAGTAATTTGTTCCAATACCATTTAAGTATCTCAAATCATTTGGAATGCATGGTAAACTTCACTACAGCACTGCAAACATTTAAAAAGATGTAATTTTGTTGGGAATATAAATTCAGGATTAGAATGGCAACAACAGGGTGTGATTAAAGTGAGACACAACACTTTCAAAATTTCCAGGAGGGGTTCAGGGGCAGGAGAGGGGATGATGTTTCCTTGGAAACTAGTCTACATGTATAGTTGCACTGTTTAATATGGATTAGATGGCACAGTTACTACAAAGCAAATATAATTATTATTCTTTAAACTGAACAAATCTAAAAAACAAACATTTACAATCTCTAAGAAACATAAAAGGATGCTCAATAGGAAAGCTCAAACAGCAAGAGTGCACAACCAGAGCAAAAGAGAACAGTCAACAGTGTCCAGGCTGTGAAAGCAATGATGAGAATGAATTCCACGTGTGTCCTCCTGTGTCATGAATGACTGCCACAAGCACAGTTCAGTCTTTTATTTGCTTGGTCTCCCTACAGTCATAATTAGTAGGACATGTTTCAGTTGGCATAGGTCTTGGAAAAAGGCTGCCTTTCAGGAAAGTAAACTTATTTAAAGCCATTTTTGTTAACACATACATCTTTTACGAGGGCCACACACAAGATATTTACCAAGAAGCAACACTTAAGGGAAAAAAATTTATAAAATATCGGCAAATCATCACATTTTAAGTGGATACATTTTAGCCCYCAGAAACATCTGCTCCTGACCTGGAACATAGTTCTGAATGGCCTTGATTTTATGATCACTAGAGGTCTCTAATGTCAGTARAAGTACTGCAGCAGTCACTTGCCCTGGAGACATCCATGCACATGGTTAAGTCTTTGAATAAGCACTCAAACACCACCTCCACAAAAAACACGACTGGAAATCAGCTGAAACTAAAGGCAAAAGCTAAAGGCAAAAAAATCTCATACAGTTTACACTGAAAGCAACCATTAAAAACTAAAAAAAAGGCTGCACAGTTTTCATCATTTCACCTGCACTGTTAAATTACAGGAACCAACAAAAAAGATTAGGAGAAAGAGAATATTTAAATCACTGTGGGTTTTTAAGCATTTGAAGCTATTACACATCTGTGAAATAAAGTGATAGAAAGATAAAGCTGTTCAGTTTTTTAGTCAGAGACAGATCAAAGTCGGCCCTGAATTGCAAGTCTATTTAAATCAGTTTTTGATACAATAAATTAAATTTTCAGATATAGAATGCAAAAATCCAGTAGGAAAATTGATCTACAAAACCAGAGCTGTTACATGAAACATTCCCTGATTATGAGCCACCTAAATAGCTGTCAGCTCTCCCGACAACTTCATGTTAGAAGACACACACTTATGACAGAACAAAAACACCACCATCGCGTTAAATCCAAGGCCTATATGGAATTAGTGCCTTGCCATTCCCTTTTTTTTTTTTTAAAGACTCACAGTTATTTAGTAGAAGGCGTTTGATAAGGAAACACTGAATAGGTACAACAAATTTTTGGTGAAAGTTTGTTCACATTTTGAAGTGAATTTAAATTTGCATGTGGTGTGGGATTTTTTGTTTTCAATGATCAGCAAGGTACTGTATTTTTGTGCGCTATATTTATGGTGCCAAATATCATTACACTGTGAAATTCAAAACCAACCTCTTCTTATGAAAGAAACTCCATGAAAGAACATAAGCAGCATACCTCATGATTTGGAAAACATTCTCAATAGTCCACAAAAGCTTCCTATCACAAGTGAAAAAGGAAAAACAAGACCAAACTACCACCTTTATTAAAAAAAGCATGTTGACAGAAAAATAAATTACGAATTTAAAATTAGTTACCTATAATCGTAAGACTAGATATACTGTTACAAATTACTAGCTTTTAAGCCTATTAAATACTAAAATCTAAATGTACCCAGATAGATGTTACAGACTTGCATAATACTTGGTATCATCTTAAGCAGCTGTCTGGGAGCAGAGGCACATCGGTATAAAAACTGTATTTTAAGCACAGTCCATACGGGGTTATTGTCCAGTTTATTTATTGCTGTTACCATGATCTATGGTAGGGTGATGACTGTCATAGTCACAATGGATTATGACAACGGAGTGTCACACTACTACAAAAAAAATTTACAGTAACTGCACATTTCTTATTTTTAGCAGTGATCTAGCACAAAGTCTTACTAGAATATAATTCTTGCAAAATACGGTACTGCTGATGTCAAAATCTAATACAAAAATATCCAGTGATTTAAACATAGTTTTAGATAGCATTAAGTAAAGAGCTCTAAATCAACTGAACACTCCTCTTAAACACCTGTCATTTAAGGAACAAGATCACAAAGAGGAGGAAAACCCCCAACATTTATCAAAGGTAAATGAGTTTCTGATAGCTTCAATACTCTGTGCTAGAAAGATACCACAGAGGTGGAGAAGGCATACATAAAAACAGACTTGTAATTTATATTTGCTCCTTCTCTGAATTTAATGCTCAGCCTTCCAATGCAAGTTGCCATTTTTTCCCTTGTATGGACATCAGAAAAGGATTTAAAAAATGAACCTGCACTAACATGTGCCTTTCCTGTCCCTTTGACATGCCCATGCCCACCGGTTAAATCCTCCACCACCAAGGCAACAGCTGACATCTCCACTGCTGGAACAGCAGCTGCACTTAAACAGCAATCTAGTCATTCCCTAAAGAGATCAGCTACTTATCTCATAGAATAATTAGCAAAATTCAAGAATTTAAAATTTTTTAAAATTTAGAAGTTACAAAGATAGTAAATCTAAGCACGATATCATTTGCTCACAATGATATGGTAAATTAGGAGAAAAAAACAGTATTTCTGGCAATAAATGGCAAAGCTCTTCAAAAGGACCACATAAACTCAACTTTCGTTTTTTCCTTATACTTAAACCATTGCTGTTTTCTGGGCACAAAGTGGAGAAGGTAAAACAAAGGTTACTAGAGAGATTTATAATCCATTACAAATGGCCTCATTTAAGCTTTTATCATTTACAAATAATCAGATATAAAAATAAAAAGTCAAGTCTATTAAATTGTTCTGTCTTCGGTTTCAAAACTTCCAGAACTATTTCTTACTATTTTTGTTTAACATCTTACCACACATCTCTTAGTGTGTATCAGTCTGCAATAAAGTTGTTCTGCTGACTGAAATGTAGTGGTAGTAAAGTTGTGCAAGAAGTACACTAAATTAGAGCAGTATTAAAAATAAAGGTAAATAAACCACTGTAATTTATAGGTAYGCACAGAATAGAGAGTAACTTACTACCTGCAAAAAACCAAACAAACCAACTAATCTGTCAGTCAATAGTAATCCATCAGGTCTGCTCTCTAGGGTTTTTGGTACTGTCAAAAGCATTTAGGAATAACTCCAGTGACGAAGCCAGAGGAAAACCTTCCAACTTGTCTGTCTAGTGAACACATCTCAAGCAGTAGCAACCAAAATCTTCAACAGATAGTTTACTTTGAGCTCAAAAAGAATATAAAAGTACTTGTCAAACAATGGACAGAGGACAGCAAACAGAACATCATTAGGATGACATTCCTTACACCTTACTAACTCAYGTTGAAATGCATAGGCTTTTCTGGCTGCTGGGAGCAGGACATGGAGAACCAGAAGAGTATAAATAAAGAAAGAYGGAAATCACATTTTTCGTCTGTTTGCAACTTTCTGTTTTCTTGAGGCATCTTGTCTCTAGATCATCTAAAATAAGATTCTTGTAAAGTTTTACTTTACTTTACTTTTGTGGGTACTTTTTAACATCATCTCCCCTTCTACCCCTCATTTCATGATCCCATGTCCATTTGGGAAAATACATACAAACTCATGACTTATTTCACTGTCACTACATCTGCAGCTTTCAATGCAAAGTCAGCTTTCAGCAAAAACATTCCCTAAAGTGAGCTACAATTGCAGGGAGCTCCAGATATGCAGAGAAATCCCTGTTCTTCCAATCCTCGTCTGTAAGCGAGACAGGCTCCTCACTGGTGCCAAGGAATACAAAACGCTGCCCCTTATGATGCCTGGAGTAATATTTGAGGTCGTGCCTTTGCCTATGCCTCTTCCTCTCTCCACTGTTCTCRCTTCAGCAAACCTCCCACTGGAGTCAATTAGAATTTTGCTTGAGTAAGCACTGCAGGGTATGGCCTGTTGGCATTAAATAAGTCATCATTTTTAATTGGCATTTTAARTTCCATCAAACTACAGACTATACCTCACACTGCCTTAGAAAATGTTTGCACAGGGTAACAGTTTGGATCATGTTAATATTCACAAGTGAYCCAACTATACACTGTACAAATACTGAGGTTAGGTGAGTTATTTCAGGACAAAACATCTAGATCTATTCTTCTTAAATTAGTATGTATTTTGAMAGTCATACGACAGCCTAAAGTTATTTATTTTAGGGCATGCACATATTTCTTTTAGATAATTTGGTCCAGTGCCAGTAAGTATTGTATATACTGAAGACCTTATAAAAGCTTGCTTTATCAGTAAATTCATCCTAAGCCTCTTTTTAAGTGTACCATTATTCATCTTGAAAAGGCTGTAACAGCATGCTCACCACTTCTCATGATTACGCTAGCTGCTATCAAAACACCCCAAAAGCTCTCATTATTAGGATTTTCTCACCAATATCACTCCTCCTCCCCCTTCAAAAGGGGTATTATAACAATTTGGCTTGTTGTGTTAACTGTATGACACACTCAGGATGTCTATTCTTTGAAGCACTTGGGACTAGAATTTGTATGAACCTCAACAGATGTTGTAGAACATAACATCAGACTTTTTTAATTTACTTTTTGTAGGATCCTGAACCACTTAGCCTAATATCATTGTGGAAACGTGAAGGACGAACTTCACACTATCTTGCCATTTCTACTCACACGTGCTTCTGTTACCTTCTATGGAAATACATGGAGGACCCTAAGTTACTCTAACATTCCTAGTTTTTCCCCAAGTTTCTTCAAACAAAGAAACCTGGAGGCTTGAGTGAGGCTTATGACACATCTTTCAATCCAGAAAGTGCCCTTTTTTCCTAATTTTCTTTCCCGCCCAAAGGAAGTCCGCATTTCTTGGAGAACTGATCTATTTCAAACATCCTCATGCTCAATTCCTGATGCATCTTCAGGATTAATGACAGCTAAAACAGGGAGAATATTGAGCTTGTGTAAGATTAAGTCATGCTTACAAGGAATGGCTGACTAGAAACAAAGGAACACGTGAGCTTATGTAGAGGCAGAAAAAAATGTGAAGGGAAAATACTTTTAGAGACAAAAAGAGTGGATTGCTTCTGTAGCATTCTAGAGTTAAAAGGCAAAGTACAATTAGTCCCTTAGTAAAACTAAATTTGACACCTCTTTTCTATTGAGATTAGGAATTATCATTTTGCAAACCTACACTTTGAAGCATCAGTGTCAACTTGTCTGGAATGCAATTTAGATTTTTCAGTAACATAAAATGCCTACTCTTCTATAGTCATTAGTAGCTGGCATAAACARTCTGACAGTATTGTAAGTGAAGGCCCTGACAGTTTGCAACACTAATCCAATATTTTGCCAGTAGCTCTAGAGCTCTCTGAGAGGGGCAAAAGAAACACATCCCTTAAATCAGAATCTCTTTAATTTTTGTACTGATGGTTTGCAAATCTTTTGTGGGACCAACCTGATTTCTGTTGAAGAGCTAGAAAACACACAGTGGAGTTAAGAATCACATTCATGCCATGATTAATTTTCTTATAATAAAAAAAAGATGAGCTAATATAGATTAGCAGTTATTTCTTAGAGATTAATCTAAAACCAATGAGAGAAAAAAAATCTTTCTTTTGAAATGGAAACAGTCTGGGATCTCTCATTCCCTCTAGTGGCCACTGCAGCTTAGACACAGGATTCAAAAACGTATGTGAACTGCATCCTTTCATTTGATATATGTAACTAGACTGAGCTCTGCCGTGATGTCGCATTTTAAGTGGAACTCCCTGAAGAAATCAATGGCGAATTCTGCTTAAAAAACAGTGGCATATTATGGCCCATAGTTGCCTAAGGAAGATTTCTTCCCTGCAGGGACAAAAATGAAGGTCATTCTCTAGGAAGAGAGCACTAGGGCTGGGCTTAAAGTAATTTAAAATTACATTAACATTTTGATTGTTTCTCATGTGTTGTGCTTGCCTGGGCCTCAGATCAGAAAATAAAAAATAGAGATTTAGGAAATGTGAATGAAAAAAGAACCGGTGCAATTCATGGTGAAAAGCACATAATACAAAACAAATAGGAAAAGGCAAGCTGCTTTTTAACAAGACTCACTTCGATCCGACAGATCGAAAAGTGGGAAACCTTCAATCTATGCCTTCCCAAGAAAAAGAAAACAAACTGTGCTTCGTGCTTACTGCTATGTTCAAAACTCCACTGAAAAGGGAAGAACACTAGTCTAAGAGTAGAACAGCAACATGAGAATATAACATCTAATTACTTAGGTTAAGGGAAGAAGATGGTGGGGTACTACAGAAATTTCAATTCTACCCCATCAAGATAAAGGAAAACTTTGAAGAGTGTAATATATGCAAAAGAGAGTAATTCAAACTATTATTGCCAGTTTCCAGGTTAACTACAAGCACTGAGAGAAAAAAACCAAAACAAAATCCCGGATTTTGCAGKTCCCGTTCACAGTGGATTAATGATTAAAGATAAATAAAGTGATTGATTTACATTGTGAAGGAGTGGCAACTACTGAAAGTATTAAGACACTATTAAACTGACAGCAAATGGTACAAAGTCAGTTCTGTTATCCCCATTTTAGAGGAAACAAAAGAATTGGATTTTATGACAGTAACACATGTAATTGATTGAAAAATTCAGAATTAGCCTGCTTATAAAGGAGACATAAGACTGGACTCAACACACTGGAAGTTTGATTAACAGCATGAAAATAGCAAAACTGAAATTTACTTCTATTAAAGACCCAATGAGCAATTCGGAACTTAAAACGCCTCTGTTTGCCTTGAAAAAAAAATTGAGTAAACATCACATAGAATGTCTATACAGAAGCATCTCCAAATACTTTTGTTCTACTGAAACAGTGTAAAATATTAGTTAAATTATCATTCTCACTTCTGAGCATCACACATCAAAAAAATGGAAATGAAATGGGGAATCCAGAGAATGATCAGCAAGGAGGAAGATCAGACCAGAGATTCTAAAAAAATATGAGGGAAGGCTAGGGTAAATACTTCGGCTAATTCAAAGGAGAGATGACAATGTGATATGCTTCAAATACATAAAAGTACAAGTAGTAAAAGGATTAGGTTTCAGCAAGACTGATAAGGACAACATTTTCAGACTGTAATGAAATACAGCAGTTTAGCCTGCAAGGTCTGGCTTATTGAAGGTGTTAGGAATTAGTTAGACAATCACCAGCCCAAAGGACCAATATAGCTGATCCTGCCTTCGGGCAAGATCACAAGGGTGATCACAGAGGTCCTTTCCAGGCCTGTAAGCCTATGAACAGGTGAAGAACAAGGCCAGTCACTGAATCTGAAAGACAGAAGATAAGAAGCAAAACAAGTGAATTAACAGCAAATACTCTTTAACACATTAGCTTACTAGGCCACAGAACTCATTACCAGAGAAAAATAGAGGTTGAATGTTAAATACCTTCCTAAAAGCAATCATTCACATTTATAGACACTGAAAAATATCCTCAAACTTACCAAGTCTGTGCAACTATAGCACTAGTAATGGGATTATTTATGGCTGTTTACATGTTAATCTTGCAAAACAAAGAGTAGTTCACTGGGAATGTAAGTGAGGGTGAGACTGATTCCTTCCWCAGTGTCCTGTTATGAAAGACAGAGCACTAATCTGCATGCCCATACATTAGGAGAAAAATATTGCCTGTCTCAATACTCACAAAAGGCCCAGAAGAACACYGCATTGCAAAACTAATGCATTAACACCTGTGCTACTATGGTTTGTGCTCTGCTAAGCAAATGTTCTCCTTATAAAAAGTGTAGGTAGGAGGTAGCAAATTCATGGGGAAGGGTTTGCATTTCTGGGGAAATGGAAGAACCTGATACCATGAGCTCAAAAAAAAACCAGAACAAGATTTAACACATTTGTCTCCCCAGAAAGTTGGTGTTCTCTCACCAACATTTCTTACCATGGAAACTGGTAAGAAATGAGTGATGCTAATTGACCTAAGCTGCTTTTCAGGTTCATATCATCCCGTTCGAGTTCTAACCAGGCTGGTGGGCATTCAGATGGTATCAGATCTAAGTGACTACAGCTGAGACTCAGTAACAAATGGAATTTCCACCTTTCACAAATCTATCGCCACACTTTTTCAYTGCCTTCCAAGTTCAGCTACAGGCCAGATGTCCTACCCTATTTTGACTGCACCCAAGATCTTGGCTGAATAAGCTTCTTTAATGTGCAAAACGAAAAACAACAACAAAAAAACAACAAAMSCAACACCGTCCCAATAACAAACTAACAAAAATCCTTACAGAACCACCCTCCCACTGGGATTTTCTGTGGAGATTCTGGTTTCTCAATAGTTTTTTTTCTAAGTTAGCCTAAAAGCAGATGTGTTTCTCCAGGTACTGGAAATGTAACAATACTGTCCCAATACAAGGATTTGCTTTGTCAGAAAATGAAAACTAGGTCCTGTTTCTGACTGACATTACTCAAATACTACATCTTACACAAGAGCGATCACTCACTATTTACATAGCTGTTATCAAAATCTGCATGGTTATGCTGTTCAGATTCATTGCAAATCATTCCTTCTCACCAAGTCGATTTAGTGATTAAAAGTCATAATACGAACAGTTATTTCTGTTAATTATTGTGAAGGTAAATATATRGCAGGGAGACACTGCTTTCTAAGGCTCTGAGACTGAACCTTAGTAAAGCACGATAGCTTTGAAAATGGCACATTAAAACACACACGCATGTAAAAAAGTCATRACAGATCCTAATATTTCTTTTAAAATTCCCGGAGCGCCCTCTTGTGTGAGAACTGTCAGACACCGTGTGCAAYGGTGAAACACGATGGTGTTTTAAAAGTCTGCAACAAAATAATTACATTCCCTCTTATCACCCTGTAACTTTGCCTATTTCTGACAGGCAATTTTTTTTTCCAACCTGTCTCACTGGATTTCTATTCTCATGGACATATGAGCAGGCAAAGTCAAAGCCAAATCAGTGCAAAATGATCTATTCCTTATCTTGTTTCCGAAATAGTTTCCTCCAGTGTTTTCCTACTTAGCTCCGCAGGAGTGATACTTCCTCCAGGCTGCAGCACTGACACATACCAGACCCTAATAAAAATAATAAGAAAATATCAGCCAAGACTTTCAAGCTGATAGGAGAAAACTGAAAAAATATAATCAGAACTGAGAGATGAGTGAGCAGGGGGACTCAGCTTGCTTTTCATTGTCCATCTTCAAATCAGACAGTCAGCAATTGGAAATTTCCAGAAAATAATGGTCTATTTACACTGGAATGTCAGCAGCACAGCATCTTTTGGCACAGAGGAAAATGAAAACTGAAAGGCATCTCAGACACTTGCCCAAAGGTAAYGTATTGACTAATGCCACAGATTGCAAATTGGCAGGTGCTCATTAAAAGCCCCAAACGCGAGCAGCCAGAGCAAAGCCAAAATTACCAGGGCAAACGCACAGGTTGCTTGTTAAAGCTGCCATCATCACCAAAAGTAGAGCAGACTCAGCTACTGAGGAAGACTGGTGAAAGCAAATAGGGAGGGAGGCAGACGGAAAGACCTGAAGTGACAGTAGAAAGATAAAAGAAGAAAGGGAGAGGAAAGGAGTTTACAAGTTGAATCCACATAGAACATGAAATCCTCATCACTTGCGTTACTTGTTCTTTTAATTCTGTGCTTGCCTCCTCCTAGCAATTAAATTGAACGTCCTTGACAGCCTGTCTCCTGCAGCAGCACAGAACTGAAACTAAACGTCAGCTTCAGCCCTTTATGGTCCCCCATAGTATTTTAATTTTCTAAATTGGAGATTTATGGAAATGCTGACATTCATCTCTCGGTTAAAATGTTATCATGTTGCTTACAAATACAGACTTTTTCTCCTTTTAGCTAGAAGGTTGACAAGAAGGGCTTAGCTGCTTTCTAATTATTATCCTGCACATGATGGGCTGTGAATTTTGTGAGCTTTATCATCTTAATGCTTACATCTCTAAAAGCATCTGGTCACAGACATGCTTTTGCTTACTGTATTCTTTAAACAACAGTAGTAATCATTAGCAACTGTGAGCAGCCTTATTATCATATGAATGGAGAAACAACTGAAAATGCAGCTGAATTAGGACCCAGCAAACATTTAAGTCTTCAAAATTACAGAATCTTTAGCAACAGATGTCACTCAGAAGTTTACCTGCCACCACACCATTACATTAAATACCACTAACAGTAGGCTCTAAATTGCACCACAAGACTTCAGGTTTGATTGACGAGACTTCATAGTACTGACAACCTCCTTCCCTTTGTAGACACAATAAGGGGACCTGAAGTCAGGTTAGTATGCTTCCAGCACTCTTATTATTATTCATAAAAATAATTGCTTTTTGTCTCAAATTTGTTTATCTCTTCTCAGATATCAAAAAGTAAATTTTCATGTAATTAGATCTGCACTTATGTTGACAAAACTACTAAAAAAACCCTTGATGTGATTGAGAATCTACAGTTATTAGAAACGTTACCATCCATTAAAAGTGAAAGAGGAGTGACAAACAATCGTTCTCCATATCTTAAAGAGAAATCTTAAGACATACCAGCTAGAATCCTAAGCTGTCCTACTGAATGACAATCACAGTTATTTCTGCCTCCTTCTTCTAGGGGCTTCTACAGGACAAAGCTTTTAGAAAGGCAAAACTGTTCATAAAAACAAATATGAAACATCATTATTTCTAACTCTGCGTTAATTATCGTCGACAGAGTTAAATGGGTTGTCATGCTGCAGAGCACTGGCAAAGGGTTAAGAAAGGATGAAAGAAAATGCAAGTTCTGTCATCATTGATATTCACTTTTGTAAAAAGGCAATGAAACCAGACCTAGAAACAGAATTACTGCAGACACCCTTTCATGCAAGAGGCTAACCATGAAAATTAGATGAAAGACAACTGCAACTCAGTATGGGCTCTTCTGCATCAGAATGAGCATGCAGAATAATGATCAGCTACAGCCAACAGTGCACATGGGCTGGATCTAATGAAAAATRATGCACAACTTCCCCACAACATGATGTGATATGGGCGTGTCTGTCACCAGTGGGTTTCCCAGAGAGAAAATTCTACACATAAACAGCAAGGTGTATTAAGAGCTATTTATAAGAAAAGGTGTCACCTATTTCACAAGTGTCTCCATATGCCAGACCCACTCCCTGCCTTTCCAGAGTCCTACTTCAATAACATGAAATTTCATTAAATCTTCCGATAACTGCTGGCCATAAGCCAAGACATTAAGACATTCCTCTCATCTCACAAAAGAACGAATCCTAATGGAACATGTGCACAGTTGTTAACCCATCAATAGTCTTTGCTCTCTGCCCATATCCTCAGTGTTGTAAGAAAGCCAGGGATCAGTTGGGCAGAGATCAGTCCAAATATTTGCCTCCTTTTTTCTCTCATACATATATCCTTCCTTCATTAATACATGTTCTTTTCCAGACCATGGTAATATTTACATTTAGTGTTCCCTGTGTGAACACTGAGAGGCAGATAATAGCATATGTAAATTATTTCTGTCAGAAACAGTGAAACTTCATTTTTTATTAGTAAATTTATCATCTTGCTTTTTTCCGAGCCATTTACCAAACTGTAAATCATGTCCTCAGAACTTTCAGATTTTATTTGCAGAGGTATTTAGTCACCTGAAAGCCACAGCAATATTTTAATATACTTCTACAATGCCTTCCTAGTTTTGCTTACAGCTTGAGACAGAAGACAAGGTAAAAAAAGAACAATGGGAAAAAAAATCCCGCACCAAGAAGAAAAAAAAATAAAGGTGGGATGAAAATAAGTAAAGAAAACAAGAGAAAAAACAAAACAAAACTCTGAAACACACAGCACTTCTGGACTGTCTCCAAATCCACAGTAACRTTCCTCCAGGACTTCAGGAACTGTCAGACAGCACACTACAGGGAGCACCCACCATTTTTTCCACTAAGATTTTTAAAGCCCAGCAGTGTCACTGTCACATCCCAATTGCCAAAAGAACCATTCCCCAGGCCTCAGGTCTCCTGCAGCACAAGGCACAGACCTGTCTCGTCTCTCGTAAGTCTGTTGCCTCAGCAAATCCAGTGTACACTTTTATTTGTTTCTCTTCTAAGCAAAACCCAAGCTGGATCACTTCCCCAGGAATGAAAAATGAAGTTGAAAAAAATCTGAATTTGTCTCTCCTGACAGTACTCTGAACAACTAGCTAAGGAATAATTTTCTCTTTATAAAAGGCAGAGAATTTAAGGCTTTAGTAGACAGCAGCTTAGATCATCCCAGCAATCAATCCCAACCAGCAAAATCTAGGTCAGTGAAACAGAATGGAAGTCAGAGGGCTTCAAAGAATGAAACATTCAATTGTTAAGAATTATGGAAAAAGCTTAAGATCTGGTTAGGACAAAGGTCATATTAAAGCTGCCAAGTGGAAATACAAGAGTTATCTGGAAAATAACCTCCTTCCAAATCCTAGATGCAATGAACGCCTTTGAGAATTTGCCTCGAAACAACAAAACGRAGACTTTGCAGGGAAAATAAATAAATAAACAAATAAATGCTGCCATCTTGGAGCTGAAAGTAAATATTTATTGCAGCGATCACAGGCTTCACCAAGACCATCTCTGGCATTATCTCAAGATTAGCAAAATTCGATCCAGTAGTTTCCAGAGTTAGGAACTTTTTACTAGGGCAGAAAATAGCTGCTGTTACAGACAGGTCTCCCCTGGCCTTAAAAATRGCAGGAAGCAATGTGAGACTTAGAAGTTAAAGCACAATACAGTAAATTAAGGTAATATGCATTACTTCATTTTCCTTCCTGCTGCAGCAGGAATGCAAAACCTTCCAATTCTGTTTCACGTCAAGGATTAGAGAATTAGAGACCACTTTGTGAAACTGTTCCAAGCAGGCTCTGCTCAACTTCTCTTAACACAAAGCTTCAGCTGACCTACAAATCCACACGGATATTGCATATCCCACACTGATCATACCTTCAGAAACCAGAGCTGCTATATAGGACTGTTGACAGATCTGATACTGGAATTTTTTTAGTGCTCTGAGTACCTTTCCTGGAAGGTGAACAGAACTAGGTAATTGAAAATCCCAGTTATTCAGAAGCATCCTAACTGGTCCCAATAGCCCTTGAACAATTCTTAAGCATAATACAGAAACAATGCCATGCCCACTATTCCCTCACCCCTCAATTAAACCTACAAGTTACAGCTAATTGCTTATGTGTGCTTGGGGGTGGAAGTGAGGRCACCCACCTACAGCTATCTAAGGTTTTCTGCTGGAAAAACAATACCTCAAAGCCCACTCCCTGCAAGGGGAACAAAGAAAAGCTCTGAGCTCCAAGCACAACACGTACAAAAGCTCCTGGAYTGTCAGCATTGAGTTTGTTCTGCTTACCACGTGAAAGCACAATTGAGCCTGTTGTGCTCCTTGTGTTTCTTTGCAGTACAAAACAGAATCCTCCTGACCATTCCTCATTAGAAGGCCTGTGACGCTTCCAGAATTCCTCCAAAAGGGATCTGCATTGCAAGGACAGGTTACAGGGCAGCTTTTCTTAAACCCTCATTTTATGTGGCACAGAGAAAAGCTGTGCTGTAGGCAAGGAGTGAGGAATCTAGGTCACACCTTGCAATGAAAAATGCAGACATTTAAGTGAYAGAAAGACTTTGATGTGTTCCCTACTATTTTAAACCATGCCATTCTGTATGGACTCATGTGAAAAAGATCTTCAACTTGTTCACAAGCAAGATGTAAAAAAGCAATTACTTTACACCGATCTTCCACTATTACCTCAAAACTTCTCAGACACTTGTTTGGGGTTTGGGAGTTTTTGGGGTTTATGTTGTTGGTGGTGTTTTGGGGGAGTTTTTTTCAGGTTTGTGGGGTTTCTTTCAGCTCAGCATTGTCCTCCAGTAAGGACAGAAGATAAAAATTTTGCAAACAAGAAAGGCCAAGTCACTTGACCCCATCCACAGAGATGAAAATGGAGGATGTCTCTCCTTGGTCCAGGGTTTTATTTTGACAAATCTAGACTTGCCATGGCATTCAAATAAATGCACAGCTATATAGTGTTATTGAACTGGAATGAAGAACATTTCTCGTGGACAAGAGAGCTTCAAAATACATATAGATGGATGTGTTAACTACAACCCTTCTTCATTATTTCAAAGACACTCCTATCATTCTTGTTTCTGGACTGTATTTTTCATCAACAAAACACTTCTGCCAGGGATGYGATCTAGTACTAGTGGGTATAGTAACAAAAAGTGATTTCACAGCAGAGTTTAATTTGCCTTATATGCCAAATAATGTGCAATGTGCTGACTGGAAAGCTTAAGATTTTGGAATAAGTAGAAAAAGATCAGAAAGTCAGATTTTATGGGGTAAGAAAATATAAATGTATTTTTTAGACAATGTGAGGCTATAAACCACTGCTCACAAGCAACAGATATTGATGTTTATCTCTATATTTATTATGCCCAGCACTGAAGCATTTATATCCATTAGATGCCACAATTTTGTCTTCCTAACCAAAACGGGACTTGAAAAGACAGCTTAAAGGTTACAGACACTACTTGCAAGTTTTCAACAGAATAATAACTTTTAAAAAATTCTCTAATATTTAAATGTAATATACTGCCTTTGCAGTGCTCTATTTACCACGAGGTCTTCTTAATGCAGACACATATGCAGACAGTTTAACAKCAGCATTATCAAAAATACTAACATTTAAAAATAAACCAAAAAAATCATCAACAGCAAAATTACTTAAAGAATGCTCTTCTGTGTTTACAAAACGCTGCATGGTTGATTCTCATGATAAAATACTATTCTCTAAACAATTTGGGGGGTTTTTTAAGTAAGAAAAGTGAATATAAGCAGATTGCCTCACATTTAAGAAAACAACCTGTATAAGGATTAAAATGCAAGACTTCCCATCTCCTAGCCTAATGGTCAGGCAATCAGAACATAGGTTACTTACACAGCAACAAACTTCCGGTCTCTAATGGCCACATTTGGGCCTTCAAAGTGCAACAACCTCTTTAACTATAACAGATCTACATAACATCTAGCGATGTTGTCCAGATGAGTGCCATATTTAATCAGATGGAATGCTACAGTATTATTTTCCACACTCAAAGTTTGCAAACAACTGTTTTACTGAAAGAGAAGCTTCTCTTCAGGTAATGGCAGACTTCTGTAGACTACATGCAGAAACTATGCTGAATATCTTACTTCCCCAAGTAGCTGGGGAAATAGTATTTGGAGTGGTATGGAGAGGCTAAGGAGGGATAGTTTTTCAGTGTCCATTTCAAGAACAGAGATGGGGTGCACCAAGCGAATTTAGAGGTGTTTCCTGTCCATGTGGCTTATTTAAACTGTGGCAGTCATTGCCACAAGACACAATAAATCTCTGTGGGTTCATGAGAAGATTGCACAAGTTCATGAAGTAAGTTCCTTAAGGGTTATGGAGTAAACGGAAATCACTGCTGGCTCAGGGGGCCTGCCCTCCCAAATTGCTGGAAGCGAGCAGGGGAAGAGCTGTCTGATGCTTGCCTTGGTCTTTTATTTCAGCCAAGTAGGCACCTTTCACAGCCAGGCTTTTATGTGCATTACTGTAATTTCCATCCTTATTATTACAATGATATTCTAAAGTCCTCAGGAGGATTGGAGTGTCAAACTGGGTGAGCACAGGGCTAGAGCTGCTCATGACATRAAAGGCATCGATGCCTTGCTGGTAGCCCTAAAGCATCTGCACAGAAATGGGAATGGCAGGGCTCAGATCTCCACATCTCACTGCTCAGAGCATCCCACACAGCAGCTGTAGAATGCTCAGTCATATCTACAAGTACCTGTTTAAACKATCTCCTTCAAAAATAAACACCACTTCAGGTAAGATACTTGAAAAGCAACTCAAAGGCCTTGGAAGCCTTATAAATGACACATAGGCTCCTATGACCTAAATTCTTACTGATATCAAAGAAACAGAAATCAGGCACCAAGTACATTTCTTATTGTGTGCCCAAATGCTTAAACTGCTTTTCAAAAATGAGACTGAGTCCCAGCAATCCTGCAAAATTTTTTCAAATCCCAAGCATGACAGGCTTTTGAATTGTTACCCTTTGGGCCAACACGATGSCATCTCCAATATTTTGTGCCTAGCCTTATCAGTCCTGGCAGGGCCCTGGCTTCACTGCTTGAAAATCTGTGCAGAGAAAAACATCTGGCAGCAATCTGAATGTGGCTCCTCTTCAGCTGCCTGATTAACGGCGCATGCTGGGCTTGGATACCCACTATCTCAGACACCTCCTTATGCCTCTCACCAGGCTCCCTGGGGAAGGACAGTAACAAACCACAAAGGCCCCCCCCCCCATATTCGTAGAGCAGTCTCTGGAACTGATTAGTATTTTCAGCCAATATCATTAATTTCTAAGTTCAGGGCCTGGATTCCAGTTCTTCTAACAGCAATAGATGTGTGACTGGCAGAAGCAGAAGGGAAAAAAACCCCAACCTGTTCCCCCTGCTCTCCCCACAAATCCTCCCATCCATGCTCTGGTATCAAGACTGTCTGGCAAAAATGGCTGACAGATTACTGGAGAAAAAAAAAGCCAAATGACAAAACCCAGAGATTGTGGTTGCTATGAAATGTGTCCTACATAACCTAAAAAGACTGACACCCCTCCCAGTCATCTTCTGGGCCATTCCACAGTAGATGGGAAGCTCTTGTGACACAGACACACACCCACAGACTGGAGAGACAGGCACAATGCAGATTTTACTGTTATACTGTATTCACCTTTCACACATTTCACCATGATTCCATGTGGTCTCTGCCATCAGGAATCAAAGACCATTTTCTCCAGTTCATCACCAACCTTGTTAATTCCCCCGTTGTAAAAAAATCAGGATTCTGGTTTTGGTAGAAACATGGAGAGCAACAGACAAACCAGATCCAAGGAAAAGAGCAAGGTGGCTGAAAAATCAAACGGAAAGCGAGAACAGCCGCAAGACAGGTAAGTCTGGAGCAAATAGGAGGCTTATTGCAATATCTGTCAATACCACATCATCTTAAAGAGGGGAGAAAGCAAGCCAGGAGCATAAAACAAGGATCAGAAGCTTTTGAGATGGATGCAAAGAAATTAATATAAGGCACAAGGTGAAATCTAACCCAAATAATGCCAATGCATTGAGAAGAATGGTGCACACACAGTTGTGTTGACACTGCTGAGGAGCTGATAAATCTCCTGACATATTAGGCACAAATATTTTTTCATGCAATATCAGACATGCATGACTTCTTATCCCATTGAGCTTACTTCCTTTTCAGCTAGCAAGAGGACTGAGTTAAGACCAATCTAGTCAATGAGCTTCTTCCCATTGACTTCAGTGAGCTCTGGGCTCAAGCCCTTACTTGACATGGCCAACACATGCTTTGCAATATTTGTCTTGTCATTGTCCAAAGAGAAAATTATTTCAGTGTTTTGCATATCCACTTGCTGAATCAGAAAAAAAGCAGATTTTGCTAACTGCAGTAGAAAATAGCTGGGAGGAGARGGGACAGAATTAATTCTGGACCTTAACAAGCCAAATTACTGAGCTATTCAGTCAGTAATTGACACACTAAAATATAATAAGGAGTCCTAAAGACTCTGAATTCACCAGTCACCTAAACAGCCTTTACATTTCAATGGGAGGGGAAGCAGGAAGGGAGTCAGGACAGAACAAGCCAAACTTGCACATGAACAAGCAGATCTGGTATCAAACTGTCTGTAAGGCTGGACATTTTGTTTTAGGGTGCAAAGAGTTGAACAGGATGTCATGGATTAACTCAAATTATGACTAATACAAACGACAGGTCTAATGACTTCCCGTGTGCTTACARCGCCCATAAGATAACAGCATAGTACAGTTAAACTAGAACTCAAAGGTCTGAACAAAAGAGGGTGTTGCTCCTCCATGCTTGAGCTACCTTATCTCTTCCCTGTGGTGACCAGTGACAGGACCCAAGGGAACGGCCTGGAGTTGTGTCAGGGGAGGTTTASGTTGGATACCAGGAAAAGGTTCTTCCCCCATAGGGTGGCTGGGCACTGGAACAGGCTCCCCAGGGAAGTGGTCACAGCACCAAGCCTGACAGAGCTCAAGAAGCGTTTGGAAAATGCTCTCAGGGTGTAAATTCTGGGGGTGGTCCTGCGCAGGGCCAGGAATGGGACTCAAKGATCCCTGTGGGTCCCTTCCAACTCAGCTTATTCTGTGATTCTGTGAACTTATTAACATAGAAGAAGAATCCATTCTTTTACAATGTTCCTGTACTTAAAGCACTTTTCTGTATGTAGATTTCAGGACAAGACAGTGCAGTCATTAGTTTAACAAAGGCTGCAGAAAATTTGTACTACCAACACTGTCCAGCAACTACTTGTGGGAAATGCAAAAAAGAAGGAAAACTGGAAGGAGAGAAAAAGTTACARAAAAATGTTCTAAAAACACACAGTGATTTGGTTGGGTTTGGAGCTTTTTAGGAAACCACAAGACAGAGGCAAAACCTCTAATACTTCACCACACAGCTTAAATTTATGGACTGTGGACCACTTTTTGAGCATGGAATGGTGTGCAGAAATTGATTAATCCTGCCTACTTATGCTTTGCACTCAAACATATCCTGCCAGTACAAGCATCTTCACTTTTATCTGAAGGAGTGAACAAGCTCCTGCACTTCCATGCTCTTTCTCAGTAATGATAACAGTGCAATACATGATGCTTCCAACACTACCACTATCTACCACTATCCTTGCCTCAGATAAGACCTTTCAGTGGGTTTTATGATGTCAACAAAAATACTTTTTGCATCCACAATATGCTTAAAAGCTCTGTTTGAGATGCCACCCCCACATACTAAATCCCATCCACGGAACTCTAATCAGACTCCTTTAGCCTCCACAGCAAGATAAGGGCACACTGGCAGGGTGATGAGACCAACTGGCTGAGGCCCAAAATAGTTTGAGGGTCAGCCAAGAAAAGTAATAATTAAACATGTTAATTCATGACACTGTTGGGAAAGGAAACAAAAAGACACAAGTGGTAGAATGGGATAAGGACCTTGCCCCAAAGCAGTGACCATGCAGCTCCCAGCCCCACTTTCTCCTTGGGTTTCTGACTGTGTTTCTGTTCCAGGTTCTTGCTTCCTTCACCAATGTTACCCTGCCAGACAAACCAGCTCTTCTGGATATTCAYAGCCCAGTTAGCGGTAATACTAGCCACAATCATGAAGATCAGCTTGAATATGAGAATATGCCCTATTTATTCTTTCTCTAACTGAAGACTGCTCTGGACACTAAAGCAGAAAAATTCTTTCCTTTGCTGACAGGTATGCTATACAAAAAAAGGAAAGGAAATGATTCACAGAGAAAAGTAACGATCCACCTCCAAATATCAGTCTTAAAATATGTCAGGCACCCATCTTTGGCTGGAATATAAGGCAGGATAACTTTCAAAATGTCATAGTGCCACATGCATTGTTTTCCTAGATGGATGGTTCCTATGCATTAGGTTTTACTGTCCTCTTTTCCACATGCAATGTTGAATTCATTGTTGCTGCCTAAGAAAACAGTACTAAAGTATATGGGACAAGTCCCCACAAACTGCTTGTGCCAGTAAGTGTGAACTACAAAAAGCACCACACTACAGACTGACTGTAATGTTTTAAATGTCATCTATAATGATTTCCAAGGAACTGCAAAAAAAAAAAAAAAACAAACCAACCTGCATTTTCTGATGATGTTTTAGTAACTTATAAACACTGTTCAAACAATTACAAAGTGTTAGCAATACGAAGCCCYACTAGCAATGTATTCATTTTAAGAGGCAGAACATAGCTTACTGAACTGGTTTACATATGTTCAATAAATCATTTATAATGAACTGTGAAACCCTTAGGAAGAAATAAATACAACAAATTAAGTTCATTTGGTAAATGCAGCTATTGACTAGCTATTTAATAAAGCAGTCATAACAGACCATATGAAGCATTTGTTTATAGCACCACATGCTTACTGAACTATTCACCACTGAAATAGGCAACCTTTAATAAAAACCCACTAAATTTAATTCTAAAGATTATTGACCTGCTCTAGTTGTTAAATACATCACTCATAACACATTTAACGAAACATTTATTCTGACTTATGCAGCCCTCAAAACAAACACATTTTCACAGCAGCTGAAATAGCAACAGTCTTCTCTGYGGTAACTACTTCATAGCTTGTGATGAATGTATTAACAATTTATAGGCTACCCTGACTTCAGACACAAGACAGCAGAGAAGACATTCCTTTGGATATCCAGCAGAACTGAACAGCAGGGGCAGAGAAACACCACCTGAGCACCATGCCCTTGCGGACTTCCAGAGTAAAATCCCTGCTTTCTTTGGTCCTGAAAGGATCCTCTAAAACAGGGGGCTGGTTTTCACATGTCCTTGAACTTTTGCAACTTAAGACTTGCTAGTTTCGCTTGCAGATTTCAAAGCTTACCTTCTGTTTCTACAATGCATTTATGCCTTAGCAGTGAGCAGTGTTCTGGACTCAGTGTGAGAAAGCCAGTTGGTGCAGTACCTTTGATATGATACAGGTAAAGGGTCAAGATCTCAGCACTTGAAAGCAGCTTAAGAAGTTAACCAGGAAGAAAAACCAAAACATTTTCYCCATCAAGTAAAGCTATATTAAACACCTTTTTTTTGTTTGTTCTGTTAAATTATATTTTGTATGTAATAAACTGCTTCTTCATTATTCAAAGATCAGTCAAGTCCCCAAATAAAAGATGCAGGTGCAACCACTGTTACATTTCCTGACAAATGACCACCACCCACCTCAGACTTGGGACACAGTTTTGTCACTACATCTGATTTCAATTAAGCTATGCTTTTTTCCTTGGAAATGCTGTGCAGAGCATTAGCTTGTTACCTTGCAGCTTCAGTAAGAGCAGAAGCTCTGCAGAATTCGATTCTGTTCATTCGTACTCCAGTAAACGCTTGCTGATGTTAATGAAGTTGTGCCACTTTACACAGAAATCTGGTTATTGGTAGCAAATAAAATATGTAAAGCAATAATCTTCTTCATTTTTGAGGAGCTCTATGCTGCATCTTTTATGTCATGGAAGTGTGTTCTGACTTACAGAAGCATGCAACCCTGTTGTCAACACCTCTGTAGGGTGACTCAGTACTGCTCAAAATACCTGCAGTATTTATTTCTCTGTCCCAGCACTATTCCCTCCCCATTCTTTTCCTATTTCAAAAATTTTCTTTCATGCAGTCCTCTGGAGGACACAGTTTGCTTCAAAAGCAATAAAATAACATAAAATGGCTTCAAATTCCTGAATGGCTAAACAAGTGCTTAAAAGTCTTAAGGCAAACCCAATTCCCTATGTCAGGACAACCAGTAGTAGTCTCATTACTGAAACTGAAGAATCCTTCATGTATCCACCCTGGAAAGTCATTGCTATAGGAAGACGATCCTGATGATGCTAGAATTGTGAATAAATTATAGGAGCACAAATTTTTAATCTTTTTTTTTTAACTTWCCATACTGCTCTGTTATGATACTCCTTTAAAAAGCAGTGCTTAAGAAAGAAGTGAGATCCTTTCTTCTGGCCAGTACAGGTCAAGCCTCACAGAAAGCAGGCTAATTAATCCCATTTGAGTACAGTCACAGCTGACCTTGCACAAGTTTCCTAGAAGTATGCAAAAGCCTAGACAAGAAGAATTCAAACTAAGAGACTAAAACTTCAAATTCTTGTAGCTGATCAGAAATTTCTGTTGTTGTTAAATCATTTGCAGTGAAAATTATTTACTAAAAGAAGATATTGAAAGGGTTTGGAGTGAGAAAAAAAGGAGTATAAAAATCTCTGACTATTGCTCCATTGGAGCAAACCCAGCAAGGAGTTCTGCCTTAAGCCAGAGGAAAAAAAATTCTGATCCGTTAAGCACAGAACACCAACCAAACCAACAAACTGACAGAAAGCAGCTTTTATTTACAGATTCTCTAAGGTGAAACGCCAACCTTTCAGTTGAAAAATCTGGAATATTTTGTTGCTCTTGAATATGAACTGCTAAAAATGAATCTTTATTCTAGTCAAGTGTAATAATCAACTTASGACCTCCAGTCTAACTCAAAAAAATATAAAAAATGTTGTGTCTGTATCAGACGATGTTTAAGAAAGAAAATTTAGGAACCCAAAAAAACATTGAGAAGCCAGAAACTACATCCAGAAAGACAGAGGATATGAGAGACAAAGTCTCTAGTGCCCTTATCTATCCACTAGAATATGCACATGCATGCAAACACACATTATAGGTCAGCCTTACAAGCCTTACAAAGAGAAATCTACTTGAAGTTGTGCATATTTGCCACTGAATGTGGGCCTGAAAAAATATTTTTAGTAAAATTGATTCTATGGCTGTGGGATTCTTGTAATAAATTTTAGAACCTGTGTGTTTGTTTTCCGTCTTTGTGCCGAAGCAAAAAATAAGTAATTTACTTCCAGAATCAGAGGATGCAAAACATACAATTGCCATCATTTACACAGTTTGACTGAGAACCTGGACTAAGTTTAGCCTTGAATCCAAAAAGATGAAACATGGGAGCATATTGTCCAGAGGATGGTCATTTGAACTTTTCCAGATGACAAATGAGAGCTACTTGCAGGGCAACCAAAACAGCACTGAAGCAAAGAATTGTCGCCACCGTGTTAGAATGAATTCATTTTTGAGACACCTGTGGATTGATCTTTGTTTCCAACAAACATTCTACAACTTTACCAGTAAGCATTTTAGCATTGATTTTAATGATTATTAATAATTGATTTAGTTGATTTTAAGCTATGGCGAACAAATGGTGAAATGAAAAGAAAAAAAGTTTGACAATATATTTGCATCATAATCCTCAAGAAAAATGTAAGATGAGAACAAAGCAAAGCATTTCTCTAACTCCTCTGAAACYTGTAAAACTTCGTTTGGGCACATCCGGCAGTCATTGTCCATGAACAACATTGTACATTCTACCATTCCAGGAAAAATAATGTTGTGAAATTCAAATAACAGTCTTGTCGTGCACAGCTTGGCTTAGCTGTGCCTGCACTACAACCCTTGAGAAACAAGGAAAGGTGTGGATTTCAGCAAAAAATGACAGCTGGAATAAATCACTCCTGTTTATCATATTCTCATCTATTAAAGGCATATGTATCAAGCATTCCCTTAATACCAAAAAAATCCAACCCTATTGAATTTTCATACCACTAATAAGCTATAAACCTCATTGCAGGTTGCCTCTCTTGTATAATTATATAAAGCTTAACTTTCTTGGTGAAAAAGTTAATAGGCCTGAACATAGGTTTTAAATAGAGTCCTTTGGGAAAAACAGGGCAGGATGACACARTGAACTGCAGAAGGAAAAGCTGAAAAGAGACGGACTGAGTTTGCACTCACTCTTTCATAAACCATCAAATTACTAGAGGCTTATCAGTTTAGCTAGATTTTCCTATCTCCTTGAACACAGGCAGAAAAAGAAGAGTTACACTCCAACACTTCAGAAAATTCTCAACTGAGTGCATTATGCATGAACAAATTAAATTTAGGCTCTAGGACAAAAAACCCTGTCGCATTAAAATTTTCTGCCAAATACAACCCTTCAAGCATTCTCAAGAGTACTGCAAATTGTAATTCCTTTCAGTAGAAGCTCGCACTTATCACTTAAAGAGACCTTAAGAAAGAATCAAGGATGCCGCACTCATGATAGCCAGTCAGCAATTTATTCGTGTCYTAAGCCAAATGGTAAATGGTTCCTCTACTCACGACTGAAGGGCCACTGTTTCCAGCTCTTCAATGTACCCCTCTACATGTAAATTAAACTTCCAGTGTTTTTACCTTCTGGAGGTAACACTGTACCACCTCAGCAAGACTAATGAGAGAACCAAAACATCTTGGCCTGCCCACAGGTGAGGATGATTCTGTTAGCACAGCTATTAGACGTGCTTCAATAAACCCACTACATATGGTACATTACAATTAACGTTACRAATGGCAGCAGCAGCATTGAAGAAATCATAAAATTGTGGAATAATTAAGACTGGGAGACCTCTGGAGATCACCTCGTTAAACCTCCTGCCTAAAGCAGGCCTAATTTCAAAGTCACATCAGATTGCTCAGGGCCTTGTCATGTTGAGTTTTGAGTATTTCCAAGGCTGTTTATGCCAGGCCCCTGTGCCAGTAATATTCCAGTCTTACTGTGTATTTTTTCTCCTTATATTCAGTTGGAATTTTCCTTATTGCAGCTTGTGACTCTTCCCACTATGTTCCTCTGAGAAAAGTCAGCTTCCATCTTCTCTAACCCTTCTGGAGGTAGCAGACTGCCAGAAGCTACTCCACAGGTCTTTGCTTTTCCAAGCTACGCAAACCCAGTCGCCTCAGAYTCACAAGATTTTTCTCTTCTAACAACTAGGACATTAGTGGGTGGTTATCTGCCTCCCACTACCCTTTGCAAAGGAGAAACCTKAAACTTTGGGGACTTCTCACTTTTAATTTTAGTTCCTATTGAAAGGAGGCACACACACCCCAACTTCCCATAGAACAGACATGCCTACTATTTGTTCTAGGGAATGAGGGCAGCGGACAGACTTCCCTAGCAGTTGATCCAACAAGTCTGTTCCATCTGCTTTGCCACATTTCAGAATTACTCTTGGCCTCTGGCAGCAACAGAACAGGGGCAAGCCCTGATCTCCACYGGGTGCCTACATTTACCACGGAAGAGACAAACTCTAAAAATCCGTAGAGTAGCTAAAGGCCTCTATTTTGAAGRGAGGCCTTAATTGAGCCAGATGACAGGCTGTCATTACAAGAAATGCCTTCAGGCCCCTCACTTACTCGGCCTCCCCAGGTGCCATCCACTGTGGGCTTTCAGAGAGGCGGCAACCCCTGCGCGGCCCCGCTGCCCCGGCACAGGAGCGCTCCCGCAGGCACGGGCACAGCCTGGGAGGCACTCGCTCCACACCACACAGCTGGCTTTCATGGAACAAGGTTTCTCTCCGCAGAACAGGAAACAAAACAAAATAAAACAAAACATTTGGATGGGTATTTTGTCAACCAACACGCGTAAAACAAACACTGTTGTAACACAGAAAGGAGAAGCCAACTTTCCCTTCCTCTCACAAGGAGAAGAGTTCTGGAACCCCTGGTGACGTTACCCATTGTATAATGGATACACTGCCACACAATCCCACCTGTGCCGTGGATTACCAACAGTCTGAGCTACAAATTAACACCAAGGAAACATTCAACGTGCAGTTCCTCTCACAGTAAATCTTACTGTAGTTGCCCATACTTGTTTAGTGCTTCAATATCAATAACAAAATTAAAACAAAAAAAAAAGCCCAGACTATAATTCTGTTACTTCTTCCTAATGGTTGGCATCTTCCAGTCTGTGTATGGCTAATCTCATTTTACCACTTGAGTGCTGGAAAAACCTATCTCCCCATCCGTAYGCAGTCAGCAACTGCCCCTGCTTTTGCTTCAGTTCCTAGCACCACACTCAGCCCATCAGCCAAATTTAGAGAAGGATGCTTGTCTTTCACAGCTCTCACTCCTCTACTTTTCCCCCATTGTGGGTCTGGGGAGAAAAGGATGTACTCACACCGAGCTACTTCGGAGTCTGAGAGATCAGTTAATCAGTGGAGATATTGGCCATCTTATTTTATYTAGAATCATTGTGCAGGTGGAAAGAAAATACCAGTTGTAAAGCTCTAAAGACTAAGAACCCAAAACTTCAGATTTATGTTTAAGGTTCTCCTGTTTGCATCAGTTCTGCAAAGAAATAAAACATGTGCTGTAAAAACTAACTTTATCTTACCTGCTTTTTTAATGCAACTTTCATATTCAGTCTCCTATGCAATACTAACCCTTATGCTTTCCTGTTTATTGCACAAATAAGCCTGATTTAAGTTCCTGATGTAAAACCAGCTGTGAAATCCATTAGAATATTACAGTACAAAGAGAGAAGAAAATTTTTAACTTCTCAGGTAACATTTCTAAATACAATGTAGTTTTATTTCAGAATCATTAAAGTAGTTTTTCCTGTAATTTCCAACTGAGGGCTTGTCACAGCTGATGATTAAGTTGCCATTCAGAGAATATCTTCAGGGATAGCCCAGGCTAATTTCCAGTTCTATTGCAGTTGTTTGATAAGATGCACACAGCATTTCTAAGATTTCATTTCTGACTGGCAGAGTGTAATAAATTAGGAAACAGAAGTGACATCCCTTATCAGAACTTAACCCAACTGTCTATTTTTAGACCTGTTTCCCAGACTCAGGTTTCAGAAGATCCTTTCATACAACTTTATTTGAATAACAGTAATACTTATCTATTTGCAGGCTGGCAATTCAAAGCATGCATTGGCCTTAATCTGCTTTGAATTAATCCTTTGCATCTGCTATTATAGTTCAAAGAAATTACTTCAATTAAGTTTAATTACTTCCTTTCACAGCTTTGGATACAGCCCTTATTATATTTCATTACCTTTCCYCATGGACTGCATGGAAAATAGACGCCTAATAAAAGTACAAAACCAACAAAATTATTAAGTAACTATATTACATATACATAACAATACTGTACATGTATCACACTAATTAAGTTATTATCATAGTCTGCAATCATATAAGTGGAACATTAGGAAGGAACTTTTCACAGAAGATCAGCAAAAYCCGATTCATTCTCTGAAGTTTTTAATACCTTTCTTACTGAATTTATAAGTATTTTTAAATTCCTGAAAGGAAACAAGCCTATTAAAGCGCAAAAATAATTTATAGTTTTTACTCCAGGGCATATTAAAGAACATCATCTAGACAGTGAGTTGGTTACCAATTACATTCCCCTGTACTCTGCTTGTCTAGTAGTTACAGAGGTATGTAAAATAGCTTTAGTCTTTCCAGTCGTCTGGAGTACCATACCCATGATTCAACACAGATCCCATAATCTCACTTTTTTTCCAACTACAGATGGTAGGAAAGATGAAGTAAAGCAACGGTGGTGCTATGTAAATAAAGCAATTCTTCTCATTTTGTTTGGATGAGAGGTCACAAGTATTGACTTGAAAAACAAAGCATAACTCGTTTATATAAAATGATTAATGACTATTTTGAACCAAAACAATCCTATGTCCACTAAAGCGAAACATTAGATCAATGTTACCATAACATTTCTGGTCCAAGCAATGAGATAACCTTGAAAGGTCCCTTCCAACCCAAATCACTCTATGATCCTATGAAAACAGCAATATTTTTGTTGTTAGTAATAAAATACTGATAAAAAATAAAACTAACAATTAATGAAGTGCACAGCTGTTTATAGAACCCTTTACTGATCGAAGAAATATATGATTAGTCATCACATATCTCAGGCTTCTAGAAACATAGACCCTGAAGACTGAACAACAATTTCAAAACTCATTTTCATTTGGTACAAGAAAATAAATGTGTTTCTTCCCAGTAAATACTTTTTAAATCAAATGAATGTTCARGTTTTTGTTTTATTTTAGTTTCACACAGACACCCCCCAAGTAGACTTCCCGCAGTTTTGTCTAAACTACTGATGAGTTTTCCACTTTCCTTCTTCCAAGAATGTTTATTTCCATAAATGGATTACGTTTTTCCATAGATTGCTTTAGAGCAAGCTTTCATGCAATGCTTCACAAAACACTTTACAAACACAACAGTTGCTTAATGGTGCCATCAGCAAAATCCTGACAAGCCATGGTACCTTGCCTTGAAGCCCAGATGGAAATTCAGCTCTCTGGCCTTATTCATAAGGGGCTTAGGACTTCCCTATGAGAGCAAGATTTGGCAAACAGAGAGAAAAAAAACTGAAAAGGAGAAACACTGTCAAATCCCATTTTCTTTTCAGTGYCACTGATACTGTTTTCCTGCAGATTTTGAAGGTAAAAACAAGTTATAATCCATTTCCACAGTATCTGTGACCTGCATGATATCTGCCTTTTGGGGGATGTGTTTTTCACTGTACAACTGTTCCTCATTGCAATGGCCTCTGGCAGATTTGAAACTGATGATCCGAAGTAAAAGGTAAAATAGAGGAGTTCTAACAGCTCTTGCAGTTTGCATTCAGAACAAGTACACCAAAGACAGCTTCTCMCACTGGAATCCATGAACGGCGAGTGATAATAAGGTCTCATGCAAGATTTCAGGGGGGAAAAARGCACAGTCAATCTTCTGGTTAATTYGTATGTGCCATCGAGTGTAACATTAGTTTTAGCAAATCCTGAAAGCTGAATTTTCAGAAACACTCATTTTACAAGCCTCACCTGAAATACCAGACACATCAAGAGACAAAGAATACTATGCAAGTAARGCTTTAGCAAAATGCCAGCTGAGCTTCACCTCACAAACGTCAAAAGCACRAACACCCACGGGAGACAGCAAAGGAATTAACACGTGGCCTTTGAGATGAGTGGTCAAACTTGGAACACCAATGGCATTTAGCAAAACGACAAGGGGAAAAAAAACATCTGCAGAATCCAGCAAGATGCAAGATCACAAGCAATTTTAATATTTTTTATTTGTCAGACRAGTATCACTCTTTCAATAAAGACCACCTACAGTGCAGTGACTGTTGCCTCTTGGTCTCATAGGATCCAACAAGTGAAAATTTTGTTTAGTCTTCTTTGGCCACATTATGCAACATATTGAAGTAGAGTGGACTTTGAATAGCTTCTCCAAGATCTCTCACTGACACAATAGTGGGTAATCATTCTCTTAGTTAAAAAAAATTGTCTGGAGTACAGGGTGATAGAAATAAAACCTATGATCCACAGAAATAGGAAGCATAAAAGAACCACAAACATTTTAAGGATATAGATACATATACACTCATTTGCTGAATAAGAGACCGTATCTGAAGAAATAAAGGGCCTAAAGGCATAGATGCAACAGACACAGTCACTGTCAACATTAGGCTGCTTGAGTACAATTACTATCTAAAACTATAGCATTAGTGCTACTAGAATACACTACTGCTTCCTAAATAAATCAGGCCTTGCATACATTCAAGTGTGGAAGTTAAGCAATGCAAACATTTTGTGGTACCTGGAGTTTGTGCAGGGCTGCAGGTGAGGAGGTGGTGGCAGATATGGACATGGGAGATGACCGGAGCATTGTCCAAAAGTAACACAGCTGGACAGCACGCAGCCAGGTCAGCTGGGAAGGGTTACAGAGGTGTCTACAAGCCCAGGACAAACAACGACCTCCATCAGGATCAGATGAAGTAGGGAACACCCCTTGTTTTCCATTCTAGGCACACTAAAACCATATTCCAGCGCTCAGCGGGCACTGATTTATCAGACTGGGCAAGGGGCCTTGCCACCTGTGTAACTCAGGGCAGTGGGGCATGCACAGAATAAAGCTGCATTTCTGCTACAAAACTTCTAATTTAGCTTCTTGTCCCATTTAAAGAGTGGCTAGACCCAGTCTGGGCTAACTGCCTGTATGTTGCCAAGCAATCTCTGTTAACAGCATRAGCTCCTACCACTGCAGAAGTATTTTGGTAGTGGGAACCACATAAAGATTTCCTGACCCCTTCTAGGCTACTCTCTCATACTTGCACCACCTCCTCAGCTGGGCCAAATGCAGCCCTGCAATGCTCAGGAAACTAATTCATCTTAAAAAGAACCCTCAAGAAAGTAAGAACAGTTTTTGTAATCCAGTTGCATTTTCAGTTTATGTTACCACAGCCCCACGTACAGCTCTGCTGGCACCGCAGAGGGGAAGGTGAGCAGCTGTAGGTGGCTTGCCAGAGGCGCCAGTCTCTGAAGCCAGAGCTGTGCTGAGGAGAGGGTGAGATGTGCTGCTCCCTGGGATGGAGCCCACGCGTCGAGTATCTGTCTCTTGGATTACACACTTGGCTCTGGGATCCTGGTCTGCTCTCATGGTTAAGGCAGCAGTTACAGACAAGGCAAACGAGTCTCCATATTTAGGATTCTCAAGAGAAAGTGTGGTTAGAATGGGGGAAGCTTCTATGACATTCCCAGGTCCTCAGTTCTTCATTTTCACCTAAAGTAACCTGGTAAAACCACTGAGATACTTTAATTGGTTTAATGAAATATGAGTGGGCAAGTGGCAGCAAACACAAAGTAAAAACACAGTACAAACTTCATTTCATAACAAGAGTTGTGAACTGCAGAGAGAGACTTCCAGGTCGCTGTAACAGGTACAGAGAACTTAGTGCTGAGAGAACATGCACAATAAAGTAAGGATGCTGTTCCAGAAGTGTTTCCAAAAGGTGCCATTTCTTTCCTCCGGTTTGAAGTATTCTTTTCTCTTCTGCCCTTCTCAACAAAAACATTTAGTAGGTAAAACTAATATTTCTGTAAAAATATTTTTATGCCCCACGGGAGAAAACAAAAAAAAAAGACAGAAAGGGATAGAGACACATGCAGAGACAGCTGTCTGAAATTCTCTCAGTAATGATATGGAAAAAAGTTACAAAAGTTTTTATTTTGGCAAAACTTTCATACCCCAATTACTAAAGATGTGTCTTCAACTAGTTTTTTCCCCACATTACACATTCCACAGCTCCCAAGGATCCCACAGAATGAGTCAGTCTCATTCTCCATTCCATTTTTAATTTCTTTTTTTGTCTCCACATAAGAAGCACTAATAGAAAGCTCTCTTCTGTTAACAGCTAATTTTTACCTGACTAGCTTGTCACAGTTGAATGCAAACACAGGAAAACTACAATGGATCCGCTGACATGCAGTAAGTTGTAAATAACCTATCCACGTGGCTCAGAGGACTGAGGTAGAAAAGTGTAGTAAAACTATAAGGAATTTTAATAATCACATAAGCTCCAGCGTGGACACACGTAACCTGGAATTAAAATATTTTTTCCCCTGACAAATCAAACCAAACAAAATTGTATAGGAACTTTATTCTAGTGTAACTGCATCCCACAGCAGAACACAACACATCAAAACATGAAAGCCTTCTTGTATTTTTTAATTAATCTAAAAGATAAAGTGATTTTCACTTATGCAGAAGGGATGGATCACAGGAATTTTGAGGAGTACATACATAAACCACAAACACATAATTTTATAATCTAATGTAAAATAATGTATGAATAATTATACAAAGTACACCAAACAGTACTCTACTGGCCTCAATGGGTTAGTGCAATACCAATGTGTATATTAAAGGGTTAACAAATACACATTGTTATTTTTTAAATGTAATGTCATCCCATCATTTCAAAAAAAAAATTATGTTCAAATCCGGCTAAACAATAGATTTGAAGGAAACTAAAAGCTGATGACTAACAAAAGGTTGTGAAACTTACAAGAAAAACAATGAATTGGTATTTGGTTTCTGGCTTTTCCTATTTAGAATTAAATCACCAAACCTCATGGAGCAGTCTCATGTTATTACATGCTCAAGGGAACATTCTCTTTGCCAAAGCCCTGGCAAACCTTTCCTAGTATTGAGATTATATATAATTTTAAGGAAAAGAATTTAAGAAACAGACATAAGATACCTAATCCTACACCAAACCAATATTGCAAGGAATACATCGTTAGAAGAGACAGAACCATAAATAATTCATTCTGCATATCTTCTGTACCGATTGCTGTTCCCATGAAATAAACATGTTTTTCTAATTACTTCCAATCACTCCACACCTGCCRTCCTACCTGCCTAGGCCAGCATTCCTCTGCCTATTGTTAATGCAAATTGCTGAATAACATATCTTTCATAAGAAGCTACTGCTTCATTTAATTATTAGCAAGTGTGGTGCTCCCATGTTAATTTTAAATGTCACAGGTGCTATGCAGGTAAACAASAACTGCTTAACAGGACTGTCTTTACATARCATGAGCTATTGCTCCTGAACCACATCACTTACAAGATCTCATCTCCTAAACCTTTCATTTTCAGTTCCTTTCTCACCTTTGTTCTTCKCAATAGTAAAGATGAAAAAGAATATCCAGCACGGTATTTTACCCACTTTCAAATATAKAAACCAAAAACTGTCATGTTTTTCAGATGCTTCTTTTAAAATGATCAAAAGCAAAATAACTGTCATTATTTTATATACAAATCCCACTGATATAAATTTTGTACTGATAACATAATTTTAGTTAGTTGACTGACTTTAAAAAAAAGATCGTATACCTGTACAGCTCCCAGTGAGCACATGAATGCACCAGTGTAAGGGTACCTTACTCGATGTAACTTGGGACACTACGAGCAAAAGCAGGTGTGTGAGCGTGTAAAGGCAATATCTGCGTAAACACGGAGTGTTCCTGAAGGGGCAGGGGGAGTACACAGAACAGTCAGCTCAATGTTTAACATTTTCTGAGATGACACAGCAATTCACACCTCATCCAGCCATGATTTATTCTGTCCACAGACTCAGGAACACAACACGCTTTACAGTTACACATAGTCCTTTTATAGTTCCCACTTGCAGAAACCAATGAAGCCACTGGAAAAGCAGTGGCCTTTCTTATCTCAGCAGTCTGCAGGTTATTTACCTGAACCACCACACAAAATACAGCAAATGCAGCTTTTCCTCCAAAGCAACAGCAAATTCATTCCGTATGAGTATCTGATGCTGACAACAGCAAGCCAACTGCTGCCTTAGCTTTAAGAGATGACAGGACCCAAGGCAGAGTTTTGCCTATTTATTGGGAATACATCCAATAAAYAGAGCTGCCTTTACCCACCTTCTTTACAGATCTCCACAAAGATCAATTCTTCCTAGCTCCCGGACAGAGGTCTCAGAGAGGTCTCAAAGGATAAAATACACCTCTATCTCTCTTTGTTATGTATGTGCACAATTCCAACTCTCTGTGCTAGGAATCAGAATAYGGATGGAGAGCAGCTGATAGGCAGAAGAAAGTACTGGGAAAGTGTCRTGGACAACAACCACAAAATAAATTATCCATTTAATACCTGAAAGTAAAACTACAAATCCAAAATAAATTTACAATCATTAATTTTTCTTGCACAAAATAGCTCTTTATTTTRTGGTAGAAGCTGCTCTGGGGAGGAGATCGGTCCAAAAGTTATATTCATCCATTAGCCACCAGGAGGATAAAGAAATTCACTTTCCATTTCATGTGTGAGCATTTGACCTTTCCTTTCCTAAAAAACACACAGAARACTTTTTTTCTCTGTAAGASACACACACACACAAAAATCCTCTTTAAAAAAAAGTCAATCTGCTGCATAGATACTGCTTTCCTGGGAAAAGATGAGAGAACAAACCCTGGACAGATCACCATGTCCAGTATTACACTTCTGGAAGGCACATAGATATTGCTGGAATGAAACATGACAAAGGAACAGACAAAATGCTAAAAGCTCTGCTTTTTTAAATTAACCACACAGATGTTGTGATAGTTGTGATTAAAACCTAAAATATGGTGTCTTTTAAGCTGCATTTCAGACTCCCTTGAATTAATCATGAATGTTTGGCAAGAAAACAAGGTATGCTTTTCTTTTGGCTGCCATCTCACTAGAAGTAGGTAAGAGCACATCTGCCCTGTATCTCAAGGAATTTCAATCTGTTATGTCAAAGTATAGGAATTTGCTGCTTCCTATGATGGTTTATGTCATACTGTGACATGCCAAGTTATCTGGCACTCAGGACTTCAAAATGGAAATTGAAAAAAAGGAACAAGATATAAACCACTGAAGCTCACTCACAAGTCTACAAAGAGGCTGATTTTTGAGACAGTTCCCTTTAGTATGTGGTTCCATACCCAGGATAATCATAGAATCTCAGAATGGTTTGGGCTGGTTTGGGTAGGGACGCCTTTCATCAGACCAGGCTGCTCAAACAGCTCACACAGACAGTGTGTCCCTGGTAGGGGGAAGCCTAAAACATCTGGATAGCACATGCTTCATTTAAAGATGAACTGCAAAACAAAAACCTTTCCCCCATTACTGCTTTATCGAATAACTACTTAAACGTATGRGACACTTCATAATTTCATGCTGGTTTTGTGGTTTTAGTTTTCACACCTCTAAGTCAGACACAAAGCTCCAGTTTTAACCAAGTGCAGTAGGCCTACACCGGAGGTTTTCTTGGTTTAGCTACATGGGCATCAAAATCAAATTAATTCAACCAAAGCAAGTCCTCTTGCAGGACTAGCCTGTCTGGAACACTGTCTCTTTCTGGAAGTGGGCTAATATATTAACCCTAAAGTATGATTAGTTTAAGGTCATCGCAAATGAGAGTGAAACGTGGTTTTATACTTCTCAGAATTTAATTTTCCTTAAATTTTCAAGAAGCAAACATAAGAAAAAACACATTACAAAATTCCATGTACTACACTCCATAAAATCTTACATGGTAATTAAGCACCACTGGACCATGATACAGCAAATCCTAGCCCTGCACATGGCCAGGTTCATTAATGCAGCTTCATTTACTTTGGAGCAATTTAGAGGTAAACAGTGTAGAACAACCAAAAAAAAAATAAAAGGTATTTTATTTAGAAACAGGGTAACTGTAAGAAATTTATTTAAAATAGAAATATTCCATGTAGAAGGAGCATTAGAAAGAATTAAAAATGGAACTTTGCCTGTTTTGTTGGGTGGGGGGAAAAAAGATGGGAACATTAACCCGTACCAAAAAACGATGAAGTGATCCACAAAAAACCTGGTTACTACCTCAGAAATCCTGATTCTTCTCTGTAACTTCTCRTTGCATCCACCTGTTACTTTCCAGCTCATTTATGCACACCTCATAAGGGGCACCTTTGCATATTTACACCTTCCCTCCCTAGAGATACAACCACATAATCCTAGGAATTATTCCAGTTACTTCAGAAATACTGCAGCCCACAAAACTGTTGGTCAGGTTAAGACAGGCTGAGGAGAGCTCACATCACAGCAAAACTGCAGCAAATCCAGTGCTGGGAAACGACCCATCAGTGCAGCATCCTCCCATAAGCAGGGGAGGTCACCCTTGCTCCTTTCCCTAGGATCTCTCCACCTCTTGTCACGTCAGCAGCCAGAGCACAGCATGAGAATCAAACAGGATCCAAGTACAATTCTCAGCACAGGAAAACGGATGGATGCCATGCATAAACATTGCTGCAGTCAATTTAACAGTCAAGACAGAATGTGAATTATCTTGGACCYGATTCAAGCAGGATATAGAGGTCAACTCTATGGAAGTGCTTGCATCCTGCAAATCCCTAGTAGGGAATGAATTATGGAAAACTTTGCACAACCTGCAGAGCAGACGACAGAGCAGACTGGAGAATATGCTTTTGATGATATAGAAATTTGGGGGGAAATATCTACACTCTTTGTCATGTCCATAGAGGTTAAAAAAAAAATCAAATTAATAAYTCAATATCCAAGATTACAAGCATCCAAACACTAGGATCAGATCCTTTTAGACCGTCTGCCTCTCCCCTCTGAACAGCTACTTGCCAGGATGGAAAATTCAATGTAATGAGATCAGTTTTGCTATTTTAATCTCAAAAGGGCAGATGGAGCATATGCTTGTAGATAGTAATGTTATCTGTATTACTGCAGTGTCTGAAGACCCCATCCAACCTAGGCCATTGAACACTCAGAAAAAAACTTTTCAAGAAAATTCCTGCCAAAAACAGTTCACTGTGTGAACTAAGGGAAAAATGCAACCTGTGAATTTAATTAAACCAGTGGAGATAACCATGGAGAGGAAACATGCAAAAGAATTGTAGATGAATACACAGGTATGGTCAACTTTGACACATCCTGAAGACAGCTACAAGCCTGTGCTGAAGGGTTTATTTGAAACCTGTAACTTATATTTTGCAAAATAGTTCTTTCAATCTTTGAATTCGATTTAAAAAATACTAAAGAAGCCATGGATTTTAGTTGGCCATCTACTTATTTTGAGAGGACTCTCAATCAGCTGTAGTAATAAGAACATTGCCTCACATYATACAAATACTATTTAGACCACGGAGTTTCACTGAAGGTTTGTGGTCTCTGCTGGTAGAAGGTCACATCCAGCCTCTAGGCACACGAAATCTCTGTTGTTCACTGCACAGTAAATACAGAGCACACAAACCAGAAGGAAACGTCTGTCTAGATTTCATGCTTAGTCCTCACTGTACAGGCCCATCACACATGGACTWTTTTTTATTAAGCTCTACCACATTAAGCCTACACAGTTAAAATTGTACAGTGAGGACAACATAATCCATCCCCATCATCTTTTTCAAAACCTTCATTCAAAAACAAGAGCTTGGAAATAGGGTAAGATAATCTCCTGCAAAGTGCAGCATGTGCAAACTGAATTACCTGTTCTATTGCTTTAAAATATCATGGTCCAGTCCTCACTGGGGGATATCATAGTTCTACAGAAGGTCATTATCATTCATGTTGTGTTTATCATAAGATGACAGGTACTTTGAAATATTATTTTTCAATTATGCAAGAAGTGGAGTTGGAAGTGATTTATGTCATTATTTTCAAGAGTCACTGGCTGATACAGTGGAACTTAGGGACTTCAATATCATCAAGGATAAGARTGACTACATAACTAGTAATCACTGCTAATCTAGTAATTGGCAATGTGACATGCAGCTACCATAGTAACAAGCATAAGATCAACTGTTTGCTTCCAAGAAATGCCTACACTTCACTCAGCCATTCTGCCATGATTTTTAAAGTCATGACAGAGAAAACAAAAACACATCATGCACTTTAGAACTTGACTCTTTCCCTGCTTTTCTTTAACAGAGGAGAGAATTCCTCAGGAGAATAATTTCACTGGTTTTATTGAGAATGTCCCACTACTGATTAGGAGAGAAAGTTTCTGAAGCCATGATCAGTGACAGCCCCATCACTCTTAGCTAGGGAGAGTGCACAACAAACACCAGAGAGAGCAGGCACCCCAGGAAGAATCCCCTKCCCAAGCATTTCTGCACAGGCTGCACACAGAGATTATTTCATGTAGTAGTCATAGTATAAGGAGATCTTCATATTTAAATGTTATTCACCTCTTCTAACATTCTCTTAACCACTCTAAGTAACTTCAGTTAATAATTAACAGCCACCTCTGATCTTTGCACTTTACAGACACCTCTATCCAATCTTATTTATATTAAACTCTCCCTCATACGAAACTCCAGCATGCAATAAGTCTCAATATCTTTGGCAGGGGGTTAAAAGTCTAGGAACACAGGAGGGCAAGCCACCTGGCAGAATCAGAGAGACACTCAAGGCTGAAGTGSCAAGGACACACAGTTGCTCTGGCTTCCCATCCACTGTGCCACCAGCTAGTTCAAATCTAAACCTACAGATTTCTATTTCTGATTATTTTTTTTCTGTTTCCACACAAGCTACCGATTGAATAAACAAGAGAGTCAGGACAAACCAATGGGAAGGAGGCGGGAGGGGGCAGCTACCAGGTTCATATCTTCGGGAAGGAATTAGCCTAGTGTCACATCAAAATATACATGTTATTCTGAATTTCCTTGTTAGGGAAAAAGCTTTAAGAGTAGTTATAGACATTACATTAAAAACTTATGTACAATTAAGTAGCTTGAGCTAGACATTTAAAGTACTCCTATGGGATGTCTGTCTGAGAAAATCCAGCTTGCCTTATGGCAATGCTAATCTTCTCATATCTGTTTCACTTTTTATCCTTGCACCTGCCTGTATTAACAAGATTAAGAATTAAGCTGGAAGAGGGCTGTCCGTCAAGGAATACCAATTAATCTATTGATTTAACCATCAGGATAACAACCAAATGGAGCTCCAAGCCTGGGCAAACAGAAGGTGTTTATTGTATTATGATTCAAACTCTAAGTCATGCCTGTGGCAGGCTGTGTCACCGGACTGCAGAGGAAACAATTGGGAGGGCGAAAGAGACACTGGAGTTTTCTTGTAAAAGGATTCTTACTTAACTGTTAGGGCCAAAGAGAAGATTTTGCATGCGATTTCTCCACAGAATTTTAAAAAAAGTAAGAAGTTCTGTCTTCTGGATCACTTGCAGATCCAGCCTAAGTCATTCAGGGAGTGTTTAAACAGGAGTGTACATGGTTATCTTTGTGAAACCAGGCTCCATTCACTGAGCTCATATCTCCTCAAGCCACAACTCTCAGTTGCATTACTGCTGTCTGACTAAAGGAGTTTGTTACCATCTATCTCCAAGCAGAACCTGCTAGTTCAGGGAAGTTTCTGCACTTGCAGCAGATTTTGCCGTATTTATTAATATAAGCTGCCACAACTTACATGCTCATGACAGAAAACTCAAGAAACATCCATGTACCACAGACCCACTAGTTGGGAATGAATGACTGAATGAATGCGGAAAACAGTGCAGAAAAATAACATTGTTTTCAAAGTCGAATGCCCAAAAATAGTGCTAAGGATTGGATTCACAGAGACACCTAAATGTCTATTATCTGGAAACTGTTTTGAAGTTTTGCAATTTATCCACTTTGTTGATACACTAAAGGCAACTGCTCTGACAGGCCATCTCAAAGTTTGGAATAATCAACTCTTCGCTAGATCAGTTTGAAAATAACAAAGAATTCACAGATCAGTTTTATTTACTAAAATAAACAAAGTGCAAATATACTAGAAATACACACAGAAAGCAGCAAGGCAGATAACAAATGGATCTGACACAGACTACTCTGAAGCCAGGCACAAGAGAGTGACTCCCTGCAAGTGACAGCACTGCAAGGAAACAAACGCTGTCTGTTCTCAAYTGACCGCACTTCCGCCTCCTCCCCTTCCATTCAATCCCACTGCTAGTGATGCTCCCTCCATCTACATGGCATGCGGGTTCCAAATAYTTTTATCTCGGTGAGGAAAGCAGGCTGGGGAAAGCAGATGATCACAMGGTAAGTTTATGCTTATATTTGCCGGCATGAAGGGGAAAACCCTCTATCAAATAGGTTGTTTAATTAGAAAATGCAGTTAAATACTAGGTATAATTGTGTGGAGCATGTGGAGCCGGAGCAGATTCAGCAGGGGAGTGTGTGCTTAAGGAGCAACTGGGACAGCTGTGGACATCTGCAACCTTTGCTTTAAAAGCAGTAAATGCTGCATGGTTAGAAAAAGAAAATAAGTTCCCCGGTTTGTCCTTTGTACTGGAAGTCTGTTGCCCAAATGCTATTGCTCCTGAAGGAATTCAGSGCAGACAAAGTCAGCTGAGACAAACCAGAGCCCCTCTCCCCCCTCCCATTATTCGGTACAGACTTCTCTTCCCGCTAGCTCACAGTTCTGACAATGCAGGGAAAGAGAGAAAGAATGGCAGAGGGAAGCAGAGCACAGCTGTACGTTGCAGAATCTCTCCATGTTCATTTGCCAAACAAAGCCAGTATTCAAAAAGACAACGGAGATGCAATAGGACCATACCGAATCCATGCCTCCGAGCAGCGAGGGGCTCTCTAACAATGCATTCAAGCAACAGATACAGATTTACCTTCAAAATGCAGGCCATGTTCTTTCTCTATCCTTCCTACCAMAGAGCAGCAGGATTCTACTTTGTGAGCAGCAGTTCCAGTGTCAGGCAAAAGGCTGGTAGAGCTGCAGAACTGCTAGAGCCTACATTCCTGTAGATCCAAATAAAGGTACCACGCATCCAGGATCCGTTAGTCATATTAGTCTTTTTATGCCCCGTTTGTTCCACCCATCAGCTCCTGCCACTGGCTGGGAGCCAGCCCAGCACCTCCCCTCCGTCACATGACTGAGTTTGATTCATGGCTCCAGTGTGTATTTTCGTAAGCTCCAGGACGSTCTCGCGCAATACTATACGTACAAACGGCGAGCTGTGCCTTGCAGATGCTTTGCGATGCCTGCAGATCAAGCCGCATGTTTATAATTAATCCCTGTGCAGCGCTCTCAGTGTTCTCAGGAGACAGTTGCCGACATTTGGGCAGAAAAGTCCAAAGTCCCCCTGTTACTGGGGCTCTAAAAATCCTTACACTGCTTGTTAGAGTGCAGTATTGTTTTATGTTCAGCCCTTTTCATTGTACAGCAGGCGTGTCTTTGTCTAAATTGCTGCCCTATGAGAAATAATCGTTATCAGCAACCAGCACAAATACCCCACCAGAGGTGTTTGCGTTGTGCTGTGCACACCTTTTTGTGTAACGGGCTGGCATCCATCACAGGGAATGGAAAGGGTGGGTTGGTTTGTGAGGTTTTTTACTTGTGCAAGTCTGATAAAAACTCTGAACTTTCTTCATACTTTCTTATGCTGCAGTGGGATTAAGTGCAGGTTAATAAATTCATCTGTTGAAGAAATCTTTCACTTTACATAATCTCATCAAATACAAATTCTTCCCTTACATAACATACTCTATATATCATAAAGGTTTTGCTTCATATTTGTCACTTCTCCTGCAGTCTCTTTCTCACCCTTTTATACTTTCCCAGTACTTCTCATTACTACATCTTGGAACCCTTTGCATTTTCTGTACTTGACACCTTCCCTGTATTCCTTCTGTGCCACATTGCTTCACTCCTGCTGCTTTAATACACACCAAAGCTCTCCCTCTCCCTTAATAAATTCCTTGTAGTGGATGTTTTCATCCTCTCTGCAGCAACTCAGGGTACCTGTTTACACACAGGCAATACACTCCAGTTCATATTACAAAACCACTTACCACAGAGCTCCTCAGTGTGTGGGAGCTGGAAGGGGTTAGTGCTGTGCTGCCCATTTAATAACCAATACTGTTCCCTGCCTGGAATGCCTCTCCTATCCAGGTGCAATCCCTCAAGACAGTAAGTAGGTTGAAACTAAAGAAACTAGCTGTCCTCATTTGTATGCAGGGGCAAATCATCCCTGAGAGCAGAACAGCATGGGCCTGGGGGGATTTCTCCAGCTCACACWCCTTGGCTGCCTTCCTGTGCATTTCCAGAGAAGATGCCAATGTGTGTTTAGCCTTTGCACCAGTATCCAGAGTGCTGTAGTCTTACACAGGTCCTGCAAACTCCTCAGCACCTCTCACCACTGGAAATCCACCTCCTTGCTCACTTACAGCCACAACCCAAAGCTCTTGAGCTGAAAACTGTAATGTTGTTGGGGAGACTAATGAAAAAGAACTCATTGAAGCTTCTAACTATGTTGACTAACATAAGGAAATATCTAAATCACAAGTTAGTGGAAGAAGGTTGTAAGGGGGGCACTTATGGCCTTTTTTATTAGTAGCTACCACCAACCAGTGTTAGATCATTCTGAATAGCAGTTTATGTCTCTCTAAGTACTAGTTATTCATAAGGAGTTCTGTAACAAAAGCATTTCTTAATGAATAAGATAAACAAATAATTCATTTTTTCCTGAGTAAAAAAATAATTGTCTATTTTTTTCTCCAGCAGTCAAGAATCTAGTTTTTCTGGGACTGAAACTATTCCTTTCACCTGTGTAATGGGCATGAAAAAAGTTTTCTTCTGAGGCAAATGAAAAATATTCCACCCCCTGCCCACCCTCCACCTACCAACTCTGTAAAGAATAAAAGGAATGAGACATCAAGAGAAACTGTCCTGAAAAGGTCAACCATTTCAACATGTCCAAAGCATTGAGGGATTTCCAGTGAGTTATATTCCTTAAGGAAAGGCAGGGACATGGGTAGTTGTCTTAAGCATCTCTGACATGCTTTGATTCTAAACATCACATCAGACAAAATGTGGTGACCTTTAACTTTTCGACTTTTTGTAAATGGATATTTATCTGAAAAATACTTCATCATTGCTACACATCAGCAACAGCCATCCTTCCCTCTTTCTTTCAGACGGGATATGAGATTTCACTTTATTTTATCCTAGGGACAAGAACTGAAGGTGTGACTCGAGCTGAGATTACCACAAAGTGCAACAGATAGTCCAGCCTTAGGCTGATCTAATTTCACCTCAGAGAAACTACATGAGGAAAGGCATCCACCAAATTATAAAAGCAAACAGCCATTGTAAGCACATCATTCTGTGAGTCTCATGAAGTGCTTTACCTGAACTTATAACGCTCTTGAAATCAACTTCAGGTCAAATACAGCTCACACAAATTTCAGTTGTGCTTGCAATTTTCCATCCAAAATTAACACAGTTGTTGTTGCCTGGTGGGGATGTCAAAGGCACTATGAATCTGCCTTTCAAGCCTGAGTCATTGTGACAGGCCACACAAAGTCACTACTTCTGGTTCTGAGGACAAAGACCTTGCCTGTTTCCCATCTAGTTCAAACCCTTCCAATACATTCCTATGGAGATGTAACCTTGGGGAAGATACGGTTGTTTGGGCAGCAGCTGTTTTCAATTCTATGTCTTAAAAACTAATTCTGTCGTAAGAAATCAATCCTTCCTGGAGAAGGTCGATTGCACCTTAATTTGCAGAGATTAACACAGCTGCACAATCCCAGCATCCAAGCAGGAGTTTGTACTGCCAGTGTGGGTGGTTGTGCTGGGCAGGCTGTGCCGTGAACAGTGCTCCGTTGGTTTGTTTGGTGACTGGACACCATGTCACTGATGAAGCTGCACTTTCACCTACGGTAAGAACTTCAAAGCCAAAATCTCACAGATAGGTAACAGACTTACAAAGTAAGTTAATTTGTTAGTCCCACACACTGTATTGTAAAACTACATGCTTAGAGAAAGCCTGAAAGCAATCGTAATCTCACTGATCATTGAAATAAGACACTGCTTCATGTAGTGAAAATGTGCCAGAGGGAAGAACCTGTTCTTACACTTACTGCCACTACAAAGTTTTATCAGACAAGGATGACACAAGGTGGCATTTTTCACCCTTCAGGTGCAACCTGAGTCAACGGCAGAGTAACAGATCTGCTCTACTGTCATCCAGAGATCTCATCTTCCCAACCTTCTGTATCAAATTTTCCTTACCTCATGTAACTCACCACTAGAGGTAAGCAATTTAAGCTACCCAGCAGCCCAGTGGCATGGCAGAGGTAGAGGACGAGATGATAAAAAACCAGCAGGTTATRATTTGAACAGGAAATCTTATCAGGTTATTCAAATGTTACATGGAATTTTAATTTAAAACTCTTAATGATCCTGATTTTTGAGGTAAGAAAAAAGGCTAAATCAAGCCTGAGTGCTTCATTTCAGAGGTGAACCCCTGCTACACTGTGGAGTGCAGACGCTGAGGAGAACACATGGGGCTTGATACAGCCTGAACTCCACAATTACTTTTCAGAATATGCTTACAGCTTAAAGCAAGCATGCCGTGAGCACATTAGTGAAAGAGCCAGTATGTACTGCCCTGCCCAGCTTCCTCCTCAGCACAATTCATCTGTACCRTATTCAGCTGCAGGACAACCAAGATCCATAAAAAAACAAAACAAAGCAAAACAAGAAAGAAACAACAAAACAAGAAAGAAAAAGGTTTAGTCATGGAATACTCCTGCATGTTTTACTGGCGGGAGGCAAGGATTGCTGGGCACCATTACTGCTGTTAGAAATTCAGTTCATCACCTCACYATTATTCAGTGTCATGGTAACAATTCAGCACAGCCACACAGCCCTTGCAGACCTTGCATGTTCTGGAGTTCCCCCCAGCCCCTTTCTAATGCACACATGCAAACACACTCAAAACCAGGCCTCCCAAATTTCTTTCAACTAAACATTCTTTTAAAATAAAAAAACAAATAAAATCAAGTGTTGGCCACACCTAACAATGCATGAGTATTCAGAGATTAAAACACAAAGGTCTGTAGAAGTTCCTGGAAGCAGAAAAAAGCAAACTCTACAAATCAGTAACTTTTTCAGACTGCTGACGTTTTATTTTCAATGCATACTCATCTGAGAGCTTCAGGTTTCTGTTTTCAAAGATGATTATTAACCAGTGATCATTTTACACTGAACTACAGATGGTTTTTGTTGGTTTTTTATACTAAGGAAAAAGTCTATGACATCTGTTATTTGTAACTTTTTTTTTAATTAAATGTAAATGTTTTAAAAGAAACAATGGATTTTTTAAAATGCAAGGAAAAAACCAAAAAACCCAAAGAAACCYCACATGCTTAGAGAAGAACAGTGTCTGTCTCAGACAGCTTTCCTCTAATTAAAACAGACTAAGCAACTCTGAAGAGTGCTGTGTCTGCTTATGCCACCAGATGTTTTGCCTGTATAAAAATAGTAGGATAAACAAACATATAACTTGCTGCAGTCTCCAGAAGAAAACCCACCAATAATATTCTGAAGGGTGTTCAAAAGCTAAATGATGTGTTTGAAAATGCACTGTCATTTGCAGGTAACTTTGCTGAATAGAGAATATGGCTGGTTGATAGCTATTTCTTGCAAGTTTTTCAGTCAAGGACGTATTTGCTTTTTTCACTATGTAGTTTTTACATTCTTTGCTCTATTATCAATATTTTACACTCCCACTATTTTTATGACATAACAAAACCATCACAAAAACACTAACACTGTTCCACACTGAGATACGGCCATGTCAATTTATCCTCTAATGAGGTTTTATCCTGGAAAATACAGCTGTTCACATAAAAGGAGCTTAGGAAAAGGAACCAGGGACAACTTCAATCATGGTATTGAAGGCCCTAAATTGGAACAGAAAATTTAAATGCAGCATTTCAGCCTAGRAGAATACCTTCTCCTGAACTAAAGAAGCAGAGACGTTCCCTGCCGTGCTTCCTCCAAAGATCCAGTCAGCCACTGGTTTTATGGGCTAAGCTCTGTCGTTATCAAAACAGCTTGTCTTGAAAAAAAACAAAAAACAAAACAAAAAAAAAACAAAAAAAACCCCAAACCTGTCCCTTTCCCTTCCCAAGGCTTTGTTTAAGGTTTCTTTGCACTTGAAAGGAAAACCTTAAAAACATAGCAGTAAAGGCAAATGTATTTAAGTCAGGAGTGAATTAATTTTGTGGGTCAGGGGAGGGAAGGGTGGATTTTTTTGCACCACTCTCAAGTGACATCTGGAGGGTCTCAACCCCAGCACTGTCAGATCTGAGCTGCCTTGTTCAGCAACATCCTGCTATACCTCACACCATCACAAAACAGGATATCAACTAGCACTAAGTGTAACTGGTGGTCTTGTTTCATTAAATGTTATGAATTAGCATTATTTTAGCTTGTTATAAATGGATCTTTAACACTTTTACAGTAATTTTAGGAATAAGTGTTTCACAGATTTTTTTTTTTCTGTCTTAGGTATGTTTTGTTCAGTTATATGGCCCCAGTGTTTAGACAYGCAGAAAAAAATTTGATTTTTGTAACCACAAAACTAAGCAATATTTTCTCATTAACAGAGGTGTCATATGGAGAGTGTTACAGAAGATGGTCAGAAAGTCATGAAAAACCACCTATTCCTGTTTTTAAACCTTATTCTGTACTTGACTTCTGAGTTATGAAACCAATCGTACTATACAAAAATCCAACTCTACTCCTTCCATTAAGATTCTCTCCATGAAATTCTGTTCTTGGCAACTTTAATGTCTTACCTCACCCCAGCATGAGAAACAGCAAAAGCTGCTTACAGACCTGGGATCATGAGCCTTACTCCTCTGAATCCAAATAAACTGCTACTCTAGTCCCCTGTTAAATCCACACTCTCCTTGGAGCCTTCAGAGGCACTGACCAGCCATCATGCTGTRTCCTAATGCCAACAGACTTTGCTCCACTGGATATAAAGTGGAGAAAATACCTTGTTGTTAAAGCTACTTTCACCCATGAAAGTTGCCAGTGGCAAAACTTYGCTGTACTTTGAAGAGTCCACCTCAAACTATAAATATATATTCTCAAGAAAAATACCTTTACATCTTCTGAAACATCTGACAGCTCTCATACAAATTTTTAACAAAATCTATCCCATGCAAWGCTTTTAATTAACAATTTTACTGACAACAGTCTTGCCTTTGACGGTTGTCTGCACTGCTGTGTAATAGGGAACTAGAAGATAAAAAGATGTCGTTATACAGGGATTATAAGATGTTTATAAATTAAAGAACTTGTGAATATTGGCTTTTTGGAACAATCAGCAACCTTGAATTTAAAGTTCTAACACTGAACACAAGACTAAAGAAATACAGAAATTCAGCCTGTGTATACAGATCTCAGAATTTTTAAATTACATGATCACACCATTCTTTCCCCAAAGGAAGCTTTAGGGTTGTGGGTTATTGTTTGGTTTTGGCTTTGTTTGGGTTTTTTGTAACTGGAGTGAGGGGTGAGGTTTAGGGGTTTTTTTCCATTTTTCCTCCCTTTTCTAGTTCAAAAGATGAAACCTGCAGAAGATGAGTGTGAATCAGCATTACACTAATATCCTGTTTCCTACTGGATCACTGCTTCATTTACTGGAAAAAATGATACAGTGCATGAGAAATGGTTTTAAGGAAGAGCTGCAGAAGTCTGATGATTTAAATCATTGAAAGCAGCTGTGAAGAGGTGGAATCTGAGCTTGTCTCTAACAGAAATCCACTGCAATGGTCTCTGATTTAATAGCTAGGCACTAGTATTATTTTCCCTCATTTTCTAGACTCATAATTTGAAACCATAAGGGCTTATTCACCAATGGACTAGGTACTTGCAGCTGCGACTGAAGGTAGTAGGAGTTATATTTTGACATATTAATTGATACACAATGCTAAGGTACTCTGAAGCAAAAAAAAAAAAAAAAATCTTAGGCACCCTATATTGGACAGCAGCATAAAAGGACACTTTAATTATTTTTCCTGTGACTCACTTTCTTTCCTATAAAGCAGTAATAATTTTTCATGTGGATGTGTCGTATTACAGTGAATGGCAAAAGAATGTCCATTAGGAAATTAGGCAACCTGTCTTCAGGAAGTGCTTTCACTGTCATGAAGTAACGTGGCACAGAGCCACACTTGGGCATGGTGGAGCAAACAGAATATTAAATAGCTGCTTTCCACCTGCATCTGGCCAGCCTGTACACATAAACAAGGCAGAAGCAATAGAACAAAAACATGTAATTTAAAACTATGTTTAGGAGATAATTTGACCAAGAATTAAGATATTAAATAATAAATAATTAAATAATAATTAGGATTGCAGAGGTAATCACATTGGCATTTTGAAATTTGAATGCTTATTCTGTATCCCAGCAGTCAGAGACACAAATTCCATCTCCTGCCATTAGTGGCAATCCTGTTGTGCACCACTGTAAGGTCTTCTAACTTCCAGGACCATCCAGGACTCCCACTCCTGAGAAACCAACTCACACGAAAGCAGCCACTTCTAGACCTAGAGTACGAGGCATGTCCTTTCCCTGATAGGTGGTAGCAGCAAAGAAAGGAAGATCCTGGCCTGTGACACACTCCAATCTAATTAACATCGAGTGCAGAATCCACCACCCCTGCCACTGAGCAGGATACAATTTAAGCCATCCCTGTCCCTTTATGCTTTCTCAGTTAGAAACTAGAGGAGGAATGTATGCCATTGCTATGCTAAYGTTGACAAGAGAAAAAGCCAAACAACCTAAAGATCCCACTTTCTTTTAAGAGTCCCAATAACGTAACAAGAAGATTCAGAGTATGTCCATTTAACAGTCCAAATAAAGTCCATATGGTAGTCCTTGGACAATTATAAAACTGATGTGTTTGTTAACTTTGATATTTTATGACTTCTGGTGACTTTGATGTTTTGCTCAAAGTTGTTTTTGAATTTTCCATGTCATTAAGCCCTCTGTTAACAATTTCCCCAAACTGAAAGTTGAGGATTTCCACTGTAGTGGTAAAAAACTAAGATTTTGTGGTCTGACTGTTTCTAAAAAACCCTTCTTTTGAGCAATGCAATCCTGCTATAGACCAGGCTAAGCCAGTAAGAGACTTTATGGACACAGTGGCCTTTGGTGTAAAATACCAGGTTTTGCAGAGATAATTCAATTTGCAAAGTTTTCACTGGAAGCAAGTTCCATATCTCCAGGAGAAGTTTATTAATATTGCTCTATAATTACAGCCTACGTCCCAGTAGCAAAGGAATCAGGACTTGGATCCAACTAATTTGAGAACATCTAAGTGAAATGTGTTCATAATGCAGATTTTTAAAATTTATGCCCGCGACAGTGAAGACCTTTCCTGCCCCTGTATTTTCAAGATTATCAGCATCTCGTTATTCTATGTCTKTTCTCATTGTTGAGAGCATACCATCAGTGTTTGCAAGTCACATAGCAACCTGTTTCTTTTGCAACACAAGTGAAAGTAACGTTGCATGTCAACACCCAGGACAGGAAAAAATAAGCATAGAAAAACATATTTTAAATCGAAAACGTTTTGGAAAGAAAATAATTTAAGTCATCCTCAGGTGGGTAACACTCCTCATTTCATTTTCCCTGAGATTGATTACTAGAATTAATCTCAATAAAACTGCAGTATTTCTGTTAATCCACCAGAAAGCATCAAGTTTAAAAATAGCTTGTGATTTATTATACACACCATAATACAGTTTTATAACATTTTTATTATTTTCGAAGCCTTATCAAGATGTGACATAATTCTTCCTATATCTCAGTTGTCTCTTTATAATGCTGTAGTACTTGATAAAGGAAATACTTTATAGTTGGAGATAAACTTACTGTGTGTGGCTTTCCATTTTAATAAAATTTATAACAGCATTTGGAGAAACTGCAGCACCAGATTTCATTGACTATGAAAAAAATAAATATTGGTAGCTAAGATTTACTTGACGCAAGTTTAGACATTTTCTATAGCAGTCACGGAAGCAAGCTGTCAGAACAAGGTACATTAAGGATTTTAAGGACTGGTTTAATTTGAATTCAGAAGACCACATGCAAACAGGATGGCTGCTAGTACCAGAAATGAAAATCTTTTGAGAGTTTTCATTAGAAGGAAGATATAAACCTGACTGTCAGGTGAAGTCATGAACAACTGAGAGGCAACTGGTTCAGAAGCTGTGGGGGAGAAAGGAAGGAGGGACAGCTTTTTGAGTCATAGCCTTCGTATTCTTGGACAATTTGCTTTGCAAATTAACATTTATGTACCTTCTCCTTATGGGAATAAAGAGAATTGCACATTGCTGTGGTCCTGTAAAAATCTTAGTCTAATATAATAGCAGCTGGTAAAGAGTTCCCCTTTTGGAAAAGTCGAGAAGGACATCAGGCTTTGCAGCCACACTCCCCTTCTGTGAACCATGCAGTTTGCTGTTCTTGTTATAGTCTAAGGGCTGTAACATTAGTAAGGATTCAGTCAGGACTAAAGGTCTTGGAATAATTAATAGAGAGTGGGGTGATAAAGAAAAATGACAGTCAGACAGAAAATTAACCTATTCCAACTTAGAGAGAATTTCTTTCCTTCCTTCCCKTCCCTTGGTTACTATTTTTCAATCCTACGAAGTGTAGCATCAGCAGTTCCTCCAAGATGACAGCAGCTCTGTACTCAAGGGTAAAGGCACCAGGCCACTGACTGGCATAAACAGACCAGCATCAGGGCTGGGCAAAGAGCTGACAGATTTCTGTTTAATTCTGTTTTCACAAACAGAAATGCAGACTGTTTTTCTAAAGTGAAAATCTCTTCCTCTAACATACCTTCCCCAACAGAAGCCCTGGCTAAGTGAGAGCAAATTTGTGAATTTTCAAAGCAGTATCTTAAACCCACTTGAGATTTTAGTGACATTTACATTTCTGCAGCGTGCCCAGTTTATTTCTATCCAGGTTTCAGAAGAAGGCCATTATTTGCATCGCTTGAAGCTTTTCTTTTGCGCAGTCAAAACACACACTGTTCCACAAAGTAAGTTCACTGCAGGGGTAGGAGAATTTAGCTTTGAATAGATTTCAAGCAGTAGCTTTGCTTTGCTTTGAACAAAGCTTTTGGAGTTTTATCATACTATTCTGTGTCTCCTTGAGAATAGCTGCAGAGAGATATGTAGGATTTTCCCCAAACCTCCACCTGCCTCCTTCTCCTCTCCTTCACCCTTACTTCTGTCTCTCCAAACCAGCTCAAAGCAGTAGCAAGGATGGTGACCACAGCCAAACTAGAACAGCAAGAGATTGCCCACGTAGCATCATATTCATGTACCCAGGTAAAGAAGTAAGTGCTGAAAAAAAATAATTTTCATACAGCAAGGGGAGATGGATTGTTAGAGGAAATTATATCTGCTGGGGAGCAAGCAATAATCTACAAAAGCCAAAATTGCTGTTTAACTGTTTGCTTGCTACAGTTCACAAAAATAGTGAATAACCTTTCAAGAGACAAAATTAAACTAGATCATTACTCTGCAGGTCTGAGAGGAAGAACCTGAGAGAGAGAAGACTGCAAGATGAGCTGTTAACACTCAGATCTCACCATGACACAGGTAGAAATTTAAAGTTTTGAATATTTTAATTTATTTTCTGTATTTGTTTATATACTATTTCCAGAAGGCATTTTCTCAAGTGTTTAGTGCACATTTGCAGTCTGTTTCTAAAATTACACAAGAATTTTCAACAATGTGTGAAAATCACTGGAAAATATTCTCAAAAAAACATTACTTTATTTACAGAAATGGCCTAAATTAATCTGTTCCAAAATTAGTCAGAAAGCTTCCTAACTGTGGCTGAAATGACAGTAAACAGTATTATGATTTAGTCCACTGAGAAACAGAACACCAAGAACTGCTCAGGAAGTTATTAAACATGCTATAAAGTGATGTGACTACTCACAGAAGTCAGGATGTGCTCTCAAACAGTTTAGGAACTTAGGACACTAAATATAGTGGTTGATTATGCTGCATGTGATGAAATCACAAAAACAAAACAAAACAACCCCATTTCTTTGAGCCCAGGTTTATATTGGCTGTTTCTGTTCTGGCTTCAGGTTGCAGTGTCAGTATTGGAACATCCTATTCCAAAAGCAAATTATTCACACATTGAAAAAACAAGCCCTGGTAGGTGGTCTTGTCACCCACTCCTTTCACAGTAAGTATGTGCRTTTTTAGTGAGGTAAATGTAAAGTAATCCAGCAGTTTGCACTATTGAAACAGAATCCTCTCCTGAGAAAAGGGTCTTCTATGCCAAACCTGTGCTGTTGCCTGTTGCTTGTCACTGACTGTTCAAGTCAACAATTCAGGCAATGGTGGCAACTACTTTCACAGACATCAAAGCACCCTTTGTGTAAGGGCCAGTAGTTTCACTAAGTGTATAGTTGGCAGGGTTGGTTATTACAAAAAGCTTTTAATTATATTGTCATCAGGAGAGCCACTTGTCTTCAGCAGCAAATACCCCCATTAAGAGATTATTCTGCTTTAACCTCAAGTGTACTCTAGTTTCCACACAGTATTATTCTTTGGGATTATCCATGATACCCACACATAACAGGATCCTTCCTTCCTGTTTCTTGCACATAGTACTACCAATAACTAGTTATAAATAGAACTATTAATTTTAAGGAAAAACAAGGGTATTTTCCACTGCAACCAGTGTTGTTCTGCAGATAGTAAGAATTACAGGATAAAAGATGTTATAAATCTTTTCTTTTTTTAAATTAAAAATATCTTGGCATTTGAAATACAGACGAGAATCACATAACAGAAATATTCCTAGGTTCATGTCATGACAAGCTAGAAGGGTTTCTTTCTTTACCTTGGATTAGCAAATTTTACATCAGATATTCTTTTATGGACACTGCAACCCAGAAGAAGGGAAGGATCCAAAAGAGTTGAGCTTATTAAATGATCTACAACAGAATTAGCTGCCGGTGTGGGTACATATATATGTCTGTGTTTGTGCACACGTCTGTCTGTGGGTGTATGTATTTAAAGTCTTCATATAATTAGCTTCTCTTCTGTGGTTCTGAACACATGTTAATTTCTTCACATTAGCCCTCAAAATTGTTTTATGGTATTTGTCTCACAGACTTTAATGGCTTAGTTACCTAATGAAGTAAGAATTTAAATAGTGAACATTTAGATTTGTTTATTTTGGAAAGAAGAAACCTTCCCAAAAGTGTAATAAACAGAATTTGTAGTCAAACAGCACTCTAACAATAACAGAACACAAGAACAATGGTAGACTCTGGCACTAACAACCTCCAAGACAGATTATTTGTGATGGGGTTATGCTGTGCTATTAGACAGAGTGCTCAAATTCCTATAGGAATGGCCTTCCTCCTGGGGGTTCAAAGGCAAACCACAGTCATGGGAGAACACGTAGTTCATTTTGGTCAAGATTTTAGCAAAGGGCAACGAAACATAAAATAACATAGGAGAATAAACTTGTTAGCATTAAGCCCTCCAATTCTCACGGAATGCTTTTGCTTGGGAGCATGCATGCAGTAGTATTCAGAGAATGTACACTTTAAAGTGACAAATTCAAAAGGCACCCATGCACATGCACTGACCTCCATTCCCCTTCATGGTATTTGGTTGGGTACAACAGCTCACTGCAGTGCTTAAATGCCATTCAGAACTACAACAGTGCAATTCATGGCTTGTACTTAACAGTGACTCTCCAAGTGAGAAGATTGAATTACTTTTCCGAGTCAGAGCTTTCTAACTTGCCCTCTCTAACCTTGCTGATCTCCTTTCCTTTTCACTAGTCTCAAGTGCAGCCTTCTGATAGCACAGAATATCTGAACTCAGCCTGATTTAGCCAGACATTATTTATTTTTAGATTTTCAAATAGTTCCACAAATCTAGATAACAAATTGAATCAGACATTGCATTTGTATTCCTGTTACCTGTGGCCCAACCAAATTATTTTTATTAAAAAAACCCCCAAAATATAAAAATAATAAAAAAATATTGGCATTCAATGGTAGTGACCACATCATGTTATATAGTTAGGAGATCATAAAGCAAAAACTCTCTGGGACACACTAAGGTGAGCAGAATCACCTGGGCCTATCTTGTCTCACTTTAAAATCAGTCTTGAGAGGAAGAGTAATAAAGGAGTAATAGACATTGGCCATCCTAGAGCAAATACCAGTACCATGTTGAATATGGACCGAGAGCCAATCTACTATTTCTTGTTGGAATGAAATAATGGAATGGGCTTGTCTATCTGAACTTCCCACTTCAATTAACTGTGGGAAACAGCTGATGTTTTCCACTAAAGTATTCACAGTTATTAGGAAATAAACCACAGAAAAATGCATGTGATTAAAATAAACAAGCTTTCAACAGTCAGAGTCATGATTCAAATTGGATCCTTCAGTTTCCGAAGAAGTACTGCCTTTTCTGCAGAATTGGGGGCTACAAATCATGGCAATATTCTTGTCTGTGAGCAGCCAAACATGATGCAAGATCTCAGGAAGGAGGTACCACCCCTTTGTAATGCTGTAGTCTGGGTCCTCACACTAAGGAGACATTCATATTGTCTCCATATGTTTTCCATTTCATTTTTCAGAATTCCCTTAAGTTGATGTATTGTGTCATTTGGACTTTATACCCAGTATCACTCACAGTCCTGATGTGGCAGCAGTTCATAACATACATAAGAGAAAAGTGAATTCTCASTGGAATTGTCATTCTTTGGAATTAATTATCTTTTTGTGATCCTCCCTGGGAAGGTTTTTTGAGAAAAATACTGCCTCTTTGTTTGCCCCACTGCTGTTCCTCACACACTCTGATGAGTGAAATTTCAAATCAGTTGAAAATTTCTGTCCTCCTAAGGAACAGATCAAAAATAGGCTGTCATTGATGAGCATTTTCAGATTCATGATTTGTGTCTTCCCAATGTTTGCCAGAGACCCTCCATGTGATTGTTCTCTGAAGCTATGAGTTCTCAGGTGACCCTTACTAGCTGATAAAAGCAAAACAAACCAAAAAGCCCTTGAGCCATGCTGGATTGACTTCATTTATAGCATACTCCCCACAGGAAAAGAATAGTCGCATATGCTTATACAACTAATTGAGTTAATTCCAGATTTTCTTTCCCCAAGCTTAACACTCAGAACCTCATAGGGAAGCTTTTGACAGAATTTCTTTCTTTGGAAAGATGACTGTCTTCACCTATTATAGATCTTATGCTTCTCTAGTAATCAAGTTACTGTTACCTGAAAACAAAGCCTTAGACAAAATCCTAACGCTTTGTCTCCTTCTACTACTGAATTTCATTATCATATTTTATGTCAGTTACTTGTTTTTCTGTTATTTTGAGAGGCTGAGCAGCCTTGAATTGACTGATATTAGTCTCCGGAATGAAGGCAGATGGGGACAGCAATTACTGCAGAAATCAATGTTTCCATTTTACTTACTCAGTGACCCCCCCCCCCCAACAAAGCTTCATGAGCCATGTCTTTGAAGATCTCATACAGGCCCTTTCTGTAGCCACACACTGCCAAGGATAGAAACTTGTACCTCTTCTTGTAAAAATGCATTTCGTTAAAGCAGGGTTATTGCTGCCTACTTCCTGTGTAATAGCCAGCTGCAGAACATCTGCTAGGGAAAAGGAGACCTATGCAAACCTTCAGAGAGAGCATACCAACAACAACCCCTGCCTTAGGATGTTCTTGTGGGGGGGCATCTCCATCTCACATGCTGACGGGGCCATGGCAGGGTTACCAGTGGAGAACAGTGAAGGTGTCCATCTGCTGGTGAGGATTCCCTGCTCTGGAGCTGAAGGTTGATATCTCTGAAGTCTCCAAAAGCTATTGCCAACTTGATTTGACTTCTACCTTAACTTAGGTTTTAACTTAGGGCCATTCATCACTAAAGCAATTTATGGAGGACTTCATACGCGGGRTTACAGACAATTGCATTGCATTCCGTATGGGAGTACACCTGTAACAACTGCCTTTGTAGCAAACTCTCTTACTTTCAAATCAAACCAAGGCTGGCCCCTGGCTCTCCCTATTAATCAGTTCCCTCTTCCCTTTACAGTTGAGGAGACGTTTTATTGTGCAACCCTTTCTCAGTCTTGCCATAAAACAACATACATTTGATGCTCAAAGGTCGTCACCACACAAATCTCAATGCATTTTTTTGACATCTACTAGAGCTTAAAATATTTGTTCAAGTGAGTCTATAAACTGTGCTGTCACAGCATACAAGGCTAAGTCTTACCTAAACATATTAATACGAATACAGATTGCTAAAATTAACRTGCAGCAGTTAATTGTCTACAGTGTTGTCTGCTAGTCATCATGTAACATGGTGCTAGAAAGTAAATAAAAATAGCTTGCATCAGAATAAGCAAAGGAATAGTAGAAATCAAAATTCACACCATCTTCACATTGACTGTCGTTCTTTGTACTATATTAAGGTAAGTGTTTCTGCAAACTTTTTTGAATTATCAAGCAAGTTTGAAGCTTACACCTGCTTTACCCTGGCGAGCTAAACTAGAATGGGTGTAAAAGCCGCCCACATGCACCAGTGAAGCTTGAGCAGTGTTCTCTTCCTCCTTCCAATTTTTTCTGGCAAAGCCATACATGTTGCATACAAGTCACTTAATGTCTGGRAAGCACTCAAATACAAAGGTAATCAATGCCAAATGAGACCCTGGGAAAAAAAACCCCAACATAATTTCAATGCTGCCCATCTACCATGATGGTACCCTCTTGTCAGTGCTGCAGGCCATGGAACCAACATCTGAATAACCTTCTTGGCAATACATAAAAAGGACATCCAACACTGACCACCTTTTCCAAAAGTTTTGCTTTGCCAAACTCTCCTAAAGGGTGCACCTACCCTCCAGATGCCAAGCACAGCAAGTTGGATCATCTATATTGACTCATCTCTTCAAACTGAAACCTTGCCGTGAAACCAGAGGGGAGTCCGAACCACCTGTTCGTAGGAAGAATATCCTACATAGCACAAAAATCCAAGATTAGCTTACCAAGTACGCAATATATACATGCTGTATATAGTTCTGCTTTTGTTACCTGGCTTTGCTGTCCAATACAATTCTAGCCACTGCTGCCAYCCCTGGATGTTTTCATGCAGCAAACCTCTTACCTCAGTTACAAGTTCTCCAAATCCAGCACACTCTCACATAATGGCATTGGTTTCTTATTCTTTTTTTCCTAATCTGAAAAAGAGTACTTAAATTCTGCCTAGGCCTGCAGGGAATCAAGAATTTAGATTTTCACTCCATTTCACGACCTAGGAAGCCCTCCAAAATAGAAAATACATCTTATTATTGATAGTTTCTGCACTATGACATCACATTTTTGGCAAGGTACAAGCATTCTGTGTTTCATAGTGCTGATAGCTGTATTCTGTCAAAATATATTTGCAAAATCTCTTGAGAAAGGTAAAGGAAAAGGCAACAGAAATCCTAAACAACTATTCATTGGCCTGTCATTCTCTTTAGAAGTGCTGGTCCCTTTGAGAACATATTTTTCCCTTTCTTTTAAAACATCCTTCCAGCATCCCATTCGGAATCTGTTACAAGGATTATTGTATGTCAGATGAAGTGTGGTAAAATACTGTTACGTGGAACAAAGCTGCTTGCTGAAACAAATAGAAAATAGATTTGCTTCCATCTTTATGTTGATGTAGTAAATCACAGAATCAAACTGATATCAGCTACCACTTAGGCTGTTTGGAAATGTGCCAGCACATCAGAGGAGTTCTGTCTTCCTGAGAACACACAATAGCAGATGATACACAGTAAGACTAAGGCTATGCAAATAATTGATACAGCAGTTTGCTTGGGGAGCACAAAAACTCATTTCAGATTAGACAAAAATACTTTCAGTTCTTGGGGGAGAAAACAAAGAAAACCCTGCTCAAACCAGAAGGCGGCATTTCATACTTCAAGATTTTAACCTTCTGCAATGTGTTTGCAGAAAATGCTAGCAGAAGAAACACTTTAAATGTTTATTGCACATTCTGCAAAAGAGTAATTAATATTTTTTTTCAGGCAGACTTTGAAATGGTCACTGTTCAGAGAGAAAAAACTAGAAAGACATCAATCCTTATGCACATATATTATGAAGTTTCCATTATAATTATTTATTAATGGAAGAAAATTTGATGGAGGGATTTTATATCTATTGCATAGAATACAACATCACTATCTATATGCAAGTATTACCCCCGAAGAAAACTGGGATTAAATTGTGATTTTTTTTTTTTCTGGAGCTTTGACAATATGTTTAGCAGAATACATTAACCCATTCATATCTCTGCCATATTGTTCTACAGAATGGTATTTKATTTAGAGGAAAAATTATAACCTGTCCATCTAAGGCCTGTCCATCTGTATTTCCTTGTCCTCTGGGCTGTAGTGCACATAGTAAAGCTCTTGTTTGTTGTATTGGTTTTGAATACATGGATCAAAATTTAAAACAATAAACTATAAATTGTCAGTTATATCCGTCATCCTTAGTGAAACAAGATAGTCCCRGGCCAGATGATGAGCTTTGATTGCTGTTCTCATCACAACCCCTTACATATTCTGATTCATATTGAGCCCTAAATGTTTTTAAGCATCCCTTAAACAGACACTTATTATTTTCTACAAAGTCATTAAGAAGTTTTCTCTACTATTCACACTTTGCAGTTCTCCATGGCTTTCATTTTACCTTTAAATAACAAACTCAGCGTTATCTAACATGCTGCCTCTAAAAATTCAATCAGCAGCACTTTCTTCACAGCCCATATTTAAATCTTAGCACTTGAATAATATTCTACATCTTCAAAGCAATCACAGTAAACATATTTAAGCTAATCCTCATAACACTTCAAGGTCCACATTAGTGAAATTATTTAAAATAAAGTGAAAGGATTCCTAATACAAAGAAAAAAAATAATTCCAAAAAAAAGGAAACAWATACAGCATGCATTCACTATCCTGAACATGCATATGAAACATCAGGCCCACTTGAGAGACAGCAAAGCCCACACAAGTGAAGATATTCTGAAATGTGTTAGCATTAGAAAGCCAGCACTGCACTCATAACGTTTCAAGAAAAAAACGCTCCTAATAACACCTCACCAACCCAGCTTCATTTGTGAACCAGCGTTAATCAGCACATCCTACTCCTTCCACACTTCCTCGGCATAGCCCGCAACTTGCTCTCCTGAGTGCAAACCCGGAGTGAGAGGCTGTGGGATTAGAAAGCAGCTCCTTCCCCTGGGTTACAGCTCTATCGGCCATGGAGATCAACCTGCTCGGGAAGCATTTAGCAGCAAATAACCCACCCCACCCTGGCCCGGGTAATCAAGAGGCAGCTGTGGCTGTCATGGTCAGAGGTGCTGCTCTGCAGCTCTTTTGCAAAGCCAAAGTATTTGTCATGTCCCACCAGTTCACTCTGTATGTATTGCTTCTTCTTTCCTTCATGTTAGATTACATAGTTCAAATTGATCTCCACTTGTAGCTTGCTGCTGGGACTTCGTTTGGTATCTCATTTCACGTTTAATTTAATTTTAAAGTAGATGCTATAAAACCAGGCTGGACAATTGGGATCTAATTTAGATAATCAAACTGTGCTGATATTGCCATCAGCTGACCACTTACTTACAGAGACTGTGAGAAACTCTTCCAGTTCATAAACTGTCCAAGTTTAGCAAAGACAATTTTGCTGCACCTACAATGCCACCACCTCCCTCCCTCATGTGTCACTCTGGAAAGATACTTCAACCAGATAGGAGGAAAATATCCTCTCTGAAGTAATTTAGGACAGATTAAGCAAAGCTACTCAGGTACTCCTGCAGAGAGAAAGGGTCAGGTACTACTCAGGGCTGGCACATCTAGGGCTGCATTTGCAGTGTCAAATGCTGTCTCCTTAACCACAAAGCCACACACAGTAAATCACTGTGGAGTCAGTCATTCAACAGAGTAGCCCCTAACTTCCCTTATTTTGATCAATTCAAGAGCCAAAATGTAAATGGAAAAATCAACAATACCTTTTTTCACCCTTTCTGCCAGTTGTACCTGGTATGTCAGAGAATCTCTCCCAAAGTCTTTCATACAAACTGTTTCCCAGATCTGCAGAGCTGGAAACTCAACTGCAAAWGGGAAAGATGTGGGAGGCAAAAGGCACAGATGTTTTTCCTGAGGAAGCTTAATTAATTGTTTTTATAACACATTAATGACTTTAAATGCTTTGGAAGTGCCAAGTTTTTTTATTGTTACTACCACAAATAGTCATGGCAGACAAAAAATAGCATGACCACTGCACTTGGTGCATTGATTTTAGATTGTGACTTGAGTGTTCTGTAGCTTTTTCTTTCGATAGATAATCACAGACCACATAACACTATAATGGAAAGCTCTTCTAGTGCAACTAAAGGATTTTGGGGGGACTAAGAGGGAGCAGAAATGGAGCATTTTTTTTCTAATATGTTTCTATGGTGTTGGAACCTCAGCCCAACTTCTATCTATTCACTTAAGTCCATGCTGGATTTATTCCGTTCTGAAAACATCTTGGTTCCATTAGAAGCCAATGCTCCCAGGTGAAATAGATAAATACAAAGGATAAGTTGGCAATTAAATGTTGCTTTTTTTCCTCCAGCTTCTACGCAGGGTTTGTCCTTACTAGCAGTCCCAGCTAGAGGACTACAGTGCCATCTCTCTCTCTGAGCAGTGTTTGCAACATCACTTAACCTGCCTTGGCCAAAGCTGTGAGGATGAATTATGCTGGTGTATGCAAGCAGGCAATCATTGCAGCTGTTGTGCATCCCAGCATCTCTTTTATACAGCTGCAAACTGTTGCCYCACAGCCATTTCACTGTGGTCTTCATTTCTGCAACACCTTACTAAAAGAATGTGAAATCCCATTAGTTGACACCTTCAGTGCTATGTGATTGAAGTACTGCAGTTATGTAGCATGTCAAAACAACTGACTGCTGCAGAAACAATGGAGCTGGATTACAATGGAATATAGGTGAGACAGGCAGACAAGCAGCCTTTGCTGGTGAGAACCTTGGGCAGGCTGGTAATGCACTGCTGTGTTCTAGGAACAAGCACAGAGAGCTGCAGCCAGCACCCGTGACTACCTCCAGCTACCAGCCTGAGTAGAGGCATAAATTCAGTGAGATTTTTCAAAGCAAGCTGGTAGCTTTCCTGGGAATCTTGTGTATCTGGCTCAGGAAGCTTAGACCTAGAGATGGTGAGGTTAAATAAGCTGAAAACTGTGTGACCACAGAACTGCAGACAGTCTTGACATGTTAAGTCTGCCCACTGCAGAAAATCATTGATTTTTGTTCATATAAGCAGTTACACATTAAAGTCAATATGATTTAGAAAATGTCTTTGTCAGCCTTAAGTTACAGGTCATATATGGTGATGATCAGTCTAACAGAACATGTTAGGAAAATTATGTTAGGAAAACACAGGATGAAGACTACAATGGCAGCTAAGCCTCTGAACTAAAATTCAATAAACCTGTACAAATACTAGTGAGCAGTGCATGACATCATGCAAAGAGTTTAAAACAAAATATTTTCCTTCTTCCGTACAACAGTTTACCAAGTTTGCTTTTACCCTCCAGGTCACTAATTTAGGAGTTAACAGGAGGGAAATGGGAAGGGAAGGGTACAACATCTAGGAACCCAAACCCAGTATATATTTTCCCTTTGTCTCTCACAAGACAAAGATTTTCCCATACAATCACAAACTCCAATAGGAAATCAATTGTGGTTCAGTGACCTAAGAAAGTTCAAAGCTACTAAAGCAGCAGCTCAGCTCAAGTGAGCCAGTGCTTACAAAGAACACATGCTACCAGTTACACATTTGGAGACTAATTACAGCAGTGCTGAGTGCTCACAATACCAGCTGCAGCCAAGTGGAATGGTAGGAGATAAGCACGTCAGAAGATCAGACTCTTTGATTTAAAGATTATCCCGAGGCACAGAAAGCCTACCAGTGGGATGAAAATATGGAAGACAATGATTGTCAGTAAGAGTCAAGCATTTTGGGAAAACAAGTTGAAGCCAACAAAATAATCTGATCTGTGTCCCACTCCTCAGAAAGGCACAAAACTCAGCACTCTAAGAATCTGGGGGTAAGAAATACCCATGGAAAGAAGTGATAAGTGTTGCAGTAGCATTTCAGATGGGTTTTTAGGATGACTACTGAACAGATGTTTGATGGGTGTACCTAAAGGAAGGCTATTATGTTCTCCAACTGGTAGAACCCATCTCTGCAAATGGCTGGTGTAGGAATTCTTGTATTCCTACAGAAGATAAAGCACAAGCAGATACCCATATACACAGCCCTGTAAACTTGTCTGCCCAGCTGTTCAACAATTTCCAAATCTGCATAAATATAATAAATCATCTTTTACTACAAATCTATTCTCTCTAGTACCCATAAATATGACAGTTTATTGCAGAATCTTGATTCAAGATTATTTCTATGCCCTCATTTAGAAATTGCCTYACCCACTGACAGCCACAGCTCTATCAAGATGATCCTAGTGATATTCCTTATACAGTTAAATACTAAAAACATGTCACCCTCTACCCTTTCCCCTTTCCAACCAAAAAGGAAATGTGACTACAGCTTGGTATTTTTGGTAACCACAGAGGAGGAATTGAATATGTGTCTATCAAACACCAGCAAAATGTTACAAGTGCTTTGAGCTTGTAAATTAGCACATTCCCAGTTGTGTCAAACTGCAGGCTCAGGATTGGATCAATGATCTCCACAAACACGTGAAAACGAAGCAGAGTATTTCAGACTATTTTGTCAGGCTGCAAAGATTCAATGCTGACCCTTTTTTTAACTTTTCCTTTACCCTTCCTCATCCTCAAGACCATGTAACAGTAGACAATGCCCTCACCTGTGCCCTGCTGCTGTTTCTCTCTTCTGATCATTTTTTTCTGCTTCTGGAAATGCAGAGATAGTCTGAATACATCAGTATGTAGCAGTAAAAAAAAAAGCCTCATTCTTTTGGATGTAAAACATAAAACTGGGGGAGAGAACTACTTTGTAGCTCATCCAATTTTTTAAGATAAATGTGTCTCCACCTGTCCTATCACTTAATAACAGAAGTTGAAACATACACATCTGGAAAGCAGGATGTTCCCAGAACCTGTGAGAATCACTGGACATCCACACGAAGCTTTCTTTCATCTTTCCTCTTCTGTTTTCTTTTYGCAGTGTGACCCACACCATGAATCTTTCAAGCAGTAAACTCCCAATGCCTCCCTGATTGCAGTTGCTTTCTGAATGCAGGCAGTGTACTGCCCAGGGAGAAAAAGCATACGAGTTCATACAGCCTCAAATGCCTTTGTGTAAGTAGAGGCTTTCATCCGGCTAGAGAAATAGATGGAGACAATGTATTTAACCTGGGAGAACAACTCGGAGATAAGCTTCCCCTTGGTGACTGGACAGAGAAAAACAAGGAGATTCCAAAAGGTAAATGGAATATTCAGAAGAGGCTTAGAGGAAAGTAAGTGAAAAGGAGGTGCCATCTTTTAGTTCTTCYGGAAAGATGATCTTTCATGGCTCCCTAGTCACTGAATGCCAAATACTGTGACAAGTRTGTTGCTAGTATGCTAAAACCCCAATTAAATACTTTATCTCGTCACACCAATGTCAAGTCAACTCTCATACATTGCAGTAAAACATTTTGAAAGAACAACATTTATGGTGCTTTGTAGAGAGGAGATGGATATAAATGTATATAATTTCTTTGCTGTSTTATGCATTAATTCTTGTTATCAGTTGTTACCAGAGCTGAGCAATTTGTGAACATGTTATTTTAAGCCACCCCTGCTGCAGCCTGTAGATGCCTTGAGTTTTGCCTATATTTATGCAATTAAGCAGTGTTTAAGTTTCCACTGCCAGGGGTGATTTCTGTGGTAAGGTGCTGTGAGCTTCTCTCCAGGACAGGCTTTCAGTAATACAGATCCTGATAAAGCTTTAGTTGCAAACACACTGTTGAACCCTGAGGATGAAACACACAAGATTTGAGAACTGAAAATAAAGGCAGGTTGGATATCTGTCTCTTCCTTTTTTCTGTGGCTGGCTGAGCAAGCTTTCCTGAASAGGAAGCAATCTTGGTATGAATTTAATTAGTGCTGTATATACTGGGCCCTAAGTTCCTGTCTTTCCATATTTTCTCTGGCTATTAGTGTTTTCCAACAGCTGTTAGTGAAAATTGCAAGAAAAAACTATATTCCAATAGTCTAATTCTTATATATATATACACATATATATCTTCTCCTGTGCTTTGACACAAATTTGGATGAAATGGACTATAGGTCCTACATGTCCTCAATGTTCCTTGTAAGAAATTGGAGGAAAAGGAGTAATTAGAAGATAAACATAAGAAAGATAGTAAGAATTAACAGCTTTCTCTAGGATGAAGAACTTCATAGTAATGCCATTAAAGTTYGCATGTGATTAATATTCACTGTGGATCATAAACCTGCATGCAAACACYTGTGCAAAGCTGCCGTTGAGACCTACAGGGGATGTTTACACGTCATTTAGTCMTAACAGTCACACTTTGCAGAGGAGCTAATCAGTGAATTGATAAACTACATTGAAACTACACGTGCTTAGCTTAAAATATAAGAAGTAAATGTCTAAATGGTGGTTATGTCTGACCAGACTGAAGATAACACAGTTTACTCTGTGCATCCAGGCYCCCAGCTGCAGTCCATACAAGCCCGATCCACCTCGCCCAGCAGCTCAGACTCCAGGTGAAACTCAAGAGAAGGCCAGCCAAGCTCAAGAAGTCTCTTTCTAAACACCAGTCAATTAAGCAGCTGAAAGAAAGGGTTTCAACTGATGCACTCAAAAAAGAAACGTGATAAGAATATTATGCTTTTCCTCAGCTGGTGTACAGGGAAAATACCAGATAAAGTGAAGATTAATAAATTTMATATGGATCAGTTAAAAAATTCTTCTAATTGCAGTTAAAGAAACTGGACACAAAACATTTGCAGAGTTTGTTTGCTTGTTTGTTTTAAAGTGCAGTAATTAGACCTGTTGTAGCTGTGTCCATGTGTATGTATTTTAAGGATACTGTAATCTCATTTTTCAGGGAAGAAGGTTATGGCTTGCAAAAAAAAAAAAAAAAAAAAATCAACAAGGAGTCTACCCCTCATCCCTGAACAAGTATAGCTTCTTTCTGAGTGACTTAGATTGGCATAGTTGTAGAAGGGTAGTCCTTCATTCCCTGAATAACCAGATTATAAAACAGTAGGCATTGCTGAGGGCAAGAAATCAAACTCAATGTTCTGATGCAATATGGCAATTCCTAGAGCACTAYCAGTGGCTCATTTCCATACAAAGTCCTTCAAACAGCAAGATAAGTATTTCACCCTCCCTTAGATATCTCTGTCAACAGAATTTGCATTGCATGCAATATTTATTACTTCCTTCAGGCATTCCACATGACTTATCTCACACTGGCATCTGCACATGTCCAGGTGCATGTCATATTCCCTGACAGGTTATGAAGGAACCCCTTGGCAAAAGCTCCAAGAGACAGTCATGGGACTAAGTATCAAAACATTTAGTTGGGATTATACTGAGACTTTTTTAAGATATTACGAGTTAGCTCTGTGAAAATACCTGTTCAAGACAAAAATTAAGACACAGCAGGCATTCCACATTAAGAAACAGTCTGGCACACCGATAGCTAATTGATTGTTATAGTTTAGTATACTTGCAGAATGGAGCATAAGGAAACAATTAAACCTCCATCCTGCTTATAAGCTGTAAACTCTTTTTTGAGAACCTTGTTTGATAGAAAATAAGAGCAGCTTCCAGCCTGCTAAGTAGGCAATGYGGTTTTTTCTGATGTTATGTCACTTATGTAGCATTTAAGATCAAAATGTGCACTCTTCCCCTGCTTTTATTGTCAATTATCTTCTCTTTAATGAAAATGCATGTTTTAGAGCCAGAAAACAATCCCACATTTAAAAACATGAATAGAACAGGAGCCATTTACTTTGGAGAGTTTAGTAACATCAGACCAACTTCCCTCCAAACGAAGAGCTGGGTTTTAGTCTATTGCCTCAGCAGCATTTTCTATTCAAATATGTGTTAGGTAGCATTTTTCCCCATAGTTGTTGGAAAGTATGCAAAACAAATACTGAAAAAATGTAGCTTTCATTTCTCTATAGAAAGCATTCTGGTTTAGGGGTTTAGCACAACTAAATTCTCCTTGAAATGAGGAACCCTCAGTCAAACTCTAGAGGAAGGAAAAAAAAAAGGAGGTATAAAGCAGTTTTCTCCCCTGTCAGCACGCTAAGAAAATAATTCACCCTTGATTTCTAGCAAATATTTTCATTGAAAACAAAATGAGGTCTTTATGAACTGAGAGGTAAAGACAAAATATGTTCCATCGGCTGAGTTCTGGAAATAAAATATCTTCCTTTTTGGTAAATTTTATCAAAGTTTTTTTGTGTCTTTTTCCACTTGCTTGGAATGAAATCTATTCGTACATAACCAGCCTGTGGACATATCATCATCATGATACCATGTATTTTACCTGATGTATGCTTACATGTAGCATGTATTTTTTGTCATCTCTTAAATGTCCTAGAAATACTTTTTCCACCCAACCTCCCCCTCTTCAGAGTCCATCATAGCAAAACATACTTCATGAGTGCCAAAAAAGATACACTGAAACACRTTGCTAGGTTTTCTTCTGTTCCAAAAAGTTGTCTACATGTGCAGTGTATCTGCCCCTAGCCAAGATTTTTTTTGGGAGTACCTTATCATCACCTCATTGCACTGGGATGCACCTAACAAGGGTTGTAGTCATTTGTCTGCCTTCAACACTCACTTCACCATAATGCTGCCTAATGGCTTCTGAGCAGACTGCCCAGCTGGTGCCCCAAGGTGAACTGACAAACTCAGCTGCAGCAGAGAACACAGCCAGCAGCTCCCTTTTAATTTGAGCTGATCTCCCTTCTGTGCACAGCATTGCATGTRCTATTGGACTGGCTTTGCATTGGTGCTGCTCCTGTCCCTCCTTCCTCGGCATMATCACCTCCGTTGTTACACTTCTGGCGATTCCACAATGACACCAAAGGTGCTAAAGAATGATCTTGTGCCTCTCCCTGCTCTATCAGACACTTTTGGACCATACTGGATTCCTTACCTATCCCAAAGGCCCATAGGCACGTTGAATCTGGAAATATACTTGGTAACTCATCTAAATCTACTTTACCTGCACACCTTGAGCTGAACATATTCCAAATGATTCCATTTCTCTGGTTCTAAAYGGAATTCTTCAGATGCCTTGTGCCCTCTTCACCTTCAGGTTCTGACGTAGCTTTCACCTTAGCTTGATATACTACTCCCAGCACCCTACCTGGAGCTGTTACAGCTTGATACAGTGCTGAACACCTTTTTCATTGAGGCTTCCTTTTGCTCCAGGAAAAGCAATATCAAGTGCAGTCTTYGTGCTTGAGGTTCCCTCTAGCCCTAATTTCTACTGACAGTAAAACTCCTCTTGTGTCACACTGATGGCCAGAACTGGTTTTTTTGGTGGGTCAGGTTTTTCTGTTCACTTGGGGTTTTTTCCTTTTTTTAAAGAACATCTCATCCATAGCAAAGGTTGTTAAGGGGCTGATATTAGTGTCCTGATCCCAAAACTTAGAACTGCAAGATGATCTATATCTTAGGGAGTTATTGAATGAATATCACACTCATAACTTYTTGCTTGATGTTCCTGAGGTGTTATATTTTATGGAGGCCTTGACACTTTCAGGACAAGTGTCAAAACCTGATTATAATTTCTTCTGACAATATTTCTGTTAAAATATATAGGTCAACACAAACAATATTTTTGACCTTGTATTTTTTTGAGATCTGAGACTGCACAAGATTGCACAGCCATCTGTCAAAAATATTACTGTATCTCTAACGTGAACTTAAAATTGTTTCTACAGAGTAATTTTTCTCCTTTATTTTTAAAACAAAAGGAAGACATGTAGTTTAACTGACAGCAATAATTATGGCTAATGAAGACAAAGGGACAACATTTCATGAAAGTTTGTCATTTTGACCTGACTGAATCATCTGAGGTATTCTATTTTCAGTGGGTATTTTATGTTAAAATAKCCATAGCTTGCTACTATCACAAGTAAAAAGGTTAAGGTTATTGCAAGGTCTCATCTGGAGGGAAAGCAGGTAAAACCCAAACTTTTGGAAGCTTCCTTCTTTATTATTAAATTAGATCTGGTAAAATCCCTCTGCATTATGCATTGAAATTCTGGGAATTAATTACTAGCTCATTGCTCAAGATTCAAGATCTGTTTTTAAAACTTAGTTTGTATTGCCAAGTGTCAGTTGAAAGTACCTGGTGTTATTATGGTCAAATATTTTATTACAAGTGTCCCACTAATCCAACACAAACATGAAGGTAGCTTACCTGGAATGCTTTTATGTAGCAACTTAAAAACAAGCTTATCACTACATACTCTCTTCCCAGATAAATCACAAGCTTTAAAAATTGGATTTTAATCCAAGTTATTAACTCACATAAATGTTTTTCATATTAGATTTATTACATTCAATAAGTCTGTCCAGTCTTGATTTGGAAATACTAAAAGGTATGTGATGCCTCGCTTTTTTGCTACTGGAATAACCTTGAGAAGTTTTACTTATGTTTTTACTTATTTTTACTTTAATGTCTAGCATTGTCTTCAAGTATGTTATACTCTCTCTAACCWGATATTTGATTATAGGGAATCACAGATCTTTCAATAAACAAAACAGGATCCAGAATCTTTAAAGACCTGGACCAACTCCTAACCTCCAACTGAAAGTCTGGGTAAATCCCCCTGTAATTATCAGGGTGTTAATAATAATTTGGGGAAAAACAAATAATAAAGTACCTTACAGAAAACTGATATATAGCCCAGTGGCTTAATGGAGTAGATGGAAGGTGTGGTTCACATACATACTCACCTACCTGTTGACAAAAAGCACGCAGGTCGAGAAATAAGAGAAAAAAAGAATTACAAATGCCATATCATTAAAAAAAAATCTTAATTAAAAAATCTTAAATTTCTGTCAGAGGTGTCTTCATCATAGCTCTCATTGCAGAAATATTGTAATAAACAATTTAGTAAAAACATGTGTTACTGTTACCTTTGGAACGCTATGGGCTTAATCCAGTTGCCCGCACATGGTACTCAATAGGAAGCTGTTGGTGCCCACCCAGCTGCCACCCCAGAAGGGCTCTCAGGTTCTGTGTCACATCTGACAGCCCCCTGCATCAACACCATAACAAATCTAAAAGAAAAAAAAATTCAGATCGTGCAGTATTCAAGAATTACAAGTGAAAAACTACTCTTAGACTTATCAGATTATTTGGCTTCTATAACCAGATTTCTTAAATTGTATACTAGTCAGTAGCTCAGCTAAAAAATTCCATCCAATATCCTTATTATCTGTAATAGAAACAAGCATAAAATAATTATACAGTAAACAGCAAAATAGAAATGTTATACATCTAAATACAATCTCTAGCAATTCAGGTCTTTTCTCATGCTAATAATAGAACTGCTTAGATTTAATAGCAGAAGACAATTACATGTCACAGAGTGGCCTAATTCAAAATGAGAAACTTTTAATATCTGCAAGAAAAATTACATTATTAGCATTCATAGCACAACCAATAATGTACTGTATTTCCATTACTTAAGCGTAGCATTTGTTTGATCTATTCAGAGCAATTCTGGATATGAAGGTCTAATTCCTGGACACAATCTTATTACAGCATCCGAGATCAACAGGGCTATTGCTGCCTTTCCTGYGCTCACAGGACTTGTGGGTACAGACTGTGAGGACACATTCATGTTTAATTATTATGAAAATGTCACATAAAGAACAAGAAGGCTGTTAAATCACCGTAAAAAGATTTAAACTGGAAGCTGGTACGGTTTTAATAACACTCTGTTTGTGAATTATGCTTCCAATAACACATAAATGTATTATGGAGCTTTAGCTGGTATAAAGCAGTTTCTTATGGTTTAATGTATTTGAGAAGAGAACGGCTGTACTTTGTGGTAACAGAAATACCAATTATGAATCAAACTCTTAGCTTAAGTCACTTAATGATAGCTGCAGTTAAGGCAGATGCTTAAATGCGTTCTCTTCACTTTGTGAGGAGAGACAATATTCATTCCCCGTATTTATGGGAGTGGAGTAATGGAAGCCTCCTTTCCCACAGGGACAGGGCGCAGCCGCCGCTGCACAGCCGGGTGCCCTCAGGGAGCCTCTCCCGCCAGCTCCACGGGCCAGCTCCTGCCTCTGCCCCCTGCCCCGTCCCGCACGGCCCCGGCGGCTCCTCCAGCGGCGGCCTCTCACCGACCACAGCACCTCCAGCCTTCCCTCTGTGTCCCGGGATATCCAGGCACACCCCCGCTGCAGCCGAGGGGAGCGGGGCACTTCGAAGGGCGCCCGGAGCCTTGGTTCCCGGTGGATCCAGAGCCCGAGCCCCGGTGCTGGTGGGAATCTCTGCGACGAGAGGTCAGGGCTGCCCCGTGCCCGGCCGGGCCCGTTCCAGGCAGGGCCGAGCCTCCGGGGAGCAGACCGAGGGGGAAACCACAGCGTAGGAGGAAAACCRTGGGAGAAGTGAGCCCTAGGAGCACCCAGGCCCCAGAGGCGGAGGAGGAGCTCCAAGTGTCTCTGCAACCCCTGGAGAGACCGTGGCAGAGCAGACTTTTTCCCGAAAGAGCAGAGCCTGTGGAGAAGACCCAGGCAGGGCAGGGCAGGGCAGAAGCACAAGCTGAGAATGGCACAGGTGCTTGCTCTGTCAGAGCCATGGGAATGGTCCCCGCAAAAACCATCTCGTCTCAGCAGGGGAAAGCACCAGGCCTTTTGAGGATGGCTTGAGGCAGCCTCATGTAAAAAGCTGCTTGGTTTTCAGATTCTTCTTCATTTGACTGACTAACGAAGAGAGAAGGAGGAGCTCTGTTCTTCCAGTAAAATCACCACAATAAAAAGTTGTGGGTTTTTTTTGAATCCCAGATAGGCATCCTGAGTTCTAGCTATAGACTGTACCTCTGCAAAAAAAAAAAAATTAACATGCTGTGGAGAATGGAGAAGAAGGGATATTTATTGTATTACAAGATTGTTATCTCATGTGTATGGAAGCATTATTCTGTTAAAAAAAGGCCTCATCACAATCCTGAATGAAAGGGAGGCATGACAGAGCCTGACAGCTCAGATTTGTCCTGACTGCTTCTCTTGGAATTTAAATAGCAGCCAGACTCAGCCCCCATCCCTATACCTGCTTTAGCTGGAAGTGAGAACATCCAAAATTTACACAGATGGACCCCTTTTGGCCTCATAACAGCTGCCAGCTCTTCAAAAGCCACAGCTATTCTGTTCCCACTATTCCATCACTGAGAAGGCAACCACAATATTTCATGTATATTTAATACTAACATGAAATATTGATTAACCTTTTCATCTTTAAGTTCGGTTCAGCATTTTATCTCAAATCTCAAGTTGGCACCAAAAAAAACCCCTGTACAACTGGAAAGATTTCGGTCCCTAAATCTGTGAGAGCTGCAGTTAAATGAGTTGCTTCACTAGATCACAATTAAAAGTTTATTTGCATTGTACATAGTCACCCCTCTTGCACTCTAAATTATCTTGTCATTACAGTGGTACAGGGACTTCTTAAAAGATGTTAAAGGATTTGAACCTGCATTATCTCATCACTCTTACATAATCAGTCAATAAATCAATGTCTTGTGTATGACTGGACATGCCTGGCATTTTTCCTAGCTGTCTACCCCAACAGTAAAACTCACTTTCACATCCTGGGCATTTCAGACCCCACACCTCAACCTCCAATGCAACACAAAGCCCTCATACTGCAGCRTCCCATCTTTAAAACCCCACAAGAGCGCAAACTGGACCCATCCCAGCCCCCCCGGCCAAGCACAGACTTCGAGGCCACCCCTCAGGCCTCCTTGCCTGCGTGGACAGGCATGCCCTTGGCAATTCGGGTTTCCACAGCCTCTGACCACCTGCACAAGGGGCATAGGGGGTGAACAAGAGGAAAAACTCAACCCAAACAAAAGGATGCATGCTGAAGCACAGCTGGAATGACACAGGAGGTGTGAGTGGCACAGCAGAGTCTCAGCCAGAGCACCCACTACAGAACAGTGGTGTGAGGAATGGGCAAAATGCTGCAAGATGGGGACACACGGCAACCGAGGGAACAAGARGTGTCCCAGGAAAGGCTAGAGCCAGCCTGCCACACTTGCACCCCCTGGCCCACCACAGCAGGAAGGAACTGAACCTGAGCACATGCCCATGGTCACCCCAACAGGGTACTGCCACCCAGTCAGGTGGGGGACACAGCCTGTAGGCTGCATGGGAACACGTGCAGCAGCTCCCCGGTGGGCACAGGGCTGCAATGGAGTCAGACCCTCACCCAGGYATAGTGGAAGCTCTGGAAGCTGCAGGAATCACACCTCAGTGTTCATCTGCCCYAGCAGTGAGGCTTTAGCATTGCCAGCACCCTCCTGGCCAGGCRTGTGAGCAGGGGAAGGTCAGTTTTCAGTTCTTCCCCAAGACAGACAAACAGGTTATGTTCAGCTCAGAGAATTGGAAGGTGTTGTTTAAAAAATRAAACAAAACCAAAATGTTTACAGCCTGCAGTGTAAGGGTGAAGGGACTTGCCTTCCACAGGCTCCAGCTCCAGTTTCAGCTACTTTCATCCACTCCCCACCAGACTTCTTTGAAGAAATTATGTGCTGATACATTAAGAACCTCTCTGAATAATAGTCACACTTCTTTTCTACTATTGCTTCCTCCAAAACTCTACATTCTCAAGCCCAGAAAAAAAACAAACAACAAACAAATCCCACTTAAAAAATACATTTTGAAATCTTATCAGTGTCTTTTCTGTTAACCACTGGCTAGTCAACATCCTTTCCTGGCTTTAAGGAGAGCAGCTGCCAAGAACTGGCCTTCAACTTGCTTATACTGCAGAGGCTTTGTTAGAGACATTCCCCTGCAGGAGACAAGTTCTAGCTGGATGTTATTTCATGTTATTCCCGCATTTAAAACATTTTAAAATATACAAGTTACTTTAGCTTTAAGCAAAGTGCTAAAATACAAAGACCAAAGCTTCTGCTTTATTAAGAAGACAGTGTATTAGTTCTGCTCATCTCTGCTTTTGCTGAAACAGGTGAAGTTACAGCTCACTTCACATGTCCTTAGCCATTATTCCCTATTGCACACTCAAATTCTACCTTATTAGTCAGACTTTTTTTTTTCCCCAGGAGAAACTCCCATTTGAATGGGAGCCTCATATATTTAAACAAGAGGGGGTTCCACCAGCACCCATCTCCTCTCACCCTGTTCTTGCTAGTGGGATAATGAATTTTCACAATTCTTGAAGTTCCATAATTATGGGTATAAGACGTAGGACTTTCTCCTGCTTCTAAACAGTGCCAGCTCATCTCAAAAGGTTAAAAGGAATAATCACAWCTTGTCGTCTGCAACATACTAATAAAATTCAATGTATCAGCATAACAGGCAATGTGCAACTCCGACAGTTCTGCTTGTGGAAGAAGTTATGCAAAGCCCCCTGGTGTCAAGCAGTAAGAACACCCCAGCATGCTAGAAAGTGATAGCCCAGCTCCTGGGAGCTCCTCTCTTGCAGGAGAATYGAGTATTCCAGATACTTAACACTGCTTTCCCTTGGGTCAGCARCTCCTGTGAGCAGGTCCAGTCCATGCAAACAAAGGGGACACACACTTTCCATCTCTCAACAGTGGTATACTTGAAGAAAGGCACACAGGTTTCAGTCTATAAGTGCAGAGAATAAAACACAACTAGACAGGCATGATTGAACTGTAGGAAGGTCCCTCAGACAGGGTAAAACTGTAGGAAGGTCTCTCAGGCACATCCTTGTTCAGTCATTTTGTTTGCTRGAGTTACATCAGTGACACAAATGTACTCAAGGTTGTGGGCTCAGAAAGGGGCTATAGAAGTCCTCCAAATTCCAGAGGCATGAGATGGGGATACTTCTACATATCCAGAGCCAGCTGAATGAAATAAACATCCAAAAAATTTCCTATGACTTTGTCTGTGGTATCAAATACACTCAACAACATTTCTGCATCTCAGCAGTCTGTACTGACACCTCACAGAAACCAGAAGAGCATTCTCAGCTTCATTTCCAGTTCTCCTTCTCATCAGCATCTGAATGGGTRTATAGCGAATCCTTAGGGGAGAAAGAAGAAAAAAAAAGTATAACAAATTTCTTTTGTGCCCACTTCCTCTTCTTTCCTTACTGCAAGAGGAGGATCAAAGAATCCCAACCCATCCTTTCACCCAGAGGGTCAGGTAGCGTTATACGACCCCAACRCTACAGTAGATATTTTGACAGCAAGAGCTGCCCTGCCACATGCCCTCTTCTGCAGTTTCATCTCTCCTGCCRCTACAAGTTTCAATCTGAACGATCTTGCTTAGGAAGAAAAAGAAACATCTTGGTGCCAACATCTCATCCTGGTGGAACAACGCAGGCTTTGCTAGCATGAGATATTTCTTTACCTGGGTTAGAAGCTGGTGACGTCTCAGCTGTCTGTAGAACTGCAGCACAGCAGGATCAGCTCTCACCACTTTTGGGTCAAAATCCAGAACAYGGAGACCAGCAAGGCTACGGGCTCGGGAGAGGGCTACATAAGCCTGCCCACTTTCAAAGACACGAGACAGGGAGATTTCCACACAGTCTAAAGACATGCCCTATCAAAGRCACAGAGAACTTTGTTACAGAGCAAACAAACAGGAACATCATGCTGTATCAACACTAACCTGTCCTATGAGTCTATCCAAGGTACCATCCCTAGTATAAGGTTTTGATTTAAAAAAAAGGGAATCACTAGAAAGGAAAGGCAGTTTTCCACTGTCAGGAAATTGCTAGCAGATAGTAGGATCCACTATCTAACTCCAGTGAGCCTCTTGTTGTGTGAAACTCCATAAATCCCATCTAATCAGCACAGCAGGGAATGAAATCCTGCTGGTTTCGCTCCTAGTAGTTAACTGGAGCAGGCACCATCCTCAAGCACTCCTCAGGCAGCCTTGAGTAAGGCCTGGCCAGCCCTATCTCATCRGTTATCCTGGGTGCAGCAGAGTTTACAACATTGCCTGGTTTAAATAGTGGCATGGGAACAAACTCACAAGTCTCCAAGACCAGTATTTATCAAATATGAAGTCTTCKGGAAAGGAAGGAACTTTGATAATGTTACATTGTTCCACTGAAAGTTACATTGGAAAAACCCCCACTGCAAGTCCAACCCAAAGAGCACAGCTGGGGCTGCAGCGGCTTCCTCAGTTTCGCTGCAGAGCTCAGGGTCACTAATGCTGACTYTCAGGGAAACGCTGCCTTCATCAGCCCACCATGGTAAATAACACTGCTTCATAGTTCAGCACCARCTCTGCAGATGGCAGTGCCCTTATGTAAACCCCAGCAGGACTGCCAGCCCATCTGTGATCCTATAGGCAAGTATCACAAGCAGAAGGGAGGCTACCTCTCTGTAGGTAGACCCACATATTTTAGAGTTCCCCCCCAACAAGGGCCTTTCAGCTTTCCCTCCTGTTTCACCAGCAATGCAAGCTCACCYGGGAAATAAGGCTTATAATGGTGTAAAAGTCTATAGACTGCTGTGTAAGAACACCCACCTGACTCTTGTGAATGGAAATGGCCCATGCCAGTTTTAAAGGCAATTGCTGGCGGCTCAGATGAACTCCTGATGGTCCTTTGAAAACCCATTTCTCCATTTTTATGACCTGCGTGACMCCGCAGAGAAACCTCACCTTGGGCAGCCCTGTAGGAATGGGAGCAGGAGAGAAACAGGGATGTATTCCTGACACTCAACAGCCAGGAAGCCAGCAGCCTAAGAACAGCTTTTTTTCTGCCTAAACCAAACCTAAATCCACAGACAGAAAACAGCATGTTCTGAAATGATGTTTGGCATCTACTTAAGCAGGAGAATTAAAGTCAGGTATTTTATCCGTTGAGATGCACAAAAAAAAAAAACATTTTGCAGGCAGCAGAACATTATTCTTTGAGAAAAACAAACAAAAATCCACCAAAATTTGCTTCAGTAGAACAAACAGGAAATGCAAATGAGCATACACATCTACATACAGAATACAGAAAAGAGAACACAAGAGGCCCACAGATAGCTACAGCTGAGGCAATACATGACATCACAGCTTGTGAGAGCCTCAAGCTTGCAGAGATCTCCCTGCTTTCCCTCAAATTATTACCAGGCAGTAAACAAAATTAAGAAGTCATCAGCCACCAATGACAAATTGTTTTGTTATTTTCCCACTTCCTCCCCCAAAAGATCAAAAAGCTTACTTGCCTTTCTGCTCACTTTCAAATCCTACAACAACGCCTCGTGCCCCATTCACCAGCCCTTGAGACACATCCAGATTCTTTGCTAACATCACCTACAGAGAAAAAGAAAAATCTTTAATGCACTGGTTCTACAGCCTGTTCAGCCACCTGCAGCTAAACTTCTTGTCAGGGCGCACAAGCACATCAGGCTGGTTTGGCCACATCATCCTGCCTGTTGCGGCACCATCTCCAATTTGATTGAAATTATTTCACAGCCTTTCCTTCTTAGGATTCCCAAYTACATCATTTCACAGCAATGAACATTTAACTTGAGCTCTTCCTGTTCAGAGCTGTGAGCTCAGATCCAGGGAGCAGATTCACCTTTCCCAGGCAACAACCAGCCTAGGCATTTATAGATTTTGGGAACAACTAAGGAACTACTTTCCAAAGCAAACAGTGCTACTACTAAGCACAATCCTACATCCTTTCCACTTTCACAGCCCTAGCCCACAGCAAGGTGCCCAGTCTTACAAATAYGGCAAACTGTGCTATACCTTTACAGATTGGGAGAGCTGCTGTACCTGGACCTGAGACTGCAGGCAAGGACTGCCTGTGCTCTCTGCTACCTGAAAGCTTCTAAACCTGGTTGGAAATGKGTGTCAAAGTCACGGCAATCACCACTGTCCCCAAGACATGGACCTGTACTCATCCTCTGTCTGGATAAGATTCCAAGCAAAAAAGATACAAAGATTGGGAGAGAGTCTTCTGTTGGCCTGGCATAGCCATTCTAGATTGAATCTGCATTCTATATACTAATCTACTCTATAAATTTCTCTGATATTCCTTTMTTTTTCTTATGCCATTTGATCTGCTGGTCTAGCACACATGTATGGACACACACACTTACCTGAGCTCCGAGCTTTAGCTCAACTCTACCACCCACAGGACACTGAGCATCAATTAACTTCACTAGCATTGGGTCACTGTCCAGAGCCTCAAACACATGCACTTCTCCTGTTAAGGAAAGAAGGACAAACTGCAACTGTTGAACATATTCTACACGGSATTGTAGAAGCTTCAGCACTTACTTCTAACAGCAATTCCTCTTTTAATATCCATTCTGCTCTGCTGCCAGGACATCTTCACACAAACCTTGTCACATTTAACAGCAAAGAGCTCCCTATTGTCTCTCTTCCCTATATAACTTCCAGAGCATGAGAAAGCACAGGAATCAAAGGTCAGCAGTAAATAAGAACTGAGCACCCAGCATTTTGAGCAGTTTCACTCACTATCAACACCAGATCTCCAAAGCAGACTAAGGAAGAATCCAAGGGCCAGACAGGGGGTCAAAAAATGAAATAGCCCTTAACTCAAGACATGGCTGGATAGAGCACTGCTTTTCTAAGATGCTATAGAAAGAAAAAGCAGGGCTGTAGAGGCAATAAATTACCCACCCTACCTYACAGCAAGCAATGAGCTTGCTGACTATTACACACCAAGCAGTGACATTGTGGACTTCTAAGCAAAAAACTGTGAGGTTTTTCCCCAGACAGCTCAGCTCTAACACAGAGCTTGGACTGGTGCTGCTGTGCATGACAGAACACTAATTCCAATTGATACCACAGTATCCCCATTGCATCCACACAGAACTCAGCCTCAAAGCCAGCAGTTTCTTCCATGGAATTCACCTGGCAGCTGTTGCAAGCGTCTCTCATTGGTTATTTCTACATCATCTTTATGGGTGCAGAGCCGAGTAGCCAGGATCCCATCACGCTCAGACCTGTGAGCAGCTGTCTGCATCAGCTGTCTGGTAACCTCCTCTGTGCACCTGGTAACCAGGAAAAGGGAATTATTCTTTAAAKAGATCAGGAACAAGTTTGAGCAGCAGAAATCTCCACACAGCTGGATCAGTCTGTGCAAGCTACAAGCCTCCAGAGAGAAGGACAGAGAAAGATAGCTGCATAAATTCAGAGAGCAGTGCCAGTGTGTGCCCCAGCTCTGCCCTGGCCACTGCCGGCTCAGGATCCATTGAATTAATTCACAGAAATTGCAGAAGGACCCTAGGAGTTGTCCTTCCTTACCACAGCAGCGTATATGAAACCTGCCTACGTTAAGTAAAGCGTTTATGCTTTTGCACCCATTAAAGCTTTTGCGCCCAGCTACACATTCCTGACAGAGCACAGAAAAATGACAAACTGCTCTTTGCTCTGCTCCATCAGTGGGGAGCAGGGGTTACAAAGAGAGATGAGTTTCTCCTCACCGGCCTAAACGGATTGCACTCAGGAGCGAGACAAAGGTCTTGTCAGTCTGTCTCCGCACTTCAGTCAGCTCCATGTTTATGTGGATGCATTTCCTCCAGCTTTTTGCCTGGAAAAATCATTCTCTTGTTAAGAAGGAGACAGACTTGAAGTGTGAGAATCAGTTTAGGAGCAATCTTGTACCTGGAAGCAGAACTTGGCTTCTTCATTAGCCTTGCAGACTGGGGGTAGCTGCAAGAAGTCCCCACAGATGATTAGCTGAATTCCTCCGAAAGGCTCATCCCGTTTTCTGACTGCCCTGAAAGGGATGGAAGAGAGAAGTTTGAATGTCCTCCAGAATCTAGACATAGTCAGGTCCCAGAAGTTATTTCTTAATCTGTCAGTATATTCAAACACAGACCACTTGCAGTGAAAGATGTTTATCCCTAACTGCATCAGAAGAGCTCAAATAATTAAGCTATGCTATCACAAGACATGAATTCTGCTTTCCTTACCTACCCCAGAGGTCATTACCAGTCTTGATTTTTTTGTTGCTGTTACACTACAGCTACTTCTCTCTGCAAGAGAGACCTTCTAGGCACAGCTGTGTATTCTGGACTCAGCTCTATAGACAACACTTAGCTCAGGAGATGGAGAGGCCAACCCAAACAGCCACAGCTGTGAGTGAGGACGTAAAGATCCCAGATGCTACGATTTCATGCTTCCTTACAGTTCTATACCAGGAACTGCCTTGTATCCATTCACAAAACTAGAAAAAGGAAGCAGCCTGGAAGTTTAGGCAAATTAATTTCTGTTAGTTGTCTGACCTGACAATTGCTCACCTTGCCACTGACTCCAGCTTGTCAAAGAACTTGCCATCCACCATTGAGATCTCATCAATAATTAAGTGCTGGCAGGCCAGCCAGTGCTGGCGCACCCCAGGCCTCTCCGCCAGCTGAATGCACTGTTCCAGCGGCGCCTTCCCAGAGCCAATCCCTGGCAGAGGAGAAGAAAGCAAAGCTTTAGGATGCTCCTGCTTCTTTGGGAAGGGGGCGAGAGCTCCCAGCCCCTGGCTGCTGATGCCTTATCGGGACTACCTAAAAGAGAGAGGCTTGACAAAGATCAAAAGGTTAAAAAGTGGTGGTGTTTATTTGAAGGCCTTCAGGTACATCCAGGGCAATCAAAGCTCACTCAGCTAGGGGCTTACACCCCGGGTGGTCCCCCTGAGATCTGCTCCCCAGGATAGACCACCCAAGATGGACGACTGGTCACGAGCTCTCCATACTTTTATAAGTTTGGTCTATTAGCATATCGGGGCCAGCTCTTCCAATCAGAGTTTCAGGTAATGAAATAATTCACCCCAAGTTTGGCCCCCTTCAACAACAGCTGTTTACATGGCTTGGGCCTGAAGCAGTCAGGTGTCCTTGAAGTGCAGGCCTGGAGATGGATTGTTTTGTCTAAAAGCAGTAGCTAACACTTTTATATGGGCTTTAGAGTTACACACTAAGAATTGCAGGGTTACAAGTATATGAGAAATATAAAAGCCAAAATACTAAGGCATCACTGCCGGGCAGGGCATTACCTGCAAAGGCATGGAGAGTAGTGCCACCGATGTGACAAGCCGCCACTCCCGTGCTGGCTGTAGCATAGGTGATGTTCGGAGGGAGGGAGCCCACGATCTTCTTCAGCAGGAACGACTTCCCGGTCCCTTCGAGGGAGATACAACAGGTGAACCGACAGGACTTTCCCCCGGGAGCCGTGAGARCCGCCGGGCCCCTCACCTGCACAGCCGGTGAAGAAGATGCTCTTGCCGCTCCGCACGGCGCCCAACACCGCCTCCTGCTCCGCCGAGAGCCTCGCCGGGGGCCGCCTCTCCGCGCGGGGCACCTGCGGGACAGGCGGGGGTGCGCTGTCAGCGCAGGGTCGGTACCCGGAGCCGCTCCCTCGCCCCGGCACTCACCTCCGCCGGGCGCTGCTCCCGCTCTTCGCCGGCGCGGCGGCGACCGGGGGGGCGCAGCAGGTCCCGCTCCTGCACCGGGCTGATGATGGAGAAGGACGGCGGCGGCCGCTCCAGCAGGCGGAGGCGGCGCGGCGCGTCCCGCGACCCGGCGGCCACCTTGAGCCGCAGGAGGCGGAGGAAGCGGCGCAGCGCGTCCGGGGGGCAGTCGGACAGCAGCACCTGGGCGCCGTCCGGCCCCACCCGCACCGCCGCCCGCCCCTCGCCCGCGAACCGCGTGAAGAGCCTCACGGCATCACCGGCCAGCGCGAAGCTCAGCACCGCCGCCGCCGCGCCGCTGCCGCCGACCACCCGCAGCACGGGCTGGCGCAGCTCGTTGCGGCCCAGCAGCACGGTCGCGTCCCGCATCACGCGGCGGCGCGGGGCGCATCCSCCCGGCAGCGGCTGCTCCACGGCCGCCGTGCAGCGCAGCTCCGCCGCCTCCATCGCCGGCCGGCCGTTCAAACCCGCCGCGTGCGCCGCCGCCAATCAGCGCCGGGGGCTTTAACTCGGCGGCCAATAGGAGGCGGGAGGGGAGCGGCGCAAGGCGGAGCGCAGGGCGGGCCAATCAGCGGCCCCGTTGGCAGCACGTGGGGCGTTGCCAGGCCGCGGGACGCGAGGAGCCGGCGCCGCCATGGCCGCCAGCGGCGGTGAGAGGGCGCAGCCGGACGCGGTGCAGCAGAATCGCTACTTCAGCGAGCGCATGCAGAAGGAGCGGCAGTGGCAGAGACTGTACACGCTGTACACGCAGTACACAATGAACCCCTTCCAACCCGGTGAGGCCCCGCGGCCACAGGGAACTGGCGCGAGAGCAGGGCAAGCCAAGCCGGGGGTGGGGGGAGGCAGACCCATAGCGCTCAGCTGCACGTCAGGGACAAACAGCTGCACCTAAAAAGGGCAGCAGTGGCCAGTGAGGGAGTAAAGCTGGAAAGGGCAGTTGGTGGACTTTCCTTTCGCCTGAGGAACCCGTCTGCATACCCAGAGAGAGAACAGAGACATGACCCGTTTGCCCAGCTGGTGCCTTTAGTAACCGTGTAGAAGTGAGGCATTTAGGACGTGAAACCTACAAATTCTGTGTAAATACAGAGCCAAGATGGGGTAGAGGACCCCAACACTACTCTGTATTCCTTCAGCTCCTGGTCTGCTTTCTACCTGCCAATTCACAGTCTGTGCTGGCACAGATTGGTGGTGAGTAGATTCTTTCAGGTCTGGCTTTTATAATAAAACAACAAAGGAAAGTAATTTCCTCAGACTTGGCACTCTGCAGGCCACCCCTTGGGTGGGGTGGGACTTTGATGTGCTGAGCACAGGCACCATCCTGTAGAAGGGCCTTTAGCATGTTAAACCTCCTTCCCTTCCTAGGAATTTGCCATTAATCAGTATTTCTAACTCATTTTCTTGTATTCACGGGCAGTTCAATAATATATATTCCATACCTGGCTGGATGCTAAATTCATATGAAAGCAATTCATCTGCATCATTTCTTTCCAGTTCACGTGGTTGCTAGGAAGCCCATGTCTTGGCATGACAACATACATGAGCCGACAGATGGTAAGAAGTCTCTGAAAAGCTTGTAATAATTACATAAAAATTATTAATACATAAGATTTAATAATTCAAATCAGTCTAAAATATCATGTGGAAAAATCTCTGTGACCATATAAGAAAGTTTAACTCATTCATGATTTTTGTTAAATTTAAAGGGTTTTTTCCACTTTCAGGCCCTTTCCCATTACTTTCCATTATCAGCACAAGTTTGCATTCATGCAATTATGCTTTTATTTTTGTTTTTAGTTAAAATATATATACTATAAAGTATATAAAATTCTTTATATTCATACTGCAAAATTTTGCTTGAGAATCTAAACCTGTCAGGGGAAAACAAAAATACCTAGAAACATGTCCTCTACATAGATGTTGCCTGCCATTGCAGATTCTACCTAACCACCACATAGGTTAAACTGCTGAAATGGCTACCCAGTCTTACTTTAGAGCACTGGGAACAAGAACCCTTATAGCAGCTGCTCCCTTATTTCTAACATGCTAATTTTGTCTAAAAACTTTAATGGGTCGGGTAGAGTTGGCCTGCTCTAGTCAAGGACTTTGGGGGGGTAGAAAACCAAACCAGGGAAAAGCTGAGGTCTCAGGCAACTGAGAAAGTAGAGAGATGTCATGGAGCACTGGTTTCTACTAGATGTGGTGTAGGAAAAGATCCTACAATAGAGTAGACAGGGATAACAGAATTTACAGGACAGTACTGTCAGGCAAATCTTGAAACTTCCTCAGGAAATATTCAAGTAGAAATGTCACCTTGCATTCTCTGACAATGTCATTCACAGAAGCACAGAGGCTGCCTCTACCCTTGGCTTTCCTGTTATTGCTTGGACAGTGTTAAGATGTCCCATTCTAACACATGTCCACAGGTGACTGGTTTTTAAACACACTTTCTTTCATTTGTGTCTCATAAAACAACAGACGAATTCCTGAATCTTATTCATCGCGCAGCACTGGACCCAAGAAAGAAATATTCAGAGCCACAAACTGAAGCCCAAGTAGTTGGCTGGAACACAACACCTTTGGTGAGTAGGGTGCTTAAAGACTCAGCTCTTTGCAGGATTCAGAGATGTTTAGCCCATCACACTGAAAAATACTCATGCAAGAAAATAATTTGTGACAAGCATGGAAAACAAGAATTACTAGGAATGAGCAGAGCTGTTCACAGATAGCCAGTTTTTAAAATTTACACCTAAGAGGACTCTTGACACTGGCATAGACTTATGAACACAGAAACAGTACACTTCCCCTGAGAAACCTGAATGCAAAACATCTACAGTGACAGTCAACCCCAAGCACACTGCCAAATGCCACAGGTGTACTCAGGGCTGTTTATTAAAGCATCCAGCCATGAGAAATGGTGTAGTGAGCAATGTGAAGTGACATACAGAAGTACTGTGAAAAGAAATCTACTGCTCCACAGCATCTTTCAAACAAATTGCAAGCAGAACCATAAAATTAATAATCATGTAAGTATACGCAAAGCAGATAACCAGTGGGGATTCATCTGGGGAAGTGTGACTAAACAGGAGGAAAAGAAATATGAATAACAAGCTGAGACATCAGTCATATCTGACAAAGAAACACCTGTGATGATGACTGACTTTGTAGATTAGTGTTTCGAGAAAGGCAAATTTTGGCCTGTTGTAAAGAAAACTAAGATAAATAAGAAAATAAGACAGTCTTCACCTACATTTCATATTACACATCAAGTAAACAAGTTACTCATGGCAAGGGTAGAGACAGACATCCCAGCTGGGCTTTATGGTATTAAGGTACTGCTGGTAGGATTAATCTGGCAGGGAAGAGGCAACTAAATTTGCATGTAGGGAAGCAAGTTCAATTTTTAGAGTCAGGACTCATGATGTTGTTTAATTCGTTACATTTTCCTTTTTCGGCAGGTTTGACTGTCACAAAGCAGTGAACAGTACAGTGGTACCCTGCTCTTCCGTTGCTTGGATATTTCTCAGCAGCAGAACACCATGCATCGCTCTCCCCAGGAGGGACTACTATACTACTGATTTTAGTAAAAGCACATGACTATTTTTCATTTTTGTTTCCCAGGTACCTTTTGACCGTACTGATTGCAGACTCTACTTCCCACGCCGGACAAGCGAGATTACCATACATGGCTACCCTGGGACACAGAGAGGGTACCAGTCTAACAACTGGCAGTAGGACAGGGGAAAGCCACAGAGAGACTGTTAATGACACCTAAGGTGTTATCGAGTCTGGCAGATTTCTAGTAAGAGACAATAGAAGAGAAAACCTCAATCTGTCCAGATTTGCAACCTGACAACAGTGACACAAATAAACCGATCTGTAAAGCTCTGTATTCGTCTCACTGCTGGTTCTATACCCATCTATACAAATAGTCTAAAAAACCACTCTAACATCTTATTTTGACATCAGCAACATGACCCAGAACTCAAGGTCACCAACTTCATGTGAACAGTAGTGGTGGAAAAAGCTGTCAGACTGAAGGGAACAAAGGGCAGGATTCAGCCACCATTCACAAAACAGCTAAACATGAGTTACACATAGTTCTGTGCAAACCATTTAATGCGTTCACACACCAAAGGTTTAAGTAGAAAACAATCCTTCAACAAAATGGACAGTAAGAAGGAATTAGTGATAAGGCACTAGTTTCCACTGCCCTTTTTTCCCAGCCACTGTAAACCATCCAGCTTGCTCCACAGTTAGCTGCTTGATGACAGTGGAAACGCATCTTGCAACACAAAGAAACACAGGAACCCCACTGGGAGCACAGTCCTCTTAGCGGGCTCGGTTCTTCATTTTTTGCCTTGCTCTCTTTCCAGGTCTCTTCTGCAAAAAAAAGGACAGACTCAGATCTTTATTTTCATGTTCTCCATCTTTGTTCTAGCTCTGTAGCTTGGGGACAATACCAAGGAGAAGGTATTTGTCAGTACGTCTGGAGAGGGAAGTTCTGGTACACAGGTAGCAAACAGTACTTTTTAACTCCCCTGCTCATTGCCCTGCTGATACCAAACCACTGTTCCCAACTCTGTCAGCAACTGAATCCCAAAAGCAAATTAATCCCAAAGACAGGCATTGTCACCTCCGGGTGCTGGAGGCACCCATCATGTACTCATCTCTCCAGGCCAGACACGGCCTGGCTTCCTAGCCAACCAGGATCATTTTCATGTAACATTTTACTTACATTGAGAGCTTTTTTTCCTCCTTTTCCTCCTTTCCCTGGGCCTTTGTTGTGAGCCACTTTTGACTGGAAGCTGGATACGTCATTAAAACTCTCCTTTGTGTTCCACTTTGAGCCCTTCTTCTTCCCACCAAAACCAAACTTCTGATTTTTATATCGTCTTTTGGCATTTGGTCTGAAAAACAACCGACCAGCATTACTGCCTACATTCTTTTTTTCAGGAAGCTCTCAAGGCACATATACATGCTGATGGTCTCCCATTAACCATCATCCCATTCCCCCTCATAACAAAGATGCAGAAATTAGCACATTTCAGTCTCTGTTCCATTATGGCCATAGTTTTCCTTCTCTTTAGGTACAGAAAGCCACCTTGGATTTACTTTAACACTAATCAAAATGGCTTTCTTGTTCCCCAAAATTATCCCCTAAGAAGACTGAAAAAATCAGACATTCTGTGCTTAAATGTCTTTTTTTTCTGGTCTCACCCCTTCTTTGTCCGTTGACTTGCATTGCCTTTTTTATTCCCCTGAGATGATGTCTGCTCTTCATCTAGAAAGTCCAACTTGTCCGAGAGACCTGCAAGAGTGAAGACATCACAGCTACCACCTCAGAAAATACAGATTTTCAATCTATGCAAGTAATAGCAACAGGTCACCCCCACTGAAGAACAGCTACTTGTGAGGCTTTTCACTGCCACTGGCATGTGATTCCACACAGCACAGCTTTCCAAGCTCAAGGCCCAGAACTGTGACACATCACACTGCCCTACATTGCTCACACATCACCACTGCCATTACACATTTGTTCTCTTGGACAAGTTGACTTTACCTTTCTGGTACTTCTTGACTGCATTCAACATATTTTTTTTCTCCTTTTGTCTCCTCTGCAGAACCTCAGTTTGCACCTGAGATTAGAAGCAGAATGTTAATGTTGTTCCTGGCAGTGTCCCATACTTCTTTTTTAAGCTTTTTTTTTTTTTTTAGGTATCCTATCTTTTGCTCTGTTTTCTTTCAGAGCAGCTAGACAGAAGACTAGATGGATTCTGTATATTTTAGCCAGACTCCTGTGGTCTCACTTTCCAAGCTCTTCACTCAGGCTGTAAATTGTCACAGATAGGTCCCTTTTGTAGCTCCTCACCTTCTTGCCATATTTTCTCATTGCACGGAGCTGTTTCGCTTTCTCAGACCTTTCCATTGCTTCCTGTTTACTCTTCAGCTTCTGCCGAATCTAATTAAGGGATAGAAGAAACAAAACTTATCAGTAACACAAAAAAAAGTAAATGAATTCTATGGTTGCTGTACAGTCCCGAAGTCAGTATTTGTGAACTATCTATGAGTGTAAAAGAAAACATCTCTAAATCAGATAATGCTTATAGGGCATAACATTCTTCAGCTCAAGGCTGAAACAGGTTTTACAGAAACTCCAGAACTGATCTGTAGCCAAAATCTGGTTAAAAAGACAAAACTCACACAGAGACAAGACAATGGTCTCTAATGGAACTGAGAGTATCTTGTCAGTCTATTTGGGTGTATGGAGAAGACGTGATAGTTTCTTTCTTGTCATTATTAAAAGTAAAGCACTGAAGAAGAGTCAACAATCCTGTAGAAAACATCTTTTCTGTTCCCTCCTTGTTCACAAACATTTTTATAAGGATGCCGCATTACAAAGGATTACAAAGATTTCAACACAGATATTCTGGATTCAGCCTGTGACTCCACTAGGAGATAAAACTGTTCTTCAAATGGAAGTCAGCAAAAGAAGAGAACACTAATGTGCAGGATTGACTTAAGCCTTAACACAAGCTAATTACTGTTCTTCATCTTCTCTAGAAAGGTTCTATCAGACAGCAAAACAGTGACCAAGTCATACATGAACCTCCAAACTAGACTCCAGCTCGTTTAATTTATACAATGTAGTCTTTTTTCCAAATCTAAAACAAAAAATAGAGTTCCATTTTGAGCAAAGACTACAGTCAAGAAGCAACTTTATCAAAGTCTTATTTCCTGCACAAATCCAACTTCCTATCCAAGACAGATTGGTTCAATAACATACAGTTTAAAATCACTGAAAACCAGAACACACCAACTATAAACAAAGGGTGATACTCAAACAGGAAAAAAGGATTGTGTTAAAACTATGGTCAGCTGCAAGTCTTATGACAAAGAGCAAAAACACAGGCAACTTTACATCCATTGTTATCCATACAGGGAAAATATCTCCATTTTTAATATTAAACACATTCAGGACAAAGTATAATCCATGCTTTTTTACTTTATCTTCCAACCTGTTATAAAAATCCCCACACTGCACTGAAATGCCTAAACAAAAAGAAAACTCCCACAAAGTTTCAAACACAATCATTGCCACAGGAATTTGAAAAGAGATGGTCAGAATTCACACATCATACCTTAAAGATAATCCCTACCAGAGGCTAAATCCCCCACATTACACAGGGAAGAAAGACATCCATTGCACGTACCTTCTGCATCTGTTGGTCTGATTTGGCCATCTCTGCAAAGTAATCGTCCGGCCTCCTCGTAGGAACCTGGAGCTTATGTAGTCTAGGGAGGGCTTCCAGGACAGCTGCCTGAGCCTGACGGTAGCTGCGAGAGAGCACAGCACCAGCTGTCACTGCACCAGCTCAGTCACTGCACCAGCTCTGTCACTGCGTGTCAGGCACCTCACAGTGCTGACACAAACTGCTCGCACAAGCAGGCTGATACTGGGATCTAACAAGCATTGGTTTGGAATTATATCAACATTCTGTGCACATCCAGTGCTACTGAAAGCAGTTTAACCACCAGTACAATATTAACACTTGTATCTTGCACATATACATTTATCTTATTTCCAGTTATAGCTTTATGTGTTGGAATATAAAAGGCAAAGCAACACAAGAGAACTGTAAGAACACCAAAACAAACCAACAAAGAAAAACCCGTATCTTGGGTTAAAGCCTTAGTCCTGCTATCAAGGAGCTTTTCAAATAAACTTTTCAGCAAAGGATGGAAGTCTGCTGTGAGGAGGGAAGTTATTTATTTTCAGTCACGTGGCAAGCTATATGTATTTGTAGTAATTTTGGAAAACATTCAGAGCCATCAAACTTACACAAGAGTGCCACAGTGACAGTCAGTGTGGTGAAACATAACTCCAAACACAAAGCAGCACGGTGAGATACTACATGAAATCTCTTTTTGACACTTACAAGCTCATCTCTCTCTGGAAATCATTCTCGGGGTCAACAGCATCTGAGGTAGAAGCACTCTGAGAGACGGGGTCCGCGACCGGGCCCAGAGTCACGTCCAGCCTTTCCACCCACGAGAGCTGCTGCCTGAATTCGGCCAGGCACTGCTTCAGGCCGTCCTGTGAAAGGAGCACAGCTCTGCACAGCACCGCACGGACCGGCCCGCACGGCTGGCCCGGCTCAGTATCCAGGTCACACCGCGGGCTGCTCCTCGAGGCCGCGGTGACACCCCAAATCCCGCCCAGTGCACAGCCCCGGAGCCCTGCCCGGCACCAACACCCGCGGCCCCGCCGCGCCTCCTACGCCCCGCACGCAGCGCTGGGGCCGCGGGCCGGGCCCGGCCCGGGGTTTCCGCGCTGCCGCGGAAGGCACCGCCGCTCCCGCAGCCCCCGCTCACCGTGTCATTGCGCCGCTTCGGCCGCTCCTCCAGCACCACGTTAAGCCCCGGCTTCAGCGCGCCCCTCGCGAAGGCCTCCTGGAGCTGTGGGCGAGATCGGTCAGGCCGCGCCGCCGGCACCGGGCGGCCCTTCCCGCCGGCGCCGCCACGGAGGCCACGGGCTCACCTCCGAGTCCGACAGCGAGGAGTCCTCCGAGTCCGAGCCGGAGTCCGAGAAGGACCCGCGCCGCGCCACCGCTGCCGCCATTGCTGCCGCCGCCGCTTCCGGCCGCGTGCGCCGCCGCTTCCGGGGCCGGCGCGGCCGCGGTCACCAGGGCGACAGCGGCAGCGGCGGCATGGCGGGGGCGGCCGTGCTGCCCGTGGCCGTGTTCGGCTGCCGGCCGCGCGTGGCCGGCGGTGTGTGCTTCCTGGAGGAGCAGGTGGTGCTGCACGCCGCGGGGGCGGGCTGCCTGCGGCTGCACCTCGAGCACAAGTGGCACAACTTCATCCCAGGTGGCACCGACCCCGACCCCGCTCGCGATCCCGACCGCGGCCCGCCCTGACCGCTCTCCTCCCCGCAGGCACGGAGAAGAGCCGGGGCGTGCAGGCGCTGGCCGTCAGCCCCGACCGGCGGTTCCTGGCGGTGTCGGAGGCGGCGGGGGAGCTGCCGTTGCTGGCGGTGTATGAGCTGGCGGCGGAGCAGGCGCGGCGGCGGAGGGTGCTGGCCGCTGCGGAGCTGCCGGCGCGGCAGGCGGTGTCCCTGTCCTTCTCCCCCGACAGCCGGTTCCTGGCGGCCGCCACGGCTCCCCCCGAGGGGCACCTCACGCTCTGGCTGTGGGAGCAGCAGCAGCTGCTGGCGGCGGTCCGCGTCCAAGCCCCGGGCGCCGGCCCCTGCCAGGTAACGGCTCCACCCCCGACTGCTTCCGAAACTGCCAAACCCGAGCTGTGCCAGCTTCTCTGCGGCTCATTTTTAAAACTCCCGTTCACAGTTGACGGGTTCTTGGGGAGCATATTGCGCTTTTCGAACAGGTGGATAAAAGGATCAAACTTCAGTTCAACAAGTAGCAGGTGTCAGGTAGAACATACGTTCATCCTTCAGGATAGGTGCACAGTGCCTTTTCCTGTGGCCACATGGCTTTTGTCCAGGACAAGAGGAGGAGAGGGCTCCATACTGTAGGTTTCATACAGTTTTTCTGACCTTTCTTGAATCTGCTGTTGGTCTCCCTCAGCAATAGGACACTGGGCTAAATATAAAGTTTTGCATTGACCCGTAATGGACATTCTCCTGTCTGTATCTGTTGTATCACATGAGATTCTCTTATATCACATGAGATCTATGTTATGGGGCCAGTACAACTGGCCAGTGAGTGTGCAATGTGTCCCTCGTGTCCCTGCAAAAACACACACTAAATATATTGGCTGTGCTCAGTAGTTGGAAGCTCTCAGTCAGTGCACCTTTTCCTTCCTGCAGTCTTCTACGTGCAGATCAGAGGAGAAGAGTGGCTAGGAGCAGGCTGATGGCACACAATTTCTGCATCCAGCTTTGGGTGCCTTTTTTTAGAATATTTCAGGTAGGGAGGTCAGATACTTTCAGTACATGCATTGGTTGGACTCCAGCTGCCTTTTTTTCTTSGGTGCAGCTACAAGCAGAGGTTGGGAGTTCATGAGCTCAATTCCTAAAGAGAGGGGAATGTAAAGATTCCAGCTGTCTGAAGTCTCATTAAGCATAAAAAATTACTTCAAACTACCCCTGCTATCATTCATGTTGAGTATTGACATTGCATCATTTTCACAAATAAACACGTAATTATGTGAATTCATATGCATACTGTTTGCCTGAAATACAGGAATGCAGAACTTATTCCTGACCTTTTAAGAACAAATGGTCCCACTTTTCAGGAAGCTTGCTACTGGAAAAACTTGCTAATAAGTAGTAAAGATGTATTTTGGCCTTCCTTTTGTAATTTAATTTTGATAGACACACTTCTGAAAGGGGGAAAACTGCAATATGTAGTTATGATGGTTAATTCCTAGTCTCCTGTATTCCTGTATGTTTGTATGAACCATCTTCCCTTGTTTGTTTTCCTGTATATGGTGTAGAAAGTCTTCAGAACAGGTATAATATTTGCTTGTTGGTGAACACAGTTGAAAAAAAATACTTCCTCTCTTTTTTGTTCCATAGGTGAGCTTTAATCCTGAAGACAATGCCCAGGTTTGTATCACTGGAAATGGCTTTTTTAAACTTTTTAAGTTCAGTGAAGGATCTTTGAAGCAGATGAATTTACAAAGGGGAGAGCCAGAAAACTACTTGTGCCATGCCTGGCTGTCCAAGGAGGAAGTTATATGTGGCACTGACACAGGCAAACTTAACTTGTTTGAAACTGGAGAGCTGCAGTGGGAGAGAAGTTTAGAGTACAGAAAACCACCCAAGGAACTAGAAGATACGACAACAGAAGAACATGAGTGGTAAATCTGTTAAATATTATTAGTAATATTTCCATGCCTGTGCATGCAGATTTGTAACTTCTTGTCCAATTTGTGATTTTGATTGCTGCTTAGCATTTTTTGATTTATTCTTCTTTATTTTTAAGTCTTTATGCATTTTCTGCTTGCAGTTCTGATGTCTCTTGTGGACTGGCCTTTGAAGATAATGGTTCACAACAGGCTTTTTTGCCTCTAATATCTGCAGTTGCTGCATATTCCAAAGGCTTTGCATGTTCACCTAGCCCAGGAGTTGTTCTTCTGTTTGAGAAGACTAAGGAAAAGGAAGTCTACAAGGAGAGTCAAGAAGTCTGGGTAAGGAGGAAAAAACTTTTTTAAGCAGTCGTGCAGCAGAGACCTGTTTAGAGGACTGTGGGTGCTTCCAAATCAGTTATTAATAATAATTTTTAGCTCATTGCTAAATTGCATTGTAAGCGTTAGCTACCTGTCCTGGTGATGTCAAAAGGAAAGGAGTTGCCAAAGGTCACACTGAAAGTCAGTGGCTGATGACCTTTTGCAAGATAGTTCTGTATGTTCCCTTCCCATGTGTAAAATGTGCTTTGAGGTTGCTAAACTTCAGGAAACCTCTAAGAAACTTTTATTTGTGGAGACTTTTGGGACTAAGAAGTAGTTTACATCAGTTTTGAAGAACCAGGCTGCTTGTTTTCTTCCAAGGAGAAGCTTTTCACCACAGATATTTATTAGAGCTGTCTTGAGACTTGTGCACTCTGACTCTTAAATAATCCAGAAAGATTTTTAACTGTTCTACAGCAAACTGTATGTGTTGACTTACTGCAATCTGTAGATAAGAACATTTAATTCTAATGAGCTGGCCAAGACTTCATACTCTGGCTCTAAAAGGTCAGATCTTTCTGCATGAGACCCTGTAATAAGACTTACCTATCTGAATGATACACTACAAAGAACGGTTATTCTGGGATCACAATTTTTAGGCAGTTTTCGTTGTGACACTTGCTAGTTTTTTTCTCGATATTTTTGTACTACTATTTTAATGCTTGTTTAGTGCAGTACTTCAGATTACTGCTGAAATGTCCTCTGATACTTTATTTCAGCTGTAATGCTATAGATACAGCTAGGTTGTTCTCTTGTCCTCCATCCCCTGCCTTGCTGTAGTTATGTGCTGTTAAATATCCAAGTTGTCTTGCTGACATTATGTGTATGCTTATTAAAGGAGCATTACAATGAAAGTTTGTGTGTGTGCATGCCTACTACCAAAACATGGAAACCTGGCACATCCCATGGGATGCATTTCTTGTGCAGCTTCCTCAGGACCTGTTCAGCACCGAGCCGAAAAAGTCAGGCAGACAGGACATTACATGTATATGCTTCAGCCCCTCTGAGGAAACAATGGTCATTAGCACAACAAAAAATCAGCTATACATGTTTACTATGTTCTCCACCAAACTTATAAGGGTAAGTGCAGTTCTATCACATTCCACAGCCATCACGTCCAATAAGGGCTGTATTGTAATGGCACAGGCTATTCAGTGTTGTTTTCTGTGATGCATTCTCATAAAATCCTTCAAACGAACCTTTAAAGCTCATGATATGAAGTGCTTTGTGTGCTTCTCTGAGAGTGGTATTTCTGTAGCCCCTTGCTCAACAATCCTTCCATGAGAATACCTGATGCTATTCAGCAGAATGATAGAGGACACTGTTAAGACCATTTAAGGGTGCTGTTACTGATGAACCGCTTCACTAAGGCTTTAATGGAGAGATTCTCAATGTAACTGTAGTGGTTCATGCTCCACTGTAATGTCTAGAAACTTTAATGCAATGATAAAGCTGGAACAGCCATAGGACTCTCATGTGACTCTAAAATAACAGTTGTTAAAGTCCTAGCTAGAAGTGAAACCTCTTTGTGTAAAACAAACATAATAAAAGCCTTCCCTACTCTGAAGGAATTAAGTAATACAAAGACAAGTGATAAATGTATTATCATGAAAGAGACTTATCTGGAGCTGAATACCTAACTGGTGTACACGTATATGGAAAGATCTTTACAGGAAGAGGGGTTGTAGTTAGGGGTCCTGTTTCCACATGCAGCCTAAAATTTTATTGGTGCTCCTCTTCCAGCATGTGGTAGCTAAACATCCTGGTGGAGTTTTCTACCACTCAGCACTTGATTTTTTTTAAAATATCTGCATGACCAGAAGGTATTAGCTGAATCCTTGCAGGTCCAGTTTTATTTATTTATTTAACTTGCCTTTTTTAAAATACATACAGTTACATTCTGGTCTCACTGCTCTGCCCTGTATCGCTCTTCTTGATTATTGATTATAAACTTAAAACTAACATTGTTAGGTTTTTAACATTATTATGTTCAGACCAGTGCAGTGAAAGGATTAAGTGGTTCCCTCAAATTTATTCTGCTACTGTATGCAAAGCCCCATGATAGATTTTTTATCTGACTTACTGCCTGCCATGAAATATTTGTGATTTTCTAATGTTCTCATTCCTTGTCAGGAGAAGAGATCTTATTTTGCATATCTGAATTTCCCATTGCATTCTAATTCAATCACCGGTCTGGACATGTGTGCTTGGAAACCCATTCTTGCTACGTGTTCCCTGGATAGATCTGTCCGCATCTGGAATTACAAGACAAAGTAAAGAGTTGTTTGTATTTGTTATTACCTCTTACTTTTTTGTATGTTGTATTTAGCAGGCAAGAGCAGCAATCTCATACGAATGGGAGTGTTGTTCTGGTAAAATTGTTGTGTGGTGTGGGATGTCAGTGGTATTTGGGGGATGTGAATATGCAGTGCCTTTTAAACCAGGGCCAAAAGAATCCAAAGCCTCTTCTATTAAACAATTTTTATGTCAGACTTCTCATGTTTTGGAAAAAACTCTTCAGGAAAGTTTCATTCAGCTTTGTCTCAAGATACTGTTGTCCCATCTCCTGCTTCTTAGCCATGGTTCTTAAGCAAAATGACTCCAGCTTTTGAGGTTCCCTGTAGGCAAAAACAAATCTCAAGAGATGTTTATGTAGGTTTGCAATCAGCAATTCATTTACCTTCTCCGTTTTATTACAGTACACAAGGATTTGCTCTTGCACCTTCCACACCTTCTCTGTGAACCAGAAAGTCAAATTTGCCATTGTTTCCTATAACATCGGTGTGATCATTACTTAACTGAGTAACAACACCTTCCTCAAGGACAAGGAGAGTCAGACTGTAGCTGCAGGTGTCCTTGCTGGGCTAGATAATGTCCTGTCAAGTGTGCATGGGGAGTTTGTACTATTCCATACTGCTCAATGGTTTTCTCTTTCAGCACTTTGGAGCTGTGTAAGGAATATCAGGAGGAAGCATACACAGTATCACTTCATCCCACTGGCCTTTTCTGTTTGGTTGGGTTTTCTGACAAGCTACGATTTATAAGTCTGCTGTATGAGGACATGCATGTTTTCAAGGAGTTTGCTGTGAAAAAGTGTAGAGAGGTAAGAAGTGGTGCAAAAATGAAATTGGGGAGTTATGGGGAGCAGAGTGGTGAAGAACATGACAGAAAATAGAAACTTCTCCAGTACATGCGAGTAGGATATAGGATATCAAAGCACAGAGAAATGGATTCTGACTATTGGAAAACAGGCCCGGATACTGATGTGTAACTGTGGATCTGGGAAGCAGCAGAAGGGGTAATTTGCTCAGAAATACTCAAGGACTGAATTTTACAGGGGAAAACATTGATTAAGAAAGCTATAAGAGGCTAATTATGTCATGGAGTTTTCTTTCTGTGTAACAATTTGGTATTAAATGATGTAATTGAAATTCAGTGCATGAATGTTTTTATCCATTCCATCTACAGTAATGGGTGGTTATGTTTTTTGTAGTGCTCATTCAGTAACGGAGGCCATCTTTTTGCTGCAGTTAATGGAAATGTGATTCAAATTTATTCCAGCATCACCTTTGAGAATGTTAGTAATCTGAAAGGGCATAGTGGGAAGGTGAGTAAACAAATCCTAGACAGTACAACTTACTAATGTATTAACTAGTTGATAAGATGCACTTTGAAGAGGTAAAGTACAATTTTGGATCTTGAAATGGCCTCAAAAAGCAAAAACAGAAATAGAAAACTCAGTTTTCTTTGGTCAGAAGGMAAAGTGTTCATGCACTACATACATCTGAAAAGTCTGTCCTTAAATTGGAGGTGAATGATTAGCAGGTAGCTGAACAAAGAAAAATATCCCAGTAATAAAGTATAAAAGTAAAATCTACTACACAGTATTGAAATGAACTTTTTCCTGACAGTGTTCATAAAGTAGTTCTTACTGGGGTTTTGTTTTAATGCTAAAGTAGGATTGGTTGAGAAACATCTAAAGGTTTTTCAGCAAGACTTTGAAGTATGATTCCGAAGTTATCTTGGATTTACCAATAAAAAGACTCTGTGCTGTATGTCTATAACCTACACATCAAGCCCCTTGGTGTGTTTTGCTTTTGCCAGATACATGCAGTTAAATGGAGCACAGATGACACTAAATTTGTCTCCTGTGACACACATGGTGCTGTGTACGAGTGGGACTTGTTGACAGGTAAAAAGGAGTCAGAGTGTGTGCTCAAGACCTGCATCTACAGCAGCATTTCCCTGTCTTCTGATGCCAAAATTATCTTTGCTGTTGGATCTGACCAAACTCTCAAAGAAATTTCAGAGTCTTCGGTGAGCTAACAAGCACTCTGGGATTTTGCTATATTCTCTGGGGAGGGTACAAGTGCTTTGGTTTCCTTATCATCCATTTGGTAAGTAGGAATCGGTCTGGTTTTGAGAGCTGTGATATTTACTGGCACTTTTGTGTTCTAATATCATTTACCATGAAACCTGAGATTTTGTTGTAGTTTTGTATTTTTATAATTTTACTTGGATTTACCTAGAAATCTTCTAATCCAGCTAACAAACTAACTAGGCAATATTGTATCAACTGTTTTGCTGAAATACAAGTGTATCACATCTACTATTGTATCTACATGCATTTTTTTCCAGAAAAGCAGTGAATTGTATGTGATAACCATTACATCTTTCAGATCACACATCAGCTTGGCTTGAAATTTCAATACTGCATATCTATAATAAATATAGAGATTTTTATATCTAAATATTTATTTTAAATCTAGAATAAATTTTTTTAAAATGTATAAAGCTTGATACTAATTACCGTTCATGGCTTTACTCCTGTAGGCGTGTAGATTCCTTTAACTGCATTATTTGCTGCAGGCAGAGGTATAACAATTGCTCATGCACTACRTAATCAAATACTTAATGTAACGTGAGGGGTTTGTGTGGTGGTTTGTGCTGTTGGTTTATTTTTAGATCCAGCATGAAGTGTCTGCTTATGGCGTTGTGTACACCACTGTAGCTGTCTCTCGTTCTGGGCGCATGATATTTGTTGGTACCTCCCTGGGGACCATTCGAGCTATGAAGTACCCATTAACTCCGAAGAGGGATTTCAGCGAGTACCAGGCCCATGCAGGTGCTGTCACAAAGGTAGCAGAGAGTACTTTCTGTTCCCTGTGATACCAGCTCCTTATGGCTGATTCTTCTTCTCAGTTCATAGCATAATATGTTAAAATTAAGGTTGAGCCTGCATGTGGAGAATGAATATTACAGCATTCATAGGAGTCCTGTCTCTAGATAGGTCATGGAATAGGCTGTTGGAATAGGCTGGCTTGCACCAGCTTACGAAACACGGCATATCTCTTGTGGAGAACTTTGGTACAGCTCTCTCTGGAAAGAAGAAGATAATTTTGTCATAGAATTGTTTATGTTGGAAAACAGCTTTAATATCATTAAGTCCAACTGTTGACCCAGCACTGCCAAGTCCACACTAAACCATGTCCCCAAGCACTACATCTTTACATCTCTTAAATACCTGTGGGGATGGTGACTCCACCATTCCACTTGTAGATGGACATCACCTTTGCCCACTTCCAGACAACTGAGACTTCCTTAGTGAGACAGTACTGCTGCCAAATGATTCAAAGGGGCTCAGTGAGCACTTCTGCCAGCTCCCTCCGTGTGCTTTGGTAGCTCCCCATTCTCCAGGAAGCCACATGTTCTGTGTTGTTAAAACTGGTCATATTTTTGGCATTTTAAGTATCACTGTCAACTACAGCAACTTGATTTATCTTTGCACAGTCCAACATTAGAATATGAACTTCAGTTATTGTAACTCTACTCTCACCTCACTTGCAAGCTGTATCAGCTCCCAGGTACTCTGCCAGATCATGCAGCCACAGGAGGTCTGGAGGAGGTGACAGCAGTTGTTACTAGATAGTTCTTGGTGAGCTTAGTGGCAATTTCAAAAGAAAACATTAAGCCATCTGTTGCTCAAGCAACTTCTCAAAGAAAAACACTAGAGACCTTTGGAATTGTCATATAAATTGCCTGTCTGTCTATAATTGTCTAGAAGGTCTTTTCTGTTTCAGGTTTTTAAAAATCTTCCTATGTTTTTGAGAGCAGAAGTAGATCCAGTGTCTACACATGTTCTTCTTTTCTTTCCCTTCCTTTGTTGTTTCAACCAGGGTGGAACAGGAGTAGAGGACGTAATCAAAGTGTTGGTTGTGGGGCTATGTTTTTATTTCCCCTGTTGACTTTCTGTGGTAGAAATGAAGGGAGTATGTGGGTGGGGAGAAAAATTTGGTGTAAAATAAAACTGTATCTCCGTTCTTCCCTGTCTCTTCTATAATTTTGTTGCCTCTTCCTTCCAAGATGACGGTAACAAGTGATGACCAATTTCTACTGACTGCCTCAGAGGATGGCTGTATATTTATCTGGAAAGTGCATGATAAAGAAGGTGGGGTACTGAAAGGGGAAGAGGAAGCTGAGTATGCTAAGGAAGTGTTGATCATGAGATCAGATATAGAAGAGAAGGTAGGAGGAGCAACTTCTGAACATAAACCATAGGATTTCTATGAATTGCATTTGCATGATGTTTGTAACTAAGGATTCCTATATGGTTTGCATGGCTTTTGTCATAAAAAGAGGTTACAGCAAGTAGCTGCAGCTGCTTGTCAATATGCAAACAGCATTGTACAAACAGGGAGTGAGGAGAAAGGTTTAGACTTTTCTCTAATATTTTCCCCAGTCTCTTGAAAACACTTTTAATGCAGTAGAGGAGTCAGAAGATACATTTCTCTAAACCATTTTGTAAGATAACAAAGGAACTTTACTTCTAGAACTTCTTGGTCTGTCTGAAGACTCTCTTAAAGGCTGTCGATCGTGAATATGTGCTTGTAAATAAAACATCCTTAACAAGCCGTTGCTAATGGCAAATATTGTCTCTCTTGAAACTGTCTTCTCATCCATGTCCTAACAGAGTCAGGCAATACTAGACCTGCAGATTTTTGTGAAAGATCTACAGACAGAAAGTGATTATGAGCTACGTCTCAAGGACATGTACTGTGATGGAAAAATAAAGGCATTGGAAGAGAATTTCACTCAGGAAATAGACTCCCTTAAAACCAAACACCAGGTATGATTCATGTTGCAGAACCAAATACCAAAAAATCTTTCAATGAAGGGCTGAATTCAAGCCTGCATTACATATGTAGGAATGCCATAAAGCATCTGAAAAATTAATCATTCCTTTCCAATTAAAATGTTCTTGATATTTGTAAAGCATGAAACTACCTTTGGGTCAAGTATCTTATAGGTACAAGGGGATGCAAGAGTTCTCCTCGGCAGCCTGGAAGTGTCTTCACATAAAAACAGCACAACAAATGCTGCCCAAGACCAAGGATCAGTAGTGGAAATGGGACCATGCCTTAAAAGCTCCTTTGCATATAAGGTTGCAGCTGCTGCAGGATCTAACAATTATTGTTCTTAATGCTGCCTTCTTTATGTCCTGTTTGCTTAGATTTTTAAGAACATCTGCTGAGGTTTCTTGTATGTTTTTTGAAAATAAAGGTAAAATACATTCCCTGGATTTCTTCTGTTTGTGTGCTTATTGATTTCTTTGTGGTCATGAAGCAGGACTTCCCTGAAAAGCAAAGGCTGTGATAATTTTTCCCAGTGTCTTATTTATCTGTGTCTGATAATGCTATTCTGTCCGTATGTCTGATGCACACACTGGATTTCTGACCTGTACTTTGCTATATTTCTGGACTTTTTTTAGATTTAGAAGGCAAGTGATCCAGTAGTAATTTTTCTGACAGTAGAACAGCTTGAAGTTAGAGATTACAGATCACATGATTCAATTCTGTCAACCTCATGTTCTTTTTGAGCTTTTGGATTAATATCTTCCTGTTCTGGTGATTTGTTACTGCTTATTTTGTTGAGTTGTACATAGTCTCTTCAAGCAGCATTTCAGTTTGACTCCACATAAAGGATTTCTTCATGAAAGCTTGACAAATTATTTACTAATTTTAGTATTTTAAAGTCTTGTAGTTTTCAAGTGCTCTTTTTATACTTTTCTTGTATTTTGGCCCCACAAATGTTCTAGTAGTTTTTTGATTTTTATTTTTTGAGGAAGTTTAATTATTCATTTTAATGTTTTCTTCAAGTAGTACTTCAGACTCCTTGGCTTGTCTCATTGTGGTTTTTTCATTCAAATAACTTGAGTTTTAACCTTTCTATTTTTCCTCTCTTTTGTACTACCTGACCTTGTACAAGAAAACCATTTCAATTCTTATAGATTCCTCTACCTCTGTTTTATCTGTGCTGGGGTTTTTTTGCAGTTCTTCAAGTCTTTTGATAAGTAGTGCTTGGTTATAAACTTATAATAATCTCAGCTACAATGACAATCTTTAGACTTGTTGATTATAGGCTTGCAAGCAAATGCCTTTGAAGGTGAATAAAAGTTCTCTAAGCAGGCAAGTTGTACTTCCTGTCAAAGTATCAGTACATGTTAAGATTAAACTGAACAACAGCTTTGGACTTGGGGCTAACCTTTCCAGTTGTATCCATCAGACAAATGGAATATTTCTGCTTATGCAAGGCCCATGCAGTTGTCCTGAGAAGAAAGTGAAAATGTTGTACCTGTGGTACAATTCCTAGCTTTTCTGGGAAATTTCTCAGCTGTTTTCTTGCTCCAGTGCTTTGTGCTTTTTTACAAGATTGAGTAATTTGTAGTGGCAGTCAGACATTCCAAGCAAATGGCATTCAAAACTCACTCCTGCTTAAGTTTATGTCATACTATGCAAATGTCAGCATTTTAGGACCTCAAGGTTGCTTCAAGTGAGACGGGAAGCAGCTTGAACTTTGATATCTGGACAATAATTTATTGAACTGCAAATTCTCCTCAAGCAGGCATACATAAAGGAGCGGAGCCTTTTGTAGCTCACAAACTTTTCTTTTAAGATTAGGATCAGTACCCTGTATTATATGAACTCTGTTTGCTGCTTTTCCATAGCTTTCCGTAGTTTTGTAACTTGTCAAAACAAACTAATCTCTGGGAAGACTTGTTTTAGTGACACATGGCATCTGAATTTTGGTGAGAGACTTGAAACATATTTCTGTTGTGTATGTATTCCTCACCAGGGACAAGAGCACAAACAATTTGGACGTTGCTTTGCCTAGTTTCAAATTAAAATGTATTTTTCTTATTTTTTTCCCAGATTTTACAGGCAGAGAAAGAAAAACAGGAGCTACAACACCAGGTGCAACTGTCTGAGCTGATGAATAAACAGGCCAGGGAGGTGCAACAGCTAGGTTAGGCTATAACAAATGTTTGTAACTAGAAACTGGGGGAAATGCTTTATTGGTAGCAAATAATGTGACGGGGAGGGATTACTGAAGTATAAAGAAAAATGCATGTATGTCGTGTAGGTATTACAGACCAAATGTTTGTCTAAACTGCACCACACACACGCCCATGATGAGAACGTGCACATGGGCCTTGTATCCTGGAGGCTTGGTTCTTGAGATTAGGAATTTCTTCATTTGTTTGATAGCTCACTGTGCAAGAACAGTGCAGTCACAGTTCAGCAAGGAGGTAATGTGCAGTGCACACAGCCTGGAAATACCTGGGCTCCAGATTCGTAATCAGGATATAAATACTGCAAGTTCCTACCAGAGAGCCAGTCCACCCAAAAATGAGTCCATTGCCTCCTCATATTTTGTAACAGTTGAGCTCATACAGCTGCCATGGTTGTCAGCTCAAGGCAAAGAGTTGTCCATTTTGTATGGCTACAGTCTAAAGCCCCTGTATATCTGATGAAGAAAGTGATGAAGTACTTCTACTTGTAATTTATTGCAACCAGCTGCCAAAAAGACAGTAGAGAATAAGACAGTGATAACTGAAGAAGGATAGGATTAACCCTTCTTTTCTATTAGTTTTATTCACTCCATATGTTTCCTGTTAACAGAATCTGACAGTAATCAGAAACTCTCAATGGAAAATGAGAAATACCAGCAGTTGCAGGTAAAATCCCAGAAGATGGAGGAGGAATACGAGAAACAATTGCACAATTTGGAGGAAAGCAAAAGCAAGGCTGTGGAGGAGATAAAAGAATATTATGAGCAAAAACTTAAAGAGAAATCTGTTCTGCTGGAAGAGGTAGGAAACTTGATTTTCAGTTTGATTTGTTGAACAAGTTTATCTTCAACTGTGATAAAATGTTCCCTAGGACAGGAGAGGCTGGCATCTTCTGTACAAATCCTAATCTGCCTGTAACCATGCGAAAATATTTTGACAGGTGGAATGGTAATGAGGAAAACCCAGCTGAACTACCAGCTCTTCTGGGTTTTATACCTTGAGTAACTCGCTAAGATTAATATCCTTGGGCATTCTCAGCTTCATCTCCATTTTTCCTAGATCCCAGAATTCCTGTTTATTAATGTGACTTAAATGATACTGTAATTGAAGAAAGAAAGATTCAATCATGTTGTTCTAGTTAAGAAATAACATTTTGAAAATGGTGAATTACATTTCCAAGTCCTTGAGATTCTTACCTGCGTAATTTGGGGGAACAAAGATAAATATCCTGAATACTTCAAAAACTCCTTCACATTGAGGTCAAAGACTTGGCTTGACAAAAGGCAGCCAGATAACTGATACTTACATATCTAGAGTCAGTAAATCCTATCAGCATTACTGTTGACAGGCCTGTGCTGCAATACCAATTTGAAAAGAGTGTAGGAAGAGAGGCAAACAGAAACTGAGGCAAACCTGAGTGCTTATTGGTCCTAATGCATCAGAAACAGCAATTTTAAAAGATCTTAAGTGATACTGGTTTGTGATTTCTGCAGCCAGAACAAGTTTGCTGATGTTAGGATTTGGGCCAAGTTCCTAACTTGAAGCATTTAAGTCTTAAGAATAATTTTAAGGAAAAAAAAGAACATTTAATGTGTATTTTATCAGTTTTTAAGGTTACTTTAATCCACTAAGAAGTTATCTTAGATGATATTGCTGCAATTGATTATTCCGCTAAATATAGATCCTCCCAGAAGAAACACAGTTACAGATAACCTTTTATTTCTCTCCTTTATTGGTCCCTTACTTTTGTCTTCTCTAATGTTTCCTTTCTTTAACTGCAGGCAAAGGAGGATATGAAGAAGCAGGTTCAAGCATATGAAGAAATGGAAAAACACATTTATGAAGATGGAGACAAAGAAGTCTCAGAAATTAAAGACAAGTATGAGAGACAGCTCTTGGAAGAAAAGGAGTCCAACATACAACTGAAAGGAGAAATAGGAGTCATGAATAAAAGGGTATCTTTGATTCTATGGTAGGATCAGATCTGCACACGAAGACCTATAACTGAGGATTGAATGTGATTAATGGCATGTCAATTTAGTCCATTGATTTAGTCTGTAAATATGTGACGTTTCATATAAGAACAGTAGCCTCTTCTAAGGTTAGTTTGAATGTTTTAGAATATTTGGGCAGTGGAAGAACCTGTGTTGTGATTGTATTGCTGATATGACTAGAGATAGATGATAAAAGACGTGTGTTTTTATTAGTACAGTTTCCCTTGTCTACATAGTTTCAAACTATAAATAATATTGTTCATCCTATGACAGGAAAGAAATTAACCTTTTAATTTTTCTAAGATCTAATATATTGCTTTATTAGTAAAGTACTTCTACTGCTTCGTTTGATGCAATAATCCTCATGTTTTGTATGCATCATCATTTTTTATTGGTTTTACTAGGATTTTTAAGGAGGCATAAAATCTTTTAGGTCTTTTATTGTCTGGGTATTACATTTGCCTAGGGATGTTAGAGGGACATTTTTTCATTTTCTTCAGTATTTATCTGGAGACAGAGAGGTTCTTTTCATACTTTTTACTATCATGGTACTGTCTTTAGTTTCACTGTCTTTTGGACCTCAGGAATTTCTTCATGTGTCCTTAAGTTTGTCCAGCACCATTCACTGGTTCCAGCCTTCCTGGCTTTGTGGATCTTAGTACTGAGGCAGGGATTTTGAGGGTACCCAAGAGCTATGAACTAGGCACCCTTCCAGTCTTCCATCTTTAGAGATCTATGGCAAATGTTCACCTTCTAAGAATTTTCCATGGATTGAGTGTTATTTGCAGCTGATGCTTAGGTATAGTATCCATACCCTTCTTGCTTCTGGATGCAAATGCCTTACTTCCTTGTAGTGCAGTAGGTATTCTTGTCAGAATATACAGGAAAAGCAGAAATGGATATCCAACCCCCTTTTGAGTTACAGGCATTTGACTGATGTGATGCTCCTTCATCATATCTTAATTTGATATCCTTTATCCCACACTGTCTACAAGGTATCCTACAGAATAGGATGGCTAAGTTGTGCACAGCTTTTGGAGATTAGTAAATTCTTACTTGTTTGCCTCTCTAGTTGAACAGCCTACAGAAAGAGCTCAAGGACCGAAACAGGGATATTGAGGAAATGAGACTGGAACAGCAGAAGCTGCAAGACATCATTAAATCGCTGGAGAAGGACATCTTGGCACTAAAGACAGAAATTAAAGAGAGAACTGACACTATTCTAGACAAGGTGAGAAACTGCTCAATTGACTGAGGTCAAAATCACCTCCCTTTATTTAATAGACATTTATTTTAATAGTATTTGTTGTGATATTATAACATGACTGTAAACTCAGTTTCAACTTAAAGAATTTGTGATCTCCAGTTTGGGATTTTGGTTTTTAGTTGGCATTCTGAGCTTTTCTTGGAGAGCTCAAGTTCAGGATGTTGAGTTTCTCATCCCCTGTTCTGGGATCTGTAGATAGCTCTGTATTATTTGCCCCCTCCCATCTAATCTGTAGATTTGCAACTGAAGTTCAGTCTTCCACTAGATCTGTGACTGCTGATTTTGCTTCTTCCGTATTTGTGCCTTGTCCTAGGGATCTGTTTAAGAGTGCTGGGTCTGATTCAGATATCTGTACCCATTTCTTCCAGGAAAAGCAAATATATGAGCTAAAAATGAAAAATCAGGAACTGCAAAATTTCAAGTTTGTACTGAGTTACAGAATAGAAGAGTTTAAGAAGCAAATAGAGTCACGTGAAAATGATATTGAAACAATGAAGAAACAGATACATGAGGTAAGTAACATTCTCATTTGTCTTCTGCTACTGAGCTCATTGTCTGAATACAAAGATGACCCGACAAGTCCACGAAAGATTCCATCCTGTTTGTTCCTTGACTTCTTTCAAGGATACACTGGTGCTGCTAATAAAAGTATTTGTACACAACAGCTATTTTATTTTCTATCACATGCTACCGGTGATCAACATAGTTATTGAAGTTCCTGTTTCAGTATGTAATTCTAGATTTTGCTTAAAAATAGATCTTATCCTTATGTGGATGCCCTCCACGTGCCCAGTAGAGGTTGCAAGACACTGCTTTTACTGATCTGGGGGAAGAGAGAGTAAATTTCTTCTCTCAGAAATGTTGCAGATTTATGCAAACATAACTCTGCTGAGGGGTTAGGTACGTGGACAAATTATATTCATCAGCTGATACATGGGAAATTTGAATGTATTCATACTTAGCTTGGAGCAAATTCATTGTGGGAACTTATGATAGAAACTTACTATGATCTTTGCATAGATGTATCCTTAGCCAAACTAGGACTATGATGACATAGCTAATAAGTGACCTATTAGTTTTCATGTCTGTTTATTCAAAACAAAAGCATTTTAAATAAAATGCAAACTAATGAACAATTCGTATGTACGTCAGACTAGCATGATGAAATCCCTGTTGTCATTTCTGGTCACCATCTTGTGGTAAGTAAATTTGCAGCATAAGTAAATGTTGTATTACCCTTATTGCTTTTTCGTGTGTGTTCTACATATGTACCCACAGCTTTTCAATCCATTTGTTTCTTTTCAGTATCAGGTTCTAGTTATTGTTGCCCTTACTCTTCCCAGTATTGACTGTTCATTTCCATCTCATCCATTTTTATTCAGATGGAAGAGTAAAGCTCCAGTTCAGCTCAAGGAAATGAAGGGGCATCACATAATTTAAATCAATGTAACTCAACAGGGAGTTGCGCATTCATTTGTGTGGTTTCTGTATATTCTGACAGAGGGCAGTGTTGTTACAAAATTGACGTTTCTCCTGTTGTCATTCAACCTGAAGGGGGACCTATTCCCTCAAGTCTGTATTTCCAGTCTCTGGTTTTCCTGTTATGTGTTGTTTTTTCACGTCTCCTTTTAGTCCTGAATTCCTCCTCCTGGTTCCTTTCAGATGGAGGAGGAGCTGGAACAATTCCGCAAGGAGAGCACAGAGCTGAAGCTGAATATCACACAACTGCAACAGAAACTGAAGGCAACTGCTCGTGAGATGCAAAGAGAGAGGCAGAAGGTATGGGATACCCCCACCATGCAGGTCCCACAGAATGACATTGGTGGGGACAGAACACTGGTGAAGCTTTAATCTGAGCAAACAGTTACTTCAAGGGTACTGTGTCCAAGGACCAAGAGAGTCTCTGGTGGGTACAAAGATAAAAAACTTCCAAGCCTGCAGCCACGTTCAAGAGTTGATATTAAAAAGAAAAATCCAGTTATTTATGCATCAACACATATTCTCCTCTCTGTTTAACAGAACAGTGAGGCAAATGCTTAACTGCTCATTCCTGCCCAAGCCTGAAATCTGGAGGCACTTGGCCTAAATAGGAGCAGCATGTAGGATAGGACCTAGGCATTAGGAGGATGATATAAAGAGTGGTCTCATTAATGGAGGAGTCAAGGATCCCTTGTTTGACAACATATCAGACATGAGAGAGGAAAAGGGACTGCAGGTGAATGTGGAGGAGCTTAGCAGGCAGTGCATGAGTGAGGAAGCAGGTAGAGGGGCCTGGCAGAAACCAAGAGAGAATGAGAAGGCAATTTTGATGTGAAATCAACAAGCTGTGCATGTGTCTGATATGTGTTTTGTCCCTTGCCTTCTCTTCTTAACTGTTGGTGTGTTGTTTCTAAATAAAAAGGTAGGACAGCATTTGGACAATGCTCTCGGGCACATGGTGTGACTCCTGGGGATGTCCTGTGCAGGGCTAGGAGTTGAACTCAATGATTCTGGTGGGTCCCTTCCAACTCTGTTTGGGAAAGGACAGTGGACAATAGCATTCATAATGAGCCACTGGTTTTTGGATGACATGTCTGGATGCCGACACTTATATTACCTAATGCAAGTATCTTGGCTGGTTAGTACAGCTAAAATCTATCACTGCTATTCAACACGTAGTGCTCACATTCCCTGTGAGTTTTGTAATTAAATATTTTTTTTTTAATGAAGTGAAAGTATGTGAGAGTTTTCACCAGTTCCACTAGACTTTCTAGAAAATTGCACGATAGAGCGTTCTGATGAACCAATTAAGAATGTGACTATATCATTCTTGCAGAAGCAGGATATGGAAACCCTCATCAAACGATTTAAAGCAGACCTTCATCGTTGTGTGGGCTTCATTCAGGATTCCAGAAAAATGAAAGATGGTATCCGTGAACTCTACACCAAATATGTGCATCAATCAGATCTGGTGAGTCAGGACCTTTGCCTTCTCCTTGCCCATGACTTTGCCTGGTGGTGTAATTACTGAAGCAACATGCTGTGCCCTCTCAGGTGGAGGCTCAAGCAGTAGACACAGATTTGCAGCAGCAGTACATGAAACAGCAAGAGTATCATGAGAGGCATTTGGCAGTTTTAAGGAAGAAGGCGATGAAGGATCAGGAAATGCACCAAGCTGCTTACATGCGCATCATGCAGGTAATGGGCCTTTTCCTTGTGGTAGGGAGGGGGAACAAAGGAAGTGTCTGCACAAAAGAGACTTTAGTAGCCTTACTGTTATGGTTTCTTAAGACTTTGAAATAGTTTTGGTTAGCTTTCTTGCCACAAAGTCCTACATTTCTCAAGTGCTTCCATTAAATTTTCTGAACAAAAAGAATAAAATGTCTGAAGTCAGAAACTGCTGCTGTTTTGTGGATACTTTTGTTTATCTCCCACTCCTTAAACGGAGATAGGGAACCTCCGTTGCATGGATGTTTTTTAAGAAATTAATGTACTTATTTTTTATTTCAAACGGTATTTATAATTGCCATCATAGTCAGTTTGCCCCTATTTGGGTGTCAAGCTGTATTTGCTATGTGGTAGTGTTTAGGAAGTAATTTTGGAGGAAGAAAAGAAAAAAAAACTTTTTTCCACATAGTCCCATGCCCACTGGTCTGAATTCAAAAGAACTTTCTGCTTTTCACATCCAGATTTTTCAAGGAAGTTTAGAAATATGTGAGGAATATGCTTATTTGTACTAAGATCTCTTGCTCAGAATCCTCGTGCCTTACAAAGCAAGGTAAACTCGTGACTGCTGGGGTCAAAGATCCAATTTGTTTTCATCTGGAGTGAGAGGGCCTAAAGCCCCACACCAGACATCCTAGGAGGACAGCTTTTCTAGTCTCTTCTTAACATGATCTCCTTCTCTCAGTCAGCATTTCCTTTTCCCCTCACTAGCCCCTTCTCCATTGTTACTTTATTATGCTTCCTCAGGATCATTAAACCTCAGTCCCCTCCTAAGTCATCTGTTCTTTGCTATTTATTCATAATTTGCTTCTTCAGGGCTAGACAGCAGTGATCTTCTTCCCTGGTCCTATTTCAATTTTTTTACTCTTTCTGTGAGTTAGATGTTTCCTTTGGCACAAAAGGAGATGGCTTCAGAAAATAACCTGAAGAATTTCCTTGCTGGAATAGGGTGACAGATGGTGTTCATAATGATAATACTTGATGTCTTGGATCAGTAAGCCTAACATGAAATGATGATTAAAACCAAATTAATAAAACATCTGGAAGATGAAGATATCAAAGATTCTAACCAGCCTGGTTTCTTCAAAGAAAAAGCAGTTCTCTGAAGTCCAGTAGATTAATGAGATTTTACAGCCAGCAGGAATTATCATGGTCTTCCAGTCTTTCACAGGGGGCTTTTAAGACTAGTTTAGACAAACTTCTGCCAGGATTTGCTTTGAAAAAGTAAATGACATCTTGACAGTCTTCTAGCTCTATATTTCTATTATTCCTCAGTTGCGCTTACATTTTCAGAGCTGTGTGTTCCTCTTTGAGAGATTATTCATAGGTACATTCCACTAGTGACTGCTGCAACAGATGATTAGAACTGTCAAGATAATTTTAATTACTCTTACCAGTTGACAAGTTGCTTATTGTATGACTATTAGTTTTCCCTCCAGCCTTCTATATTTGTAATGGCTTCTTTGGATACATAAGAACAGAGACACTGAATAATCTTGAAGTAATGCTGCTTAAACTGAGGCCCATATAGGATGAACTTTTCTATATGTCCTACTTGTCTCCGACAGTCAGCACTGTAGGGACTTCCTAGGCTGTAGATTGCATCCATGTCACATGCATTTGTACCTGATGGCCTCATCCTCCATACATTTGATCAGTCCCTTTTCTGAAACAATTGGTTCTTTGCCACAACATCCAGTGACAATGAGTTTTCCCATGAACATTTATTTTAACCCATTCCATGACTGTTGCATTGCAGTGCAAGCATTCTGTCAGAATGCAAATATTGAATTAAAGGCTAATCTCCCTGGAGAGAAGGCCTCTTCAGAAAAATATTGTCAGTGTCAACCAACAGCCTTTTAGCCCCCAGGAAACCAAACAAGATGTTTCTACATAGCCCAGATTGCCTCATACAAGATACTCTGTATTATATTTTCTAATAGACCAAAAGCAAGATCTTCATTTGATAGCAGCAGGCAATCACTTGGACTGAACCTATGAAGGTGCTCATGACTAAGGTACACTGAAACAGAAATGCTGTGACCTAACCCTGAAAGCTGGTCAAAAGAAAATTACCGTACTGATTATGGGAAGTTACCCTCTTCATGTGTTCTTTCAGGATCAAGCTCTGGAATAAATGCATAGAGCCAAATTTCATCTGTGTTTAAAGGCTTGAATCAAACAATTCAGACTCAACAAAATATTATGGTTCCAGAGCAGACTGGCTGAGCACACCAACTCCTGCAGCATTTAGAGCCCAACATAAACACTGCAAGAACAACTTTTCTTGCCCAACAAGTTCAGACCTTAATGCATCCCACAATCTTCCTCCAGTCAGTGATTTGCAGCTTAGGGGAAACTAAAGGACAGCTGCTTTACTTGTCTGAGTGTGAAGTATTGATAATCTTGCCACACATCTGCCCTGAGCTATTGCTGCCAGCTTGAACTCCTTGAGCACAGCCACATACAGAGCGGTGCAATGAGCTTTGTACTTTGTTACTGACCAGTTTGCAGTTGTGTGGTGCCAATACTTTTATAAGTATACTCTAAGGAACTGAGTCATATGCTTTGCATAATCTTTTATGGCAACATAATTATCCCTATTAGACAAAATTATCATTAAAAAAAATATTTGAAGACACCTTTTTCATGAAAAAAATTCATTAATCCTTGCTCTTATCTCCTGTTGTTTTAGTAGATTCCCCTACTGCTTGAGAGTGATATTATGTGAGGTACCCAAAGAATGCCTTTTTGCCATCTATCTTTTTAAAATATTGTGACTTATGATGAAGTTCCAGGGGCTGGAATGGTGTTGTGTTCCAAAAATTCTTAAAGAACCACCACAGGTAGCTGAAATAGTTCTGGGTTCAAGTATGATGGCAGCTGTTTAACATTTGCCCTAGTTATTGATTTGGTAAGGTACTGCACTGTCCTTGTGAGAGGAAAATATACAATTCCACTTTGCTCTCTTGAATACAGAAAATAAATATTTAGTTAATGGTGCTCCTGTTTTTGAATCATGAGCAACAGTTTTATCATCCTGCAGTAGTATTAGCCCATACTGGTTTTGCTGAAGTCTTAGAACCTGTCGCAACAATGACTGAATTACATTCACTGGCATTTTCACAGCTCCTTCAGCAAGATGCTTCATGGTAGGCTACTAAAAAAATTAGAGGATTGAACTATTATGGGCTGAAAACTGACTAAAAAAAGAACAAAAGATGAATACATGGCCAACTTTTCCTCATAACAGCATGTTAGCAGTAGGTATCTCAAGTCTCCATATGCTTTATATATTTCTTAATAATTTGGAAGGAGTGTTGAAAAGTGATGTCTGTCAGAACTGATGATGAAGGCTTTGAATAACTGCAAGGAGATAAAGATAATTTAAGTGAACAAATACATAGTGACAAATGATAAGCAAAATAATGCACACTGGAGGGAGAGATGGGAATTCTTCGCATTAATTCTGAATTAATTGGATCAATCTAGGAAGGCCCTAAGCTTCTCTTTGAAATTGGCAAGGAAGAGGATACCTTGGAGTGCAGCTTCAGTCGGAAAAGCAAAACAAATATTAGTTTTTTGAGCTAATGTGATTTGAATACTGTCATGTTCTGTGTCACATCTACTGTGGTCTTATCTACGGTGGTCTTATCTGAAATGTCGTGTTCTCTACTTTTGCCGGGTACCTTCTGCTCGTGATGCTGATTCTACACTGTCCAGTGTCTTTCTCAAAGACATGCAGATACAAATTGCTCAGCCAGATAGTACCTGTGCTTTTCCTCACGGGGCATGTTCTTTTTGCAGGAAAATGTGAGTCTGATTAAGGAAATTAATGACTTGCGGCAAGAACTGAGGGTGGCCCACGCCCAGGTGCACGACCTCCAGTCAGCACTGAGATTAAACAAGAAGAAAAAGGCACTTCAAGACACAGGTGAAGAGTTCTTGTATACTTTCTGTATTGTCAGTACTCATTGCAGGAGCCCTTTTTGTCCTTGGTGAACAATTCTATTACCGTTTGTGTTTCTTTCTAGCTTGTCTGCCTAGTGGTACCTGTTATATTTTCATGTTAATTGTCGAAGCTGCTAAATCCTGCAGACTCTTACTATTTAGATCTATTACTTCAGTCCTGAAAGCTGCTCTCCCTTGTTCATGCCAAAGAACTCTATGAGCTGGACCTTTATTACTGTGATATGTCCTCTCTATTTTATCTTCTAGCTTCCTCCAGTGAACTTCTGTCCAGCCCAACTGTCCTGAGGTTGAATCCAGAGAAGGAAAGTGAGAAAATAATAGAAATGCAGCAGCTAGAAATTCAATACCTGCGAGACCAAATCCAGGAGAAGGGGCAAGTCCTGAAGTGTCCAGGTTCAGTCTCTCTTGGTCAAAAATCTCCCTGAACTGAATCTGGAAAGAAGCCACAAGACACAGCAACACTGTCGTGGTTCAAGGATGCCTTATGTTATTATATCCTCCTGGCAAGATCAGAAATGCAACAGCATAGATTAGACTTACATGATCCTATACTCTTCCACTAGAAACATTTGTGCAACAATCAGTGCTCTGAGCACTTCTTCTACTTTCCTGAAATCTGACTTTTCCATAAGACTTAGAAGCCAAGAGAAAATAATAAATTTGCGTTAGTGCAAGACTAATCTTTGTGCCTTCATGCTAGGGCAGGTACTCATCTTTTTCTTGAAAACTAATGTGCTAGGCCTAGTTCAGAAGATCTGGTCAAACTCTATAAGCCTTTTCTGAATTCTAATTTGGTGTCATTGTGCTGCAAAATTCATTATCAGCCTTTTATTTTCCACTATTGAATTGCCTATGTCCACACAAAGGACTGTCACTCTTAAGACAGATGTCATTGTTATTCCAAGCAGGTATCCAGTCACAGATTAACAATCAATTACCTTGTGAGGGCAACCTTTGACTCAAGCACACCTGACCTAGAACCCTTGCTCAAGCCTCTGCCTCCTGTCTAGGGATGTGTTGCCCCATCTGCTGGAATAATTTCAGCGGGACAAAAAGGCAGGCTAATTTCAGACTCCCAAAATCTGGAATAAAGTCCAAATTTGATGTCATAAGTCTCCTATAACTTTGATCAACTGATTTTTGTTTGTCTTTTTTTCCAACATTCACATTCCTTTTAGTTCAGTGAAATTCACCTAATAAGTCACTCTCCAAAGTACTCATAGACAGAAAAAGGCAGGGAGTAATTTCTTTAATAATGAGTGAGGAAAAACCCCCTACATTTTTCATCTCTTCTTGTCAGTGCATGACACACTGTCTCTCTGAGGAATACTTCATGTACATCAGAAGTTTAAGCTACTGATTGAGCATGAGCCTATATGGTATTATAACAGCCAGTATGTTACCGTTTCATTTCCTATTCTGAATTGTAGAAGTGATGAGTGCTTTTATGTACTCCTAGTAATATTATACAGAAGAAGGTGGTGCCAGGCCCGGGTAATGTGTAAGCTGCATTACCATCAGGGATATTAGACTCATTTCCAGGGTAACACCATGGCAAAATAGATGGTTCCACAAGCTCCATGACTTTGGAGACTTCCTTTGAGTGCTTTGTCCATGAATGTGGAATTAAGTTCCTTTAGTCTAATTTTTTTCCATTTTGCATCTTTAACCTGTATGAAGCACAGGTTTCACAGGAGCAAAAGGAAGAAGTTAGGATGGAATTGGTCTGTTAATGGGCTAGCTTAACACCCTTTCTTCCTCCTCCCCTCCCCGTGTAATCATCTTGATGCTTCCTGAACAGAAAGAGGATGTAATTAATGTAATTAGTAAATATTTTAGAAACTAGTTCCCTCTGAAATTTTCAGGACACACCTATTTTAATTTGCTGGGCTCCCGTGTGGTATAATTTTCTCCTCTCTGTCACTATAAATTGAGTGGTAGAATCATACAATGTGCTGCTTTAATAGCTGTGGTTTAGAGAAATGGAATCAATCTTTCTGAAAAAGAAGAATCTTGTCCTAATATGCATATACAGGTAAAGAATTATTTCTAAATGGTGATTGATATGCTTAAAAATTTACCCCTATGTCACCCTCATTAGAAAGATTTTAAAGGCAATACAAAGCCTGTAAGATGAAGCTCTGGTAGCTTCAGCTGCCAAACTAGGCTGAAGAGGATTTTGAACTTGATCTTAGCCGCTAAGGGGCAGCTAAAACATTGCTTGTATAGGGGAGCATTAAAAGTCAAGCACAGCAGAGTGTTACAACTGGAGTTCATCAGACCTGCTGGAAGCAAAATGGATCTACAAGCCTCTTCTATGCTGGGGAAACCAGACCAAGGTCAAACTCCCTTGCATATGCTCTATAAATGTTTTAGAATTAACTTGTGAGTGGGTTATGGTTTTGTGTGCTAATGGTCTTCTGAATTCTCTCAGGGTGCAAAGACATTGTCTGCTTTCATCCTCTCTTTATCTGCATTGTTCTCTTTCTCCTTTTGGTACCTCCCTAAAGGAGCTGCTAAGCACCTCATGCTCTTATAAAGCTACAGCCCACTTTTTAAAGTGAATATATGACTATCTTTAAAGCTGAATAAGGTTTCCCCTTAGATGACTTCTTTGTTAACTGGGCCAACTGAAACACCAGGTTTTTCTGGATAGGGTCAAGCTCATTGTTCAAGGGTGTTTGTATAGTAAAACCCACCACATCCCATTTGTTTTTTTACATTTAGGACAACAACCTCTGAACTGATGATATTTCACAAGTTTCAAAAGATCTATCAGATTTTTTTCAGACAAATTCCTGAAGCTGTCACACTACCTGGTTTCTATTTGATTAGCATATCCTAAGCTTCCCTTTTCACACCCTGATAAAAAACTAACATGGAACTTAATAACTGAGCCTGCCTTTCCATTAGCCGGGTAAGAGCTGTTGTTCAGTCACGTTCCCTTCTTCCTGCATTTCCCTGGAAATTTTCCAGCTGCTCAGACTAACGGTAATGATCCCTTCTGCTATCATGAAGCCCAGCCAGGAAGGAGGGGACATTCACTCAGTCTGGGAATCCCATTCCTCTACTGACTTCAACGTTCCTGCTACTCCCTTTTTATTCTTCATCTCTTCAATTAATCCTTTTCTGTTTCCCTAATTCCTCCCAAAACGGTTACCCTTTTTTTTCCCACTTGATTACCGGGAAATCAGCTCTTCTCCAGCATGGTAAACTCTGCTGGTGCTGCTGTTTCCCAGGGAGAGGGTTTCTGCAGCTGCCTTTTGATGAGAAGATGCCACCGCACTGCCATTCTGCCTGACTTGAGTGCCTGCCTGAACTAATGCCATAGAAAGATCCAGCCCTGATATGACCAGATGGCCCTGACCTATACAGGAGTGCTGAAGCTGCTTTATTTAATACCAAATACTTGCTGAATGTGTCAAATGTCCCCCAGCACTGCCAACCTGGCTGCAGGCTTCCTCTCACCTTGCTGCCTGGGAGCTGCTCCCTGGCTCTGGCAGCCCTTCACCTCCAGCTGGGAGGAAATGAGCCACCTTCCAGGATCGGTGTGTGGCCGGAGGCCAGATCCTGCCCGAGGAGGGAGGGAGGAGTAGCACCTGCACAGCGGCGCGGCTCTGGAGCGTCTCCAAGAGCAGCAGCAGGTTTGCTGAGACGCCACCCAGCTGGGGAATGCACCTGCCCGGGCAGGAGGTGAGGGCTCGCAGCCGGGCCTCGCTGCTGCCGCGGCACTGGGAAGGGGAGCCGCCGGCGGCACCGCACCTGGGTCTTGGCAGGCACTTGCAGGAGGAAGGGAAGAGATTTTCCCCCCTGACTTCCTCGTTAGCCGGACCCAGTAGAAGGAAAACCAGGAAAAACCATTGCTGCCAGCGAGGAGCAGGGAAGTGTGCTGGGCTGTCGCGTGTGGGCAGCGTCTGCCGCAGGTGAGTGATCCCTCCTCCCTGGGAGCTGTGCGGGAAGGGACGTACTTCAGCTGGAGCTGCTGGCAGCTTTGGGGCTGCTTCAGACGTAGTTCTTTAGAGATCCTGCCTCTTGGCTCCAATTAATTTCTTCCTTGCGCCGTTGTTTCCTCCCAGCATGTAAGGCTTGGGAGTTTCTTGTTCCTTTGGAACTCCCAGGCAGCCCTTGGCAGAGGTGCATCAGGACAGGCTCTGCGGGGTCAGGATAATGGACGCCTGTGGTGCATACAGAGAGGAAGGGGAACATTAAATTTTATAATGGAGCATGCCAAGACTGTCTAGATCTGTGTAAAAAGCAGCTGCACGCTGACCCTGTTACAACAAGGCCTCCACCATCCTTAATCCCAGAGCACCTAGACTTGGTGAAAGGAAAGAGCAGCCCACCACCACCCAGGGCTTCCCTGGGGCATCCCAAATGATGTCTCATGGCAGAAGCACTGGGGGGACAGATGCTCACTTCTGGGAAAGCATTATCCCCCTGGCAGGGTAGAGAGGGCAGGCTGTCCCCAGAGGTGCAGATTAAACTGCGTAGGTTTGCATGGATTTTGAGCAGTCCAGCAAAGGAGGAGCATTGAGAATTGGTGTGCCAGGAAAAGGAGTTTGGGTCTTTTGCTGAGACTTTGTGTGAGACAAACAGATGCCACATAAAAGCCCCATTACTCCCATTCCTTGCAGGTTCCTCTATCGCCAGTCCTGAGTCCTCAGGAGAAAAGAGCTTCTGGTTTGTGCATTGGCAGTAATTCAGGAATAAAACAAGATACATGAACTTCATTCTCTTGGAGCCTATAGGGAGTTAGAATAGAATAGAATATGCTCAGGAAGCATCTCTACTGAGCAGGTGGTCAAACAATGGGACACACTTCCTAGAGAACTGGTCGACACCCCAAGCCTGTCAGTATTTAAGAGGCTTTTGGGCAATGCACTTAATAATATGCTTGAACTCAGTCAGCCCTGAATTGGCAGTTGGACTAGATGGTCATTTTAGGTCCTTTTCCATTGAAATACAATGGAATAAACTGAACACAATAGAGCAGAATAGATAAACTGGAATACAATAGACAGAACAGAGTGTACTGTTTCTGTTGGAAGAGACATCAATTCAGGACTGACTCTCTTGGTAAATAAATGTTTCCTAAAGCATTGGAAGTTGGAAAAATTACATGAAATTATGGGAAAATGTTTATGCCTATTCTGGACTCAGGATTTTTGAGGCACAGAGTGGCAGCAAGTCCATCCCAAATAGGCTATGGCCAGACCTGGCCAAGAAGCAAATAAGTTGTGATGGACTGGGAAAGCAAGGGGCTGAGATGGCTTGGATTTTTTTGAGATTGTGAAGCTCTGTTGGCTCCCATCCAGACTGCTCATGCAAACCATTTAATGTATTGTTATTTTACAGCAAATCTTGTTGGACTCTCCCTGTCTCCACGATGCTCACAAAGTCCACATAAAAGCTGCGTAAAACCCTTCCAAGGCTGAAAGTACAAGGAAGTATTGCAGGAGCCTGTCCCATCCCCAGACTTCCCCTCCTGAACCCTGTGGGTAAGCAATGTCTCAAGGGGTACCCTGGGTTCGGGGAGAGGAGGGAAGTGAGGAGTACTGCAAAAGCTGAATTGCATGTGGCCCTGAAATTAAAGTGTTAATTAACACACAGTCCATGGCCTGTCTGTCAGATAGCAGACAGTCAGGCACAGAAAATTTATAAGTAAATAAATATATGCATGTATCATTCCAAGGCATTCAGCCAGTGTGCATCTCCCACACCTGCAGCCTGGAGTGGCCAGAAACCCATTGATGATGACCCTCAGTTTCCAGTTAAATGTTGTCAGAGTAGGAAAAAAAAACCACCACAATGAAAAAGGAAAAACATGAACAGTTTTGTTTTCCTGCATTCCCAGTACTTTCCTGTTCTTCCTCTCCAGCTGCCAGCCAGCAGTAAGGAAGGACAGCATGTCATTTTTTTCCTGAAATGTGCCCTTTGGACTTAAAGCATTGTGTGGCTGGGCTGGTCCTCTCCTCCTTTTTCTCTTGCTCACAGAGATGGGAGCACGGAAGGTGCTGGGTTCAGTAGTGACTAAATGGTAGAGATTAATGACCTGTGATCCACACTAACAAACACACCAATCTGATGGGCCAAGTGGCTTAAGCTCCCGAAGGGTCTGTGTTATGGTCTGTCCCAGCCCAGTGAGACCAGGTAGCSCAAAGAACACCAACAGATGGCTGTCCTTCTCCCTCATGGAAGAGCAGGCATCCATATCCCTTCCTTTCTCTCAATCTGATCTGGGCAAACTGATGTGCTGCATAATGCCAAGAAACCAGATCAGCAAAGTTGCTGTGAGATCCAGGCTCATCCCTTCTCCAAGGAGTGGTGGGTGACAGCCCAGGAGAGAGCTGCTTTGGTTTAGTGTATAAAGACAGTCAGAGTTTTCGGAAGAGGGTGGGAGGCAATGCACCCAGCCTGAGGAATGAGAAACTACAGCTAGATTTAGGGAGGAATGTGTTCGTGGTGAAGGTGATTCAACTCTGGAATGATCCCCGAGGGGCTGTGGATTCTCCATCCTTGGCACCTAAATGGATGGGACTCTGAGCTGCACAATCTGACTTTTAGGTTAACTCTGCTTTAAGCAGATGACTTCACAAGGTCCCATCCCACCTGAATTATTCTGTGATTCTAAGAGTAAAAATACTGTTAGCAGCTCAAACTCTCGTGGTGTAGAGAAGCAAGCAGGGATGCTTATAGAGCAAAAGATTATATTACCAGAACATTTTCAAACAGACACAAGGAAACATGAAAGCACACTTCAGTGGAAGCCTTTGCCTCTCCAAATCATTTGTTTAACAGAGATTAATGTAACACTGGGAAACTCTCAAATTCATTTGTTTAATAGAGGTTAATATAACACTGGGAAATATGTGCTCGTAGAGGTGACACCTTATTTTGTTCCTCAGTCAGATGTTCCTATGGTTTTATCTTGCTCTCTGTCCTTCTTCTGAGCAAATAAAAAACTAAAATGGTTAATTTTTGAAAAGTAACATGAGAGTGCAGTGCTGTAGCTTGATTTTTGATCACATTTTCCCTCATTGTGGTTTATGCTGTTGTGGTTTTTTTGTTTACTATTTGACTTGCAACTTACGTGCGTAACTTGGGTCAAGCAGCAGAAGGACACAGACTTTGCACTTCTCCAAGCTTTATGTTTTTTCAGTCCAAAATCTCAATCTAATCTACAAATTGCTATCCACTAGACTCACCCATTCACTGGTAAGGAGGAGATAAGGCACCTTTGTGCTAGAGAAGTAAAGGCAGGAGGGAGCAGTGTTTAGCACCAAGCGGATTTGCATAGGCTGAGGAAACAACAACTCTAGACTCAACGTCTTCTCACCCCTCTGTACTTTGAAAGTGCCCTGTGACATCCTCACCTTCTCGGGGCCCTGTGTCCTGGGCACACGCAGATAGTGCAAGGTCTCTGCTGTCTCATGCAAAATCGAAGTGAGTCCCAGCAGGCACAAGTCAACTCGCTCAACCACAGCTCTTTTCTCTCTCTAATTGATGCTTTCTGATTGTTCTGGCTGTAGCCAGGAGCTGTAGATCTCCCATGGGCCGCCCAGCGAGGGTACCCTCCGGAGCCCGGGCAATCCGAGCCGCAGCAGCCGCGCAGGAGCAGCCCCGTGTGCGGCTCCCAGGGCGGGTGGCTGCCGGGCCCGCAAACCCGCCGCGGTTACAGACTTCCTGGACACGTGCTGCCGCTGGCACCAGGCCCTGAGCCACGTCCAAAGTGACCTCATGCTCCATCACAGCCGGGGAGTGACTCAGGAGGAGCTTGGCCTGACACTGTCAGGCGGTGTCTGGTTCGGGCACTCCCCACACCATTGTCCTCCCTCTCCCCCCGCCCACGTCGGCTGGTCCCCGATGGAGTGGGATTGTGAGGTGTTTGCTGGCAGCAAAGGCACTGCCATAAGGGGATGTGGTCTGTGGAGAGCGGGGACAGAGAGAGCGATGGGAGGAAAGATCCCTGGTGTGTGCAGAGCTGCCATGCAAGGAGGTCACAAATTGTCCCTGCCTGTGTGTAATGAGCCGCGAGCCCCAGTGCTGAGCAGAGCAGGGCACAAAGACAAGCAGAGTGTGTTTGACATGGGCTGATGGGCTCCTGAGAGCCGTTTCTAGCAGGCAGGGTGCTGTGTGGCTGTCCCTCTGCCCGGGAAAAGTGACACAGCTCTGACACAAGGGACTTGTGTCAGTTCCTGTCCCTGCCACGGGCTCCTGCAGGATCAGGGCACTTTGTGTGTGTGCCTGTGGTGGTCAAGGGTGCATTAACCTGTCTAGGAGGTGACCAGAGAGGCTGTTTTTGGGTCTCCAGGGTCTGCCCCATGTCTCCGGGGCTCAGTCATACCTGAGATGCTCCTGTGCTGTCCTCAGCACCTCTCCTTGTTTTTGGTACTACCTGTTCTAGAGGGTCCCTGTGGTGCTATGGGCTGGAGCACTCACGTGCCAGGGAGAGACATTATGTGAGAGAAATGCAAGTGGTTTCCACTCTTGTAAAACTGTACCAAGARAAGCATTGAGGGGGGCCAGGACAGTGGGGACATGACCCTGGGAAGCCGGGCTGTGGGCTGACAAGGTGCTGTGCCCAGGGGAGCCCAGCTAAGCACAGCACCTCGGAGCCACCACTGCCCTTGCCCTGCTCCCCTCCAATGGCAAAGTGCTTCACAGACCAGCAGAGAGGAGAGCAAAATCTGAGGATGCCAGGTCACAGCTGTCTGAGGGCTCTCTCTGAGCTGTCCAGGGAAGTGCTGACACTGGAGATACAGCTACCATATTTCTGTAGGGAACTTGTGAGGGGAAACCACTGGCAGTGCAGGAGTAGTGACAGGGCTGAGAACGTGCAGCTAGGGCTGCTCTCACTCTTCCAGCCACCGGAGTGGAAGRGTTAAGCCCTGGTCCTGACCCCCACCTCCCGCTGTCGTTCTGGGCAGCAGAGCCAGTTGGTGACAAGAGGCTGATGCTGATGAGGGAGCATGTGAAGCCGGAGCTGTGAATGGGGCTTTATCCCAGGAGGGACCTGCCTCTGCTCCGTCCCTGCCCTGCTGCCAGCACCAGCTGCAGGCAGAGTCCTGCGGGCAGCAATGTGCCAGCAGCCTCTGAGCGGGACACACGGGGTTAGGGAGGCAGGAGACTGACCCTTGGGGCAATCTGGGGTTCCCCCACAGGCGTGGAGGTCTCCCGTGAAGATTTGTGGCTGATCTGTTCCCCAACACACAGGGCTTTCGTCAGGGAGGCACAGTAAGGTCTGCAAGCCAGCCTGGAGCAACCAAGGCCCAGGGGAGCAGGATCTCTGTTTAATCATCTCTTCTTGACTTTTACAGATGAAAGACACAGGAAAGGAAGGACACAGCCCTGGTTGTTCCCCTGTGGTGCTGGTCTGGGAATGCTCCATCATGTTCCACAGTGCTGCCTGGCTGGTGGGCTTAAACCCAGCACATGGACCATAGCTCTCCAGGTGGCACCACTCCAGAAGGAAGCTCCATCAAGATGCAAAGAATGAGACAGAGACATCACTGCTGGAGAAATGCAGCTGCCTTCACCGCCGTTGCTGCCTTGACCCTCCATTTGCTGTAAGGGAATAGATTCATCTGTGCCACCACTGTGCTCTCCTCACCTCCTGCTGCCCACCATGCCAGAGCTGGCGGAGCTGAGCAGCCCCCGCACCCCTGCGGATGCAGACCACATCCAGAGGAACATCTTGGAAGAGCATGTGGAGCTCTGGTGGTTCCAGGACCCCAAGAAATCCATCCTGTGCTATGGGATGGCTGTGGTTCTGATCCTGGCCTGCGGGATCGGGGGCATCATCCTGCTGTACAGCACTAGCAGCCGGTCTGGAGAGTGGCGGCTCGCCGTGGGCACCACGCTCTGCCTCCTGGCCCTGCTCGTGCTGCTGAAGCAGCTGCTGAGCTCTGCAATCCAGGACATGAACTGCATCCGCAGTCGGGATCAGATCGAGCTCCTCAAGAGCGGGGGCTTCTCGGACTGCCTGGTGCTGCTGCTGAGCGCCYTGGTGCTGCTGGTGTGCGGGCTGGTGCTCACCATCCTCTCCACCACCACCATGCAGCTCAGCCCCGCACGCCCACTGGCCAGCATGTTCACCAGCGGGGTGATCCTCCTGACTGCTGGCAGTGCCATCCTCCTGTGCCTGCTGCTCTACCTGCTCTGCACCTCCTGCCGCCAGGCTGCTCCTCGGAGCCTGGAGACCGGTGAGATCCGCGTCTTCACCATCTCCGGCCGCCTCGCTGGAAACAGACGGCTTCCTCCCACCTCCAGCATGGCCAACCTGATCTGAGCCAGGACGCCTCTGTGTGAACCTCCGTGGATACAACCTGTCAGTGATGGCCTTTCCCGAAGGAAAGGCGAGGGCTGCAGTGTGYCTCGTGCTTCTGTTGGAGATGACTGGCATTCGCTTTGCCCCAGGCTGGTGGCACAGCAGAGACTCGGGGTGCCTGAAGGGGCTGTGGACCTGGCGCGTTAGGAGCGCAGCGCTGTCCTGGCTGGCATTTCATCTCCACAAAGCCTCCTGTGGCAGGTGCTGCCTGCCCGGCTGTGACCTGAGTTAGAGAGTGAAGGTGAGCCTGTCCTGTACCCCTAGGGACCCCAGTACTTKCTTGGTTCCTGCAGTTCCTGGAACTGTCATGCACTCTCCTGGCAGGAGAGGCTGTGATTGCCGGTGGTATAAAACCTTCTGTGCTCTGTGCAGAGCCTCCAGCTCCTGAGCGACATAGAGCCTCTAGCAGCTGGTGAATGGCAGGAAATATTCTGTGTCAGCAGGCATGAGGGAGCCTGGTGGGAGGTATGGCTGCAGGGGCTGCTCCCAAGAAAGCGCCTGTGTGTCTGTGGGAGTGACAGTGGGATTTGCATGGGATTCTGTGTGCTGGAGCCACAGCATGGCTGGACCTCACATGAAATGCTGTTTGTGTTTGCAATGCCAGGATCTGTTCCAGTGTTACATTTCTGCAGCCCACCATCACCTGTGGTTTATCAAAGGGGTGATCAAGGGGTGCTGGTGTCAGGGCCCTGATGGGTTATCTGTGCTGGATTKTGTGTTGGGGCTCTGATATCATGCCAGGGTGCTCCAGCCATGTGAGCCACAAACAGCAAGGTGCAGTCACTAGGGGATAGTGATGGGATGCCCGAATCCTGGGGCTGGGGCTGCTCTCTGCAAGAGCTGTGAGAGGAGGAGCACTGTGCCCTCCCACAGGAGTTTCCCAAGCAGAGGCATTTTTGTTGCCAGGAGCCCTGCAGCTCATCCTAGTCCCTGCCTGTTCCCATGCTGTTTCTGTCTCCCAAGTGCTGCAGCTGCTGCAGGGCAGAAAAGTTCTTCTGCTGCCACTTTGGCCTTACTTGGAGCTTTTTTGGTGTTTTATCTCTACAACGTGTCTTGTTTTATCACCAGGGTGTCTCTCCCTAACAATTCACCCCAGGGGCTTTTCCTGTGACTTGAGGCTAATTTACGTGTCAAAATTCTCATTTGCTTCATAGAACCACTAACCCTTTCACCGCCCTTTCTATAAACATAGATCCCAACCTTCTCTTTGTCTTAACCCAGTTGGTCAGAGYATGGTGCTAATAACACCAAGATCAAGGTTTGAACCCCATATGGGCCATTCACTTATCAGCTGGACTTGATGATCCGTCTAGGTCCCTTCTAGCTCAGACTATTCTGTGATTCTTCATCTTCCTGTCTGCTCCCATCTCCCCCTTGCCTGAGCTGCTCTGCCCCAGATGTTGGTTTTGCTCATTATTTGCTGAGTTTCCTCTGAAATGGAACAGGACTGAGATATTATTTTTTGGTGCCTGGTAGCAAATTCATTGGGAAGAGGGTGGTAGCTCATTCCCTTATTAACAGCACAAATGACTGTCTGTGTTATACCTGGATGCAGTGTCAGAGTTCACCACCAGTGAGCCCCACCCGGTATATGCTGGAGAGTGAGGGCTTCATTCCTTCACAGCTCCAGACCAGCCGTCCCCAAAGCAGTGAGATCTCATGAGATCACATCTGTGTTCATCTGCTCTTGCCCTGCTCCTTCTGACTKCGCCTGAAGGCTTGGATTGTTTTCCCTGAAGTATGGGTACATCATTTCTCTCTGTATCTCTGTTATTTGTACATTTTCCTCTGCCACTTTCACATCATCTGTAGATTYTATTAAACTGCTGTTTCCTCTTCTCTCTGCATCTCCTCCCTTAATCTGCCCAAGAGTTCAGAAGGTGYTGCTGAGCTCAGATTGTCCTGTGCTAAATCTCTTCAAAGCTAAGAGCTGTCCTTCCCCTCTGGGCTGTTTTGCCCYGGGTCCACCAGGGACCCCTGTGCATACACAGTGGGGGACAGGCCAGASCTGAACGGTTTTGCACCATCCCCATTGCTGCTGCTCTGCACGTCTGTGTCGGTGCATGTGCAGTTATGCCAGGCTGCACCTCCTCTGCCTGCACCAGTGCTCCAGCAGTGACTCCCAGCTCTCCCAGCCCGCACGTGCCGACASGCCACAGCTGTTTTGCACATCTGGGCATTTCTGTGAAGATGCGTGACTGTGCCCAGCTAATAGCTCCACACTGCCTGCACGTCAGTGTGAATCCTGTCCCCTCCATAGTCCCTCCAAAATGTGCCCCAAGTGCCTGGGAATTGTGCTAGAAAAGGGTGATCATGGCCATGCCAGCAACCCGAGGAGATAATGGCTGAGAACAGGCTGTGCCTGGAGATGGTGGTTTGGGTGTCCGGCTGCCCAGAGGGACAGCCAGTGCTGCCCAGTCACTGACTCACCTCTGCAGCACAGGTGCTGGTTTGTTTCTTGGTTCCTGTGTTGTGCCTGGAAATACCTAATAAAGTGTTAAAGAAGCTGACTSTGTTGAAGGCTGATACTTGAGCACCGGCCTCTCTGCACAGATGTCAGGCCTTTGCAGGGCTGGCCTCAGCCCAGGGCAGCAATCAAAACGGCCCAGGGGCTCATGTGGCTGTGGTTTTGGATCACCACCTAGTGTGGCAAGGCATGTTCTTATTTCCTGATACACGACTCAAATCTCCAGGTCACGTTCATCTCCCACTGCTTAAGAACCCAGATGTATCCAGATCCCCTCATCAGCACTCTGTGAACCTGAGACCTGGCTGTGCCCCTGAAAGACGCTCACATGGAGCACACAAAGCCTCCTGAATATGTCAGTGCTGGCTGGTTTGTTTACAGAGCTGTTTCACCCTGCGGCAGGGCTGAGCCTCGCGGCAGCAGCTGCTGCCTCACACGAGCCTGGAACCAGTCTGCCTGCATACCTGCTACTGGTCCCATCCAGCCTCAGCCAGGCCCTCATGGCATCCTCCTGAGTGGAACCCCTGGAGAAGGATCCTCCTTTTCTGCTCTGACCCCTCGTATTCTCAGCTCTGCATGCCAGATGCATTTCCCCCCAGATGAGTTACCAGGCTCCTGCCCATTTGCACTGCAGCTGCCTGGAGAAGGGCAGAAAAATACACACACACACTCATAGACACATGCAAGAAAACCAGCCATGTCTGCTTAGTTAAAAAATAAATGGGTGGGTCTATGAGCAGGGTCAAAATAGAAAAGCAACCCAACCACCAGGTGCTGAGGGACAAGAGTGAGTGAGATAGTGGACAAATAAGCCTGCACACTCGTATTTTTAATCTCTTTTAAGACATCACCCAGACTAAAATGAAAAGACTGCATCTAGCATGAGTTCATGTGATTGAAAAGCATGTTGAAAAGCCAAAAAAATACCCCCAAAAGATAACTGAAATGCAATTTCCTAGCCCTCAGATTTAAATCTCCTATCTTACCTGAAAGATGTTAGAAATTTCCAAAAATTACAGTACATAGTGTATTTTCATGGGTAGCTGATGAGCCCAGAAGGCAAACCATGAGACAGTAACTGAAAAAGTAAAGCTCAGTTTAGAAATACGGCATTTAAGAGCAAAAGCTGGCTGACCACTGAAAGAAGCCAGCAGGTTTTCCTCCTCTGGCTTCAAGTGGCACGCTTGCTCTCTGGCCTGTATTGCTTGCCCATCCAGTGCCTGATCCATTTGTCTCGTTTGGTTTACATTCCCTGAGGTGTATAATTTACTTTTTTTGTACACTGTCCTCTATAAGTGATTTAATGAGTGGAGAAATAGAAAGGCAGTTAGCAGTGAAATAGATTTGAAGGAGGTGGGGAATTAGCTGTGTGGCAGAGCTTTGAGAAATGCTGTCCTGTGTTGATACCTCATGCTCCTGAGCATGACGAAGAGATTCCCGAGCTATCAGGGATGATAATGACTGGGCTGTGCCCTGGGAAATCTTCCCGACCGGTAGGTACCAGCCTTATGAATCACTTACTAAAGGTGAATGCCACTGCTGCTCCCTGCTTTTAACTCCAGCATAACCCATGAAGGCACGACTGGCTGCAGCAGAAATAACTCACAGTCACCTGTGTCTCATGTGCTATTCACCGTACCACAAAGATGAGAGGAATGTAAAATTACCATGTTCGTACAACTCCACAGTTAGAGGTACACGTGGGACTCTGTACTGGGTGCTGGGGGACAGGGTTGTCTCGCCCCAGTGAGCGTGCCTGGTGCTGAACTGGCACACTGACAAGTCTGCTCAACTCTGCAGAGCTGACAGGGGAAAGGTAAGTGTCTTTCAGCTTGTCTTCCTGGAGAGGGAAGACAGAAAAGAAAGAAGGGCTGTGGTGGGATCCAACACTGGAGAGACGTGCACAGAAACCCTGTGATGATGCACCAGGGCTGCCTGCACCACAACAGGCGACAGATTTGTTTGCCTGAGAGTGCTCATTGTGCCACAGACCTGTTCTCTCACGGCCACAGTTAGAGGATGTATTCATGGTCCTTGAAAGCACATGCAAAAAGAGCCACATCCCAGCTGAGGGGCTGGGGGTCTCCTCCTGGCACTGCCACCGGGAGAGTCCCAACAAACCATTGCAGGCAGAGGCAGGACTAAATCGTGCTTTAATCACACCTCAGAGTGACAACGCATTGAAGGACAGAGCAGGGCTGGGTCCGGCGCCAGGGGGCAAGTGGGGCCAGTGCCCAAGACCCTGCAGGAAGCACCGGGGCAGGCTCCTCTTCCTGCTGCACCAGGCTCCTCGGGCGCAATAGGCACCACCTCCTTCATCCTCAGCATCCGAGCAGGGCCGGGAAAGCAGCAGCTGGTTATGGTGTCCCTGTGACAGTGCAGCCTATAGGAGTCATGCTGGGGCACTCTGGGACTGGCTGCCTTCAGCCTCCATCACCATTCCCAGCCCATCCCTCTCTCCCCTCCTCTCTGCTTCTTTCGTCCTGCCCCCAAACACGTGGGGCCAAAAGCCGAGGGCAGGTGCGAAAGGCTGGGAAGGGGGTGGAGCTAGAGAGACAGCAAGAGGCTGCAGCAGTGGTGGCTGMGTCGTAAGATCAGATGGAGCGACGCAACTCCTGCTCCTCTTTGGCCGGCAGCTGCTCGCTGGGCTGGATGTAGTTGTCCTCGATGAAGCCATCATCATCCTCAGCTTGCAGGTCGGCAGCATCAGCTATGGAGTGGCTCCCACAGGAGCCCCTCTCCCAACTGTTGCTATCCTCCATGGGGCTGYCTCCGACGGAGCTGACCTCGGGCAGCGGCCGGTGGCGGTAGCTGGCGAAGTTCTTGTGCACCAGCTTGCACTTGGCAGCCAGGGCAATCAGGATGGAGATGACAATTGCTATCACTATGAAGCCCACCAGGTATGGCCAGCTCTTTCCTGCCTTCCCAGCAGGCAACGTGGTGTCTGTGGCACAGGAAATGCACGTGGTCAGCCTGTGGCACACCCAGTGCTCCCCATCCTCCAGCCCTGTGCCTGCCTGTGGCGTGCAGCCAGCAYTGGATCGCTTTCATTAGGAGCAATACAAATGCTCTTCACCAAGAGCCAGCTACCAAGGGGGTGTGAACACTGAGGGCAAAACTGCCTGACAGCTGGCTGATACTGCTGCCCGTCACCGTGGAGTCTGCGCTCCATGTGGCTTTGTGGCACCTGTTAACTTTCCTGTCACAAAGCCAGCAAACACCTCCGGGTGTTGGCCACCCTCCCACCAAGCCACTGCACCAGCATGGCCGGGCAGCTTGAGCTTCTGGGACTGTGGGGCAGAGAAGGGGGGTCTCCACCTGCAGCCCTGTCCCGTATGATGGAGGACAGGAGGGTGCTAGACCTTATGGACACCTCTGAATCTGCACAACTTACTGTTGTTCTCAGTCACTGTGATCTGCTGCGTCGTGCTGAGCCCACGAGGAAACCTCTGCTTCGTCCGACAGCCCAGGTCCCGAGAATCCAGAGCTGCAATCTCCTGGCCCTGCAGCCTCGGGGGTGACACGCAGGTCACCTGCACAGCTGGGAGACAAATGGGCCAAGGTGGGATGGCAGTCTGCACCCATGCCCTCTCCAGTTTAGAGAASATGATTCCCGCTTGCTCCTGGCTTGATGGGACACATTGCAAGGTGCTCTTGGCTCTGCCTTACAGCCTCAGCATGTTGTAGGGCACAAACAAAGGGAAAATTCCCTGACCAAGGAACTGTGTGTGACTCTGATTAGCAGGCTCCTTTTAACTGGATACAGACAACTTCATGGATACCCATAGAAACCTCACTGCTCTTACTGGGAGCTGAGCTCAGATGGTTGGATCCTGATCTGGCTCCAGAGAAGGAGCTGCCGAGCCATCAGCAGTGAAAATGTGGTCACTCCACAAAGATACATAACGGTGGATTTAGGGGCCAAAGCGTACGTGCAACACATTTCCCAGAAGAGCAGCTAAATTATCCTGCTGACATTCTTAGAAATCCTTGGTATCCTGTGTAACTGCAAGCAAGGAACAGACACATCACCTTTTGGTTTGCTGTCCCTCAACAGGATGGGACAAGTCCCTGGAGAGCCATCTCAGAGCTTGCCCAGGGGTCGGAGGAAAAGGATCAAGCAGGACTCCTGTACTCGGGGYTCCCCCTGCCCGACCCACCTCCTGCCACCCATCCCGTGCGCTCACCTCGCCTGCGCTGCAGCCACTGCTGCAGAGGGAGCGCGTGGCAGTCGCAGACCCAGGGGTTCCCTTCCAGACGGACCTGCGGGACTGTCTCCATCAGCTGCAGGCTCCAAGTGTCCACAGACACCAGCGTGTTGTGCTGCAGGTCCAGGTGCAAAAGAGCCTTCAGTGGCAAAAGGAAAGGGACATCAAGCTCTCGCAAGCTGTTGTTTCTCAGGAGCAGTGTGTGCAAGTTTTCCAGGCCCTTGAAAGCGTCCATGTAGATGTAGGTGATGCCACAGCTGCTCAGGTCCAGCAGACGCAGTGCCTCGAGGTTGGAGAAGACTGCTGGGCTCAGCATGAGCATGGCATTGCTGGAGAGGTTGAGAGAACGCAGGGAAGGGAAATGCTTCAAGAGAGTTCTGTGATAGGGCACGACCAAGGAGTTGAAGGAGAGGTCCAAACTGGTGATGTTTCCTGGAAGGGAACTCGGAGCATGCTGAAGGCTCTTCCCACTGCAGTCAGCCCATCCCTGGGAAAAGAGCTACTGTCTGAAATGGGCTGTCCATAATGGGGGGTGTCTCTAGAGAGAGACTCCCCAGAAGTTCAAATGTCTTAATTAATTACCCTTGCAGAGTTTAAAAAAAGCAAAGACACACACAAGTTTAAAAAACACATGAGCTGCCACATTGGTGTGGGCCTGGATAAACGGAGAAAGATGAGCAGGACAGCCCAGGACCGAGAGCAGCTGACTGAAGGAGTAAAGGAGGAGCATGCAGGGCTGGGGGAATAACCCAAACAGATGAGGTGAGTGTAAAGAGACCAGGCTGTCACACCCCTGTCCTTCCTCACAGGGCAGTTGTCATACAAGGTCAGTTTGCAGAGGGCCTTCCTCTTCCTCCCCTGGATCCCCACCTCCAGCCCCCTGGGAGCTCTTGTGTGACACAAGGGCATCCTCCCAGCTGCAGCAGGGAAGCAGGCGAGCCCTGCGCCTTGCACGGGCAGGCAGGCAGCTGGCYGGGCTGCAGAGCCGTGGGCACCTACACCAGGCACCCGTGTCAGGAGCTGCTCCCTGGGGCCTGTGCAGGACAGTGCGCCCATGCTTCCATCTATCTCACGTTCCTGAGGATACACGGTGAGTAGCTGTGGCTTACTGCAGGCTGGCTGTGTCAGGATTAGTAAACAAAACAGACCAGGGACTATTCACTGTCCCAAAAGACCAGCAGTGCGGGATGGATGGATCGATCAATCAACCATATGGATGGATTTCTTTTTCTACCAGTAAAACAGGGTGCCCAACTCAAGCTAGTTTGGGGGAGCAGTCCCCAGCACATGTTACTCCTTCCTGGGCTTTAAGTGGGAGGGGGCCAAATGCCCAAACTGAAGCTGCCAGAGAGCAGATCAGCAATTTAAGTTTGGTTTGGGCAGCTCCTGCTCAGTGCCATGTTTGGACCTTGCAAGCAGAGATGCTGTGCTTGAAGTTTACTGTGGTCCATAGTCCTGGGTTTCTGTGTCTGGCTGCATTCCAGCTGGCTGGGCTTTTCATTTATTTCACCTCTCCTTTCATTCTCCTGTACACCTAAATCTCCTATCAGACCTTGCCATTCCTGCTCAGTAAAGGAGCAGATATACCCTTAAAAATCTGGGATGCTGAGGACTGGGTTTTGATGGAGCCAAGCCACAGGGGCAACATACAGGTCCTTTCTCCAGCTCAAGCAGGGCTGGGCTCAGGGAGGCTTTGGAAAACAGTGCAAACCTTTCGGTGGAATATCTGAGAGCTCAGTGGAAAGGTCAGTGCCTCATGACAGCCACTTTTCCTTCATTCTCCTGGCTCCTGCCTGACACAGCCGAGCTGCTGGCTGCAGTGCTTGTCCTAGTGGGATGGGTTAGTTGTGTTTCCTGCTTCTTGCCAGGTGCTCAGGAATCGTAGCCCCATGCTTGCCCTCACCCTAGCTGCAGTCACTGAATCACCATGCACTGGGGAAGTGAATGAGGAGCCAGGAGCTCCTCAGGGAAGTGTCTCGTGGCTGCTTGCCATGCAGCCCTTATGGGCAGCTGTGTTATGGCTGCAGCCAAGAGACCCCCAGAGTCAGAAATGCCATGGCTCAGATAATGCTTTGCCAGGCCGTGCTCTGGTGAACACACAGGACACGATGTGTTCAGCCCAAGGCTGGGAGACGGGGCTGGGAGCAGGGGTGCTGCAGGGCTGGGAGCAGGACAGCCAGGCTCCAGGTGTGGGTGAACCACCCCTGTGACTGGTGGCCACCACTGATGGCACAGCACATCTCCCCGTTAACTCCACTGGCTCCTGTGGGTTTTCACGGCTCCTCTTCTCTTGAGCCGTGCAGACCCGGAGCTGCCTGCCAGGCCCTGCTGCCCCGTGGGGACCCGAGCTGTGCTGGCAGGACCACGAGCAGGGTTCCCCTGCCCACCCCAGCTGCTGCCCGCGCCGCAGCCCCCGCGGCCGCCCTACCTGGTGGTCAAGGCTGCAGGGGTGTCCCATCACCACTGACCAGACGCAGAGGAGGCTACAGACCCCGAGCAGGCAGGTAGGAGCCATTTGGCCCCAGGAAACTTCCGGCCAGAAAAACAAGTCTCAGGGAAAGCTGGGAAGCCGGCAGAGCCGGCCGTGCCGGGCGAGGTGTGGCCGCACGGCTCAGGGCCTCCGCCGAGTCCCCGCACGCCGGCCCCGCCGAGCAGCAGTGCCGGGATCCAGCCTGGCTGCCGCCCCGGCCCCGCTGCCGCCCCGGCCCCGCTCCTCCCGAGCTGGTGAAAGGTGGCGGTGCCAGTTACACATTAACAGCCGCGCCCCACCGCCTCCCACCCGTGTGGCCGCCCGTCATCGCTGACCAGGGGACCGCCAGCATCTGCCGGCTGGACTGTGGGGTGCCGTAGGGGCTGCCGGAGTGGCATCAGGGCACTGGGAGGTGCTGGGGGGCCTCCAAAGGAGGAGGAAGAGGAGGAGGAGGAGAAGGAGGAGGAGGAGGAGGGGGCACCTCTGTGGCATCTGCCCTCACACGCCGCACTCAAGGAGAGCAACCTGGGCCTGGTCCAAGCGCTGGTGCACGCACCCGGGGCAGGGGCACACAGCCAGCCTCGGCCAAGCAGCAGGCAAGTGTCCTACAGGAAAATAAAAGTCTTGCTGGTATTCCAGCAGAAAGGTGTTTAAAACATGCAGCAAACTGACAGCTCTCTGGACCTAGCAGCAGCAGCTCGGAGTGCAGCACYTGTCTGTGAAGGTCCCAGAGGATGGGAGTGCCCCACCACCTTCGGCACCTCCCATGCAGACCTGCAACTTATCAGTAGTGCTCCTTGCCCGCCCTGCTGTGGAGTCAGTGAAAGTCTGAGAAATCATGTCAAAGCAGCATCCCGTGGGTGTTTGTTGGTGCACGGTTGGGTGAGACCAGCTCCCATGCCCACGGCTGCTGGGGCAGGTGAGTGGGCAAGGCTGGCAGAGCCACAGCCCAGGCAGGGAAATTGCTGGCTGTACCTGCTCCTGGCTTTGCCTCTGCAGGAAGAGGGAACACCAAGCTCTCTTCCCTGCTCCCCATTCCCTGGTCCCATTCCTGCTCAGCGACAGGAAGCTGATTGCCAACAAGAGCACTGTGGAGCTGCCAGCGACAGGGATAAGGCGGCCCCTCTTCCCTCAGCTGCCAGAGGGCTCCTCCACAGCCACACGTCCCACCCTTTCCTCAGGGAAAGGGCTTCCTAGCAGCCCGTCCTTCATCCTGTGGGCATGTGCTGGATGCCAAGGCAGCCAGGCAGCTCCCGATCCCCAACCGCCCAGGCAGGCTGGAGATGTTTGGCCAACCCGCTCCCAGGATGTTCCTATGCCTGGCAGGAGCAGCACTTAGCCCAGCCTTGCAGGGCCTCCCCAGGACCTGCCGTGCATGTAAAACAAAACAAACATCCGAAGAAGCAAGGCTACAAAATGTTGCTGAGGCAGCCCAGTCTGTCGGTGGATTTGCAGGGCGTTTGCGTTTCCTATCAGGAAATGTATCGATGCGTTATGGTTTCTGGCATGTGGTGCTGTGCATTAGAATGTGCAAATGATAACAAAAAGAGATATTTCTTTTTAGGCTTTGTGGGTTTTTTTTAGTCTGTTGTGATTCAGCAAAAAAGTTGAGGTCCATGAATTCAACAGAAATTCAGGTACTTTCAGTGTGCTGTGGGTTGGGCAACTGGAGCTTTCCATGTTGCAGGAGAGCAAGTGTAGAGTGCTGCTTTGACTGTGCTCACTGTACCTATCTCTCTGGTGCCCCCTCCGGGGATAGATGCTTAAACTGGAGCTGCAGGGTCCTGATTGGGCATCCCCACAAAATTCCCCAGAGAGGTTTCCTACCCTACCTCCAGCCCAAGGCATCTGTGCAGATTGACAGCACAGGTCTTATCCAAGTGCTCCTAGAAAAAACACAAGCGGACAAATCGGGTTGGGTCAGATTCCTCAATGGATCCCTGAGATCTCCTGGGCACAGCCTGATGCAGAGAGTGACCCCAAATGGCTTCCATTCCGCAAAAATTCTGTGTAAATAATCCCATCCTCAAACGGATCCTCCTGAAAGAGGAGGACATTTCACAGAGTGCACTGTAACTCAGGCTCTGTGTGATGCACTCCCCCACAGCTGCCAGGGGAGCACAGAACAAGTTGCACATGTAAGCACACAGTGGCACGATAGCAATTACAGTTCTGAGCCTGATTGGCCTCTACAGCCAACTTCGTTTTCCAGGTAAATGGGGGCAGCTGCACCTGGTGTCCATCTTTTTCGGATCCTCTCCATCCCCCCTGCATTGGGGTGGCTGAGTGGCTGCACTGTGGGAGCCCCTGCTCACTGCCATCCCTCCCTCAGCATGCCATGGGCACCATGCGGCCCCAGAGCACTCTGTAAATAGTCGGAAGCGATGAATGGATTTCCCTTTCCTCTCCATGTGTGCTTTAGATTTTTGACCGGATACAGCATGGGCTCAGGACACATCAAAACATGAGGCTCACTCCCTGGCAGCCCTGGCTTTCACATGGGAACAGTTTGATTTGTGAAGCAGTGAAGCTTTTGTGGGTGAAGCTTACGGTGATTTCCTGGGGAATGCTTTTTGTTTGCCAGGCAAAGAGCCTGGAGCCTGCTGGTGGCTGGTGCAGCCTCACTGGAACGCTGGGCGAGACCTTCTGGGGCTGGGGGCAGCGGGGCTGTGCTGTGCCGTGCCCATGCCAGCACCGTGCGTGGGAAAGTGCTCCGGGAAAGCCAGGCCTTCTGCTGCTTCCGCTTCCCCCCAGACATGTTTACCGCAACACGGAGGGTTTTGTCCCCAGGCAGTGGCCGCCCTCCTGTGTGGGCTGGGCAGCTTTTTGTTGCCTTGCCTGTGCTCCCACTCGTGCCCATCCCACCCGGACAGTGTCCCCACGATGGGCCACTGCAGGATGAGCCAGGCCCTGGCACAACGCGGAGCGTGGGTGGGCCGCGCGTCGCGCCCCGGCTCGTGGCGGCGGGAGGCTGAGGTGTCACGAGGTGTGCGCGGCCTCAGCCCCGCCGCACGCCGCTCCCCGGGGAACAGCCTGTGCAGGGCTGCTCCCGACGGCTCCTGGAGTCAGGGCCGTCTCCAAACAATGGGTGGAGAGCAGGAAACGCCGCATGGGAAACAGGATTTGGCTGCGCCGCCGCCGCCAGCCACGGCCCCTTGGCCCCTTTCCTTTCCCTGATCCACAGAGCCCTTCCCACAGCCATCAGCCACGGCGCTGCACCGAGGGGATGGGGATGCCACCGCCCGGGCTGGGGCGTGAGGCACTCTGAACTTCGAACGAGAAGCAGGGTCGGGACACCTCCTGCCYGGGCTGGGGGCTCAGCATGGCTCAGGGAACCCTGAGCACTCAGCCCTAGCCCTGGAAGGGTGGGCGGGTGCCTTTCCCTGGAAGAGCTGCCACCAGGCAGGGGACCGCAGTGGCCGCTTGGCCAGCAAGCCCTGCTCCTGGGCAGCTGGCTGGCCACTGAGCCAGTAGGAACGGGGACATCTCTCTCTCCGTACCCAGGCTATGCAGCARAGGAGGTGGTCCTGGCTATTCGGGACGCCAAGCAGCAGCGTGGAGCCGAGATGGGGGGCACTGGCGGGGAGCAGGGATCCTGAGCTGCYGCTCCAGCTCCAGGTCAGCCGCCAGCTCTGACCCCCGTGGCTGGGAAATGCTGGGGGTTTTCTGACCTCTGCCAGATTCAGAACACGCTCCAAGGACATGGGACTCCAGGTTTATCTTCTGCTTCTTTTCCCACATCTGGCAGGTAAATCACCCCTTTCCTTCTACCCCAAGTRAGCAGCCCCTGCCCCAGGGCAGGTTGGTGGGATGAGGCAGCTGTGGGAGCTCAGTGGCGCCATCGGAGCAGGGTTGGGAGAGAGGAAATATCCCTTTGTGATCAGCCATTTGGAGACCTCAGAGGCTCCTGCCTGCCTCTCCCCCACATGGGAGGAGAAGTACCCTGAGACCCCTGTTCTGATGCCTGCTTGGCTCATTTTGGGGAGCTGATCCAGCTGGGATCTCCAAAAGGAGAGTGGAAATGCCCACTGTGTCGTCCCAATGGGTATGCAACCCACCTTGCTGTGCCCTGGCTGTGCCTCCTGAGCTGGGGGTGGCAAAAATGTCCTGGAAAAGGGGAGACAGCTGGGTGACGGGATCTGGCCCTGAGGCAGGGCTGGTGCAGCCGTGCCCTTGCCCAGCTGTGACGCATCCTCATGCTCCCCCACCCCAGGGGCCATCCTGGACATCACCCTGATCGCCAACGTGCAGAGCCTGTCCCACTCCGACTTCTTCCTCTCCTGTGTCATGGGGGAGCGCGACGTGAGCTACCTGCAGATCGAGCGGGAGAACAAGATCGTGATGACGCACCCCAAAATGGGCTTCCAAAACTACCGCAACCACAGCAACCAAGTCCAGGCCAGGGGCTTCTCCAAGGCCGACCTGGTGGGGATCCTCTACTGCCTGGGGCGCACCCCGACCGAGCAGGCCCAGGTGGTCTATGTGCACAACAGCCACAATGGTGAGTGGCTTGTGGGGGCAGTGGGTGGCCACCGCCTGCCAGCTGAGTGCATGGGGGAGCACCAGCCGGGGCAGGGGGAGGACAGTGGTGACCCACAGGCTAAGATTGGGGTGCGCCAGCACTGGTGGGGTGGAGATGGGAAGGATGTTCAGCTGGAGGAGCATGGCCGAGCCCCATGGAGGAGCTGTCTGGATTCGTAATGGTGACTGGGAGAAGGGCAAGGTCCAAGAGGAAGTTGAGTGCCCTTGGAGGAGATTGTGGGGTCTGGAAATCATTAACCAGAGCAGGGGGCAGCCCTTTGGAGCTGTGCCAGCCCGTGCCCCCGCCACAGGCTCAAGGGGAGGAGGTAGTGCTGGGGCAGATCTTTGGCAGCCTCCCCAGGTGCTTGACAAACACCATCTTGCAGCAGCACGTTGCTGCTCCAGCAGTGAGGCTTGCTGAGAGGCACTGCCAGGCTGCACCATAGCCAAGAGCAGTGCTGGGCTCATCTCCTGCTCCCATTTTGGGCCATATAAATTGAAAAGGTCTCCCTGGGCTGGCCAGCAGCAGGAATACCATCTGGGGCAGCACTCTCCCACACTGCCCCGACCTCTGCTCCCTCTATGCTTGAGATATTGCAAAATTATTAGGACTGAAATTTTCCGTTATGTTTGCCTCAGGATGCTTTCTAGCTCTTTTTTAGAAAGTTTAGCTAAAACAGTTGACCTTTTGCTGAGGAGGGGATACAAGTTTCCCTGCCTGTGTTAAGACACAGCTTCAGCAAGCAGCTCTAGTGTCTCYAAGCTGGGGCACAGAGGCTGCTGGTGGGGTCCAAGCATCCCCCAAGGAGCAGGGCTCAGCCTGTGTCCTTGTAAAGAGGATCAAGCTGAAAATGGCAGTGGTCTTATTGGAAATGGAGCTGTATGGTCTGAGCAAGCAGGGCGGCACAGAGGCATTGAGGGAGCGGAGCAGAGGCATACGGAGACAGTGTGGGAGGCACTGCCAGCAGCGAGGGGTGAGGAGGACGGAGGTCTTTCTGCACCCCCAGATGTCCTTGTTTGTAAATCCTGGATGGAGGTGATGGCTCTTGGGCTCCATTGGTGTGACAGTGTTTCCCATGATAGGGTGCTCTCAGCCAGSCCCCGCTCCTGGGTCAATTTAGCCRGGCAAAAGTRGTGCTCTGGAGGATCTGGTCGGTGCCTGGGTTCAAGCTGCTGTGGGAATTATAAGTTCCAAAAAGGTGTCTCTTTCTCAAGTTCCAAAGAAGCTGCCATTGCTCTGGTTAGAGGAGGAGAAGTTRAAAGAATAAAGGAAATAGTGAGAAAAAAAATTGTGTGTTTTCAGGGGGTGGGAGGGCTGGATATAGAACCCACTGTGGAGGCTTGGTGTGTATCATCTCTCCTGTTTAGCCTGAGAGCACACCAAAGCAGGCCAGGACGATGAGRTAGTGGGTGGGGAATGCTGTTAGAGGAAAGCTGGCAGCTCCCAAAAGGTCATGCATGGAGAAGAACTTAGGAAGTTTGATAAATTTTTGAAGCATTGCTGAAAAAACATAGTAAAGCAAACCAAAGAGGTCCTGAGGACCCATTTCAGAAGTGTTCAAATCTGGAAATAAACTATTTTTTACTCTATGCAGAGCAGGAAGAAACCCAGAAAAACAACTACAGAAAACAAAAATTCTTTTATTCTTGCATCTGTGTGCACAGTAGAAAAGCTGGGAAAACTTGCTRGGGGTTCTGTCTAAAATGCCACCATTGATAGCAGGAGACAGGCGATAAATGGTGGAATGGAGCAGTGCGGCATCACCAGGCTGGGCATGCAGTCAGCAAGGCTGTGCCACTGCCCATGGGACACCAGCCTTTCCTAAAAGCTTCTGGGTAGSGAGTTACAGGCCTGAAAACCCAGGTTAGAACCTGGCAAATTAGAAGAAACTGTAACAAGGAGCAGAATTTGTGGTTGTGTGGTCCCTGAGAAAGAGGCAGCTGAGTTTGCAGTGCGAGAGTCCCTGGAGTGCCAGCGGTGRGGATGCTATGGAAGACCCAGTTGACACTGTCTGCTTGGGTTCCTGGAGAAAACTGGGAAAACTCCTTTTCAAAGGTTCTCTGAGAGAAACTTTGCACCCAGGGGGTGGCAGGAGAGATCTTTGCATGGGTARTTAAGTGACTAAAAGAAAGGAAAGYGGGGGTAGGAGTGGTCCTTGTCACATGAGGGAGTTCCCACTGGCATGGCACGAGGTCTCTGCWGGGACTTGTGTCACTGGCTGTGGGTACAAAGAGCTGAACAAGCAGCCGTGCTGGTTGCAGTCCCCGAGTTGCCTGGGGAGATGATGGGTGCACTATGGASTGACAGAGAGACAGGGGATAGATGCACTCTGGGAGGGCTGCAGTGATGGAGTGATACAGAAACTGGTGTGGGGAAATGCAAAGTGTTATGTTTGGGTATCCCCACGGAAATGTTGTCTCTTGTTCCAGGGGGAGAGGTGGAGTGAGATGGAATGGGGGCCATAGCTGTGAATCGTCTACAGGGGACTGCAAAGTGCATGGAAGAAAGATCCCAGCTAGAGGGATAGGTGGGGAGGCAATTCTGGGAAATTACTGCAAAACTTGACCTGCAGTGCCCTTCCCRGGCGTCTGTGGCGTGTGCTGCTTCCTCCTGGTCCTTGGCCTCAGAGGGGCAGGACACAGGGCTGGATATGTTTTAGCTCCAACCYGGCGTGGCTCCTTTTAGTGTGTGCAAGCTGGAGTACTGCCAGGCTCCGAAAGCCAGCAGCCGCCTGTGTCCTCCTTTGTGTCTGTCCTGGCACGCCCAGGGCTTGGTTTCCCAGGCCTTAAGGTATTTATAGCCCCGTTTGTGCTCGAGCTGGGGTCTGGCTGACTCACATTAATACTTCCAGAGTTCATTGCTGCTGCATGCCCCAGCACCTAGGGAATCAGGAAAACAGCCATGACTGGGCTGCTGGTCCTGCGGGATGGAGTGCAGCTTCCCGCACACCTAAGTCCCTCACCTGGCCATGCTGTCCCTGCCTGCAGCACTCCACACCTCCCCAGCTGGCAGCAGGAAGAGTGAACCACGCACACTTGTCCCACACTCCACACCTCCTCAGACTGCTGCCACCAGCATCCTGTGCCAGGCTGGGGCTGACAGGCTGGTCAGAGGGCAGGGTGCCCCACCCCATTCCTTGGTGTCTGCCCACAGGGGCTGGAGGGGCCAGGAAGGGAGCCCTGTCCCTGTAGAGGCTTGAGGGATCGTGGGTCCATCATGGAGTGGACAGGGAGATGTGTCATGACGTTCCAGCAGAARCACGTGGTGGGCGCTGGGCTGTGCCAGGGTGTGTCCTGGTGTGACTGGTCTGAGGTGTGTGAGTGCCCTGTGGGGCAACCAATGTGCAACCTGTTCCTCCTCTGCAGCCCACCTCTTCCCCGTGAAGGCCACGCAGTCTGTGAATGTTGCTGAGCCAGCCACCTTCTCTGCCAGGATTCTCAAGAGGAAGGAGACAGATGTTATGTGGAAAAGAAACGGCAAGTAGTCCCAAGAGCAGGCATAGAGCTGGAGCTGCTCCCAGMTGGTGCCTGGCACTGGCTCTGGGGGCAAGGGAGGTCACGGATAACCCTCTGTCCCCTTGCAGGCACCTACTACCAGACCACAGACCGGGGTGAGGTGCAGGATGACCACGTCATCCTGACGCTCCCCAAAGTCAGCATCAGCGAAAACGGTGTCTACAGTGCCACATTCATGGGGGACAGCCCTCTGTGGAGTGCCTTCTACCGCCTCATTGTGAGAGGTGAGCAGGGCCCTGGCTGCCTGAGGAGTGGGGACAGCCAGCCACACCCTGCCCTTCGGCCTGATGCCACCCTGGCCCCCTCTGCTCTCTCCACAGCCTGCCCTGCGAAGAAATGGGGGCCATCCTGTGAGAAGGACTGTCCTGACTGTCTGAATGGTGGCATCTGCCAYGACCACGTTGGCGAATGCATTTGCCCTCCAGGGTTCATGGGCACCCGCTGTGAGCGAGGTGGGTGCCATCTGCTTGGCACTGGGTGCTGTGCCCAGGGCATATGTGGGGGCCCTGTTGCACCCCCAGACCTGAGCACTGTCTAGATACTCCATGTGCATTCCCTGTGCCTCCCCACCTGCAGTGCCCTGTTTCTAGGCCAGGGCTGGACCATCCATATGGGTCCTGTGTCTCCTCAAGGTGGTGATACGGAGCTTGGGACACCCGAGCCAGCACCGTGCCATGTACAAGCAGTGCATGGATGAATGGCAGGTGAGGGCAGACCACACTTCTTTTTCCAGCCTGCCGGGAAGGCCAGTTTGGCCGCAACTGCCAGGAGACATGCCAGAGAGCCCAGGGCTGCCGGGGGCTGAGCTTCTGCCTGCTGGACCCCTACGGCTGCTCCTGCGCCTCGGGCTGGAGTGGCTCCCGCTGCGACCAAGGTACGGAGACACGGGTCCCCATCGGCTCGCCCACCCAGGCTGGGCTTCCTCCAGAGCCTGGCTGCTCTGCAGCAGCACCTGTGCAAACCTCTGCCAGTCTGAGGGTCGGCGCAGGCTGAGCAGCACTGCTGCCTGCACCAGCTGCTTGCCGTCTCTGTCTCCACGGTCCTGTGCCATGGCCAGGGATAGCAGTGAGCTCTTCTCTTCCCACAGCCTGTCCCTCAGGATTCTACGGCCCTGACTGTGCCCTGGGGTGCGCCTGCCAAAATGGAGGCAGCTGTAACCGCTTCAGTGGCTGTGTCTGCCCTGCAGGCTGGCATGGGCAGCACTGTGAGAAGTCAGGTGAGGCTGGGACTGGGCTATGTCAGGTTTCCATCCCTCACCCTTGAGTGGGCTCTGGCTCCTTCCTTGCTGGTGACTTGGAGGGCCATTGGCTATTGGTCTTGCCAGCTGGTTCAGCAGCACCCATTGCCTGCAGAAATAGCCTCCAATTCTGTGGAAACCAGGGCACTCCAAGGGCAACATCTGGTCTGGCATCCCAGGATTAGCTGTGCTGAGAGTGTTTCTGAGCCCAGCATGTGGGGTGGGGATCAGGGCTGGACCACAGCATCTGTCACCTTTCCTTCGCCACCATGGTCTGGCTGCATCTGGGTCCGAGGAAAGGTGCCAGCCTCTCTTGTTCCTGGTGAGGAGCAGGGCCAGCATTAATGCTGATTTCTGTGTGCCAGACCGGTTTCCCCAGATCATCCAACTGGCCTCAGAGCTGGAGTTCAACCTGGGCTCAGAGCCCATCATCAGCTGCGTGGCCACTGGCAACCCGCTGCCCACCAGTGACAGCGTGGAGCTGCGCAAGGCTGATGGCACCGTGCTCAAGGTAGTGCCCCGCGCCCTTGCCCCACCACCATGTCCGTGTGCTCAGCTCCCTCAAAAGCACCTGGGGCTGCTGAGCAGCTTCAGGTTGACAGAGGGGCTGAGCCAGGGGCCGAGTGGGGGAGCTGACAGCATCCTCTGTGCCACAGCTCATCAAAGCCATCATCGAGCTGGGGCAGATCACCTGCGAGTTCCAGGTGCGGCACCTGACGAAGGCAGACACGGGGCTCTGGGAGTGCCGGGTCTCCACAACCGGGGGCCAGGACAGCCGCAAAGTCAAGGTCAACATCCGAGGTGAGGAGTGTGGTGGCATGAGCAGGACGAGCCAGGGTTGCTGGGGGAGGCTGACAGCATGGTGTGGCAATACCACCCCTGCACCAGACTGGGTGCCTCCCATCATGGGCCACAGTGCCAGCAGACAGGTTTGGGTGATTATAAAAGACTTTCCTGACAAATCTGGAAGGAGCCAAGAGGTAGCAGATGTATCCCCAGTCAGCTTCTCATTGCTCCCAGTCCCAGCAATGTCATTTGCTTCTTCCTCCCAAGAGCCACCAGCACCCCTGAGCCCCCCCCGGCTGTTGGCCAAGCAGAGCCGCCAGCTCGTGGTGTCGCCTGTGGACTGCTTCTCTGGTGACGGACCCATCACCTCCATCAAGCTCTTCTACAAGCCCAAGGATGACAATTCAGCATGGTCATCCATTGTGGGTATGTGTCTGAAGGGCTGGGGGGCACAGGTAGGACCTGTGTGGGAGGGGTGAGGTCTGGGGTGAGCAGATGCCTCCATACCAGGCCCTCCATGGTGATGCTGAGGAGGATGCTGGTGGCAGGGCAGACTGTGGTCGTKGCATGGTTTTGACATGTCCTCTTGGCCAACAGTCGACAACAGCGAGAATATCACCCTCATGAACCTCCGGCCAGTGACTGCCTACATYGTCAAGGTGCAGCTGAGCCGGCCAGGGGCTGGTGGGGAGGGCAGCAAGGGGCCTGAAGCCATCATGGTGACAGAGTGCCTTGGTGAGCCTCCCTCTCCCTCACCCTGACCCTGACCCTGACCCCGTACGGCACAGAGCCTGCAAAGTCCTGTGGCTGATGTGCCGTGATGTTTTGCTGCCTTTTTGTTTGCAGAGCCCACAGTCAAGCCTGTGATTGAAGGCTGGTCCATAGAAGAGAAAAACGTGCTTCATGTCAGCTGGAAGTTGCCAAGTAACCATGAGCCAGCACATGGGTTCATCGTCCACCTCTTCGACTCCGCAAGGCGGTTGGTCTCTGAGAAAAACATCACGTCCATCTCTGTGCTCTCTGCCCGCATTGGGGACCTGGAGTTCAACAAGGAGTACAGACTGGAGGTGCTGGTGTACCACTGCAGCAGYCTGGGGCCGCCCTCTGACCTCTACAAGGTCATGATCAACAGCAAAGGTGGGTCCAGTGGAACACAGGGAATTATAACAGGGAACTACAATGATAAATCGGTTATAATTGTAACAGCAACCATCCCCAGGTCTGGCTGCTCCTGCATCCCATCTCTGATAAAACATGAACAGCTTTTTGGGGAAAATGGGTCCTCCTTTCCTCACTAGACCCTGCAGCCTCTAGCACCAAGCAGCTGAAAAACATCCTAAGCTGAAAGTGACATTCAGGCCATCACAAGTGATGCTCAATCATTGTGATGTGTGTGTCATCACAAGTGATGACAAATCACAGATCTGTCCTCTGCACCCTTGCCCAAACCCTGATGGACCAATCTATACTTGCAGCCTTTACAATACCCTGTAGCAACGACTGCCTCGAGATAATTATGCTCTGCTTTAACCCTACTGCCAAGTAATTTTGCTGGATGGTCACTAGGGCCTGGGAAGCCCTGCAGTCCCACCTGTGGGCACATGCACACACACACACACACACACACACACACACACACACACACGTGCACGCAGCCCCTGAAGTAGGTGGGAGGCCGTGGGGAGGTGGAGCATCAACCTGACCAAGCTTTCTGGCAACCAAGGGGGAAGGCATGCACGAGGCCTTTGGGTAGGCTTGGCACTGGCTGGTACATGTTGAGAGGACTGGTAGGCATCAGGCCTGAAGGATGAGAGGTTTCCTCTGCTCCCTGCTTGTAAGAGTTTTGTATGATTTGGGGATTTGGGGTTAGGGATGTGGGCAGGCAAGAGAGGACTCAGAGGAGGTGGCGGGAACACAGTGTGTGAGGGAGGCCTGAAGAAATAAAATGTCACGAGAGCTAGTCAGAACACAGGCGTCTAGACCTCTAGTGGTCTCTGAGGCTGGGAATATTTGGGGATACAGTCCTGCTTCACTGTGGTACATGGAGAGCAGTTCCACCTCTTCCAAGCAGGGGCCAGGGGTCCCTGGAGATCCCTCAAAGCTGGCCTGGCTCTGGTTGCCATTGCCATCYGCAGGGTCCAGTCCTCACAGCAGCATTCAGTCCCTGCAGCACCAGGAGCCCCATCCTGGGACTGACACTCTCCCCTCCTTGTCCCAGGGCCCTCCTCCCCACAGTTGCTCTCGGCAGAGCCCGTGTCCGACACCGCCGTTAGGCTCTCCTGGCAGGTGCCTGAGTACCCCAATGGGGGCATCACCAAGTACATCGTGGAGCTGCAGCAGGTGGGGGGTACCAGTGAACCCCAGTGGATCGACACTGACAATGGCGCCGAGACCACCAAGATCATTGGGGGCCTCAACGCCAGCACCAGCTACCAGTTTCGTGTCCGTGCCAACTCCCATGTGCCAGGAGAATGGAGCCAGCCCATGAAAGCCAAGACCCTGGGGGATGGTGAGAGGGGTGTCCCAGCAGGCAAGGGGCTCACAGCTCTGCTGCAGTTTGGGCTCAGAATATGGGTCAGCAAAGAATGATTGGGGTGCTTGTGGTAACCTCTGAGAGGGGCTCTGAAGCAGCTGCCCAAGCCCAAAACTCTTGGTGTCTTCACAAAACCTGCTTCTCTTAGTCCTAAAGGGGCAGAGGTGGCTTGGTGACAGCATGGCACCTACAGAGCAGCTCTGTTTTGGCCAGAGAGGAATGTGATTTGAGGGGCTAGAGGAGCAGAGCAGAGCCGGCATGGGAGGAGAYGGTGGCTTGACCCAAAGCTGGTTGAAGGTCCAGAAACCAGTGGTTCAGTGGCAGGGCTGTGGGCTGTGAGTCTTCCCCCTGTGCCACTGTGGCACCAGGAGCTAAGGATGTGGTTGTGGTATCTTCATGGGGTTCCTGGGTGCTGGGAGAGGGCTGCTGTCATGGTGCTTGGCCACTCGTGCAGGCCGGGCAGGGCTCGACCATGGACCATAACCCACTGTCCCTCCTTTTGGCAGGAGCGCTGAGTGTGCCACCCAGCCTGGGCAGCCAGAGTACTGAGCAGGCAGGAACAGACCAGCAGCTGATCTTTGCCATTGTTGGCTCTGTGTCCGTCACTTGCTTCACCATCCTCTTTGCTCTCCTGGCACTTTTCCTCATCAAGAAGAATTTTTTCCACCGGCGCCGCACCTTTACATACCAGTCTGGCTCGGTGAGTGCCACCTGCCCCACCAGGACCATGTCCCCTGCTCCCCACATCCCAGCCCGATCCAGGTCACGCTCCATAGCCTCCAGTCCGGATGCAGCCAGACCTCACTTCCACACAGAGAGGGTGCGGAGCCCGCCCTTGCCCATGACTCCTGTCCTGCCGGGACTGCTGCATGGGCAGAGAGGTGCCCGGTTCCTCTAACCTCACCCGTTCCCATCTGCCAGGGGGAAGAGACCATCCTGCAGTTCAACTCGGGGACCCTGACCCTGACACGCCGGCCTAAGCCACAGCCTGAGCCCCTCAGCTACCCCATCCTGGAGTGGGAAGACATCAAGTTTGAGGACATGATCGGGGAGGGCAACTTCGGGCAGGTTATCAGGGCCATGATCAAAAAGGACGGCTTGAAAATGAATGCAGCCATCAAGATGCTGAAAGGTGAGTGTTGGGGGAGGCAGGCAAGGTGGGCTGAGGGCTGCAGCTGCATCCTGGGCCATGCTTGTGCTAAGGAGCATCAGGAGTCATTTGCAGAGAAGCAGAGGAGAGGCCCTTGTTGTAGGCCTGAAGTGTCCATCCCTTCTTTGCTTCCAGAGTTTGCTTCAGAGAATGACCATCGGGACTTTGCTGGGGAGCTGGAGGTGCTGTGCAAACTGGGCCATCACCCCAACATCATCAACTTGCTAGGTGCCTGCGAGAACAAGGGTGAGGGCTGTCCCACTCTTCCCTCTCCCAGGCCCACGGGCTCTGGCGCAGCCATGCATTCCTTTTTGCTGGGAAGAGCCCCAGTAGTCAAACCTCCTCCTACTCCCCAGGCTACCTGTACATCGCYATTGAGTATGCTCCCTATGGAAACCTTCTCGACTTCCTCCGCAAAAGCCGAGTCTTGGAGACAGATCCAGCCTTTGCCAAGGAGCATGGCACTGCCTCCACCCTCACATCCCAGCAGCTCCTCCAGTTTGCTTCAGATGTGGCCAAGGGGATGCAGTATCTGAGTGAGAAGCAGGTACATCCCCAGCAAGCCCCTCAGAGCGCCTTTSCCCTGGGGCCTGGCGGCTCCCCATCAGGGCGTGAGGTCCCTGGGGCCAGCAGGAGACTGTGTGGCTCCTGCTGACTGCTGTCCCCTTTCAGTTCATTCACAGGGACCTAGCAGCAAGAAACATCCTGGTGGGAGAAAACCTGGCCTCCAAGATTGCTGACTTTGGCCTCTCCAGAGGGGAGGAGGTCTATGTGAAGAAGACAATGGTGAGGCAGGAGAGAAGCATCCCCATGGGGCCTGCACCAGTGTGCAGGGCAGGACACCCACCRTCAGTGTGAACGATACACCATGCTGGGACCAGCTGGATCACAGCTGTCTTCCAGGCACGGGGCATCCCCCCAGCCCTGATGGTGGCTCTCTGTTTCCCCAGGGCCGTTTGCCGGTTCGCTGGATGGCCATCGAGTCCCTGAACTACAGCGTGTACACCACCAAGAGCGATGTGTAAGTCCTGCTGGCGGGGCACCGGGGCTGGGACATGGCTTTGGCTGCCTCCACCCCTCTCTGGTGCAGTCAGAGAAGCCATGCTATCGCTCCGGCTCCTGCGAGGACAGGAGGTGATGCTGGTGTATCTTCCTGGGGAGCTGCTGGCTCAGCCCGAGCCCTGGCTGCCCATTCCACCCTGGGCTTTGCCCTGTGCCCATCAGCGGGGCAGAGCCGGGCACTTTGTCACAGCCTCGGCTCCTCCCCTTTCAGGTGGTCATTCGGCGTGCTTCTCTGGGAGATTGTCAGCTTGGGTAAGGCTCTTCTCTGTCCCCTGCCTTCACTCAGGTCCCTGTAGGTCTGGTTATCCTGGGAGCCCCAGAGGGGACACCCTGGGGACTGTCCCCTCCTCAGCCCCTGTGTGTCTCTGGCTGCAGGGGGGACGCCGTACTGTGGGATGACGTGTGCCGAGCTGTACGAGAAGCTGCCCCAGGGATACCGCATGGAGAAGCCGCGCAACTGCGACGACGAGGTGTAAGTGGACAGAGCCTCGGCTGACGGTGGCACCCATGTCCCGCTAACCCCACTGCCCCACCGGGCTCGCACCAACTTGCAGTAGTTTCTGCCTGACTCCCTCTGCATTGTGGYCGAGGGATGAGCTGGGGTCCTACACCCCAAACACCTTTCCTGGGCTTTAGTTTCCCGCCTGCTTCCCCCATCGCCCACAAAGAGCTTTTCTGTCCCCTCTCCTCCTGTGCGCACTGAGCCGTCCACAACTCTCCGCCCCCAGGTACGAGCTGATGCGGCAGTGCTGGCGCGACCGCCCCTACGAGCGCCCGCCCTTCGCCCAGATCTCCATGCAGCTCATCCGCATGCTGGAGGCCAGGAAGGTCAGTGGTGGCGGCTCAGTGGGAGGGATGCCCGCCCTGCACGGGGTTTGTCCACATGCTGGAGTACCCCTTGGGCTCGAGGAGAGGACAGCCAGCAGCAGAACCATGCGTGGGGGTAACCCCAGCATCACTTTTTGGGTGTGGGGAGGCAACAGGGCACAGTGCCCATGAGCATGCTAGTGGGGACGGGAGATAGATTGGGACACAACTGGCTCACAGCTGGCTCCTAACTGGGATTCCCCCACAGGCCTACGTGAACATGGCCCTGTTCGAGAACTTCACCTACGCRGGGATTGATGCCACTGCCGAGGAGGCGTGAGGCTGCACTGGCACCGCTCGGAGGGGCAACGCTGGCCCCAGCCTGCTGGAACAGTGCCGTGGGGCCAAGGGGCTGCTCGTCCCCCTCCAGGACCAAGCAGCCAAATGCCAGTGCCCCATCCCAAGAGCGCCTTCCCTGCAGCAGGACTGTGCCATCCCCTCCCTGGCACAGTGCCAGCCCCACACTGCTGGGGAACACGCTGGGATGGCCCCCAAGGACAAGCAGCAGCAGGGTGCTTGCAGTAGAGAGGGCAGAAGAGGGGCTGTCTCAGGAGCCAGGGTGCTGCCTAAGCCCACAGACACAAAAGCTCAAGCTTTGGGGCGAGAGGAGGAAGCACCAACCCAGCAGCTGCCTGCCCTGCAGCTCTCAGCGTGCTCTGGGCCTGAAGTGGTGCCAGCAGGGCTGTGAGCAGCACTGCCAGTGTGGGATGGGCCACTCCAGCAGGTCCAAAGGGACAGCGTTGGCTGTGCACCGCCTTCAGCTCTGCAGTGGCCCTTTGGAGGTGYCAGCTCTGCCTTACAGACAATAAAGATCATGCAACAGCCGGGTCCAGAGGAGTGGTGGTGGGGACTCAGCTCTGCCCTGCTGACAACACTGGGGAGCAGGATGTGGGGCCCAGTGATCTGCTGTGGTGGGCACTCCTCGAAATCCTGTTCCCATTGTGGTCCTCTGATGATCCCCAGGAATGTCCCAGCATCCCCAGTCTCACGCTATGGTGATCGGTTTTCTTAGGATCCAACTGGGATCTCTTCCCACACACACAATTTAAGACTTGGTCCTGTCCCCAAGGGATACGGAGAACAGACTATGTCCTTCCTTTGCACAGCTGCCTCTTGCATGCTTGAAAATTGTCCCTGCAGCTTCCCCTTGGTTGGCTGCTGTCCACAGCGATGACCCCGTTCCTCCAGCCAGACTCTGCAGGGCTGTGCAGCTCCACACCCTTCCCACCCTAGCCAGCTGGCACCTCCCAGCACTGTGCCGAGCCACCGGCTAATGTCCCACATCTTGCAAAGCGACCACTGTGTTTGAGCAGCCTGCTCCAACCTGTGCTGCTGGGGTGATCCTCACGTGCCCATCYCTCGACGATCGCCTGGGCTCTGCACTGACCCTCCTGCAGGAGTTCCTGTCCCAGGCTTCAATCCCTCACCTTCACTGCTGCTGTTTGTTACACTGACACTGGGTGGGCTTCACCTTTGCTGGCTTCAGCTTGCTCAGCCCTGGACATGCCATCCAACTGCCTGTCTGTCTATCCATCTTCTGCCAGTCCCACAAGAAACAAGAGCGGCTTCTGCAGAGCCTGGTATCCCAGCCAGAGGCAGGAGTATTTGCATTTGCCCTTCTGGGCAAGTATTTTATCCCCAGAAGGTCTTTGAACCCCGTCAATACCATCCTGATTTTCCATTCTGGCCTCAAGTGCTCCTTGGTGTCAACTGCAGCTGTTAGTGTGCAGCCTCTCTGCCCCATCCCTGAGGTTCCCAGTGAACTCATGATGGGGACTGGTCCTTCCAAACAGCCTGACATGTGCCACTGCCTCTGCACCTCCTCTGGTCCCAGCTGGGAATGGTGTCTGAGGCAGTGTCACAAGTCCTGCTCACACCAAGGTCTTTCTGCTTATTTTGATAAAATTTGGCTGTGGCAAGTTGGGGCTGGCTGCTCCTGTTTCCCCCCCGTGCCTCTGGTGCTGTCCCCAGCTTCTRGGCAAGGAGAAGCCAACCTGGCCTTGGTGCACTGGGCACACAGGTGCAARTGGCTTCTCATGCCCTGGCTGGTGCCCCCAGGCTGCGCAACAGTGCTGTGCCCTGGCAGGGTGAGACCCTCTGGCCACCTATGCCGAGCAGAGGTGGTGGATTGGCACGAGGTTGAGCACGACTGTGAAACCCCACTATGGTGGCCATGCTCCTGCATCAACAGCACTAGCACCTCCATGGGGTCTGCCAGTGCCGCTGTGTCTGCAGCTCTGCTCCCAGCACAGCCATGGGAATGGTGCCACCGGCAGAGCAGACCCAGACTACACCGGTGCCGGGCAGCACAGGACAGGATGGAGCCAGAGCAGCTGTCCCATGTCCCATGCTCCCACGTGGCAGCAGCCCCCAACAGCCTGCCCTGCCCCGCACAGGGGCCTCCCTGGTTTCTCGGGGGTTGTTTTTCTTCCTACCCCATCCTCCCGGCATGCCGGTAGCCACAAGGGCAGGACATGCCGCCTATCTGATAGGAGCAGTCTCTCTTGGCACTGCGGCTGGYGGCAGAGGGGCTGTGGCATAGTGGTTTCAGGCACAGGGAAGTGCTGGTGATGGGGCGGGGGGAGCCCCCAGCCAGGCTTCCTGAGCTGCACAGCCACCACTTCCCAGATAAAGGTATCACCCGGAGAAGCCGCAGCAGCTCCCAGGACACTGGGAAGGGTCGAGTGAGGCACATGTAGCCCTGGCACACAGGTTGCAGGATGGCAGCCTGCCTGTGCCAGGGCTGGCAGCTCTCACTGCTCCCTGCCATCCTGCTCAGCCTCCGCAGCCCGTCRGCCCCCGAGCCAGTGACATCCCAAGGTAGGTCCTTGGGGCTATTTTCTCCCTCAGAGGATGGGCCAGAGAGGAGCTAGCATGCCAGGTGAGGGCAGCAAGCACCCCACAGCAGCCAAAATCTACAGCACTGGGAAGGAGGCATTCCAGGAGGGTGAGTGAGGGGTGTTCAGGGTGAGCAGTGGAGTGCCCTTCTCAGCTGTGGGACACCCTAAGGTGCTTGGAGTAAAGGAACATCCCTGCTCTCCGCAAGCAGGACTTGGTAGCCCTTGGGGATGGCAGCCTGGTGCTCCCAGTCCTGCACAGGTAGCAGGGGGCTCTCTGTTCATCAAAAGTTCTTGGAGTTATGATGTGATGAGGGTTTGAGCAAAACTCAAGTTAACATCTGATGGCACAGCTCTGCACCACGGTTAATGCAGTGGCACTTCCAGGCTAATCCCAGTGCTCCTGCACCAGCCTTGCCGTGATCTTACTGTCTGGGCATCCTTGGCTGAGCCAGTAGCTGGCCCCAGTCTGGCTCACTGCACCTGCCAGAGCCATTTCCTGGCATTTCAGGCTTGTCCATGCATGCTTTGAGCGCTTCTTTAGCCCCTTTAACACTTTCTGTAACACCATAAAAAGCATTAACTGAATAAAACCCTGTTGATCTCCTGCTTGTCTCTCCAGCCCTGCTCCAGGTCTCTGGCCAGGGCAGGCTCATGGGCACAATTTGAGTCACCCCACAGGGACAGTGGGAAGAGGGTCAGGGTTGGGCTCATCCTCTCTCTGCCCACAGCCTTTGTGACATGGCCGTGCCCTGAGCCCTCCACTGACTTGGCAACAGTGCCCAAGCATGGCTGGTGTGGGCTGCAGAGCTGGGCAGCTGCCCTTCCTAGGAAATGGCCTGTGCTCAGCAAAGATGCTCTGGTAACCCACAGGACCAGTGTGGCCTCCCACTGATGCCATGTGTCCTTGTGTCACTGAGCTGCTGGGACCTGGCCACTCCATCCCCTGGTGCTCGGAGCTGGGGGAGGTCACGGAGCCAGCATGAGGCCTGGGGTGGGGTAATCGTGGGCAAAAAGAGAAGAACAGGTGGGGGGGCCGTGGGGGAGATGGGACAGTGGGTGGAGGGAAGAMGGCAACACAGGGTTGAGAAATGAGGAACAGGGCTGGGAGGGGTCAGGGCGATAGAAGGGACAGGGAAAGCAGAAGGACACCAAGAAGGTGGCAAGGAAATCTGGGGACTGTGACTTATTCTTTGCCCAGGGTGGGCTCAACTGGCAGTGCAAGGGGTGTGTAGCAGAGAATGGATACACTTAGCACATGGAGCAGGGCCAGGCACTGGCAGGGGGCTTGTGGGGTCCAGAAGCTGGGGACAGCCCCTGCAGAAGGCAGCAGATGCCAGGAGGAAGAGGAGGAGGAGGAAAAGGGCTGGAGCAGGTCCCAGGGCAGAGGCAGTGGGGGAGAGGGGACTGCTAAAGCAGTGCTGACGGCAGCAAGACCACCCCTGTGCATCACACATCTGCATCTTGGGGCTGTCCCCTTTTCCATGACAACAGGGGCAGGTACCCATGTGCCAACAGAGCCACCAGTGCTTTGGATGGAAATCCTGCAGGGTGTGATGCTCCAGTTTGTCCATGCAACGACAGGGAGCACAGCTTACTGAGGAGGGCAGAGAAACCCACAGCCCAACAGCAGTCCCTGGGCTGGGACTTGGGCAACCCCCACTGCTCAGGACCACATGCCCCCACACCGGCCCGAGGCCCTTTCCCTCTCCCTGGGGTGCCTCTCCTCCTTATCTCACTTCCCCGCACCTTCCGGCACGAGCAGGGCAGGGGTGCTTCCCCCCGATCACTGGGCCTTGAGCTCCCCTCCGACCGCAGGGCTATTTTGGGATGTTTGTTTATCCTGAAGGACCCCGTGTACTGAGGAGGGGGGGGTGGTGGGGAGCCCTGCTCCAGCCAGGACCCCAGTGCCAGCCAGCAGCCAGCACACGTGCCGTGCCTCTCCCCAGCGTGCCAAGCTGGTGGAGAGTACCTGTGCTACGGCCATGCTCGGGCTGCCCCAGGTGCCTACACAGCCTGGCCTCAGGCATGAGCCGGCCAGCAGGAATGGGGTGGGACGAAGCACGCGGGATGGGGATGGGTTTGATCCCAGGGGCTCCTTCATGCCCACACTCCTCCCAGATGCTGCACTGCTAGCAGGGGTGTCCGAGGACATCCTCTGTTTCTCCCGCTCCTTCGAGGACCTCACCTGCTTCTGGGACGAGAAGGAGGAGACAGCATGTGGGATGTGCCGCTTCTACTACTGGTACAGCAGGTAGGAGATGGTGGGGACACAGCCCAGCCTCCTCGTTGCTGCACAGAGAGCAGCAGAATCGGGGTGTCGCAGCAATCTGYGCCATCTCAGTGGCTCCAAGCTGCAAGGAGAGATGGCGGAGAGCCCACAGGAGCTACACAGCAGCCACTGCACATCCTTGGCTGTCCCTCAGTCCCATGGGGATGGTGTCCTGCAGTGGATGGTGTCACAGGAAAGGAGCTGGTGACACCGAGGTCTCGGTGCTGTGCCCCACGTCCCCTCTCCTCCAGCTTGGCCCGAGGCAGGAGGCATGAGGTGCTGCAAGACCCCGCTCTCCATTCCTCAGTGACATGCCCAGAGCGTGTGCGGTCTCCACGTGGCGCCGCGGGGCTGGCGGGAAGCGGCATGTCTGCGTCTTCCCCAGCCAGGACGTGCGGCTCTTCACCCAGCTCCACCTCTGCGTCCTGGATGCCACCACAAACGAGACCAAGTACCGGCGGAAGCTCAGCGTGGATGCGGTGGGTGAGTCCCTCTTCCTGTGACATCCAGACCTGAGTCCCCTGACCTTCTGCAGGGGGTCCAGCATCACCCTGAGCCCTGCACGCCGGGCACAGAGACAGCCCTGGGAGGGGACCTCCAGGTGTCCCCCAGCAGGACCAGGGCTCCTGCAGGAGGGCAAACATCCTGGCACATTCCCTGCAGGTCTCATTGCTCCCCCAGTGAACATCACAGCCCGCTGGGCTGGGGCTGCAGGGCAGCTCTGCGTGTCCTGGCAGCCACCGCTCGCYGACTTCCCGAACTTCTTCCTCTATGAGGTGCAGTACTGCCCTGCCAGCTCCCCAGGGATGCCCTGCAGCACCACATTGAACCCCAGCGGGCAGCACCCTGGGGACCCCTCCATCCAGTCAACCATCAGCACCCACACACCCAGGGCTGGGGCAGCCTCCCTGGGAGTGGGGCAGGTACATAGAGGGGCCAGGGATGGGCAGGGGGATTTGGGGGCTGTGTTGCTCCTCAGCCTGGTCCCTCTCTTGCAGTGGCTGGTCCAGGCCAACACCAGGGTGGTTCTCCGGGACCTGCAGCCAGGGGTGAGGTACCACATCCGAGTGCGCAGCAAGCCCGACAACACCTCCTTGGATGGTGTCTGGGGGCCCTGGTCACAGGCTGTGGCTGCGGAGACGCCCCGCTCCTCCGGTGAGCAGCCATCCCCTCCGCCGGGGTGCTGGCAGGAACAGTGGGGAGGCACCCACGCCTGGGGCCATTGGGGGTGGGGGTCCTGGGGTAGGCGAGGTGCAGCACCCAAGTTTTGGGCGACAAAAGGGAAGCRGCCCCCTCCCTGCCCTGGCTCTCGCCTGCCCAGGAGACATCGGGCTGTGCTGCACCACCCCTGACCTGCAGCACGTGCGCTGCGAGTGGAGCTGGGACCCTGCAGAGCCCCGCAGCTCCCACCAGCTCTTCTACCGGCCGCCTCCAAGTGGGGCTGGCACAAGGTAAGGGGCATGGCAGGCATGTGGCACTCAGGCAGGCACATCCCAAGGRCCACTGGTCCTGGTATGTCCCAATATCCCGCACTGGGCCACCTGTCCATGCCCTGCCCTGTCCTGCCCTACCACCACCAACCTCATACCTCCTCACCACCTCTCCCGGCCATGTTGCGCCTCCAGCTACAGGCAGTAGTAGCTTTTCTGGGCAAGTGCAGGAGGAATGCTGGCCATGGGCATGCCATTGTGGGACTGACTGGCTCCCCACTCCTTGCACAGGGAAGATGCATGGCAGCAGTGTGAGAAGGTGAGCATGGGGGCACAGGGCATCCATGCCTGCACCTTCCAGCCAGGGGCTGGCAGTGCCATCTCTGTCCTGGTGAACATCACCCAGACCCACATGCTGCCCACACTCAGCTACTTCAAGGAGCCCTTCTGGCTGCACCAGGCTGGTGAGTCCCAGTGTCACCACGACCCCTGCCCAGCTCACAGGGGACACACTGTCCCGCATTCTGTTCCACGGCAGCGACGTATCTGTCCCCAACACCAACAGTGCTCACAGATGCCCCACAGCTCGTGCAGGCAACGGTGTCACAGGGCCGGCTGAGCCTGCAGTGGCTGCCGCCCCTGAAGGTGCTGGCAGAGCAGCTGGACTACCAGGTCCGCTATGCCATGGAGAACAGCCATGACTGGAAGGTAAGGCTTGGCCAGGACACCCCAAGCAGCCCTGCCCACCTCCGCTGCCGACACATGGTGGGCACGGGGTCAGGCAGGATGGACCCACCCCTTAGCTCCTTAGCCATCCCACAGCAGCTATGCCTGCATTTCGGCTCTGCCCCGCAGGTCCTGCAGGTTCCACGGGGAGCTAGGAAAGAAGTCCTGGACGTACGGCCAGGCACACGCTACCAAGTCCAGGTGCGGGCCCAGCCCAGCGGGCCGCGGTACCAGGGCAGCTGGAGCACCTGGTCCAAACCTATTGTGGTTGATGCCATGCCTGATGCGGGTAAGGGACAGGACAGGGGTGGAGGCTGAGGCCACAGGAGCCACACGGCGACGGCAGGAGACGGAAAGTGCTGGAAATGGGATGGAGGGCACCAGGAGGAGGGTGACAGGGCTGTGAAGGGCTCAGAGGTGGTGGGTCTGAGAAGGGCTACAGTCCCAGCGTTCCTCCTCCGATGCAGGCTGGATCATCCCCAGTGTCACGGTGGTGCCGCTGCTCTTCTCAGCAGTGCTCCTGGGGCTGCGGTGCATCTTCCCCTCCCTCTACAGGTAAAGAGCTGTGCCGGGGGCAGGCGGGGAGCCCAGCACCAGGCCTGGGGACCTTGCACGGGGGCATCAGGGCACCCCAAGACTGGGGTTGCCTTCCATGTCCCTTCCCTCGTACGCAGCAACGTGAAGCAGAAACTCTGGCCGCCCGTTCCTGACCTGCACCGTGCCCTGGGCAACTTCCTCCAGGAGAGCAGCAAGCACGGCCAGGTGAGGAACTGGGGCGGGGCAGCTCAGCCCCCCGCGGGGGCAGCTCCAAGGGCAGCCCCCATCGCGCCCTCTTTGTGTCCCCTCAGGCCAGCGCCTTCGACAAGCAGCCGCCGGAGGAGGCCATCCTGCCTTGCCTGCTGGAGGTGCTGCCCGACCCGCGGGGCGAGGCGGGCCCGCCGCCGGAGCACGCTGGGGGCCGCCTGTCCAGCTGCGACATCGCCAACCAGTCCTACCTGCTCATGAGCGGCTGGGAACCGCGGGGAGCCGCGACCGCCCCCGCCCCGCCATAAACGCGCGTCCCCACACAAACTCCTGCCTCGTCCGTCCTTTGCGCCCCGCCCCKTGCCCGGATAGCCACGCCTTTTTCCCGGATAGCCACGCCCCTCACCCACGATCCCGCACCCGTTGCCGACGATCGCCCCGCCCCTGATCCCGCCCCCTAACGGCACTGGCGGAGCGCCCCGCCCCGCCCCGCGGCTCAGCCAATCGCGTTGCGTCGCGCGGCCGTCGCCTGGCAGCGCGCGGCCGTTGGGTTTGAAGAGGCCAACCGGGGGCTCGTGCGCGCGCCGTTTAAAATGCTGCGGCGCAGGCGGGGCGGGCGAGTGGCGGCGGCGCGGCGGAGGTGAGAGCGCGGCTGGGCCGGGAGGTGAACTGAGGCAGCTTCGAGGCGCAGCCTCGAGCGGGGGAGGCTGTGGTGAAGGGGACGAGGGGAGGGGGGAATGTCCGTTAGCGAAAAGAGTCCCGACGAGCGGCTGGAGGGGGGTGTCAGGTGATGGGAAGCGCCCCCGAGGAGCCGGTGGAGGGAGTGTCGGCTGGTGGAAAGTGCCCCGAGGAGCGGTTGGGGAGAGCGGGGGGGTGTCCGGTGGTGGGGGGGACCCCGAGGAGCGGCCAGCGGGGCTTGGGAGGAGGTCCGGAGGTGGGGAGGCGCGTAGGCCCGTCGGAGCAGGCTGCAGCCCGGCTGACGCCGCCCGCCCGCAGGACCATGGCGCAGTTCCTGTTCGAGGCGGACCTGCACGGGCTGCTGAAGCTGGACACGCCGATCCCCAACGCGCCGCCTGCGCGATGGCAGCGCAAGGCCAAGGAGAGCGGCCCCGGGCACAGCCCCGTCGGCGTGTCGCCCATGAAGGCGGCCAATCGCTCCCACAGCTCCAGCAAGACGCCGTCCAAGACACCCGGTGAGCGCCGGCTGCTTGTCTGTAGGTAGTCGTGAGGCTCTGGGCTCCCTGCCACGCTGCCCCACTGGCTTGCTGGTCAGGCAGGAGGAGGTGGGCTGTGCTCCTAGCAATCACGCACCTTCTCCTCCCCAGCATGACGGGGACGGAGCTCTGAGCACTGGGGCTGGTGAACTGCTGATCCCCCAGGTGAGCCTTCCTGGCATGGCTGCGTGTTGGGACAAGTGTGGGCAGAACTGTCAGCTGACAGCTTTACATGCTGTAACAGTGTTTTTGTATGCTCCCCTTATCTATGAACTCTGGAATTGTTGCACTAGACCCAAGGACTTCTCTTCTGACAWTCCCTAACCAGAGCTTGGGGACAGAGGGAGAAATATTTTAGTTGTGGCTGGATGGCATGAGGTCTCAGAGTCCTGCTTGACTAGAACTTGTCTGGGGGGTGTGATGTGGAAGAGTGCTGGGTTTGCTCTGATGAAAACTCTGATACCGGCTGTTAAATAGCTGTAAGACAATATTTATGTATGCAAATGCAGGTAAACCTGGATCCAAAATTCAGAACACCCCAACAAAGGCTGGGGGGGATCGCTACATTCCCAACCGCAGCACTATGCAGATGGAGATGGCAAATTTCCTCTTAACCAAAGAGAACGAGCCTGCTGAGGAATCCCCCACCAAGAAGGTGAGCATTGCTCAGTTACATTGTTGAGTTACAATTACTTCAGCAACCACTACCAAACACCTAATCTTTCCTGCCTATTTACAGAAAAGTAAACTGTAGGTTGTATCAAGTGGACACATGGGCCTGACAAGCCCCAGCCATCCCTGCTTCCAGCTCTGGGCTTCAGGAGCCTGGGATGAGATGGAAGCTGTAGAATCTGCCACTCACTCTAGCCTATGCTGCTTCTGGTAGCAAAACTTAGCTTTTGGCTAATGAGCCTTTAAAATATAGCAGGCAACCAAAACAAAAAGCTGTGGCCCTATGCACAGTGAAAACTGCTGGTGGTAGCTATTCTAGGACAATGTCTACACAGGGAACAATTCTGGAATGTATTATGCTGTGTTCTGAAATCTGTTTATGAAGCATTTGGTCTCTTGTGGCTGTGGCTTTTCCCACTGGCAACAACACTGAATTTGCTATTGTATGAAAATGTGAGCAGGACAGTGTGTGTGTCTGAGGATAAACTACTTTGACCTGCCTGTCTGTATCTGACTCCTGCAGCACAGTTGTACATCTCCTGATTCTAGGAGAAAGGGGGCTTAGGTGTATGTTTTAATTGCAGTGTGGGATTGGTGTTTCAAATGCATTGTACTGAGGGTGTTTTGTCTCTGTAGGAGCAACAGAAAGCTTGGGCAGTGAATCTGAATGGTTTTGATGTAGAAGAGGCAAAGATCCTCCGCCTCAGTGGAAAACCACAGAAYGCTCCAGAAGGTATGATACAGGGTCTGTGTGAGCTGCATCAGCTGGGGAGATCTGGTCAGGGGAACAGCAACACAGAGGCCCTGTGTGTGGTCATAGGAGAGATCAACTGGCTTCTRAGAGCTATACACACTGGAGTCTCCCTTCCTGGGGTTCCTGAGGTTGAGGGATGGCATAACAGTTAGAGTGAATTTATTTAGGAAAGTTGCAATGACTGCCAGTTGCTCACGTGTACTGCTGGTGGCAAAGGTCTGCAAGAGCTTCAAACTCTCTGCTGTGCACTTTCTAGCTTAACTATAACTAAACATAATGGGATACAAAAAAACAAGTGTTTGTTAAACTTGTTTCTGTGAACGACAAAATTGCAGCTCACCCTGGTTCAGCAGTTCATACTGCCAGTGATGTTAGCACACCGCACTCCTGTGAGTGTATCTCTTAGGACTTTATTTTCACTCCAAGGGATTCCTGGTTGGGTGAGTAGCACTCAGCTGGGAGGAAGCAGTAACTCAGGTTAACAAATCTGTTTCTCTGCACACAGGCTATCAGAATAACCTGAAAGTGCTCTACAGTCAGAAAATGACACCTGGATCCAGCAGGAAGAATAGCAGATACATTCCCTCAATGCCAGACCGGATCTTGGATGCACCAGAGATCCGCAATGACTACTGTAAGTAGGCTGCAGTACTGAGTGCTGGGCATCAAGAACATTCTGCACTGGAGTGCAGTTTCTAGGACAGGGTAACTGTGCTATTTATATTATTTTGTGCACCCAGGCTAGCATGGACTCTGGATTGTCCCTGTGTAGCCTTACAGGAACAGTGGTCCAGGGCATGGTGTAGGCGACTTGGAGCAGGGCTACCCGACCCCACCAGCTGGGTGTAGTGACACCCAGAAGGCTGCCCCTTACTTGTATGTGTGTGCATGCACACGTGTACACACACACCTGCTGCATCAGCACTGCTGAAGGGCAGGGCTCTCCAGGTAAGCATGGTGTGACCTGCATTGCTCTTTCAAATTGCAGATCTGAATCTCATTGACTGGAGCTCCCAGAACTTCCTGGCAGTGGCTCTGGACAACTCTGTTTATCTGTGGAATCACGCTTCTGGGGAGATCATCCAGCTGCTGCAGATGGAGTCTCCAGATGTTTACATTTCCTCTGTGTCATGGATTAAAGAAGGAAAYTACCTTGCTGTTGGCACAAGTAGTGCTGAGGTCCAGGTGAATGCAGGAGTAAAACCAGAGGTGTTGTCTAGGGGTTAATGGAGCTGTGGGGCCTGGGGACAAAAGCCTGGCTAGCACAGGAGGGATGCAATGCATCTGACTTGTCTTGCCTGGTGTGGCATGCAACTGTCCCCAGCCAAGTGCAACGTGCAAGGCAGGGTTGGCTTTGTGGGTTTTCTGATAGCTGGTGTTACCTTCTGTGCTACAGTCATGAGATACAAATTTTCTCTCCTCCTGTACTGAGAAGGCCAAATGCCAGATCCTGTGCAGTGAGATTCCCAGGGCATGGCAATGGGACTGGGTTTCTTCTGGATAACTTATTGCTTTGCCTCTCTAGCTATGGGACATTCAGCAGCAGAAACGTCTCCGAAACATGGTCAGTCATTGCTCCCGTGTGGGATCCCTCAGCTGGAACAGCTACATCCTCTCCAGGTAAAACACTAGGTGGGGGTGGGTGGGTCAAAGGCAGTGTCCAGTTGTTGTAGATTCCTATCCCTAGATCTGTGAGTGGTGTGGGTTAGGGATAGCAGAGAGAAGATTCTGTCCTGGCTTGGGATTCTTACTCAGCCTTTTCTGTTGGGACTGGGGAGAAGGCCTCTCCTCTGTATTGCCCTTTGTGCAATTGTAAAGAGCTTGTGTGGCTGCTTCATTCGCACCAACTGACCAGTAATGCTGGTAACACTGGTTGAAACCCAGTGGCAGGTACAGCAGTCTTAGAACAACACAAGAATGGATTTGGATGAAAATGTGTCAGCCTGATCCTGCAAGTTTTCTCTTCTCTCTGCAGTGGGGCACGGACTGGCCACATCCATCACCATGATGTCCGAGTGGCTGAGCATCACGTGGCCACCCTTGCTGGCCACACACAGGAGGTGTGCGGACTTAAGTGGTCACTAGATGGCCGCTACCTGGCCAGTGGTGGCAATGACAATCTGGTGAATGTCTGGCCATGCACCCAAGGGGGCGGTGGAGACTTTGCTCCTGTACAGACCTTCACTCAGCACCAGGGTGCTGTCAAGGTGAGCACAGGGCTGCCATGGGCAGATGGCTGTGTGCAAGGCAGACATGCAGCACTGGCTGTGTGCAGGCTGCCTCTTGCGTGTCTTACAATGAACTCTTCTCTCTCAGGCTGTGGCGTGGTGCCCATGGCAGATGAATGTTCTTGCCACCGGAGGTGGCACTAGTGACAGACATATCCGCATCTGGAACGTGTGTTCTGGCGCCTGCCTCAGTACTGTTGATGCCCATTCCCAGGTGAGACATGAACATCAGCTTGGAGACAAACACCTTCTGGCAGCACACCCACACAGAGCTGCCGGCTCCTCAGGCCCAGAGGCAGAGGAAAGGAGGGACCATGCCCAGCTCTGGGTGGTGAGCATCAGCGCAAGCAGCTTGTCTTACCTGTGTTACTGCCTCTTCTCAGGTCTGTTCTATCCTGTGGTCAACAAACTACAAGGAATTCATTTCAGGCCATGGCTTTGCACAGAATCAGCTGGTTCTATGGAAGTATCCAACGATGACCAAGGTGGCAGAGCTGAAAGGTAGGCAGAGAGAGCCTGGGGACGGGGGGGCTGCAGCCTCACTGATGCAGGATGGTATCCAGCAGCATGCTGCTAGAACAAGGCATGCCCAGGGACTGCTGAAGAAACATCATTGCTTCTAATGCATGCTTAAGGTCTGAATTCATGCTGCCACAGCACACTGGGGGGACAGCTATGCAAACTGGCAGGGCTCATGGGGGCATATGGGAGTAAATGTGCATWTGGTGAGCAGCTCAGCCCTGACTGCACTCCTCCTCCTTAGGTCATACTGCCAGAATCTTGAACCTGACTATGAGCCCTGATGGTACAACAGTGGCCTCGGCAGCTGCTGATGAAACACTGCGTCTCTGGCGCTGTTTTGAGATGGACCCCATAAAGAAGAAGGAGAAAGAGAAGGCAAATAGTGCCAAAAGCAGCATTATTCACCAGAGCATCCGCTGAGAGCACTGGGTTGTTGTGGGGAGGGGGATATTTGGTTTACACACTGTACAGTATTTTAAGTGTTAATAAATAAACTGCTTAACTTGACTTTTTTTAATGACGTCTAATGGAAGAAAAAGCCATGGCTCCTAGGCCCGAGTCCCCTCCTCCCTGAGGTCTGGCATCTGAGCAAGGAGTGGATCCCTTGTTYTTCAGGGCCAGTTTACAGGCAGCCTGAGCCTAGCACAGCCTAGGAGAAGGATGCTGTGCAATGGCTGTATTTGTTTCTGTCCTAGCTAAGGTAGGTAATCACCTGCCCTATATTGATGCTGACTGCAAGCACAGCAGCTCCACCACAGGCTCAACTGAAAGCATGGTATGTCTCTGGTCCCAGCTTCTGTTGTGTTCTGTCTCATGACCAGATGGGCCTTACTGTGGATCTGCAGGCAACCCCCAGCAGTGTCACCTGCTCCAGAGCAGTTTTTACAGCTCAGACTACCACTGTATGGAGTAGTTTGTCTTTTTCTGCTACAGGCAGCCAATACTGCCTGCTTATGATGCTGGAGTAAAATGGCTACTTCTGCAGTAGGTTTAGTACTGAATTTCAGAGCCAATTGCTATTGGRAAAAAAAAAAAGGAGGGGGGAAATAGGGGCTGGAAACATATAGCAAGAGCTGTAATGACGCCAAAGGGCAGATAGGGGCTGGCACTAGCATAAAGCTTGATGCAAAACAAAAGGTTAGTTTACACTGCCACAGCCAGCCTGGCTGTCATGCAAGAGACACGCAAGCCACCACCCCTATGCAGGGCCCTTAGTCACGTATTCCTCCAGCAACTCTGATCTGTCCTCCCCTCCTGCTGACAGGAAGCCCTGGTGCCTAGCTGAGGCTGCATGCAGGGAAGCAGGCAGCAGGGCTCAGCTGACAGTTATGAGGGCTTGACTCTCCTGCACTTCAAAAAATGCATTTTTTGCAGGCTCAATTGTGCTGGAGCAAGTTGCAGGGAACATATTTGAGCCCTTACCTGAGCAAGAGCCAGCTCAGCCATGCTGCTCTGCATGTTGGAGCCACAGCGTCTGAGGTTGTAGGGCTGCACCAGACCCATCAAGCCTGTCCTTCAGCTCCACCACCTCTGCCAGGGGCTGCTTGGGGACACTGCACAGCTGATTAGCACCTTGGCCTGTGCAAAGCAGCTCCATAAAGCCTGTGCCTCCCATCAGCCTGTGATTAGCTGAGGGTGGATTATTAACTGCTTTCACCTTCCTTTCAGCACAGTACCACGCTGTACCTACCACCAGCTCTGCCTCCTGAGCTTTAAACCAGCTGCAGCCTTCAAAGGTAGGCAGTGGCAGCACCAACTTGGGCTGTGCCAAGGCCAGTGAGGCACACCCCCCAGAGGAGCCCCACACTCACTGTTGATTGGGAGGGCACAGTCTCAAAAAACAGACTGCAGCAGCTGAGCCCAGCGCCTTCCCAGCAAGGCTGCTGGTACATCCTCATTTGGCCACCTGGGAAAGATCACAGGAGGTCAAAGGAAGGAGCTCGCCCGCTTGAGACACAAATCCTAGGGCCTAGCAGCTGTATCTAATGGGCAAGCAGACAGGAACCCAGATACAAGGTTGGGCTCTTCCTCAGAGCTGTGCTGCTGTTGTAGGAGCCCTGCCCCACATCTCCACAGTTTTGTGCTGGGAGTTACAACAGACTTGCCCTATAGCCCCACAGCTGAATAAGCCTTCCCCGGTCCCTGACCTGGAAGGAAGGCTTTATATGCCTGAAGGTTGCTGTAATTTTTTCACTCCCATGTAAGAGCAGCTCAACTTTCTCAGACAGGCACTACAGGCTCTTTCTCCTTAGCACATACCTCAGCCCCAGAAGCTGTGCATTACACAGCCCTTGAAGGTCCTCTGACCATTACTACACAGTAATGGTATTACATGGTCTTGGGCCCCATACTGGTCCCTACTGCCCCGGAGTGAGGAGGAGCAGAGGAAGGAACTGGGCACTGATCCAGCAGGCCCAGTAAACACAGCCCTATAAGGTGTGAATTCAGTTCACAGCGTGACAGCATATTAATTACCAAGTGCCATGGCCAGCCCACAGAAGAGCACAACTAAGAGAAACAATTAGAGGAAGGGAGAGCAGAACACATGCAGGGAACAGCCCATTCTAAAATACCAAGCCTAAGTAGTTTAAAGCATTGTTACTATTTTGGGCAAAAGCAGACAGTCCTGTCTTCACAAAGAGCCAGCTGGAGGGGAGAAGGAGGCATGACTGGAAAAGGTTCAAGGCAGCTGAACCATCACCTTCAGCTCCTGAAGTGGTGACTTCCTAGCACTGGACTAATATTACACACCACTTCAGCATGGACCAGAACAAGCTCTCATGCAAGTCCTTGCTCCCAGAGAAGCAGCAACAACTGGGAGGAACACTACACAGTGCAACAGCCAGATCCCACTCCATGGCTTCATACATATAAGGGCACATCACTGTGAAAGTGAGTGATGCCCATGTACAGTTTAGGCATATTAGTCACACCACTTCGGGTCACTTGAAGATGCTTTCCTACATTTCAGAGCACAGCCTTGAGGTGTACAGCAGCCCAGGTAGGAAGTAGCAGAGCTTTCTCTCACACCAAGCCCTGCTCCAGGGCTTTGGCTGGACATCCACTAAAGCTCTCCCACCCCACAACCAAGCCTACAGTGAAACTCAGCATCTGCAGGCTGCTGCTCTAACACATTCCTCCCAGCCACAAGCTGCCCAGCTGGCTCCCCACTCCTCTTCCCAGGCTTGAGTCAGCACCCAGGCTCACCTCTCTGCTCATGGGGTGATGGGGAAGGCAGCCTTGCACCCCAACAGCAGTGAAGGGACACCAGAATGAGASAGTGGGAGAGATAACAGAGCCCAGCCAGGCAAAGATGCACTTCTGCAGGAAGAGCAAGGCAGTAACAACATCAACCTCCCTCTGACCAATCCGAGCTATATTCTGCACAGATCCATGCTGCAGGAGCAGTCACAGACAGCAGCAGTTTTCACTTCAGCAGATGCAGTAAGCAACAAACTGCTGTTTCCCAATCACTCAAGTTTCCAGAGTCTCTATTCCCTGCTCTGCCATACCTCAGCTCCCCAGGATTTCTGAAAAGCAGCAGTTCCTCCTGGGCAGGTGGCCCGGGGCCCAGCCCACACCCACACTCCACACCAGCCATTCTTTGACAGGGTGGAGTCACTTTCACAACAGAAGCCCTGACACACTTCCTGCCCTGAGCACTGCTCTACCAAAACACTTGGAAACAATCTGCCATCTGCTTCATCAGCACACAACTATCACCCTCTCCCCATAACACACAAACCTGCTACACCAGCTGCTTCTCCCAGCCCCGCCTCCAACCACAATGGGCAGAACCAAGCACCTGGAACAGCTTTTGCTTACAGTGAGCCAAGAAAACAAGAGGACAGAGCCATTTCTCCTTCTGTCTGTTTATTTGTGATAGAAGAGCAGCCCAATCTGACAGGGCCTGGCTCCTTCACCTCATCCTCGAGGCCATCAGCATGTTTTGGTTACAGCCAGAGCAGGTGACAGGCACCAGGCCCAGGAGAGCTGCTGCACTGCTGTAAGGCAGAGCTCACCTTCACCCAGGCCCAGTCAGCTCCACAGAGGCAAGAGGTGCTCACTGTTACACCACAGCAGAGCACACTACAACCACCCTCTGCTGTGCTCATGCTAGGCCAGAGCAGGGCTGGTCCCAAGCAGGAGAGCCCAGGAGCTGATTCTAGGGGCACTTATTGCTCAAGTCTTGAATTTACAGGAATGGAAGTGGTCCAAGACTAGGCCGAGCTTAGTCTCCCCCCCACTCTGGAGCAAGCCACCAGCTGCCATATAGGATCAGGTAAGTGTGGCTCAAGCACACACCAAGCACCCAGCCCAGGCACAAGAACGGCAAGGCAACCTGGTCTTATCATGTGGGGGAAGCCTTTCAGGCTGTCACAGCCCCTGCTATGTACTAGGCACAAGGCATGTGTACTGCACTGGGCAGGTCTGGGCCCTCGAGTCCCATAAGTACTGCCCCTACATTCTCCACAGACACACCTGGGCATAGATATGCCAGGGCAGGACTCCTGAGCTGGGCACACAGGGACCAGAAGGGACATGCAGCACTGTGGCATGGAACAAAGTGGCACAAGGCATCGTAGAGCAGGAGCACTCACACTTGAGCTGGCAGTGGCAAGCAGCCAGGGACGAATCTGCTCATCCACATAGGCTCTTGTGAGACAGGGAAGAGGAGAGGGCACCAGGACAGGAAGCGGTCTCTTCTTTTGGTCCTACTCAGAAGGAAATGGCCCCTAGGCAGAAGGGCCAGATGTAGGCACTTGGGGGAAGTTCCTTTGGAAACACTGGAATGGGACTGCAGCCCCACAGCTGTGATGCAGGCAGCTGCCTCTCTGCTCAGCAACACTGAGAAGCAGCACAAGCCCTCCCAGGAGCAGAAGTGGCCCATGGCTGCTCAGAGCAGAGGGGCTGAGCATGCAGACAGGGGACAGCAGGACTGGGCACAGGGGTACAACAGTCTGTAGGCACTTGACTTGGCTAGTGGCACCCAGGAGCAGAGGGACAGGTCCCAGCTGCCTCTGCCCCGGGGCTCTCATTGGCTCTGGGAGCGCTTTACCCTCTAGTTGGCTTTGACCTTGCCATTGGTGACAGTGCCATTTTCATGGATGCTGCTACCGTTGTGCTGGGCTGCTTGTTGAGCGACCCTGGGCAACCGCTTGCCCTTGGTGTAGGACTGGTACCAAAAGTTGGAGAAGAGGATGAAGAAGATGGTCCCATAAATCCAGATAAGGTGGATGAAGATGGGGAACTGGTACTGGCAGTTAGGCATGAAGTAATACTGGGAGATGTGGACGGAGACAATCACAAACTGTGCCTGGGAGCAAGTCAGAGCAAGAACAAGTTATTCATGGGAGCAGGATCAGGGAACCCACTAGAGACCTTATTTTTAAAGCAAACTCATAGGCTCCTTTCCCACTCTGACACAAAGGTCCTTACAGTGAGGCACAGTCAGCAGCAGCTGGAAGACGCAGACACAAGTCTCAGGGCAGCATGTGTCTCTCATGCTCCCACCGTGGCTGCAGCCCAGGGGCAGCAGGCTGAGCAGCACCCACATCCTAACCAGTCTGGTAGGGCTATCAGAGGCCCACAGCGGGCCAGAGCCGCTAAAAACTCCRAGCAATACACTACAGAGGAGACAACTACAGGTGCTGGCTGCACCTTTCAAAGGTACAAGGGCTGGCCCTCACATGAAAGGCTGCAGGCACATGCTGGGCTCCACCACACAGACTCACCAGCTGGATAGCTGTGATGTGCTTCTTCCACCACAGGTACTTCTGAAAGGCAGGTCCTGCTGCTGAGAGCCCATAGTAGAAGTACATGACAACATGCACCATGGAATTGATCATGGCATGGAATGAGCCCATTCCCCCTGTTAAAGACAGATTTTCCTTAGTGTAAGTCAATACTCCACAGCAATCAGCACTACACAGAGCTCCTAAGAGCCCAGCAGGGCCAAAAACCCCTTCTCAGCATGCTGAGGTGACCCCACCCAAGCTGCACACCCAGACAGTTGCCATCTTACCTGGACCAAACTTCGCTCCCCACCACCAGCTCCATGGCAGAACAGAGTGGTGGAAAAGGTGCAGGAATGTGACCTGTTCATTCTTCTTCCGCAGGACAAAGATCACCTGCAATGAAAGCCCAACAGCATSAAGGACCTGCAGCCCTGGGCCTGATCTCAGTGATGCTTCCCTCCCTCCACGCTCACTGTCATCACACATTAGGTCACCCCACAGCTTCCGGAACTGTAGCATGCCAAGAGTGGCCTCAGCAATATTCTGGAGTGGCCTCCTTGACATTGATGCCAGTCAGAAGCGCTACCAGGACAGACCAGAACAGCTGCAAAAACACCTATCCCAAATATCCTGGACCCCAACACCCTGCCCAGCAAGTGGTGACAAGGCCTTCTCAGTAACTCACCGTGTCTGTCAGTTCAATGAACTTGGAGAAAACAAAGAGCCAAGCAACACTGACCATCTGTAATAGAACAGGTTAACATTAGAGACCCACATCAGCCTGTACATGCCCAGTAACCAAAGGTCTCCATACAGTTACCCTGGCATGAAACCAAGGGCCAGAGACTGCAAATCCTCTGCCTCAGGTGAGGCAAGAGCTGTGACCCTGATGTCCGAACAGAAGCACTAAAGGCCATCCCCACTTTTCAAGAGAGAGATGAGAACTCACCCTGAGGGCCTTGGGGTCCTGCGAGAAGTCCACAGGGTCACATCGCCAGGTGTACCCAGTAAGCCACCCTGCCATCAGGAACTGCAACAAGAGCATCATCAGGGTGAGGCCCAACACATCACCCACTGCATGTCAGGCTCTGCACAGAAGGGCAGGGAACAGCCAGAAAAAGGGCTCCTCATCACTCACACAGCCAGCACACGCTGCTTTACACATGCCAGACAAAGCTGCCAACRACTCACCTCATAGACTATGTAAAGCGAGAGTCCCACCAGAAAGAAGTTGTATAGCACCATGAACTTCTTCAGGTTTAAAGGCTTCCTGTTGGCCATTAGCCGGGGACCCAAGGATAGGACAAAGTAGACATATCCCAGAAGGATGCCCATCACAASGAATGGGGACTGCATCAGTGGATAATCAGCGATGCGGGGGTCTGTGGAAAGAGCCACAGTGCAGAGCAGTTAGCATCCTCACCCCAGCCTGCTGCCAGMATGGAGGCACAGACATGGCAATCCTGTTCTCCTAGGACAGGAGTGCAAGTAGGGAAGCAGTCTGGGAGCAGAGGCTGGTGAAGCCAGCCAAACTCAACACAGTACAGCCTCAAGCCATGCTGCAGGGCAGCCTGGAGTCCTTCCACCCAGGAGAGCACAAGTGCCCCAAAATGACTTGCACAGGCACTGAGAAGACAGCCTCATAACAGGCAGCACAAAAACCCCAGAGATGCATCTATGTAAGGGCAAAGGCAGGATGCAGCTAGACCCGGACTGCGTCAGGGATGACAGACCACGCCCCAGTGCCTGTGGCAGTAAGGCATGTAGTGCTACCTGTCCGATAGCCGGGCAGAGCCAAACACTCACCTGCTTTCTTCATGAAGTCCTGATACATGGCCACAATTCCCTCCATGGTGGTGGCAGTATCTCTGTGGAAAGAGGCAGGGCAGATCAGGTAGCTATTTTCCCAGGAGGGCAGCCTACAGAGCATAGCCCTGCAGATCAGCAAATTTCGAGCACAATTTCAGAGAAACAGTCATGTGTATCTGGCCAGCATTGCTCTCAGCTGATCACACACCAGCATCCACTTTCCAGCTGAGCCACACACCCCCTCACTTTTCACAGAGCCTGGCCCTGTTTCCCCAGCTCTGCTGGGAACCCCATCATCCATCATCAGCAGTCCTTCCAAGGCAAGAACCCAACACTTCAAGCCAGCTAGGAAAGCTGGCAACCTCAGCACTGTATCTCCAGCCCCTTAATCTTGCTCCTGCTGTACAGGCTCAAGTGTTATCATCCACAAGCACCATGGCATTGCCACCAGCCTTGGCACCCATACCCACTCAGCACACTGCTCTGCCTGACCCTGGTGCAGAGATGCAGAGCTGGCCCACACTCTCCATAGAGCTGTACCTTTATGATTAGCTTTGAGCTCCTGCCCACTGATCCCTACTAGAGAAGCAACACACCATCACCAGCAGACCCATTGCATGAGGAAGGAAATCCATCGGTTCAGAAAAACATTAGTTTCCAATGTCAGAGTTCCTGGTTTCACATCCTTGCACAAAACCCTCCTGAAAAGAAACTACTACCACATAACCTAGTCCCTCAGAAGCTAGGTGCATCCTGCTTGGCAATAGCATTTCCGTTCCCCTTCCAGACAGGAGAAAGCCACAGGATATAAGGCTGCAGGGTGGAGAACTGACACTCCCCACACTTGCTCAGCCTCACTATGAGCACACACCAGACAGTGATCCAGGCAGATGCTCTCCAGAAAAGCATGAAGGGCCCAGGCTCTTACTGCTGCAGGCAAGTTTGAAACACCCTCACCCTTCCCCCTCTGCTCCCCAGCCTCTCCCCAGCCCACAAGACACCAGAGCACCAGGAAGGGAGGCAGAACACAGGCCCAGTCTCACCTGACTCATCCACCTGCAAAGGAGGCATTCCCCACAGCTGCTCTACCTACCCCTTCCTCCAAGAAGGTGCACAGGAATCACTGCCCATGCACAGGCCTGGGCAAATGGAACCCCAGCCCAGTCTCCCCAGGAGGTAATATTGCTGCCACCACCAGGAAGCACCCAGCCTCTTCCAGACCAGCAGCCAGGAGGCTGAAGCCAGAGTAACCTTCTTCCCAATAAGGTCCCCAAGTATTCAGCAGCCACTGCCACCTCAAGTCCTCACCAGCAACACCAGCATTGCTCCTTCAGCTTCACGGCAAGAGGAAGAGCCCAAAGTCCTCTTTGCTGTAGGCAGGATGGCAGCAGACAGTGCCTGTGTAGTGCTACCAGGCTTTGCTGGCAGTAATCTTCATGGGGGCCTGGCACACACCATTCTGGCCCACGATTCCCTGCAAATCAGTTTGGTGCAGCAACAGTGTTGGCTCCGTGCCTGCCCAGTCATACCCTCTGCATTCCTCCGGACCTGGGAGTGCCACCCAACCTCTCTGCAAGAGCAGCAGTGGGGAAGAGGTCTCCTCCTTCATACCAATCCCCCAAAATACTCAGTCCACCAAGCAAGGCTCCAGAGCAGCCTGCACAGCCACACACCCCAAAAAGTTGTGCTGTGCTTCAGAAAGCACAGAAGGTGGTTCCTTGTGCCATCTTGGATGCAGCTGCAGCAGTAGGGCAGAGCCCACCCAGGACTGATACCCACATGTCAGAGGAAACTCAGCAGCAAAACAGACCCTCACCCTCCCAAACCAAGGTTTCAAAGGGTTTAAGGGCAAGTAATACTCACTTGCAGTATCACCATGATACAAGTAATATTTAAGGTCTCGGGCACTGCCAAGATAATCCACTCTCCATATGCAGCAAAAACCAGCTAAAAGTGTAGTAGGAGCAGCCTTAAGAGCCACTCAAGGCTCAGCTGTGGGACATGCAGTAAGTACAAGCCTGAAAAGCTGCTAAGCTTTATATTGCTTTAATGGCTAAGAGCAAGCTCCAAACTTGTCTGTCTAGTTTCAGCTTTCAACCACTACATCCAGCTACACCTTTATTTGCTAGACTGAGGAGCCCTGAAGAGTCAGTTCCCAGCAGAGGTACCTGACTATTCAAGCTTTGTGTTTATCTTATCAAGGTAAATGAGTCAGCCTTACTACAGGTCCAGGGCAGAGACAAAAGTCCTGCCGAGTACTTGCCTGTTTTGGGCAGGCTAGGATGAGATGAGAGTATCAGTTGTCTTTGAGCTCAAAGCGACATCTCACACTGCAGCAAAACACTTCTGCTCAGGCACTACAGATCACTTTGCTGACCCTGAGCCAGCAAAGGCTCCAGTACCACTGGTCAACTAGGACCGCAGCTCAAAACAATTCAGGGTCCATGACACCTATTCCCCCAAGCAGTGGGAGAAGCCCATTTCAATCCAGGACTAGCACAGAAGTCCCCATCAGCATGAACAGCAACGAGCCTCTCTTATTGCTGTTTTGTGAAGCACCTTCGGCACTCCTACAGCCACACATGCCACAGGAAGGTAGGAGGCATTGGACTTGTCCCGAACAAAGGCTCTGGACAAGTACCAAGACTTCTACCAGGGCAGAAATAGCAGAATTATGCCACAGGCCCTTATGGAAAGGACTTATGCATTTTCCACAGCTTCTCTAGGCAGAACAACATCCTGCTAAATTAAGCTAACAGAGCAACCACATCTCCAAGGAAACCCCTGAGGTCTTGAGGCCTTTGCAAGACCTGGCATCCATCCACACTGGCATGCTACATCATCCTGCATCTAAGTGGTCAAAGTGTGCCTTGCTCAGTGAGCAGATGCAGGTATGTCTTGCCCTCCTCTGTCCCCCAAAGGGGCAGCCACTGACCTTCAGCTATTGACAGTTGAGCTGCAAAGTGGGAGTTGCAGGGCAGGCCCAAGTGTTACCTTTACTAAGCAGGAGAATGTGAAGTGCACTGGCCTGCCTGAACCATGACTGCTCCATGTCTGCCTTTCTGCTGCAGACAGGGGTTTCCCAGCACAGAGCAGCAAGTGCCCGGGAACTTGAACTCCCCTCTGTCATCTCCTCTGTGTACAACATCCCTCTGCACTTTGAGAAGGGCTCACCATCCAGCCAGGCATCTGCTCTTACTCTTACTGCACTCCATGCTACACCACACATCACACRCTGCAGGTGTTCACAGCTCAGTAATTGGATCTGTCCTCTCTGCACATGAGGGACACTTACTTTTCTCTGACTCCTAAATCCTGATCCTCTTAGGCAAGGAGTTGGGAGGAGATGAGGAACCTAAAGCTGAGCCTTGAACAGCTGCAGAGAAATCAAGCAAACAGGTTCAAGCATCCCAAATCATCAGGAACCCTAAGGGYCCAAACACACCCTGCATGATACAGGGAGACCTTGCAACACATCTCCTATCTCTCAGCAACAGGGAGTCACTTCCCCATGTCAGAGAAAAAGTTCCCACTATTTGCAAACTAGAGTATCAGGCCACAATCTGCTCCAGCAACCAACACCAAGGATTAGATACTTGCTTACACCAAGCAATGTGTACAATGCATATTTCCAGCAAGCTATACAGCTCATTAGTGCAACTTCAGCAACAACAGCAAGGCCTTTTATGACCAGCCCCAGTCAGACCACAGCACTGTCAGGACCACGACACTGACAGAGACCAGAGCTCAATCCAGTTAGCTTTGTTGACAGTCTTACAGAGCACAGATCTCCCCACATGACAACCATCTGCAAGCAACAGACCCTGCCCCAGACATCCAACACTCCTACTCCTCAGCATTTAGGTCAGAAATCAGTCCTGTAATAAGTGCAAAAGCAAACACCCTCATCTCCTCACTAGTTTAATTAAAGGCAGCACCAAAACCATCTGGTAGGTGGCCACAGAGCTGCCACCCCAGGGAGAGCTGGCACAGGGCCCTTGCTGAACTGGCTAAAGCAGGCCTGGCCCCTGCAGGGCTTCCAAGGGAGTARCAGCCCTCAAAGGTCAGGAGATAACCAATCGGCCAGATGTGAAACCAACTCACATCCCTGCCCTACAAGCTGGCATCAAGGCTTGCAACCTGATACAGCTCTGAGCTCCTCAACCTCTCAGGAAGAGGCATCGTCCTCCTCCAGTTCCCCACCACAGCACCTGCCCAGTTGTCTGGAGCTCCAGAAAATCACTGTGGGGTCCAGCAAGGCCTGCACACAGCCCCATATGCCTAAGGACTATGTTTCCCAGCAGAAGAGTAGAACTGATCAAGCCAGGCTCTGGTGGCCCCAGACCAGGCACAGATAGGGATGTGTACTGCACACACAAGGCTGGCACCTCAAACCATCACCAACAGCTCCAGAAGCTTTCCTGAGCTTATGTACAAGTGAATCCAGCAAGATGAGGAACACAAAACTTAATCTGCCCCAAACAACACACAAGCAGCAAGGCAGTCAGAGCAAGACAAGAAGGAGAAGCCCAGCCAGCCATAAGCTGCAAACGCCTGTTTTTTATCAACTCTGCAGTGGGATCACTGTAAGACTGAAGTCTACAGTGAAGCACAGAAAACTGGATTTGGACCTCCTCTCTCTACTACTCTGTGCCCAGGTGAAAAGGACAGGGGCCTGTAACCAGGCAGTACACATTTATTTCACACACAGCATCTCATAACACCAGCTCAAGCACATGCGGCAGAGACCACTCAACAGGAGAGCTGTATTCGAGTACAYCCATATTACTGCTAATAATTTCAGCCATTCACTGAAGACTCAAGTTAAGATAGCATTGTCTACATGCTTCTAAAGTCATGTTTTCCCCTCAAAAGAAATGAATCTAAAGAGACACCTGGCACCAGCTCACAGAAGACAAGTCTGGCAGGAGAACAGGAGCTTCTATATTTCAAGTGTGGAAAGCCATACAAACAGATTGGGGCAGAGCAGTAAAACAGCTCTCCTAGCCTGGCACCTCAGTTCTGAGGACTCAGGAAAAACCCTGATCCAAGTTCGAGAACAACCAGCCCCAGAACTCAGTCCACAACATAACTACAAAGTTTKCAAGGAAACTTCTTGCTAACACCACCAGATAAGTTTTCCTACTTGAATCGTATCCATTTGTCACTTCCTCTGGCTCACCTACTTCATGCTGAGTGTCAAAGGACATGGCTGACAGCCCAGTACCATATGCCTACATCAGTGTACTCTGAATACAGGAGGTCTGTGTTCAGAGAAGTGATGCAAAATYTCAAACCCGTGACATGTAACAGCTCTTGCAAGAGCTGCCTTTGCAACTAGTGAGGGAGTCACGCTGGCTGGGTGCTGCTCCTGGCACACTGGATCCAAGCAGCAGAAAGTGTCCTGCCTGAAGTTGAGCAGTTTCCCCATCTTCACCAACTGTGTGTTAATACCCTACCACCACTCTCTCACGCAGTGGCTGTAAAACCCTGAGGCCCTTGGATAGCATCCTACAAAAAGATTAAGCTCTCCCCTTCCCATACTTACTGGAAGCAGGGAAAGCAAGAGGAAACTCCCAGATTAGCAGGCAAGCTCTGCACAGCCTGGGCAGTCAGTGTGGCACCTCACAAGCTTCAGGGAAAGGAGGACACCCATTTCAATAGAGAACTGGTAACCTTGTATGAAAACCAAGGCAGGTAATCAGACTTCAAGGTCCCACAAGAGCAGTAAGAAGTTTACATGCACAGCACACTTTTTTCCCAGGGACAGCACCTCCCCAAGCTGTTAAGAGTATGTTTACTCCTTACCACACTCAGTGCTAGTGGCTGCATATTCTCAGAGAACTGATATCAGTGGAGATGAGAGCAGTCAGGGAAAAAACAGAGAAAAGGAAACATTAGGCAGAAAGTCTGATGTAGCAAGGAACAAAGGAGTAAAGAAGTGAAGGAAAAAAAGAAACAAAGGGTGAGATACCTACAAAAGTGGAAAATGAGGTATTTCCTTTCTGAGCTAACCACACTGATCTGTGTCCACTCCCTCATGCAGTACCAGGTGAAGGGGTAAGGTAGAGATGGCTGAGCTCCCTCTCTGAAGTGAAGGCACTCAGCAGCCGCCCAGGGTGCACAGAGCACACTGAGGAAGGACAGAACCAGGCAGGTGACAGAGGATAGCAGGCAGGGCTAGACTGAGCAAGGCCAACTTTTAACACCTGCATCCAAAATCAGGTCAAGCCTTCTAAAGCCTCCTAGCAAAGGAACAAAGTACCCCTATCTGGAGGTGGGACAGGCTGTACCACAGCATTCATCTCTGGTTTTAATCACTATGCAAATGCCTCAATACAAGGCTTCACCTCTGTTCTCACAACACTGGCTGTAATCATGACACAGTAATGATTACTGTGCTCTGCCCCATTCGGGCCCGTGCATTAATTAGACATGCATATCAAGACAAGGTGGACATTAAAAGTCTGCAAAGCAAGATGCAAAAAGGAAAGACTCCCAAATTCCCTCCAACAGCTTTATCTGGACTATGCAAGAAGCCCAAGTGTGAACCCAGAGCCACTTCTCAATGAGACAAGGGACCACTGCCCCAAACTCACCATGACATCAGCTTCAGACCACATACCCTCCACACCAAGGCACTGCACCCACACAATCACCTTCTAAAAAGAGAGCAGGATGTTCTCTGACAGTGCAGAGATGTCATACTTCAGCAGCACAGTATATGCACCTAGAACCCAATAGGCCTGACACTTCATGGATGCCACTTTTAAGCAAGTTCACAGCCTTCCAAGCACAAAACATTGAAGCATGAGGCCTGATTATCTACAGGTGTACATTGACCACTCAGTCAGGGCACTTGCTTCTACTGCTGGTCCTGCACAGACAAGGAAAGCCACTCAGGGTTAAGCAGAAGCAGAACGAGTTATAAAATCTGAGTGTGTACAGAGCAAATCTATTAACAAACTCTGAGAGCAAGCTAGCTGATCTGATCCACAGGGTAAGAGCACTCCTTGCAGCAAGGCTGGAGAAATTGCTGCCAGTGACAGATTGCCATCCTGATCCATCCCACAGGGAAGAAGCAACCTCATGAGACATTAAGGGAAATCAGGAACCATCAGACCCTGTTACCGCCTCCACCATCCTCAAGCCACTAAAGGCTCAGATAGAATGCAGACACAGGCCTGACAGTGAGGAACAGGCTGTGGCAGCTGCAACTTGTCATCTCTGAGCAACAGCAGCCCCACAACTCCTGCAGGGAAGAGTCCTGGCTCCTGGGGACCGTCTCCTCCCTATAAAAGCCCAAGCTGCCTCACCTGTTTGACTGGCAAGAACCAGACTTTCCAGCCCAAGTACTCCCACCATCTGACAGCCAGCAGGGCACACACTACCGTAACTCCAATACAAAAGCACAGAGCATCTCTTGGGCCATCACAGGCACCACTCCCAGTGCCCCCTGTAAGTGTCTCCCTAGAGGAAGGGTCTCAGGCTGAGTGTTGACTGTGCTGTAACTCCAGCAGAAAAGGGGAAAGTGTTCATCTGTAGCATTCAATCACAGTGCCCAGCCAAGTATGCGGCAATGTACTTGCTTCTGACACCAGCTTCAGAGGTTCCTCAGGATACAAAGCTTTTCTTCATCAAGAGAAAAAGGAGACACTTCAATAAGCTCATTTATTTTCATCTCCAATGTGTGGCATGAGACACCTCTAGGTCAGAATGAACTTCTACTCCCCTAGTCTCAGTTTTAACAGTACTTTCTCTCATATTACATTTCTGTCCTGAAGGACCACATAATCCCCCCACCCAACAGACTTTTGGGAAACAAAAGTAAGAATACAATACCATGCAGGACCACAGAGACCCAGGTTGTGTGGGTGGCACAGCTTAATCCCCAAAGCAAGATGCAGCAAGTAGATGCTGCAACAGCCCTGGCATCTTGCTGTTCCTCATAGGAACAGGCTGTTAGCAGCAGCTCACACCCATGAGCTAGAGGGGTTTCCTAAGAAAGAGATAAGCCACAGCAGTGTCAGTCAAGGGCCAAGGGCTCAGCCAGCTGTTAGACTCTACAAAGCATCCTCAAGAAGCTGCCCAGCAGGTCTGGTGGGAAGGTCAGCTCCATCCAGTTAGGAATCTGCCCTGGCTACATTCTGGTAGAAGAGAAGGTGGTCAATTCGGGACAGCATAGCAGGATGGATGCACTGCTGCACAGGCAATCCTGGCCTTCAAGAGTGGAATAGATGCTCTGAGGAAATGCACTAGTGGGAAAAGCAACCACTGTTATCTCATGCTACTCACGGAGTACAGGAAGGGATATTCACTCCACTTTTTCCCGACTTTAGGACTCTAGAATCAAGGTGGTCAGTCCCAGGGAAAGCACCTGACAGCCCCCCTGCAGGAAGCAACCGGGGTACTGAGGCACAGACTGTCACTCCYAAAGCTTCCCCTCTTGTTGCAATGCCTATTTATGGTGCCTAATTTAGTCTGTTACAAGATAAAAAAAGTAGCTTTCCCAACTTCCCCCTCCGTTACAACAAAGGAACGGGCCCAAGTAAAGAGACCTGTACTGCCAGTGGTTACTGAGCCCGCAGCTGTCCAGCAAGCACAGACCCCTGTGCACGACCATACCAGTGCCAGGTGAGCCCGAGGCCAGGCGACTACTGCCACCAGGAGGGTGACAGTGACCTCCTCCTCCTCCTGCCACCGCGTTCCAGAGAGAGAGCCAGCGGGAGGCCAAGCACCTACACGAGCCGGCACTCAAAGCTGACATTGTGTGGCAGCAGCGGGGGAGGCCTGGTACTGCCACCCTGCCCGGAGGAGGGGGGAAGAGACATGTCAATGGTTACATTGATGCCGAGAGCTGGATAGAAGAAAGCTCCCCGGCCGCCGGGGACTGCTCTCGCCCCGCTGCAGACAAGCCCCAGGAGACCACAGCCCTCGGCTGCTCCGCGTACATGCAGCTCTCAGCCCAGTGCCCACAGCGTAAGCCGGGAAGCGCCGCCGGGATCCCCGGGCAGCGCCCCGCTCAGCCTTGCTGCCACCCCCGCGAGTCCCTCTGGCACAGGCCCCGGCCCCGCTGCCGGCCAGAGGGACCGCCGGGTCCCCCCGCCCGGGCGGCTCCCGGCCCGGATCGGGTGTGGCGCGGCCGGGCCCGGAAGCGGGGCCGCGGCCCAGCGGGGCCTGCGCGGCCGGGAAGGGCCGCTGCGGGCCCAGGGACGCCCCGCGCCGCCRCCGCGGTGTGAGGGGGTTCAGCCACCTTTCAGGAGCCCGCGGGGCTGCTCCGCAGCCTGTGGAGGTAGGACAGTCCCGCCAAAACGCCAACAGGGCGATGCCGATCCCGTCCCCGAGTTTGCGCGGCCACCGGTCCCTGAGCCGGGGAGCAGGCGAACCCTGGGCTCGGGCCACGGGCCAGCAGCGGGGAGGCACTGCTGTCACGGCCGGGACCCAGCGCGGCCGCTGGCAGAGACCTGCCGGGGCGGAAGCCGGTGTTTGTGCCACGGCACACAGCGTAGAGGGACAGTCCTTCCCCCGGCCGGGCAGGAAAGCATGCCAGCCTCGCACAGAGGGGGCGGCTCTGCCCCGAAGGAAAGCAGTCGACTGCGGGAAGGGAATTACCCCCTTCCCCGGCACCACAGAGGGTGCGCTGGGGCAGTGGCACCAGGCTGTGAGCCAGGGAGCACTTGCAGCTCCTCACACTCTCAGGACCCAGCTGCTTTTAAGAAAACCCACTTCAACAACTCCACTTGGACTCCACTTGTCTCCCTCCGTCTGACACGGGCAGATTTGCGCACGGCTGGACTGCCACAAGGATCCACGTTGTACTATGGGTACCCCTCTTTCCGGCGGGAATGACAGCCGCACCCAGCGTGATCACCCGCCAAGGGCACGTCACAATGTCACAACACCCATCAGGCCATGGCCTCTCCCGACGCGCCCTTCCATCCCTGTAGTGAGGGGACACCAACACACCGCCTCCCATGACCCAGAGCATCCCAGGTGACGGGAACATGGACATACATACACATGAGCCTACTCCGGCAGGCTGGTTAGCAGGTGCCAAGCCAGCACATGTTCTCCCCAAGGCAGGACCCGCCATTCCCGGCAGCAAAGCTTAACCCCCAAAGCAGCTGAATCCTGCTAAGGCCTCCCCAACATCCTCCTGCTCCCAAAGCCCCCCCAGCACACCCCAACAGCCAAGCCCGACCCACCGCTAACCTCGGACACCTCCACCCAAACTCCCCCCTCGCAAATATCCCAGAGGACCGCTGGGACAAATCAGGCACCCCCGGCGCACCCCCACCAGGCAGAGCTGGGCCCCGCACCCTCCGCCCCACGTGCCCACGGCCACCCGCACTCACCACCAGCCGCGCCCCACTCTGCCGCCGCCACGGCCGCCCCCGCCATTAAAGCGAGAGGCCCTGCCCCCCGCCGCTGCCGATTGGCAGAGCGGGCGGAGCTCCGCCCCCAGGGGAGGCGAGACCAATCGGCGCGGCCGCTGCGTCCCGCCCGTTCCGTGGCCACGCCCACGTTGGCGGGGCCTGAGGGGCCGGAGCTGCGCCGGGAGCCGGGTGGGCTCTGCCTGCGGGAGTGAGCGGCGCGGAGGGAGGGAGAGAGGGAGGATGGAAAATGGCTGAGAGAAGGGTGCGGGTTGGAGTAGGGTGCGGTGCGGAGCGCTGGCTCGAGGGTGGTGCTGACGGCATGAGGGAGACTCGTACAGGTCCATATACAAGCGGCTCAGAGGCTTGTTTTTTCCCCCAATGACACCGCAACAGCCACCGCGAGCGCTGGGAGACACAGGACAGAAGGACGCCACAGAGACGCCGACTCTGATCCCGTGCAGTTTCCAGAGTGTTTCTGTCCTGTGGCGCCTTCACAACCATGCCAATTTGTATCCTAAACAGTGGCCGGGCCTTGACTCGTGCTCGTCTGGTCTGAAGCCGTTTTCAGAACTCCCTCTTCTAATTGTTAGGAATCATCTTCTCATTTCCATCTTAATTTGATGCACGGCTAGTTAATAAACATGTGCTCCTGTGCCATGTTGTAATTTATCTCATACACCTCCTGCCTTGGTGTTTATGCTACAGTGTATTTGTAGACTGCATTATGTCCCTCTCAGTCATTACATGCATGGAAGACTGAACAAGTTTTTCTAGCATTTTCTTACTATCCTGCCTGTGCCTGCACCTAATGCCATGGTAGCTCTTTTTGCTGTATTGCTGTTCACATTTYCTCTCCTGAAGATGGGCGACCAGGAGCAGTTGCAGCCTTGTGCTCACCTAGTGAGGATTCTCCATTTGGATACAGCCAGGGCTGCATTTGCCTATCTCAGTCTCATTTTGAAGTGGCAGCTTGGTGTCTCTGTGGCTGGTTACTCCTGTAACTTCTCTTCTTCAGATGCTTGCAGCTCACAAAGTCCCCAAAATGTGCCAGTAAAGAACWGCACTTCTGGTGACTTACATGCCCATTTTTAGTGGTACAGCGTTCCTTTACCTTCCCCTACATCGCTAATGCACCTCAACATCCTGACTTAATCAGATTACACCTAATATTTGCACCAGTCCTTAAGGAAATCAAATCATAGAAACATCCACAAAGTATCTCAGTAGCAACCTTCTGTGTGTCCTGATATGCTCCCTTTCCCCAGGCTCTGCTTTCATCTTGACCTTAACTACTCCTTCCCACGTAAAATTCCTGTGCTTGTTTCTGCCCCAACATCTACCAAGGTTCCTAACTGGTCCCAAGGTTCACAGCTGCTTCCTTGGAGTCCAAGGAGGACCTAGAGCTTTATAGAAAGTGGTTGTTTTTTTTAACTATCAGGTTAGTCTACATAATAAACTTTGTTTTATCCCCCATTTCCTGCCTGTGTGCTGTGTTACTCTAACTGGATACTGTTAACACCAGACTGGCAGGGCCAAAGCAATCGGAATCACTTTTTCTCCCTTGTTAAGGATAGGCATCAGCGTTGTTTGTTATTCTTCACTTCTTTTTCCACTTTGTCCTCCTTTTATTTTGTACCATTACTCTTTTTGTAGTTGATTTGTGGTCCAATTCAGTGGAAACCTTGCTACGTATTTTTTCATGAAAGTAGAGATCATCAGTGGGTTCCTTCACACTCCCTAGCAGTAGATTCTTCTCCATCTTRTATCCAGCATCTCATAGCTTTCTCCAAGCATTCCTCCTCTCCTCTGGATCCACCCTTGCTGGCAGGCTTGTCAGGCTCTAACAATGAGCCCCAAATTGCACAGCCCAGCCTCTTCCTGCTATTGGAATAAATTTCCAGGTCACTGTCTTTTCTTCTGCTCTGAATGCAATTTATTTCTCCTCTCAGTCCTGGACTCTATTTCCCTGCTGCATCTGCCATCTCCACCATTATTTCTGTGCAGTACTTGCTCATTAGTTTTTCTTGCTACTGCACCTTCTGTTTCTCTCCTTAATTCTCCAACACATGAAACAGATTTTATCATTTTATTTCTCCTCCATCAGTTTGTTCTTCTTTTCACACTCACTGGCTTTGATGGGTTACCTTTGTCTGCATGTTGGCCTTTGTTTACTTCTCATGTTCAGGGGGTGTCTGCAGTTCCTTGGTGTTTGCCCTTCCCACAACATTCCCAGTGCTGCAGCAGCCTGGGCAGAAGCTCCAGCTGGAGCAAGGACCCTGGTCTGCTGGAGCATCCTGGCTGCAGGCAAGTGGATCCAGTGCCATGCTGCCCAAGGGGCTGATGCAGGGTCCCCTCCTAAACCTTGGGGACAGGCCTCCAGCAAGGACTTGACTAATCTGCTACATGTGGATCTGGGTTTCTGCTTTCCCACCTCTTTGGAAGCAGGGTAGCACAAGAACACATAGAAAAGAAAATCCCTCAAAAATAAGGGAGGTGAGGGAGACAAGGCTAGAGTGAAGTGACTTGTTGTGTACAGCCTGATGTTCCCAAAGTGTCTTGGGAGAGAATCTTTTATAGATGGATAATCTTCTGCTTCCATCTTGAATCCTGCCCATGTGACCTGAAATCTGGGAGAGCTGTTTGCAGCCAGCCAAGCGTGTCACCATGACTGCAGTGTGGACCACCAGAGATGATCCCGTCATACGGCTGCACGAGGCTGTCCCRCCTGCACCGGCCACTCCTGCAGCTGGCAAAGCCCCACAGGTCATTAACTCTTCACTTGCAATTCAGGAAACAACCTAGCTGTTGTTCTCTCGGTCCCAGCAGCCCRGGCTGCACCAGGCTCCAGTTCGGAAAAGCTTAAGTTCCTTCCTCCATTTCTTATCCTGGAGAACAACACTCCATTTCCACTGTAGCTTTAGTGAGGGCCTTGCTGGTCTTTCTTGACATGGGGATGCAATCAGATGGAGGTAGGTGGGAATCTCTGCATTCCTCCTTTCCACTGTTCCCTCCACCAGTCCTTGTCTTCTGCGTTCTCCTTGCTCCTTGCAGAGCCAAGTGCACATCTCCTTCCCCTCGTCACTCTGCTSTGGTGCAAAAAGCAGGCGTGGGCTAATGTAACGCTGAAGGCACGAAGACTGAAGCCATTCTCAGCGCAGATGATTAGCAGACTATCAGATGGGAAGGTCTGTAGCAACTAAGCAACGGAAAAATAATGAAGTTCATTGAGAGGTTATGACCTCAGGGATTAGTAACGATAATTTCTTCTTCATGTAATAAGAGATGCTGGTGCAGTGTTGCACCTTTTCTGCTGCCAGTCTTGAAGATTGGCTTAGGCTTACCATGCAGCTGGGTCGGAAAAGGGAGGTTTCAGCCCTTTCAGGTGTTAAGTTTCTCAGTTTTTCGAGAATTTAGAAAATCTCAAAATCCTGGCTTTATGGGCAACTAAAGTATCTTTCTGATCATGTCTGGTTTACACAGTAAGTTCATATTCTCTTATTCACTGAATTTATAACTACGAATTTATTTTTTTTAAAATACTGATCAATAGAATGGTGAGACTTTTATTTGGCAAAAACATCAACATTATTCAACTTGAAAAATCTAAAAGATAATAAAAAGATCAAATGAATTCAGTGAAATCAAACACAAGTACATTTGGCCCTGTCGTTTTTCAGTAATGTATTTGACATATATAGTTAGTAAACTTACCTATCTTATTACATTTGGGGAGTGAAAAGATGACTTACAGATCCTCTCATCCTTTTCTTYTTAATCCTGAAAAACTAACGATTTTGCATGTCATCAGATAAAAACACTGAATGTAAATTGGCTCTCGAATGTTGTTTTACCCTTCTCCCCTTCCCTGAGGTAGGACCCTGAACCACTATCAACCACACATTATTGCTGCACACCTTCTCTGTGGCTTCGTGAAAAAAAATAAGTTGACTACACTGGCAATAGCAAAACATCCAAGAAATGCTCCTACACTACCTCACTCTACCCTGAGTTTGAGAGAATCAAACAAAGCTTTCATGGCCACTAAAAGTGGAGACAGATGACACTACTCAGCACCTGAAGGCCCATTAAATGCCATAATGTCATTTTGCAATTTCAATAAATGGAGGTGGGCAGGTAGGCCATGCCTGGGCGTGTGTTGTTCACGTTGATGTGTTGCCTCCTTTCACAGCTGATATCAAGATTGACTCACCTTGTTCAAAATTTTTTATGTTACTTGTCCTGATTATATTGCAGCGGCAGTAAAGGTCAATTACACCATCACTGTTACCCTCTCCCCTTAAGCCAAAAGAAATGCCTTCATTCCTGGAATTCAAGGTCCCTATAAGCCCCTCAAGCTACCAGCAAACAACTCACAACATTTCTGTAGCCAGCAGGCATGAAATGACCCCACTGAAACCCCTGCTGTAACATGACACTGTAGTTTACATTAAAACATCACCTGGAAAAAGGCATTCTGAGAGATGAAAGGGGAGGTGGAAGCATCAGCCAGAAGCTTGTAGGCACTGTGGTGGTGCAGTGGAGCTTTGATGGCAGACTTTCACCCTGGTGTGTTTAATTGCTGGACTTTGCCTGCCAGACAGGGTGGGCAGCACACATGACTGTTGTTTCGTGCCAGGACAAGAATCCTYTGTCAGCTGCATAGCAGCCTCTCCAGCGTGAGCCCTGACAACCACCTCCACAGGCTGGCAACATCACTCCAGCAATACAGAACACTCTGGAGTCCTCCACAGACATGCCTGAAGTCAGCCCACTCTGGACCTGTTAAAGCATCCTTATTTGTTCCTGTGGCCTATAGGATAACCTTATGGAATAATGGTGCTTCTTTCAAAGCCACCAAATCATGGAGGAGGACAGGGGAAGAAAGAAGCAGAGCCACAGCCACACTAAGGCATCTGAGGATACTAAAAGCCTGGAGAAGCCTGTTCTTCAGTGTCTCTGCATGGCAGCAGGCACTGCAGGGCCAGCTCAAGGCCCAGAGCAGACCGGCAGGAGGCCGGAAAGGGTCAGAAGGTCTGGAGGCTTTAGCATATGTAGCATAACAGAAGTCCCTGGTTACTGCACAAACCTTGGTGACTGTCCACAGGCAGTGTGCCTTGGCAGAAGACCACAAGAGGTCTGGGAGCTCTGGGAGCTCTATCTCTTGTAGGCACCTGAAAATTGCCCTTTTTCAGGGAGCTTTCAAGGCTGTCTCATGGGCACATGCTCCTGAAGAGAGAAAATGCAGGTAATGAGAAAGCCCTGGTCCTGCTCATCCCCAGAGTCTCCTTTCCACACAAAATAATTTCATTTTATCCRTGTGATTTAAAGCCCACAGGAGTTGATCATCTCTGGCAACCTCTCCCAGACTGCCCGGAGCCTGAGAGAGCAGCTTGGCAAAGCCAGGTGTTGGGATTACAGTCAGATTTGGTGACTTGACACCCACATGTCACATTCCACAACTGTGTCCCAGGTCTGTCCTCCTAACTTGTGGAACAGTGGTGCCATGCAGCTCCATGGAGTGAACAGAGGTAGAAGAAAAAACCTTCCCAAGTGCTCCAGGCTGTGCTGGGGACTTTCCTGGGAAGACTTTGCCATGACCTGAAGTGGCCACAGAATCCCGAGCGGAGGCTCCTCAGGCCAGGGGTCCCAGGTGCTGCACCTCGGCCATGGTGCAGCGGGGTGTGAGCTGCCACGCATCAGGCTGAGCACGCTGCTGGTCACTCTGCAGGGACTAAGCCACAGAAAGGACATTGTCAGAGCAGAGGATTGTTCTGGGAGAACAGGCTGCACAAAGAGGAATTGTTTTGCCATGAAATGAGGCCGTGTTTAGCTCCAGCCAGGGCTGGGCTTTGCTTGCCTGTCTGGGCTGAGGGCTGGCAGGGGATACTGTCCTCCCTGGCCTGCCTGGCATCTTCTCTGCTTCTGAGGTTGTCCACTGGCACAGCCAGCAGCCCAGTACATGTCCTGAAACCCACAGTGGATAGGGAGAAAAAAGCAATTGACGGTAAAGAGAAGTTGTGGCAAGTCTGCCACAACCTCTTGCACCTGCCTGGCACGCCCAAGGGGCACATGGGAAGGGAAGAGCAGCAGTGGGACAGCTCCCATGGTGAGGGGCTGCACTGTTTCTCCCAGTGACAGACATAACCAGGAGGGAAACAGAGGTATGCAGTAAACTGCTCCAAGATAACGGGCAGAGAATATAGTGGCCTCTTTTCTGCAGATACTCAYCTCTCCAAAAAGTGTTGTTGATGACTTCCCTGGGTGCATGTGTGGGGACAAAGATCTTGCACCTGAGCGCCAGCAAAACACAGCAGAGAGCACAGGACACAAAGAGGCAAAGGAGAGGGAGGTGCATGCTTAAAATGTGGGTTGGAACACTCTATTAATTCCTATCGGTTTTACTCCCCGTGTGAGTGAATACCAACAGTTAAGAGCCATGGTGGATGCACCCACACAGAAGCTTTCTGTGAGTCACTGCTTCCTCGGCAGCTGCAGTGGGGCTTCGGCAGCCCAGGGCTGCAGGTCCTGCTGCCTGGCTCCTCCTGCCCGCAGCCCCGCACTGCCCGGCTCCCTGCCCAGCCCGCACTGCCCGGCTCCCTGCCCAGCCCGCGCTCTGTGGCGGGGGCTGCACATGAGGGAGCTCTCCCACAGCCACATGCAATCAATCCAGCCACGACCTGATGTGTTGTTCTGCTGACTGGAGCAAAACGGGCTGTGCAATGATGATGATGATGACTGTTGCTGTTTCTACTGTTGTGATGCCCATGAGAACCTAAATATACAAAACCAGCCAAAACTACAGCTCCTCAGCCCCACTTATGAGTTTCTCAGGGGGGATGCAAACTGGTCCTGTATTAGCTACTGCCATGAGCTCTTAGGGCAGTGCTTTGAAGTCCCACCATGCCGCTGCAGCAGAGCAGGAGACAAGAGCCATGTCTCTCATACCACACAACAGAACCCTGATTTCAGTAGTGCATCAGTACCAAAAATAAACTCCACCTAAACATCCACCGCAGATTTCAAAGCCAAATTCTGGCAGGAGCAGCTCACCTCCATGCTGCATGCCAGGGTGGGCAGAGTACAAGGCTGGCACATGACAGTGAGAGACAGATACGTCCCACTGAAGGCACTTGGCAATAGGCATAGAGGGGGAAGGTCTGGGTTCAAAAGAGGAACATCCTGGGAAATGCTGAAGCTTTGAAATAGCACTCATAGATAGCAATGATGCTCCTTTGCCCCAAAGCATGGCCAGCAAAATGCAAAAGTACCCTGGGGCACAGTCTTTACTCAGAGGAAAGGAGTTGACATGCCAGGCAGGACTTAGCACCCCTGCTACTTCAGTGCAGAAACTACTTGGACGTGATGGTAGCAAAGGGAGAAGCCTTAGGGCAAGCAGGTAAATCAGTGACAGAATCCGAGCAGCAGTGATAAGATAGCTGCTGCAGGAACCACAGCTCTTGATCCCCTGACTTTAGAAAACACGCACCTCAATCAGGAAAAATACATGCAGTAATCTCCTTTCTTTAAAAAACACACACTAAAAAAAAAAAGACAAAGGCTTCTCCTTCAGAGGAGCCAGCCAGCACGCTTTGCATTACACTCATGTACAGGGTTACCCCTGAGGAAATTGCAGAAGGTTTTCACTAATTTCTAAGTGCAGGTTTCCACCAAGGCAGTGTTCCTGGATCCAGCCAGAGAGCTGCAGTATCTTAGGGACAATAAAGAAACCGTGGAGTCACATCAGCTTGAACTATTTTTATGGCATGTATTACAAATACACCCAAACATCCCATAAAAGCATGTGCTTTTACCACCACAGCATCTCTGCGAGGTACAAAGTGGTAACATTTTACTTCTAAGATAGTTGAAGATTTATTGCACTTGGGTGGAAGGAGGAGCTCCATGGGATTTTTCGAAAGTGCCTGTGTATTCATTTGTATGGGCCAGCTGTCACACAGGCTCTGCCTCTGCTGGGGCCACCAAGCTCATGTGGGGAGCCTGGGGGAAGGCACAGAGCCAGCCTGGGGAGCTGCTTTCACCACTTGACCATTTTCCCTTCGTTTGTGCCTTTGACTCTTAAGCAGTTTCTGAGCTTTTCAGAGGTCAGTTAAGGTGCACCTTTTGCTGCTGTTTCCATGCATTTGTCTCTCCCCTGTGAACTGCAGGTGAAGCTGCTTTGGATACAATGCAGATGCAAAACTTGGCTGAACACCCTTTGGCAGCACTCACCCCATTATGTTGCTTCTTAGCGTAAAAAAGTGCTCAGGCTCTCTCAACCCAAACACCACAAGACATCTCCTTTGGGCCCAGATATTCCTGTCAGAAAGATCCCATCCTAGTAGGAGGATGGAATCCAGCCCCGCAGCACACACTGAAACCCTGCTTGAGCTGTGCTACGGAATGTGGAGGACTGCAGAGATTTCCCTCACTTCTCTGTCCCCTGATCTTTTCAGTCGCTTCTTCCCTCACACCTCACATGCTTCGTTTCCACTATAAAGGCTTAATGACACCCATTTAAAAGATCCGTAGGTTAAAAAACCAAACAAAAGTGTTATGTTTTGCTTGTTTAAACAAAAGAAGATGTCTGTGTGCACATCTCAGCTTGGGGACTGGACAAGAGAACAAACAAGCAGCAGGTGTTTGTCATGCTGATCGCTGGATGCAGAGAGATACAGGGAAGTRATGGCACCACTCTGAGCTTCATGGCTCCCAGAGGTGATCCGGCCCAGGGCAGCAGCAGGACAGGCTGCGGGCACCACCCAGCATGGCTGGATGTGCAATACAGACTGGGAACAGTGGGCCTGTGGGTAGCTGGGCAGGAAGGAAAGGCAATAAATATCTCTCTCCTGCATTTGGGAGGAAGCCAGATGAAGCATTCCTGTCACGAGGGTGAAACGCTTTCCACTCTAACAGTAACTCAGGAGGATGTTAAACAACTGTTGCACAAGGCAAACGTTGAAAACTCAGCAGCCTGGGTATCCTGCATCTAAAAAAAAAATCCGATTTTAAAAGTCCAAACTATTAGTGCTGAGATTCAGTAAGACAAGAAAGCCTGGAGAAGCTCCAGAGAACAAATGAGCTGGTGTTACGCCAGCATTTTAAAAAAGTAAACAGGAAGGCCTCGTAAACAGGTGTGTCTATTAGACAGACATCACATGCAAAATAATGACCAAAAAATATGTGATCGTATTGATAAAGACTTAAAGCAGAGAACTATAAATACCAATCATCAGGGATTACAGACAATAAACCTGTCAGACATGGTAATTTTTTTGGCACTGTATGTTCTTAAATATCAGAGAGCCGGTACGGCAGTGTCTGCGATCAAGGAACAACCGCACGGGCAACCTGGCCAAGTGYGAGGCAGCACAGGAGCTGCTCCTGTGGAGCTGGCACTGAGCATGTATTGGTAGCAGGGAGCGCTAAAAGGTGTAAAGCTGATTACCTGGAAAGAAATGAAGTCGTGATGGGTACAGCCTGCTGTCCTGGGAGCCCTTGGGATCCCTGGGGCAGTGGGGCCACGCAGCCTAAGATGCCCATTGTCTGCGCTAGAGCCCGACTGGTACTGAGGGGAGGCTTGGGGGACCAGAACAAACCAGTGTCCACCTCCATCACTCTCCTGCACCCGAGCTGGGGCCCAGATAGCCCAGCAGCACCTGCCATGCCAGGGCTGAGCCTCCTCCCTGTCAAAATTATCCTACTTGGAAGAGACGAGTTCAAAAGGGATTGGATAAGGCAGGGGGAAAAACCACAAGGGTTCAGAACAGCAGCACATCCCATGCTCACAGGAAGAGCGTGCTTCCCAGTCACCCGCTTGGCCCCGGCCACAGCAGGACACAGCCTGAGCCTTGGCCCTGACCCAGCAGGGTCGTACTTTTATTCTGACACAGAGCACTGGAATGGTGAATCCCTGTTGGACTTGCAGGCCACAGTGACAAGCAGTGGACCATGAATTCCACTGTGACTTTATGCGTAAAAGGCTTGTTCCTGTACCCTGTTTAAACATTCAAGCACTTGCAGCAACCAGATAAGAGGTTAAAGTTGCTCTACATCTGAAATTCCCATTCCCACAATTAGAATAGTGTGTCCTAGCCCAGTGTCCCAAAGGACACAGACGCATAAGGAGATTTGGATGTGAGTCAAGAAGTGAAAAATGGAAAATATGCCTTAAAGCAAAAGGGACTTTCATCAGTTCAGTCAATCATAAAAAAGGATCAGGAAAGCTTGATCATAATATCTTGACTCCTCTCTCTGGGACTAACTCAGGAGCACACCCCCTGGCTGAGAAGATCCACTGAGTCGAAGGCAATTAAAGAAATGCAGCCTCAACCTAAGGTGCAACAACAAAAATAGTTTTTAGAACAACCTACCAGCCACTGCAGCAGAGGCACATCAGTTTAAGATCAACTGTTTTCCTAACAACAGTGCTCTAATTTACACAAGAACTAATTCACAGCAGCCTGTGTCATGCAGGAAGTTACGCTGGCGAGCTTGGCCAGCCTCCCCAGCCTTATAATCTACGGAAAAAAACCCTGCCTGTGTTTCCCTTCCTCCAGTCCAAGTGTGTGAAAGGTCTGGCCTGCCCCCGTGGAGGCGTTTTTGGGAGAGCCATGACGTGCCTGTGTCCCGGGCTGCCCGAAGCACCCCCGCCAGCTACTGGCCCTGGCACCCCGCACTGAGGCATTTCAGCTTTATAAGGAAGACAGTCTGGGGGGAAGAAGTAAAGCAGCATCCTAGAGCTGAGGCTTCATGAATGATGAGTGCCAGGGATCTGACACATACAGTTTGCTGCCTTCCTTTCCAACCAAAGCAAGGACATGAGACAGAGCAGGGAACAGCCATTCCCGTGGTTCTCAGCACATCACAGGGAATAGCCCTGCAGGCTCCAACTCCCTGGCTGTCAGGCTCCTTTTTGCACAAACCCCTCACACTGGAACCAGTAACATGCCTCCACTGTCTTCACACCAGTTCCCAGCTGCAGTCGGTGGCTTCCGAGAGAGCCAGGACCTCCATATTCATTAGGAGCAAAAAGCAATTCCGCTAGTCTGGCTGGGATGGTGCCATTGCAGACATGTCACTGGACTCATTCGCAGCAGAGCAGCTTTGCTATAGTATAAGCTGTTTGTGCTTCCAGCTCAACTTTCTACTTCCCAGCTCAGTGCTTTTCAAGGACCAGCACATCAAAATGGGTCAATAACTGCCCTAGTCACAGCTTTGTGGAAGGTTTTGTTTTGGGAGAACAGCTCACAGCCTCCACAAATAAGCTGGATCTGATTAGCTCAGAGGCAAGCAGTGCAGGAGCAGCTGCAGGCTGTATCTGCTGAGTGGAGATTTCCTCACCCAAAGACTGCTGACAGATGCTATTGAGTAAAACACAGTGCTGGCTTTCAACACAAGTCAAAAGGAAGTCCGTGCAAGAGCAACGAGAGGCAGGACATTTGTCTTTTAGGATAGTGCTGTATGTACTAACAGGCTCCATGGGCATGTGCCCCCACCCTTTAGTCTCACAGGCATCTCTCATTAGGCAGATTACATGTTACAGGTCTAGGACAGAAAGTAGAACAGGGCTGGCTTCACAATGCCCAGTTCCAAAGAGAAATGGGCCAGACTTCACAGCCTGGCCCATCCAGACGTGTCACAGTCCTGAGCACACTGAAATACCTTTCTGAAGTGATAAATTAATCCTGAAGCAGCTAAGAAACTTTATAGGAACCTCAGAAGCAGAGAAGTGAAATCAGATCCAGATGGGATTTGCTGCAGCATCAGAATACAAAAACTCTGTGCTTCTGTTCCTGAAGTACTGACTTCTTGCTGTGGGCCTTGTAATAGTCTTTCCCAGTATTTTGCTTTCTGAGGAATAGCCATAATTGGTTTTCAATGCACAAGATGTTTGCTGCTTGTTTGCACCCTGCTGACTCACTCTACAATACCCCTTTATGCATAAACCTGCAGGTCCAGCACTCAGCCTCCAACATTTTCAGTGTGTTTTAGACTGGAGCTGCTCTGTAGCCTTACTCAAAGGGAAATAAGAGTCATTATGACCCAAGAGATGGACAGCAGTGTCTCACAGTGTGCATAACGAGGTCTTTTTATTAAACAAGAAGGAGTAAAGAAAGAACATACCAAACGAACAAGCAGAAACAAGGAGCTCTGTGCAGCTCTTCAGGTTCTGTATCAGGAAAGGGTGGTTATCCTCCAGGCCAGACCTGGACAAGATGGGATCAATACCAGAAGCAAAGTCCTATGCTCTGGTTGAACAGAGAAGTATTTGTGTCCAGCAGACATGGCCACCTGCAGCTCCACACAAGCCATCCAGCACTAAATAAAACACAGGGAAGGGCCTTATAACCCCTATCTCCCTGGATATGGTGTCTGGATATGTGGAGGGACTTGGAAGTCCTAGAAGGAATCCAAGTGGGGTGCCTGCAGCAGTAACAATTCTGCTGTTTCCCGGGTCTGGTTCATCTCAGCTCATCTCTGATATGGATGCATTGAGGCAGATTTGATATTTGTTTTTATGCCACTCGGCATTTTTCCTGGAGAGAGAAAAAAGAAAAAGCAGTGCAAAATCAGCAATATGACAGGACATTTGCTCAGGAGCATGCAAGAGTCACAACCACCCTATCTGGGCTTTTACAGTTCTACTCCAGGCTCATCTGCTACAGTATCTTCCAGCTTCTGACCTATACAATCAACCTCTTCTACAAATTGGCATCTTTCTCTGCTGAGAAATCTCCTTGATGATTCCTGTGTCCCCCTGCTATCCCCTCCAATTCTATTATTTTTTCATCTTAAAAAAGCCTTTCTCTTTGCAAGAGGCTCCTACAGGAGTGTCGGATTTAGTCTGATAGAAGTTGCTGGCAGCAGCACCCACAGAAGAACCCAAACTGATCTCCCCTTCCATTTCAGAGTGTCTGTATCCCCTTCTCCATGGAATTATTTATAATCAGGGTGTATATTTAAATTACTAAGTCTCTCTCAGATTTCTTAATTTCTTGTAACCACATCCACCTCTTGGGCATTATTACTCGCTGCTGATATCAATCACACATGGGAGCATGTTCAAAGACATCTTACTAGCAGCTTACGAATAAGTGTGGGGTACTAGACAAAACTAAGATGATCTGAAGAATAAACAGTGATGAAAGAGCAGCACAGAGGGATATTCAGAGAACACTCCTTCGGTGTCTTCAAATTAAAACAGAAGAAAAAGGATAACTTCTGAAAGTTAAAATTGTAGTACAGCAGGACAAGAAAAGACTTGATAAGCAAATGCCTAAAAGAATAAAGATTATTAAACTTTCTCAAACGTATCCAAAATGGGTCATTGCCAGCAATGAATGGGCAGGTAACTGATATCACTTCAGTACTAACAATCAGTAGACAAATACTGTTAGACATTACTCCAAAAGCAATAGTGAACAGGACTGTATGGTTCACCCACATCTGAGACAGTCTTGAGAACAATCAGAAAAAAATGCAGGTAAGAGCGACAAGGATGGTCCAAGTTATAATTTTCACATAAAGTCATATTAAAGAGAATAGGACTCGTTAGCTAGGGGAAAAACACCTAAAATTGAACAAAGGAAGGAGACATGACAGATTTCCAAAACATGAAAACTAGTATGGAGAAAGTAACTGAGGAATGATTATTCGTCATTTCTCATAACATGGCTAAAAAGGAAACATGCAATAAAATTATTAAGCAAAAGATTTAAACATAAAACGGATTTTTTTTAAGCGAAATGTGATAAAGCTGTGGGACATATTGCCACAGGTGTTGTAGAAGTCAAAATTGTAATTCAAACAGAAACTGCAGAAATTAATGGCTACTGTACTCACCAGTATCAAACCAAACTCTGGCTTAAAATCCCTAAAAAACAATTGTGGTCAAGATATATTTCGTTCTTGTATTCKTTTAGCCTCATCTATGGGCACTATCAAAAGCAGAATAGTGAGGCTGACCTTTGCCAAAACCCACTATTGCTGCTCTTATCAAAAGGTTTCTTCCCCATCACACAGGCTTGACCAGTGCTCTTGTTACCAGTGTACTCTGCCTGGCCAACAGAAGTGACTGCCTTCCCATCCTGGATACAGTGTTTCTGGGTATTCGGCCAGGAATCATGGAGGTCTTCTTTGTTTACAAATTACAGTGGAAATTACTTTCTAATCCTTACACAAATACGTATTTAATTTAGGATTAATATTGTTGCTCAAGTTCATTTCTGAACAACAGTCATTATATACAGGCAAGAAAACACCAATTAGGATATCTGATATCCTAAATCACAATTGACATAAACATTATGACAGTACAGGGTTAGGCCTGTAGGTCCCCCAGGCCAAACCCATTCCTGACAGCAGAGRACTTTTAGGGAGGAATACCAGAACAAGGCAAGCCTGCAGTGATATCCCTGCAGAATACCTATTCTGCTTCTAACATATTGTGGCTCAGGGTCATGGAATCYGAGTTGGTATCTTCAGGATTAGCTGTTGACTGATTTTTCATCCAGAAATTTATGTACTTACTTATTTTTCCATCTCATATAAACATTATCTGCCTATCACTCACTAGGMAATGTGCTCTACAGTGTAGTTATTTGGTATTCAGAAAAGTATCTCCTTTTTGTTCCAAATCTACAAGCSCATATTTTGATTGGTGCACTTTCACCAATCCTTCTGCATCATGGGAGACAATGAACAATCATTCCTCATTCACCTGCTGTATGTAATTTGGGATTTTATAGGCTTCCATTTTCTTCTCCCTAGCCCAAAGCTAAGCCCAGTAGCAGGGAAGATATCAGAACCACCCATAATGTTGGAGGTGTGGGTGCTCAATGGATTTATAGAATAGCCTAAAGATATCCTGTTTCTCTCTTCCTTTGCTAGCAATTCTTAACATTTGGYTTGCATTTCTGCCCCAATGGAACAYCCAATTAATGTCTTTACAGAACTCTTGTATCACAAATGTATTTCATAAATACAAGTAACTAGGTTAGAGTCCAGGTGCTGGACACGTACAGCGAAATTTCTACACCTATGTATTTCACTTCATACTTCAGACAAATGTCACCTACTGCTATTAGGCAAAGTCACTTGCTATAGGAAATCTTTTTGACTTTTTACAGAAAACTTTTGGGTTTTTCTTACCCTAAATAACTCATCATCAAACTTTTCCACTTTATTGCCTAACCACAACTTAAATTTCACAGGAAAGCCCCCAGCATAGRTCCTTGCCAAACCACACCATGATCTCCCTCCATATTGATTCCTATGTTCACTAAGTCTATTATTAAAATAGTATTGCAGTGGGAGTTAAGAAGCTGAAGCTGGTTGGCTGGGATCCACCTCAGCCTCCGAGCCAATTTTAAACAGGTATTACTCCACTATTATAGCCTGACTCACGTTATTAAGGCCAGAAAGGAACCTTGTACTTAGTCACATCTAAAAGRTGACTGGGGAAGAATCTCTACATCTGCATTTGTCTTTCTTGCTCCCTGGATTTCAACTGATCTCAGACATGGGACTTCCTTACCTGGCTGTCCTGCTGGTGCCATCTGTACTCCTGCCAGCATCGGCTGCTGCTGAGCTGGTGCACCTGTCATTGGGACCTGCTGCATGCCCGAAGCACCTGCAATGATGGCACCAGCTCCTGGCTGGCCTGACTGGACAGACGCACCAGAGCCTGGGGGTCTCCGGTTTGACAGCCCTTTCCCAAAGGCCACAGCTGCTACCAGTGCGTTGGTATCTGCAGGGTTGAAGGTCTGCTTGTTCTGTCGCAAACCTGTAAAAAAAGAAGTTATTTTGGAAGTTATTTTTAGACTTAGCAAGCAGGTCTAAAAAGTAGCATAGCTGGTCCTGAATTTACTTTTCAGCTACTTTGGTGCATGCAATAGAGATGAGTTTCTTACAAGCTGTCCTACAAGAGTCTCAGCAAGGTCAAAGAAGCAGCAAAATCCAGGCGCAGTGGTKATCCAAGAGCTTTTTCACTGAGAGCAGGGCATAATCTGCTCAGGGAAGGAGGAGAGAGTGAGCTAACTCCTCCATGCCCATGAGCAGTTCCCATTAAAGGCTGTTCTATGCTGAATCCTATGGCAGGTAACAAGCACTGTGATTTAGAGAAACMATAGCAACATCCCCTTTAGGAGGCTCATGAGCAACATGGTGTCTCCAAGTTTTTCTGCCACACATTCCCAGTTATACTGTTAATCCCAGAAACCACAGAAAACCGGTGCTCAGGTCCTTGCTTACACTACCTGTCAAATGAAAACAACACCACTGTCTTTAAGAGTTGTGCATGGCACTCCCAGGAATAGTGAACACCTCAAGGYTGGCCATGAGTCTGAAGTATCCATCGTCTAGAGGGCATCACGCAAGAGCCTGCCAACATGTAGTCTCCTCTAGAACATACCTAAAGGGTTTCTCATGCACTGCTGCTGCACTTTCACAACTATTTTTATTAATTAAAGTTGATTGGGATGTTTTCTTGTCAAATACCACCTCCTCAAAGGTGGATATGTCAAAGGGTTGGAATGACCTTACTGCYATGCATAGGTCACACAAGGAAGACACACTGCACCCACAGGATCCCTTCTCAAATTAGGGGGCTCCAGGACAGCCAATCTTGCATCTTTTTGAATGTTTTCATCTATGCTGCTCAACTGTGTTTCCCATACTTCAGGGTCTATGATATACCTATTTTCCTCTACTCTCTCAAGCCTGCTGCTTGAACCCTGTASCCCACTTCCACCTCAGTGACGTACCTCCACTTTCAGATTCACGCTCCTCCTTACTGATTTTCTCCAGCAGATTTGAGCACATTTTGTTCAGACTTTGGATCTGTTTCTGCAAAATGAAAACCATCAGAAACTGCCAGGATACCTCCAACTCAATACAAGTCAGCAAGGTAAATTAACAAGCTTTCTCTTCCCAGGATCTGTGTAACAAAACAAGCATTTTGGTAGCTGGGCCTAGAGAGCCCAGTGCTGAAGCATCCAGGAGGGCACTGTGGGGATGGGATAGCCTTCGCCTCTGACTAGTTGCATGGCACCTCCTGTGAACAGCCAGACAGCTGGATAGCCTTGTGAAACTGTGGAGGAAACCAAACCTCAGCTAGGGTCAGCTGGAGAAATCTCAGACAGGAAAGAACACAGCAAAAAAAGAAAACTGTCAAATGGAAGGGTGAAGGAAGCAGTTAAAGGGCATCTTGTGCCCTGGGTTAAGAGGCAGAAGTATCAAACTCTTCTTTACCTACCTGTGCAGCATCAGGGCTAATTCGAGCTGCATCTGTGATCAGCTGCTTCTCCTGCTCCTCCACCTCAGGGTCGGGCTTGGTTCGAAGATGGTCAGGCACCACTTCATGGCTGAACACCGGCACACGCCCCTCTGTCTGCCGCTGCAATAGTCGGACAAGCCTCGCTCAGAGCCTCTTCCTCCAGCCCAGCTCAGGCAGCTCCAGACCAGGACACAGGCCATGCTGCTGAACAAGGCTAGTAGGGAAACTTTGATCTGGGGAGCATTAGGAAGTTTCAACAACTTGTCTAGGAATTTGCACTGTTCCTGTTTAGTCACAGCAACATATTTATGAACAGGAACACCACCTGTGAAGCGTATCCAATGCAAGTCTTTGTAGGTGAAAACCCCTCAGCAAAGCAGCTCTTAGACAGAAGTACTTGTTGCCTTTTCTTCCTTTACACCCAGAGCTGAGGAATGCCCAGCACAAAGAATGCCAAGCTGGATACTCAAGCCCTTTCTGATACTCAAGGGCCATGTCTTACCATGATCTCCTCATCGCGGTCTGGAGACAGCACGAGGGGGATGATAACCTGGTTTCGCAAGAGCGGGGTCTTCTCATGCTTTAGCACTTTATTCAAGGTGTTCAGCTGTCCTGACAGCAATGCAAAGCTGTCCAGAACTGAAGGCCTGGAAAAGCAAATAAAGAAGATAGAACATGGAAAGGGATGCCACAGAGGGCTTTTCCTTCTTCTTCACTCAGATGGCTGAGGACTGAGGAAGTAAAACTATGATTCCTCAAACCAGTCTACTCCAGAGAGTAAGAAATAAAACCTAGGGCTGAATATGCACATGTGAACAAACCCCAGCCCTTACCGGAAATGGCTCAAATGCAGCAAATAGCTAAGGGACGTTACAAGCAGTACCACTGAAAGTAGCTGTTGTTTGGGATTTCAGTAATATACATAGAAGTAATTCTTTCCTTGTCACTAACTCTCYCAGTGAAATTCTAGAGCAAAGTCTGAGAAATAATTTCACCCCTAAGCAGTAAACCAGGAGAGACAATATTTATAGCTCGGTCTCTGTGGGGGATTCATCACCTCTCTTGCCTTCTGCAACATTAACTATACATGTTACCTGGTCTGTCTGTGAAGCTTTGCTGCAATGGCAAACACTGTCTAAGATACCATATAGTTTATTAAGCTGCAGCTACACCACCTTTATGCTCCATCAGGAAGAGAATGCCATCTTGTAAGTCTCCCAAACTGTGSGGTAAAGCAGAACTATCAAAACACAAAAGCTAAGTTTGTATCAGAGCCATAAAAAGCCAGAAAAGGTCAAGAAATGCAGAAAGAACCATTGCTCATTTTACAGTGTATGTGGGTCTCTCAGGTGTTTCATCTGAGAACTTCCAGTCACTGCAGATGCAAGTCTAGTTCCCATAAAATCTCTCAACTAAAAGGTGTTAGCATGACTCTTACTACTGTACAGCATGAAGCCAATAGGTTTCAACTGGTTTTCTGGTGGAAGATGTGGTGGTTCCTCCAGCACAAATGTGAAAAACAAATTTAAACCTACTGACAATAAGCTAAAGTTTTTTGATTAATCCTTTGAGCCAAGTCTGAAGAGCTTTGGCAGTGATAACAGTGAGACACCTTACCATGTGAGTCGGTCATACTCATTCTCCAGCTTGTAGATAAAACTGACCAAGGAGTTCTTCAGGTCGGCCACCTGACTGATGAGTGCTTCCAGGGTCAGCTCTAGCTGCTTCTCCTCTCTCTAAAAGGCAAGAAAGACAAGGGATGAGGACAAAGGTGCTGTGAATCCACACCCATGCATCCATAATCCAATCTGACCCACAGTCAGCCTCCTTTTCAGAGGAAGCCGAGACACTGGATATAAAAATCCTATGATTTCACACTGACCCCTTTCTCTCGGGTCAGGATACTTAGGCAAGAGACTTGTGCCTGAGACAAACATTTGGCCAGCTGTCCTGTTTAAGATCTAGATAAGTGTAATGAAGGTATCGTCACTTACATCTGCCTTTTACCACATCAGGCAAAGTCATCAAAGTTAGCTCACACCACCTTTGTTGAGCCACTTAAACCAACACTGCTCAAAGTAGATTAGGATTCCGTCAATCTTTTCTGACAGCAGCTGTGGGCACAGTGATGTCTTCATCCAAAACAGCCTCTGCAAAATGAGTACCTGGTCCGTGGATTAAAGACTCCAGTTTGTGCCCTTCACCTCATTTTTTACTTTCTTTCAGCCCATGTGACGCTTCCAGCTGCCAAAGAAACTGGCAGCGCCTCCTGGCCTTGTGCCTTACGGGCTGTGGGAGGCCCTGCCGTGACACAGACCGGTGTCATACCCACACACACCTCAGCTCCTGCCTTTTGCTTGGACTACATTGTTTAAAAAATCTTTTCCACTGATATCCCCTTCCTGGTGAGGGAGGACAGTGACAGACAAAGTGTCAGGACTGGGGATCTGTTGCCAAAGACACCAAGGCATGTCCTTGACTCTTGCAAAAACCCTCTAAAATCTTATCTACTCTAACTTACTCATACTACAGTATTGCGTAAAATATAATTAAAGTCCCAGCCCTAAGGAACTGCTCGTGTAAGCTGAGAACTGTACAGTAATAATCCATGAGGAGGGTGGCACAAAGCAATCAAATAGTAGAAAGGGAATATCGATCAGGAAAGCAGATAGAGTGACTCAGGCTGTTGGCATGCTTGCTATTGGGTTTGTCRTTGCTCTGTTTAAATACACTGGACCAGTGTATACTTCCCAGGAGAAATTATCAGGCACCATTCATGTTCACAAGAACACAACATTGTTCTATTTTATTTTTACTCTGACAAGTTCATAATCGTTGTCAGGACTTCATTTCACTTTAACCACCTGAGAATAAACAGCTGAATCAACCTTATTAAAATTTGATCCCCAGTCCATGGAGTGGATTCATGGAACAGACTGCTGCTGGCTGTTCCACCTACAGGTAACAGCACTCTCCTTCATCTTGCGACACAACTAGTCAGTTCCCATCCAATTAAGAAATGTGCCTACAACTGTTTGTGTGCACTGCGCTTGTGCAAGGAGATTAACTACTGCCTGTATTACAAGCTGGGCTGGTAGCCAGTGTTTTACTGCAGGGGTGCCAGGCATATGCACCCACGACAATTCCCTTGGCTAGCTGCCTGTGCTTATCCAAGAAGCCCTCAAGAGGATGAATGAAATCCCATTGCACCAGGACCACTCTCCCGGCGGCAGCGCACTCCAAGCCTCCTTCTTCCCTAAGCTCTTCCCAAAGCCATTAAGAGCTGGAAGCAGATATAAGCAGTGCAAAGTATGCATGCAATAAGATTGACCAGTGATTCCAAGGAATGCTGTGCCTCTCCAAGGAGAGGCTTTAAGGAGTTTGTTATCAATGCTAAATTGTCCCGAGGTAGTAAAGATAGTGCTTATGGTAGTGGTTCTGAAGGACCTGCTGATATGGAGCAACGGAGAGGTAAAGGTAAAGCAATGCAGGCGGCAAAACAAAAGGAAAAAAAATCCTGACTGGCACAACAAAGCGGAAAAAAAACCCCTGACTTTCTGTACAGAATGACATTATCTGAGCTGATAACGTTGTCACTCAACAACACGAACTCGGGATTATCTGAGGGTAACCCATGAAAACATCTGCCCAAGGCTCAAAAGGCAGTCAAGGAAGTAAAAGCGACCACGAGATTTATTAGGAAAGCAACAGAAACTAAACATCATTATGTCACCGCATAAAGGCATGCCTCCTTCACATTTCGAATCTTATGAGTCACTCTTGTCCCTCCGACCGAAAAGGGATAGAGTAGGAACATGTACTAATAACGAGGATGATGAAGAGTATTCATAGTTCCATAAATCAATCAATTAGAAACAGCAAAAAGGCTGGTATGAACAAGGGGCTGAAACAAGGAGAGACAATGCAACAAACCCCATAAACGAGGAATTGCGTGACAATCCATTTTCACTTTCTCTTCCAGCAGGACAACCAGGAGATCTGCATGAGGCCAGCAGTCAGCGGTTTCAAACAAACCAGAGGAGGTGGATCTTTACAGCCTGTTAATCKATCATTAATCTCTGCAACTCTTTTCTTTGGACAATACGGATCATACAAATTCACGGCACTTCAAAAAGTAACTAGGTTCTTCTCCTGTTACCGAAATGTCATTCGAGCGGGACCGGGGCACTCAGACACCGCACACACCCCCACCCCGTAGCCGTGCGGCAACAAGGGGCTGTTGCACAGCACAGCATCGCGCCGGCTGCTCGAGGGCGCGCTCGGCCTCCCGCCCCGGCTGCGCCAGCCCCGGGTGGGTTCGGCGGCTGCGGAGCCGCTCGGGCCCGCGCCCCGCGGCCCTCACCTGCATGGCGGCGATGGCGGCGGCGATGGCGGCGGCGATGGCGGCGGCGGCACCGCCCCGCTGTCCCGGGAGGGAGGTGCTTCCGGGGCGGGGCCGCGCCGACATGGCGGCGGCCGAGCGGCCCGACGGGGAGGTGAGAGCGGGCCGGGGAGTCGCGCCGAGGCGAGGCGAGGGGCGGGCGCGGGGGCCACGGCCGCGGTGCGGAGCAGTGAGGGGTGCGGGCCCGAGCGGCCCGGGGTGCGCGGCGGGGCGGGCGCTGGCCGGGGCTCCTCCGGGCGTGACCTGGGCCGCTGTGCTCCCGCCGCAGGTGGAGGAGGCAGGGCACGTGTTCCTCCTGATGAAGAAGGACTATCGTATCTCCCGCAACGTGCGGCTCGCCTGGGTCCTCAGCCGCCTGCACCAGGTCATCCGCGCCGTGCCCGAGCCCGAGCTGGTGAGTGGGTGCCAGGGGCTGGATAGTGTCACCGCGGCTGATGCTGCACCACCCGGCAGCACCTGAACCCTGCAGAGCATTTGAGCCCCATTCCTTCCTCTGATTTTCCTTGGGTGTGCCTTGATGTTCTCTCATGTACCGTTTGCTTGTTCTGGTAGGTGAAGTCAGAAAATGAGCTTGATGTTCTCAGCATCCTGCCTAATGGGTGGCAGCCGGACGAGCCCGTCCAGCCCAGGCCCTACCTCCTCGTCCCCTCTACACGGGTCACCTTCCTGGCCCGCCAGTACCGATTTGTGATTGAGCTTGATCTGAGCCCTTCCACCGGGATTGTGGTAAGTGCAGAAACTGCCTCTCTGGGGTGTTCTGCATTAAAACAGAAACCCATTTCTATTTGCTGAGAAAAGGCTTATTCTTGGTGTCAGTCTCAACTTTTGCAGAAGTCGTGCCTTTCCAGGGAGGGAGCTATGCTGTGCTCCTGGTGGGGCAGCTTAATGGCAGATTCAGTTTCTCCGCTGGATGCTCAATGTGGGACTTCTGTTTACAGGAGTTATCACTTTAATCCAGCTGCCATTGCAGAAGGATGTTTGCTGTTGGATCTGCATGGTGGGACAACCAGCAAATGAGATTGAAGGTCGTAGAAGATGAAAAAGCTGTTCCCTTTCTCTGTTTCTGTAGGATGACTCAACAGGGGAGATAATTTTTGATGAAGTGTTTCACGCCCTTTCCCGGTGCTTGGTGGGATTGTTAAGACCCTTTCGTATCCCTGGTTCAGACATTATCTACCAGCCAGAGATCTTTGTCACCATCCAGGTGTATTCCTCCATCATTGGCCTGCAGTCCCACCAGGTAAAGCTCAGTTTCTCCCTTGGCACGGCGTGAGCAGCTGGCTGTGCTGTGCGGGCGTCCTGTGAGCGCGAGGAAAGTGGGGGCAGGTGGCAGCTGGGCTCTGTTATCTGTGATGCTGCAGGCTTGTCTGACTAGAACATGTGGCCTGGTGTGATGCAGAAGTGTGTGTGRGCAACTTCTCCTTTCTGGGCAGGAAGCAGAGGTTTCTCTGGAGAGTGCTGCCCTCAGGCAAGATCTTAGAGAATATTTGCCACAGAGAATATTTGCATCATGTCAAATGTGTGCTTCTTGTTGTTGTTCTTGTTTTGTTGTTTGGGAGTTGTTTTTGTTTTTAATTTCTGTTGATTAATTCTTTTTGCTTCTTTTAATTACCTTGAAGCACTCAAGCAGAGCTTGTATGGCCAAAAGCTTGTCTGCCTGCTCCAGCTGTGTAGCAGTGGTTAATTCAAAGATAATTGCCTCTTCCTACAAACTTTGTTCTTTTTGCACTGGTATGAATATGCTTCTTGCTAGAGGGAGCAGGCAGCCCCAGTATTGACATTATCAGTGAGATTTTACTTGAATCAAGACAGGTCTGCTTAGTAAATTCAAGTCTGGTTAATGGTGCCAGTGTGGTTTTTGAAGTTCATCCTTGATCTCTTCCACCTTACCGTATTTTCACATTGCTTTCACGTTTCTGATGGTGTGTTTCATCCCTCGCTAATACCAGGGAAAGTGCGTGGTAACAGGAGGAGCCTGTTAGTCTGTGGTTGTTCCCTCCCTCCCCTTCCCCAGCCCTCCCTGCCCAAGCCTTCTGCCASGGTTTGTGTTGTGCCTGAGGAGTGTGGCCCTCACTTTGGTGCGTTCTGAGCTGCTGCTGGAGTAAGCATAGCAGGAATGTCTCCATTTGCTGGTGATGTTTTGTGTCATCTTGTCCAGCAATCCTGCAGGCACCATCATGCTGTGCCTCAGTGTCTCCCCTATTTACACTATACTGAGCACTCTGAAGTTACTGCATTTTTCTTCTTAGGATTTCTCTAAATTGTTAATTGTTTTTGTATGAGGCCACGAACTATGATCTCTGGGTACAACTGGATAATTAAGTTTCTTTTATGGAGGAAAAAGCGTATGTGTGTCTCTATGGTAATCATTTACTTCTCCTGGGTCACTATGCCCATGTGAGGTTGAGGGAGTGTGGATAAGATGCAGCATCCCACCCATCTGCTGAGTTCTTTGTCTGCATGTTGTATCTTCTTTGCCTCCTGGTTGTGGACAGCAACTGCCTGTACAATGCTGACACCTGTAAACACAGGTGCCATGCCTATCGCTCTGGGGAGTTTCTGTGGTGGCAGACTTACTCTGTAACATCACTCAGCCTCTCTTGTAATGTTTTGGTTTTTTTCTTTTCTTTTCTTCTTCAATTTGCTGTTCCTTTTGGGAAATAATTGGATGAGTCTATAGGTGAGGTAGATAAGAACACTTCCTTAGAAACACCAGACCAGAGTTAATGGCTTCTAACAAGGATCCCACGTCGCTTTCTCCTGACAACTGCTTATCCTGGAGGAAGTCAAATGAAGTAGAAGCTTCTTGCCCAAGAAGGAGATTTCCCAAGGTGTGATGTGAGCATCTGCTGGGTGCACTGCAGATACCATGAGATACCACTGCTCACAAGCTGTTGTCTCTGAGCAGGGACGGAGAGAAGTGGCCTGTGCTGTACCTGTGCCATGTCAGGGACATGTCTGAATTTCACTGTGCGGAACTGTATTCTTGTGTACCATCTTGGGGGCTGGTGCTATAAAACCTTAACTTGATGACTGACATGTGTGTCCTTGGGCCAGGTACTGTTCCAGGGCTGTCAGTTGGATGAGACAAAGCGCGAGGCCTTTCTGCACCAAGTTTACACACAGCTCTGTGCCTTTGAGAACAAAGTGGCAGAGATGCTTCAGCAACAGTATGAACCCAAACCACAGGTAAGGAGGGCAGAGGTAGTTGGGGCCTCTTGGCTCTTGAGAGGTCTGCACTCTGAGGCTGCGCTGGGGTGGGGTGGCAAGAGGAGCAGCAGCGTTAGGTGTGCAGAAGGAACAGCTAAGAAGTTGGTGAGATAATGCGGTGGGATCCAGTAATGAGACATGAACACTGAGGAGAGCAGAACCAGTAAGTGTTTAGAAGGACTGGTGAGAATGGTTCACTTCCGCAAAGTTATTGTGCAATAAGACAGCCTGATTGTACATCATGGGAGAAATGGTAGGATGTGCTTTCTCTCTGAAGAAGATGGTGAGAGAGGTGATTATGCCCATATTATTAATCTATAAATAACTTTGAATATGCTTTTAGCCCTTGTTACATTTCTTGAATGAAAATACCTCCTTGTTACCATGAAAAGTGGCCATGAAACTGAATGAACAGCTGGTGCAGTTTCTAGTACTCCTTGAAATCTGTGGCAGAAGCTGTTTAGTAGCCATGGATATATCTATCAGCAAATTAATGATAGAATCCTAGTATAGTTTGGGTTGTAAGGGACATTTAAAGATCACCTCCCTTGACCTGCTGGCAATACTGCTTTTGATCTTCTTGCAGTCAAAGTCATTGTTGGCCTGGGTGAGGTTATTTAGACCTTAATTAGCGTTAGATATTAGAGTTTGTGCAAAAAGGGAAAAAAGTCTCAAAATCAGATAACCAAGAGTAACTGGTGAAGTATTGCAGTTGCATATCTGAAGTGCTTGGAATTTCATATTCTAGCTGAAATTTTTATGTTTGAATGCTAAAACTGCCAGTCCTGAAGCAGAAAGTAGATTACCGGAAGTAAATACCTCGACTAGTGAGTCCAGATGGTATTTTTGCAGTGCTTTGTATGCATTCCTGCTTGATGCAATATTTCTCTCATGGTAAACTATTCTATAACTTCTTCCATGCAAATTGAGGAGAGAGACGCTCTCGCAGGCCAGAGGGACTGGTGAGTCCTGCCACAGGCTGTGGGGTGGAGGTGGGAGGCCCCAGGGGAAGGGCAGGGACTGAAACTTTTTCCACTTTTGAAGTTGCACTAGCTGTATCATTGTTAACAAGTGTCTGAATTTAAGGCATCTGGCAAATTAAGTGGTGAATAGTCAAGATTTTTTGCTCACAGCCACAGACTGCTCACATTTGTGCATACCAAAAGTTTAGCTAGTTCTAGTTTTCTTTTCCCAGCTCCAGTCATCTGTAGCTTTGCAGGGGAGGGTCTCAGCCATTCTCTGTATTAGCAGGAAAAATGAAGCAATATTTTATTACAGGGTTGGACTGCCAGAGCCTTATGGAGATTAGGGGACTATGAACACAGTAGGTTTCTCACTGGTATAATTATACAAATTTCAGTTTTTGCCTAGGGGATATTTTTCATAGAAGGTCCAGGAGAAGCCTATCTGCATTTGTTTATATCAGCACTGCATAACAAGGGCCGTTTGAGCAGAGTTAAATGCATAGGCGCTAGACTCTGTCCTTGTGAGGCTCCTTGCCCCCTCTGCTGCAGTGCTTCGCAGGTGAGACATAGCTGTCTCTGCCTCTCCAGTGTTTCTGGGCTGAATAGAGTAGATTAAGTAGATGCTGAATAGCTGCAGCTTCTACAAAATGACAAGGGAAAAAAGAGGTATTCACCGTCTCTTTAATTGGGAACTGCTTTGCTCTACAGAGGAGTTTTAGTGACCCCGACGTGTCTCATATTTCCCCTTCTGTGAGAAATCAGCTCAGAATAAAGCTCTGAGCATGCTGTCTCCTTTCTCCACCTTCAAGCAGCCTTGCCCAGCTGTTCTCAGGGGCCCGAGTGGCCAGGATTTTGAGAGCACCTGGAAATTAAAGCTACAAATGGAGTCTGCTGAGGTGCTTCAGGGTTGTGGTACCATGGGACTGCCAAACTGGAGAGTGTTCGGAAGACCAAGAACTAGACCTAGGCTGAAATCTGCCTCATGGGGCCCTGTGAGGTTTTTTTAACTTTTCCAGGTGGATTTATCCCCCCTGAGCCAAGAGAGCCCTGGTGACGGGCAGGAGTCATCTGGGAGGAAGCCCAGCGTGTCTGTGGTCACTGCCGACGTGGGCCTGGTCAGCATGGTCCGGCAAGGGATCCTGGCCCTGCAGCTGCTGCCCTCCAACTCCAGCGCAGGTTGGCTGCGTCCTCAGGGTTAAGGTTTGCCTGGTTGTTTGCCAAAGGTTGTATTCCTCCTGCCATAGGCTGAGGTTAATTTTATAAGGGCTGGTGCGTGGACCCTTCTGTTAGGGATGAAATTTCAACAGTAGCTTGTACTCTGCATTTGGTAGGCAAATTGTGGTGGTGGGAATGGGAAGGACAACACTGTGCCGTGTGTCAGGATGGGGGGGTTTGTGAGGAAGTACAGCTGTGACTGCTGCTCAGGGCAACCTGGGGTGTGAAGAGCTATGCCCTGTCTGAGTACTTTGCTGTACCTAGTCAGGATGTTTGCCAGCTCCATAATGCTTTGGAAACTCTAAACCATCTTCAGAATTCTCCTCCGACTTTTACCCTGCCTGAACTTTCTCTCTGATGGATTTACTGAGAAAATGATAGCTGTTTGAGATGGAAGATGAGCTAAGATGCTGCCTTTTTACAGGTATAATAATAATTACGGATGGTGTGACGAGTGTCCCTGACGTGGCTGTGTGYGAGACGTTACTGAACCAGCTGCGCAGCGGCACAGTGGCCTGCTCCTTTGTGCAGGTATGTCTGCTGGTACCGGGGAGTGTGGGGGCTCTGCCTGCCAGAGGGAGGCAGGTGGATTGTTGGGGGTGGAGTTCACTTCCAGAGGGGAAGGAGGGCCTTCTCTGCCTGTTGGAGTCCTTGACCAGCTGTCTGCCTTGTCCTGAGCACTGCTGTTCTCTCTCAGGTATCTCCTTTATCCATCCCGTAGGTGGGCGGTGTCTACTCCTACGATTGCAGCTTTGGCCAYGTTCCCAATGTGGAACTGATGAAATTCATCGCCATGGCCACTTTTGGTGCTTACCTCTCCACGTGCCCTGAGCTGGATCCCCTGAGCCTGGATCTGAATGTGTATCACAAGGCATTTCTGCTATACTCGTTTCTGCGTACTGGGGAGTCGCTGAATCCGGAATATTACTGTGGTGAGGAATGTGCACGTCCTTCTTCTGGTAGATGGATGTCTTATAGCACCTTTCTTTGGGGTGACTCCCCCAGGCTTGGTTATGCTGATACTCTCCCTTGTCCCCTCTGGGCCATGCCTTCTGTAGGCTCTGGGTACAACTGGTCACACAGCCTCACCTGTGACTCCCCTCATGGTTCCAGGAATTGGGTGGAGCAGGGAAGACTAATGTCCCATTTTCCACCATTCCCTTGGCTCAGCAATCTGCAGTTAGGCCCACTGTGTTGGGACTTGGAGGGGGTCAGAAGCTCTTGCCTGCTCTTCCCTGCACACTGGCTAGCTCACATGTGGGGATGTTCTAGAGAGCTTGTCCTAACAGGGCTTGCAGATGGCAGTTTGGATTGGAAAACTAGACCCCTGAGAACTGTCCCAAATGCCTCTTCAGGTTGTTCTTATTTTGTGACTGTTAGTGTGCCAGGAGAGATTGGTTTAGTTACCAGGAAAACATGGAAACACCCTTTCATGTCCCAGAGATATGCTGGTGCCATCTGCGCCTTCTGTAACTTGGCACCAGAAATCGCATACACTGGCAAGTTTGAAGAGAGCTGGCTTGGGACTTGGAAATGTTGAATCTTAAAAAGATCAGTTGTTAGTGGTTTAAGCTCAAGGCTTCCACATCCTGATACCTTTTAAAAAGCACCTGGGAATTCAGAGTTTTCCAGGGAAATTGATAAAGCCCAAAAGCTTGCTGTGTGACTGTTGAAACAGCTGTGCAGTTTCTGCCTGTCTAGGCTAAATGTGGAATTCCAAAGTGTGCTTTGTTACAAAAGCTGTCCCAGAGGAAGCAGTGCCTGGCACCCCACCCTGTCCCTTTCCCAGGCCTTTTGGCCACACTAATGAACCTGTTTGCTGTATTGCAGAATCAGGAGTGGATGTAAGCGGTCCCTGAACGATGTACTGTTCTTCAGGCCAGCGAGTGTTCCTGGCAGCTTTTATAAAGCCCTTAGGGAGGCCTGTTGGTGCGGGATGAGGCTCAGGGGAGCTGCTCGCTCACAAACCCATCTCTGCCATTTGCAGTGTCCCAGCACAGACTGTTCAATGAGCACCTGGTGTCTGCAAGCAGCAACCCAGCGCTGGCGATGCGGCGGAAGAAGCACACGGAGAAGGAGGTGCACGCCGACCTCGTGAGCATTGTGTCGGTCCGGCTGCGCGAGGGCTACAGCATCCGTGAGGTCAACATCACAAAAGGTGACTGCTGCCTTGAGGGCTGGAGACTCGGATAGGACTCTGTTCTCAGCTGCCTAGAGGAAAGTACAGGGTCTGCCATCTCAGCAGAGTGGTGGTGTTGTGGAGGAAGGAGCCATTTTCCCCCAACTCCTGTTTTCGTGAGTACTTGCCTGCAGCAGCAGGGCTGCCCGGTATTGTGCAGTTATGCTCTTGCCGGTTTCATCCTCTGTGGTTGTGCCCGGGGAAGGACAATCAGTGATGCTCTGTATCTTAGAAATGATTCCCCACAATTGCAGAGAAACTAGTGACAGAACTAGGGTTTTCAGAGTTTTCTGGGATTTTGTCTATACTTCTCCTTTTTTTATCCCTTTCTAGTCCTTTGCTATATGCACTCCAAAATACTAACACGAAGTTGAGCCCTTTGGTGCAGCAGACTTAATCCCTCCAAGCTACAGTCTTCCAAAGGAAGAAACTGGGTGAAACAAGGTTATGGTTAGGTGAAAATGTCAAATCAGTCAGGACCATGACCAGTTCTAGAAGACCATAAAACCTTCCTGTGATCCTGTTCTCTTACCTGACTCACTAGATGTGGCACCTGGAGTGTGAGRACTAGCTGTTGACTAGGGATCTTGAGGAGTTTGATTATCCTAAGGAGTGCCGGTAAGGCCTACCTAAATTTTCATCTCCAGCTATGACTAGTGGTAGTACTTTTAACTGAAGGGGAGATGAAAAAATCCAAATGAAAGCTTATTAGTACACAGAATATGTTTTATATCAGAGAATCAAAGTCTGTGATATAACTCAAAAATCATTCCAAACTTGCTATGTGATGTTTTCAGTGAATCTACTGTGGTCTGTCTAAAAACCATGTAAATACCTTATGCCACTGCTCCGGTTGGAAGAGTGTCCCAGAACTTCATTGCTTTTTCTCTAGCTTCCTTTCTAAACTCCCTGAGACTGAATTAAATCTGTGTGACTTTATTATCTTTGATTGAGTTTGTCCTCTTTCTCTGACTTGCACAAATATATTTAACGATGTCTTTCTCCTTATAACCTACCATTTGGCAGGTTAAGCAAGCCAATATTTCACCTTTCTTTTGTAAGGGCAGGCTTTCTGTTTTGTTTATTCAGGTTAATAGCACCTTTTTTTTTCCCCCTTAAGTTGTTTTCTTTTCGGTTTGATCTCACATTTCTAAAAACACTTGATAAGAGTGTTGTAAGTGTGGTTTTATCAGTGCCTTTTTCAGCAATGCTGATACTTCCCTGCTTCTGAAGTAAAATACCAAATCTGATAGACTGGGAATCACATGAGCTTTCTCCATGATTGTGTTGCATTGTTACCACAGAAATCCCTGAACCTTTCATGCACCTTTTCTTCCAGCTCGTGAGTCCTTGGGGGTGTGGTATTGGATTTTGTTGGTTTAGTAGTCCCTAAATGTGCTGACCTTCGCATGATAGTACGCTTGAGTTCGTCTCACTCAGTTCGCCTCACTGTTCCTCTGTGATGACTGGGAATTGCAGTTCTTTTGCCTTGATACATCTTAGAAACTGAATGGATCTAAATCACCTTCTTATTTGGGAAGACTGGTAACAATCATAGTAGGTAGGATAATTTCTGAAGTTGGGCTTCCAAGAATCTCCCTAATTTCTTCTTTCAGGAATTTTCTGTTAAAAGTAAGTGTCTGCTAAGTTTTCCCAGTGAGATAGCTGTTCTGGTAATGTCTGTGGATTGCTTTCACTCATGTAGGTGTGGCATGAGCTACTTCCCTCAAATCCAGGCAGATTAGATCCATTGCACTCTCTTGTCTAGGACTGTCTGTGAAGCAGTGTGACAAGTCCGTTCCTGTCCACGCTCAGTGTCTTTTATGCTTCTGTGCACAAGTTCACTGACAGCTTGAACAGTGCTGGATAAAAAGCCTTTCTCTTTAATCTGGCAGCAATGGTGAAGTGCTCTTGGTGACTGTGTAGACCTATATAGAAATGCTGGGAGACCATTCACCAGGTATGAATCATTCAAAAAGCAGTCAGACAAGTTCACGTTGTATCTTTTTGCACAAAGGTGTAGCTACAACCTCTGGCTCAGGATATTGTAAAGCAGTGAATTCCTGTACTCTGGAGAAATGTATCAGAAATATCACCACATGTTCACCATGCTCCCTGCACTTTCCTCTAGGTATCTTCCTGCTGCCTTTTACTCCTTGGAATGCTAAATGGATTGGTGTTCTGTTTTTACAAGAGCAGGAGCAGAAGAGCAGTTGCTGGATCAGAGTTACTGTGGTGAATAGCTGTGAGCAGGTGCACAGGGAGGAGTAAGAGTAGGATAAACATACATGATGATAATCTGCATTCTCATTTCCTTTTTTCTTCCTTTGAGCCCTCTCTAGCTCTTTGCAGCTCATGGACTCCTTGAGCCAGAAATAATTTCTGTGTATTTTTTAGAAGGAATTTAAAAATGAAATGTCAGAGGTATGAAAAATACAGTGTATATTTCTATGCAGCCTTAATATATACCGGATAATGTTACTTATACTTTGGAAAGGCTAAATGCTCCGAGAAGTTGCTGAAAAATTGCTGAACTAACAGGTTAAAGTAGAATTGACAAATGATCAAGACATTTAGACATTCAGCACTGCCTTTGCTAAGGAAAAGCATGCTTGGCTAATCAGGGCTCTCTGAGCCATTCTACGGAGAAGTGTATAACAAAGAACAGTTAATTAACCTGGATTTTCAAAACTTGCAAACTAAAGGCTGTTGAGAAGCCAGCTGGCTGTGAAGCAAGAGGAAAAGAGTGCAGTTGTGGACTTTGACACTGTCGCTTTTCTTCTTCCCTTTGCCAAAATAGAATAAATAGCTAGCTTTGAGGTCAGAGTTGCTTGGAGAGGTTGTTTGTGATATTTATAAGTACTCTGGTTACCCTCACTGTTTGATTTTTATATATTTAGGAGGCAACCGTGGTTAGTTAGGAATGCAGAAGTGCTTGTGAAAGGGGAAGGATTGAAAGGTGTGGAAGGGAGAAGCTGCAGGGCCGTGGTGTGTAGTGGAGCCCAGCTCTTTGACTTTCTGGGACAGTCAGGGGATTTCCCTCTGTGACGAAAAAAAAATTCTCACTGACCATTTTGCATTGAGGACAGCCTGGAGGACAGTTTTCAAAATATCATCTTCCTCTGTGAATCAGTCCAGCACCAAAAATGGTTGGGCATGAGCTGGCCAGTGAGAACGGCTGTTCTCAGTGTCAGGAATTAGGAAGACAAAGTGAGCTTTCTAAAAAAACAGAGCTGGACTTTGTGAAGGAAATCAAAGCAGCGAACACTTTTATTAGCTATAAAGTCAGGAACCAGAAAGAAATGGCTCTKCTGTAAGAAAAAGCTAAAGATTCATCTAGGTGTAACTTTGAACTAAGTAAATATTTTGCCTGTGTTTCTGGTTTTGCATGTGTGGGATCATAGGAGTGAAGCCAGGATGACTAATGGAAACAGAGGTGGAAGTCGGAAATATTTTCATTAATGATCTAAGCGAAAATGTGGGAATTTACTTATCATGTTTGCTGTTGATGAAGTAGAAGGGCTTTATTATGAGAACCAAAATGTTGTGGACAGAGCAGTSAATGAGCCCTAAAGCAATAAGAGTGAGGTGACAGTGTGAAATGGGAAGAGATGAATTTATAAATTCTTGTTTAGCTTCTCTGATAAACTAGACAGTCTTCATAGGAAACAACAGATGGCATAATCCTGGCAAATGCATTTATAATAACACAACCCACCCATTGTGGAAAATATTAATGACCTTAAATAAAATCCTAGTAATGCCTCAGATGAAGTACGGGTAAAATAGAGTATATACTTTTGATTGTCTTTGTTCAAGAAAGATGAATTCTTGAGGTGCAGCAAGGTCTGAGTCTATTAAGCTGAATGAATGTTCTGTCGTAATAACAGTTGAAACTGGATTAGGATTTCTTAGTGCACACTCCTTGTCAATGTTATGGAAATGAAGCTTCTCAGAGTAAAAATAATTTGATTAAAAGAACAACTGAGCATGAATTTGGCATGTTCTCTGGAAGGTTTCTTCTAAACCTTGATGGGGAAAGAGTACTCTGAGGGTGTCTCCCAGCAGGCACCATGGAAGCAAAAAGATGGCTTTAAACTGGAGCTCGATCAGCCTGTGAAGGGCATGGCATGATGTGCCCATGACAGCAGCAAATGCAACTCTGCAGGAAGCAGAGCATCCAGGCTGATGATCTGTTCGGACGGTTTCCAGCACATCCAATCGCRTATCACACAAACGCTGCGAGTCTGGCAAACTACAGAGCAGGCTGGACATAGAATAGATGATTGAGCAGTTGAAATTGCAGCGAGGTCATGTGTTTCCCTGGGATGTTTCAGTACAAATACACATGCACAGTCAGCAGGAGTGGGACAGTTCTCTGCTCTTTTGGCTCAGCGAGGCTTGCTGTGAGGTGTTTGTGTTAATCTTGCTAGAGATGCAATGTCCAACTGAAAGGAAAAGGTGAAAATGTACAGTTTGAAGAATAGATGAATATTCATTCTTAACATCTTAACTTCGGGAGGAGAGGGTGAACATAGTGGGAAGTTTTGATGATTGAAGTTCTAGATTGCGTGAAATACAGTCTGTGCAGGAGAAACAAGATTAATTCAAGAATTAGGCCTCACTTCCTTGTTTGTGATCTGTGTCCATCAGATGTCCGTGTTTCTGCAATGAGATGGATTAACTCTGTGCAATGTGGATGACAAAACTTTATAGCTTAATGGCCCTGCTCATCTGTGCAGAGAAAGTTTTCTTGGAAACAAAGATGAGGCTGTGAAGAAGAGAGCCTATTGCAAATGTTAGCACCTCCTCTGAGTTTCAATTGCCTTCTCTAGTGTAGGTAGTATATGTACATTTAAAGAATTGAGAACTCTGCACCAAAGGCTACAGTGCAAGCAAAGCCTCCCTCAGTTGGAGAGGAGAGAGTGTGACTTCAGCTAAAGCAAACAGTTGTTAGATTACTTTGTTCCCCTCAGCAATCAAACTATCTCACAGTACTTGTGAATCCCTGGTCAGAGGTAAAGCTCAGATGTGTACGGAACAAGCACCTGAACTTGCTCTTCTGCTGCCATGCAGGTGGGTCTCAGCTGGAGGTGAAACTAGTGCTGCTTTGGAAGCATAACATGAGGATTGAGTACTTAGCTGTGACACCCTGGCCCCTGGACCCATCAAAGCGCAGCACATGGGTGGAGGTGACAATGGAGGGAAGCTATGACATTTTGCATGACATCAGTTGCACCATGAGGAAGCCAATCACCAGTCTGTACCGCACCACCGTCATCCGGCGCTTCTGGAACACCTTGCAGAGGTGAGCTGGACTGTTCCCAGCAGTTTCCAGTGTCCAGTGTACCTAAGTAATTCCTTCCTTGGACATGAGTTTTACAGGTGGCCATCCCAATCCAGGGTTCAAAAGGAACGTGCTGAAGCAAGGGGCATGACTGGCAACAAGCTTGCTATCTAGCCAAGGAAGAGACTCAAACTGGTCTGTGACCTAGTTTGTAAGAATGCTTTGGGGTGATGGTATTGGTGTTCCCGGATCCTGGGATGCAAACCTTACCTCTGACTGCCATCCCATGGAGGTCGTGTGTTCTTACAGCACACCCTTGCAGCTGTGCTGCATGGTCACGCTGGGAGCAGCAAACACATCACACATGGTGTCTGTGGGGCTGAAGTGCCTGTGGGTCATAACTGTTTCCTGGCCAGAGTGACTGTTACTCCCAGCTATTTAGCAAATTCCTTTTCTAGCACTTCATTTCCAACTCTGATTATCCTCTGTATATATTAGGTTGCTACATGGGAGCCCATTTAACACACTCTTTGCACTTGGGCATGGAAACCCAGCATTGTCCGAGAAAGCTCTGTTGGTGTAGATGGATTCCCAGGACACAGGGAGTGCTGTGTGTGCAAGCCCTGGGCTGACTGGGGCAGCAAGGGGGAGAGCGTGAGCTCTCGTGGTTAACTACCTCTTCTTTTTCAGCATCAACCAAACAGATCAGATGTTGGTACATCTGCAGTCTTTTGACACAGTCCCGGAACACTTCACCATTCCTGAGAGCACCAAGAATGGGGTGCCCCTCTTCTACATCCCCCCAGGCTCTACCACGCCGGTATGTTCCCTCTCTCTCTGTTTAATGTGGGGCAGGTTGTCTCCCCTGCCTATTCTTGTACTCAGACTTCATGTCTTGCTCGTCTTGTCTTCGTGTTGTCCTGCTCAGAGATTTCTGGTGCAGTGCAGTGAACATCCCATTTTCCTCTCTCAAATGTCACCCTATGTCTTCATTGCTGCAGCTACACCTGTAAGCCCAGCAGCAGGTCTCCTGAGTGTGCTGTGAAACCCTCTCCTGTAGTGCTGTGATGTGTGAGACTGATGGGAAGGCTGACATGCTTGCTTTTGCTGTGCTTTTTCTGTGGATACCTCATAGGCATGGAGTTGCTGCTAGCAGTACCCTGGAGATGTAGCTCAGTACTGTCAGGTGAAGATACAGGATGTGCTGAATAGTTGTTTAATAGGCTCATTGCTTTGAGCACTCATGTGGAAGATGCAAGAGAGATACTTGTCATCTGCACAGCAGAAGCTAAACAAAATATGAGCTAATAGTTTCCACTGCAAAATTCAAACTCATTGAAACTCACTGAGCAGAAGTGTCAGCATATTATCTATTCCGTGCTACCAGTAGCCTTGGCAGAGATGGAAGAGGACTAGCAGACATTAAAGCTAGGGGAGCTTTAATTCAAGAGAACTGTCCCTTTTATTTTATTGTTTAAGCCCTTCTTTAGGTTTGCCTAGTACACTTTCCCTATGTAGGGTTATGTATCCCACAGTATATCTGGAACGTCCCATCTTATGGCTAACCACCACTGTATTTCTATGTCAGCAGAGTTGCTGTAGTTGGTAGAATCAGTGTCACCATACAAACCTATTAAAGTTGCCCAATGCGACCCATTCTGGTACCCTGGTTGCCTGAGCACTCTCAGATGAGGAATCTGAATGTTTAATTACTTTGCTGACACAAGCCATATATCCCCCTCTCAATCAGAAGGCACACCATTACATATGCCATCTTTTTCATGGTTGATTTACTTGATGCTAAGTAGTTAAACTCCTAATTAACTTGACATTTCAGGAGCCTGATTTATTTTTGCTTGCACTGTACTGCCTGTTTCATTGTGAACACACTCACTCTGCTCAGAGGAAGTTACCCAAAGCCAGGGATGTGACCTTTTAGGTCTACAACAGCTCAGCTGCTCTAGAAATTCCTGCTCTCCCTGGGTGAAACACTTTCATGCTGAATATTTTCCTGTGATTTTCTCAGGTATTATCTCTGCAGCACAGTGGGTCTGACTCAAGCCATTCCCAGTTTGCCTCCTACTGGAAGCCTATCCTTTCCATGGATGCCAACTTCTGGCAGAGGTGGCTGCACATGCATCGTATAGTCGTCCTTCTGGAGCATGACACGTATGTAATGGGGAGGGCTGAGCTGATGAGCACAGTGTGAGCCAGCCTGGGGAAGCAGGGTGTCCAGTTCAGCCCAGCTGAGGAGTTGCAGCTGTTTTGCGTGTGCCTGTGGCCAAGGGAAGGGCCTCACTAGTGGGACCTGGTGGCTGGTGAAGTTTTGTTTATTTGAGAGGGATGGTGGGTTGGGAAGTCGTCTTTGTTGAGAGTGGGGGCTGTTCTCAGGAGGATAAATAGTTTCTCAAGTCCCCCTTGCGTTTGAATTTCCTGATTGCATGGGGTGTGGGACCATCCATTTGGGAGCTAACCCATGTGTTTTCATTTGCTGCCGGAAAACGTCTTTCCCAAAAGTATTGCTTTCCTGAGGCTGGTGCTTGTTGCAGAGTTATGTGAATAATAGTCGTATATTGCATGGAGGGAGATAGAAAGAGTACAAGGGATGTGCTGTCTGCAGTGTGGAGGTCTCAATGCACTCAAGGAGTGTGGTTTTCATCAATGCACACATAGGGGAGGTGCTTGTTCACTGGCTGCTGTGGCAGAGAAAGGCTGATAGACCAGTCAGAGCTGGATGGATGTAGCAAAGTCTCTGTGGGTTTTGGGGGAAGAAGAGAAAGTGCAGCTCTAACATGAGTTTCTGCCTCACCCTGCAGGCCTGTGCCCAAGCACCTGCACACGCCAGGCAACAATGGCCGCTACAGCACCATCCAGTGCCGCATCTCCCACTCGGCTCTCACCTCCCTGCTGCGGGACTGGAGCAGCTTCGTGCTGGTGGAGGGCTACTCCTACGTCAAGCTGATCCACGGGTGAGTGGCTCTGAAGCAGTGCCATGTGGGGAATCAGGCGTGTGGCCAGACCACAAATCTGGTTAGACCAGTACGCGGTGATGGGCCTGAAGCAGATGTTTAGAGGAGAGGATGAGAGCTAGACAAGGGAGTATGAAATCTTCTGGTTGCTGAACTGATGCCATTGTGTTCCAGGTGCAGCCCAGAGGGAGAGGCAAGCCAGGCTGGGGGGGTTTCTGCACGCTAGAACTGATATGTGTTACTGTGAAATTGTGTGGGCTGTTGGGCTCTGTGGAGTAGATCTCTACTTGGTCTGGCACTACAGAGCAGCAAGATCTGTGCTATTTCAGACCTTAAGACCTGTCTTAATCCCTCCTCCCTAGCTCTGAGGATCTTACACCTTCCTCGTTCTACGTGGTCCGAATCATCTCCAAAGCTCCCTGCATGGTTCTCCGGCTGGGATTCCCCATTGGCACACCTGCACAGGCCAGGAACGAGGTGAGAGCTGGCTGTCTGCTTCATGGGGTAGGAGCAGGGCAAGAAGTTCTGGATGTGGAAATGGTGGGTAGATCACAGGCAACACTGTGGGCAGGTACCCTCTAATAAGTAACTACTGTGTTGAGGTTTAGATGGGTGTGAATCTACTGTAACAGAAAGGGTCAGTTGGGACAAACTTCCTTTGTTAAGTCTGTGGAAGATCTAAACCCAAAGACTCAGATCGATAGAATAGCTGGTCACATGGATGTTCTTCCCACTGCTTAAGTCAACTGTGGGGCTTGAAATGACTCAAAGGTTATCTAGTCTATCCTTGTGACCGAAGCACAATCAATACCATCTGTCAAGAACAGCAGGTACTTGTCTGACTCATCTGTAAAGACCTCTGTGGTAGATGTACTGCATGTTCCCTGGGCGATCTGTTCCAGTACATGGTGAATTGCTTATGTATATTGAAGACACTGGGCAGGGAGGAGTTAAGAGTTAAAACGCAAACAATGCCACACATAAGCAGTACAGGGAGAGAAAAAAAATTAGTACCCAGGAAATGTTGTCAGGAGATAAATGTCTGCTAGACAGACTTCTAATAACCTTTTCGTATCGAAAGAAATGGGCTGCCCTAGTCAGATGCAGAAGGTGGAGTTACTGTGTGAACTGGTTCTCTAGTTATAATGGCTGAGACAAGTCCAAGTGTTCCTAGGTAAAATGTAAGTATGAGAAAGATGCCCTGCTATTAAACTGTGTGAACTTTTTAATATAAACAAGAGGTTTATCATTAAATCTAGATCTTTTATCTCCATGAAAGAAATCTTTGGTTTGTCTAACTTAGCTTTAGTATCAGAGATTAATCTGAGGAGAAGCTGACAAACATGGGAAGGAACATCTCTTTCTGAGATAATGAACCCAGATAATACTAAATGTTCTGGCAGTCTGGAAGATCTGGCCTTTCATGTCTTTAGGGGATCCAAGACTTGGGCACTGGTTGTCGGACCAACGTGTGAGGCTTGGTAATGCCAAGTTTTTTTGAAGGAGTTCCCTCTGGCAGTTGTAAGTTAATATCTATTTCATGAAGAAGGTTTGAGACAGGCACCATACCCTGCAGCTGTAGACCAGCTCGAGATCATTGCAGCAGGAGCTGTATGTCGGTCATAAATTGTATCCTCCACAATAATTTTTTTTTTTGCCTCCCATAAGGCTGATTAACTGCCCGGTGTGAAGGAAAGCAGTAGAAATTAGCCTGCTTAGTTTAAGGGAAAGGGGGTTTTGTGCTGAGCAATTCAAATTTCTGATGCTGAAAGGAAAGAAAGCACCTCGTGCCGGTGACTTTCACAAAGCTTTTTGGTGAAACTTGGTATTGGGCACAAGTGTGGAACTGGAGTAGGCATGGGGTGTCATAAAACAGAAACTGCCTTGGGGAACAAGGCAAGGAAATTGAAAAAGTGCTCTGTTTTATCACATCAGAAGCTGTTTGTGGTTTTCCCAATCTTTTTTCTAGTCAAAGGGTAGGGAACTCATTTGCAGAAAGGTAACAGGTAATAAGCTGGGAAAATGTGCTGGTAGCACAAAGCTATTTCAACCTCTGTGCTTTGGTGACACTGAAGCAGCTCAATGGTGGCTGGAAGCCAGTATGGATAACTGCAAAATAGTGCACCTTGGATTTGGGAGCTTAAGCACCATTAGTGATTCTGTGATATCAATATGAAACCATGAAGGGGACCCAAGTGGCAGCATAGTGCAGAAAAGAACTCCTGCTTAATGTTTGGATTTGGGGACATCCCTTTCCTTGAAAAAGACATAGTAATGATGGGAAAAGTTACTGAAATAATTAGTGTTGAGAAAGATGGAGAGCTGCAGTTCTTCTGTTTGCTACAATGGTAATAAAAATTGAAACAAGTGGAGCAAAGATCATGAAAAGAAACCTAACCATGGAAATTTCAAAGAAAACAGTGGACTATGGTGGGAATCAGATGCTGGTGTGGGTAGAACCATATTCAGAGCTGCTAAAAGCTAAGAAGAGTAATCAGGTAGTCTTTGTGAAAGTATCTTGGAAAAAAATTAACCTAAAAAATAACCTGAGCTCCTGAAACCTTTTGCCATAACTGTTTAACAAATGAATGTGATAGTGGGAGACTACATAACACAGAGTCTGACTGTTCTGCAGCTGATATGGACTAGTTTACATTTACTGTAGGCTGTCGAGGAGAGGAGGGAAGAATGAGGGTGGGTGCTCGGACTTCTTCTGTGGAGGAGCTGGCATGCAATTAATTTGTTTTAAATCCAAATTTTGGAGGGCAATTTCTTCAGTCTTGACATCATGTTTGGGGTTTTTTGACCTTTCTTTTGCTTTTAAAAAGACTTGCAGTTGTTAAAATATGGACCGAAGAGCTTTGTGTCACCTTGATCTTGGTCTTTCTAGCGCCTCAGAAGTAAAATGACCTTTAACTCCTGCTCTTCTGTATATTCAAGGAGTGTTTCAGTCCTTTTAGTTAGGCTCTTGTTCTAGATGCTTATTTTGAGTATCTTATGTCTCCAGATAAAGTTAGTCACATTTATCTTTTGCTTTTGTCATGACAGATAGTGGAAGAGTTACGGGACCGAATCTTGCAGCTGCGCTTTCCCCACAGGGTCCAGAGCAAGGAGGCAACTCCAAAAGCAAAGAGGAAAATGCTGGGGAGTAGTTCTCCCTCCAAGTCTCCACCTGTGGCTGGGGCCCAGTCGGCCCTCTCAGACAGACCCTGCCTTGTTGTGCTGCACAAACCATTGGAGAAGCTGCTTATCAGGTAGTGATGGAGTACCAGGCCATCAGCAGAGCCTTGGAAGCGGGAAAGAGGAGGGTCTGTGGATGGTGTTGCCAGTTGTAGGATGAGCATGTGGTAAATGAAGCCGGTGCTTGTTGGGGTGGGTTTGGATTGCATGGCTGTGACTTGCAGCAAGGGTTCTTGCTGGACAGGCAGATTTGTCACTCCTGATAAAATATGATGTAGAAGTAAATTTAGTTACTACTGTCTGAGCAGGATCCTGTGCTTGGCCAGCCATGTTCTACTGCTGGAGGACTCTGTCCTGGGCCCAACAAGTGGGCTGTGAATCCAGAAAGCTCTGATTCTGAGCAGAAAAAAAAATGCATTTTTTCCACCTCAGCATGCCACTCTTCTGCCCTCTCCTAGGTATGAGAAGCTGCCTTCTGACTATCGAGCCCCCTTCATTCTCAACCTGGAGCATCCCCCTGTGTCTGGTCCCCTCACCATGGTGGCCAATCGCACTGCCTCGTCCACCCTGGCCTCTCTGTCCCGCTACTTCTATCACCAGCGCTGGATCTGGAGTGTCCAGTCAGGGCTGGCACCAGCTGTGCCCATCACTGCTGTGGCCCAGCTCCTTTCCACACTCACAGAGTAAGTTACACGCCTGACGGGGGTGCTTTCTCCCAGCTAATCCTGGGAATGTAGGAGCAGCAAGGTCGATTTGAGGTCTTATTATATGTAACAGTTGAAGCTGTTTTGCAAAAGAGGGTTTTGGTCCTGTACACAGCTTCTAGAGCTACTTGGGTTGGTGCTTTACCCACTTCTGCAGCAATAGTTGAGGAAAACGAGAGTCCTGGAAAAACCTGCAAGAGGTGTTACTGTGCCTGGAGTGTGCTAAGCTTCACACAGGCTGTCCTGGCAGTGTCATTATCCCCATTCTCTCTGTGTAGCTCCCTGTCTTGGGAAGAGGGATGTTGTGGGGTGAAGGGTACAGTCATTGTTGCACTTAAGGCTTGCAGTGTGGGTGGAGAAGTCCTCCGGGTCTGACTGCTTCTCTGTTGCAAGGGTTCGTCTGTCAGAGGGTTTCCACTTTGCATCCAGTGGGGATGGAATTATCAACATGGTGCTGGAGCTGCCCATACAGGTGAGCCTGGGTGCTGCACTGTGGACACAGTTCTTCATTGCTGGTTCTGGGGTGGACTCAGCTTCCTGTCATAGGATTTAGCATCCACTAGCACACACCCTTGACATGTATAGGGAGAAAGTAAAGCAGCTTGTGGGTTGGGCATTTTTCTGTCTCCATCTCCAGTTAGAGACCTGCTTTGCTGGTAGGGATGTGTTGTGCTGGAGAAATTCTTGGGGTTGGGACAGGCTCCCTCTTCCACCACTTCTAGTGGAGCTGGGTGATGGGGCTGTGCTGTGTAAGGGGATACTGGGTAGGGCTCATGCAGTGTCTCCCCTCCAGATTGATGGCTCAAGTGAAAGCAGCAGTGACAGGGAGAAGCACACCTGTGTTGTCCAATACATCCTCTTCCCGCCCCACTCTACCTCCACCAAGGACAGGTGAGGCTGTTGTTCTGCTCCTAGGGAGGGTTGGCAGTGGAGTCACAGCTCCAGACTTGCCTTTTGCAGTCAGTGTGGAAAGGAGGGAGACCTCCACCATCTAGTACAGACAAGTGGTCATGGACAGACCACCAGGTAGCTGGGGCTTTGCCTGCCAGCCTTGGGTTTGTGTGGCTGCTCTCACAGCTCTGAGAGGAGCTGCAGTGGGCTGCTGGCTCTGTGCCATCTCACAGGACTTGCCTTTTATCTTTCCTCCAGCTTTTCCACAGATGATGACAATGATACAGAAGTAGAGGCTATTGAGGTGGACACAGAACTGAACCTGGTCACTGAGTGCTGGGTAGAACCACAGAGTGGCCATGTCCACAGTACTGCTGAGAATTGGAAGCACCTCCATGGCTTGCCCTACCAGAAAATACCTAAAGCGGTGAGTCCCTGTAAGGGGAGGGGCATGGGGTCTTTTGTGGAAAGAGAAGGGTTTTTTCTAAGTGCACCACAACACTGCAGGTAAATATTGAGAGCCAGAAGAGAAGGGAATGTTGGTCACAGAAGAGCCTGAGATTTCTAGAAGTAGATTTTATGGCCATGGGACATAAAAGGTTTCAAGACTGCAAGGCAGTGGCTGCAGTGCTGCTTTAGGATAACTGGGAAGAGACAATTGATTTTGTGCAGAGTTACTCCATTGGAGGGGAGCAAGCTGGATCAGAGCAAGGACTGCAGGTAGTACTGCCAGCACTCCTCCTGAGCAAGGTGAAAGCAGGCTAAAGGACTGGTGGAGCAGGAGAGAGCAATGAGTGAGAATAGGGCAACTCAGAGGACAGGATTATGGGTGTTCCCTCTCCTTGCTCTTAGACTGTTTTCTCCTGTGTTTGGAGTTAATAATTCTGCTGCATAAACTGAGCCTTGATTGCTTATTGCAGCTCTACCCCCGGGACCTTGCGTGCATTGCCACCATGCTGACCTTCGAGTACATCAGCCAGTTGTGCCAGAACAAGGAGTGGGTCTGCCCTCCTTCAGACACCAAAGCTGCTGAAGGTGAGTCCACCATCTGTGTCCTAGCAAGTTGGATGGAGCAAGAGGCAGCTAGGCCCTGAATGTCTCAGTGACTGTAGAAGTTTTTGGAAGGTGGAACAGATATTTTAACAACTTGGTAGACCTTTATGGCTGTGGGTCACTTTGTTGCGCTTGTGCTAAGCTGGCTTCATCCTGGGAAGGCCAAAAAAGCATTGAAGTTTTCTGCCTAGGCTGGAGAGGTGGTGAGGTGACCCTGCTTGAGCACAGGGGTTGGTCCAGATGACCTGCAAAGGTCCTTTCCTACGTCAACCATTCTGTAATTGTGTGAGAGGAGCTGACTCCTGGACCAGGTGGAAGATGAGCTCACCTCTTCAGTGATGGGCCTGATATGCCTGGGCAAATAGTTGTATAGAAGTTGTAAAGGATGTAAAGGAAGAGCTCCTCTGTTCTCACTTACTAGTCACAGTTTCCAGAGCAGTTTGTGGGATGCTTTTTTTCTGGTGGTCCTGTTCGTCTCTTGCAGATCCAGATATGGGGCCTGGCTTTCGAGTGCATGAGATCCCCTTCCAGTTCAACCTCATGAAGCTGTTGCCCAGGTGCCAACAGGTTGAAATGTTCTTCCTAATGCTGACAAAAGGTAGGTGCCTCTTCACCACCTGCCTCTCCTTGTCCTAGCTCCATGGCTTTGGGCACCCTGCTCCGTGTGCTTGTCTCCCTGGGCAGCAGCACGTGAGCACTGCCATGCCTCTTTCAGTAGCACAGTGCTGTTCTTCCCGACTCTGCAGCCCCAGGACTGTCCAGCTATATTGCTGCCTTTCCTGGGATGATAATTTGGAAGAGTTGCTTTTGAAATCATTAAACCTAGAAAGTTGCTTGRTGGTGGTGGTTTCTTGTCTGTACCCCCAGCATCTCCACAAGTTACAGTAGCAGGGTGAGTCAGTGCAGGGTAACTAATGAAGCCAAAACTCCAGGGCCTCCTCAACACCGTCCRAGTCAGTTTTGCAGAGGTGCCGGGGGAGAATCCTGGCTGTGTGGAAGTGTTGCTTTGCAAAGGGATGCCTCCTGGGGTCCTGGGCAGGTGGTTGCTATGGAGATGCTGTCTCTGAGCTGCCATGGTTCTGTTTTGAAGCAGAGAATGAGGAGGTGACCAAGGACTCTTCATTTGTGCCGAATGAAATGCTACTAAACCTCTTCCATGGCTGCCTGCAGCATGACCTCAGTGACCGGGAGATCCCCATGGCTGATGCTGATCATGTGGCTTTCATGGAGCAGGTTCTGCAGCGGGATCGTGATGGCCACCAACCCCCCTTCACGCTCCCTGTGATCAGAGGTAAGGACCAGGAGTGTGGCAGAAGCGACACCAGGAGCAGTGAGATGTTTCAGGAGCCTTGCTTTCAGGTCTCATCCTCAGCTGGTGTTTCTCAGGTTGGTTTCTCTGTGCTTCATTTCAGAAGAAACTCTGAAAGCTTCTGGGACCCTGGAGCAGCAGGATGCTTCTGCATCCTATCATCTTGTTGGCAGCAATGGTACCAGGGATATGACTGGCTCCACAAGTACTCTGCAGGTACTGTGCTGCTGTCCTTCTCTTGAGCCCCCTCGAATGTAAGGCAGCAGCTGTTAAAGAGCAGGAGAGTTAGAAGGGCTGAGAAAGATTGAAAGGCAGCTGTTTTTCTCCACGTTTGGCAGCAGCTTAAGATGTAGCCTGTGACTGCAGTCAAGCAAGAATCTGGAAGGTGTGTGGATAGCTGCACTCACTATGGGCCTAGGTTGTTTCAGCAACACTGGTGCTGTGCCACAGATTGCTCAGAAACCATGAGCAGTCACTGCCTGGAGGTSAGAACTGGCCCCAGCAAAGCTGGCTAAGCATCTCCTGACTGTTGTGCTGTGCTTCCTGGAGCCAGGCTGCTCCCAGAATGTGCAGGGCTGACCAGGATGATTTCACCACTCTGTCAACCAGCACTCATGGAAGAACTTGCTCCATTATGTGGTTGCTACCTGCCTCAAAGTGGGCCTGTGCCATATGCCATGAGTTTATCCAACTTCTGCTCTTCCATCAGAGCCTTGGCAACACAGAGCTGCCTGAGGATGACGTGACACTGAGTGACACAACGGGGCCCTTTCCCCCTCAATGGCGATGTTATGCCAAGCTGGTCAACCCGCAGCATGTGTTCCTGACCTTCCTGCCAGCCACCTTCTCAGGTGAGGCGGCCTGTTGTGGGGAACAAGAGGAGGCAGCAGTCCCAAGCACCTCCTCAGGAAAGCAGCAGAACCAGAACCAGCTCTTGTAGGTGGGAGAGAAAATTGAACAGTGGAGTTCAGACCCAGTGTTTTTGCACCACGTGGCCAGGAATAGAATAGTGCCAAGTGCTGAATGTCATGCTCTACTCTCCTTGGCTGTGGTCCTGCCCAYGTAGGGTTTCTAGGCAGGGGATGTGGTGTTGAGTTCTTTACTGGCTGAAGCCATTGGACTATTTTCCCAATGGAGTTGTTAATGAATGGAGTAAGGAGACTGCTAATGGGATGGTCTGGGAGAGTCCCTGCTTCTGGGCATTGGCACTGGTCTGGTTTCCACTGAGCCACTGGTGAAGGCTGCTAGGCTCAGGTGGAAGTAGTCTGTGAAGCTGCTTCTGCACACAGGGAAATCTGTTTTGGGAATGTAGGTTAAGGGGTTAAGCTGTTCTCACTGGACAGAGGGTGATTTTATTTTATTTTCTTCCAGATGTACAGAGGCTGATGGCTTGTGGGTTGGACAAATCTCCAAAAGATGAGAGTCGATCTGGAGAAGATGCCCTGGGACCTGTCTGTGCAGAGCGAGTCAGGGCTGAAGAAGGGGATGTTGCAGTGCCATTGCCTACCCTCAGTGTAACACCAGCCCACGGTACCAAAGCACCTTGCTAAAGTATTGGTATCCTCACTATTCTTGAGCGTACTTTTGAGCAGATTAAAGTAGGACGAATAACAGGCTGCTGCACGCTGTTCAGCCCCTGCCTGGCAGTCAGCAGAGTCAGAACAAGGGGCACAGTGATGTTGATGGAGGATGAAGGAATGTAATGTGAGTTGGATGCCCATGGCCCAAGCTCGGTCCCTGTGGGCAAGGAGGTTGCAGGTAGATAGAAGCTACGAGGAATGGCAGTAGTGGGCTGCACTGGCAAGTCAGTGACTCTCATGTTGTGGTCCAGACTGGCACTGTCAGCAGCACATTGACTTAGGGAGAAGGGCACAGGTCTTGAGGTATATGGGATGTGATTGCACAGCCCCTGGTGCAAGTCAGCCATGCTTGCAGTGAGGGTGGAGGGTTGTGCTGCTGCAGGAGGTAGTGGTGGCAGTGACAAACAGTCATGGCTGTGAAGAAGGGAATGAAGGTGGCCAAAGCTGAGTGGTTGGGTGCTGGTGAGGATGAGTGGTGAGAAGCTTGAAAAAACAATATCTGCCTGTGGTGCTTCTGTGAGAGCTGCGGCCTCTCAGACCAGGAATGAGGAGCCCATCAAAGACCTTTATCTCACATCTGTTTCTTTTGCAGAAGTGAGCCATGACCCTGGAGAGCAGAGTGGCCCCTCACGGAGAGATGTGCACATCTCCTTCTGTCGCCAGAACTCGCAGTCCGAGCTGGGCGAGTGCCGCCGATTTCGCTGCCCCATTTACATCTACAGCTGCTCCCTGGAGCTGTTACGAGAGCAGCTCGTCAGCCCACGGGCACACCGTCCTCCTCGGGACATCTTTTTCAGGTAATACCAACCACACTTGATTCCTAGACAAGAAACAGAGGAGTTTTCTTGACAAGAGGCTGGTTCTAGCCCTGCCTTGTTCTCTTGGCTTGGCCTCTCTGCCTCGTAGCAGCCACTGCCTGTGCATGCCCTAGGCCCTGCTTTACTGGCACCAGAGCCATTTACAGTCTAAAATGTGCTTCATTGGTACTAAAGGCTGTGGTTCCTCTTTTCCAGATCCCAATCTCTGGAACGTCCTCCAGCTGCTGCTTGGCTAGACCACAAGCACAAGGAGTTGGTGACTTACTGCACGCTGCTGCAGGAGCACTCCCACCAGTGCTATGTGAAAGGTGAGCAGCAGCGCGATGGGACCTGAGGCAGGGTTGGGGTTGGATCCTGCATCTTCTTGTAAGAAAGCAGCGTCTCATTTTTCTCGTGATCTTACACCATGCAAAGGGAGGAGCTGTGGGACTGATGTCCCACTAGGACGGATTTAAAGATGCCTCTGTGCATTCCCTACACGCCTTGCACAGGCTGTTCCCAAATCTGGGGAGTGCTGTGATGGGGCATCCCTTCTTTGATGCTGTGCTCTCACCTCCGGAGTGACAGACCCCATGGGCACTCTGGTGTCACCCAAGCTCAGGCTAACACGTAGCATTAGGTGCCCTGGCTGCCTCCTGTCTCCCAGCACCTGCACTGACTCCAGCTCTGTGCTGGGACTTGGTGAAGATCGGTATGTGGCCATTGCCTGACTCCCACAGCGTCACATTGTTGCCAAGGACTCTGTTTGTTGTGTAGGGCTGTTCAAGAGCCTTCAGCAGTCACACAGCATCAGCTCCCAGGACCTGCTTACTGCCATGGACTACTGTGAGGAGCTGCTCCAAGAGATTGATATCACCAACTTCCTGCTGACGGTGTGCAGCCATGTCCGTTCCTTCCGAGAGAGCCATCAGCATTTCCATACACATTCCAAGACAGCCAGCTTCCAAGTGGGCAGCATAGAGCAAGAAGAGGAACAGAGCTCTAGGGAACGAGGTGTCTTGGTCTCTGAGTCAAGGTAGGGACCCACCTCAGTCTTGCTTCTGTTCTTAGCCTTGGGCCAGGACAAATCTTTCTTCAAGCATCTTTTAGTGCCTGCTAGAAGGAATGCTGTAGGGCAGAGTCTAACAGAGCCACACAGAAGAGCAGCTATTTACAGCGAGATACCCACCTGGTATACTGTCCACCAGGAGCTTCTATTTTTTATAATCTCTGGTGACACCCCTCCTTTCACTTTCTCCTGTAGTCTKGGCTCATTACTGTCCCATCTGGCCTGAGCTGGAGGGCAGTTTGTCTGCAAGTCTCAGACTTGTTTCTGGAGAAATTATGCATCTCCTGCTGCTTGACTCATTTGAGTTTGCTGTTGACTCTAGTGTAAATGACAGCTTTGTTATCCTTTTCTAATGAATAAAGTGTCACTTTTTTTAATTAAAACTCTAGAAAAAATGCACAAGAGAAATACCAAGGCAGAATTGAAATATGCTAAACTTCTGTCCTTCTGTTCCTTAGGGTATTTATGAGGTTTGTATCGCCTCTGAAAACTTAGTGCTATGCCTTAGTGTCTGTCAAAGAAACTTAGGTTCTTTGTCCTCTGCACCATTCCTTTATGTGAATTCACTGGCATTTGTTGGGAATCCCCAATGCTRTATCTTCTTACACTGTGAATCATTGAGATGAGAGTGTGGTTTTGAAGAACATTGTGTTTTAAAAGTCAGATGACTTCTTCAAGTCCTACTTTCCCTGAGAAGAGCTGGGAACTCCTTTTTTGTTTAGAACAGATTATGTATCACCTATCCCAATGCAAGTTGCATGAACTTATATTGAAGGATGTACAGCTGGTGACACATTGCACCCAGATCTGCCACCTTTATCACTAATTTGAGTACCTGGGGAGTGCTTTGACCAGTTGACATCCCACTCCCCAGATTGCTTTTTCTGAATTTCGGGGACTGATTCTGCCATGTTACTGCTGAGTGAGCATGGGGCTGAGCCTTGCACTCCTCTCTGTGCTGCCCAGACRCTGGGGTGCTGGCATGGGGTACTTTCTGTGAGGGGCCCTGGACTGGGGGTTGGTAGTTCAGGTTGCTGCAGGGCTGTCCCTGTACTCTGTGTCTCTATTTCCCAGGCAGGGCATGTAGTGTGGTGTACAGACATGGCAATGGGATTAGCATGGTTACACTACCTCAGGCCTGACTTCAGATAGTATAAGCCCTTATCTGGGCACGTGGGTGGCAGGAGGTTTTCGGGGGCTGTGGAGTTGTAGGTGGTGAGATTGTGCTGACACAGCTGAGGTTTGGAGAGCTGGGAGGTGAGATGCTGGTAGGATAGATAACACACACACAGGTTGTCTCATTTCTTGATCTGCCTGTCTGACCTGTCCACAATCCTGTCAGTGCTGAAATGGAGGACTACAGCGAGCAGGACTCCCATAACATTGCCAGCCCTATGGAGGAGCCAAAGAGCAGTGTGGGCACTAGCTGCTGTTCAGAGTTTCCTCTCTCACTTCTGGAAATTGGACAGCCCTGCCAGGCACACCCAGACTTGCATAAAATTATCCAGGTGAGAAATGTGCAAGCTTGACCTGGCTTCAGATCAAGAGGAGGGTGTAGAGTAGGATGTCTGCTTCACACTTGGGATTTCTCTTTTAGGAAAAATTCCTGGAAATTGGAAGTTTACATTTCAAACCAGTGCCATCAAATCCTCACTATTTCTTCTACTGCCCACCGTCAGCCAAGAAAGAGGTAGGCATGGTGCTATCCTGGCAGGCACCTAGGCCTTATGGAGTAGCATTACTTAGTGCCAGATCTGGATTTGGGGCTGGCAGACTCATGGGTAGACTTAGTCTTTGGAGCTCCCATCAACAACCCGATGTACTGCCTGGCATGGTTCTAGTATCTGCCCTTTCCATCTCAGGAAGAGGCATCTCGGGATCAGGCAGAGAGGAAAGGCAGTGAGGACATGGAGGGATCAGAGGCTGAACTGGCAGCTGAAGAAGGTAAAATTTGCTTGCTCTGTCTTGGAGAAGAAAATGTCTGTCAATGTGGTGATGCCTTTCAGAGCTAGGTGTGTCTTGTGGGGTCTCTGGAGGTGTGGACCTGGTTTGCTGACAGGGAACCTGTATCAACAGGAACTGTGTCTGGATGCTGCATTGCTACAGAGAGTGACCCAGAGCTGGAGGTGGAGTACCGTGAGAAGCTGGAGCACGAGTTCCCGGACACAGATTCCCTCTCGGACTCTAACACGGTGAACCAGGATGATGACTCCTTCAGCGTGCTGGGAGGGGACTCACTGAATGAGCAGGAGTTCCTGGAGCAGGAGATGCCCCCGCTCTTTGTGCACCTGACCTGCTCTGTGAAGCTACGTAGCCAGCACAGCTCCATGCCCGTGCAGTCCCTGCCAACTTGTCTAGGTAAGAACAATCCTTGCTGGGAGGTTAAATGGCAGTAGGGCTTCTGTCAGGTCCCTGCTGGGTAAGCAGCCCATGGAACAAACATGCTGCATCTTAAACAGCAGTCTCTCTGGACCAGCCTTCCCTGTGTGGAGCCCCCAGGGTCTGCCATCATCAGACAAGGGCTTTTTCACCAGGTCTCCCACTTGCTGTGGGATTGGTCATGGAAGGTTGAAAGGATCATGGAAGATGATGGTGGCCTTCTTGAGCCTGTTCAGGTGTGTGTGACAGCCACCTCTTGCAGTCTCTGTACTTGCCACCAGGCTGGGTATGTGTGTAAGCAGAGACGTTTGTTGCTTGAGTCCCTTGGTTTGTGGTCTCTTCTCAGGGGAAGTTCTGGGCTGCCTGGAAAGCTGCCAGGGCTTGAACACCATTGACTTGGGAGACCTCTGTGTGACTCTGGACATCTTTGTGCTGACACTGCCCCTGGAGATAGAAGTTGTGAACACAGACATCCTCCACAACAGGTAGGTGGAAAGAGGCCCAGTCACTCACCCACCCTCTGCCCGCCCTTCCCGGACAGTCATTCTTGGCTYATCTCCATGTACTGAGACTTACAATTCTCCTTCATACAGAGCCTATCATAGCTTTAAGAAAACTGAAATTTTTCCTGGATAGGCTCACCTTCTATAGAGATCCCTTTTCTGCTCTCTGTCTGTTTATCCTCTCTGTCTCCAACGCTCAGCCTACTCTCTCTCCTGTGACAGATGCACCTCGGAGAGCAGCGTGTCCTTCACRCGCTCTCCAGGGCAGCCGTCCTCTTTCCGCTCAGATGAGGATATCATGCACAACCTGGAACGGCTCCCGTCCACTGGAGATGAGAGGTATGGCACAGCAGGTGTGGCAAGCCCCTCACAGCTTCCTCTTACTGCCTGGGAGCTGCACTGTGGTGGCTGCATGGATGATGGTTAACTCTTTGTCTCCCCTCTCCTAGGCACCCTGCCCTTTCCAACCTCCCTGGAGTGCACAGGCAGGCTATTGAAGCCACTATGAATGAGGTAAGCCAGACTTGCCTCCGTGCTTCCAGCTGGAGCAATGCGGCCACACCACACGACTGCTGCTCCACACTTCCTAGCCAGCTCCAAGCCGCAACCTGTCAGCTGAGCGGACTATTAGACCTTACTGGTGTCACACAAGCTGTTAGCCTTGTGGTCCCGAAAAGTGTGGGATTACCCTGATAAAATTCCTACTGCAGTTGGGGTGAGCCAGACAGAGCTCTCTTCTAAAGGCCTTTTCTTAGCTACATTCAGGAGCTGAGGGATGTGGGTGATGAGAGAGGCTGCCTTCATCCTGTTGGGGCTTGGATGAGAACTGGGGCAGCCTTGCAAATGCARGTCACCCAGGCCTTGCTCTGTGTCCTTGCTCTGCTCAGATTCGCTGGCTCCTGGATGATGAGATTGTGTCAGCGCTGCGTCACTCACAGGTCATCAGCACCTCCATCCTGCACCGGGTGGCCACACACATCTATAACTCCAAGGGCCGGCCCAGCTGCCACAGTGAGGTGGTGCTGCTCCAGTTTGTCTTTGGGCCTGAGCACTCTCTGGAGAAGTTCAAGGAGGTAAAGAGTAAGCCCTGAAGCAACGTCACACTTTGCTAGCAGGATGCTTATTCTTGCCTGTATTGCAGGAGTTCAGAAGAATGGCTCTGCCAGGCTACCTGCTTAACGCAGAAGGCAACGACTACCACTACATCTCCATCAGCCGCCTGCACTCCAGGAGGGCTGCTCCAGACCCTTCAGGGACGCCCTGCTTGCAGCAGCCAGCTGGAGGGGGCACCAGGACAGCCCTGGGCCAGGCAGGCCAAGAGGGGAGCAGTGAAACAGAGGCAGAGGGCTCCGAGCTGTTACACCACACGAGCTGTGTCCTCCCAGAAGAAGGCAGAGGTCTCTGGGAGTGGCCAGAGAGTGAGGCGCGAATCGTGCCGGACACAGGAAACCCTGCAGGTGGAGGCAGCCACACACAGAATGAGGTGAGAAGCACTGGGTGGTCTGTCGGTGAGAAGGTGTGGAACACTGATGACAGAAGGTAGAACGATGATGGGACTTTTTTTCATTGCCTGTTTTTCTGGTCATTTTTGTGACCTTGGCTCTCTGCAGGTTCCAGGAGACATGCTGAGACTTGAACAAAGCAGAGCACCTGGCCATGACTCCCTGGAAGAGGCAGTTCCAGAGACAACCATACAGTCATTGCCATCCTCATCCTCCGAAAAGGGCAACAGTGAGAAATCACCATTGGTGACACCATCTGCAGCAAGCCTGACTGACTCTGTAACACAGGGCAGGGAAGGTAGGAGCTGCAGTGTGGGCAGGATGTACCTCAGCCTCATCAAACTTTTAAGGGAAGAGCCCAGTTCTGGCTGTGGCAAACGTAATATGACTGCTGCTCCTGTTTCAGTCCCTAAACACCAGTATTGATACCCAGGATTTTAGTCTCTTCCTTGCCAGGGTGCTGGCAATTCATGGCTCCACAGTACCTGGGGTACTAGGCTGTGCTGCTGCACTGATATCGCTAATGACATGCAGTTCCTGGTGACTTCAGTAATGGCTGTGAGATCCCCATTCCCCAGCACTGCCTCCCCGTGGCCAGCACTGCGTGATTGTCCTGTGGTGTGATGTTTCTCCAGCACATGGGCCATGTGAAGGGGCTTGGCAAGTACTTCCATGATCAAACCCCTCTTCTCTTCGCAGGCTCCAGCAAGCAGCGTCCCAGCCGTGTACAGAGCCTCGTGTCGAGCCAGGGCAGCATGGACTCTGACCATCTGGGTGAGTCTGCTGGGGCAGGGGGGATGACAGTGTGCAGTGACACTGGCAGGGACACAGTAGTGCAGGGGTGTGGGGGGACTGTGTGCCCGGGCTGGGRTCAGCCCTGAGGGCAGGGCCTCTGAGTGGCTGCCACGCTCAGGGAGGAGGTGGTTTGCCAGGCCCAGGACTGAGGTGAGGATGCATTGCAGGTTACGATGGGGGAAGCAGTGACTCGGAGTATGAGGAGGCATTAATGAGCGACCAGGAACCCAGGTGTCCCCTTATGCCAGATTTCTGGCTCATCATAAAAATCCATCAGGACCGAGTGGAGGTCTATTACCACACACGGTAAGGAGGAGTCTCCTGTCTGACCACTGCCACTCTGTACCACAACCTTATTGCCCCTCACTCACCTCTGGACAGGATCTCCTCCCTGCCTAGTGTGGGTGGGAAGATGAACTATAATGGGAAAACTGCCGTCCTTTCTCCCTGTGTTCCTGCTCCCAGCACACAGTAACAGGCACTGTCCAGGTGCCCTGCTGACCCCATTCTCCCTTTCTTCGTAAAGCAGCCTGAGTGTGGAGAAGGCAGCATCAGCAGAGACAGAAGAGGAGCAGCCAGGGGAGTGCCAGAGTCTCAACCAGGTGGTGGTGAAGAAGATCAGTGAAATCTGCAGGGTTGTCAATCAGGTAACAAATCTGCAGAGGACACTGACAGACCTGCCAGTCATGAGGTGGCTTAGATGAGAAGGGACCTCTGGAGGTTGTGTGGTCTGGGCTCAGCTCAGAGGAGGGCCTGGGGAGCCAATTCAGCTGGTGGAATCCCAGCTTGGGGGTCAAAAGAAAAGGGACTCAGCCTGGTCCTAAGCCCTTCTTGCTGTCTTCGGTGGTTGTGCAAGCAACAGAATCAATCTTTGCTCATTCTTTGCAGCGCTTGCTGCTGCAAGACCTGCATGACAGCCACATATGCAACTCATTACTGGTGGCAGAAAGTGAGGAAGACATCTGGAAGAGTGAAACACCCTATACTTCCTACAGGCAGCGTGTGATGCCCACAGATGGTATGAATATTCCCTTGGCCATACCTCAGCAGCGGTGCTACTGCCTGCCTGGGAGTGCCTAAGAAGATTTGAACTGGCACACTATGGCCCCAGCTCTGTCCTGTGTTCTTTACAGATTACTCTGTAGAGGAGAGCTACCAGCCCCGGGACTACTTGGCTGCCACCATGCAGTTCATGCCAGGGCACTTTGCTTGTGAGGTGGTGTGGAGCACACTCATCCACGTGCATTCACGCCTCAAGATGGGCCCCAACATGGGGGTCTCGCGAGGTACGTACAGCCCAGGTTCCCCCCGTTTGGCGTGTCAGGAGTCTGGCTGCTGGCTGGATTGGCACACCAGGGAGGAGTATGTGGGATAGCTAACGTCCACATGTCCCACAGCTATCCAGGCACTTCGCTCAGTGCTCAACGCCTTCTCTGTGGTGAACAGGAAGAATATGTTTGTCTACCAGGAACGGGCCACTAAATCTGTGTTCTACCTCCGGTAAGAAGTCAGTGTGACTTGCTGGCTTGACCCTGCCTTGCTACATATGTTAGCAGACCGAGAGCTCCTTGGGGCAGAAAGTGTCTGCCCAGCTTCAAGGACCATGTTGTGACCCAACCAGCAAATATCTGATTTCTGATGAGTCAAAGTCACATCAAGCCAGGCCCTTCCTGCTCTCCCTGTGCTAAGCCTTTCCATGGGAGGAAAAATGATGGGTTTTTTGAGGGAGCCACAGAGTAGTTATTCCGCAAACTCCATATTCCAAGGACTAGTCTCCAGAAAATGCAGAGGGGAGAGCAAGGAAGACATGTATTTTCAGTGGATGATGATGCTGTCATCCTTGGGAATGGAGGCTGACATGTCTTTCTCCTGCATTCAGGCTGACTGAAACCACTCACAGTGGGAAGGTGTGGGAAGCAGACAGCAGCCTCAGTGCATCATCTCGCTCGCTGGCACTGACACGCAGCCAGGAGCCCATTTACACTGAGGATCTGATGGTGAGTCTGCTGCTCTCTGGGAGTGGACATGGGTGCTCATGATCACAGGAGTGGCGGGAACTCGGTGGTTCCAGCAACCTAGATTTTATGTGGAATAAAACTTATATTGCAGATGTGTGGAGTGGGRCAGCAGTGGGTGGCTTCTGCTTGACCTTGCTGACAGTCTGAGACAGTGATGGATGTCAAATTCATATAGAAACTACTTCCACATGGCTGTTTTTGCTTCTCTAGGGTTCTCGTTCCTCTCTGGACACAGCCTCATGCCGTAGCGTGGACTCTGCCCGCCCTGTGGGACAGATAGACAGGCACATCCAGCTGATGGTCCATGGTGTTGCCCCAGCAGGTATGTGTTATAGCGCCTGGCAGCAGATGGACTGTGCTGATGTAAAGCAGAGGAATAGAGCTGTGCTCCCTGCCCTCTTTGCTTGAAGAGCAGAGGAGGAATCTCCCTCCTGAGCAAACTGCTCTTCCTTAGCCCAGAGCTGCTCTCTGTCCTGTATGGGTGAAAATGTAAGGAAAGGATCCATGGTCCACAGTGACACCTCCTGCAGACCAGGTGGCTCATGCCAACTTTTCCTATGCAGGAGTGCATTTGTCTTYGCCTGCTGCACCAGCAGTCTTTTGTGATCACGAGCCCATAGAAAAAGATGTCTGAAGAAATTGATGGTGGGGAAAGTCATGTTCCCTGTGGGAAGTGAGGGTGGTACATGCTGAGCAGGCAGGGAGGGGAGGCTGTGCTCATTCTTCCTGGATAGGGTGGAAAAGCTGCTTGTACCTCTGCTTACTTGTCAGGGCCTGAGATCACAGACGAGCTGGTGAAAGTGCTACGCAGACGCCTGGATGAGGCCACCCTGGATATCATCACTGTGATGCTGGTGCGGAACTGCAAGCTGACCCCAGCAGATGTGGAGGTACCTCACTGGCTATCTGCTCTGTTCATCCCAGAGCACTTTCCTACATTTTGACCTGTCTCAGCCCCTCCTGCTCCAAGGAAGACCAGGGGAGTTTGCTATATTCTGTTCCATGCTCCAGTGCTTGGTCGGGCTAGTGTTCACTGAGGTATATTCTGTGTGGGGACCGGAGCAGGTGCGAGATCCCCTTTTCTGGGTTTGCAGTATGGCAGGGCTTCCCTGTGAGTACTCCTGGAATGCCTGCCCACATGCTGACGCTGTCCTGGGCAGAGTCAGTAGTTGGATTTTGATCCTCGTGGGTCCCTTCCAGTTTGGGGTATTCTGTGATCTCTCAGGGCATTGCCTATGGGTTCTGCCYACCACACTCTCCCTTTGCAGAGCCAATTGGCATCATTTGTGTCAGTATTAGAGCCCCGGGGCATCCTGCTAGTCCCGGCTGGGTTTTAAAGCCTCCTGTGTGCAGTTTATCCAGCCCCCTGGGACGCCGCCCACGGAAGTGCTGCAGTTCTCCCTGCCGCCCTCGGCGCTGCCCTGGCTGCACGCYGTGGCCTATTACCTGCGCCAGAACCTGCTCATCTTCCTGCACACCCCCAAGTACACTGACAGCAACGTGGAGCACCACTTCAAGGTGAGGATTGGGACAGCAGTCTACCCAGCTTCTAGCTGCTGCGGGGGGCGTATGCTGGGGCAGCTCAGACTTCCCAGCTCTGCAATGGAGGGTTAGGGAGAAACTGACACTAAATCCTGAAGCCTGGGGGACTTTTACAGGACTGAGCACATCCTGATTAGCCTGGACAGGCCTTGCTTTCACACAAGTAGTCACTTGCTGTGCTAAAAGCAGCAACCACAAAGCTCGTGCCCACAGTCATCTCCCAGGAGCATGGGAAAAGATCCCCTTTCGAAACTGAACTTGGCTCTTTGCATGACTCCCTCAGATCTAAGGACTGAAACATCAGGATTAATAAAAATTTGGGAGCAGCTACTCACCCCTCAGCATGGCCATAGCAAAGACAGAGGGTGAGGCCAGATATATAGTGCCACATAAGCGCATAGAGCTGTAATGGGATCCTTCAGCCCAGCAGTRGCAAAGGCTGCAGTGGCAAAGGCTGCATTGGCAAGTTCTCTAATCTTTGTCAGTATTCTTTATTCTCCTTAGCACTACTTCAACCACAACGGGAGCATCCCTGACCAGGATCTTTATCTGTACAACAAGCCGGGTGGCCAAGGCACTGGTGGAAAAGGTATTGTGCTCAACTCTTCTGAAACATGGTATGGGGCTGTGTGCTGGGGAGCTGTTTCCCATGCTGGAGTGCTGTGAATGACTGAGGAGGCCTAGTGCTGGTGGAGTGTGTTCCTCCATGGCTGGAAAGTGGGTAAGGTGTGTGCCTGAGGGACTGCACACCTCTGCATGTGTGGGGGGGCAAACCAAGGCCTCCCACAGAGCAACTTCCTAAGTTTGACCTCTTGCTGCAGGAAGCAGCTCTAGACACAATGAGAGCTCAGCGTGGGACACAGAGGCTCTGTGGGGCTGGAAGTGGGAGAAGGGATAGTTGTTGCAGAAGCCTTACTGCAAAGGGAAACCTGGCTGCGTGTAACTGAAATGGGCTGTGTGGGCAATGTCCTTGCTTTTTTTCTCTGGACTGCTGGAGGAGGGATTGGATAGGGCCCATCCCGCAGCAGGCTGTCATGTCATGTTTTGTCCAGGCCATGTGGTCTGTCACCTGGTCACTGTGTGTCATGTGCCCTTCGTGTACTGTTTGAATGTTCTTCTGTTATGTAGGTACCATGTTGGACCTTGTGCAGCACCTCTTTCCACTCTCTCACTTCCAAGGTAGCACCTGTGGCTCCAAGTATTACTCAGTSTCTTCTTCCCATGCAGCTCTCTGGTCCCTGCTATTCTTGTTTTCCTTGTGTTGTGGCTTCAGCTCTGACTCCTCTGTGTGTTTGTGTCTGTGTGTATGTCCATTTAGCTGAGCCTCATGTTTCCTGCTGGCTGGATAAACAACAAACCTGGCTTGCTGGTGAGCAAACAGAACCTGCTGCCCTGAGGTGGCAGCTCTGCGATTCCCAGCTGCTGAGGGTCCGTGTGCTCCCCTGTTAGCTTGCAAGCACTGAACTCCAAAATCCTGCATCTTTTTTCCCACAGGTCCAAACAGRCATCTCCTCCCTGAGGAAGACGGGAGTCCTGATGTTTCAGATGTCATTGATCCTCCAGGGTGTAGCATCGTCACTCTGCCAGTGGCCGTGTCCTGGTGTTGAGGGGTTCCCTTGCATAGCAAAGGGCTGGAATGGCCAGGCAGCACTAGATGTGTGCTTTGTATTTCAGTGAGCCTGGGTCAGAGSGGGCTCAGGGTGCCTCACACATGGGAGATGACAATTCTCTGGCCCCCCACCTCCAGTGCATCAGGCAGTAACACCCGTGGCAGCTCTTGCGAAGGTGCCTCATCCTATAGCTCCAGGACTCAGATCCTGAGTTTCTTAGCTGTTTCTTACCTGTTATTTAGTGATTGGATTTCAGCTTCTCTGTGCTCCTGGAAGCCTTGTTCCCTGCAACATGGAAGAGAACCTTTCTGCTCGTTGGGCAGGGGAAGGCTCCTGACTTGGCCTGTTTGAAAGCACTGCTGCCATGAGTGCTCCCTCTCTGGAGCTTGTGTCCCAGCACAAGGAGCATGTGGGACRCTATGGTCGATTGTTCTCACATCCTCAGCTCAGACAGACTGAAGCAGAGCAGAGGTACAGGAAGGATGTGATAAGGAAATGTGCCAGGGGCTGAGTGTAGTAATTTATCCAGGAGAAGAAGAGGGGAGTGGTCTATAATTACCACATGACAATTTGTTTTGGTGGGCCTGGGGGTGACTGCCAAGCCAGACTGTTGAGGAGTTTGTGCCCTTTACTGTTTAAAGAAAGAAAGTCTGGTTGGTAGAGCTCATAGTCATGTGGGGCAGATTTCCTGCTCTTGAGACCTCTGTATTGAGGTATCACCCTGTATCAGCCATGCCCTGGAGAGCTGCCCTGCTGCAGTGAGAGGCTSTGTGAGGATTGCTCATAGGTGTAGTTTCCTTTCCTCGATGTGGGTGCACATGAGCTGCCCTCTGACTTGATTGCCCACCTCTCCTTTGTGAGCATTTCTTTGCATCCCAGTGTGCTCTCCCTTGTGTCTTGCTATGCCTTGAAGGATAGATTGCTGCAGACCTTACGCTTCACTAGGAATGATGGAGATGCAGTGGTTGTGCTTCTGCTGATTAGACTGGGCACAGCCTGCTGGGGCTGGGCTTGTCTCCATGCAGGGAGAGCACCTGTCCTCGGTGCAGAGCTGGGGATCCAGGTGGGGGCACTTTGGTTTCTCTGTGGCAGCAGGGTCTGGTGTCACTGCCATCCTTGCTGAGATGGAGAAGGACAGAGTATCGGCTCAGCAGTGCTGCCAGGCTGAGGTTGTTTGCATCTGGGCACATCACCCTGTGGCAGCACTGGGGCAACTTTGTCATCCAGCCACCTGAGTGCTGGCTTAGTTRGGGTCTTTGGAAGGGAGTGGAAACATCGAGGATTATAGTGTCAGGTTTGGACCTCACAGCTGCTCCTGTGCAGCTGCTTCCCTGGTGCCCTGGCCATTGAGCTGGGACATGGGGAGTTGGCTCTTGTTTCTGCTCTGGTCCATAGCAGGGCTTCTCCTGTGTGGCCCAGGGCTCACAGCATGCAGGCTGTGAAGCAGGAACCACAGGGCTGCTCTGCAGCTCTGAACTGTCCTGTTGTGCATGCACAGGGCTCAGCACAGAGAGGTGACAGGCAGGGTCTGAATTTTTCTCTGCAGCAAGTCCAGGCTAGTACTAGGTGTGAGCCTGCCTTGTTCCCAGTCCTGTTGGTTGGAGTGCATGGGGAAGGCACCTAGTCTGGTTCAGGTGTACAGAGAGGAGGGGGCTGTGAGTGTAATCTGCAACAAGGTGTCACATCTGCAGGGATTTGACATCCTTCACAGCCTGGAGAGGGCTGCTGGAGAGTATCTGGGCAATGTTCTCTGTCCCTTAAGAGCACAGGGATGGTGAGCCCCATCCTGGATCAATCTGCCTAAAGGCTCTCCTGGTGCAAATGGAGATACTTTCCTCTTGTATATGGGACTGGACAACCCAGGAAGCTCCTGCAGGGCAAGGTGGTGTCTGCTGTGACTCTACAGGACAGAGATTCTTGGAATGATGGGGACACCTTGTGCTGAACACCATGCTTCTTACCCTGGCTCCCACAGGCACAGCCTCTGCTCCCCTGGCTGCCTCCCCTCCTGTGGGCCCTGCCTGCCACGTGACTTTGTGCAACTCAAGTGGTGACATGACAGTCCCAGCTGTGGGGTGGCAAGGCTGTAGGCAGGCATTGTAGGGGTGTATGTGGTGCTGTGCTGATGGAGGCTGTCTTGGGCTCTGCCCCACAGGAATTGCGTGCATTGCACTGACATTTGTGGATGAGCACGGCAGCCCCACCTTGCTGCCCCACGGGGAGAGGCCTGACCCTCTGAAGCTGCCTTCCCCCTCGCCCATCGTGGGCCTGCTGCAGGACACTGACTTCGAAAGCCTCACAGCAGTCAGCAGGCACCAGCCAGGGGTGGACACTCTGCCTTCAGGTACAGAGCTGGCCACCAGCTGCCAGTTGCCTGCAGCTTCCACATCCCCTGGGGCACTTGGGAGGGCTGGTGAAGGCAGGGTTGCAGAGCCATGCAGGACTATCCTTTCCCCACAGAGCCCTGCGTGCTGGTGCGCCTGGATATCTGGGAGAAGGGCAACATCAGCCTGCTGCAACTGTCGGAGAAGCTGCGCGGGGCCCTGCGTCACGCCCTCTGCGATGCCGTCATGGAGTTCCTTGTGCTGCCAGCCCCGCTCTGCGTGGAAGCTGCCTGCCCCCTGAGTGCTGCAGACCTGGAAGACCTGAGTTCTGGGGGTGAGAGTCCACCCAGGATGGCCACCTTGAGCCTCCAGCCAGGCTTGCTCCTCCTGCCTGGGCTGCAGGACCTTGGCTGAGCTGGGGGGAAACCGGTTGGGTGGGCCGAGAGAGAGGAAGCTGCTCTCCCCTCTGTAAGCTGTGTGGTGTGATGTCTTGGAGAAGCAGCATCATAGACATTAGTATTGGGAGAGATATTTAAAGGTCTGTCTGTTCCCCAAGACTGAATCCACTTTGCTGGATGTGACTGAAGGCTCTCTCCGTTCTCTCCAGCCAAACTCTGGCCAGACACAGTGGGGTACATGGGGACACCAGCAGCTTTGCAGGGGGAGTCTCTGCAGAGTCTGATTTGCTTTGTCTCTACAGGAGGCCTAAGGAGGACCATGTCAGAGACCAAGGGCCTGGTGCTGGCCAGTGGGGGAACTGGCAGGAGCTGTCCTCCACCCTTGCACTTCACCTCTGCCCCTTCACCAAGCTCTGGAGAGCCAGTGACACCCACAAGCAAGCTGGGACGCCGCAGCTTCTGGGACATGCTGGTAATGCTGCTGTGGGAGCAGGGCCTGTAAGTCCTCATGGTGTGTCAGACTGGGAGGAATGGAGAGGAGGGGTCTGGCTGGGGGTGGGAGGCCAGGCTGGCAGCAGAGACTTTGAGATCAGGGAACTGACTAGGCTGTGTATGTGTGCAGCATTAATTTAGCCCTTTCTCCCCTAGAGCAAGGCAGAGTCCTCGGAGCTGGGCAGCCCCAAGACTACTGATGACATTGTGCTGGAGAGGCCAGAAGAGGCTCGCACGAGGCGACGGCACAAGACTGAGAATGTCAAGCAGCACCTGAGCCAGGATCGGGCCACAGCCACAGCTGAACTGGAACAGGCACAGAGGCAAGCACAGCCTGCAGGCTGGACAGACAGGATGTTGTTCCTCCTATCTGTTGTACATTTTTCTGAATCCTGATGGCCTCTGGACCGCATTCCTTTTCCTTGTAGTTTCTCCCTTACACAGACAGTTTAGGAGAGCTGCCTTCCACACACAAAGCCTCTGCCCTTATTACTGGAGTGCTGCTGGGAGCACAGCTAGTTCTCCTTGCCAGGGATCCCTTTTCTGCATTGTGGGGCCCTGTGCAACACCTGACACTCATATGGCTACTGACCAAGAGTGACCCAGCTCAAGGATTGTATCAACCCAAAAAGGAGGCTCCCAGGGCTGTGCTCTGGAGCTGCAAGGGGACTGTTGCACTTCTGTGCCTTTACTGCAGCTGACTGACATAGTGTAACTGTGCTTCCCTTCCCTCTTCTCAGGCGCCGAGCCTGCCAGTTGGAAGAAGGAGATGTAGGTACCATGCACCCRCTCTTCAATCAAACCTGCCAGCAATGGATGGCATTCATGAACCACCTGGGTATGTGTTTCAGGTCCCAGCTCCTCCAGATGGGCTGGGAGTGGGCCTCTACCCACAGGTCTCAGGACAAGTCCTCTTATGTCACCACCTGACTTCATCCCCTGCTGATCTCTACCCAGTTACACACCCTGCCTCTCCCCAAACCTCACCAGAGTCACACTGGTCTCAGGGCCAGCATCAGCATTAGAAAGCTGTGGCAGGAGTCCTGGCACATCTGTGCATCTGAACAAACCTCYTAAGGCCAGTGGTTACGTCTGCCATGGTCCAGGTAAAGGGCTTGCTGAACTTGGCTGCAGCTGCTTTGGAGAGACCTGGACTCCCAACAACCAGCTGTGGTAGTGATTAGCTCCCAGATGTAGCAGGGATGGAGGATCTGAGCCTCTGCAGCATGCTCTCAGACTGTGAAATTGCAGGGAGGGAGGGAAAGGAGGAGCGCCTTTCATGTGGGGGGATTTGGGTTTATGTGGCTGCCACTTTCTGGCTACCTTGAAAGGCTGAAAGCTTCCCCAGCCTTTCACTTTGCTTTTTGTACATCCTTTCATGGCAAAGTAGAGCTCTCCTTTTTCTCTGATGAGGAGCAAGCCAGGGAACAAGCAATAAGTAGGGGAATGAAGCGCTGTGCTCAGAGCATAGAGGAAGTTTGGTCGAGGTTCCACTTTGGGCCAGAGCCTGAAACCAGGAGTTATTTCAGCCTTCGTCTTCTCCTCCATATAAGGTCCTTGTTCTCCAGCTCTGCCTGCCTCAGGCCGTTAGCCCTCTCCCCTGCTCATGTGAGCAGGATGTGGCTCTGGGGCAGCTTGGCACCTCGTCCTATAGCATATCTTCCATGCAGGGTGCCCGTCGGTACAGCAGTGCTCCTTGGAGATGGTTTCTCGTTTCCTCCTGTCCTCCATCCTAGTGGAAGTGGTGAACCTGGTCACTGCCCTGGCGAGTGACACCACTGTCAAAGTGTTTGAGCAGATCTGGTGAGTTACACGATTTGCAAGTGGCTGTTTGGCACCAGCAAATGTTGATCAGCTGTGCTTCTACTGCCATGGCTCTATTTGTCAGCCACCTTTGGGGCTCTTCTTTGCAGCTACCATCGGGGCACTGCCTTCCTGCCCTATAAGCCTGGCCAGAGCGCCAGCCCTCGCCCTGGAGTTGTCAGGCACTTCATTCTGCTGGGACGCAACTTCCAGCAGTGGCGTTGCAGCACAGAACAGGGTGAGTGCCTGGCCATGGCCCCCGGGACTGTGACCTGGGGTCTGTTGGGGTGGGACATCTATGAACAGGATTCCCCTCCTTACTGGGACAGACTGCTTGTGCCCAGAGGTTCACAGTGCCTTGTCTGGTTTTGCCTTCTGAGACCTTACTCTCAAATAATTGTAACAGATTATCTCAAGACAAAGCTGAGCAGTACTGTGGCAAAACATCCTGTCACGCCACCTTAATGGCATGTGGGATGTAAGAGTGGGATGAACCAGTACTGAGGGTCATACTGTGGCTTCTTCCAGCTCACAAAGGGCTCCAGCGCTTTGAGGCCATGGAATTCAGCTCAGCAGAGAGAGGCTCTGATCCCAGCCTTGTTGGTCGAGACCTGGTGCCCCGGCAAAGGTTCCTCTTCATGGAGATCATTGACAAAAAGGTAGTAATGGTGCCTGTGTGATGTTGCCTCCTCAAAAGCTGTTCCCAACTGGCCCAGGTCTAGAAAGGGGAGAGGAAGAGTGTCTCTGCAGGCAACCAGCCTTCTGTAGGGAAGAGTCCTCCAAAGCAGCTGTGCAGGATGTCTCTGCCTGTGTCACAAGCAGGGCTGTGGGTTCCCTGCAGCATTCTAGGGARTGCCAGGAACAGCAGCCCTCACTGTCTCTGAGTTCAGCTGTCCTGCTGTGGGTTGTAATTGCCCTTTCCCTACTCACAGCAAGGCCCACATCAGGCTGAGCACTTGTGCTGCCACTGCAAGTACCACAACTGCTGCTGTGGCTGTTAACAGGGGGCTGTCATTGAGCTGTTGCCATTCTCCCTGTGCCAGTCTTGTCATCTGAAACTGGCTGCAGCTGCAGCAAGTACTGCCAGAACACTTGGGGCGGCAGCCTGTGCCACCATGCAGGCCCTTTCTGACCATGTCCTTCATCTTCCTCCCTCTCTTCTCTCCAGCTGACACTCTACACCTACAACTGGTCCCCAGACCTGGGCGCCAACCTGAACTGCTCCCTCACTCGCCTGCTGCAGTGGCAGAATGCCCGGTCCCACATCGTGCACTGCCTGCTCAGCCAGAAGCTGGGACTCTTCCACCACCACTGCTTCATGGACACACCATGGCATGAGGACAGCAAGCAGGTAGGGCACCGGGCTGGGCAGGGCAGTCCTTTCTTCTTCAGGAGGGGCCTTGACAGTCTGGGGGTCTGAGGAAGTTTGCAGGCACCTTTTGTTTGCTGGCTGGCAGGGCATCCCCAGGCGCTCATGCGTCCAGCCAGACTGTTGCTCTGCTCTTGGAGATAGAGGTGGAAAGGGAAGCCACGTCCTCCTGCTGGCAGCACTTATTGGTGACTGAATTATTTAGGGTGAAGGAGTCTGAGGAATGGGCTTCCCACTGCACATGAGAGCCATGATGGGCCCAGGTCTGCTCTTCTTGGGACTGGTAGTGGAGAAATCTAACAGATCTCAACAGATAGCCAAAATTGGATTTACTCTGTTCTTGTGGGTTCTTGATCCAAGGCTGGCAGTAAGGAGGCTTTCACAGCTGTGTCTGTTTGCTTAGGAGCCAAATCCTTTCCTGAACTCCACTTTGGAGGTGGATGCGCTGATCCGGAGCCCATGTCCCCCACCTAGCAAGGAGCAAGGCCGGCTGAGCAGCTCTGCCCGCAGCCTCCCATCCCTGCACTTCCATCCCGACGTGGTTCCCTTTGACGAAGCTCTGCGGGATGTTACCACTCTCAGGCGCATACCCCACGGGCCTGACGTGGCACCTTTTGACCCCGTGGCTCGGCATGGGGCTCAGTTCCTGGAAATCAAGAGCATGGAGAGGAAAGGTAAAGAAAGGGGGTTGATATCACAGGAGCCTGCCTAATCGTCTCACTTCTGGAAAAGGAGATCAGAGCAGAACRAGAGTTTTGACAGGGGACAGTTCTCTGTGGGAATGGGTTACGGCCTGTTTAGGGTGGAAGTGAAGGAGAATGACAATACTTGGGGCTGTGGCTTCATGCTCTTGTGACTGCTCTCTTTCCTCCAGAACTGGAGAAACAGATGAAGATTGAAAATCTCTTTGTCACCTGGCAGCAGAGATCAGCCCAATCCAACATGCCTATCAGTGTGAGTGCAGCCTGGGCGGGCGGTGGGCTGGGCCTCCTTACAGCACACCTGGAGCACCAGCYTCCCTGTGGCACAGGGGAGCACTGGAGCTCCGAGCAGGGTGTRTGTTGGGGATGGTGCTTGGCAGTGGAGCAGTGCTCTCTGCTYGAACCTTTGGGGCTGCTGGGCTCTGAACTACACTTGGACATCAGACCTCACTGCCCAGCACCGGAAAGGCTGTAAAGCACAGGGWTCTCCCAGCTGACCTCCATTTGAGCAGCATTGCAGTGTTGTGGACAACTGGTTCCCAGCCTCCGTGAGGGGTGTGTGCTGTAACCATGCTCCTCTCGTGTCGTGCAGCTGGCAGACCTGGAGACTCTGAAGCAGTCCTCACGCCTGGTTCACTATTGTGCCACCCCGTTGCTCTTTGACCCGGCCTTCCGGCAGCAAATCCAGACTGACCAGCTGGGCAAGGTAGAGGGGAAGGTGAGTGTCAGCAAGCACCAGTGGGGCTGGGCTTTGTGCACTGGGACAAAGGAGCAGACTCCTCCCAAGACAGGGCTGCTCTGGCCTCACTCTTGCATTACAGGATGAATTTGAGTCCTGAAAGATGGAGACTGAGAAAATCCTTGGGTCCTCAAAGCCTTTCTCTTGCAGCCACACCATCCCTGAAGAAGGCTGATTTCCTTTCTACCCAGGGAATTCAGGGCTGAGTCTAGAGAAGCCATCGAGGGCACTGTACTGATCTGTTAAGGAAGCAAAACTTCCCTTGTGCATTCAGCCAGACCTGGTAAACCTTTCCTGGACCCAACAAATAGCTGAAACAATTGAAAGCAAACCAGCTGAATCCTGAGCAGTTTGCAACCTGACAGACTCTAACCAGTGCAGATCCCATACCGGCTGTTCACAGTCTGTATGTGCGTCAGAAGGGAAGAACAGGCTGTTGTAATTCATCAAAATGTCAAAAGGATTCTGACAGGGTCTTTAAGCAGAGGTTGCTACAGAAATTGAACACTTGCAAGTGAAAGGGAAAGTATCATCACAGAATGAAAACTTCACTTTGTTTTTGGAACAGAGCAAAATGAAAATTGGTTATTGGATTTGAAGTGCCTGGCAGCAGGGGTTTCAAGGTGGTGTACTGGGTTCAGTATCTCCAGGTCTTTTATTGGGACATATGAGATGCCAAGCTTTGCAGTGCTGGAGGGCTGTTCAGATTGGTCAGAACAGAAAARGACTGCAAGGAACTCAAGAGGCACCTGAGTAGCCTGTGAAATGAGAGCTATTGTGGGAGCTGGGACCTGGTTTCCAGTAAAACAGAGCACAATGTGGAGAGAAATTTGAACCCTCTTGTATTGTACACCCACTGCAGAGCCTGTACAGAGCAGACATCTCAGTGGTTTCTTCAATTTGTGAGCAGTTGGATACAGCAGACACTGGTTAGATACATCAGAAAGGGGTGTTAGTATAATGGGTAATATTCTAATAAATTTCTAAAGTGCTAGTGTATTAGTGTCTTCATCTGGCCAATAAGTGTGAGACCAAACATCTTGTGTCAAAGGCACTGAACTGGAGAGAGAAGGTCAGAGAATAGCTGGAGAGATGCCAGGTAAAGAGATGTCTCTTGTGGTTGGTGGAGCAGATAGCAGAAAGCCAGATAGAAACACGGAACAGAGCCGCAGGCTTAAAGTAGAGAGATCAAAAAAAGAAGCCTTAGTCTCTCACAGCACAAAGAAAAGGAGTATTCAAGACATCAAAAGGAGAACTGAAAATGTTTAGAAGGAAACACTATTCCTTTTCAGTGCTATTGAACTGCTAGGAAATCCTGAGAAGTCAGCAGGATTCATAAGAGAATGGGACTCTTACTATGGCAATAGATGCTGAAGCTCTGTTGAGCTTTGCATAAACCAGTTGTGAGCCACTAACACTTTGTGGAAGCTGTTCTGGGTGGGGGAGATGTGAATTCTGGCACAGGCTATTTCTTGCAGGCTGTTGCAGTGCTGTTAGGTCAGTATGTGGCCGGGTAGATCTTGGATCTTGCATTTTGGCACATGCACTGGGGCAGTGCTTGGGGAACCAGCCGTTAGTGCTCTCCGGCAGAGAGAGATCCAGCCTCTGCTCGACCAGGGCACCTGGTGTCCCCTGCTGGGGCCRGTCACAGCAGGTCTCCTTAGGAACTGACTTTCTCTTCCAGAAGCGCCACCGCTCCAATGACTCCACAGCGTCGGGGAGGGACCGCAGCCACAGCTGTGACTCGGCGGAAGCGCTGCCCTGCAAGGGCAAGGAGGAGCCGTGGCTGCARGAGATGTGCAATGCCTTCTTGCAGCAGTACATCCAGTACCTGCAGAGCATGGGCTTCATTCTGGTCCAGGTGCGGCCACCCTCACCTACCACTCGCAGGTCAGTGATGTTCTGGGAACCCCTGCTTTGATACAACAGGTCTTGGCTCCCTGCTCAAGGTTGTCTCTGCTCTCATTTCCAGTAGCACAAGCCGGATCCGAGCTCTGGCAGCAATGGGTGTGGAGGGCAGAGGGTCCTTTTCCTACACAAAGCCAAAAACAGAGGGGAGTCCAAAGGTGAGTGTGTTTCTGTTACAAGGCTGGAACTGAGATGGAAGTCAGGCTGTGGAGTGAGACAGTTCTGGTTGGCTTTTGAAACTGCTTCAGGCGTAAAGAAAGAATGTGGGAGGGCAGAAAAAGCATTAAAAGCCAGCCTGTCCAGACCAGCACTATCTTTGGGAATTTGGGTCTGATAAGATCTCTTTGCCCTCGTGCATGTCCTCCTACAGGCCTCAGAGCCCCTTCCTGGGATTAGGTGGAACCAGGGCAAATATCAAAAGACCAGCAACAACTTGGAGGGGCTCAAAATAGGAACAGGATGATCTAGAGCAAGGATAGCTGCCTTTGGGTGAGATTCTGGAGGATTACCTGTCAGAGAATCCTCAGCATCTATGGTTAAGGGCAACTCTGGGGCMGAAGAATCTTTAGTTAGAGTGAGACGAATGCTGAAGTTAAAGAGGTCAGAGAAGATAAACCTGGAATGGCTCTACTGTGAGAGCAGGCTGAAGTTCCTCATGCATAAAGAAGTGGCAGCTAGGAAGGAACAAGTCAGAGCTCTACAAAATTGCAGCTAACCTGGAAAGGGATTGACCCTTTGCTGCCTTATTCAATACAACACCTAGAGACCATCAAATGAAAGTATTTGGAGCCAGTTTCAAAACTAAGGGGAGTGTTTCTTTGAGCAGCAGCTAACTGGTCATTATCAAAAAGTTTTGTGAACATTTGAGAGCTTACATGAGTTTTGTGAACATGAGCTTACAAGACAGAATAGGTAAGTACCTSGAAGAGGAATCCATTGGAGTCTCTAGGTAGGCAGAAACCACCTGTGGCTCATGGAATCACCATGGAATGATGGGASCACATAGCATTTACTCACCCTTTTCCAACACTATTGGCACCTGCCTGTGGCTGATGTTGGTGCAGGATTTGTGGGTCAGACAACACCTTGCAGTTAAAATGAGAAGGGAGAAATCTGCTGAAGCAAGTTAAGAGGGGGCAAATGAATCTGAATCGAGACTGCATGTCTCCAGTAGCTGCTGTGGCAGGCAGACACGATGGTCTGGGGACACCTCAGCAGGCGGTGAGATTCTATGGACAGCATCATTCCTTGGCTCACAGTGTCCTTGAACTCTGGAGGCACCCTGTCCTGAGCAAGCAGGAGGAGAAGGGAGCAGTGTGCCTGGTGTGCTCTCTCAAAGGCTGTTTATTAGGTTTGTTAGGATTCTTTTCACTGTCAGCTCTGATGTGTCTGCTATCCTTCCTCCAGTGAGATGGCTTAGTTGATGATGCTCCTCTATTTCCACCTCTGCCACAGAGTCTTGTGGCAGCTTCACACCCTTGTGTGCCAGAGAGCCTCCTCAGCTTTGTCCTTCTCTTCCCAGAGCACAAGCCCTGCTGTTGCCACCTACCATCTACAGAGAGCTCTTCCAGGTGGGATTGTGCTCATGGAGTTGGCCTTCCAGGTAAGAAAGAACAAGAAACAAAGTATGATCTCTGAGGGTTCAGGGACAGTCTTCAGAGGTGACAAAGGGAGCAACAAAAGGAGGAGTGCAGCAGGGACATGTGATTCTTCATTTGTCCTGCTTCTTCCACTGTCCTGCAAGACTGGGATCAGCTGGAGATGATTCTGAAGGGCTCAGCACCAATTAGGGTGCTCTGTGCTCAACCACATGTTGGCTGGCCTGGCTTGGTTCAGAAAGGAGAGGAGACTGAAGGTGGGGCAAGAGTGTCTGGGCCCCAGSCCAGGGGATGAAGCATGGGGGCTGCGCTCCTTCCCTGGAGAGGCCCAGGGCTGTGCTGTGCTCACGTGCTCTCTCCTCCAGGGCTGTTACTTCTGTGTGAAGCAGTACGCGCTGGAGTGCTCGCGGATCCCTATGGGCCAGTCCGTGAACTCTCAGGTAATGGCTCTGCAGGCACAGCTGGTGCTCCTCAGGGTCAGGGGATGCTTTGTGAAGAGGAGTGATCTCTGGAAAGGAATGGGCATTTCAGTCATAGCAAGTTTTGGAGAGCTCTGCTCCCTCCTCGTGGAAAAGGAGAGCCACACAGAGCCTTCTGTAGCCACGTGCCCTCCATAGATGCTGCTTGAGCAGAGCTGGAGTGCAGTAAAAGCGAGTGGAAGGTTTAGCAAGAGGATGACTCTTGTCCTAGCTTGGGGAACAAGACAGAGCAGACTGGGGAGGAATAGGAGCAATTCTGACAAAGATGACTGCTCCAGCGAAAGTCAGTGCATGGAAAAGCCAGAAGCTCTCTGCTTGAGGACCAGGCAGTGCAGAGCAGTGCTCAGCTGAAAGGAAGCTGTGTCCTCTCCACAGCCACGTGGCTTTGAGCTCAAGGTGGGGATGAACCTCAGGCCAAGAGAGAGGCAGTGCAGATCAGTCTGTGCTGCTCCTGGAGACCAGGAGTGGGATCGAGTGTGAAAGAAGCCACCAAGCTAGATCCCTTGGGGCCAGACCTGCAGGTGTGCTCTTTGCACACAGCTTCTGGGCTGCATCCTGCTCTGATGCTCRGGCAGCTGCAGTGCCTCTGCCATGCCTTGTCAGCAGGGCTTTGCAGGAGGGCATGAGTTGCCTGGTAACATTCCTGCCTTGACTTCCTGTCCCTTCACAGCTCTCTATGCTCTTCACGGAGGAGTGTGACAAGGTGCGGGACCTCATGCACGTGCACTCATTCAGCTATGACTTCCACTTGCGCATAGTCCACCAGTATCTGCTGGGCTCCCACATGACTCTCCGCCAAGGCTACCATCTCACCAGCTTCCTGGAGGATTTCATTGCCCATCACCCTGACATCCCTAAATTTGGCCGTAACCACGTTTTCCAAGGTATGTATGTCAATATGTGATTGGTCTGGGATTGAGCAGCAGCCTGTAACTGGCAAAAGGTTTCCAAGTCCTTCACAAATAAACCAGGACTTTGGACTATTCAGGGAGATGACAGGGTGAGGGTGACAAGAGGGGCTGAGCTGCCCTATTGTGGAAGGGAGGGAGGTTGCTCTGTCTCCCGGAGTAGATGGGAGGACACTGCTCTGCCCAGGTAGGAGGCACAGAGTGTCTCCTGTGCTAGCAATGTGTTTTTCCATTAGGCACACTGGCCCTGCCCACCAACATGATCACTGCACACCAGCTGTACAACTACATTGCTGACCATGCCAACACCTACCACATGAAACCCCTGCGCATGGCCCGACCAGCCACAGGCAATGACAGCAAGAAGGGAACACCGGGCACAGAGCAGAATGARTATGCACTGGTCTCTATTTGGAACAGGTAAGTGAGTCTGCTGCAAGTTCCTGGAGCTGCTGGTGATTGATGACAACCTGCCAGTCCTGAGGACACTGCCCCAAGATCCAGCAAAGCTCACTGTTGTGCACAGTGCCAGACAGCAGTTCTGGCCAGCTTTGTGAGGTGGCTAACAGGGATGGTGTGCATGTGTGCATGTGCATTTGACATTTCCTGTAGCACTTCTGAGGAGTCCTGCTGTGTGGAATTCCCCATRCCCCACTCTGTTGTGACCAGGAGCTCTGGGGGAACAAAGTGAGGTTTCCTTCATGCTGATGTGCCTTTGTCTCCCAGCTCGGGCTCTTACAAGGACTCTGAAGGTCTCCGTCATCATGATGACTTTGATGTGTCCCTCCTGGTGTGTCACAGTGCAGCACCATTTGAGGAGCAGAGTGAGGCAGAGAGACGCATGCTCCGGTGAGCACTGGGGGCCTRTGACACCAAAGCTTCCTGGGTGGGGAGGAGGGCTCTGGGAGGGACTGGTTCTGCCTGGGACAGCACAGGCAAGGTCGTTAGTGTCTGGGGAGGACCACTGTGGGGACCTGGGCAGGGAAGCACCTTTTTTTGTCAGGGACAGAGGGGCCTGTGGTTCGTTTGCAGTGCAGCTGAGAGGGGAGCAGCCCTTCCCCATGTCACGAGTGTCTCCTTGCTCTCAGCTTGCGCTTCTACGTCATCATGACAAGCCAGCGGGAGCTCTTTCCCCGACTCACGGCCGACATGCGACGCTTCAAGAAGCTGCCGCGCCTGCAGCGGGAAGTGCTGGAGCCTGTGGTAGGCCGGGCGGCCTGGGAGGCAGCGGAGCCGGAGCCGAGCCTGGGCCGGCAGCCATCGGCAGAGCGGGAGCTGTGGCAGGATGTGGAGGACAGCAGCGAGTTCTACGCGGGGGGCACACAAGTCAAACTGGGGCCAGGGCTCTTCTACACGTCGCCGCTCTTCCCCTTGCTGGCCTCCGAGGTGGCCTCAGCCCAGAAGCAGCTCAGCAGCATGGTGCAGTTGGCCAAGTGCCACTGCCGCAGGGACAACCTCTGGAAGCGCCTCTTCCTTCTGGAGCCTCTGGCTTCTGACAAGCTGAAGTTGGGCAAGCTCTCGCTGGTGGAGCTGGAGGAGCTGCTTGACGCCGTGCATGGGAAATCCATTGCAGATGTCGACCCCCAGCTGGTGAGTAGCAGGGATGGGGGCACAGTGCACAGCGGCTGCTGTTCTGCTCTGGGGATGGAGTGAGGTGCCAGGTGAAGGGGCCTGCAAGGCACATCTCTTCCTGTTTGGTGAAAAGATAGAGGCAGGAACATAGCTCTAGCTGGCAGGGGAAGGGAGAGATGGCATGGACCTGTCTATAGAGAGTGAACAGCCCTCAGTCAGCATCCTCAGTGGGCTGTGCGGGATGCATCTGATTGGGGTCTGAAAGCTGCTGTAGCACTACGGCCGTTGGTGCCATGGCTAGAGGAAGGCTGAAAATCAGGCCTTTTCCATGCCTGCAGGAATGCTTCCTCACCATGACAGTCTCCTGGTACCAGAGCCTCATCAAAGTGCTGTTGAGCCGCTTTCCCCAGAGCTGTCGTCACTTCCACAATGCTGAAACTGGCACCCAGTATCTGGTAAGACAGAATCTGTCACCCACCTGCAGCCTCTGTCCCTGTGTCCCTGTCATGGGTTCTGTGCTCTCTCCTTTCTAATGTGCTCTGTGACTCTCTTGACAGGTCGTGCTCAACCAGAAGTTCACAGATTGCTTCGTTCTTGTGTTTCTCGATTCTCATTCAGGAAAGACGGTAAGTCCTTGGGAACAGAACAACAGCTATGTTGGCTCAGGCCAGGAATCTGTCTAGATTGATCCAGCAGTGGCCAAGGACAGGTGTGCATGAGAACAGGAGCAGGACAAGAAGCTTGTAACTCTTCTCCTAAATACTGTCCCAACATCTGAAAATCAGTAGCTCAGGCCCATCCTGAGCTAGAATTGGCCTTTGCATTTATTTAATAGCCCTCCACGGCTTAATTTCCTTTGGTCCTTTCCTTCTGGCATCCATGATTTCCCCGGACTTGCAGCTCCATGAGGCAGTTGCAGCCTAGGTGAAGAACTTCCTTGGCTTATTTTTGAAGCTCTTACTGTTCTTTCCATGTGATGCCCCTTTGTTCTTGTATTAGAAAACAGTGAGCACTTGATCCTCTTTTCTTTCACAGGACTGCTTTTGGTTGATTCTCTTAGCTGTCTCTCCATCCAGGCTAAGCAGTCCTTTTGTATTCAGGCCAAAGTCAGATCACACTGGGTCTGGCTGGGAGGGGTCACCAGTGCTGTGGGCTGCTCCTACCTGAGCAGACAGGAAGGGGACCTGCACTGTCAAGGTCCCAGCAAACCTGCAAGGGCCTTCGCCTACTGGACTTGAGGGCAAAAACACTTTGCTTTCAGCTGTCCTCTCAGGCAGGGTTCAGGATGGGTCTCAGGGAATGCAGCTCTGTGTGAGAGCAGGGGATCTACAAGAGGCTTCAGTCCACAATAAGGCTTCTGCAGAGATGCAGAATAACTGATCCATTATAAAATAAATCATGCTCCATCTGAAAAGCAGGTAGGGGGGACAGAAGAGGTGGTGCTTGCTGGAAGGCTGCTCAGTGCCTCCTGCCACCTGATGGTCGTAGTGTCACCTTGTGGTCATTCATATGATATACCCAGACCCTCCATCCCCTCTCCCACTGAATCCCATCTTGTAACAGAAATACTTTGTTTTCATAACACTGTATTTTTTGCTTAGCATTCATCCCATTCTTGTGGCCTCTCAAAACTCTCTCAGGCTTGCTTGCTTTTTTTTTTTTTTTTTGCATCATCCCAATCCTCTTTTGTATTAGTGCCTCAAATTTTATCAGCACACTCCTCATCTTTGTACCAGACTTGTAAAGTACTAGGCAACAAGAGTCCTAAAGCCTGTCCTGAAGGAACTCTATCTGTAACCTCTCTGCTATTTCCCCTTTCAGCACTGCCATGTTCTCATAATTTTTGAGTTAATTCCTATCTTCTCAGCTTACCTAAATTTCCCATGTGGCACCACATCAAATCCTTCCTGAAGCTCAGATAAGATGTCCCATGATTCCTTTGTCTAGAAATATTACCGTATCGAAGAGAACTTTAGCGTTAGCACATCACTTTGGTAACACTGAGCTGCATTTCCCTCATGGTTATTTCTCTCCCAGCCTGCTCTGAAGCCTTGCATGCTGCTGGGGTTGGGCTCACAAATCACCTCCTTTCCCCTCTTACATGATGGTGGTGTATTTGCTGGTTTGTAGTTACACAGCTCTTCTCATGGCTTTAACAATTTGTTAGGGACTCTGGCTACTGGACGTGCTGCATTTCAGCTCTGGAGAACATCCCGTCCCTGTGTCTCGTCTCCACGATGCTGATCCAACTGCATTGAGTTGCTCACATTTTTGTTCTGCTTCAGCTCCTGCAACCTCTGCCTGCTCCCTAGTCCCCTCAGCCCTTGCCCTGCCTTGTCAGTACAGTCACTAATCAGAATGGAGCAGGCAGCATTTATTTTTAGGATTGCAGTTATTACATTTAATCTCCTCCCCTTCCCCATTTGTTGCACTCCTACTCTTTGCCTTAGAAGAAATTTCCCTCTAATTTCCCTGGAAGCTCCTATTACTGTGGAGGCAGTAGGATCTCCTCTCCTGAGGCTGCTGCTAGGGTTGGTATAACTGTAGATGCATGAGAACTGGAACAGAGTGGGCAAGTCCTTGCACTGAACTTCCACCAGAAAAATTGGGAGGAGGCTTAAACATGCTCTGTCACGGGAGGAGGCACTAGCTTAGTGCCATTAGTATTTTGGGACTTCTCCCAGTGTGTGACTAAAGCTGCCAAAAAAGTGCCCACACATCTGGGCTAGGGACTGCTCAGTGCTTGTCTGAATCCTGTCCCCTGACCCTCTCCTCCCTCTCGGCAGAGCCTCACTGTGGTTTTCCGGGAACCATTCCCAGTGCAGCCCCAGAACAGCGAGAGTCCTCTGCCACAGCTTGTGTCCACCTACCATCACCTGGAGTCAGTGATCAACACCGCCTGCTTCAACCTCTGGACGGGCCTGCTCTAGCACTGGCACCCACATCCTGGAGCAACGCGTGTGCCGGACCTCAGCACGGCCGTGCCACTGCTGACCATGGGGAAGAACAGGTCTCCAGGGTGACCTGTGCAGGGCACTGCAGGCAGCGCTGCCAGTGGCACAGATGGCTACTGATCTGAGGAGCCTGCGGATGTGCACCTCATTGCTGGCTGGTGTGGCCCTCGGGTGCTGTTTTCAGGGGGTTTGATACTGAATGACCTTGGACTGAAAAGCAAGCGCAGGAACTTGGCTGCTGTGGCCTGGCTGAAGCAGAGTGACTCTCAGGGACATGGCTTTGGCATCTGTCAGTGAGTTCTGCCTGCTGGGAAGGCACGGAGGAGCAYGCATGGCACCATCCTCTGCCCAGGGCAGCACCACGCAGCACTCTGGCTTTAGGAGGGAAGACTCCTGACTGCAGGGCTCCGGGCAGTGAGGCTGACTGCTTCTAGCCCTTTGCTTTCCTCGGGAGAGCACGAATGGGACAGGAAGGGTGAACTGAACCAGAGGTTTTATGGTGGTGTACATTTAAGCCATTGGTGTATCTGTGAAATAAACTGAACCAGATCTGTGCTCAGTTGCTGTAGGCTAGGAAGTGGAAAGCCTCCATAGGGTGCAGAGCAACCCTGGCTACGGGGCTGGCTGGGTTTGCTCTGGAGTTTTACACTTGCTCCAGAGGAGGAGCAGCAGGGCAGTCAGCCTTGAGTGTCCATGGGTGGGCAGCCCCCAGCCTGTTACCTTGGTTCAGGCAGCCTGGGAGCGGGCTGCTTGCTTCACTTGCAGCCATGCTGCAGAGTCAGTACTGGGCACTGGCAACAGCCTTGGGAACTGCAGGACCTGGAAGCCCAGAGCATTCTTCCCACAACTTCAGGCACCAGCTGGAGCTGTACTGGGAAAACTCATGCCCTTCCCTAGGAGTGAATGCTCCCCTTTGTGGGGGAGACCAGAAACCTCCCTGCGTACCCCTTTAGCCTGGAAGTGAAAGTTCTCTATGTACCTAAGTCACCTACAGTGGTGCCTGAGCCATCCCTAGATATCCTGCAGATGGTACTTGTGTAGATGAGGGTCCAGCAGCTTGGGCTGTAGGGAAGGGAAATATGACATAGATGCTGCTAACCTCACTCTGGGAATCATCCCACCCACCACCACCCTCTAGTCCTAGAGAAGACACGTGCTCCTCCGTTAAGCCATTGCTTTGTCTTTTATTCTCATGGTTTTCTAGTTTTACTTGGCTGTCTTGCTGGTCCCACCGTGCTGCAGCCCTCGGCTTTCCCAGTAGGATCGCAGCCAGCCCAGACCTTCCAGGGTGTCTCCTGCAGTGACAGACAAAGTCTCCTGCTGCTGATGGAGAAGCTGGAGCAGCTTCTGTTCAGGACAGAGCTCTCATCCCCAGGTAGGGACTCTGACCCCCACTACCTGCCCCCYAGGACCTGCCTATCTTTGCACAGTACCCAGGCAGCTGGTCCGTGCTTGGACCTGCCCGTGGGTCTCAGACCTGCAGGCTCACTCACCCTTCGGAGCATACTCGCACCCCACATAGCCAGCATAGCCGAGGGACTCCAGAAGCTGGAAGATGTAGGGGAAGTTCAACTCCCCAGGGCTGTCAGGCTCGTGCCGCCCTGGCACCTGTGCAATCTGGATATGACCTAGGGAGGGAATGAGAGAGGCCATGCCCAAGGCAGCCCTGCCTGCAGCCGCCTTTGCCCATGAGACAAAGGGACCCAAGAGCAGCCCCACACCCCCAGCCAGCCACAGCAGAGCCTGGAGCAGGAGGGCCCTCCTCGAAGCCAGTCCTGCCCCATGGGTGCAGTGGAGTTGATCTGGGTGCAGGGTGTTACCAATGAGYGGGAAGTACGTCTCCAGGTTGCGTGACAAATTGCCATCCATGATCTGGCAGTGAAAGAGGTCCTGGGGGGGAGAGAGGAAGATGGAGGGTGTAGCTGTTCAACAGTGAGCAGTTGAGGATAGCTGTTCTATGGTCTCTGCCTCTCTCCATGTCCCCACGAGGGGATAACATGCCTGCAGCCCCTGGAACTCCCCTGTGGGCCTGTGCAAGATTCCCTTGTGGAGCGCATCAATGCTGACCTACCAGCTGCAGCTTCAGGTTGGGCTGTCCCACTTTCTCCAGGATGGCAGCAGCTAAGGGTGCAAGAAATGAGAGACCATCAACTCCAGGGTGGAAGTTTTGCAGAGAAACCCCGAGACCCTCCCTTCATCACTAGTGCTCCCTCAGCATCTCCTTGCTGTTGAGGCAACCTCCTGCCTTTCAAACTTTGGAAATACTTCTCTGAAGGAGACTCTCGATGTCTGCCTTACCTTGGTGTGGGGTGTTCAGATAGTAGCGAGAGTCAGTGATGCGGTTGTTAATAGGCTCCAACAATCCAATCATGTCTTCCTGTAATACAGTAATGTCACTCTGCAGAGCATCCTGTCATCTCTGCAGCAGGAAGCATAACTGCCCCATGCCAGGCTCGTGGGGTATTCCCCTTCCTTTGTATCCGAAGAGCTGCACCCACARAGCAGAACGCATTCCCCACTTACCTGGGCCAGGAGGTCAGCAGCATATCTGAGATTCTCAATGAAGGTGGTTTCCATTTCACCTGCCACTGCAGCCCGGTCTGTGCCCAGGGGAACCCGCCCAGCCATCACATGGATCCTACAGACAGACAGAGATCAGTCACAGGCAGCACCTCCAAGCAGCTGGCCACATGTAATACACCATCCTCTGCTGATGGAAAAGAGGGCCAGGCTGGGGGAGCAGACAGAGAAGGGAGTAAGAGGAGCCATCCCATGCAGGAGGCACAACAGCAGCCAGCAAGCTGCCAGGCCACGCACACCATCATGCTTCAATACAGAGAGGGATGACTTTAAACCTTTTGCCTGACAACTCGCAGACCTTGCTTTTTCCCTCTTTTGCCAATTGCCTTCAGCTCTTTCACCCTGAGGCTGGAGCTTTCTTGGGGTCTTGCTCCCAGAGCAGCCCCAAGCCCRCACACTGGGCAGCTGGCACGCTGCCTCTGCCAAGGGCAGGCCCCATGCACGGTGTCACTGCTTGCTKGCTCTGAGCAGGGAGCGGATGGTGGCCCGTGCTGGACTTCCCTGCCGTGAAGAGCTCAATGGCCAGGTGCTCTTCAGCCACCATTGGGGGAAGGTGAACAGAGGAAACAAAAACCTTTTCAATCTGCCACTACCTTTCAATCTGCAAATGGGGCTGGGCAGCCTCTGGCCTGCCTGGCCCATGCTTTCCACAGGGCTTTGGACTGAATTTAAACAGGAATGAATGGTGCAAAGTCAATGGAATAAAGGGGCCCTGTTGGTTTTCTGAAGGGAGCTGTGCCAGGCTAATTGCATCTTTTACGGTGTCTCTGCTGTGCTGGAGTCAGCGTGGCCTCAATAAAGCAACTGTTGTGGTGTCCTGGGAAAAACGACTGGTGCGATTGGGGAGGAAAAAGGGAGGATTATCCTGGGGACTGTTGTGCGGAGGTGGGGACAAGAGCCTCTACTGCGAAGGGCAGGGTCAGACTCGTGCCTGGCASCTCTGGGTCCGCTCCCAGCGAGCACACTGAGGCCACGGCCCCCGGAGAGCGGGGTCTGCCCCGAGCTGGCTCCCGCCCGACGCAGCCGAGCAGAAACGCTCTCCGGGGAGAGGCTCCGTGACCCGGCGGCTGGAAGTACCGCGGGGCAAAGGGCGCACTCCGCTCGGGCGCGGGGCTGGAGCAGGAGGGTGGCGGAGGAAGCCCACCCGGCAGCCGCGGGGCCGGGGGCGCGGCCGGGGCGGGGGTCCCGCCTCGCACCTACCTGGGGCAGCCCACCGCCCTGGCGTAGTGCACGGCCGCCGCCAGACCCTCCCGGAAGGCTGCCTGCCGCCCGGGCACGGCCGCCAGCCCCAGCTCGCCCGCCTCTTGGTCTCCTGGGAGAGAGCGGTGGGGTCGGCGGAGGGCCCTCGCTACCCCTCGCACCGGGGGACCAGCGGGACGCGGCCGTACCGGGAGGGGTGTTGAGGAGGGCGATCCGCACCCCCGCCCGCTCCGCCGCGGCCCGCAGCTCCTCGGCCGGGCAGCCCGCCGGCCAAGCCGCCTCCACCGCTCCGAACCCGGCGGCCGCCGCCGCCTCCAGCCGCGCCGGCAGCGCCGGGAGCTCCGGGAAGAGCCACGAGAGGTTGGCGGAGAAGCGCAGCGCCATGGCGGGCGGGGCGGGCCGGGGGCGGGCCGGGGCGGTGCTCCCGCGGCCACCCCGGACACCGCGGCCCGCGGGAGGGGCCGCGGAACGCAGCGAGCCCCATCGGCGGGGGCGGTGCCGGTCTCTGCCCTGCGGCGCGCTGAGGGCTCCGGGACGTGCCCGCGGCCGCGTGTGAGCGGCCCCACGCCTCGGCCCGGCGGGCAGGGTCGGGCCCGCGCTGCCGTGACACGCGTGGGGTTCCCGGCGCCGCCAGAGGGTCTGCGGGACAGGGGCCTGCCGTGGGCGCGTGGCACCGCGCGGCTGGAATCCGCTCTGGGAAGGGGGGTTTTGCCAGGTGTTGGCCTGACACACGCAAAGCGCCCTCTTAATTGGTTTCCTGGGGAGCTTGTCTCTGACAGCGTCTCATTATGCTGGAAACGCTCTCTCCTTTTGTCCCATGCTCTGCATATTTTACCATAAAATGTTCATCTCCACTTCTGCAGAGCTGTGGCTCCGGCGTGCAGGAGTCTGACCCCGGCGGTGCCCGTGGCCAGCCCTGCGCTCCCAGTCCCTGTCCCCTGCGCTCTGCGCACGGGTGGGCTGTGTGTCCTGTCCTGCCCATGCCCGGGGGCTGTGCCGTGGCTGGCAGAACGGGCACCTTGAGCCATGGACATTTTGCAGCCCCTTATGTTCAGCCTGTTCCTGGGGGCACCCACCTGCCTGTCCAGGCTTGGGGAGCCCTGCATGGTTCAGCTTCTCTGTGGCTGCTGCAGTAGCCCTCTGCAGCCCCAGGCAGCTGCGAGCCCCAGGAGTTCAGTGCTTTGGGAGAGCCCAGCCTGGGTAGAAACCAGGTTTTTGGTGGGAGGTCAGGGCAGTGCCAGCAAAGGGGAAAGCAGTGTGAAGCTACCCACTACAGAGTTTCAACTCAATTAAAGCTATTGATTAATCAATTAGAAGAGGCTTGACTCAACTTCTCAGTAATAATCCAAACTGTCAATTGCAGGGAGTGGCATCCACGTTCCCAGCACTCATGTACCCAGCACACGTGTCCCCAGGACACAGACTGCTCCCTGCCTACAGCTGCCATGCCCGGGGAGCGCTGCACCTTATACACGTCCTGTGGTCTCACTCTGTGGTGCATGGGAGTTGTCATCCTCTTCAGTCGTTCTCAGGAGGTGCCTGAGTGGAGTGTGTGGATGGCAGAGCTGCAGAGGCATGGGGAGCACCCAAACAAGAGGTGGCACCTGCCTGGCCTGGGGCTACAGCCTCACTGTGTCCTTGCACCTTGGAAGGGCATTCACCAAGGCCATGCATCGCCCTGGCCCCRGCAGGCCTGGCTGCATCTCCAGCTGGAGCTCGGGCACCAGGCAGGGCCAAAGCCCAGGAGTCAGTGGTGGCAGCAGGAAAGCTTTGTTTTGCGGGGGTGTCAGTGAATAAACACAGAACTGTGCCCCAGCATGTGGGTGACCCGAGCAGCCAGATGGGAATTCATGGAGCTCTCATGTAAACCTGCCCTGTGACGGCAGGCGAAGCTGTGGGCTCTGCGCTGAAGCATTAATAGCGTCTTTATGTCTCTGGTAATATATTGCATTGATTTTCTCRTGTTATAACTGCGGTTCCTGCATTGCAGGCCGGTGTTTTGTCACTTTACCTTGACAGGACGCACAGGATTTACTCCCTGCCGTGGCACAGGCAGCTCTGGAGCTGTGTACCATGCTGGTGCTGGGGCCTGCGCCCGGCACCCGCTGTCTGGGGAGCTGGCGTGGCGAGTGTGGGGTCAGATGGCCCCGTGTCCCCTAGCAAGTTGGGGAGGGCACCAAATTGGGTGCTGGTGTGGGAAGGCAGCTCCATACCAAGTATCTCTGCTGCTGCCCAGGAATTTTATTAGCCTGAAGAAAACGTAGCTCCTGCACATTTTATTGTCGAGCTGACATTTYGTCGCAGACCCAGCTTTGGCCTCTATGATGGCAGGGATGGGGGGGGCGGCAGTGCCTTGGGGTGCCCCACGGTGCCAACAGCAGCAGCCAAGCCAGCCCCACACCCTGGGCCCACTGAAGTGGGGACAYCAATCCCCCCAATACCCCATAAATCCCTCACCTCTTTGTGCTGCAGGGAAGGTTTAATCTCTCTCCTTTATGAAACATATTTTAATTTAAATTGACATTTCTGTATTTTAACTACCTGTCCCAGGTTCCCAGGTGGCTCAGCTGGCACCCCGGGGGCTGTGAGAGATGAGGTGCTGTGGGCTGCGGGGGCTGGATGGTACCATTCCACTGACACTTGTTACCCCTGTCCCTCCTGGGCACCCCCAGACCTGTCCCGCTCCCCCTGCACCCTGTGGCTGTGCGAGGCAATCCAGGGCTGAGGCTGGGAGAGGGCATCCCAGGCATCCCTTCCCCCCAGGCTTTCTTCTCTGCTCTAAAGCACCCCAGTATTTTGCAGCCATGTTTGGATTTTGGGTTTTATAGGGAGTAAATTCTAGCGTAGAAAAAGACTGGGAAAAATAATCCACATGTGACCCAGCATCTTGCAGAGGCAGCTGCAAGAGCTTTGCTTGTATTACACCTTATGATTTTTCACCAAAGACAGTCTTCCTTAAACCTATCCCCTCGGCATGCAAAGGGGCCAGGAGATGAAAAGCCTCTCCACAGGATCCAGCACCAAGCCAGCCCTGCCTCCCCACCTGTGTCCCCAAGACCAGTGTATCCCCTCGATGGCTGTGCCCTCAGCCCCATCACCCCCAGCCCCTGCCAGGGTGTCCCTGCGACCTCCCCTGTGTTTGGGCAGGCTTTACTGAGTGATATGACCTATCTGGCTGCATGTGTATCCTCAGCTCTTCTCCTTACCCAGAATCCCACTGAATTTCTTGGACCTCCTTGTTTCCATGGCCGTGGGCACCAGTGGGTGTTTGACTCAAGGACCTGGCACCGAAGGGAGGTGCCAGCCCTGGTGCCTGCTGGGAACTCCTTGGTGGGATTGTCACTCTGTCAGTCCTCCTCTGCTTACCCTGGTCCGTGCATCCTGCACAGAGTTAGTTTGTTAATTAGTGTCTTTCTGCTGCTGAGCCACCTGTTTTGCTGCCATCGAAGTCTGCTGTGCCCTTCAGCCACCTTTGCTGCTCAGTCAGTTTCCACCTCCTGAAATGCAGAAGCTGCCTGGGCTGCTAATGATGAGGTGCAGCAGGACTGTGCCACAGCTGGGGCTTGCCCTGATTCTGTGGGGTCCTCCCCTCCTGGACCCCCCTTCTCCTCCTCCTCTTCTTCATCTTTGTGTTCTTCTTCTATTTCTTCTTCCTCCTCTGCTCCTTCCCCTCCATCTCTCCATCCCCTCCATATCTCATCTCCTCCATCTCCCCATCCCCCTATGCCCTCTGTCCTTCTGTACCCTCCGTTTTTCTGGTTCCAAGCACTGCACAGCACATGGGAGATGCAGGGAAAGATGGCAGTCCCTCCCAAAGCTGTGATGAAGATTCCTGTGGGAGGCCCTAATGAGCATGTTGTCCTGCTCAGGCCTCACTTTCTTACAGTCTCCAAAACCACATGGATAAAAGAAAATCTGTACAYCATTTCTTGGGAGACAAATGCCCAACCTTTGCCAGCTTATGGCTATTCTTTATCAAGAAGGATTGAACTGGGTGCGAACGTGACGTAAATCCCAGCAGAGCCAAGTTGAGGACTGAGCACCCCTGCATCCCTGCAGCTCCCAGCATGGGTGGGTTCTCCATCAGCTGACCAGGATTTTCTTGCTATTCCAAGATTTCACAGGAAATTAATGAGGAGGCCAAATTCTCCTCTAGCTCTTGGAGGAGGCCAGGGCGGGCGGTGCCTGGGCCCGCTGAGCTGGCAGATGTTGTTTAACATTCCCGGCAGTAATTAATAGATGGTTTCATCACTCTTGTACAATTCAAGCATGTCGTCCTGCTTCTCTCCAAATACAGAGCAGAAATATTTGTTAAACGTGGCTGGTGTTTTCGTCTGATCATTAGTGCTCAAGCGGCTCCAGCCGTTCCAGGATTTATCACCGTGCCAAAATTTCTTTTGGCCTCATGATGCTGCCACCATCCCTCCCTCCGCTGCTGGCCCCTCCTGTCAAGGGRCTCCCTTTATCACTTTCCCTCTGATTGATGTCCTGCTGGTTGCACCCTCTCCTTTTACACCATGATTATGGGTTCCTCCCTTTTCCATTCATTACACTGCAGAAGGATGGGCTTTGGCCAAACCACCTCCCTGACCAGGGGCACCCTGTGGAATTCAATCCAGCAAGGGTTTGCAGGGATCACTCCCCTACCTAACACCCCCACGGAAGGGTTCTGCTGGGGATGCTTCACCCCACAGTGTCGGGGTGGGCTGGTGAGGGCTCCCCAAGCAGTGATTGTGTGCTGGGATACAATCTRGGCTCTGCACGGTTACATCAATCAGTGGCTTGGGAGCAGGGGCAGAGCTGCCTTGAGGGAAGTGGCAGCCCACTAGCCAGCATCGCTGGCACCCGAGGGAATCACTGCAGAGGCAAATTAATCGGAACCTCCCAGCTCGTCATTAGATATTAATAGTATGTATTAGTTATTAGTTATTGGTTATTAATAGGAGACTCCCAGCTTGCCAACAGTTCACTCACAAACAAAAGCAAGTGGGTTCTCCCCAGGAGTGCCCTGCTCATGGCAGCTGCATGGCACAGTGCCAGTCCCCATGCCCAGAGTGGGGACACGGTGGGGACACAGGGAACAGGCACTCCGCAGGGCCCCAGTGGCCAACCTGATACGGGAAAGCAGGGCCCAGGAAGGGATGGGGATGCTCCCACTGCTGCCTGCCTGGCTGAGCCGGGGCTGACGAGGTGCCCGGGGTCTGGGTTCGGCCCTTCCCTGCCTGGAGGCAGAGGGATCCTATGCAGCCTGGCATCTCCACGGCACAGCCGGCCCCTGGCTCTCACGCCCTCCCACAGCCCCACGGGGCTCAGTGACCAGCCCCAGCAACGCCGGCCCCGGCACACTGAGCCCCGTGCCCCACGCCGTGGGGCGCCGGAGCCGGTCCTTGTGGCCCCCCTCCCCAGCACAGCCCGCTGCAGCCCGGTCATCATGTTAAGCCATCTCTTAATTAATCAGGCTGATTGTAATGTGTTTTTAGGGCATTAAAATTCAATTGTGGAATTCTCCGCTGGCTGGGCTCGCAATGAATACAGAAGTTTGCCTAATTAGAGCTGACACGCAGCCGGCGGGAGAACCAGACAAACGGCCCCGCCAGGGCTGCCCGCCTCGGGCCCCTCGCCTGGCCCCAGCACCCCCATCCCCACCGCTGTGGGGACCAGCACCCACCACCCCCGCCTTGGGCACCCAGACCCTGCCCTGGGCACAGGGAGAGCAGCGCTGCCTGCCCCTGGTATCCTCGGGGACAGCCTCAGCCGTGTGCGTGTGCCAAACCCCTGTCCGGGCACCAGGCAAGAGCAGAAGAGATGTTTCCTTATCGGCAGCATCAGGTCTTCGCTGTCATTACCACGGCAATTATCATCTCATTTGGAGTCTTTAGCTGCCATAATCTGTCTCTTGCACTGATTTATTCCGCAGGTCTCTTCCCCAGACGTGCAGGAGGGAAAGAGTCATCAATAAGGAGTCAACGAGTTCTGTCTCCCGGGAAAGCCTCTCCCCGTCCGGAGCAGATCAGAGGTGCCCTGTGGCTGGACCATCCTCCCGGAGCAGAGCAGGGCTGTTCACACGCAGCACATGGCCGGGGCCAAACCGAAACCTGTCACTTCCCGGCACCAATTGGGAGCCGGATCCCCCAAACCTCGTGCGTGTTTATTATTTCAGCTGCCTTTGGCACCAGCACACACGGGACTGAACTGGCTATGCACACAAGTGGGCTGGGAAGCAGAGTAAGGTGTTCACTCTTYGGGGATAGACAACCAGCCAGGACTCACTGCATGCTGTCGCCAGAGCTCCCTGGTCCRGGGTATCGCTCCTGCCTGGTTCTGGCGTGGCTGTGCCGGCAAAGCCCTGCTCCCTGTGCCTGCTCCTCTGCCCACCCCTCCATTCCTGGCAGGAGAGAGCCGTGCTGGCCGGGCACAGAGCAGGCTGGGGCTGTGCTGTGGGGTGTGGGGTCCAAGCTATTGCACCGTTTGAGAAGGGCCCTGCAGTGACAGGTGATACAGTGGGAGCCATCTGCTCACTGGCGGCAGCAGTCACCCTAGCTGAGTATATGGAGCAGGATGCCATCCCTGCAGTGCCTGCGGGAGAGGCTCTGTGCCTCCACAGCCCATGGTGCCTGTCCTTGGTCCCATACTCAACCGCTCATCTGTAGCAGGATGTCTGGGGCAAACGCGGGGTCAGCAGGACAAGGGGAAGCCACCAGATTTGGGCACAGGTAGGAAGTCACTGCCTGAGTCCCCACACCGCAGCTGAGCCCGGCATGGGGCACAGTGAACTGGGGCAGGCAGGGTGGCAGTAATGCCATCGTTCCTCACAGCTCCACCTCAGTTCAGTGACGGCTTCCATCCCACAGTTGCACCCACCCCAGCTCAACCTACCTAATGGAATCCACTTATATGCAAAATCCCCAGGAAAAAACGCGGTAATTAATGAAGTCCCTTTCATTACCATTATGCAAATGCGATTAATTTCAGCTGTTATGAATATGCAAATATTACAATTATGCTTTAATTGCCAATGTGTGTAGGGGAGCGGGCAGAATATCAAGTCTCAGACCAGGGCCCAGGAGCTTTGGGGTGCAGAGTCACTCCAGGACGTTGCAGGCAGGAGGGAGAAGCCCATCTGGAGGGGCTCTACTTGCTCCTGTGGGCTCAGCAGAACTGTGTGTGAGGCGACAGGCAGCAGGGACATACATCAGCCACCACGAGCCTGTGCCATGGAAACTGCTTGGGCTCCCTCTACCCGCCCCCCAGTGCTACAGGGGAGGCTCCGCAGTGCATCATGACCCGTAACCCCTCTGTCAGGTAAGCTTGTCCCCAACGATACTGTCCCCCCACTTCCACTCCTGTTCAGACTTACATGACATTCACACTGGGCTGCAGGGAGGAGGAGGAAGAGGAGGAGGAAGAGGAGGAGGAAGGCTACCAGGCAACGTGCTGCTGCAGGGCTAGAGGCAAATGACAGCAGGAGGCAGAGACCTGCCCTGACCCTGCTCCCTGCCAGCTGAGGCAATGGTGGCCCCATGCCTACACAGAGTGACACTGCTGTTAGCAAGCCCCAGCTGTGTGTCACTGGTCCTGCTGCAATCTCAGGATGGAGCCGCTGTCACCCTTGCTACAAGGSGGTCCTGTCCTCTGAGCCAGCTGGGCCCCTCCAGCCCTTCGCCCACCATCTGGGAGGRGAGTTGGCATGCCCCACTGACCGGGATGCTCTGGGTATGGTGGGGCTAGGGGTGGGGACACTCAGCACATCAGACATGCCAGGTGCTCGGGCAGGGCTGCAGCCAGCGGGAGGTGGAGATTCCCTGCGTTGGGCCATGGGAATGCTCTGTTTGGACTATAGGGATGTTCTGTCTGGGCCTATAGGAATGCCCTGCATGCGACCATGAGGATGTTCTGTTTGGGACTATAGGGATGCCCCGAGTGCGTCCATGGGGATGCTCTGTTTGGGACTATAGGGATGTCCTGCGTGGGTCCCGCTCCCACCGGAAGGCAGGCAGCAGTCAGGGGCCGGGCCGTGCAGCCCGCAGCCAGCAGGCTGTGCTCCTGCTCCCCACAGCACTCGGATGTCACGCAGGGAAAGGCCGGAGCAGGGCACGGCGCTCCGGCCGCGCCGCCGCCTCTCGCCCCAGCGCTCAGCCTGTCCCGGCCGGCGGCAGCCGCTGCGCATGGGGTAGCACCGAGACGGTCCCAGCTGTGCTTGGAGCCGGTCCCAGCTGGGCTTGCAGCTGCAAAAAGCACCTTCCCCGAGGCAGAGCAGCCCAAATCTGCCTCAGTGCCTCCCAGCCCCATCCTGCCATTCCTGCCGGGGCAAGTGCCCCATCCCAGCCCTTACAACAGCCCCCGGACTCCCGGAGGGGAGAATGGTGGTCTCTGCTCGCTCCAGGTGAAGGCTGCTGGCCAGTGGCCGTGCTCCATGCAGGGACTTTGTTGTACTACAGCAGAGGGGTGTGCTGGTGGTCCGGAGAGACCCTCTTGCCTTGGGTTCCCTCTGTCCCAACAGCTCTCATTCTGCCACCCCCAGCCCCCCACTGCAGCCTTTGGGCTCCTGTCCCCACTGGTGCAGGGGGAGCCCAGGCTGCCACTCCAGGGAAGGTGGCAGAGGAATGGGGCTGTAAGGACAYTGCCACCCTTGCAAGGACCCTAGTGCCTACTTCCCACAGCCCCAGCAACCCATCTCCACAGCCCAGCAAGGCTGATGGCTCTGGGGCTGGAGAGCCTTTTCTTCACCCACCACCACGAGCCTCTTTTCCACAGTGGTGGGGACTGGTTGGAATACACGTCTCCCCCACGTGCCTCCAGTGTGGGAACAGAGTGGGACTCCCCTATTGCTCGGCTAATTTTAGCACCATGTGCATTACTGAGGGGATCTCTCACAACCAGGGAGGAGAAACTGAGCAAGGTAGGAGGTAGCAGGTACGAGAGTGCCCAGTGGCCRGCAGGGACAGGCAGGCCCCATGCCTGCACCCATCAGTACAGCCCAGGGTTGTCCCCAGCCCCAAATCCCTCTGGCCTCTTCCCATGGGGCTCAGCTAGGAAGAGAAGGAGGAGATGGAGAGGCTCCTCAGAGCTGCTGCTTGGTTTCCAAGGCRATGAGACATAATGGCTGTTCATCCCAGCAGGGTCATCCCTCTGTGCTGGAGCCCTGGAAGAAGGGGCTGGAGAGCAGCTGCAGCCCCCAGCCCTGGCATTCCAGCTCTCCATCCTGTTGGGACCTGCTAAGCACCCACAGCCACATCCCTGCTGGGGCCAGCCCCGCTCCGTGCAAGTCAGCGCTGGCCGGGCACTGCTGAGGGGCACGGTTTGCGTCACACAAGGTGTTCCATGTCAGGTGCCATCGGTGCCGGGAAGGCAGCAGGATGGTCGATTCCTCCACACAGCTGCCACCATGTCCTGCAGATGCCGGTGGGGTGCCAGACCTGGGGTCACCCCCAAAGGTTTCAAACCAACTGTGGGCACCCATGGGTGCTGTCACCACTCCGTCCAGTGACCCTCTGGTGGTTCACAGCAGTTGCTTAGTGCTCCATCCCCTGGGGTATGACGAAGGCACAGTCACAGCCCTGCTCCCTGCGACGCCCCTTGTGTTTTCCCAAATAATTGAATTCAGAGAGATTTCTTCCCAGCAGTGCCAATCGATGAACCCCGTGTTATCAGCCCCCCCCGGCCCTCGGGATGGATACRGCCGAGGGGAAAAATTGAATTTGCGGCCATTTTCATTGGGATTTAATTGGGCAGTCTCACCTCGTTGCCTTAATCCCGGGCTCTGACGTGTGCAGCCGAGACGGCAGCTCCCCTTATTTATCACTTTTCAAATATTTGCCTCTTTGCAGTTGTGGGAAATCGATGCTCCTGCCTGTGGCATGCCGGGAGCGACCTGGCCGGGCGGCCGGGCGACTGGGGATCCATCAGCCGCTGCCATCGCTATCGACAGGGCGATTGGGGTTTAAGAGGCACTTTGATAGCAGAACCGGCACACATTAAGTGCTCGTCATCAGGGGATGATCATGACTTATTACTGCTAATTCTCCCCACGCAGCGGCAGGGCTGCAGGTCTCTTCCTCGCTRATCTCCGCACGGCTCTGCGCCGAGGCGCCGCGGAGGTTCCCACCGCGCTCCCTGGGGACGGGGTGCTGTGTCGYCCCCCGTGCTCCCGGTTCAGCCCTCGGTGCCTTTGCGGGTCCTTGTCCCCAGGGCACGGGGTGTTGCTGGAGGACTGCGGGTTTTCTCTGCCCCCTCCCCACATATCCAGCCTGAGGGGGGTTGCGTCCCTGCCAAGCTCCTGCCAGCCCAGATGGGATGGCTGAGGGACTGCAGAGCTCTGGTGCAGCCGCAGCCACGGGTGCCTGCAGAGGGGCCAGATGCCCACGCTGTTCCTCTCACTTCTTGTGGGGCATTCCCAGGCCCCAGTGCTGGCTGCAGTTCCTCTACTATGCACCACTGCGCCCCTCAAGCCATGAGCATCCTGGTCCCTGAGAGTCTCAGCTGGACAGAAGACAGAACCATTATCTGTGAGAATGGCAGCACTGCCAAGGAATCCTGTACAGCTGCTGTGTAGCCCAGGGATGGGGGACAGCTGGGCTACATGGTGGCCACCTTTCCTGCAGGCTGGGCTGTGCAGGAAGCTGTCTTCCTGAGTAGCCAGGTGGCCCTCAGTGCTGGTGGTCATGGTAATGACAGCTTGGCTCTGACCCCAGGTTTGCCTCCCTAGATCCCTCCTCCCTAGGATGYTCCAGGATCCCTTTTAAAACCTGGGCAGCCTCCAGTTCCCTGGTGGAGCTACTGTGGGACAGCCACTGAGCCCTTTGCCAGCATGGGCTCTTGCTGTGAAACCAGCCAGATTAGTGTCATCCAGCCCTGTCACTTGGAAGGTGTCCAGTAATGAGCAGCCAGAGAGAGAGGAATCCTCAGTGGCAGCAAACAGACGCTGCTGTCACCACGCAGTGGCTCTGGCACACCAGGGCTGCCAGCTCAGTGCTGGGAGTGGGACCATGGAGGCACTTCCCRATGGACCTGTGCCAGGGATGTCAGCAACCAGTGACCCCGTCCTGTCCCCTCCGAGTGGGGAAAGGGGGTCCCAGCCTCCCTGCAGCAGCACTGGGACAGGCGGGGGATGATCCCGCATTGCACAGGGGTCCCCCATTCATGGTACAGAGGACAAAGGTCTTGGCACCTGGATGCCATGGGGTGCATGGGGTGCGCACACCCAGAATGAAGGGCACATGGAACTGGGAATGGCTCTGCCTGGCTGCTGCAATCTTGCTGGCATTCATGCAATCATCCATTCATCCATCCATTCATCCATGCATCCATCCATCCATCCATCTGTCCATCCGTCCATCCATTCCTCCCTCCCTCCCTTTCTTCCTCCCTTGGCTCTCTCTCTCCAACCCAGCTTGAGCTCACGTCCCGGACTGTCCCGTCTTGGGGTCACATTGGGGCTGGCTGCTCTGGCAGTGAAGACCCTGCTTCTRATTTCCAGCCCAAATTAATTCATGGCCAGTTCAAACACATCATTCCTATGCCAGTGCTGTGCTCCAGCCTGGCAGCGCTGTGCCCTCCTGTGTGCTCATCCCCACAGTGTGCTGAGAGACAGAGAGATAGAGCACCCATGCCCTCCAGCTTCTGGAGTTCTTCATGGGGACACTCTCAGATGGACAGTCAGATGCTTGCCAGAGGGCTTGAGCCCAGTTCCCCTCCTCAGCTCCTTTCCCTGTTCCCCCAGTCAGATTGTGTGCCCTGCTGCCTGCCCTGGGTGTTGGAGGTGTCCGTGCCCTGCTGCCTGCCTTGGGGGTTGGAGGTGTCCATTCCCTGTTCCCAGAGCCACCCTGGTGTGACAGGCTTCACCCACTTGTCCTCATTGCAGTGGGGGCTCGCTGCCCTCAGCACCACAGGTAKCAAGGCCTAATCAAATAAAGGGATCAAACCAGGCCAACGGGGCTGGTGACATGCTGCTGACCGCTGGCTCGCGTGGCCTCAGTGCCACTGCCACCAGTGACCCCAGCAGGGCTCCCACGGCTGTGTCGCTTGTTCTGGTGTGTGGAGCAGGTCCTCTCCTGGGATGCTCCAGAAAGGGCGCAGGGGCCAGCTTCCCTCCCTGCCACTACCGTGTGGGAACCCCTTTCTGGAGATGAGAGATTCAGCAGAGGCTGAGCTGAGGTCTGGGGCTTTGGAGGATGGGAATTGGTTTCCCTGTTAAGCGCTGGGTTTGGCTTTTTTAGCAGCCTGTTTATGGGAATGGAACCGCCCCGGCGTGAATTATTCATGGCCCCTCGCAAGCTCATTCTCAAAATATCAATTTCTCCCAGTCATGTCAAGCAGCACTTAAGCCTAAAAGCCTTGTTAAAATGAACCACTGGCCCAGTGAGCCGGGGAGGGGATGGGAGCAACCAGAAGCAGAGCTCTGCGGGGGGGTCCTGCCTGCCCTTGGCCCTTGCACCCACCTCACAGGTCCTGGAGCCATGAGTCAGGAATTGCAGGAGGGGACCTGGCATGGAGTGGAAGGTTGGCATGGGGATGGCAAGCATCACACCGGAGGGGAGCAAGAAAGGTGATTGCAGCGCCTGGAGACTCTCCCTCGGGCTCCCTCCTGGGCAAGATGCTGTTCTCAGGCAGAGGAGACATGCAGATCTCCCTGCTCTGGGCACCACGGCAGCATTTACGGAGCCACATGAGGAATTAATCAAGTGGAGGAACAGGGACAAGTGCAGGCATTAGCAGAGGGAGCTGCTGCAGCACAAACCAAGACAGCTGTGGCCGCAGATGCCACAGTGATGCTCTCCTCCCTCGGGGACTGCAGCTGGAACACTGGGACCCCCATGCATTCACAAGGACCCCTGCTCAGCAAGTCACCCTCCCTGGCTGGGGACCATCAATGCCAACCCCTCTGCTCACCTCCTGGCACAGGCAGGAGGGCAGGGCAGGCAGGGTGAGGGCATCTCCGGCTACYCCAGCAGGGCAGCCCTGAGTGGCAGCAGGGACCTTGCAGGCAACAGCTGGGCCAGAGCAGCACTGTTGGTAATTGCTAATTAAAATGCAGATGCTCCTCAAACTGCAACTTTTAGTTTCTCTAGCAACTGCTAAATCGAAAGCAATGAGGCAGGGAAACACCAAGTGATGCTGYGGGTGCCACCGTGCCATTGCTGATGTCAGTGTACACAGGGGATGCTGGTCCTGCCCTGGCACATCCCAAACAGACCCCACAGCCTCATGTGGCATTTCCAGCCTCGCTGCTGTGGACACAGCTGATGGGTGACCCAAGCTGGACAGGGGCTGAGCCCTGGGGGCCAGCAGGCAGCACCCTGCGTTCCCCCTGCGTCACCCAACACAGTTCCCTGCAGTCCATGGGCAGGAGGGGTGCAGCCTCCAGCAAGGCTGGATTTATTCCTTGTCATGCCTACTCCAAGACCACCATCTGCTGCAGGTTTCCTCAGCCCCATTAGCCCCTGCCAGGCCTGTGTATCCTGCCTTTGCCCTGGTTCACAGTGGTGGCAGGGGAGCAGAGAGCCCATGGCCAGACTGGGTGTCACGAAACAGGGATGGGGGCTGGTTTTCCACAGGGCCACCTGCTCACAGGAAGGCAAAAAGCCTGAATAAATAGAAAACACTGAAGCTAATGTGCCCTGCCCAGAGAGCTGTGTTAAAATGTCTTTCAGGAAGAAGGATGCCTCAATTCTCCTTAAATCTACGCCTGGACACAGTATCACCTCACGTTGCAGCTCACTCTGCTGTGGTTGCCCTGGCACCTCAGGCTGTGATGCTGCAGTGAACCATCTTCTTCCTCACTATAATTTCTCAAGCCTTCCTCACTGTAATTTCTCAAGCCTTCCTCACACCAGCAAACTTTTTGAAACCTCACATTGCCTGTTGCTGCAAACAGTAAATAGTTTTGGTCCCCAGGGGCTCTCCTTGGCACAGCTTTTCTCTTTTGTTTCCCCATTAACAAGACCAGGTAGGGAATCTGTCCATGAGCAGGTTTTTAATCCATCTACTGTGTCCTCTTAATTCCTCATAAAACAAGTTTTTAATCAAAATGTCATGTGACAATAAGTGAAATGCTGAAGAGAAGTCCATGGTGCTCTGCTGGTGGTGCTGTCTGTGCCTGCCAGGCTCTGGTCCTGCCCAAAGAGGCAGTGGGTCTGCTGTACAGGACTGATGTGAGTCCCCTCCTGGCTTTTTGATATGACCCCAGATGAATCGTCCACCATTTCACTGAGTTCAGCATCTCCCCACTTCGTCTTTGCTTTTTGCACCATCCCTTTTTCTTTGCCATCCTGGTCCAGGGGAAAGCAGCTCTGCTTCCAGCATGTAGTTTGGGCCATGCTCCAGGTTTTGGGCGTGGCTCCATTTTCCCCTCTTTTGTCTAAATTAATTTTTGGAGGACTTGCGAAGAAGACCCCTCTGCAATGGGGTTATCTACCTGCACCCATAGACCTGCCGCTGCTGCACCCGCGCAGTTCTTGTGCTGTGCCTCCCGCTGCATGGCTGTGGGTCACCTGCCCRTTGGCATCATCAGCACCACAGTGAGTGCCAGAGGGGCTGCCCAGGTGCCCCGGGTGGGAGGATGTCAGCATGTGACAGTGTGATCATTTCCATGGCAACAGTATATGACAGCACAAGCACTGCTTGCTGCTCCACAGAGTCGGTGCCGGCGCCTGGAGCTCGGGTCGCCCATCAGTGTGTTCCTCCTGGAGGAAACAGCACAGCATGGGCACCTTCTGTCGATGGTGGGACACAAAGGGCTGCCAGGAGCCTGAGATCCACTTGAGCAAACCCACAGCCGGACCCTGACCACCTCGGTGAGCATGGGGCAGAGCTGTGCCCCCAGCTGGCTCGGTGGAGGAGGGTGGGACCCAGAGACCCCCACGCCCAGGTCCCCTTGCCCCACAGTGAGGGCAGAAGCCACTCAGGAGCATGACAATGCAGTGGGTGTCACAGCTCTGCCACCAGCATGGACCCCACCATCCCTGGCAGGCACAGGGCGAGACGGCATCCCTGTGTGCCCTGTACCTCTCCCAAAATGAATGCACCGACATGCAGACACTGAGCACAGCATCCCCGTTCTGAGTAGGGCCAGGAGGAGCCAGCTCTAAGCCCTAGTTCCTGGTTCCACCCCCTCTGCTCCGGCGATGCTCCAGCCCACACTGCGCCCAGAGTGAGCATCCACAGGGCACGGGCTGGAGCCGAGCGGGGCGGGGGCGTCATGGCCAGCTGGGAGCACAACAGGTAGGGAGGGACAGAGGGCAGGTGACCAGCACGTGAGTGCTCAGCCTTGCTCCTGTCCCCAGCACGCCTGTTGCTCGGAGAGACCTGCCGGGGAGAATGGAGTGGGCACTTAATCTCCCCCTGTAAGTTTAATTAATGGGCTGCAGCACTCATTCCGTGCTGCTGCCTTAATTGGTACAAGCTGCAAACGCTGTGGAGCCTGGAAAAAAACATTTGGAAATGAAAAATATATTAAGCAGGAAACAGATCAATGGTTCTTAATGAAGCTGATTGGGGGCTGCCTGTCGTCCAGGGGCCAGGGCCTGGGAGACACAGCTGCAGGCCAGGCTGCATGGCCCAGGCACCTGCCCTCCTCAGTGAAACCAGCAACCCTTGGGAGCAGAGCATCAGCCCCCTCCTGTCTGCAGGACAGTGGTCTGGAGCTGTACCTGCTCTGTGTGGGGTTATGGGGCCCTTCCCCTACATTTTTGGGGTCAGCTTGAGCTCTCATTGCTACAGGTGGAGAAGCCAGCCCTGCTCAGTTGGAGCCCCCTCCCACCCCTGCACAGCTGGAGAGGCACCCCCAGGCACAGCTGAAAAATCACCTCTGCCCATCTGCAGCCCCTGGAACAGCTGTAACGACCACCCAGGACACAACTAGAAGGGTAATCTCAGCACAGGTGGCCCATGTGGGGCTGCCCCAAGAGCACATCCAACCCCGAGGGCCTGGAATGGGATTGCGGAGGACTGTGGGCAGTGCTGGCCGTGTTTCGCTGTGGTGGTTTAACGGGAGTTTCTCCCTTTGCACGGGGCAGGGGCATGGCTGGGCTGATCTCCATGAGGGGGCTGGGGGTGTGCAGCAGTGCTGAGGGCTGTAATTACCTCAGCTGTGCACAGAACATTAGCTGCGCTTCCCAGATATTTACACAGGGGAAAACAAAGCCATAACTCACCACATAAATAATCTCCCAGGCGCGGTGCTCGGGGAGCAGGTGCCCCCTTGCATTCCTGCAGCTGGCCCAGAGCAGAGCATCCTCCACCATCCCCTGGGGGCTGGCAGGACCCCCCGGGCCACACTCCGGAGGGCAGAGAGGGCACCCAGTGAGCTGGGGAGTGTCATGGGTGCTGGGATGCAGCAGTGCAGTCGTCTCCACTGAGGACAGAGGGGTGAGACACCAGGGACTGGCTACATGTCCCAGCTCTTGTGCAGTTTAGGACGGCTCCTCGTCTCTCCAAAGCAGTTGGGCCAGGAGAGTCCTGCAGGTATCCCACATTCCAGTGTTCAGAGTTCAGGCCCATGAGACCTATAAATCTCCCCGAGCCCTGCGTGGGAGAGGGATGCCGCATGGGAAATGTGGAACTCGGCACCGGCCCGTTTCACACAATACATTTCATTTAATATTTGGCATTTCACTTCATTTACTTGACAGCCAGCTAACAAATTAGCACGGCATGGTATCAATAGCTCCAGACTGTGTGGATTAAAATCTGTTTAACCAATAGATCCAAAGAATAAAATAGTGAATGAAAGCAGTGCAGCTGCAAGGGCTGGAACTCTGCTGGGGCTTCAGCACAGCTGGGAGCAGAGCAAACTGTGTTCTGACATCCAAGGAGGCTCAGCCACCAGGTGACCAAGTGGGAGGACCTTGTGGCTCCCAGCGCTGGCAGGAGCAAGGAGGACCCCAACATAGCTCGGTCCAGCTGTGAGCAGGGAGCTGCGGGGATAAGCAGCCCCTCCCTGCCCCTTGGCTGCCCGGTTCGTTCAGCAATAGGCTGGGGTCTGCAGGGACCACTTTGATTTCCTGATGCTAAATCCCAGCCCCACTAATGTGATTGTGAACAGCATGTGGCCCCTAATAGGGAAAGTACCCTGCAGCCTGCCTGCCTGCCTGGTACAAATTGCAAATCTTGTTACGGGGTTGTGTCCAGGTTTTTAATGTGATAATCGCTCCCCTGCTCAATTATGCCTCTGGCTCAGTGTCCTGATAGTCCCCAAGAAAGGGTTAAGCAGCTGCACTCTACCACGTTCAGGGGGCAGAGATGGGGAGGACAGGGTTTGTTTATGGGAACTCTGTTATGATGCTCCAGGGCCCCCAGAACTGCCCTTTGGTGGCAGTGGCCCCACATGGTCCCCAGCGATGCCTGGCTGGGGGTGAGTGTATGCTGGCCATGCTGCCTGACACATGGCCCTTGCCCCATGGGTCTGGCTCCTGGTGCTAATCCCAGGGCTGGGCAGCAGCAGATGAAGCCCAGTCCTGCATTAGTTTCCCTCTTGCCAGGCTCAAGCATGGCAAGGCTGCTCCCAGTTGGCCACGCATGGGCTGCTCCTCATAGCGTCTAGTTAGAGAAAGAGAGAAAAAAATGGATAAGTAATTAAAAACATGAAACCCTTTGCACCTCTTTAGTGCTTTGCACTTTCAAGGCCCGGTGTGCCCATTGACTAATGAACCACATCAAACGAGCCTTGCGTCTCGCCCGCCTTTCTCTTTGTCTGTACTGGCCTCTCCTGTCTCGCTGTCCCTGCTGTCCCCAACCCTTCCCAGGTCCCCTGGCGTGTCACCAACAACCCTTTCCCAGTTTGGGGCTCTGTGGTGGAAGCTCTGGCCTGTACAGGCAGCCCCAGGGCAGCACTGGGGTCCCCACAGACTTCCCACGACATCCCCCTGCAGTGGGGTCTGTCCCTCACTGCTCCCATTGTCACTGGGATTACTGGTGGGCGCTGCAGTGGAGGGATGGTGAGACTGTCACATTTCGGCTGACATTACATATTCATTACTCAGTATCTTTTTCAAGCTTTTGAGCGTGTTACGGAATTGAGACCACGTAAGTACAGGGATCATTTTCCTTCTCCCACCTCCAAAATGCAGTCACCCCGCAACAGGGTGTAATAGCTGTTTAGCAACATGCAGGGATGTTACTCAGCAGGGGGAGAAGGATCCCACGTCCCTGAAAAGTGATGGATGCGTAAGTGTAAATTACTCGGATTGAGAATTTAACTGCAAAAGTGGTGAGCTGGGGCATGAGGGTCGTGCTCAGCCCCCGCTGTGGGTACACGCTACTCTCAGCTCCGCTGCTCCTCCTCAGCTCTCCCGCCTTGGGAGCCACCCCTGCTCCCAGGGGGATGAACATCCGTGTCCCCAGCCAGCCCTGCTCCTGGTGTCACAGCCTGCATAGGATGCTGGGTGTCCCTGGCCCTGCTGCAGGCAAGGCAGCAGGAACAGGCAGCCCCGGGTGCGCGCCCGCTGCCTGCAGTCTCACAGGAGAAGTGGGGTTTAGTCCAAACAAAGAGGTGTTTTCAGAAGGCTGAAATTAATAACACAAACCCTAATTTAAAATTATATTAGGCTATCAATTACTCCCCAAGCGTCCAAGAGCTCTGCTGCCAGCATCAAATTGCCAGCTGTGATAAATGGTTTTATTGGAATTTCATAAGGTCTGAATTATTTGCAGATAGGAAATTTTCATAGATTAATTAAAATTTTGTAACAAGTGAAGTGGTTTGTGGCAATCCCCCTCACTGCTGGCCTGGGGTAGGATTGGGACCGTCATGTCCCCAGGTGGTCCCCAGAGACCACCATGGCAGGGGTGGCCTTGCTGGTACCATGGAAGCATTGCAAGGAAAAATCCTGTGTGTTTGGCAAATTGGAAGAGACAATTATCAGAACCTGAATGGCTGGATGATTGCAATGTGTTTGGCTTGAGTCAGGACCATCCAGCCTCGTTTCTTATATTAGTGTTCTTCTAATACTTCAGTAAAGAGTGAGTAGAAGAAAAACCACTCGACAGTTTATTCAGATTTTCAAAAGGCCTTTTGACAAGATCCAGCACAGGAGGTTACTATAGAAATTAAGTTGTTGTGGAGCGAGAGGCAAAGTATTGCCATGGATCAAAGGCTCACCGAGAGAGAATGCAGAGGAGGAATAAACGGGCAGTTGTCATCCCAGCACAGGGCAGCTGCGGGATCTTGCAGGCTCTGCCATGGCCCTGCATCACTTCACATGTTCGTGGGGTGTCTGGGGAGAAGGAGCAGCACTCAGAGACACGATGTGGGAGCTATAGGAGGGCTTGAGGCTGTTGGATGTGGGATATGTAGCGTGGGCAGGCAGGTCATGGCAGTGCCGCTGGGCCAAGCTGCAGCAGTCGCTGCCTTGCCCACCCAGTCCTGCCGGTACTCGGGGGCTGCCCCAGGCACAGGCAGCAGCAGCAGCCGACTTCTCCCAGCTCCTGGGCTGCTAACAGAACACGCTCCCATGGCTAGAAATATCCTAGGGAGATGGCTGAGGTTCTGCTTAGCAGCAGACAGGCTGGCAATGCCATGCTGCCATGCAGTGCTGTCTTGTCCCTGGAGTCACTCTCTGCCCTACAAGTGTCCAGCGTGGGAGAGGCTCGGCACCCAGAGCTGCTGCCCCTGGCCACCTCTGGAGCAGAGCCACAGGTCCCCAGGCTCAGGGCACACCACTGTCTGCCCGCAGGGTGACAGTGAGGGGGACACATCTAGGGATGCCATGACCCCCAGCTCCTCCATGGGACTCTTGCACATGTGGCTCCCAGATGCAACGAGCAAAGGGGGATTTGCACCCTGACAGGCAAAGCCACGCAAGCAAGAACATGAAGGGTGACTCTGAGTCACACACACCCCCAGATGCTGTCCAGAGAGCACACAGAAGGAGAGGTGGGGTGTGCTCTGGGGAGTGCCCAGCCCACCCACCCCATACAGACAGAAGTTCAATAGGGCTCTGGCACATGGCTGCTCCATCCTACCTCCCGTCCCCGCAGGCAATCCAGGCAACCAAGGACCTTGCAGGGTCAGCACTGGCGCCGAGCTCCTGCTTCTCCCCCGCCAAGGAGAACCTGTTGAGCAGGAAAGGGGCCCCTCAGTGCCTATGTGCAGATAAGGGAGGGAATGTAAACACCCTCCCAGTTCTGGCATCCCAGCTATCTGAAGTAGCAAATGCCTCCAGAGCAAATTCCTCCCACTCTACCTCCTGAATCAACAGCGGGGGCCTCGATCTGCGGGGACATGTCCACCTCTTGCTGTCTTGCAGCCCCACATTTCTGTTCGTCCCGTGTCTGTTTGCCTCCTTCACCTCTTAATCTTCTATGGTTCCCTGTGAGCTTCCCAGGCCACCCCACTTGTTATCCCATCCCTCCAAGAGCCCCGATGAAGGGTGGTGGTGTTCCCCGCCTGCTCTGGCAGCCTTAGCCTCCTGCTCAGACCAGTTTTGCCAGATTAAAAATCTCTGCCATGCAACCCTGCCAGCAGTCAAAGAGAATTTCTCACTGATTTCAGCATTTCTTACTGATTTCAGCATTTTTCGCTGATTTTGGCAGCTGGAGAACAGCCATGCTGAGGTAGCAGAGACCTTGGAAGAGGCTCAGGGGGTTTCAGGGCCTCCCAGTATGGGGCACTCAGTATCACTCCCTGGTGCTTTGGCTGATACCAGACAATAGAACTCTCCTTTCCCCTTTGAAATCAGTAAAGACAGCTGCTGTTTGCTCCCTTCCTGACTTTTGTGGGCTGGGGGGGCAGCCCTGCTGCAAGCATGGGGGCATGGATGCTGCAGGGTGTTGGGAGCAGCCACTGGCCCCCACTACTTCCTTCCTCACCTGTCTGTGGACTCAGTGTCCCTCCTGTCCCCCTCAGCATCAGCTACAGCTGCTCACACTGCTGCCTTGTGATCATGACCAGGTGCTGTTGCTCTGCAGGGATGGATGCAGGCAGGGATGCCGGCAGCAGGCTACAAACCGGCAACACTGGGAGAAGCAAAATGCACCTGGGGACGTGCCTGGCAGAGGTCCCATGAGGCAGAGAGGAGAGGGCACTTGAAGGGATGTGGGGCCGCAGAAGCCAGGAGTGGTTGAGCTTGAATTGCAGCATCCCGGAATGCTGCATCTGCAGTGAGAGACTCCCGGAGAACCTGTTGATATGGCAACCCTGCACGGGAGAGTGCCTGTCCCGCTTGCCTCTGCATCCCCTCCGCGACCCCTCTGCACCCGGCACCCCCTGGAGTTCTGCAGTGTCCCCAGCCAGCATGGTCTCTGGAGGCCACAGCTGTGCCATGAAAACGGTAGTTGAGGGGGTGAAAGACAGTCAGATGAAGCAAAATGCTGCACACAGTGGAAAAATAATCCCAGCATTCACAGACAATGCAGGGCTTTCAATTGCCGTTTGGATAAGAGACCCCGACGTCCTTGTGGRCTCCCCTCTGCAGTGCCAGCAATGCTCACTAAAACCACGAGGGGAGGGAGGGATACTGGAAAAAGAACGCAAACAACTCCAGAAGTGGGTGCTGGTGTGGCAGAGGCATGGCCTGAGCAGTGCAGCCGGTGGCTGCCCTGGCTCAGTGAGACACCGAGCACCATCCGGGTGGGGTGACGAGCTGTGACCAAGCTTTGGTGGAGAAGGAATTCAGTAGCCTGGAAATCCTTGGTGTTCACCGTGTCTCTCAAAACAAGGCGTGCACCTGAAGTAGTTGGTTTGGCATTTTTAAAATCAAGGAAATTCTTTCTCATGATGTACATTTAAACTGCGGACTCTTGGGTCTGGTGGGGGCAGGGGGGGATCACTCCCTACCTGCCCCGTGTTGGCCCTTCTTCTGTGTGCGACAGTGCTGGCAGTGCCCACTGGACTCACCCAGCCCTATTTGGCTGCTTTCCCATCCACACTCTTCCACATATCCACCACTGGAGTCAGTTACAGATCAGCCCTTTTCCCAGGGCTACCTGTTTGTTGGGATATGGGCACTGTTGGGCAGAGCCCCCTCCGTCTCCCCACTTGCCTTTGGAAATGTGAGAGTTTTCCTGACTGAAAAGTCACTGCACAGTGAAAATCCCCTTGTTCTGCACTGTCAATGCTCAGGGGTTCTGGGGAGGCACAAGCCTCCCCACAGCACCCACCACTGGCATTTGGGAACATTCACAATGTGTCAAAGAAGTAGGTGACAAATATTGCTGGGCACATTGGACATCAATTTTTTGGCAGCCAACACTGATGCTGGAGGGGTTTGGGTGCTCAGGTGCAGGGGGACAGCCTGGTGGCACCACCAGCTCTCAGGGCTGCCTCTGGAAAAGGTGGGAGTCACTGGTGACAGCAGGTTCTGATTCTTTAAAATCAAATGGTGCTTAAAATTAAATCTCTTCGCTGATCATTGAAATTTGATGAGTGAAAGGCATTTCTCCACATTTCCAGGTGATTTTTTGGTGGCAACTCTGCCACTGGCCTCCTTACTCTCACTGTGTGTCAGCCCCAAACCTGGTGGTGGCCAAGCTGCCTTCAGGGATGCACAGGGCACCCTCACTGTGACCCCTGGGAAAGGTGAGCACAGACAGCAAGCTAGAAATTGCTATAAGATGTAATTAAACCAGACAAGGAGCAATTCCTCACTGCACAGAGCTGTGGTGGGCTGCTTCAGAGTGTGATCAGATCCACCTCAAGAGCTGCTGAGCCTTTAATCCCACCTGCTAATCCCCTACCTGAACCTTTACCTTTATTTTCCAGGGACTTTGGTGCCTTATCACAGCAGGGTGGTCTCTTCAGAGGGACCCCCTGAAGTCTGGTGCCTTCAGCAGTCCCTTTTGTAAGGGCCAGAGCTGGTGTCAACACCACTGCAGACATTTCTCTGGCATGGGGGGACGGGGCTGTGTGCCAAAGTCCCAGCGTAGCCCCAGCGTCCGCAGCAATGCTAGAGCCGCTGCTTTCCCTCCCCATGGGCTTGTTTTCTGTCTCACCAAGGCCTGTTGTGGCCAGTGTTACACCCAACCTCAGGCATGTTCTGGCAGCTTGAGAGCACTCAAGGAGCCACATGGACGCATCCCCCAGGTGTGGGTCTGCAAAGCCAGCACGTGCAGTCTGTGCTGATGCAGCAAATCACAGTCCCGGTGCGGGGACTGCTGGCCCACGCCGGAGGGCTTCTCTGAAAAAGCGAATTTGGATTAAGGGTAGGATGTCTCCTTGCCAGAAACCCCAGCAGTATGRTTGGTTGATGCACCCCAGCTTGGTTTGCCCTTGCCCTCCTGCAGGCACTGGGGGCTGTAGCGAAGGTGGCTCCTCAGGGGTGAAGCTGTGACCCTGTGCAGAGCCTGGAGGCAGGAAGTGGGGTGAGGCACACAGACAGYAGGGGCTCCGGCACAGCCCTTGGGAGGGGATGGCACCACAGGGATGACCTTCAGGAGCAACGGCAGGATCAGCTGGCAGCCCTGCTGTGGGAGGCAGAGTGAGGAGGCCATTAGGAGTGTCAGATATCTGCGATGYCATTACATCTGGGACGCCTGTCTCTGCACCTGGTTAATTATTAACGGAGTGCGTGTTGCTGCTGGGGGGGGCACAGCCGGGCTGACCCGGCACTGCTGCTCTGTGCAGTGCCTGCTGCCAGAAGTCATTTTCCAACCCAAGAACAGCCTTTCCTGCAGCAGCCCCCACTGCCTGTGACACAGCAGCAAGGCAGCCCTTGGAGCAGGGAATCCCACATCCCACAGAATTGCTGTGCCACCAGCCAGGGACAACACACGTTCACAATAACGCCTCTCTTTTCTCCCCTGCAGACTTGTGCCTTTTTTCTCTTTTTCTCTCCTCCTGGCTTTGCCATATGCAATAAGGAGTAAATAAAGAACACTGATGTAAAAAAAAAAAAGGGATCAAGGGAAAGGCTGGGAATCCTTTCCCTGTGATCTCACTCACACCAGCCCCGGGCTCTGGGGTTCCCTGAATATGTGGTTTACGGGGCTGCGGGGCTGCCTGCTCTGCACCCTTCATGCTGCAGACAGGAGGGACCGGAGATAGCCAGGAAAGCACCACCAAGCCCAGCTGGTGTGACAGCATGAGGATGCCACTCCAGGCCATGATGGAGACTAGAGGAGGGGGGTGACTTGGAGAGGCACAAGAGGTGATTTCCGCTCTAAGACACAAATCCAAAGCACTGTTTGCATGTTTTGCAGTGTTTTCCCCTAACAAGTCTCAAACAAACCACAGTTTGGCTTTCAGCTGCAGTTTGAGTGGCTGGTGGGAAAAGAATAAAAGATTTCTGAATTTCAATAAAAGCCCCCTTATCTCATCCTTCTCCATCAAGGCTGCTCCTCATTCTCTGCCTTCCAGCCTCGGTGATTTACATGGAAATGGCCTCTTCAGCCCAGGGTCAGATGGGGAATTTTACTGGTGCCAGGCTGCTGGCTTGGCCTTGAGGCAGAGGGCAAAGGCCGGGGGTCTGCCAGCAGCAAGGTTCAGCAGGGAACCAGGCTGGTGAGCGCAGGTGAAGGCACGGGAAGAGCCCTGGCAATGGGCTGTGGAGTGCCCCAAGGTCCCCCAGCACACGAGGGAGTGTGGGGTGCACGCATGGCACGAGCCTCCCGGCGGGACCGCTGGAGCTTGGCTCTGAGCGCTGCTTCTTCCCTGCTCGTGCCAGATGGTGACTGGTGCAGAAAGGCAGAAATGTTTAGTAGATATTTCTGTTCTGTATTTGGAATGAAGCAGGAGGATATATTCATCTCCAGATGATACTGTGGATGGAATATAAATCCTGCCATCTGTAACAATGGGGGATGTGAGGCATGATCTCTTCRAATTCAGCATTTGCAGATCATCCAGACAGCTGATGCTCAAGAGTCTAGAAGGAACTAGCTCAAGCCAACATCACAGCTTAACAGATCTTGGGAAAATGGTCAAATTCTGAAAGACTAGAGAAATGTCAGTGTAGTTCCAGTGTTTAGAAAAATTTAAAGGCACAGCCCAGAGACTTGCACATCAACCAGTCGGTTCATGTCTCTTTGTGGGGTCTTTTTTTGGACAGCCTTATAGGTCTGATTAATAAAGGCAAGTGTACCATTACAGTAAACCGGAATTCCTCAAAGCATTTTGCCTACTACTACATGACATTTGGAATACAGACCCCCATGCTACAGAAGGAATTATCAGGGCACACACTAGATGGACTAAAATCTGTCTCAGACAGATCTCACCATGTGGTGGTTACTGGGGAGACTTCAGAGGATGGAGGTGTCCTTAGTGACGTCTCTTGGGGAAATCTGTTCCTGTTGCAATAGTGTGTATGCTTCTATCCAATAGTCAACCTGACCATAAAAAAGCTGTGATGGTGAAGTCTGCAAGAGATGTAGTGACTGGTAGGGATGTTAATAATGAGCAGGCCGTGTTGCTGCTCTAGTATCTTCTAAATTGCCTGGTAAAATGGCCATAATCCAACTAAACACATTTTAATATGGGTGCACGCAAGCGAAGGCATCTGGGAACAAAGAGTGCAGCCTTTATCTCCAGGCTGGGACTTGGAAAGCTGTGACAGAAGAAGGCTCAGGAGTGATTGCAGGTAACTGACTCCACACGAGCTCTCATTTCAACAGCATTCTGAAAGCAGCCAACATCTTCCTTGAATATATAACAGGAGAATATCAAACAAAAGCAGGGGAGCATCTCAACTCTGTTCACGTTACTGTTGATTCTATGGATGCTATTGGCAACCTGGGTGTCCAGAATTAAAAAGGTCACCAAAGTTCAGGAAAGGAAAGCCGTACATACTGTGCAGGCATCAGAAAACAAGCTCTGCTACAAGACTGGAATAGTACAAACTTCTCGGTTTGCTGGAAAGAAGATTGAGGGATGCTCCAACCTCAGGCAGAAATGTTCCTGGCAGTTCAGCAGTCTCTGTCTCACAGAGGAGCAACAAGATCTGAAGGGTGAAGCAGCAGTTAGAAAAATTCCATCTGGAAAGGAAATAGAAGATGCTAGCCGGAGGGCAGGAGATGCTGGGTGAGCTACCTAGAAGGCAGCAGTTTTACCAGTTTCACAACCAATTCCTGGATGTGAGATAGGTAAATCCAAATTCAGGGGAGGCTCTGTAGCCCTGTTGTGCACAAACCCTTCTGTACCCAGGGGTGCTTCAGCCACCTCAGGGACACCAGAACTGCCTGTGCTGGCCTCAAGATGTTCATGGCCTGCATGCCATAGGGACAGGAGGTGGCTCAGGACTGATTGTGTTTCCTTCTCTCCCTCCTTTCCCAGGATGTTGAGCCCAGCTCAGCAGGGCTGGGCAGCTGCTCAGGACACTGGGGTTGGACACCATTTGGAGATGGTCAAGAATGCTGAGCCCTTACTGGTGGCTCTGCTCCATGTCCTCCAGGCTACATCCTGCAGTGCTGGGAAAATGTAGCAGTGTCACTCTGTGCTAAGCTGAGCCTGAAGCCCATAGCAGCACACCTTTTGCGTGCCCCTACCCAAGCACCTCTCCAAGCATCCCGCTCCTCTCTGAAAGATAAAAATGCCTCATTTGGTGAAGAAATGCTATGGATAGAAAGCAACGTTTTTTCCTTAGTGCCTTTGGGTTGGTGTTTTTTTTTTTTTTTTTTTTAATTAAAAAAATATATCTATTTTTTTGAAATAAAAATTTTGGAAGTTTGGTGTGTTATTTCCTTTGCCTCTTCTCCCATCTCTTCCCGTTAGTTGTTCCTGCTCTGGAGCAGAGCAGAAGGATAGTGGGTGGGGACTGCCTTATGACTTTTCCCTTTCTGGCTGGAACAGGGCCAAACTTCTTCAACTTTGGAAAAGTGACAAGAGAGAAAAAAAAGAAGCACTAATTCTGGTGATCTGGAATGGCAGAATAAGAAAAACAGGGGTTTGTGGCGGGTTGTTTTTTTTCCTAAAGAAGAAAAAGAGAGACGGTAAAGTAAAATCTATAAACACACAGGTGGAGAGAATGTGACAAAAATGAGGGAGGATGTGCAGAGGTGTCACATTTTGAAAACTGAAACAAATTAAGGAAAAGCTTTCATTGGAACCAAGCAAAACAGAAATAAGGTTTTTCATGAAGTTGCTTTTCCATTTGTCTCTGTTTGGGCAACAGCTAGAACCCTGTCAGGGGCACGGCCACATCCCTTCGGGGAATGAGCTCATCTCCTTTGCTCGGGTCATCTGGAGAGCCCCTGCACCAGGCAGCCCTAAGCAAGAAGAGGGTCGGAGGGGTGTGAAGGACGTCTCCCCCCATCTCTGCGTGTGTATTTCTGAGTCTGCACAGGCAAAAAAATGTCTTTGTGAAGAGATTTGGAAACTTAGAGGGAGAATTAGAGAGGGAATAAGCAAAATATGTCAGAGCTGTCTCTGCATTGAGGATGGAAACCAAGGGAATAGGCAGGAGGAATGAGTTCTCATGCATGAAGTCAGTTGTGATTTAGCTGGCATTGCAGAGGTCTAGGGGGAGGGTTTGTGACTGAAATACCGGCGGGACACTGTGCAGAGGAACCACGGGGAGTAGCATGGACTGCCAGCCCCCCAGGCAGGCATGCCTGGGAGGAGGAATTAGCAAAATCCTGAAGAGGACAGCAAAGGCAGCTGCCACCCATTGCAGCCGTGGAGCCCTTTTACACCAGGATGGAGCCTTGGTGCCTATCACAGGGCGCATGGGAAGCTCTGACGTTGTTTAGAAGAAAAGCTCATTTTTATTCATAATTAATTGCAATGCAGATTAGTGGATGCACATGTGATGGCTTAAACCTTAAAGCTCAAACATAGGATTGTTGAAAACTTAGTGACTCATTAATAACAGACAGGCTTGTATGGAGAGGATCATTAAGTAAATGAGTTACAGAAGGCTGTGAGAAACTGCCATAACCTGAACCTCAGCCAGAGGCTTTTGGGGTGAAATTCAGCCTGGGCAGCAGGTCGGCTGCTGGGCTGCATACGGCTCTTGCCTATAGATGGGGGGATGAAAAGGCTGGCAGGCACCAGCAGGGCTCTAAATCCCTCTCTGCAGAATAAGCAGCTATTTATGCTGCATCGTTTCCAAAACAAAAAGCTAAAAGTGAAGAAAAGAAAGGAGGAATAAGACATTTTCTGACAGGCGGGAGTCCCTGTTTGCTAAGTTTTGTTGGAAATGCAAAGCAAAAATCATATCATGTTTAGTCAAATATGCCACAAATGAAGCAGAAAATAATTCTCTCTGGTAGTGGCAGAGTTGTGCCAGGGTGCCTTCTGGCAGAGAGGGTAGAGACAAGATTGCACGTGCAGTGAATGTCAGCAGAGCAAACCCTTGTAGAGGGGTAGATATGTTCAAGTGAGTGGTCAAACTTTACAAGGAAAAGAATGAGAAATGGGTGTGCAGCCACTGGAAGCTGGCAATGTTGCCAAGCATTAAAACCCACGCCTCCATCCACTCAAAATATCACATATTTGGCATTATTTGCCTTCCAGCTTCTGAGAAGGCAATTGCACCAGGTTTTAATGCCCTTCTCTGAAGCTTTGTGGGATATTAGCTTATTTCCCTCCCCTACGAGATAAAATAAATTGGCCGAAACTGGGGAATAGATGGGCTTACGGAAGTATCCTTGAAACTGGAGCCCTGGGCAGTGCTGTGCTGAGCCGGCCCTGCCCTGAGGCACAGCTGGGGACAGTGGGTGGTGGGCGTGGGGGTGATGGGCTGCGAGCCTCCTCTCGGGTGGCAGCAGGTACCTCCCTTGGGACTTCCCCTTGGGAAAGGCACAAGCCACTTTGGAAATTACTGTTTGAAAGCAACACAGGGTACTACAGTAATGGGAATTAATCAAGAGCCTGTAACAAAGACTGTTTTACATCTAGGATGTAAAAAAGAACAATAACACACAACACTGTTTGTCTTTAAACAAGCACCAGATAATGCATTTCCGACAATTCTATCCAGAGGCAGCACTTGAGAGCCTCTCGTAATTGTGAACTTAGAAATATTTTTATTGTAAATGCCACAGGATGACATATAGGGAGATATTCACCCTGTGCCACTCCACACTCTTTGTGACAGTTGAGTCCCGCTTTAGTTTAAGAGCCGGTGCACAGAATGTCATTTACATTAAAAAAAAAATCATCTGCAAAGAAGGAGAAACATTTGCTATAATAGGCTTAGCCCGGGAGGATTCTCAGATAGCTGGTTGGACTGAGGCTGTCTGGAAAGGGAATACCACATTAAACTCCAAAGATCGGTTACTTCAATGATCTCAAAAAAAAAAAAAAAAAAAAAATTCCCACTTTTAAAGGGTAAAGCAAAAATGCAACATCATATAGAAAATCTGGGAGCTGTTGAAAGAAGAAAAAATTTCAGATGGAGCTAATTCTGTATCTGTCACTGCCAAGGCAGCTTAAGGAGGGAGATGCTTTGGTTTACATTATTTAAATGCAGCTGCAACACATGAACACTATTCTGTGAAACCACTGTATGACAGGCAGGTTCCCAGCAAAAGGGGGAAAAATCACTGTGAAATGAAGGGCATTTGCTTCAGCAAATAAACTGTGAAGAGACAAGCTTAAATCTAACTTCAACAAGATCTTTAATATGCTATTTGGATGTTGTAAGGGTATGAGAATGCCCTTTGATATTAGTCCTGCTTCTGAGATATTTCACACAGTAATTGCCCACATCTTTAAGGTACAATGTATTGAAGCTATGGTGATTGCTATTTTAAATTGGGTGATGGTTCTAAAAAAGCAGAACCGAAGAGCCAGGCAAGAACAGGAGAGAGCAGAGAAGACACTTCAGAATGAACTTTAAAAGGTCAAAATTTGGTCTAGCAGAATTACCTGCACTGTCTCTGAGCTGAGCTATGATGGCTTTGTTGCCAATTTAGATAAAATAGAAGCAATAATTAGAATGTCTAGCCTCTAGGATATAAAGCGGATCTACAGAGATTTATGAAAACAATATACTATTTGGCAATATCTATTCCTAAATCTATGGCCAGTATTTCCTCARGAGAGAAGTGCTGCAGTCTGAAATTGCCTGGCGTTGGGCAGGCAGGGAAGTGAGCGCTGGAAAGGCTAAAGCCGAGGTGATGGAGAGCCTCTCCCATGCCGTGGGGTCCTGCCTGCCCTTTGCTGCCTGCCTGAAGGCAGCGGGCAGGGGACCCAGTGAGCCATTCCTGGGCTGGCCTTGTGACAGCCAGGCAGGCTTGCGGCATGGGAGTGATCATCACTGGAGCCTCTGTGGGGTCTTTCCTTGTGTCTGCCGGACAGGTGGGTCATGSACTGCTCTTCCCTACAAAAGAAGGGCAGCAGGCTCTGTAGCAGGGTTCTGCCCCCTCCAAAACCTGTGCTACACAGGATATCAGCCTGTGCTAGGAATTGCTTGAGCATGGATAAACACAAACCCACCCAGGGTCTGGCACAGAAGGAGGAGGCTTTGCAGAGCCCTGTCCTGCCAGCTCCACCCCAGCAATAAGGATTAAAACAGGCTGCAGACTACTCCTTCCTTACAAAACCCTGCAATCGCTTAAATCCAAGAGGGGCAGCACAGCCGAGGGTCCTGGAGGAAGAGCACTGCTCCGGTTCTGTGGGAGTGTGGGATACTCAGACTGGTCTGTTTTCTTCAGTCTCTTTCCTCGAATATACAACTGCTGTTGTCAGCATCTACATTTGGGCTACCGAGTGCCATGAGGAAGCATGTCACACATCGGGGTTCACTTAAATGCTCAGCCTCAGGAGGTGCTAAGCACCTAATCTTTCTCACAGCAAAACACAACAGGCAAGGGTCTTAAACAGCTCTGGAGTCCTGACGTGAATATATTGGGTGTGTGGATGTGTCAGATGCCCTGCTGCATTCACGTTCCAGTGCTCAGCATCTTGCAGAACCACGCCCACGGTGATCAAAAGGAAATCTCCAAGCTGAATATCCTTTCCTTTTGTCCTGCAGTGACTCTGGTCAGTAGCAGATTGAAKTCACCCCGAGTTTTCACCATGACTTTCCTGATGAATGGTAGCAAACAGAGATGGTGAGCCCCACACCTCCCAAAAGCAGAGGGGCAGCGCGAGTGCTCCGGGTCATCCCTGGAGATGCTGCTGCACTTTCRTCGGTTCACTCACAAGACAGAGCTAGTGGGTTGGTGCCAGGGCCTTAGTCCTGTCTCTCTGTAGCTCTAAGCGGGTGAGGGATGGGTCTGCCAGCCATGGGCAATGACAGCCAGGAGCAGGGAAAATTGCAGTGTGCAGTTGTGCAGGGAGAATTGCAGAGTGAGTGGCTGGGTGGTGAGCGGAGCATTCAAAGATGATCCACAGGTRTAAAACGGCAGACAAGAAATGCATAGCCAGGAAAGCATATGAAATAGCAACAAAATTACAGAAGATAGTTAGAAAACAGGAAATAAGAAAACAGTCTATGTATGTGGGCAGAGCCATGACCTACTCATTTAATCTATAAAATACATATTCATGTATTATGGTCCATGTGAAGGTGAGCAAGTGCCAAAACAATGTATACCTGTAACAGCAWATGCCTGAGCTGTGTATTTTAAACATCCTGCATGTGGACAGCTTCACGCTGGTCTCACTGAGGTGTTTGTATATTAATGTTTCTATCCAAAAACAAGAACAGAAGGACAGAGGAATTAGGGAATAAATCCAAGTCTTTCAGCAACTGAAGGCTGAGTTGGGCTGACTCCAGAGTGGTTTGGGGTGGAGAGAACCGTGCTCACCTACCTTCAGTAATGATAATAAAGAAATTGGGGATTCTTCTGTAGGAAGCAGAGAATTTATGAGAGAGCAGCTGGAGAGGCCAAGAACAAAGGATAAACACAGAGATGGTAAAAGAATATCTGACAAAACTCAACCTACATAGTGTAAATCTGCAGGTCCAGACGCAGTGCACCTGAGAATTTTTAAAGAAATCTCTGAATAGGATCTTGAAAAATAATCTTCCCTTCATCACAGGAGTTATCTGGGCCCTGGGAGAGGCCAATGTGCCTCCGATTAAAAAAAAAAACTTGAGAAGACAGGGCCAGAATCCGTCACCTGCCTGCCTGCAGCTCTCTGGCAGGAGAGTTTCAAACTGGGTTTCATCACTCCATCTCCTTCTTTCCTGCTTCTTCTCGTTACTGCCTTACCCAGCCTATAGCCTCTGCCCAGGGCTCCACAAAACAGATGAGGTGAGGCAGCCTGCCTGCAGGGCTCACTTCTGCATACACAGCCTTCTGGTTTCAGTCCTTCCCATGTGGCAGGAGCGGGAATGTTTGCACTCCACCTTTGCTTTTGCACATGGAGATTTTTTTCCAAAATCTAAAGGGAACTGAATGTCAGTGGGGAGGGAAAGCTAACTCTACATCTTATTTTCAAAGTCCAGCAGCTCACATAACCAGCTGCTTTTTTAAGTGCATTCCGTGGAAAATAAGAATTTCAATAACCTCTATTCTGAGATAACCTGCTGAGCAGCCACACATCTCTCCCTCACCAGGAAGCAGATGTTTTGCTCTCCTCCCCAGCTCTTTCACGTTTTGGGAAAGGACTAAGATGTAAGAGGGCTGATATGATTCGAGGAGCAAAAGCAGGGAATCAGTGGTATGAAGTTTCTTGAGGCTAGAGAATCTGCCCTTCACCCAGCTCCTCCTGGCACACAGCTCACACCAGTGATGAATCACAAAGCTCGGGAGCCGAGTGCACTTAACTGTGGTAATGAGGATGGCGATGTGGGGTGCACCTCGAGCTGTACAAGCAGCTTGTGGTTTTGGGACCTCTGCAGTCAGTGAAGCTGCTTTGCAATCAGTTGCTGCACAGGACCCAACCACATGCTCCCTTCAGCCCGGAGGGACGTCTGGAGGCGGGACTGCACTGCCTTGAACCCCGTCCAGCCCCATGTCTTACAACTAATTTTCTCCTCTTTTTGAACTGATCGCCCTCATTATGCAGCCCACTGCTCCATCCCCTCTGGCCAGTCCTCTCAGAGTCGCTCTTGTAGTGCTATAACTGAGTTTTCTTAAAGACGGAATGAAAACTCTATAAAGAATTTGGTGTGGGCTAGAAATTGGTTGATGAGTCATAGACTCAGATAGTAACCATAAAAATGAAACTTCAAAATTGGGAACAATTTGAGTGACGTTACCACCGGAGACAGGACCGGCACTTGCATTTTAAAGTTTCATTAGACAGAGAATGAGGTAGCACCATTTATATCAGCGTCACCAGTGGGCACTCAGTACAGCCTGGGATGCATCCAGATGTGTCTGGGAACATTACAGCCCTGGGCTGGATGCAACAAGGCATGACCCAGCACTGAACACAGCAATCTGGAACCTCATAAGAGAGAGGAATGTCATGGGTTGACTCTGGCTGGACACCAGGTATCCAACTAAGTTGTTCCATCACTCCCCTCCTCAGCTGGACAGGGGAGAGGAAAAAGAACAAAAGGCTCCTGGGTTGAGGTAAGGGCAGGGAGAGATCCCTCACTGGTTACAATCTCCGCAAAACAGGCTCGACTTGGGGAAATTAGCCTAATTTGCTGACAATTAAATCAAAGTAGGATAACGAGAAATACAGATAAAACGCTTTCCCTCCACCCATCCCTGCTTCCCAGGCTTAACTTTACTCCTGATTTCTTTTTCCTCCTCCCCTGCAGTGGCACACGGGAACAGGGAATGGGGGCTGTGGTCAATTCATCTCATGTTGTCTCTGCTGCTCCTTGTTCTGCAAAGAGAGGATTCTCACACTCTTCCCTGCTCCAGTCTGAATTCCCCGTGGAGTTACAAGCCCTGCCAGCAAACCTGCTCCAATGTGGGTGCCTCTCTTCACAGGTCCGCGGGTCCTGCCAGGAGCCTTCTCCAGCACAGGCTTCCCATGGTGTCACAGCCTCCTTCAGGCAACCCCCTGCTATGGGGTGGGGTCATCCACGGGCTGCAGGTGGATCTCTGCTACACTGTGGGCCTCCATGGGGTGCAGGGGCACAGCTGCCTCACCGTGGTCTGCACCATGGGCTGCAGGGGAACCTCTGTTCTGGCACCCGGAGCACCTCCTCCCCTCCTTCTTCACTGACCTTGGTGTCTGCACAGCAGCTTCTCCCACATACTCTCATTGTGTCTCCAGCTGCAGCTGCTAGGTTTTATTTTCCCCTTCTTAAATCTCTTATTCCAGAGGTACTACCACTGTCTCTGATGAGCTCAGCCTTGGCCAGTTGCAGGTCCATCTTGTCTCTGTTGGACATAGTGCAAGCGTCCAGGAGCTTCTCACAGAAGTCACCTCTGTAGCCTCCCCCACTACCCAAACAAACTCCAAGGAACGGCTCAGGTACCTGGAAGGCAGTGAGATCAAGGCTAAAGGTTGAGAACCAGGCTAACACTGTATCATCTTGCAGTTTAACACCCTCACCCCGTTCTTGTGTCGCAGCCACATCTGAGTTTGCCTGCCAGCTGTGCATCAGCTCCAGGGATGCATCCCTCTTGCACCAGTCTATTCTCACCTGCCTCCCCATGGGGAAAAGGACCCAAATGGCCAAGGTGTGGGGAGCATGTCCCAGTGTGTGTCCACTTTCCTGAACACAGGTTGTTCCAAGTTTAAAATATACGAAACATCCCTCCACTTTGAGAAATAGAAGTAACAGGAATGATGCCAGGATTAAGGCACATGGTTATGAAAGACTGAAGGAACCAAGGTTTTATAAATTAGCAGTGTGAAGAGTCAGAGGGGATGCAGTCTTGCTCTATAAATATCTTCAAGGTAACAATATAAATGAAGGAAGGGAATTAGTTCAGAGTCTCAGAAGATGGCAGGACAAGGAGCCTGAAGTTAAAAAGGAGAAGCTGAGGCTGGATGTAAGATTTTCTCAGCAGTGAGCATTCCCGGGCAGGGCACTCAGCTCCCCATGGCACAGGAGGCTGGAGTGACRCAGCAGTGGGATGATGGCAAGGAGCAGCCCACGTGCCTGCTCCTCATCCACTGCTGATGGCTGGCAGATAAAAGTAGGAAAGAAATTTGAAGCTCTGGCTCACCAACAAAATAACACCTGGCAGAGCAGAGACAGGATGTGAGTTGGAGGGTTTGTGTGTTTGCCGTGGCCCTGGAGCAGGGTCTCTCTCCTGTCCCGTGCCGAGGTAGCAGTGGCACGGGGCTCCAGGGCTCCACTGGGACGTGCAAGTTGTGTTAGTGTCTCATTTGCAGAACAGCCACTYCTCGGGGAGCTGCCAGGGTGGGTGCTGACCACAAGGGTACCTCYCAACTCCATCCGGGGCAGAAGGCAGGAGGGAGACTGCAGCAAGACCTGCGAGCATTGCCGTCCGTCCCCATGACTGTGTCAGAGCAGCTCCTTGGAGGGTTCAGTCCCATGACCACTTCCAGAAATCCAGGGCATACTCTGGCTAGGAGGTAGGTGTGGACAAATCCAGTATCCAGTGCTGCCACACAGTGGTGAAGAGGTATTTCAGAAAGTAACATCTGCAAAAACACCTCATGGAGGAGTTTTRGTTGGAGCCCAGGTTGGCCTCAGGGGACACCTGGACAGGTGCTGACAAGAGCTTGCAGGCACAGGCCCAATTTAAAGCTCTTTGATGACCAACTCAACTCTTCCCCAGCGAACATGGTTCCCTGCAAGGTGCTTCTAGAGGCATGCTTTCCTTTCCACCATGGGTATTGGGTGTCCCTCATTGTAGCTATATCACCATGTTATTATCAAATTTTTTCCATTCGATTTCAGCCCAGAATTTCTGTTTATATCCTTACATCATCCAAACCAAACAGCCTCCCATGTTGGGCTCCACAGACTTCACAGACTCATAGGTTAACAGTTTGTCCTGCTTTGGCAGCGACCCTGAAAACAGATACTGTACCAACACAGCAGGTTCATAAAGCAGGTTTTGAAATGTTGTTACTCAAATATGCAGAAAGGAGCCAAGGGGAACTCCCAAGTTATCCAGATGCCCAACACACACCTCCTTGCAAGGCTCAGAGCCCTCCAGCAGGAACACTGACCCTGCAAAGATTTACCTTGAAAACATGACCTCTTGACCAGGCAGAATCTATTCAGCTTTGAAACGCTGAATGGGGTTGAATCAAACCCAGGACCCCGTTTCCCCACGGTTTGAACAACTCACCCCTGTCTTTCCAAGGGGTAGGTCATTTACTGTGGTAGCTCCTGCCCATATTGCAGAGGTTCACGACCGTTTTGTATCATTTATGTTTCCTSCCTGGTGCGTACAACACCCCGAGCTTTGGGATGATCTGCATGCGCACAGTGTGCTATTAATACTCCATTGCAGATCATTACTATAGAAGTTAATTAATACTTTGCCTAAGCACTAAGCCTGTGGCAACCTGCTGGAAGCTCCGTGTAATCTCTGGGCCGTAGTTTACTGTTGCTCGTCATTCACCCCGCTGGCGTCCCACTTCCCCCGTTCCACAAGTCTCAATTAACTTCTGAGGTATGACAATAGCTGAGATTTAGTTGAGTCCATCATCCAGAGGCTATGAAATCTGACCAAAAGGAATAATTATATGAAGGAAAATAGTAAAGTTTTATGTAGTATGTATTAATAAAGTAAGCTCTCTATAATATAGCAATGTAGATATTATTATATATAGCAATAAAGAGGCCACAGCATGGCCAAGTATGGAGACAACGGGATCTCCTGGCCAGCACTTGGATGCTCTATTTCTACATACCCGAGTTTCCCCAGTTCTTTTGGCCCCAAACCATGCTGGCAGCTCATCTGCAAGTGATTCCCCGCCAAGACCCACGAGTCCTTCTCAGAGTCACCGCTTCCAAAGTCCTCATTCCTTATTTGTAGGCATTCTTGTTTGTTTTTAGATAAATACTGAAACAGATATTGTTTGCCTGCTGCTGTGTAATACACTGCATTCTGGCTTGCTCAGTAAATGTTTCTCTGCTGTTCATCACCTGTGACGCCTGGAAGAGTAGCTGTGGGGTAGCAGCCGCCGCTGCTGGCAGGCAGCACAACAGTTCATGCCAGTTGGAGGGACCTTCTTTCCCAAAGCRGGAAACTGGCAACACGAGTGCTCGCCTTCCCCCTTCACCACCCACTCGCCCGTGGCAGGCTGGCAAACACCATTTGCTGGGTTCCCTCACTTTGTCGCAGGCGCGCGGGTTTCTCGAGACATCTTCGAAGGAGTCTGGAAGCAGAGGGTGAGTAGTGAGGTGACACAGTCTGAAGATGATACGAGATTATTCAGGTTACTGAAATGAAGCTAAATACAACCAAAGCTGATTGCAAAGAGTGGAGAGTGATCTYGTAATATTGAGTCAGTGAGTTTAAGAATTAAATTCGGTGTGTTTGTAGCTGCAAAATAATACACAGGGAAAAAGCAACCTTAACTCAACTTATAAAATCATGGACCCTGAATGAGATGTTTGTACCATAAAAGGGGTTGGCGCCCTGAAAACAGCACTTCACCACTCAGCACCAGTCTAAAAAGGAAATCTAAGATTATTAAGTATTTAGAGAAGAGTGGAGAACAAAGCARAGGAAATCACTGTCTTTCCCTAAATCTACCTTACAGACAAATCCACCTTACTGTCATATCTTGAATACTGCACCCAGATCTGACTCCTTTTGATTTCTTCTTCTTCTTCCTTCCCTCCCTACTTCAAGATCATGCCAGTGTCCTGGGAGAGGTACAAAAGCCTACAGGATCAGCAGAGTCACCAGACATTTGGAAAAGAAAGGTTGAACAGTGAAATGACAGAATTTGTTGACAGTAGTTATTCAAGGTTGAGGACAAGAATTTACCAGGAAGAGATTAGAAGGATCTTACAATTCAGAATGACTGGACAATAAAATGTCATGAAAACCAATGTAGATATCTGCAAAGTGCTGTAATGAGAATACACAAATCTAATTTCAAGTACATGTGTTGGTCTGTGAGTTGACTGTTACCACACAGAGAAAAKATTTTGAGGTTATCACAGAGAAATGCCTGGAAATGTCATCGCAGTGTTCAGYAGAGATCAGAAAAGCAATAGAATAACTGAGAAAGGAATACAGACCAAACCACTAAACAAGCAGCAGGTCAGCAGCACTGCAGATGCTAGGTGCAGCTCTGGTTCCACGTTGGGAAAAGCAGAGAGCAGAGCTGGAAAAGAGGGAAGCAGAGTACCAGGGTACTCAGTTCAAAACCCCAAGTACACAGGGATACGGGAATGGCTGAACAGATGAGCACTCCTGACCTGAACTGACACAACCATGCTGTGTGTTTATAGGGTCCTTTACAGTCCAGAAAAGATGAATTGGGATTTACTCTCCAAAGACTTTTTCATTACAAGAGGTTGGGGCACAAGCCGAGCAACCAGATGGAGGCTCAACACCAAGCAGAGGAGATGCCCCTTCAGAGGAGAAGAAAATGAGGTGAGGAACTTTGCTGCCAGAGGATGCTGAGCATGATGCAGGGTCACAGCATTCAAGAAGCAACTGAGCAGAATAATGCTCATCTTTTCTGGCTTAGGGAAAGCCTGAGTTGTGAATGGTGGGATAAGGGAGAATAGAACAGGAAGGTATATACTGCTGTCATCCCCTGCTTGGTCTCCACAAACTTYTGGTGTGATTCCCCGTAAGTTTCTTGAGGCCTGTGCGGGCAGCAAGTCATGGAACAATGCCTATGCAAGGAACGATTAGGATAATGCATCCTGTAAAAGACGGAGCTGGGGAGATGCCACAGAAGTTTATAAAATCAAAAATGATGTGGAGAAAGTGATCCAAAATAAACTAYTCATTCTTTCTCACTACACAGGAACTGGCAAGCTCCCAGCTGAAATGGGTCACAGGTGTAAAACCAACAAAAGGAAGCACTTTTCCACACAAGATATATATAAAAATACATATATAAAAATTTGTGGATTTCATTGTCACAAGATACTGCAGAGTATAAATGGGCTTAGAATGGGATTAGACAAATTCATGAAGGATAGACACATTTGTGGCTATGAAACACAATCCTGTGGTTGCAAATTTTCTTTTAGAAACTGAAAAGTGCCGACGTGTTACAGCTCTACCTAATTCCTCCCTGCCCCGAGTGGCTGAATGCGTGTTCTTAGGTTTCTATAGACTCTATAATGTTCTGCACACATATTATAAAAAGTATTAAGTGTAAGCTTATGGTTTCTGGTATATTCTTAGCCTTTGATGGAGAATGAAAATACTATTTTAGGGCATACTGTGAAGAAGGCATGTTGCCAAGATAAGCCTTTGGTGCAGACTGTCTTCTTTCATCTTGTATCAGGGCTTTCTGCATTTCAGTACTTCCACAATTTTTGTGCCATTGACAAACTAATGATTAACAATTTATATTTTCTGTTATCTTCACTGCTAAAACTTTCAAAATGTGCGTGACCAGGAACTGATTGCTTTGGGCTCTTTAGTCACATCTCCTGTGAGCATTCCTCATTTGCCATTACAGTGCCAAATGTGTGCCAGAACTGTCGAGGAGCCACCCTCAGATTCGTTTAATCTTTAGCGTGTTTGCTTGCATGTTTCTAATTTATTAAGGAGAATGTTTGGTATTAGGCAATTAGAAGTCTAGCTGTATATGGTATTAATAGACTATTACTTTTTAAAATTGAGTTTGTCAGCTATTCAAAAATATATCAAATTAGCTTGGTATTTTCCATAAATTCAGTGGGGGTGAGTTATATTTGCCAGTTTTCATTCTTCACCAAAGTGCTGTATCAGTCATTTAATTCTTTTGCTGTGGCTAGTTGTCCAGATGAAGGGCCTACAACTGTGTATCTTCTTAAATACTCAAACAGTATTAGTTTTCAACAGATCCTGAACTTTCCTTCGTTCCAAAACCTCTTGAAAACCAATCTGGACAGCTTCCTGGCTGGCTCCTAAAAGATCCTCGATGCAAATTATCTAAGCTACTGATTTAAAAATGGTGCTCTGCATTGCCTTCCATGATCAACGAGAGTTAATTATGTCTCACCATCATTTAACATGACAATGTGATCTATCTTTTCCTCTGAAGACAGAGGATGTTTTATAAAAAATTGYGCTTTTACAATTTCATCATTTCTAGTAATAGACCAATATTACTGTTAGGATTGTTTTCATTCCAAATACACTTACCCAAAAAAAGGTTTTAAAAATTAATTATCTTGGGCACAGCTTTACAGTTTCATCCTGACTGATTCTCTTTTTAAAAAATGATGAAGATTAGTCAGGATTTTGTGTTCTTCTATGCTGATTCTTAAATTTGTTTGGCTTGAGATTATGCTCCAGCAATAAAAAATACTCCTCAATGCAAACTTAAATGACAATTTGGAATAAATATGAACTGGAAGAAAGAAAGCAAATGGAGCAGTACTGGTGAGAGATTTCTCCCACTTCTGATCATTGCTCTGATTTTCAATTCCTCTCTCAATTTTTCTCTACCTGATTAGAAACTGTATGTAAAGTTTAGTAAATTCATCAGTTAGTTCTGTAAATTGGTTTGGGGAAGGGTGAGTTTAGTCCCCGGGAGGCCATGCAGAAGGGATATGGCACACATCGAAATGCGTCCACACAGGAGCTCAGCAGTGGGCTGGAGGCGGATGGCCATGGCCAGGAGATGCTGGAAGAGGTGGAGATGGACTGTGGCTCTCTGAGGAGGTGGGAGCTGGGCATCAGCCACCCATCCCAAGTACCCCAAAAGTACAGTGCTACCCCTCACACTATGGCAAAGGGAAGATAGCTATTGTCACTGAAATACATCTTACACCTCACTCACCCCTTTCAAGAGCTCATAATTGCCTTTACTCAAACTCTGCTGGATGTTGAATCCTGGCTCAGATTGCATTTTTAAGCCTTTCAGCAAATCCATCCTGCCATTTTGCATTTTGCCTGGGCATAAAAACCACATGGACATCTCACAGAGCTTTCCATCATAAATTTTGCAGAAGCATAACAAATTGTATTAGAAGGAATTATCTTGGTCAGCTTAAATTAAGAAACTCTGTTTTCTTCAATAATGATGACCTAAAGATTTTTAAATTTCATGTAACTTAAGTGTTCAAGAAATTGAGTTTATTAGCCTCTAGATAATATTAATCATAAATTTGGTTTTCCTTTCAGTTAAGTTAGTACATTAAATAATATTGATGTTTATCATTCTGAAGATGGTCTTAGAAATACTCTCTATGAAATTAGTAGAAATTTTGCTATTGACTTCAGTGGGTCCAAGGTTTTACCCCTAGCAATTAGCAGTCATTCTACTGTATAACTTGGCTCCCCGAAGGTCTGCAGAGCTCAGCATAATTATAACAGATTGTGTAATCAGACTGGCAGGACATGCAACCAGCAAGAAGGACCATGTCTACCGCCCTTTTTTTAAAATTTAAAATCAGATATTTCCCAAATGCACAAGTAAATTTAAATGAATGCATTTTCATTATAAATGCCTAAAATACAAGCTAATGATCAGCATGAGTTACAAGAAAAGATTCAACAAAACATCATGTTTGAAAATATTTACATGTTCTATTTCGTCTCTAATGAGGGAGATGATGTGCAGTTAAGGCTGCCAGGCCATTCTCTAATATGACTGAAGAACTCTCTCTACAAAGACAAAAATAAGAGAGAGAGGGTGGGGAAGAGAGAAAGAGAGACTGAGAGAACCCTGTGAGTATAGGATGGAGTCAGTCTTAAATTAGAATTTCCTTTAACTTGCAAGTACACTAGACACCAAGGATTATTCCAAAAGGTAYTGCCAAGGTCACTGAGCCCCCACCTCACTCCCCTTCCCCCTTACAACTGTTTGCAAACTTATTAGGATTCCTAAGATTCACTTGCCTCCCTCCAAAATGTTCCAATGCCCTTAGTTTAAACCAAAACATAACCAAGMCCTGGGGTTTCTCTGGCTCCAGCAGCCACAAGCACACCCATCCTCACCCTGGACTGTGCAGCCTCTGAGCTGGGGGTTTGATGCCTGCACTCGACACCCAGCACAAACTCCAAACCTGGTTTTCAAGACACCACCCCAGCAAGATGGAATAGCTGTGCATTTGATGGAATTCAGAAGCAACGCCAAAAAAAAAACAAACCACAAACCCATGTGCACGCGCACCAGGGGGTGGCGAGAAGAGGTTTGGGGAGGGAAGGGAAGCAGATGGGACATTTAATTCAGGGAACAAACTAATTTAAATCTTTCAAGGGGTTTGTTATTATTTCTAGAGTGTTAAGAATGCATTTTTTCCCTGCCTATGAAATGCAACATCCCTGCTCGGAAAAGCTCTAAGAAAAAAAGCCCAGCAATCTAGAAGGAAGAGAAAAAGAAGTCCAGAATGTTTTAATGACATCCTTTAAGAATACTACTATTTATATATTTCACAGATAAAAATAAATAATCATAAATGTGCAGTTGGTGTAGGTCTCTTGGGTAAAGGCAAAAGCAGGCAGGTTTATAAAATGGGTTTGCATGCCAGGGTGACTGTAATGGCTCCTTCTGTCAGGTAAACACATAATTAGGATGTTTTCAAATAAATGTATTATGCACATGATTGAAGCCAATTCAGGCTGCAGTATAAATATTATGTCTTTTTTTTTTTTTTTAAAGTTGTATAATTACATATCTACCCATGGAGCTTCTCGCCTGATAGGCATCTATTTATGCAACACCACACTGTGGCTCTTCCACAGGTGCTGTAGCAGATACTTGCTGAACATGCAGCCYGTCTGATTTTTAAAGTGCAATATCTCAGCTTTCTCTCAAAAAACGAATTCTGCCTCAACCCCTTTTTGCCTAATTGCTTCTTAGATTTATTGTTTAATTAAAACCATTCTCTGGTTATACAAACAACAAATCCCACTAATGCGTGTTTTTTTCACATACGAATTATTTTCCAAGGGATTATGTATCTTCAGCTTGGGAAAGGATTTCGTCCTTCTTGGCTGTGCTGTCACTGCCAAGTGCAGCCTCGTGGTCAAAGCTGTAAGTTGAAGTTTATGGTGGCAGCGTGACAAAGCTGTATCTATGGAGTCAAAGTGGCAATACTAAATGCCATTTGAAAGACTGATGCAGTCTTTAAGCTGATGCAATAAAAACTCTTCTTTACTTTATAGCATTTTCATACGGAGCCTCACAGCATGTCTGGTCATGCACTAGGGAAACATAAATAAGATGTGAATGATGAGCTGGATGAGGAAGCACCCCAAGAAATCTCTGAGGGACATCACCTTCATGGCATGCCTTTCCTCAAAGCCTTCCTCACCTGCTAGGGTCCTGTGGGAAGGCACAGCGTGCCACAGCACTGCCCACACACTCTGCAGTGTTGTCTGAACTCCTCACCCACAAAACGATGTTTCTATTCCCAGCCTGGACATCTGGATCCTGTCTTCAGAGCTGAGGCTCAAGCTTCAACTCCTATTTGCCTAGTGTTGACAATTTGGAAAACTCTGCTAAAATCCCTGCACCTGGAGAAGGTTCTAGTGAGACACCCAAGTTTCAGCAGCACAACTGTCCCTCAACAACAACAAAAAAGMTGCTCAGATATAAACTTGCATTTAGATGCTTTTATGGGAGGAAGACTGGAAAAACAGTTTTTCTGCAAGGAGCATATGCTGCAGTTCCTGGAGCAAGAACCCAGCTCTGATGAGAATTCTGGCTGTCTCCAGCCTTTCAATATTAAARGGCTCTCTAGCAGATAAGAGCAGCATAATAAAAGCTAATAAAGATGAAACTGGACAAATTCAAGCTAGAAATTAAGATGCACATTTTTAACCTCAATAGAGTTAAACAGCTTCCAAAGGGATGTAATAGAATGCCTGAAGCCGGAGCCCACCGAAGGCATGGCAGTGGTGCCGGCAGTTGGAATCACAGGTGGAATGGAGGATGGCTTGGAGAGGGGAGCTGGGCTTCAGGAAGCTCTGTGCTGGAGCAGGAGGCTGGAGAGGGAGATGGGATGGTGGGATGCTGTGAGCAGCAGGCTGGAGGAGTAATGCAACCACCTGGAGGGAGGTTTCTAGGGGCACAGCTGCCAACTTCTGTATCCCTGTGACCACCTCCTATTTCCTTCTCCATTCTCAACTCACATCCTACAGCCCAGCCTCTCGCAAGTGCTGTAGGCGTCCCCTYTTCCCCTATAGCCTCCATGCTCATCTTCAAGCAGCTCACTCCTCCACCTCTTCTCCTCCAGCATGTCACTGCCTCAAGCCTGCTGTGGAGGGGAAGCCTCAGGCTCAGTACCCTGCTGGGGATTTGGGATAGAGACTCAGATAGGAAACAGGAGGAGAAGAGGGTGTTTGTTGCCAGGGTTGGGCTGGGGAGATTGCAACAGTTGCTACCGTGAGGGGCTGCTTCCTTGCTTCGAGTCGGAAAAACCAGAGGGTGAAGATGAATCGCTCTCTGGCACGGAGGTTCTCTCTCCTTTTGTCTCTCGGATGCAACATATAAAAACATGAACTACATMCCTGATTTACCCTGGTGTGGGCTGTGTTGTGTCCCAATGGCAATGCAAAGCAGCCTCCTGAATTTATAGCTGGTCTACACGGCCAGCACAGGACACAGTAACCACAGCACGCAGTGCCTTTAGTGCTACAGATGGAAGTACTGATAGATATTTTAACCTAGAGAAACCTTTTAAAATCAAAGTAGGCTCAAAGCAATACCCTTTACATTAGGCTGTAATTTTACATATAATTTAGGTTGCAGAAAGAAATTTCAGTTGTCCAACAGCAAAAGCATAAAGGAGTCCTGGTCTGGAAAGCATCCCAGCCTTCCCCTTGCCACAAATTCTCAGCCCAGCCCCTGTGCTGCTGCCAGCATATGCARGGCTGCAAGGGAAAACACATCCTTCAAACTTCTCTTTTTTTTTCAGATTAGTTTTAATCCAGAATTGTCCCCTGATTTGATTGAAACTGCAGTCACTGCTGTAAAGGTAATGGAAAATGTGGTATCAGGTGGGAATAAGATGATGTGGATGCTTCTTTTGGTGGCAGCACCAGCTTTTTCTGGATTCAACTGTATGTGAAGGTCAGCTCTTAAAATACTGAGTGTCCCTGGCCATGCATGGAGATGCCCTTCACCAGGAAAATGGGGAAAGGCTCCTCTCAGTGGCAGCTCTGATCTGTCCCTGATGCTGGTGATGGCAGACATAGGTGGGAAGAAGACATGGAAGAGAATGGGCTCATCTTCCTCCCAGCTGCCTGAAGCAACTCCACACCCAACCACAGCGGCTGAAGCTGGCTTGTCTCCTCTTCTTTGCAGTATTGTTTTTATTAGTTTCGATTGCTTTAAATCAATCCCTAAGACAGTATATGATGCTACAGTGTGCCACAGGAATGCCCAAGGGAACTTATTTGTACAACCATTTTTACAGATCATTTTGTGTCTTATGTAAGTGAGATTTTGAGTGGCAGTTTTATTTCGTGATCATCAAGGTGAATTGTCTGAGAATTTAGGGTTCTTTACTTGCTTTTTAAAAATCACCTGGTTCATTACATCTCTCCTCCCGAACTTAGTTGTTCCTTTTCCACTCAAAAGTGGCTGGAGGCTAGGGAGAGTAAAAACCGAGTCCATCACTTAAACCAAATATGAATCTGATGCTCACACTGTTTTCTTTCAATGTCTTTTCTAAAGTGGACATCTTACTGTAATTAAACCCACCTTCAAGAAGCTAGCTTCCTGCTAATATCCTATGGAATGAAAAGTAGAAAAAATTACATAAGACTATAATTTTCCTGGGTTTGTGAATTTTGGGGGTGTACTTTGAAGAGCATCAACACAGATTTTTGGGAAACAGGACACAGAACTGTTCAGATCAGTCCAGCCCAGACATCCATATAACCCCATGTCCTGTCATGACCAGCAGTGGTTGATGCAGGGGAAGGTGTAAAAACTGACAGGACATGTGTGGACTGCTTTGTTCTCAGCATGTTCTGTTTGAACTCTAATAGTTAAAGACCGACTTGCATCAAAAACAGAAGACAGAATACTGCAGGATGGTTTTAGCCATTAAATACAATGCCAAATATTCTTGGTATCAGAGGAATGTAGTGCTGAGATAACATAAAAATTGTGAAAATCTTCAACATACCAGCAGAGTATATCGAAGGGATGAAAGAATGAAGATTGAGAGTGACACTCCCAGCCTCTTGGTCACAGGAAAATCTCACAAACTGAAACCTTACCCAAACAAAACAAAGACTGCAGCACAGCATGTGCAGCCCTCCTTCTTGGGAGAGAATGGGGAGAGAGAACAAATCACCCAAGCTTGACATGAGTCACATTAGTTCATGCATGACTGAAAGGTGCTCAGATACTACAGGCATGAGCCCAGGCCAAGAACCTATTTAAAAAAAAATAAGGCAAGTGACGTGCTAGAACTGTTAAAAAGATGCGCAGATGGAAAAATGTGGGGTAGAGAAATAAAAGTGTGGGTGAGTTCAGTACCTCTGTTTTGAAGTTTGAGTTGGAGGCAGTCTGAGCAAGAAGAGGTTGGAGGTACAGAGAGGATGGGCAGTCCCCAGAGTAGTCACCCAGCTCTGCAAGTGCTCAGCAGGGGAGAGTTTTGGGGGCTGTGTGTGTCTGTGTGTGTGTTGTGTGTATGTCTGGATTCGTGTATCTGCGTGCGTGTGCAGGAGGGAACGGGGCTGGAAAAAGAAGATAGACATAGACAAGCCCAGAGAGCTGCTGGGATGAGGGTCAGCAGATGGGAACAGGCAGGTGAGGTTTTGATTTAGAGGCAGGATGAGGAGGAAGTCTTGCAGCTTTCTGTAGCGGGGACCAGGGTTCAGGCAAGAGATGGTCAGGAACGCTCAACCACCCCATATGATTTGCTGAACATGCCTAACCCTTCAGTTTTGGAGAAATGCCATCTCAGGTGATTTTAAAAACAAACCCAAACACCACTCTAATATTTGCAGAGTGACTATGGGAGCCAAGTCGTTCCCACTTTGACAGCACAGTTCCCACASAACAGCACTGCAGACCCTTTATCCCTAAATTTTAACAAAGTCTCTACCCTGTTTATAGCCTGTTCCTCACCCACTTTATTGCTCTTACTTAAACTTGCAGAGAGGCATTTTGAAAGTTGGGACACATTTTCCACATCCGTTACTCTGAACGCCTTAATGGGAACAGTGCTTAGAAACGACACTGGTATTATCACCACTAAAGTAATTGTATGCTGACAGGCTGCACCTTTCTCCTAGAATCATGATAGAAAGGTTAGTTAAGTTTAAACAAAATATATTCCCTGAAATTCCAACCATCTTTAATAGGAAAAGCTATAACCTCCCTGATGCACAAAACAGCCCTTGCAGCTGATGTCTGAAGCCTGCACCTGTTATTCCAACAGAGGTGACCTCTGAAACAAGAAAGCCATTCTATATAAACACTGAGTTAAGTGACTTTCCCCATGTCTCCTCAAATAACACCCAAATATCTTTTCTTGTCAAAATCTTGCACTTGTCCCATAGTATACACAGTAAATCATGACAACCGGTGACTTATTTGGAGGCTGAAGCCCAAAGCAAGTGGTGCTGGGGCTGAAAGAAGTTTAACCAGTCACCAGCCTCTAAAATATTAAGCTATAAAATACAAATCTATTTTTACAAAAACAGTGTTAAATGACCTGTCAAGACAGCTGGTCCCTGCTGTTTTTTTTTTTTTTTTATTTGGGGTAGCAGAAGGAATCAATTGAAGAAAAAAAATCATTAGGGGATCATTTCAGTTTACTTCTATGATACATGGGCTGTTCTGCAATAGGGTAGCAAAATTGTGGGAAGCATTTAAGCCCTGCTCAATCTTATGAGATTAAGCATCATATATCCCTTGTTCTGGCCTCTTCCCGGGTGTGAATCCTGCCCTGTGAGCACYGTGAGGATTAGTCCTGCAGACCAGTGGAGGAGTGATGCTCCAGACTCGTACCTACCGCCGCTGGTGTTTGTCACACCACGGTCACACCTTGCAGCACTGTCACCTTCCCCGGCACTGTGGCATTCTCATGCTGTTCACACCGACTGGCCACTGCAGCCCAGTCACTGCCCAGAGCTTGGATGCAGAGCTCCGCACTGAGAAAACTCACTGTTGGCTGTAAGAGGAGTAAGTACAAGTCAGCTGTGAAATTCTACCTCTGCCAAGTTCACGGCTGCCTGTCGCAATCCAGGCCAGATCTGGCGCCTGTAGTAGTTCAGCTAGGAGATCCCAGCTTTCATATACACAGCTGGGCAGGACCCAAACCCCTCCTCTGTGCCTTTACGGTAGGAGACCAGAGCACCCAAATGCTTCTCCTTGATTTCTTTACAGACCTCAGCTGCAGAGGAGAGCTATGGAAACCAACCTGTGCCAGACAGCTCCTGACACCCTCTTGCCATTCACACACAAAAGGCTGGGATTATCTGATGTGGGGCAATACTTTATTCTTATCACTTTTTCAGGACTACAGCTCTCAAACACTGATGTAAGAACATGGAACTCCTCATTTAGTGCATCTTGAAAATTTCAGATCTGATCTTTCAAGTTAAAAAGAAAATTCAGTAGACAGCAATTATGTCAGCTCCTTTGGGAATATAAATGTCAATCCAATATATTTGTCCTGTTTGCCYGTCATCTGTTGCAGCAGAGCTGTGGTCAGGGTGATCCTTCTCCCAGTTACTCTTGCTGTATCTGCTCTCTGAATTACCTTTTTATCTTAGGTGGTTGCTGTCAGCAGACGCTGCTGAATGCAGAACCAAGGGCAGAATCCATCCTGCAGTCAGACCTGAAGTTGATGATACCGTCAAAGAAAAGCACCAGCTTTGCAATCCTATAAAATACTAGAAGTTGATAAGAGGCGGAGTTCTCTGAGGAAGCAGAAACCATTTGGGCAGAATCATTTCTGGTGCTGGGGAACAGTATTTTGGGATACTTGCCTTGCTTTAATGAGAAACATTCGGCATGACTTCACCTGCTACTTGGTTGTGAGATGAAAATTTGAGGTAGATTTTTATGGCAAAAAGAGAGTGTGGAAAAGTTTAGTCAGCACAAAAGTTTAACCTTGCTAATAAGGTCTATAAATCTGCTGCAGGGATAAGACAGTGCCACTCCCTGTCTCAATGCTTTAATCAAAACCCACTCCTGTACACACGAGCTGTATTAGTGCCATTATTTGTCTCATACTTACAACTCAATGTGAAGTTTCAAAAGAGAATTGTTTTTTTAAAGGTCTCTGAACATAGTCTCCATTATTTTCTTAACTGCTTCATGGCTTCTTTTAAAATGCTTTCAACATGATCTGAAAACCAAATATAAAAGTAGGCAGGACTAAAAATTAATAGGACAAAAAAAAAAAAAAAAAAAGATTGGGTTGAAATTGCATTTCCAGAAGCTCCTGCTTTCAGTGGTGTGAAAGTGAGGAAGGGCGTTCTCAGCCCCCAGACGGATTTTCTGGCAAGGCTGAAATCAGACAGAGAGCTTTGATCTAATACCAGGAATCACTTCTCAACAGTTGTTAGGGAAAAACAAAACCCAATTCTAAAAGCCCAGTCACACTGCAAACCTGGGCCAGGCTGGTACTGCTGCAGCCACCTGACTTGGATCTTAGTGCAAATCTGTCCCTTCCTTCCTAGGTTTCCTTGATCTGAAAGCTTGTGCTTTCAATTTTCTGTCGTGGGTTGCCGTKCTGAAAGCTTGTGCTTTCCCTTTGCACAGGGCCATAAAAGCCTGTGGGCACCGACAGGGCTTTCAAAACTGAGTCAACCTGTCCTCTGGCACATGGCAACGGGGCTGGCAGTTGATCTCATTTCTCTGCTGTGCCACTGGCTCCTGTGTGACATTAGCTAAGTCAATTAGCTTCTGCTTGCATCTGTTTTTCAGCTTTAAAAGGGGGACAGTAGTAATTTCCTACCTCACAGAAATCCTGTGAAGATAAATACATTAGCTTAGGAAGTGCTCAAATACCAGTGTGATCAGTGCTCCTCTCCATCTCTTTGGCAGCTTATAGTTTGCAGCCTGGAAGCCTGTGGTCTGCCAAACCATGAAGGATTGGAGCTGAAGACCACCAGATCAACTCTTGGACTGGCTGAGCACAGATATCTTCACAACGAAAGGCAGAAAAACACAGTTTCTCTGAGACCTGAAAAGAACAGAAAGAAATGGAGGAGAAGCAAACTCTGGCAGAAAACACAGAGGGGAGCAAAGATCACTCCAGCAGCAAGGTCACTGTATTTTGTATATTGTTTGCTTTAACTTACATGTACATGATATATTTTAGTCTTTCCATTGCCATTCATTTAGGGTTAGAAAAGAACACCGAGCTGATATTTCTGGGATGTGAACACATGCAGATCATGCTGCAAAGGATAAATACTCCCCTGCAACTCTGCTTTTCTGAGTAAGTGGTTACATTTTAGAAGAGTCTTCCATGAGCCAATTGCCGTTGGTACTGTGGAATTTGGCCCTTAGCAGGAGGTCATTTCAATTTCTGTCTTGGTGACCAGCATTCCCAGGGTCTTCCTCTAGCACATTTTATTCAGTCAGGAGCAGAAAACTTTTCCCATTTAATAATGCCCAAAATATATCTACACACCAGGAACAAATTTTCCAACGGTGCTTCATTTTGGTTTGCTTGCTTTTTCCTCCAACGATCTTAGCTTTCTGGTTTGGTGTGAGGAGCAGGAGGTAAACAAACTATGAGGATTATTACTCATGTTTATGTGCTTTGTAGGACCTCTAAGGCATCAGTCAAGAGGGGAGCTTCACTATGCTAAGCTCTGTGCAATGCCACAGTAAGAGARAGCACGCATGCTGACCAGATCTGGTCAGCCAATAACCAGTGCAAAAAGGGAAAGACACTTGTACCTACTTTCCAGAAAGGTACAAAAGGAACAGAAAACTTGTGGGCCTTGGCCAGGAAACAGAAGCAAATACCACTTTAGCATTGTGATTGCACTATTATTACAACACAGACTTTTATTTCTTCAAAAGTACAAGGTGTAGTTACACAAAATTAAAGGGAGGTTATTAACTTTCTCTTAAAGATTTCTCAGTCTAGACAATTTAGTGCTATGGATGGGGAAGCATCAGGGCTCTCTCTCCATGGATTCAGTTCCTTCAATTGGAGAAGAACAGAAATGGGCAACACAGATTGGTTTTTTTTATTATTTGGAGCAAAACAGCATTCTAATAATCGTGTCTTACAAAGGAAATGAAAGAGTCTTGGGGGTAATATTGAAAAAATGGTGGGCAGTCAGAGTCATGGCCATATGGTCCTCAAGCTGTGCTGTCAAGCAGATCTACAGATGGAGATGTATTATCTTACAAGAGCACCAAGTTGAGCATTGCACCAGGCACTTSTGAATCAGATCAGTAGACCTGACAATACAATTGATAATTACTATAAAATCAGGTGAGAAACAGTCAGCAGCAAGAATACTCCCTCAAAAAAACCCCAGCAGTTGGAGAAAGGACAATCTTCTGACAGGCTCTCCAGCTTATAGATTCAATCCGGAGCATTTAGCAAGTTTCGCAACATCCGAAACAAGAAGGGACGTTGTTCTGACAAGTCTTGAAAAAATCAACATCCTGGCTTCTTGATTTTATACCAATTTATTATGTTAAAGGCAAACCCCACTGTCTCTATACACTAGCTGGCTATCAAGTGGCAGACAGGACAAGGGTATGGATGTGTATATTCACTCTGAAGAGCTGGATCAAAGGGAAGGAAGAGCTACCAGGAACAGTGACCTCCAAACTGAGTACTGCAAATATACACTGAGACTTTGCTTTCCAAAAAGCTTACCACTGAAATGGCTGGGCAGGCTGGAGCCATGAGAGCTACTGAGATGATACACTCGGGTGCTGTGTGTAAACTGGTGGATCATTCTCAGGGCTTTAGGACTCTTGTACATCTGTACACCTTCTTACAGAATACACCTCTGGTGACAACATGCCACTGTGTCCGGTACTAAACAAGGCCCTGAAGAAGATGCCTTTGCTTTGAGGAACAGTGCCCCACAACTGTGAAGTCCTCGGACAGGTAAAGGGGTGACAAACCAGCTGCCCCATATCAAGTGGAGCACAAACCACCAGTGTCTAGTGGGCTTACACTATTCATAACCTTCCAGGTTTTTACATCATGCAGGCATAGAGTGCATGGGGGAGTAACAAGGAGTTTAGGGTGTTAGCTGCATAAGAAAACTCTTTGTTTCATAATTCAGATGATTAATGGCTTACACCCATGGGACAATCATTTACCTGCAAGTCTTGGCTAGAAGCTTCAGGGCAGCAAAAGTTTATGAGGCAGCTCTGTATCTGTCACAGGAATCCACATTTGTGAAGGTGTTTAGGAACCTGCATCTTTAGGTGTCTAAAAAGATCTTAAAAATGTATCCCGTAGATTGGCCCAACATTTCAGCATCTCCACACAAAAATTCTTGAAAATATGACAAGATTAGTAAAGGAACAACAAACCACACACCTTCCATTTTTCAAGCCAACTTTAATAACTTGTTGCTTACACATAAAATGAACTCAGGTCAGGCAGACATAACCCCACTTAAACTTGCCAACATGGCTGCTATGTGAGCCARGGCTCTGGCGGCTCTGTGAATCCCTTCTCTGGAGTAGGGATCTCTCGCCTTCCCCGTGGTCTTGCGCTCCAGAGCATCCTGAAGCAGATCCAAATTTTAACACAGAGAGCGGAGCCCATGGGCACTTTGGCAGTGCTGCGTGGCACCCGGCCAGCACCACTTACTCTAAGCTCCGTGGCCTCACTGTGTAATGCACAGAAGGGCTGTTTTGCAGCAATATTTGGATACGGTGTAGGAAGGAAAATATCCCCAGAACCAAAGGCTTTAGGTGCCAGAGCTTCCTGATGTGTGGCAGAGGTGCAAAACCGGCTTTAGGTGCTCAGTTTAGGGCCAAGGCAAGTGATGCATGAGGGACCAGGCATCACATTCAGGAGCATGAAGCCCAGAGCTCCTAAGAGTGCTTGAGGCAACAACGCCGGGTCAAATGAAGAACCTCTACAAGCCATTTGGCTCTTACCAGCACCCTGACTGAAGGAGGTGAAATGACAATGGCAAAAGATCCTCAAAGGAACACAGTTACCACACACGAGGAGAAATCCTGGAGACCACAGAGGGGAAAAAAATTAACATGCCCTGCTTAGCGACCCCAGCACGGTGCGCAGAGGAGAACGGCAGCAGGGCGAAACCGCCGAGCCCCGCGGTGTTGCCCGCGCTGACGCAACCCCGGCTCTTAGGAAGGGTTGGGCAAGGTGCCAAAGAGCACCAACACACCCGTGCAGGTGACTGACTGATTTAACCCTTCCAACGCCCCAAAAGGCCGCAGAAAATCCGCCTCAGTTTCTCCGTTTCTCAGTTCAGGGCTCTGCACGGGGCAGTAGGAAGGGCTGGACGGAGCAGACGAGCAGCAGCGCGCCGAGTGAGCGCACGGGCCGAAACACCGCGAAGAGCCGCGCCACGGCCAAACCATCGCAGCCCGCAACAGGTCCCAACGCGGCGCTCACTCGCCGCCGACGAGGAGACCCGCGGGGAGCGAAGAGGGCTCCGCTCTGCCACCGCCGCTCCTCGCACCCACCGGGGCCACCCTCCGCCGGCAGCCCCCGGGCCACCTCGGGTCTGACCCGCTCCCAACCGGCTCTGCGACCCAGGGTTAAGCGCGGAGGGACCGGGCGCGGGCAAGGCGGGACGCAGCCCCTTCCCGCCGCAGCCGGCCGAGGGGGGCGGCGGGGGCCCCCGCCTGCCAGTCCGGCTCCTTCCGGCGGCGCCTGCAGAGCGCCCGCCCCGGGCCGCGGCCGCGCCCTCGCCCGCCCCACCGGGCCGCCCCCCGCCCTCCCCCGCCCACACCTGGCCGGGGCGGGCCCTGCCCGCCGGCTGCGGGCCGACTCGGCGGGCCAGGCGGGCGGCAGCGCAGCGCAGCGCAGCACAGGCCGCGATAGAGCGGAGTGGGACTCGGCCGGCAGGAGCGCCTCGGCTCGCCGCGGGGCCGAGCGCGGCAGCGGGGGCCCAGCGCAGCGCAGCCCAGCCCAGGTGAGCCCGCGGGCGGCAGGTGGCGGCGGCGGGGCGGGCTGGGATGGGCTGGGCTGGGCTGGCGGCGGGGCGGGCGCGGCGCGCGGCCCCGGCGTGGGCGGGCTGGCGGCGGCGCGCGCGGAGCGCGGTCCCGCGCGGCGGCTGGAGGAGCGAGCGGAGCGGAGCGGAGCGGAGCTGCCGGCGGGGAGCGGAGCGGAGCGGGTTCTCGCGCGGCGCCCGGAGGCAGCATGCGGGCGGCGGAGCCCCGGAGCTCCGGTAAGTGGCTCGGCTGCATCGCCTCTCCCTCCTCAGCCCCGTGCCCGGCTCCCGACACGGCGGGATCGTCTCTCGGGGAGCCGCCAAACTCCGCCGCCTGTTGAGCCCCGCGGATCGGCGCCCCCGAGCGCTGGCCCCGCCGCCCGCCTCCGGCCCCGCCGCCGCCCCGGGTGCCCCGCGGGGGCCGCCGTGCCGTACCGGAGCCCCCCCCCCCCCCCCCCCCTGCCCCGTGCGCTGGGGCCGCCACGCGGTTTTCCGGCGGCCGCCGGCTGCGCCCCGCGGAGCCTCGTCGGGTCGGCGGGGGGCAGCCAGGCACCTGCCGGCGCCGCGGTGCCGGGGCCGCGGGGATCGCCGCCGCGGCGTGACCTTCCCGGGCGGGCTGCGGTGCTCGGGACAGCCCCGGCGGGCGGCCCTCCCGCGGTGGGCTCTGGGGAGAGAGGGGTCGTGCCCCGCGGGGCGCAGCGCTCAGTGCCGCGGGGCGTCCCGGGCGCGGTGCCTCCGCCGTGTGCGAGACGCGGGGCGATCGGCAGTGGCCCGAAGCGTTTCCCGCGGCTAGCGCCGGCCGTTTCTGCGGCGGGAGGAGGGAGCGAGGGAGGGCGCTGCAGCGGGGGGCGGCAGACCGCGCCTTCCCCCCCCGGTGGGGCGAGCCGCCGCCTGGGAGAGCGCGGGGCTGCCGGGCGGCGGCGTCTTGGGTGGCGAGAACAAAGGGCCCCCGGCGGGAGCGGGCAGGAGCTCCGCCGCTGCTCCCGGGGTGCCAACTCCCCAAACCGGGGTGGGGGGGTGGGGGTGTTCATCCCGTTCTTCCCCGCCGTTCGCTCTCCCGGCGGAGTGCGGCTGCAGCCTCCCCGGGCCAGCTCCTGCCCCGCAGCCGCCTCCGCAACCTGTTGTGCCGCCTGCCCGGTCGGGGCTGCCGGGGGGGCGGGCGGTGCTCCCCCGCGGGACACCCCGGGGGGCGGGCGGGCTCGCGTGGAGCGGCGCGGGGTGGGCGCGGGGTGGGCGCGGGGTGGGCGCAGGCAGCCCCGGGCGAGCGGGAGCCGAGGCTGGAGGCGAAGGCAGTGGGCGGGTGCGTTTCCCTTCGCGGTGGTTTCTGCACCCAGAAACTGTTAAGACCGAACTTCAAGCAGTTCAAATAGCTGGCGTAAATTAAATTCAATGAAGGAAAGTATTTCCGCGCTGTTAAAGATCTGTTCCCGCGAACCTCTTGTGTGGGAAAGATGTGCACTGTTTCCAGGAGACTGACTGTTTAGAGTTTCGTGTTTATTTCATATGTAACCAAATGAAGCTGTATTGTCAGTATCAAAGACGTTTTCTTGTCAAGTTTAGAACTAGCTGTAAAAAGTGATCTAAGCTGAAGACAACCCGATAATCAAAGCTTCAGTTGAATATTTGCTGGTTTAGAGATCTCTGAAGGCAGGTAACTTGTGCAGGGACAGTGAGCAAATAGTGTTTCCTTGTGCTGCTTCTGTGACYGCCTTTGTTCATTTTTCAAGGTAAATGTTAGGGAAATGACAAATTTAATTTAAGGTTACCAAGGTCCTGTGCTGCAAATGACTTATCTCTCTGTCTGGTTACTGGGTGATTGTTCCAAGACTGCCAGTTTGGCTTTGAAAACAGATTTTTAAATAAAGTCCATTGCATTCATTATGATAATGCAGRAAATGCGTGGCTCATGAGGTTGGTTTTATGGAAGGACCAAGTGTACTTTAATCCTGATTTTATTATTTCTGCTGTGGTGGTTTGCTGTGAGACTGAGGACGTAGGTGTAATAGATATCCGTACAGTGAAGCACATGATCAGCAATCTGAACTTCGAAAGCAAAAAGTAAAATCTGCGTGGCAAAGCAGCCAGTTTGTGATCTGAATGTGTGGTGGGTGACAGCGTTGGATTATTTAAGTTCTCAGTTTCTGCCTTTAACCAGCCATCTTACTGTGCAAGTTTCTTAGCCTATGTCTAGCTGATGAAATAGGATGCAACATCACCACATATGTGAAGGGGTTAAAAACATCTTATGGCCAAAGAGTTAACACATAACTTCAGATCAGGAGATTTTCATATTCAGCTTAGTTACAAATATCGCCATCAGCCCTTTTCTTTGCGTGTGTGTGTCCATGAATATGTCTTGGCTACGTACTGGTTGGGGCCATTAGCAGAATGGTGGAAGCCACAGACAACATTTTATTCTCATGCATGTTGCCAGTGAAAATGTCACTTTCTGGAAAATCAAAGTAGAAGCCATCCTACGTTGTGTATTGGTTGTGGGTTGAGAGGTATGCAGGTGTTTTTAATTTTTTTTTTTTTAAACTGAGCCCTGCTTTTGGGAATGTGAGATAATTGTCATTGGCAAAAGCAGAGAAGACAGTCAAAGCTTGTGATTATAAAGAGAAAGATCTAAGCTTGTGGGTAACGGAGAAGAAATGTTTTCCTCTTTGTGTCCACATAATGCAGGGCTGTGGGAAGATATGCTTAATGAAGATGATTATTGCTGTGGCTTTCCATAAATCCACTTGTAATGGAGGCTTTGTACAGTTACTTCTGAATCTGTACATTTAAAAACTGCAAATAGCGATAATGGAGTTGGCTAATAGCAGACTGTCAAGTAAGTGCAATCCTTGTGATAATGTTCAGTCATAGATCTCCGTTTAAGCATTACTTTTAAGCAGAAAATGTTTCTTGTAGGTCATAGTATATGCAATTGGGAGGAAAAAACCCCAGAGTTGTTGCGGCCTGTTCTTGAATCTTAACCAGGTGACTGATTGTGCGAAGGGTGCTTTTTCTCTCCAGCGTTTTATCAGATAGCAGAAGACGTACAATTCTGTAGATCCATTTGATGTGAATTTAGATAGTGGAAAGGACTACTAATAATAACCAGCTTTAAGAGACTGACTGAAGGGGTCTAGTTGAGCAGTGGCTGTGCGCAAATTAAAGTTGGGACTTGTACCTTTTGAAGAATTGCAAACTTTCCTGTAAAGCCTTGGAGTGAGCTGGATGCCACCACATGATAGTCTGAGCTGATCTTGTTAGCAGTAGTAATCAGGACAAATCTTTCTGTTTCAGTGGTTTTTTTAGTGCCTCTTAGAAATCGGGGCTGAGACTTAAATTACTCATGTCTGTTTTGCAACTTAAAAGGCGAAGGTAAGACAGTAGGGAAAATTTTTAATGTGGTATCTTGCCCCAGTACAGAAGGATGTAAAATTACCTATTATTTTCAAGTAAAGCACTTGTAGTAGCTACTGGCTGTTTTATATAGCGTTCTGAATCAATGCAGCTTTATCTTACGTAGCTAAGAAACAGCTTTTGAGGAAAACTGACAGGAGAGTTGCTTATGTTTATGTTTGTAGTAATTCATTGAGAAATATTTGTGATGCTCTCCATCATTGCTTGCTCTCCCTTAAAAGCAATGCTTTGATTTTCATCTTTTATACAGTATGTGAGGAGCACTCCTTATGTGGATTTAATTCTGCTCAAAATCTGACCACAAAAGTAAGCTTTGTTTCTACAGCTCTTAGTGCAGTGTTCAAACCCAAAATATATGCTTCCTTTCCAGTAAAAACTTGTAATTACATGGGGTGGTAGCGAACTGGAAAGTATTGCAAAACATATGTAAGAATACTGTCGTACAAACTCTAAAACTGACGAATGACTCACTGCGCCAGTGCTATATCAAATTCTATCTATACACAAGGTTTAAATGACAAGTTTACTTTAGGCAGGGAATATGCAATTTTCTTGTACTCTTTCTTCATCTAATGTCAAGTGAGCTTAATGAAATGGTGCATGTGGGCATACAGGAGGTACCAGTTGTAGAGCTTTAATGAGCAAAGGGAACAAGCACTGCTTGGCTGTATTTGTGAAGGTGATAGATGTAACTACTCTTATATTAAAACGACGTGCATGGTACTGATGCTTATTTTGAGACATGTTTCTTTTAATGTACCTCATCATCATTTGTTTATGTGTGTTTACTAGTGTTGGTTCTATTTTTGTTTTCTATAGAAGAGAGTACTTGGTTTTTCAGCAGTATACATGTTCATCTTTACATTCATACTAGTTGAGTTTTTTAACTGGCATTTTGGCAGCATTTTTGTGAATATAAGATTCAGGTCACTGTTGAAAATGAAAATGATCTAATGATCAACATGGGGAATGGGCCCATCATTGTAGGTTAAAGAGGAAAAGGCCACTTTCCACTGCAACAGCACAGGTTTTATTCATGCCTTTGACACTATAATTATGAAAAGCTTCACGGAGCTTTGGAGAGCCCCCCAAAAAACCCAGAACATGTAAACAGGCGGTAACATTCTATACTTGGGAAGCCTGTGTGAGCTGGGAGAAGGACAGGGAAGAGTGGAGTGTAGGTATCAGGGTCTTGTGCTGGTACATTGTGTGCCTCACCTGTATGTGTGCCTCACCTGTATGTGTGCCTCACCTGTATGTGTGCCTCACCTGTGGGTGCTGGGGTGCCTGATGAAACATCTGCGGGGAATCCTAGCCTGCAAAGCTAAGGAACCCAGTAACCACTCAACATTAAGAGGAAGAGAAGCCTGGTATTGACTTGGCCCTAGATAGAAGGCTTTAAACTATTCACAAACTCTTCTTTTAATTTCTAATTTAGCCATTCTGCCACAAAACCTGTCCCTTCTGCTCTCTGTTAATCATCATCTTTCTGGGCAGTGGGAAAGACACCTTGGTCTTTGCCTTATGTTGGTCATGAGAGCTGCAGTGACCAGTGCCTGCAAGTGTTTGCTGTCTGTAGGAAGGTCAAAGTCTCCTGGGGCTGTGAAAGGAGGCTGAGTAGGGGAACCTGGAGCACTTGCTATTTGCTGTGAGTGTGCACACAGTGTTTTTACACCTGTGCCTTACTGGAAAAAAAGGGTGAAACAGGTCTTGCTCCTTCAAGGACTCTGTTATCTGAGAACTTTATTCTGAAGATCACAAATACAGAGGTAAGTTAGGGTTTTTGGAGCAGAGGAAGGAAGCGATGTTTATAAAAAGCCTGTCTGAGATCAAAATTGACAAAAGCATCTTCTTATATCTGGGCACTGTACTCGGAGGAAGCTCTGTTTGGATGCTTTCATGAAGTGCAATCCACTGTGTAGCTGAAATAGGGCAATACCATTAATCTGGGAAGGAATAGGATGGTCCCATTCTTRTTCTTGTCCTTTAGCAGGCATAGAAGCTTCCAGTTTACAACCTGTCCAAAAGRCATTTATTTCTTGGCACAAAATTTCAGCTGCAGCTGGCAAGTGGGTAAGTACTTTCTTCCAGCCTTACTGAGAAAGAGGAATTATTTAGGTTGGCACAAGAAGTTTATAGTTCAGAGTTGTCAGATGAAATTGAACAGAGAAAAAACATGAAGGCCAGGCATGTGGCATCGTTCTTTCRAAAGCAGTGCTGGAAATGCAGTCATCACTTGAAATCAAACAAAGCATGGATGTGCTTGACCATGGTGAGGAATTATCTATTGGCTTCGTAGGCCTCTCTTCCTTAATTTTTTTTTGGTTTTTTTTTTCCTCCTGCAAGTGTTGTGTTTAACACTGAATTGCATGTGTGTATACAAAGAATAACATCTGTTCTATTTTATGAGATCCACAGAGCGTGGTTGCTTTTCTATCCCTCCTGTGTATGGATTCTTCTCTCATGTGTCATCCTTGCTGCTGAAGGCAGCCAGGCACTTGAGGTTTTTAATATCTTTTCTSTCTTTAGGAGCAGGAAGTTGTTCATGGGATGGTACTTGATTCTTCAGTTAGATTTCCTCACAAAATTAGATCTTACAGTGTTTTGGAAAAGTCATTATTTTCCTATAGGGTTTTGTGAGTAGGTAAAGAAGTGGGATGATATGCATCTGTTTCTCTGGAGGAGTTTTGGTAAATTTTATATAAAGGGGTTAGATTTTCCTCAACCTAGATGTATTTTGATAGGATGGTTAATTGCAAAGGTAAATTAGATCTGAGAAGTATGAAAAAGGCTAGTCTAGTGTTTAGATTTTAGCTTACGTGTTTTTTAAAAAAAGTATTTTACCTGGCAGATACTGTGCTTCTGATCTTTTTTCTTGAAGAAATAACCATAGAAGTGGCAAAGAGGAGCCTTTTGGACACCATGAGTTAAGAATGTGTTGAGGTGTTACGTACTTGCAAGATGTGAGATGGGGAAGAAAGGAGAAAAAAGTAACCTTGTTTTCGGATGGAGTTGTTGCCTTTTTWTAAACTACTGTTTTCTTCAAATGCAAAGGAGTTATGTTTGTTTATATCTTATTAAGTAACATTTGTTTCGCCAAATTTGATCAAAGGTTTAGTTGTTGCAGAATCAATAATAATTCTCTTACCTTAAGGAAAAATCTGTAATTTATGAATGTACTGTCCGTTGTACTTCAACTACTTGTACTACAGAATTTGCAAGATTACACAAATTGACTAGAAGATGCACACCAAATCCAATAATACATTTATCATGTCAAAGTTCAGTGAAATATGAAATATAATTACCATAAACAAAGAAAATTGGCCTCTTAAACCTATGAACTAGAAGGCGTGGAAATAATTTTGTAATATATATTCTCAGTGGTTTCGTTGAGACTGTTCTTGGGCACCACCAAAATTCCCTTACAGTCTTATGTATGCTAACCCCTGTGTTGTTATGTGGTAAAAAAAAGTACTCCTAGACTTGTACTTAACCTCAGGATGAAGCATGTTATTTTTGGACATGCTTTTTAGATATTGACTGTCTCCTTGTCATGGGTAGCTTCCAATTAATAAAATGCAGATTTGAAGAACTACACCTGGGGAGACAAATATTTTGGCAGATTCTAGGACTACTGCTTMAATTCTGCCTCTTGACACAGACATAGGATTATAAACTTCTGTAGGAATGTTTGTCTTCTTTAATATACTTGTGAGATGAGAGTCTGGCTAACACCTCTTATTGGTTTGTGTTCTCTGTGGATTCTACTGTGGTTTTGGATCCTGTAAAACCAAACTTTATGCTTTTGGTCTATTGTTAAGGTAGAGTACTTGTTTGAGGTCTTTTGCCTCAAAAAAAAAAAAAAAAGGCATTTTAGAATAGGCTATCCATTAGCCCAGTTTTCCTGGGGTCTKTTCCATTGCAAGGGATTCATTCTAACATGGGTCATTAAGTCCTGGATCCTACTTCTTCACTCAGATGGGTCAAGACAGGGAGAGCTTGTAGAAGCCTGTAGCATGGCCTTGATTTTAGCAGCTTTTTTTGGGTTGATGCAAAATGTAAATCTCTGATATTCACAGCTGGATTTTGGATGAGACTGGAGCAAGTGTGGGCTCTCGTTGCTCCCACGCTGGAGCAGGCAGGTGCCATCCTTAGCACAGATGTGTTGGCTCCTCCTGGCAGTGAATATCACGCTTTGCTTTGCTTTGCTTTTTGTGCTGCCGATGTCTCTGGCTGGCCGGGGCCAGTGGCACCTCTCACCTGCATCCGGGAGAAATCCATGGAAGTGCAGCGCCCAGCAGCTCTCTAGGAGCAGGCTGCTCCTGCCGGTAGCTGTGCTTGGCTCCTACCRTGGCTCTTACCTGAAGCTTCTTCTTTGTAAACAAGATAATAATACAGTGTGCTGCTATACTTAACTTCCTGCCAATCTCTTTCTTATGCCTGGGGAAGAAATAAGGAGCATAATTAATTATAAAAAGGAAGAGTTCTGAAGCGTTGCATGGCAGCTGCTGTCATGCTCTTCTAGTGATCCCCCATCCCCCTGTCAGAAAGCTGGGCGTCCTTTAGGACACAGCAGTATTTTGCTGAGGAGTGATCAAAGGCTTCTTCATTGGCCAGAACCATCAAGATAGATGGGCAGATATTTGTTTTAAAATAACTTGCACAGAGTTGCTGGAATCAGCAACTTGACTGCAGTGACGAAAAACATCTTTAACACACTAGAAATCATGAATTGTGTTTTGTTTGCTTAGATCATTGAGTGTTCAGGGCAGGCACCATGAGTTGTACGGTGTTAAAGAATACATTGCACAGCAGTTACATTGCTGGAAAGCATTTGTAAATGTAAGCTTGAATTAAAGAGATGTATTTTTTTTCCCCTATTAAACTTTGAAGAGTTGTGCTTTGAAGACCAGAGAATTTTTGATGCTCTTAAATGTTGTCTACAAGGAGCAGGTGAGGGATCTCCTGACCTCCTGTTTTGCTTTTTTTTGTTTTCCACCATTTTTTTCTTTGAGTTGACATTTCTATTGTGTGTTGGTTTTAGATGTAACAAGAAATGCGGGCATTCTGGCTTTGGCATTTGAGTGATAGGATGGGCTGACATAACTGTATAGGTTATAAATGAAGTATGAGCTCTGGAATACTGGCTTTCTTAGTATCTGAAGGGAGTTATCAGGCTCTTGGATTTTTGTTGCACAGTGTAATTAAAATAAACACTATAATGCTAATCATTTATGTATTTTTGCCCGTAGGTAAAGTTTTAAATTGGAACTAGCTTCCACTTCAGTGGAAGTGGATTTTTTTGGTGGTGGGTTTTTTTGTTTTGTTTTTTTTTTTTTTTTTATTATTATTGCAGTGTTTCCTGTTTACAGTCTAGTGATATTTCAGTGAGAGTGCATAAAAAATATTGCCAGGCAGATTTGTTTATATTTTTATTGTATATTGTATATTCTAGTAACGATGTAATTATTGCTTTTAACAGAAATGCCTGACTTGAGTGTTTAGTTCTGTCAGGCTCAAGCAGTCACTGATGAGGTGATAAATGATAGGTTATATGTAGAAGTGGATTTGCAATTATTTGCTGCTTGTGGAAAAAAAAGAGGTGCTTTGTTTCTGTCCAATGACTAATGTTGAAAATCAAAGTGGTGCACCAGATGTTTTTTCTAATGACTGTGGTTCAAGGTCTTTTTTTGTACAGAGGAGGGTTTCGACTGAGTTTGTCTCTTGGTTTTTGAAGTTTCTCCTGCTTGTTAATGCAGCACTCTAAATCTTTTGCTCCGGACTTCTCTGTGAACGGGCTTTATGGAAAAGCTCCTTTCCCAGCCATCCGTGCATGTCTCAGCTCCCCGTCCATCGGGAGGTGGGGAGGCAATGGCATTTTTACAGCACGGGCTGATCACTTCCTTTCATTTGTGTTTATTTCATAGAATTAAAACAAGAATAAGTGTTTTGCTTTATTTGTTGATGTCTGATTAGGAATTAGTGGAAGAAACTGAATCGCGGGTGTGATTAATGGTAGTTTTTTTTTCTGATGTATGAAAGGACTCATTGTCTGAGGCTTTTCGAAACTCCATCGTGCTCTGCCTAATCCTGCTGAAATCACACTAACAACGGCAGCGCTCGAGGCTCCTCGTCTTGTTTTCCTGTGTACTTAATCATAGAGCTGGAAAAATTTCCTCTTTCAAGGGATGGTTGCTTCTCGTGCTGAATCTGCCATCACGTCGTAGGGGCCTTGCTTATAAGGTGGGCATTAGTTCGGAGGGTCTGGGGGGGAGGGTGATTAATCTGAAATGTGCGAACTGATCTAATTTATGCTACATTTGGGTTTCGTATCTGGGCCTGATGGTTTTGTTAATGCTGTCTATCACCTACCTCTTTGCAACTGTGGCTGAAGGAGGTGAGCTGCCTCATTCCAGCTTTTAGTTCCTCCCAACTTTCTGTTAGATCAGCTGTCTGTATTTGGTGTGTAGTACTTCTGCAGGGAAGAACTTTAAAATTGCTCAGAGTATGCTTTCAAAAGCAATTTAAAAGGTTTGAGGTTTGTAGAAATGAAGACATTTCTAAAGTACGTATTAAATACACATAACAGACATGACTACTATTCTTTCAGGAAAAACCCAGAAGAAACACAGTACCCCACCCTGTGAGCACTAGCCTTTCTTTGCCTCTGAATCAGGTTGTCATTCCAAGGTCTTGGCTTGGAGTGATTTAAAAATACAAAATAAACTCCCCGGAGGAATCTATTAAAAATTATTTGGTTCCCTGAACATTCAGTGCATGTTCAGTCTTGGAATCCATTACATGCCCGTAGAAAGACTTTAAAAATCCTCTTTGACAAAGTTGCTCTGAGTTGTGTCCCTTTGGCAGGTGGGTGTGAGGGAATTTCATTGCTTTATTTTCAAAACAGAAGTGTGTGGAATTAATATTGATTTTTATTATAGCTTCTTGCTAGTGCCACTGTATCCAGAGGTCACATGTCAGCTCCGCTTTTATAGTGACAGCTTTCCCTGTTCCTTTAGTTGAAGTCTGTAGTTGTGGAGCTCTGGAAATAATCGGGAAATGCTGTTGTTTTTTTTTTCCTTTTGAATTCAATTTGTAAAGCTTTATTACCTAAAATTAAATTCTTATCAGGTTGAAATGGTGCATAAATTCTTGTTGAATGGAGACAAATGCTATTAGAAATCAGTGAAACTAAGCTATATTTTAATCCTAGATTTATTTTCATTTCCATTGTCATACACTGAAAGCACTTTGTGTCTACTTTGTCCATCCATATTGGCGTTTTCTTGTTCTGATAAGTTTTAATGATTAAGTCTGGGAGAGACAACGTGTGTTGTATTCCCACTTACAGTGGGGTTGTGTGCTGTGACATGGGTTATATTTCCAGGTACCTAGTGTAGGTGTTGTCAGTTCCCATCAGCATGTGCTGCTTTTGTGTGCTGAAGAGAGTTGTCATATTATTCAGCAAAATTTTTTTTTTAAGAACTTTTCCACATTTTCAGCTCATGATGGAGAGCTCTGATGTCTCTTTGTTGGGTTTTATACGCAGATAGTCAGAGTTGCTCAGAGCTCGGTAGTTTTTCAGAGCCTGAAGTCAGGTAGGGACTTAAGGAAAACACAAATAATGGGCAGTCCCTCCGGATATGCAAGTTTATTTGATTAACCCATCTGACCCGTAGCATTGGAGAGCGGTTAAATATTTGGACAGTCAGCAGTCCTGTTAGTCATGTTTCATTAGGTGACCGTCTCCTCCACTTCGAGGCTGTTCTGTTTTGCTGCTGTTGCCAAGTCTTGTGAGATCTTGAAAGGGAGCCATGTGTGGGGGCACGGCGGGTGCTTTTGGGGGTGTTGCTGAACCGGGCTGCCAGGAGGAGCTGGGATGTGTGTGGCTGCAACAGCATCATTGCAGTGGGATGGGAATCAGGGGCAAGGGAGAAAATTGTTAATTGCAGATTGTCAACACCATAAAGGTTAGCTGGTGGATTAAGTTACCAACCTAAGCAGAAATAGCAGTGCTACCCTGAGAAGTGTAAAAGACTTGTCAAAAACTAATCTAATCTCCTGCGTTAACTGTGTGTCGTAATAATGAATAAATGAATTTCCAGCAACCTGAAGATGGTCCAATTTTAATAACTTCTCAAAAAATCAAAAGGAAGTATTGTGCTGGAAGAGGCATATCACGGTTATCCAAATTTCCTTCCATGGAACTGTTTTTAATTTTATGTGAGTCTATACTAATGGTTTAAAAACTCATTTGTCTGCTTGTCAGCAGCTTGACCAGTATTTTAATACAAAGGACATGGTATTATCTTGAGCTGGTCTTGTTTTTCTATGGGCGTAGCAGCCAGCTGGAAAATTGTTTGACTTTTTAACTACTGTAGTTTTGATGCAGTGTCTACTGTAAGAAAGTAAAATTTATTTAAAACCAGTGACGCTTTTAATTGTTGTACTTCCATTTAGATTCAAGGGGAGGGGAGCAGATGTTTATGCTGAAGCACTCAGTCTTGCCCTTCTTCCAAAGAGCTGTGGTAATTCTCTGTATTAGAGCTAGGTGAAAGTCCTATCCTTAAAATCTGGGGAAAGTGAGTAGGAAACAGCTGCTGCAATTTTAACTTGGTGCATTTCTGAAGCTGTTTTGATAGAGATATGTCTAGTAAGTTTTATGGGAGAAAAACCTAGTAGAAAAAACCCCAAACAAACTCTTTTGGGATTCAAATATGGTTTTAAAAATGATGATAGTGCCTTTTTTCCTATTCTAGGAAGGAAAGAATATGATTGTAATGTGTTTTCATTACAAAGGTTTTGTGAGTGACTAGATGGGATTCAGCTCTGAATTCCTGACTTTGGAGTGTCCAAATTGTGCATAATTAACTTAAAAGTCAGATTTTTGGAGACTCAAATATTTCATGGGAAAATTAATGAGAAATGTGGTGTAATGTACTGCTCTTTTCAGTATGGTTTTCTCACCTGAAATTACTGAGTTATAAATATTTTAAATTGAAAATGGTTCTGAAGTGAGCTATGAAAAGTATTCTCCTGTATTTGTGGTCTCAAAGTGAAAAATGCTTTGATTAATAGAGCCACTACATTAGTTTTTGTGGTAGTTTGCTGTGACACAAATGTAATTTCTAGGTGTGCTTGAAAGATGTAAGTTTGGCAAAGTTTCTGCCCTATCTTTTCACCTAATTGCTTTATGAGTTTGCATATAATCTTGTTAATTAAATTGTTTTTGCATGATCGCTGAAGCGTCTCAGAATGGCTAAAAAGGGCTGTTATGGACCAAAGGGTTCCTGGTTTGCTATCAGCTGTGTGGAGTGTGTTGGGTGCTGCTGTTAGAGAGGGGCAGTGCCCGCCTGGGGCTGTGCAGTTGTCTGAGCCATGGAAAAGGAAAGCAGAATTGTTTGGTGTGGTGTGAAATAACTTGCAGAGCTGTTTTTTGCGTGCGTTGGCATGAGGAACAAATGTGTTTGCAGGGTGGCTTTCTCTGTTACTGGTGTGATATGGGTTTGTGCTCTCCCTGTGGTTGCAGGGTACGACACCAGGTGTTCGTCAGGTTGTCACTCTGCCTTCTGACGCTGCGCAGAAGGGTTGTCTTGTTCTAACCAGCTACAAATAAGTGGAAATGAACGACTTCACAGGAGACCTAAGGTAAAGGCAAGTGTCACTGTGAAGGTAACTCCAGGAGACCGATCCAGGCCCGCAGCTGTAGGCTCAGTTTTCTGAACATTGGCTGTGACCTTGGATGTGCATGGGTGAGCTGCGAGAGCTCCTGACAAGTTACAGGAATCCTGGGTGGATGCATGGCCTCTCACTTTGTTTAATAGTGGATTTTTTTAAATTTTTTTAAGGAGGGACAGGGACGCAGCYGAGAGTTCCCAGCTACAACGCTTTTCAGATCCTTATTTGAAAGTGTTTTAAACAAGGGACATCAGAAGCTGAGATACAAAGCAACCTTTTGAAGTTAAAAGTGGGTCTGCATGAAAATGAACTGCTTGTCTGTGAAAAGAGTCAAGTGTGAAAGGATAGGATGGTTTCGCTAAATGAATTTGATAGTCTGAATAAGTGTGGTGAGGCAGAGAGGAGAATCTGGAAAGGTCAGGACTGAGCATGTGACTCTAGATGAAGCAGTGGAAAGACATGAAAGGAATTGTGTGGAAATGCCTTGGTTTACTTTTTTTTTTTGCTTAGAAGTGATTTATTTATTTTGGTGAAGTTGATCATAAAAAGGGAACTTTAGAAGCTTGCTACAGAGAAGCGGGGAATCTGATTCCTTTGGGATCTTGTTCCTTTTTCATTCAACTATTGTGTGGTTTCAAATAACTAAAAGATCAAAGCCTAAAGGAACTCCTTGTTACGTGTGCAGTCCCATTTGTAGGATTTCTCTGTCCTGCACGCTCTCTGTGGTTGAGTGCTTCAGCAGCTTTTTGTCCTGAGCAGATTTCTTAGTATTGCTGTCTCGTTTTCAGTGAGTTGCATGACTTGGAGATCCTAAATCAAATAATTTATGACATGTTTTCTAGGTTCCTGATACTGCTTAAAAGTATAGTGTGTGATATCTGCGTTCGGTGTATATAAATGTGAGATGATTTGCACTAGTAGCAGGAAATTGTCTAAACTTTTTGTACCAAGTTATGGACTCCAGTTTAACTATTGCCACTTGTGGGATCTTGAGACCCACAGTAGTTCTGTCAAGTCATCAGCTCTGTGCTTAGGAGTGATTAAAGAGACCTTACCAAATCCTGTGAAATGCTATGAAAAGAGTAAAGAATACGACAAAGATACAGAACATTATGATGCCATGTCTAAATCTATGGTTTGTCCATGCATTAGATACTATTTCATCTCCCTTTTATCTGAAGAGTATAGAGCAGCTAGAACTATGGAGAAAAGCGACATGAGTTGTTAGAGACCTGGAATGGCTTCCATGTGACAGATGTTCCATGTGACTGGGAAAGGTGTGGTTGAAGAAGGATATCACAGATCTATGAAATTGTGAGTAGCTTGAAGAGGGTTTGGCTACTTCATTTCCCGGTGCGTAAGAACACAGGAAAGTCAAACAAACTTTGAAGGAGTCAGGTTCAGACCCTGGCAGGAGGAAGTTGTTCTTCATGCACCTAGAACATTCTGCACATTCTTCAGGCAGGTAAGCCTGGAGAACTCCTGAAAACTCATCTCGGGACTACTTGGTGGACAAATGCCAGTCTAAGAAAATCCCTACCAGTGAAAGTATTGAAGGCCACAAAAGTGTTTGGGGAAAAAGTGCGGATGTGCTCATCCTATTCCTGCTCTCCTCTCGCACTGTACTTGGAGGCTGTGTAGTAGTCAGGGTATTGGGCTAGCAGGACCTGTGGTGTGATTCAGCACATCTGTCTTTAAGTTTGTGTCCTGTGCTTTGCTGTGAACTCCATGAACTTGGTGTCCTCAGTTTGCTTAACACGGGGCAAGCCCTCTGCAGTAAAACCTTTCCTGTGGAATTTATTTTCTTGAGCAATAGCAATGAATGGTTAAGCTGCAGCTGGCAAAAGCTGAACGCAAGAAGGGGGAGTTACTACTTTCCCATTCCCGCTCCCAGTTGCTGTGGCTTACTTTATGCTATTTTGGTGTCGGGCCATTTCACTGAAGCAGCAAAAAATTAACTTCAGGGGGAAGGAGAAGAGCTTAATAGCTTTCTGCTGGTTAGTGGATTAAAGCAGTTCAGAGGTGCAGTGAATGCCCACGGGGATGGGATTGCACAGCCCCAGAGAAGGCAACAAGACGTATTCCTTTTTACCATTAGCAAGCCATGAGATAATTTGGGTATTTTAGGGCACAGCCCACCCACCTCCCAGTTGCAGTCTTCCCATGTTTATGCTCACTTTGGTGATAGTTAAAACTAGCTTGTGGAAGGCTACAACTCAGTAATACAAAAGAAAACTGTCAAATTCTGTTGCAGCCCTTCAAGTGTTTAGCAAGTTTAAGTAGATCACAAATGGTGCTCGAGTAGGGCTCCATGCCAGAACGGGTAAATGGCAGCAGTGCCCGAACAGGCATGAGCAGTCCTTTCTGCAGTGGTGGTAACCTCCCTTGCAGAACCAGACTGATGCTGATATAAGTGTGGATCTGCCTCCCACAGTGTGGTGGAGACTGCGGCGCTCTTTGCTCTCCAGAACACGTGAAAGGGGTTGTTACCTGCCCGTGTAATCTTGGGGTGCTCTGAGCGAAGAGGGCACCAAAGCGTGCAGGTGGGCAGAAGTTATTTACTCTTGCACTGAAGAAATTTTCCAAAAATAACTTGAAAAAGGGAAGGTATTGGGAATTGGATCTGGAGCTGAGTTTCTTCCTTAGTGTATGCAGCTGACCACATGGAGATGTTGCTTGCCCAGGGAATAGCACAAAGCTAGTTGTTCTGCTTCTGTGAAAGTGGATTGTGTTCTGTTCTGTTGGAATGAGTGCTTTTGTGTACAAAATGCTGATCAAGGTCTTAACACCTTACTAATGTGTGCAAAAGAGTGCTGTTTGCAGATGTGCCCGCTTGTTTTAAAAACAGATGGATCATGCCTTATGCCTCCTCCTTTTGACATCAGAACCCCCAAAAGGCTGTGAGAAGCTGTGATCTTTGGGACCTTTTATTTTTATTGGATAAGAAGCAAAAAATGACCACTATACAAAATGAAAGAGATCTGAAGGGAGTTACCTTGTGAATGTCACAGACACCTATGAGCAATAACGGTGAAGGATAAAGATTTGTGTTTGAATTTTTTGAAGAGAACTAACACTCGAGACTGATGGAAAAAATGTGTTTACTTTTAAAAAATATATTACAATATTAATAACTTCCCACTATTCTGCAAATATCTTCATCTTTCTAGTTAGATTGTTCTACATTACTTATTCCAAAMGAGATTTGCTCTACTGCTTCTATCTAGTGCTACATGTCAAAATAATTTTTCTTTCATGGACAGGCCAGCAAAATGTCATGTAGACTTTTTTTTCCATTATCATTTCGGTACAGGCAGGTCAGGAGCACTTTATACAGGACTAGAAAATTTCCCTGCTTTTGCAAGGCTGTGTAAATAGGAATATCTGTGGCCTACTTTTCYGCACTTCTGTAGTGTTTTAGATTCCCACAAACTTAGATTTTGTATTTTTCAGAAAGCTCTACAATTCATTTTTAAAGCAGTGCTAATTCAGTGTGTCTAACTAGCTGAAGATCATTAATAGCTTCTCTATTCAGTACAGTTATGCAGTAAAGCTCCTTCTGGGGTGATGCTATTAAAAATAATTCACTTATTTTTCTCAACTTTTTTTTTCATGGTGGCCTAGCTTTTAAAATCTTTACTAAAATGTTGCTTGAAATCTTAATCTAATTTCTTCTTTAAAGATTAATTCCATTAGTGCGTAGTTCATGGAGGAAAATGTTCTATTATGGGAGAAACATACATAACTTCTACAATGGATTTTGAAAACATCAGTATGAATATAGGCAGGAGTGGTGATAGATAATATCTATAGAAAAGTAGCCCATTTTGTTTAGATCTTGGGAGTGTATGTGCTAGGATTGTGGCTATTAAGGCAGGTAAAACAGGCTACATAAATGGAAACGCGTTTAAAGTGGTGGAAAATAATAACATCTTGATGCACATCTTTTTTGAATTATTTTGATCATAGTCACAAAAGCTTTCAAAATTTAAACTGTTTAGTGAAGGGAGTGGGTTGTACTGTGACTTTGACAACCGTTTATTTTGAGGGAAAATTGCTCCCTAAATTTCTCCCACAGCCACCTTTTTGCRGGGGATATGGCCTGGAGTTATGGTATGCTTAGTCACCAGTTTTGGGTCCTCAACTTGATTTTAGCCTGAGATTTGTACTGGCTTGTTTCATCATCTACGGAAGTGGTGCGTGTTGAGTGATTTGCAATACAGTAACTTTTTCCACATTGCCTGATAGCCCTCTTTATTTTACTCCTTGGTGCACTGCCAGAAATAACAATTAAATCCGAGCCTTTAACAGCATTTTATTGAGGGCAGATTTGAACAGAGATCTGATGAGATCTTTGTTCTTTTAGGATCATTGTGGTATGTTGGATGTTTTCCAAGCRTGTTTAATGGTCTTCAGTCCCGTTTTTCCTGGGTGCGAGGAAGAAACTGGCATTTGCTTGAGCTTGGTGACAGTTTGCCCGGCGGTGGTTATCAGCCTGCCAGGACTCTTGTGTGGGTCTGTGCTTGCTCTGTTGTCCTCAGTTCCCAACGGATATGGCTAAAGGCGCTCCCCTGTTCGTGCTGGTGGGGCATGGCTTTGGTCACACTGTGTGTCTGAAGCATCCTGCTTCGGGTTACCTCATGGAGATTTTGGCTTGAGCAGCAAGCTCCTTAGCTGTGAGCCTTGGGGAGGTCTCTAGAGGAAAGGCAGTCTTTTTTCCAGATCAGTTGTCCCAAGCCTCTCTCTTCTCAACTCCAGGCCCTACTTCCGTTGAAACATGCTGATCAGCCTGTTTCCAGTTGTGCACCTTGTGTTTCAGAGCAGAAACTGGCTGAGGTCCCAGAAGGGCTTTGCTTGGCCAGGCAACCAGCCCTTGTGGGTGAACCTCCAGGCTGGCTGTCCTGATGCACAGAGCTCTGGTACCATGAGTTGGTAGTTAGGTTCTCACTCACTTGTTCTCACCAGGTTTGCTCTTTTCCCTGCTCCGGGGAGTTGCAGCTGCATCGCTTGACACAGGATTTCACGGCTGCCACTTCCCACCTGTATTGCTCAATCCTGACTGCTTGTAGCTGCCAATGATTTGCTGCAAAGAGTGCTGTGGAAAGTGAAACATTACCCAGCTGTATATTTCTTTATTTTAGCTTGGAAAACAGCATCTGAGTTATTCATAACATGAGATGCAAAATATTTATAGTACTTGAAATGCTTGTAAATACATGTTGCGATCGACAATATAAGCATTGTCTTATGCCACATGGAGCATTTTAATCTATCTGAAACTGCTCCCAAGATAACTTTTTGATCTTATCAATACAGAAGACTGATGCTGGGTAATTCAATCAATGTTACTRGTTTTTAAAGTAATATGAATATCATTTGATATACCTCCAAATTGGTCAAAATGCTTCAGTTGAAAAAGAAGTTCTTCAGATCTCAAACTCCAGTAATGTTCTGTAAGTAAATAATAAAGCACTCTTGGAATTTTATGTAAGAGCTTTGCTAAAGGAGTTAAAAGAGATGCTGGAAAGGTGGACAATGATCATCTGTGGCTGGGAAGATTTCACATAAAGAGAAGTTGAACTCTTGCATCAAAAACAGACAAATCAGAAGGGGCATAAGAAGTCTAGAATGTTATAAATTATTTAGGGAATCTGGGTCAGCAGACTGTTCTTGAGTTGTCGGATGGAAAGGAAATCTGAAACACCTTGAAACTGGTGAATTCAAGATCAGTGAGATGAAAATCCTTTTTGCAGTGTGTTCAGGAAGACCATAGCAGGCATTTGTATGGGAGGTCAGTCTTTGAGGTTCAGAAGGTTAGATATTTATACAGGCATTGGGATTTGCGAAAACATTTAAAGAAGAAACAGAAGGCTATACTTGACTTTTTTTTGATTGAGCAATCCCTAACTGTTAAAAGACTAGGAGGAAGCTTAAATTGAACTGAACCTCTGTTGGAGGTTCTTGCATCTTCCCCCAAGCTCTGTGGTGTCTCAAGAAAAGGTTGGTGGTGGCTGGGTGGGCTTCGAGGTTGATCCTGCCTTGCTTGTAGCATCTTCTGAGGCTGGACATCTTGTGCACCTCTGTGAGATCAGCAAAGTGTACTTTATGGACTGCTATGTAAGTAAAAGTGAGTTAGAGGACATAACCTTCCYGTGGGAAACTGGTAGATTGTGTCGACTATTTGACTGGCGTTCTGTCTGTAGGTATAACTGGAATGGATTTTAATGTTTAGATTAATATTGGTATCTGGTGTGATTTCTGCTGAGTTGGTGCAGAGATTCCCAGTGACTTCTGTGGACATAGGTCCCCTAAAATCGATCCTGTATCCTGTGTTAGCTTACTTGATAGTTCTCATACTATTGAACAAAAATATGTTAAATGGTAAGCAAAAATCTTGTATATTGTTAATCTAGAAGGAATTACCCAATTACCATGATACCAAAAGTCTGCCCAAAAGTCTTGCCCAGACAGCAGTATTTTTAGCAGTCTCTGTCTCTAAAGCAGGTCACATACCTGTGTGTTCTTTTTAGCTACAGGTTACTACTAAAATTTACTTTGTTTTGGGAACACTTCATTCATTTCTCAGAACTGGGGCAATTGCTGAAGGTCATCTCAGAGGAAAAAACTGTTTTTAAACCTTGAAGTTTAACCTTGGGAAATGTGATGGCAAAAACTCAGTGTGCCAGGCAGAACTGAAGTTGCAGTCACCCTGACAGAAACTGTCGGAGAAAGTGGTGATTGAATAGAAAGGGCAGGAGAAAACACAGGACTTGAAATCTGTGTGGTTGATGCATTGTTACGTCCATCTTGAAAATCCATGTGTCAGATAATTAGTGTCCTTTGTCCTCAAATGACAAAATGGAGTTATACAGATTTAACTTACCTGCGGCTATTGAAAAGTTTGATGAAAAAAAGAATTGTCATTTTTGTGATTGCAGAGCAGCAAATTGGTCTTTAAATGGGTCCATTGCTGGGGAGAATATGTATTTCTTTAAAGTATTTGTTCTAATCCACAGTTCAAAATAATATATTTAGAACTAGAGTCTAAACAGATTCTCAGTGGAAATTGGAATATTTCTGGCAATGTTGCCACCCTTATGTTCATTCCTTTTCTCTCTTGTGCAGAAGTAACCCGAAAACCATCTTGTGTTTGAGAAAACYATCAACCATGAGATCACAGGACTGTGGCACTGTTCCTGCCAAGCCCATGGCACAACCTCTGTTGTGTTGCAATGGGAGTGTTCAATAAACATCACTTGGCAAAGCTGTTTAAAAGTTGTCGTGTTTGTGAGTTCTAAAATCTCAGTGTTAAATGCACTTGCAATGTTCTCTGAATAATGCATGCTCGTGAAGTGATCTGTGCTGTGGGGAGACAGGCTGGCTGTATATGGCTGGGCTAGTCAAGCACCGTGGAAAGGAATGGGAAAACAAAGCAGACACAGCAACTCAGCTTTCAGTTACATCTCATTTTTGCTTTAAAACACTTGACTGAAGTTTGTGTGCTACAGCAACGAAAGAAGACCAGAGCTCTTGCCTTATGAAGTTTATGACTAGGTAGTCAAAGTCCTGTGACACACATATGCTAAATGCTAGAGTGGCATTATTCTGTTTTGATCAGTTGTTTGGCATTCCTATTTACTTACATACATCAGTGTTTGAGGAAAATATGTGGATTTTGTGTGGCGAGGGCTGATCCTTGACACTGTAGGAGGAGAGAGTTTTGCACCTGGTGTTTTTTCAGCCTCTGTCCCAGTGATGAGGSAGGTGCAGTACCACTACATGCCTGTTGCTTTGCTTTTGTTAAAGAAAGCTAGAAATACATGCTGTGTTAAGATAAAGCAGTTAACATTAAAAAAAAAATTGCAAATTTTAACACTGTGTACGTGTTTGCTGCTTGTGTGTTCAGCAAACAAAAGGTTTACCTTCCTCTTCCTCAGTATAGTTACATTATGAAAGTTGTGCTCAGAAGAAAACAAATATTTACCTAATCATATGCTGAGAAGTTTATGACCTTCAGCTAACTTGAGAGGTACCTGGACTCATTGTTTGGCCCCTGTATTGAGTTGCTTTGCACTACCTATATATTCCTACCTTGCCAGGTCCGTGCAGAGGTGTTTGCAGAAGAAGCTCGTGGTATTTTCTGTGGGAGACCCTTGAGCACATCTTCAGCTTTCTGCTACTAATCTCATTTGTGGGAGTGAACTCTTCTTAAATGGTCGTTCAAGTCTCTCTGGTGAGTCTGGTTGTAATACTGGGGCTTTAGAAAGGCTGTTAGAAGGACGCTTTCAGACACTTACCCTTGTTTTCCTTTCTTTTTAAACATGTCCTTGTACTACCACATACTAGTCTAAATAAGGCCTGTCTCATCCCAGTGGTATTTGCATCCATTTTATTATTGCAGACTTGTCTGATTATTTTTTCTGTATTGCTTGCTACCCAAAGTGGGCATATTTAGCTGTTGCATCTCTCTTGCTTGATGTGGCTTTTTTTTTTTGCATGTGCAGCCAAGGTTTCATTAATCTTTCTTGCTACCAGATCACACTGCAAACCCTGTAAGAATTTTTTGGCTCCTTGGTTTGTCACTCCCACTGAATATTTCCTTCAGATTATTTTCCTGTTGGATGTCTTCGCTGCACTTTCCCAAGGAGAACCTTATTTTTAATTGCCTGCTTCTCAACTTTCTCTGTCCTCGCTGGGCTTGCAGCTCCTAAATTTAGTATCATCCACAGATTTCAAGAACACACGTTTTACTCCTGTTCTGAATCATTAACTAAGATTTTTAAGAGAATATGTAAGAAAATTCCTTGCAGCCTTGAGAGATGCTTTCAAAGTTTCGGTATATGATTTTCATTTTCTTTTGAAGTTTGTTTTTTTGTACAGTGTTCTGTCCACATCAGAACTGGTTCCTTAAATAATTTTGAAACTGTATAATATGATACAGTCAAGTGGTTTACTGACATCCAAGTGTATTTTTTCCGCTGTGTGCTTGCTGTGAACTACAATTCTCTATAAAAGTGATGGGCTGCGTCGGATTTTGCGCATATTCTATAAGCCCCATTTCTCATTTTGGTTGAGAGAAGATAATAATCTTTGAGGAGTCTCGGGGGCTGGTTTCTCCTATCTTAATGAAACTATTATTTTTGGAGAAGTAGAATTTGTTTGCTTATATGATAATTTCCTTGTGTTTTTCTTCTGTGAAGTTGAGGTCTAAATATGTCTTTCATCTATAGATATTCCATGTTGTAAAGGAATTAGTGGCTGTATCTACTAAGCTTCTTTGCTAATTTGTCTTCAGTGGCTCAACTCCATAGTATCATTTATTCCAAGGAGTGGTTCTGATATGTATGTCTACATTTCCTAAGGCGTTTACTTGTAATTATTAATGCCCATTTGTAATGGCTATCAATTGGTACTTTACCTAGGTAATACAGATAAAAGTGTGGAACTGCAGTAGTGGGTATTGCCAGGAGTGCTTGCTGAGAAAAGCTGTCTGTCATAATTTCAATTTCTCTGGTTTTGTGTATGTTTCTCACTGTAGGTATCTGAAATGTTGAGTTTCTTTGTGGTAGTGTTCATATTTGTCGCAGCTAAGTATCTGTGTGTGGCTATATATATATAAAAATGTTTTATAAGTTCATAATTACATTCTAATTGTTTAGTCTTTCCTTTATTTTCCCTTTTAGATTTTAAAAGGTGGTCAGTGTAGCAAGCTACTTGGGTTTTAATACCTCCTCCTTCATCATTTATTAATGGTCCAGACTATCCTTGTAATGGCCACAAAGCATTAGCTCGTTTGGCTTTTATGCTGTGCTTATCTTTCCCTGCAGGCGGTAACTGCTTTCTAATTCTTGTTAGGGTGTCCTCCTCCTCCTCTCTTACCAAGACACAAATCTTGTCGTCTCCCTGGATGGAACCCACATTGATCACATCTTGCTTGTATCCTTGCCTTTGAGAGGGCTGTACTTCATGTACCTCTGAGTTATTTTATAGATTTCGTGAGGCTGTTCCACACTCTAAATCCTTTCTTCCACTTTCATGCTCTTAATCGTTTCTTCGACCAGACCTTACTCTGCTTTTAATGCCACSTGGCTTTTGTTCCTCAAATGAAACTCCAGGACTCTGATGGACACCTTGAATGGTAGTTCCCRGTTCACCTGTGTGCCAAATCTGTGTAATTATTTACCACTAAAACTTGTATTTTCTTGCATCACCAATAACTTGCTGCTGTTGGTAGGAAGCCGGTTCAGGACAGTTTCCCTTCTTAGGAGCTCTCTCATAGGTCTGTTCGTGGGCTGTTGCTGCCTGATTTGGGTGTGTGCRTTAAGCAACAAGAAGCCGATCTAATGGAAGCCCCTCGGAGCGAGTGGTTGTGCTGGGGCTGTTCTGTTGTTTGGGCCGAGAATGTTTCGTCACCTCCCATCACTCAGTCCAGCAGCCTGTGATGAACATGGGTTCTCTCGCTCCTTTTTTCTCCCTACTGTTCATGCCTCACTTTCTCTCTTGCATTCTTTCTTTAAACATACCAACCTTCTTCTGAGTGTGCAGTTTTTATTCCTCTGTAGTTGGGTAGAACTGCTTTACCTTTTGTCTTTTGTAGCTCAAACTTCTTTTGATACAGCTAAGTGCTGTAGTCTTGCTTATTCATAATACATTTTATTGCAATTCTCATTTGTATCAACTCTCTCAATTTTGTAGCTTTCTGGGTTACTACCTTTTATTGGATACATGTGTTGGTTTATTTTTTTGTGCTTGTGTTTTTCCAGGTTGAAACTGATTTTTTTTTTTCTTTCCTGCCATAATATATAATCTGATAGTCTCTGATGGTAGCTTTCTGTTTTGTAGACTCTCCCAGAAAATGTAATTGCAAGGTTTATTCCCATCTTTATATTAAATAAGATACTTAATACAGCCAGACAAAATTCTAGTCCCTGTGGCAATGTACTGAGCATATTTGTTGGCATGTAGCATAGCTAACTATTTTAGTCCTTCAGCCATTCTTCAAACCACATCACGGGCTTGGTAGTTACAGTCATGCTGCTTTGGAGCTATATTTTTGGGAGATTTTCTCCGTCTTTGTCCCTGCCTATTTCAAGGAGTGCTTTAGAGTTATCTACTACTAAAGAGTACTTTACTGTTATCCACTTCTGCATWACAATGAACATACAGGTTCAAAATTTTCTTGCTTTGTGGGGTTTTTGTGCGTGTGTGAAGTGCAGAGCTTGGTAGCCTAGAGTTAAAAACTTCTGGTTTCTCTGGGCCAACATACAGCCCCCTGGCATTTTCTGGCTGACCTTACACACTAAAAATGACCAGGAGCATTCTGCTGTTCATAGTTAACCTCTTTTGGTGGTTGGTTTTCTTTTTAAGAGAAAACACTACCCTGTTGTTGTGAAAATACAGAGGTGACAAAAGAAAGGGTTGTGATAAATAGGAGAAGGCTGTATGGCCTCTGCTACCTGATGATGCACAAGCTGCAGTGGCACTGACCTGCTGTGCCCAGGGGAAGCTTGGAACCTGAACTTTCCTCTTTTAAGAATGAATCAAAAATAGCATGTTTTTCTTAAATAAGGGACAAAAAAGGAAATTTTCAGTTAAATGCAATGGACCTTTGACTAACTTTGTGTGGAAAATTGTGCCTTGCATTAAGGCTTGTAAACTTAATATTCAATTAGTTTTTCCAAGCACCGTATTTTTGCTTTCAGTACTTAAATCAAATTGCTGAATTTAGGAAGGTATTTGTATACCACCTGGATTTAGAGTTAGTGGAAAYGTTAAATCAGCTGTAGCTCACTCTACATCTGCAGACAAAACAGTATTGGCCCGGTTTACTTAGTGAATTCCATTTGTGGCCTCATTCATACACTATTAAGCAATGAAAGATTTATTTTTCTTGTACAAGATGGAAAGTTCATTTTTTTTTATTGTGTGTGAATAGCATATTCTTGAAAGATGATGAGACTCTTTTGACGTGTGGTAGATCCATCAGGTTTAAACTACAGAAAAACACGTATAGATAAACCTTATCCATTTCATGTGAACACTTTGAAACACTTAAATCTTTTAAGAGTCACTGTTGTATACTTTTAAGCTCAGTTTCCATCCAAATTCAACTGGAACAAGTGTAAAGGAAAAAAAAATCAGTAAATAAGAAAGGGAAATAATGCTTGGTGTCAGAYGTAAAACTAAAATTGAAAAGTGTGTGCGCATATGCACGTACGTGTACACACACTCAAACAGGCAATACAATTTATGTGGATTCTTTAACCATATAACTGCTTCAGAAAAGTCTGAAGCATAGTTTTAGAAGCAAATTAATGTTCACTGGTATCAAGTGATCAATRAGAAACAGCATTGCTCTAGAAAATAGCTGGAAAGCACAAAAGCAGACATAAATACAAACTAGTTCTCTAAATCATGGGAAGGAAATTCTGTTACTCTTTCAAAAACCCAAGTGTRTATATATATTGTTGAAATGAATGGTATCGAATATTGGTTGGTAATTTTTTAGGTGTTTGGTATACAAAGTCTGGTCCAAGGGTGAAGAACAGATCAGGTGAGATGCCTGAAGTTAGGATTATGTTTTATGGTTTATCATTCATAAATGTGTTCTCCATCATTTGCTTTTAGATAATCTGTACATTTCTGCAGTTGTATGGTAAGGATTTATCTCTTGAAAGGATGTAACCAGTTTACAACAGGCAGCTTGCATAGTCATACAAAGCTGAGGTGGAAGAGGTGGTTTAGGCATGGCAGAAAGTCTTGCTGTGAAGCCTAGTTTGTAAGGGAGATTTCGATATGGAAGCAGACTACATTGCCTGCAAACATTTAGCTCTCTGCTTGAATGAAGATGCATATAATGTATGCAGGACCATACCATGTAGGCATTTCAGAGAGAAGCTCCAAGTATTGATTCCATTATGTTTACTGGGGGTTGTGGGGGGTGTGCTATCTGGTAAGCTCACAAAAGGACAGCGTTTAGAAATCTTTCCTCAGTTTTAATTAAGCAGTGCTTTTCCCTGGACTACAGCTGTTGTTTAGCTGCATCGAGGAGGGCTTTCCTGCAGTCATCAGTCCGTGTTGTCAGGTTTTGCAGAAATGGGAGCTTCAGCTGGCTGGGCTGTGCAGTTGTGATGGTGGAGCAGATGCTGAAGTGTGGCTGAAGCACAGCGTGTGGGGCAGTGTGGCCAGTGGCCCCAGCCCTGCATCCTGCAGAGGGTCTGCAGACGTGTGGTGGTTGTGTTGCTGGGGATTGCACACGTGCTGGTGTGCGGCTGACACGCGTGTTACTGAGCATGACGCTTGAGAGATGGGTTACTCTGAGCCTCATCAGCAAATCCCAGGGTTTGAGGACTGAGCTTTCGGAAAATGGTATGGACACTGCCAACGTTGCCTGGTCTAGACGGCTCATCTCYTTTAAAATATGTTGATTTTTGTGTGAATTTTTGTAGCATAGCCAGTTGCCTATAGCTATGTGCCCACTAACATTATGAATGAACATCTTCCACCTGGTAAGTTACRTAGCGATATTTAAAGTTTGTGATTTACACCGCCTAGGAACGCAGCACAAGTTCTGGAGTTTGAAATGTTGTGTGTTTTATTTATACTTGTTAATGTGCAGCTTGTGGTTTAACTGTCCCTCTACCACCTGTAGCCCACAGTGAGATGCTTCTTCCCTCCTCATCTTCCCGGCCCCCATGTTGCATCTGTGAAAGAAAGAAAACGCCTGAGAAAGGAAGGCATGTTTCAATTGTACCTTAGTTTTGTGGTCTGTAACCTTCCACTCACTGTTCTGTGATTGTAGAGATCTGGGGACAAGGAATTCTTGGGGAGAGTAAATCTTCTCTTTTCTTTTTCTAAGCTGTAAAAAAAATTATATTTTTGAGGTTTTTTTCCGGTCTAATAACTTGGAAGGATTAACTTTGCACTCTAATAAATAAAACAGCCAAGCAGATTTTGTCCAAACGTTTCTTCACCAGACTTAAATCCTAATCCTGGACTAAAATCTCACAGGCTTGTAGTAAAATTGTTCCAGACTAAAACTTGGCAAAGTAAAAAATCTCTGAAAGCAGGGTTCACAATGGAAATGCTGATGCAAGCATAACTGGAGCATTGCAAAYGCGACGCCATAAGAACAGCTTTGCATATTGCTCATGAATAGCTCAGAGGTAAAAGGATTAACACTTCTTAATGCTGCTTTGAATCTGCTAGACTTTTTGCTTGCTGGACTCAACACAGATATTCTGTAGTGTACGTAGGCTCTATATATTTGCCTTTTATTCTGATCCCTTTATTCCCCCCTAGCTGAGAGTCCTTTATTGCTGCAAACAGAAGCCTTTGTTACCTCGAATTTCCTGCATCACCTATCAGGATCTGTCAGGAGACAGAAATTAATACCAGAAATAACAATTTGAGCTCAGTGTGTAGCTATTTAATTTGCAGACTAAAGGAACTTTTGCACATTCTGTATTTGAAGAGGAGGAGGAATGGGACTATCAGTGAAGAAGAGGAGGGTCTGGTTCTCTTGTAAAATAGCATGCATGCTCCAGTGAGGCTCTAGTACTGTAGGTAAAAAGCTCCATCAAAAAAAAAATCCTGAGAATGAAATGCCTTTTGTTTTGATGGTGTCACTGAATCTGTGCCTGCAGACATTTGGGTTTCTTTTTGGTTATAGCTAAAGCATTTTGAAGTGAGCATGTGTTTGTGTACACTCTGTAAATGTTGATAGGTTTATAGGCTTCTCTCTTGGAAGATTTTCATTGTATAAAACTTAATGCTGCCACCTCAGCCCATTCGTTTAGAAATGGTTACCTGTTCCTGTGAAAATAAGAGCTGAGAAAATCTTGTTGATGGTCAATGGAATCAGTTTGGGGTTGTGTGTGTCTATGTGTGTGTTTATGTAAGCACACACATGCACTCATATGCATAGATATATAAATATCCTATTGCGGTTGCCATAGTCACACTCTTGCTGGGCTTTGTACCAGCAAGTGTGCAGGGAGGTGTCAACAAAACAAGATGTGTTTTAAATGTAATTTGAAACACTATCCAGCAGCAAATCAGGTTATTAAAGGTCCCTTTCCTTCACCAAGCTTTTACTTAATTTGCTTTCTCACAAAAGGGAACAAACTTGAAATACTTCAATGTTTAAGCAAATAATATTTTATAAAAATGGTAATATGATGATTAAAGATAAAATACAAGGGCTCTGGCTGGTGATTATTTACAACAGGCATGGCCCTCAGACAGCAATGGTAAGAAAAGTGAGCATATAGTAACTGTTAATCCACTTGACAACTGATAACAATTGAAATTGTGTTGGCAAGAAAATAGAGAGGTATTGTACAAACATGATGTTATTTTCTTTGACTTCTTTTTTCTTTGATTTTTTTTTAAAATAAAACTAAGATAAGTGTGTATATAGATCAAAAGTAATTTGAAATACATACCAAAAGAACCTGTAGCCATGACTGCTGTAGTTCATGTTGTTGGTACTCCTTGCTGTTACAGAGCTTATGGTCTTGGTCATTTATTATGGATGGGTGTCAGAGATTTTGATGTTGTTACTGCATTTAAGCGTGCTATCGTACGTGCTGTGTGTGGTGCTGTATATGTAAAAACTAAGAACATCATGGTAGTCTCTAATTTCTTCATCTTTGAAAATTACCAAGTAAAAGAATAAGMAAGAAATGCACATAGTTAAAATTCACAATGGAAAGGAAGATCCTTTAGAAAGATTTGAGTTGGTCTGGACGATTATTAAAGTTGCTGGTTAATATTTTTAATATAACTTCTGAAGCAGCTTTTATCAAAAGATCTAGGTGCATATTACAGACTAGTTTAGACTCATAATATCCTTGTGGTGAGCTGGGCAAGTATTTTCAAGAAACTGATGTCCAGAGATGGCTGCCGTGCTTGCCTCTGCTAATTTGGAAAGCTGGGTCTTGTTTATGCTTGAAGTAAATGCAGATTAAGGTAGGGTGTAAGCACAGTAGTCATTTCTGATTAATTAAATGTGCAGAAATTCTTTCTCTGAAACAAGAGTGTCTTGTTTCTGGTTAGCATATCCTCTTTGAAATGGCACTTATTGCAGAAAACTGCCCACTCGTGGCGTTAATAAAGAGCTATTGTGTGAGCAGGAAGGTCCTGGTTACTGAAGCTGGGGAAGGAGAACGTGGGGTTTCTGGCTCTTGGTCCTTTGACTTGTCTGCTGGACTGGTTGGTCCAGCAAGTGGTCAGATGGTCTCAGGGGATCAGTGGCCACAAGTCACTGGAATGGAGGCTTACCAGTTATTCCCAGCATTTGTCAGGCGATGCATCCCAGGCCTGGGAGGTGTGGTGCCCCACTCTTGTTGTATGAGCAAACCCTTAACAAAATGTAAGGGACTCCATTTTGTGTGGGATGACATCGAGTGTTGCAAGGGAGAAAAGCCTGTATTTTGTAGTTGCCGTAGTGAAACTCTAGTGCAACTTTACACTTAATCCATTTTCTGAAAACCGAGGAGACTTCCCAGCTGTTTCTTTGTCCTGTGATACTGTGGTGGGCTAGTGAGATCTAAAATTTAAGTTAATGTTGCTGGTTTTTAGGAAATTATTTTTCTTGTCTCACTTGTTGCTTAATGTAGCCAATGTCTTGTTTCTGGATGGAATTTCAGAGCCCTGAAACAGCCCCATCTGTTGCCTTAAAAGATGTCCAGTGGTTGCTTTCACATAAAGATGTTGCACAAGTCCTTGTCTGTCCAGGTGTCCATGCAGGTACTTAGATACAGCAGCAGTACAGGCTGTTATAAGAGACTTGCAGTTATTGATGGATTTTTATCCTTTCCTGTGGAAATAGGATAGTAAAAGTCCCACTTCTTATATACAGAAACAGGAAATCTGGTAGATTAAATAACTTGACATTGAATTTTCAGCTGAGCCGAGAATAAAACCAAGGTCTCTTAAATCACTGCCTGATACTAGGTACAGTAGTTTCATTCTTGCTAATCAACCTAATACTGCTTGCTGGCATGGATACATCCATTTTGTATTTTTTTTTCTGCCTTATTTGTAAAAGATCTGATTTAACATGTGGGGTGGGCGTGGTTGATCTGCACAAAACTGGTTGGTTTGAATGAGCATATGAAGATCCTTTCCTAAATGAGTCTGCAGCCACAACGTGGAGTATGAGAACCTTCTATGTGCRTGGTTGGTTGATGATGTGTACTAAATGTCCGTTTAAAAAAATGCCAAATCACAAACAAAAATAGCCCAACCCAAAACTTCTTCCTCTTCTTTCAGCAGTTTTTTCTTGCATTCAGTTTTGCTGGCACATCTGCTGATTTCAATGTGGTGTCAGTCTGAAACGACATGCGGGACATTCACAAGAACCTCCAGTGACACACAAATTAAAGGAGCACCTCTCACAGTGGTGTCCCGGAGTGGTCTGAAGTGGGGTATAACACACAACTGTTTCTGGGATGCAACCTGAGACCATCACTGTGGCAGCAGAAAGAAGATAGAGATAAGAAACTGAGAGCAATGGGCTATTTGGATGTCCACAGACAGGCAGATAAAACACTTGGATTAGTACATTATAAATTAGTACTTCYCTGGTTTCCTGAACCCTATGAGTGCCAGCTCAAATCTGTCTCCGGTGAAAGAGCCATAAGACTTGTGGAACTGARGGAAAGAAAAAAAAGCAAGATGAGTGGTTCCGCAGGGTCCCACCATTCTTCTGGTCGAGTGTCTGATGTTTCCTAGAGCAAAGCAAGGATTTAAACAGCACAGGCCCTGCTGGCTTGCTGGCTCTTGCTGCTGCAGGTTTGGCTTCCTTGGCATTTAGGATTACAGTGAGCCTCCATGGTGCTCATGCCAGACGAAAGCAGCCCCTCCACCCATCTCATGAGCAACATGAGAGCAGCATTAAATGTGASTTACCATAGGTTAGACACGGTGGTCATAAATTTTGGTGATAGCAGGTGCCATAGGAATTGACCTGAAATGTTTTTCTTCAGTCTCTGATTGTGTGTATAATTGGGAGAATAAAACTGATGTATTGTATTAAAATGTTAAAAATTTTAAGGAAACATTCTGTAAGTGTAAAGTCATTCATAATTCATCAGGGATAAGTGAGTGCCTTGCTTCTGTGTTCTGAAGTGGGCATTGCTTGTTCATGCTGTGGTCTGTTTGCTTGTAGTCTTTAATGCTTGTTTGATCACTTAAGCAGCTCATGACAGTACCCTTATAATACAGCAAAAAAGGCCAGTTTGAGGAGCCCTTGTATAATGTAAAAGATTACAACTAGGAGAAACTACATAGCTCTTTGTCCTTACAAAATCCTGCAGAAATATTTCCAGTGATGTCTGTGGCCCAGGATCAGTGGCAGCTTATGTGCGAATGGAAATGTCTTTTGCTTTGCGGATGTTCTGCTTGGAAGGCACCGTGTCTCCTGGGCGGTGCTTCATGTGATGCTAGTGTCTCTGGAAAATCTAGGAGGTTTAGTGTCTCAAGTGTGGAATGACAATTACATTTTGAAAGCTTGCATGATTTTTTTTCGTGTGATTCCCAAATACAGCTGAGGATTTTACATTTGCAGGGTAAAATGGGTTTGCAGGAAACTTTTTGTGTAAGGAGTAAGCTACCTCTGCTCCCCAGGCAAGTTAGGGTTCCTGGGTTTCCATTCAATTTCGAGGCTGAAGCTGGGTTAARTCTTGTCTGTGTTGACTGAGGGATTCTGGTATATCCTCATGGTAACTGTCCTTCATGTGGGATAATCAGCTTGCTTGCAAAGCAGAGCTGGTAAAACCAACTCTCACAGTGGAATAGTGTGTCCACTGGAGCAGTAGTCCTAGTTTTTTCCACCGTGCTTCTTGCAGCAGAAGGCTGTCCAGTGACCTTATAGGTCGCTGAGGTGGAGGTACAGTATTTTTCCTGCAGTCTTCATTGCTGTGGGCTACTCTCTCAAATTGAATTTTCTTTTCACTGCCACATATTGCTTAACAGTATCTACAGGATGTGTTACTAATTGCTTGTTTTCACTGTGGTAGCATAATTGAAAGCAAAAGTTTCCGTCATAATACAGTACAGCTTGTCTTGTGTAATATTTTTTCATGCTGACATTACATTTTAAGGAGTGTAGAGAAGCCAGTTTGATACCTGGGAGAAGCTAGAAGTCCAGGTGATTAGGCAACTCATAATGTAACTTTGTATTCACAGGAGGCCTTGGGTACACAGGAGACTTACGAAAAGAGCTAATTTTGGAGAGTTGAGATCCTACAGATGCTATCACAGCGCAGGTTCTCCGGTTTTCACTTGGTCAATAGGAGTTAATGAGAGGAATGTAGGACCATTAAAGCATAAAACATTATGGACTCTGGGGTCTTGTGACACAAAAGTGAAGAAACCTATCCTGAGCGATGGAGAAGGGCAGTCTGGATTGAAAAGGTTAAAGTCATGGACTTCTGGGTTGGKTTTTTTTCCACATTAAATGAATGTCTTTGTTTCAACAGGTACTTTTTTTGGCATTGGTTTAGAAAACAGTAAGGTCAGAGCCATATTGAACTTCAGAGGATGATTTTTGCTGTCTTCGTCTGCCAAATTTTAGTGAAAGAAAGCACAGACTCTCCTTGTCTTTCATCCTGTGTTTGACTCTTTCAGAGGAAAGCCTTGCTCAGYCAACAGGGTACATCACATGTGTTATGGTTGCTAGAAGATGAGATTTGAGAAGATATCTCGAGTGTGGCAAGAAATCTAGGTATAGTGTAGTGACCGATAATAGAGAATCAGATAATGACTGCTGAACTGAATAACAAGCAGGCTTAGCTGACTTTTAATTGTTAATGTTCAAGAAGTTGAAGAGAAAGAAGGTTGATCCTATTCGTCTCCATTGCTCTTTGTATCCTTCTTTGTTCTGTGGTACCTCTAGAGACTCCTTGGGGCCATGAGTCAGTCTGTGTCGGGGTGATAAGTAACTCCAGGGTAAGAACTATTCTGTGTTAGATGGAAGCTGGGGGAAAATGTTTTAGTACTTCTGCCCATAGTTGCTGGGTTGATTTGTGCTGGTCTTACCCTTGCAGATTGAGATAGCTGTTGTTTAGTTGATGCTTTGTGTAATCATGGTTCTTACTTCCTACTTCATGACTTGCCATCCGAGATGGGGTTTTTCTATGCCCTTATTTCTCTCAAAAGACTCTTAAATATCTTGTCAGGCAGGTATTTGCTGGAGTGAAAGCAGCAGGGCTTGAAAAGGTTCGTGTGATGCTGCTGTTGAGGTTCAGCATCCTTACCCTGCGGATGTTAGGCTGCCCAGGAGGTGGGCCATGCCATGACAACCTGTTTGCCCAAGCGTGCATCTATTGCGTCTGTAGGAAGATAGATTTATCCCCCATAAGCCCTTAACATAAACGTTTGGGCGTGTGTGAAAAGTGCAGATGCACACATGGGTGGTAAAAGCTTTGATAAGCCCAGGCAGAGCTATTGCTGCTGTATTGGCTGATGGCGACTTCCCTTCTCTATAAAAGGACCTGACTGTGCTAATCTTCTTGCATTGTAGCTCCTGTCACCTAGCAGGTAGGTGTTAAATACTACATTCAGAGGGGATTATCACCAGCTCTTGGGTTCTGGCTGTAGAAGAGGAAGACAAGTGAAATTCCAGCTGTTCCACAGGGGAGGAGTAAAGGGGAATCCACTAATGGTTGTAAAGTTCAGGAGAAGCACTTTGGGAATCCTTTGGGACGTATCATTAATGTATAAGTTTTGGAGTTCATGTTTGAGATGGATTTTGATGTAGAACTCACAAACTGGCGATGTGCAGTTTGATGTTACATCACTTGAATCAATGCAGGCTGTTCATCGTTGCTATCTAGTTGACATATGACAGTGTTGTTAGATCAACATGAATTGTTCTGATGGGCTGGGGGAGTTAAGGATTTGACTTTTTTAAGGTACGTAGCAGTAAACTGGACCATTGGATTACATGGTTGGAATTCTGCTCTTATGTGGCTGTTACCTGGTTGCTGTTGTTTCTATGTGTACAGTAATGTCTTGAATGCTTTGAGAAGCTCATTTTGTGGAGCATAATAAAGCAACAACTTGAGTGTTTAACAGAAATCTGGAGTGTTATATGTGTGTGTGTGTGTGTAAGTTGCCACTACTGTAATATTTTTCAAAGCTATGCTGGAAAAAAAAAAGAAAACAAACAGCGGGAAACATGGATTGCTATCATGGATTTATCCAGCCTGAGACAACTCTCCAGCAAGCTTTGCTTGATCTAAGGCTGTTTATACAAACTGAATATTTTGTAACTGTGTCATCTTGTGAGTTATAGGCAGTACAAATTAAAAGTTACTTTCGGCATTGCTCCAACATACAGCTGTGCTAGTGGCTTACTGGAGAGCAGCTACAGTGAAAGGACTAACTTGCCCTGAGCATCTTCTCTCCAGCAGTATGGCCTGTGTTTATCCCTGAGAGCAGTCCTGGATTCTGAAGTACTGTACCAGTAGACATGTGTTGCCCATGCAGTGATGAGGAAAACAAGGGTAATACATGCTGCAGGGTGTTTTCTGTGCATCTGCCCAGTTTTATTTTAGCATGATATATTTATACACGTGCTATCTTCCCAGTTTAGCTGTAATGCCCTCTAATTCTGGGTATGCACTTACAAAGAAAGCAAAAAATCAATGTAGAGGGAAGAACCTTTAAAGCTTTGTAGTATATAAGAAATTCCCAAATCTTCAAGTGTTTTGCATGTTTAAATGAATTAATGCTCCCTATGAAAATGTTCCTGCTGATAAGTAGAAAATAAAACTTTGGCTTGAGAACTGTGGCAAAATACAAGGGAAACTCAAGCTGTCTGATTGTAGGCTTTAAATATCCAGAATGATTCATCCTGCTTTTTTGTTGTCCAAACCTGTAGTTAAAAATTACCGTATATTTTAAGTAAATTGAAGAAGGGTTACCACAGAAATGTGAGAATAAACTTGAATGACAAAACATTAAATTATTTTCAATTCCTCCTTTAAAAGACTGCTCTTACAGTCAAAGAATAATTCTTAGTGACCTGCAGTGCTATCCAGAAGGAGTTTGTAATTTTCAGCTGAGTCGACGCTGAGGATTTAGCAGCTGCCTATGCAAAAAGAGTGGGCGACGTAAGCAAATTGTGGAAATTGGCAGAATGTGGCTTGGATGGCTACTTATTAGATGAAGACTGGAGCGCACAAGACAGTCTAAACAGACTGCTGATAAATTAGAATGTACCTACTAAGTAGACAGCGAGGAGAAATGACAAGTCTAGGCACTCGTATCTCAGTTTTTCTTAACCTTTTCATACCATCTTCCTCAACATATGATTTTTGCTCTTCCTCAGTCTTTGCTTGCTGAAAGTAGAGGACACATGGGAGAAACAATAACCTTGTGTTATTGTAACCTTGAAGAAAGATAAGAGAATTGGGTCTCTTGAACCTGAAAATAATCTGGTCATACTGCTGTGTCATCTGGCACAGAGCGTTTGCTCTGTTACTGAAAGCCCAAGCACCTTTGGTCATCATGGACCAGTTTCTGTGCAGCTGAGGGTAACGCTTTCCTCTTCTTGAATTGTCTGGAAGGGGTGAAATTAAGAACCACCTCTCTTCCTTCTCCCATCCTATCCTGATTCAGACAAGATGGGAACTCACAGGTATTATAGGAATGTCCTCTTTGATGTAGTTGCTTGAGCAATCTGACCTCTCCTCTGCTGATCTCCCAAAAGCTTGAGAAGAGGAAAGGAAATGAGAAGAACTGCATGCTTAGTTGTGTTTTGATCTCTGAAAGMAAGCATAGCTGACAAGAAGGGATTCTGCAGGGTTGTCTGTAAGGGGATGAGAAAACTTATGTTCCAACGTATCTATGGTGAGCACAGGGTGGACCCTTCATGGACTTAGTTGTAGCCTCTTGTGTAAAAGTAATTCCCCTATTGCCACTTCATAACTTAAGGGAGAATTGAGCTTGGTCATCAGTTGTGGCTCTTAGGTGGGACAATAACTAGTTTTCATTCACCTCCTGGATGCCTCAATGGTGGTCTCTTAGCCACAGGTTTAAGTGGTTTGGTAGACCTCGGCACTCCATGGGGAAGTGGCAGCTTCCGTCCGCTTCTCCAAGCAAGAAGGGGATGGCAGAGATCTCTCTATCTCCCTTCCAAACTTCAGAGTGTGTTTTACAGTAAATCGTATGAAATCCATATACATTGTTATTGTTGGGCTAGTAAGGAAAAGCTATTTTGAGACCTCTTCTGTCTTTGTGGGTATGGAGCGGCCGGAGCAAGGGAACTTTGGAAGACTGGTGCTGTGGTTTCTCAGACAGCATTGCTGCTGTGTTTGTGCTGCAGTTAGCGTGAGCAGATGTCTGGGAAGTTGCTTTGACCTTGCTTCTGGGCGGCTTGTAAATAGGGAATAGAAATAAATTATTTCTTCAATTGCCATTGTAAGTGAGATATTAAACAGGGAGTCTACGGTTTCTGAGAAACCCAGTGATGGGTGGACAATAAAAGGAAAACCAGTGAGGGGAGAAAAGATTAGGAGCTCGGAATGTTACTTGGGTAGGGGTTTTGAATTGAAGCAGCAAAATGTCTGAACCTGGCATATTTTTTAATGAAGAGAGACCTGTTTATGATGGCAGGATGACTAGGAAAGAAAAATCCTTAGATCTCTGTAGAGTGATCCATGAGTCAGAAATTGCTGGCACTTGGAGAAACACTCCTTGCTCAGCTTCTACTCTGCTCTTCTGTTTTACTCTCTTTAAATGACCATGCAATGGACTGAGAGACAAATCTGAGTAGCACTTGGTCCAGTTCTTAAACAGGACACCTATCGATGTTACGTTTCAGCTGTCCTGTTGAACATTAACTCGTCTCCTGCTTTCTGAGTTTGCAGACTCAGCCAAGGCACAAAGAATTGAATAACCCCTGAAGAATGAACTCCTTTGTTGCCCACTGAGGCATAGCTGTGGCATTGTTTTCACCACAGGCAGGACAGTGAGTAATAGCGTCGCAGCTGCTTCACTGAGCTCTGTGCTGGAGGATACTTTAGTCTCTTTGGACTTTTCTTTCCAAAACCATTCACGTGTGGAAAAAGATGAAATACATTTGTAAGCAAGACTTCATTATTTTTTTTGTAAATGTAGGAAAACAGAGAGTTGTACTGTGGGGAAAAAAAAACCATGCTCAGACTTCACTCTGTAGAAATTTGAAGGTAGGTGGCAAGGAGTCAGCACCAACTTTTTTTCAAAATAAATTTTCAAAATATGGATGGCGTTTTCTTCTCATCCTGTGTTCTGCATCTGGTGTTACTAGTTTGGGCAGAACTTTACCTCTGTTCATCAAGGAGACTGCCCTTGCCTAGCCAGCATTTAGCACTGCTCCATCCTCAAAGCCCAGCAAGGAATAGACTGCTCATTACATTGCCTCAAAGCATTTAYCTCGCAGCATTCCCCTTTAATGTTGGGTATTTAGTAGCACCAGCTACCTTCAAATATGTTTTTGCATTGCTCTCTATTCAGTCTGCCAAGAACTCTTGTCCGGTAGAGTTTAAGCTACCTTTTAAATGTAATTTAGACATAATTATCTCACCAAGATTGTATCTATTGACAGCAAGACTCTATTCATCAAAGACTACTTTTAAAATACTTGCTCGAGTAGATTCTTCTCTCTTTTGCCAGACTCAGTTTTATATGAAGAAAGTGATAAGTATTCAGTGTCTTTGCACAGTGTGGTCAGCAGTGATCAAAAAAGAAAACAATTTTATGAATTACTATGAGACGAAAAGAAAACAAAGGCATAATTGCATTTTTGTCTTAATCTGTGGTGAGTCTTATGCTCTGAATGATGGTCAGTTTTTAGCCTTCCATATAGGAAAGATTTCAGAGAAATGCAGCAAGGATGACCAGCTGTCTTCCCAGATCTTCTGCAGAAGAACCTGGAGGCAAGGCAGTTCATGTTAAACTAGACGAAGTCCTTACAGAAAGCAGAAGGGTAAAGAGTGGGGACACTTGTTATATCTTCCTCCCGTGAAGACAGATGATCACCATCAGGTTTAAGATCAAATACTTCATGCTATGTTTAGCTTAAGCTGTGAAATACGTGATTTTTTTACATAAAGCATTTGACATCCATCAGTGTTGTCATATCATGCTGCTATCACCAGATTGTATTTGGGAGAGGAATGCTACTCGTAATTTGCAGAGCATCACTTAATCATCTTTGTCAAGTAACGGATTTATTATTGATTTCAGGCTCCTAGTTAGCTTAGAGAATTGTATCTTTATGTGCTTTGCCTGTCTTCTTCCCCAGGGGATGTAGTGCCACTCTGCAAATTTTGTAAACTGACTATGTTAAAAGAACATCAGGGTTGAAAATTCAAGCATTCAGTTTGAGCACTGAGAACTTAAGCACAAGTATTATCTGTTTTATTTACTGACTGTAGCATGATTTTGTGAAAGAAATTGTACCTAGAAGTGCATTTAGGTCAGGAAGCATATCCAGAAGAAAGCTGGACCATTCTAATTTCAGAATGTAGTCTTATTTTTGTTGTTTGCTTTTGCATTTTTCCTGTTTTGAATAGCTTTTGCATGTAATACAAGGAATAATGCTTTGTAATTCTTGATTTATAGAGAAAGTAAGTTTGGAGGAAAAGCAATAGTTCTACTACTAGTAGTAAATAAACTAAATCCTATGCAGGTTGTCATCAGGGTTGAATAACAGCAGTTCACAGTTCACAAAGAGTTACTAATAGCATTAGTAGATTCCTATCCTTCATCCATGGGCTTTTTAAGGTAGGATGGTGTCATTGGACGCCTTTCCTGATTTTTCTGTCTACTGCAAACCAATATATTTTGTCTGCTCTGGGTTGTTACCTCTGATTTTGTTAAGACAGAATTTCCTAAAAGATACATAGCTCAAGGTGAAGTTGTAGGGAGGAGGAAAATCCTGTTCTGTTCGTTAATCTACCACTGAGAGCATTAGAAAGGCAAAACTTGTTTTTTCTAACTGGATTAGCTTTAGCATCTAGTTGTGGTTTCCACTTGAAGTTTTCTCCTGTATGTGATCCACTTGAACTTCTTGATGCTTGGATATTGTAACCAAGTCACCTTTGCTGACTTTTTGATAAAGAGAAACATTGCTCTTCCTGGTGTTTTCCAGTTTTCTACAGCTGTATTTTAAAGTCTTTCAGCGAGTTTGTAATCCAGATTACATGTTCTCTGCTAGTATTTTGTAATGTTTACTTTCATAATATCAGGTGATAGTAAGTCATGTTCTGCTTGGGTCAGTGTGGTTCTGAGCTGTTTGCCATGCAGCTCAGGGGTAATGAGATTCATCACTGATGAATTTGTTTTTAGGGGCCCTCACTACATCTTTTGATTCTTTCCTGCTGTTATCCCTATCTCGTCTTCTGTTCCTGTTGTCTGTCTGGTCACATGCCCTCCCACCTGTGTTCTGCTCAGATTGCCTTCTCCTATACCCTGCTCCTGAGTCCACCTGAAGCTGAAGATCTGGGGGACAGAAGTAACAGGGAGAGAGGTATCTTCGTTCCTGGTGTCCACCGGGATTTTTGAGAGGTAAAAGAGGAAATGGAGAAGGGATCTACTAGATCACAGGGCAATTTAGTATGTTATCTAGATGAAGTGTGCAGTCGGGTGGATCTGTCAGTGGGAGAAATGGAGGAATGGGCATGTGGGATGTAATGACCAGCTCTGACATGGCATGGAAAGCAGAACTCAGTCTAGCGCTGACCTAAGAAATTGCAGTTCTGAAGAATTCAACTGAGCTTTGCCATCTAAGTTGGTTTAAAGTTGACGAAGGCCACTTGCCTTATTTTATCTCTGTTTAAGAGGCATTTGACTTTAATTGTGTAATTTAGGTAGGCTGCATCAAGTCAATAATTTTTACATGGAGCAGACTGTTTTTCTTCCAGAAGAAAAAGATATTTTTATAGATTTAAATGGTCCTTATTATGAAATTGCAAAATCACTACCATGGAGAAGTTCACTTAGATTGTATATTCAGTTTCCAGAGACAGGATTTAATATTTTGAGGTGGATTTTTTTTTTCCTGGAAATACTTAACAATTATACAACTTGTTTCACAGCATCCTTTTAAACATTCACACCTCAAAGCTTTTTATTACAATGAGAAGACATTTCTTTGCTCAGGAGCACAGTAAAATTTTCCAGTGGTGCAAATCCTTCTCTAAATGCTGTTGTGGTTTAACTCCAGCTGGCAGTTCAGCCCCACAGAACTGCTTGCTCACTCCCTTGTGGTGAGATGGGGGGAGAATTGGAAAAGTGGAAAACTTCTGGGTTGAGATAAAGACAGTTTAATAGGTGAAGCAAAAGCTGCACATACAAACAGAACAAAACAAGAAATTCCTCCACCACTTTCCATGGGCAGGCAGGAGTTTGGCCACCCCCAGGACAGCAAGGCTCTATCRTACATGATTATGACTTGGGAAGGTAAACACTGTCAGTCCAAATGCCCCTCTTTCCTTCTTCCCCCAGCTTTACAGGCTGAGCATGACATTATATGGCATGGAATATCCCAGTGGTCAATTGAGATCAGCTGTCCTGGCCCTCCCAACTCCTGCGCACCCACAGCCCACTCACTGGCGGGGTGATGGGAGAAGCAGAAAAGGCCATGACACTGGTCATTGCCCTGCTCAGCAATAACTGAAACATCCCTGAATTATCAAGACTGGACAAATCCAAAACACTGCCCCATGCTAGGTGCTGTAAAGAAAGTTAAGTCTATCCAAGCCAAAACCAGCACACCTGTTTCATCAATAACTCAGTTTTCTTAGAACAGCACAAGAAGTGATGGGAGACTCAACAGACATTTGTGCTTAATTTTCTTCTTGAAACCACGGAAAAACTGTAGTTTCTGTAATAAAGTGGCATCCATTTTGTTAGGGAAAACATCAAGCTTTTAAAATGGCATTTTATTATCTTTTATAATCTTAGTTTAAATGAAAATTGCATATGGGAGAGCCAAGCTTACACAGACTTGCCTTTGCTACTTCTAGAATATGCTTTCTCAAGAGACTACAGAACATTACAAGTATGCTATGCTGGCTCAATGTCTGCCTAAAGGGAGTTTTGCCCTCGAATAAATAAGAGTCTACAGATCGTAAATCAGCATTTTATTGTCAGCCACCAGGTGACTCTCAAATGTCAAGAAAAGGTGCATGACAACTCCCAGATTTCTGTCGATGGCAGTAGCTGCCATCATGTTGTATGAAACAGAATTTTGCAAGAGGCAAATGTCATCTTCCCTAAATCTTTCAAGTGTGTGCTCTGTGCACACTTGTTTTTTAACTGAGACCCTATAAATCCAGCTAAAATTTGAACAAAATCTTTGTTGAAACCAATTTGAAGTGTTTGGAAGAGGAGGATGAGCTGAAGAAGTCTTCGTGTTACTGGAGGAGATTCCCAACTTGGACTGATGTCTCATGACAGTGTTTCGTTGAAGAGCATGAAGAAATTATCTGTTCTGCAGCACAACCTTGATAGAAGGGGTTATTGAATCATTTCTCATGTTCATTTGTGTCAGCGTTTGGAAGCGCCATAAACAAGTCTGGGTAACACCTTGGTAGTGATTTGTATTATAGAAAGAATTGTTGTGAAAACAATTTTAGAAACTGGAACTTCAGCTGCTGTATTTATTGCTGAGGTGAGAGTTTTTTTGTCTTAATTTAAAACAAAACAACATCTCCCCCTGCTTCCACCTCCTCTTTTTCTCTTCTGCCACTCACAGCATCATGTCACTAAATCATGAAGTGACACAGAAAAAAGTTAATTGTGCATTGCTGGCTATCTGATTAAATCCACTCTTCTGCATTTAGACTCTAGTGGATTTATGAAGATGAAGTAAAGGGGAAGAAGTGACATGACTACTGAGGGAAAAATGAGTATTAATGTCTTTTCAACAACAGTCTGATGAAATGTTATATGTTTAAGCTACCTGGCTGTTTCAATTACTTGTGAAGCAGCATGGGTTGGATGTAATTCCGCTTGGTAGTGCTTGCTAAATGCTTCATAAGTGCTTTTAGATGACCCAGTTTTGGGATTGATACAAGGAACCTGTAATTCTTGAATGCAAAAAAAACACTCTAAAAGAGCTCAGCAAAACTCCTGAATTAGGCTGCATTCTCCAGGAAATTTGGTATTGGTGCTTTAAAATGTCAGATGCCTATTTATTTGTAAAAGTGAAAAACTTTACAAGTATGTTGTTAATGAAATAAATAAGTGGAGCAGATCAATAGGTGAATATTTAAGAGGCTTTTTAGATGATTATGCTACACGAAGAATGCAGGAGGAAGAAATAGCAGGCTTCTGACAGCTAAATCAAGCATTGGTAATGCAGGTAAGCTTGTCATCGAGATTCCTACCCACATGTGAGGAAAGAACCAGGACAAAATTCTTAAAGATTTTTTCAGTCTTCACTTTGAGCTTTTTTTCCTAAACCATCAAATCTGTCTTTGCTTAAATTTAACGAAATAGAGCAAATTAAAGACATAAAAGTAATCCTGGAAAGCTTGAGATTGAAGAGAATATGCTTTGGAAAGCCCCAGCCTTTGACACGAGGGTTAGATCAGATATACTGCTCTGCAAATTCAGTTACTAGCTTTATTGCTCTTTCTGCACCTTCAACTTTATACACAGTTTCTGTGGAAGTAGTGGGGAAGGAATTTTCAAAAGTGCAAAAATTTGCTGGAGCCTTGTGTTTAGCGTGCCAAATCCCAATTGCCATACATATTGCACATTTGGAGTATGTGAACAGTCTCATCCACTGAATCTTATGAATATTTAATAACACTGAAGTGGTTGACTTTTACAGATCCACACCTTTTCTAGGAGTATTTTGTTTTGTAATGCAACTCTCATCAGCTGAAGTGGGTAAAAGTTCACTAGTGAAGATCACGAGTGTGTGCTAGCATACTGAGACTATTTACTCCTTGCACAGAGATGCAGTAAAAAACCAACACTTTCTCTGTCTATATTTAGCCTACATCTCCCACCTTACATTACCTTGAACCTCATACCTCATTTAGTCCAACACAGTGCACAATGAGGTCAGCCTTCTGATGTGTGAGGGTTTCATTTTATGGTCACACTTGAGCAGACAACAAATCATGGGTGAACTTTGGTTCCTCCAGGTTCTCATTAGCATCATAGTTCTTGCAATGTTGCACCTCGCAGCTGGAGCAGAGTGCTGTCGTGTTTCATCACCCTCTGTGGCCTCTTGGTGTAGGCTCCCAGTTCAGCTGGTGCTTCTATGTGGTGAGCCAGGGGAGAAGGTGAAGAGGTGAAATAGGTGGATACTTCTGTGCAGGTGGCAATCATGCGACTTGCTGTGATCCAGGGCTCTGGCTTTCCCACGAAACTCCCTGGCAGCCGTGTGCTGGGAAATGTGTGTCAGCCATGTGTCCTGGCTGAAGCCAGTGGGGAGCTGCGTAGGTGAAGGTAAAATAAAAGACTGGGTGGCTGGAGACACAGGTTGCTACCTCTCCTTTCCCTTAGGTAGATCCCTGGAGATTTCGCGCTTGTTAAGCCCAGAACATAATGTCCAGCATCTATTTTATGCTTTATGGTAGGATCCTCCTCATGGTGTTGACTGACTGGTCCTTCCTAGTTAAATAGAAAAGCTTTCCTTACCTCTCCAAGCATCTCTGCAGTGCACGAGGTGAATCTTTTGAAACTTCAGTTCCACTGCTTCTCTAATATTTTGATGTCTTGTGGTGCTGACGTGTGTCCGTGTTCTTGTGTGAAACTTGTGTCCGCTGGACGACAGCCTTTACTTTGTGGATTGCAGACTTCCTTTCTCTAATGGTTTGAAGATTGTTTTCATGGAAGTAGTTCAAATATTTGATTTCTCAGTTTATGGATGGATCCATTTATTGCAACTGTTGGAATTCTCATTAGCGGAAATTAACACAAGCTGTGACATAAGCTTGGCTTGACTTTTCCACCACAGATCACAGTTACATGAATGAAATAACTCATTACTGAAATCATCTGTAGTTAAGAGAAGCTTTCTGTCAAGTGGATTTGCAGAGAGCCGAGCACGATTACAGCCTGGGGAGCGGTGTAAGGCAGAGCACTTACTCCACTGGAGCAGGGCGTGTGGTGAGCTGTCAGCTGCGCCTGCACCTCCACCTTGACAGCCCTGATTGCCTGTCTCCTGTGTGCACTGTAACATAGGTGCAGGTGAAAAGAGGTGGTGGCATTACCTAAAAGGGAGCTGATGTAAGAGTGCGTTCCTTTAATGCTGTGGAATTCTCATACTTATTCTTGGAAAATGTGTTAAAAATCTGAAAGGGTTTTTAAAAAGTGCGGTATGGCATTGAGGTCTATAGAGCCTGTCTTGCCTGAGCTTCTGTACTCGCTGTTGGTGCCTTATTTCCAGAAAGGTTCAGAGATAACTAAGTTACCCAGCAGCATGCAAGTATCTGCACGAGTGGGGAATTTCTGGTGGAGAGCTGTTTAATTTAGCAGCTGAATGAATGATAAGGTCAGTTGCAGCAAAAAGAAAAATAAGTTAGGGGGCCATAAATACCCTTTCCCAAGGAAGAGATATTTGCAGTTGGGATGACTGAGCAAGGGTGATTGAATATAATCACTCTGTCTGTGTACTGCTGGAGATGGTGGCTTTCTCCAGCTGCTGAATTGGAAGTAGGAGCCTCATGAGGAGGATCTGTGCACAATGGTAAAAAAGACTCCCTGGCCCCAGGGAGTAGGTTTGCTAACTGCAGCCATGTATGTAAGTATGGTAGTTTGCCATTGCCTGTGGGCCTTGCTGCTCTTGACGTGTTCCATATTTAGCCTACTTTCTGCCCCCCTCCCTTCTTGTAAAATTTAAATAGTACCCATGGTGATGTGTGCAGGAGATCCTGTCTGTATTGTGTCTTGTTTACTCTAGTTCTTGGCTTCTCAGTCACTAGTTGTTTACATGGTTTTACTGGCAACTGTAGTTCTGCCACTTGTTCAGCTCCTGGCACACTTAATTAACTGGTGGGCTTGGGAGGAAGTGTGCTTCTGTGCTCTTTTTTAAGACCTGAGAATATATTTGTGAAAACTGGTTTTCTTATGGTTTTTATATATGACAGAAGGATGGGAAGGCAGGTGTAATAATACTATGTATTGATTTTTCATTTAATCAGTCTTGAAGGTAACTTTTCTGTAGCATTGTGTATTGTTTGTAGATGAGTCTACTCAAAAAATGATGGCTAATGTAGAGGAAGTTGCTGTGAACCCTTAAATCTGGTGATGTGGTGTATCCATGAGTTCAGCTATTTGGATTTTGTTGTAAACCTCTTAGATATGATACAGTGGAATCCTCTTAAACACAAATTCCATGTAGCAAGTGACAGAACATAATGAAAGCATAAACTCTTACACAAATAAAACTGTCAAATGCATAATGCTGCAGCTATAAACAGCTGTGGATTTCTGCATGTTCCATGGAATTTAGTGAGCTGGGTTAGGATGCACATTTTTGGGTCAGTTTTGATTTTTACAGAAGAGCTTGAAACAGTATTGATACTTGCTAAAATAAAACGTCCTTGCTTGCAAAGGAAGCCTTGTCAATATCTTAAAATATCTGCACTGCTGACAAATTAAGAGTTGTCTTTATATAATGAATTGCAAAAACACTGTATGGACATCAGGTGATATAAATAGTAGGAGACACAGCATGCCTTTGATCCAGTGCAAGAGCCTTTCTCAGCCTGTGTGGAACAGCACTACTAAAGAATGGTTGAATTAAGAGTGAATTAAATGTTTATGCTTTAGGTGTTTTAAAATGGGTAAAGAAGTATGTCAGCATTGTCAGAAGTCATTCAGAGTGGCTTTCCCATGTGTCCTCCTGAGGATTCTGCATTGTTGCTGTTGGGCTCAGTGACCAGCTGGGCTATGAAAGGAGCTTGCCTATCACTAGTCTACCCTGCACTCTATAGCAGGATAAGGAGGAGTAAAGGAGGTCCTGAACTCCTCTGTGTTCCCTGCCCCCAGTCCTCAGAAAAACACAGCGTTGTTCTACCAAACCCTTTCACAGCTGCAGATCTGGGCATCTGGGGAAGAGCTTTTGGTAAGATCTCACCGCTGACGTAGCTAAGTGATGTCTTCCTGCTCTGCTGATGTTTTCCTGCTTTGTGCCTGGCACAGACACTTTGGAAAGGATCTTATTCATCATCATTAACCTTGCCCTGCACGGGAATGAATGACGGAGGCTTTAGCAAAAGGCAGACAACCTGTTCTCTGTTAAACAAACAAACCAGCCCCACACCATGCAGGCAGGCGGTGCTGGTGACAGCTCTGGGATGCACATTCCGGAGTCACCGGAGGGGAGTGTGTGGCTGCTGCAGATTGTGCCGGTGGGCACCTTGCCACAGCAGCCCTCTCCACTTTGCGGCGTGGCGTTTGCCGTGGTGTGAACGGATGTGTTGACACAACTCAGGCGTTCTTGTCTTCGCTTTGCCTATCTCAGCTCAAGCTCTCCCGTGATGCAGCTGTATAAATATCTGAATCCTGCCTGCGTGGCCAGTAACTGCAGATACTCCTTGTGTCTGCAGGCAGATACAAAGCACATGCCTGCCAGCGCTGCTGCAGCTTGGTAAGCCCATCTTGGCTCAACCTGTGCTGTAAAACAAAGCTACTGAAATATGGTAGGTGTCAGAGACAACTGACATTTCCAGGTGGGATGCTCAGTATATTAGAGTAGGATATTCGTTCTTTGGATGCTGTAAATACAGATTTGCCTGCACTGCAGTGCTTCGGGCCTACAGATAGGTTGTATTGAAAAGAAGACTGTAGCTTACTTCAGTGGACCTAAAACAGATTAAAATATTTTTAAGCAGTCTGCATTATTGTAACAAGGTGATTTTTTTTTTTTTCCTCCCCAGGAGAATTGTTCCTATGTAAAAGTAAAGTAATTTGGATGACTTTAGAAGGCACACGGCTCGTGTTTTGCATAACGCTGAGTTTTCAGGTGACCTGCTTTGTGACCCAGTATCCCGTTCCTCTGGCAGATTTGTAAATGTTCATAGTACAAATTTGCAATGCAGGGCACGCTTTTCTTTGCTGCTGGAAGGATGTTTGTTGCCAGCAGCACAGGACAGGTGCCTGTCACCCTTGTTGCATCGTCACCGGCAGGCAGCGTGCGCAGAGCTTGGCGGTAGGAGGCTGAACTGCTCAGCTTCCAGCAAAGAAGCTGAGGCAAGAGGAGCGAGGAGAGGAAAGGGGAGGCTTTATGGTGGTGGAAAAGCCTGCTCTGTTGGCTTAGTTCTACTTCGTCACTGATTCACTGCAGACCCATGATCTAAAGAGAAGCTTTTTRCAAAGCTCTCAGAACACTGTCGAGGGGGAAATAATGGCTGGTGCTGCAGTGGTGGTCCTCTCAGAGAAAAAGCTTTGAGGAAACACGGCAATTCCCATGTTGTGTAATTTATGGAGAAAGCTTGTACTGCCCTGCTCAGCAGACAGGYGAGGATCTCTTCTGAAGTGGAATCATCCTGGAGCCGTGTCAGCTTCAATTATGAAAATCAATCATTAGGACTTCATTAAGCCAAACTTCGTATTTTAAAGTTTATAAAAGTTACTATTAGCAGTCATGAAGAAAGATCTGTTTGTTTTCTGCAGAGTATATTAAGTATAACATTGATTTTGACTTGAAAGTGTCCAAACCCGGAATTTAAGGCAAATAAAATTGACATGAAGGGATGTGTTTCGCTTGCATTCATAAAGATGGTACTTCAGGGATTTATATGAAATAGAAAACCTTCTGCAGGTTGCATGAAATGTAATAAATCGTGCCTGAAAACGCCCCCAGTTTGACTATAAAGGCCTTATCTCACCCGTGTAAAATATTTATGTGTAAATGCATATTTTATATTTTTCCTTTACCATTCTTGGGATGCTTTATACTTTCATAAATGGCATCTCTGTTGTTTACTTGTAGTGGAGGCAGCAAAAAAATCTCATATGTTTTATTTGATGTCATTACTTTGACTTTTCTTTTGGTTTTTTTTGAGTATGAGGAGGAGCAAAGGGCTGATTAGAGTGTTAGGGTGATAAAAACAAAAGTGCAGAGTTGGAAATTTTTTGTGAAGATCTTTGTTTAATTGCGACTTAGCCCTCAGACATATGAATCCAAAGTTTTTCATRTTGTTTTATATGTCACTGTTCTTTCTCTGCTACTTCTACCCTACTTTGAATTGTATTTACTGTTGGTCTAAGGATAAGACCTACTGTATCTGATTTCTAAGGCATTTGTCACTGATTTTGTGGTTAGAAGGCCTAAAAAGTTCTGAGTTTTACAGCTGGGGAAAATATTGTCAGAACATACTAAGGTGAGATGCTGTCTTAGTATTTTGGTAGCGATGTGGTTGCTGTAGGGATAGATATGTTCTGTTCTAATGTCCAAGTTTCTAAAAGCATTCAGTTTTGAGTGTTTTCAATAAAATCTTCAAGAATGATTCAAGTTTGGGAGACACTTCAGTGAGTGATTTAAAGCTCAAACTGTTCATTGAAGAGAAGGTGAAAAGGTGACATTGCTGTTGCTTAGAAATACTTAAGTAAGAGAAAGATATCAATTTAGAAGAAAAGGAAAGAAGAAAGCTACAGGAGAAGCCAAATTGATAGTTGAAGCAAGACAATTTGCAGAGAGAACATAGAAAACATGTTTACAGGAGGTAATTAGCAGTTGATGCTATTTTTTTAAGGGACTTAGTAGATCAAAGATGTGGTGGCTTTAGCAGCTTTTCACCTAAAAATTTGTAGTTACCAATTTTATCACACCGTGCTTTGGATTTCCTGAAATTGAAAGGTTTATGAAAGGATTCTCCTCCCTTTCCCCAGTGTCCTTCCAGTGGTGCATTGGTTTATCGCAGTTGTTTGTGCACCTGTATTTCCAGAGACCCAGAGCAGCCTTCCAAAGCCAGAGGCAGGGAGTTGATCACTGGTTGAAGGAGTGATCCAGACAGTTGTGCTTCCCAGCCAGTGGATTAATTCTGTGTTTTCAGCAGATGCTGTGAAATGGATAAATTTAAGACTGTTGTTCTGCACTTTGCTTTCCAAATATTCCAGTGAAATGTTTGCAGAGTTAGTCATCTAGGGAGAGSGTGGGCAACTCCTACTGCTCCACAGGCATGTGATATGGGAGATGCAGGATTACACCCTTGTGGTATCTTGTTCTTAAACTGTTTTTTTCAGGCCAAGCATTGCTGAAGAGGAGGGTTTGGAGGGTTTTTTTTGCTTGCAGGCCTGATCTGTGTTTTATCAGTTCTTTCTCGGAGAAACTATGAATTTCATAACCTTAAATCCACAAACTTTGGGGATCCTGCTGGTCACTTATTGATAAATTGTCCTTTTGGGATGAAGGACAAATTTTTCAAGCTGTTGCAGGAAGAAAACCTCTTAATCATGGAGAAACTTGCAGTGCGGCTATTCTAAATTAAATGTCAAGGAGTTGTGGTGGTCTGGCTAAGATACTGTTTCCCTGGATGCTGGAACTGACTGATCCTACAGTATAAGGAAATATAAGGAGGTGAGCAGAGGAGAGGGGAGCTGTTGCTGTACGTCTGGCTGTGCTCCCTGGGCTTGCTGAGCTAGTCAGACTCTGCACTTGGTGCTCTCACTTTTTTTGGAAGTGGGCCTTGTATATATATTAGATAAAATACTAAATTYCATCCCATTAGTGTTTAGGTTCTCCAAATAAATAGTTTAATAGAAGCTGGGGACTGGCTGTTGAGCCATGATGGCAATGGCCAATGGAGGTGGGGAATTCTTAGCTGAAGTATGAGCATTGAAGGAGATCATTAGCCTAGTTGATTCTCATCTCAAAGTAAAATCTTTTGAAACTCCCAGTAATTGAGAATTATCTAATACTTCAAATTCTAAAAGATAGGTTTCTGGCTTTTTCCRGGAAGGGAAAAAACCCCCAAACTTACTTAACTTGCCATAAGAGGAAGAACTTGTTCCCAGCCAGTCTGAATGGTCTGTTGGCTCTGAATGAATCCAAATTCTTTATTGACATTAAAACTACAAAATAAAACAGATACTAGGAAACAGTTCATTTTCATATGCTATTGCTAACATGGCTGTTTGAATTTACTCACTGTGTGAGACCAGAATACAGATTTACTCTACAGGAGTCGTGCCCTGTCTTGGATATGGCTTATTGGATCTGTGTAATTGTTGTTTAGAAGAGGAAAATTAACTTCTGATTGTAGAAGTACCTCGAGTTTAGAAATGTTTTTTTTTAAAAGCCTAACTTTCATTTTTGCTATTTTTTGTAAAGCCTGACACATACTGCTGTGGTACCTGTGGCATTACAGTAATGGCAGTATTCTAAATTCATTTTAGCCATTTGTAAAGCAATTTTGTGAGTACCTGTAGAAGAGGACTGTGCTGACTTTAGTAACTCGGTCTCTGAATTGGTATGATGTCTGTGAACCATAGGTTAATGGACACACTCGTGAGCGGTGGGGGCAGTGACAGGATGAAAAGTGGGTATATGGTTGTATTGCTCCTCTGAAACAGCCAGGTACTGCCGGGGAGCCTGGCACTCCCAGATGCCCCAGCCTGCTGGTGTGATGCCTGTTCTGGAGCTCAGGGTATACTGATGCTCCGGGCACAGCCAGTCTTCCCATGAAACTGATGCGTGTGGAATAGTTCCTGAAAGAGACAATACCATCTGGTCTGTGTATTTCTGCAGTTCATTGGGAAATACGAGTTGTTAGAACTTAAGCTCACAGCCTGGGTGTCCATAGGCCCATGGCTCCTGTGGATGTGGGTAATGTTGTAATGGATACCTGCATCCTTCTTTGGCCAGAAAATCGCTGTCTTGTTAAGGCTGCGGTCCCAACCCTGTGTGAGTGCAAGGGGCTTCCAGTGTATAGGAGTAATTTTGTGTTGTGGAAAGCTGTTAGAAGAGAAGAGGTTAATGAAGCTTCTCAGCTCTCTTGAAAACAAAAGCTCTCTTCTCTGCCCTGGGTTTAGTTTTTAATTAGTTTGGATTACAGTTTGATTTAAAGCGGGTGAAGGGATGATGAGTTCATGTGATCTAGAGGTTTGAACGTTATGCTGCTATTTGTACTTTTTTGGTTAATAATGTATCCTCCGCTAGAAGGATGACGGGTGGTTTAACAGGATTCCTTCCTGTAAAACATTTTTAAAGAAAAACTAGCCTGTTTTTGCAAACTTCATTCCAGATTAAAGCTGCCAGACAGCAGTGCAGAACAGTGTTTTATTGTGAAATCTACTTCTGTTTAGGAAAAAATAAAAGTCCGTGAAACACCTARTTCAGTGGTGTTATATTTTTTTTCCTTCTTCCTCTAAGCTATAGAGGCAGCATAATTTTATATACTTCATATTGAAAATTCATTCAAATGCAGTCTGGATTTATTTATTTTTACTATCTCATCAGCAGAATATACTTTTTTACATGAATGTATTTTATAGATATATTAAGAAAGCAGGTTAAAAAGAATGTTCCTGAGGAATTGTTTTATTGGTTAGCACAATATATGTGCTTTTAATGCAATTTAGATTGTATCTAGTGAAAATTGAGCTCAAAATTCTGAAGCTGGTGCTTGTTCTTGTAAATAATGCACGCCTTAAGTCAACACTKTGCATCATTATCTTGAGCAATGGTTTAGCCTTGATATATTTCAAAACACATGTATTAGATAATGTGCTGTATATATATATGGTTATTTATGGATATAAACTTTCTGATTAGATATTAATGCTAAAATATCAGAGTGTTTGCTGAAGATGTCTTCCTTATTCTACCCTTCAGTCAAGACACGGTGTTAATACTGAATATAAGAAATGATATGCAGGTACTAGAWTTTGTCAACTTCCAGTTAATCAAGTTAAGTGCTCTTTTTCTAACTTGAAGCTTTTTTCCTTCAAAATGGTATAATAAATGATACATAAGATAAATTTAAGAGGATATGTTTTCTAGCAAGCAGTTTATTGTAGTTTGATTGTTGAGAAGGCCCCATTTTTTTTGGTATTTAGAGGAAGCTGGTCCTGAAAATGTCTTAGTGGAACAAATTACCTGATTGTAGAAAATGCATTTGATACTCATTATTTTGGAAGGGGAACTGTTTGTGCAGTCAGGACTGAGCTAGCGGCGGTGTCTGGAGAGCGTGTCCTTTGTCTAAGTGAAAAACCAACCCTGGGAAAGGATTTATATTGGGATRTTTTGGGAGAGAGCTAAGACACCTGTTCTGCTGTCTTCACTGTTATACCTTAAGCTGTGTGTTTCCTTTTCTGTCTTTTCTTGATACACACGAATGACGAGCTGTGCCTTGTATTGCAAAATGACTTCGCAGTTTGAAGAAAGGGGTGAAGAAGCCCTGTTGCCAGCTTCTTTTGCTAACCATTATCTGTTTCGGTTGCATGGAGCTTATGTGTAAATGCAAATTTAATAGTTATTGCTTTTTGAATTACACTTGGTTGTTAGTCATTGCTGAGGTTTGTAATGGTGACATTTTGATAAAGTCACAGTATGTGGATGTATTCATCTACTTCCATATGAAGAAACTTCTAATCACATTTAAAGGACCTTTCTTAATTCAAAGTACCTTTGTGTAAAAGGTTTCTATGAAGCTGGTTATTTTGTTTTCTTAATGTAATTCCACTCACAGCTTTAATTTCAATTCTTTCTTTAGTTGAAACAAGTGGGTTGCTGACTAATTATACCGGTAGTGCCCTGGTACTCTGTCTTCTGCACTGAAATTAAGACGAGAGTTTGTAGTGTTTATCCAGAGGATCTTCACTTGTCCCAGTAGGACGGTATATTTTTTCTGCTGAAAATCGTCAAGAGCTGGGATTTACTCTGCAGCTCACTCCGGCAGCTGCTATGCAAGAAACTTCCCCTTTGGTATTTTGGATTTTGTCCATCAGCACTTTCCAGATGGCTGCTTGGGGAAAGCAGATACCTGGATGGCAAACTTATGGTCACCTGGAAATACTGGAGCTTGCTGATTTAGAGGTAAAAGTCTTTGCTAGCAGTGTATGAAATGTAATTGGAACCTTCCCTTGTAATTTCATATATTGATTGCTTGCATATGTTGGCTAAGCCTGCAGCATACCTTTACTCATATGGCTTTTATAACCCTTTGTCCATGGTGAAACTGTGCAGATACAGCATCCCTTGAGGGATGGTGAGGTGTAACAGGGCAGGGGTTGATACATAAGCTGATTGACCCATACTTTCCTCTTCTGGCAAGTGGCACTGTGATGTACAAGGATAGAGCAAAAACATTTTTAACTTTCTGAACCGGGGAGGACTTGCCTTAATGCTGTAGCACATATTTTATAAAGTTTTTTTTCATCTAGAGAGTATGCAAGTGTTTCAAGAACCACTGATACTACTTTGTATGTCCAAACCATTCCTTAGTTTCACCTGCAGAGAAATGCAGCTCATGGCATCAGTCTTCCTGAAGTTGTCCAAGCAGTACTTTGTTTCTCTAGGTAATGTTCTAGGTGGTATCTACAAGGAATTTGATGTGAAAAAGAGACAAATTTAGTTACGAACTTGCCAGGTGCTGAAATAAATGCGATGATCTGAAGGAAGTGTTTTGTCAATCTGATATTTGGGGATTGATTATTCTTTTGTTCTGTATGTTTTAGCTGTTTGCTAAGTATACTGTGAGCTGAGCAAAATGGGGCCAATCTGTTCACATCAAATATTTGCCTGCACTCTTCCTGTACCTTTTTTTGTATGTATTTTGCATGTAGGTGTTGACTGATAGTAAGGAAAACAGTGGGTAAACAGTTCAGTCAAAAAAGCTCATTTATAAAATTTTAATATGTATCTAAGAAGGAACCTCAGCCATGGAGTAGAATAATGAAGTTTACACAGGCGCAGTTTCAATTACCATCTTGGATTAATGATTATTGATGGTAGAAAGAGCTGCTTCTGCCAGAGTTCTACTGCTGCTGCTGCTGCTAAAGGATATGAGATGTGCTGCTGTTTCCACAATGCAAAATAATACATTTTCCTTTTTTTCTTTACTGAAGCTTTGTGCATGAGGAAGCTGGGGGAATTATCCCTGGCCAGTAGTGTCTCCAGCCTACCTCTGCATTGCCCAGCAAATCCTGCTATCCTCTTGTCACCTGTATAGTTATGAAGATGTATGAGACCCCAGCCTCCATGTAATATAGCTCTGGGCAGTGGTGGATTTTCGCTTGAGTTGCTTTGCACACCAACGCCAACATGTCAGATGCAGTTTACACTGTTTGAATGAACATCAGCCCTCTAGCAGGAACTTTTAAAAACATTGCTCAATAAAATTCAGCAAAGAGTTGAGATAGCGAAGATAATCCTCCATTTGCTTGTAGAACAGGTGTATGTTATATAAAACAGGATGGCACTGGGGATGGTTTTTGAGACGTATGGTTGGGAGGGAAAGAAATTTGCATGGTAGAGCGTGTACTGGATTTCATTGTCTTGGGCTAGATTTGAGCTGAAATTCCTGTGCACTTTGTGGGGAGGGATCTGCTCTGGTCTCTTTTGTGCTGCCAGCTTGACAGCTCAAATACTGATTTCTCATCCTCACACACCTTTTGACTTCTCTTAGCTTTGAAGAAATTCAGTTTGTAGAAGTGTAATTTCTCTTCAGTTCTCCTCGAGCTGACCCAGCCCCCTGCTTAATTTGATGCTGGCTGTAACATTAAGCCTCATAAAACTCAGTATGTGGAGCTCTAAACCTGCATTTGCTATTAGCCCTAAAAGTCAAATCAATAATTGGAAGATCTGTAGTTCCTTATCCCAAAGGAAATGCTGTGCTGGTACGACATGCCTAGGGCTGTCAGGAGTAGTGCAGCTGGTTGGCCCTGTTCTGTCCTGGTGTTTGGGTCGGCTCATGTGACACCTCAGGAGAAGGTGGCTCTGACACAGCCTCTCCCCGCAGGGAAGAGGGCAGCAGGAGGAAAAATGGTCTCTGAAGGAGAGCTCTGCCCTTTTCCATAGTGGGGAGATAACACAACATATGAATGCCAATGAAGCATCTGTCTCCTGCAGAGTCTACTCTTCCTTTATATCCATGAGCCTTGTTGGGTACTGATTCCCTGCCCAATATCATGACCTCGTCCTGCGTTTTCTCCGTAATTACAGGGAACGATGTTGTGTTTTTCCTAAAGGCGAGTGTTTGGTGGAAATCTTGGCCAACCCGTTTGATGCTGTTTGTTTGGCTTAGGCAGGGAGAGGGGAAGGACTGAGGCTATATTTGGGAGCAGCTTGGAGCTGCACAAGGCTCACTGAGGAAATTCATTAGGGGTTTAGTTACACAGAGATAGTGGGAAATGAAAAACTTGCCAGTGCCAGGGAGAGAGAGCTTCCTCCTGCTCAGGGTTCTATTGGCTGTAGTGTTTGGACACAACCAAACTCCTTTGTTCTCTCCCCCCCCCTCAAAAGCAGAGTCACAGAGATGTTCTTGCATGAGTTCATATGTGCAGAGATATGCATGGCAGAGCCTTTCTGTGAAGAGTGGTACACAGAGGGATCAGAGGTTAATGGATCATGTGGATTTATGGGTAATTTTGGTTACACTGGCCAGTTTCTGGGTTCAGACCTCTTGCYGTTAAAGAGAGTCTCTTTTTCATCTAGATTGAAAACATGTACAGTGTGGCACTGGGACAGCAGGTGAAAATGCATCATCAGCTCGTAGACCATCAGTCARAAAAGATAGTGCTTACATCATTAGATGTGAGATCATCGCAGAGCAAAATTGATAGAGAAAGTTAATTATGCAGCTTTTATATTAGTCCAAATATCTCTGACTGCGATGATGAGTCCGCTAGCACACTTATAAAATTTTTAATGTATGATGTCTTCACTAGAGAAAAAGTCTTTTGGAGTCTTTTAAAAATTCTGTTGCCTTGACCACTGAGGTGTGATAGCATGCTGGGCTGTCCATGAGGCTGCATTTTGGGAGGTTTGTGTTTCTGTCACTGTTAGCAACACTAATGAATAATTTACTATGAGCCTGCCTCTTACTGGGTGGTTGTGAGATTTCTGGGGGTTTTTGATTTAAACTTAGTGCAGAAAGGTGAAGAAATACTAAAGTATTTACCAGAAAAATAGTTCGTTTTTTTCATGTAAAGTTACTTCCATTTGAACATTTTGCAAACTTAGAATGATGATAAAAAGCACTGAAGCATGAGGACAAGATTTTTGTGGTGACTGGGAGAATCTGAGCTTCAGCACCTTCAGGCTGGCTGGCAGATGTGGTGGAGGTAATGTAGAGAGATGGAAGGGTCCAACAGAAATCTGTGTCTTGGTATGCTTGAGTTTCTATATGCCCAACTGCTTTACTTTTCTCTAAGTAATTGAGCACTGTAGAGATGTAGAAACCCATCAAGTGCCCTATGGTGGAAACTTTGTTTGGCAGTTTTCTGTTGTATGAAAGAGACTTGAGCACAGTTTGGAATTTTTCACAGCAAAGTAGATCACAGGAGCTGTTAAGTGCACCAAGAAATGGCACCTTCAGCAAGTGCCTGTAACATGTACACAGTGTGCGTGTAGGCACAGCGGGGAAAAATCCCCAATTTTACAATTGGCTTGTTTCTGCTATGTTTTAAGATGCTATAGATATGGTGGTGTGTGAAAAACAAGGTATGGTTTATTAATTTTGAAATTTAAGTCTACTCTGAGAGACAAGCACATCTAAACTAAATGTGTTGGCAACAGTCAGAAATGCAAAGGCACATTTTTCCTTATGTGTGGAACATCACAGATTTATTTCATTGTTTACTCCGGTGTTGAGAGATGCTGCAGAGGGTGTAGATGTGGAGTTGAAGTAGTGCTTCTTGTTCTGGGTCTCTGGGGTGTCTGGGATCAGCCCTAATTTGATTAGAGTCACTGYTCTTTTTAAAGCAGTGACACCTGAAATCTGTAATTTACATACTCACACAGCTTTCACACTGTTCAGAGACCCCAGGCAATGCTGTCCACCACTTCCCGGTGTTTTAAAGCCTCTGGCAATAGCCATTAGGTAAAATGCATCACTAAAAGCCGTAACTGTGGGGAATGGATTATACAAAACGCTTTACTGTGCCGGTACTCTGGAGAACTATTGATGGATACAGAAAACATGGACATTTAGCTGGTGTTAGAAGAGGTGTCTAAACACTGCCAATAGAATGAGCAATTTAAGGAGAAAAGTTGCTGCTGCTTGTTATTTCAGGTGAATGCAAARGGAAAGTGCCTTAGGGATAGCTGTGACAGCGTGATGGTTTTGAGCAGACTGACAGTGACCATGATGCTCTGTTTTGAAAGAGGATGTCCCCAGTGTCACGCTGGGGGAGGCAGCTGAGCCGTGCATGGGACTGTGGAGGCACCAATACTTGTCGGTTCTGGCAGTTGTTAGCTACGGAAGAAAGAAAAGAATAAAACCCAAGTGGTGTGGAGTATCCTAGCTTTGCTTTGCTGCTTGGAAATAGTTAAGGATAGAAGCACTGTGGCTGTACCCGTTCCTGGCATGTACTGAGGAGTGCTGGGCAAGCCAGGGAGACGCCTTTTTCCCCCCAGATATGGTGACCAGAAGATGGAAGACTTTTTTTCTCCTGAAAATTGCAGTTGTCCAGTCTTTAGCCAGCAAAGAGAGAAAAGCYTTTAAGTCATTTTGTCTGCAAGGAGGTAAAAACAAGGATGAAAACTCGCTTTTCTCTGTGATCTTGGATTGGGAAAAGAGAAGTCTCCTGCATCAGTTACTAAACTGCCTGCTCAAAAGGTGTATATAAAACACAGTTTAAAAACTTGAATTCAGCCCTAGTGTCTCCTGCAAAGGATTTGTGGGTTTTTATATAGTTTTCGGAACAGCTTCAGTTACACTCAAAAATACTTCCTTTTTTCCCCCTTTTTCAATTGCGTGGAGCCTGCTGTGCTGTGAGCTTTGAGAGGACCTATCCTTCTTGGCCACCTCTGTCTCCTTCAATTAAAAGGAGCAAAAACCCAAAACAAATCAACCTCAAGTATGGGAGACACCCATAAGGACATGTTGGGAGCAGTGCGAGGTGGAGGAGCTCACGTGTGGATGCTGGCAGGTGCAGGCTGGGCCAGTGCAGCTCCGGGTCTTGGGCAGCACCGACCTCTGCCATGGGAGTTGTGAGACAGGGATGTGTCAGAATCTGCCCTTCGCTCCAGAGTATGRGGTCGTAATAATGAAGGCGGGGGGAAAGGGTGCTCGAAGTGAAAGTGACCTTGTGAACCTTAATTGCTGACTCATTTGCATTAGCTCTAATGCTCCCTGAAGCTTCTGTGGCTCCTGTGACTCTTGGTAGAGGAATCTGATGGGAGGATCTTAACCTTTGTTCCCATCATTAGGGTGTTATATATTATTATATACTGGTGTATAACAAAATATGCCTGGTCATCTAGCACTTCCAAGTCTTTTTCCTTCCTTTTCCTCTTGGATTATACTTGCTCCTCTGGGCACACTCATTAGGAAAGTTTTGGTGGTAGAGTTAGGAGGAAAAATATTCTAATGTTCCAGATTAAGTCAAGTAAATTGAGGCTTCATTCTTTGTACCAACCCACAGCATACTTTTACATCTCTGATTTTTTTCATTTGCATGTTATGTGTGTGGTTTTTTTCATTATGTTCCGTTTTTGTGAAAAGATGTACTGTGTTATTGAAAGACAGAGTAAATTAAGTAAGCTTGCTACTAAAAGAGTCATCACAACATGTTTCAGTTATGTGCACTAATGAGTATGCGGATGGTGAAGAAATAAATTGCTTGCTCTTTTTACTGATTTTTTAACTTTTATTGGAAAAGTAAAATTGGGGCCTGCTGCCCTTCTTCTTACACTCTGCTTTCCTTAAATAAAACTCAAAGCAAGATGTGACTTCGTTTCCTATTCTGGTGGAGGCTTGTGTAGCCTGTTTGAGATGAGTTTGCCAGGATCTATTTTTGGGGCGGATGTCCGCCGGACCCTTAGCAGGAGTCGAGACCTTGACAGATAGCGGAGTGCTTGGAAGAGGTGCTGCTTGCAGGCAGCCGCTGTCCCCCTGCCAGCCTTTGCAGCTGATSAATTCATTACTCTGCTGAGTGCCTAAAGAGAATACCCCTGTGGCTGTTCAACGTGGCTCCAAAACAAAAACATATTTTGCTCATTTAATAATTGAAAATACATTATTATGTAAGGCTTCGTTGGTATTTCATGGTGCTAGAAGAGATGTTGTTACTGGGCTTTAACTCCGTATTTAACTGCCTGTTCTTCTGCAGTCTGAAGATGTTGCGTAAACCAAAGCAATTTTAATGACTCTGACCAAATTATTTCTTTTTTTTTTTAAGAATCAATTATGAATCTTGGTCTAAATACGTTCTGTGCTCCCTCTGCTGGCTCAGCGGCATGGATTAGTTGCTTTGCTCCCGTGGGGAGCGGTGATGGATGGGTGCCCACAAAGTATGAACACCGGAGCAGGARCTTCATTAAAATTAAAGCAGGAGAGACCTCACTGTGTCAGAAAGGAAAAGGTGGTTTGGGCCAGGAAACCCATTTTGTATTCAGTGGTCACATAAGATTTTACTAACAGAGATAGAGCTATAATTTGGAAATAGTATGTCAATAAAAAAGGTGGCATCTTTTAAAGGTAGTTAGATTTTTCAAAAAATAAAATAGGAAGCAGGTGGTATTGACAGAAAAATAACATTTTAGTAGTAAGCTTTGGGAAGCTGAAGTTTGTACTGGGGTAGAATCAGGCTCTTTACATACAATTCAAAGAGCAGAGGAAATTAAATGCATTTTAGGTGTAATTGGATGCCTACAGTTTCTTTTTCCTTAGAAACCAATGAATATGTGTTAAATTTATCTTGGCACATGAAAAAGATGTAATGACTTGTACTAACAAGATAAAAGAAGGCGGCAGCACTTAATTTCCTAGGTAATACACAAAATAAAAATGATTTGCATGCCTTCAAATGATTATGCACAACCTTGTTAAATGCTGTACAGTACAAAAGAAGAACAATGAGTTAGCCAGATAGAACATATTTTTGTGACTGCAGAATGCCCATGGATAGGCATGAGGCACAGRGACTTGTTCTCCACTAGCGCTCAGGTTTTTGATAACCATTGCTGGCGAGGCACTGCATTGAGAAAGACAGTGATGTCAAGGATGTAAAATGGTGATGAAATGTCTGTGTGATATTTCATGGTTACGTGATGGTGCGTTGGCTACAGATGTGCTTGTTCTCTAGATTTAAATTGGGTTGCTCTCCTCTGCTTTTTCAGTCGCCCATTGCTGCATAAGGTGCAACGCATGGGTGATGCTGGCAGCCTTGCTCCTGTTTTCTTCTAGGGACTCTCTTGGTAACATGGCATTGACTGTTGCTGTTTTACAGGCAAATTGCACTCTTTGAGATTCCAGAGGGCATTTGCTGTCTTTGTAGGCTACTGTAATGAGTAATGGCCCTCGTAGCAATAGTTGTAGCTCTGTGTATATTGACTGGCTCGGCACCGTAATGAGGCGTGGAGAGGAGCTTTGTACCCGGCTCACTCCGTTTGAGTTGTCAGTCACTGCTGCATCATGGCTGAAACGGTTTATTGAGTATGACTGCCAAATTTTACGCAGGTGCCAGATTAATTTTGATGTATTGTACTTGTAACAGCGACTCTGGACGGTTCGCAGTGTCTGCTGGAAGACTGTCAATGGAAGTGCATAAGCAGTTGGCTAACATAGCAATGGTGCTGTAAATAATTTCCTCTTGTATTTTCAAAACATTTCAAACAGCAAATAGATTAAACAGAAACAGGGAGGGGTTCCTACTGTAAGCTAGACTTCTCTCCAGCTTCGATTGCCTTTTAGATGGGTAAGAGCTGTTCAAAGTGTTGCTTTGCTGCTGTTCCTGTGCCTCTGGTGTGACAAGTCCACTGCTATGGGCAAGATGGATATTCAGATCTCCTGCTGCTTCCTTTGCTGGGGTCCTTGTCTCGTTGTCTCTCCTCCCCTTCCCCCTGCTTTCCGTCTACTGAAGTGAAGAAAAGCCCTTGTGCCCACTGTCTCTAGCCTTCCCAGGGGAGAGGGCCTGGTTTCTCCCAAGAGCCATATTTTGCTTTTGGCAATGGATACCTCATAATCAAACTTAGTGACTGGTTCAGACCTTTGGATCTCAAGTGATTCACATGATTTCTTCTACTCTTGCTGTTGTCTCGCCTGACATCCATGCACAGTTGTGTTCATTAATTATTCAGCTTTTGGCATACTTCTAGAATAGAGATGTTTTTCTTTCTCTGACTAATTTGGGGGGAAACCCCAATCCTCATTTTCCAGTGAGTATTATCTATGTTCAGAAGCTGTTCTTTAAATGCAGAATTGAAAAACAGCTTCTACTGACACAGTGTAATATTTAAAGCAATCTCCACTGACCATACAAATCACATTAGTTATTTTGCTAGCTTGCTACTTGCCTGCTTTGCCATAATTTTATAGCAAGGCATATTGATGAATCCTGCTTTTCAGTAGCAGCCTTCTAAGAATTAAGCTTCGAAACTGATCCAGCTTTGCTTTCTCATTTTGTAATCATATTCCACTCCACAGTGGAAGCTTGTTTTATCTCATACCTTCCTGCTGTCCCTGGTGAGGTCGCCTTATCATAAATTCATTAATTTCCTTGTGATATTCCACTGAAATTACTGACTGGTTTGGTTTTTCTTCTCTGTTTTGGTAAAACTTGCAAAGATTTCTAATGAGTTGAGGAAGCATTTTACAGAAACTGTGCTGATTTTATTTCTAGTCTGACTTTTTTACAGGGGTTTTGTAACCTGGGAGTAAGTGATTGTATTAAGAAATACGTGGTGGGAGCAATCTGGGACAGGGTAACCTTACAGGTTTCTTCTGCCTTTGAGTTTTGGGATTTTTTAATCTTCTACCTCTGACAAAAAAATTCAAGCAAAGTCACCAAAGCCCATCGGTTTCTGGAAGCAGTAATTTTTCGKTTTTTATTACTATAGCTTTATGGTTTGCTCTTAGGCAAAAATAAGTGAAAGAATAGAGTGCTGATCATGTAATTCTCATGCAGCCTGTCTTTGGGACAATGCAGCTGCAAATCTCACTATTATTTGTAGGCTTTTTGAAGCTGAAATGTATGGAGTGGGTAATATTCCTGTCTGTTTGTGAAGTATCTTCTTTTTACTGTCAGTTCCAATCTCAGCTGGAGGTTTTGGTGGTGTTTCTGTACTAGGAATCTTGACACTGTGGGCCAATGGTTCAGTCTTCCTCTGTGAAAGTGTTTTGGGTGAAACCAAAGGTGGTACTTGGGGTTAATCAGCAGAATATACTCACGCAGTAATTGTGGGGCATCCCACCTCTCTGGATGTAACAGATGAAAACTGAATTTTTCATATTTGCTGGGGATATGTCTGGATGTATCTAATAGTGATCATTTTCAGTTGAATTACTACAATTATTTTGGCGCATCAAGAGCAGTTATTATATGCAGCTAAAAGATTACAAAGCTTTTAATAACAAAAAACTCAGCCTGTTACACCCTTATGAGGGCTGCCTTCATGTGAAGACAAGTTTTATGTGGGGATTATGCATGAAATGCTGTGAGCGACTGTTTTGTGGAGCAGCTCAGTGGAGAGTCCCTGAGAAGAGAATCACATTTTGGTGCAGTTGGTTTGTGGTGGAAGTAGAGTAAAGCCACTGTGACAGTGGCTGTCTTGTACTTGACTTTAGAGCAATAAATCCCCCATCGGTGTCATAGGCAACTTCTGTAATGAGAGTGACATGAAAATTTTGAAGATGAGAATTCCTTCACTCTTTTCCTTTGTAAAAGAAACAGCTTTAGCAGAGGTTAAAGTGGCCACAGGATGCACAGTGACTGTAACAACAGTGTGTAAAGAGGCTTAGACTCACACCACCAACAAAAAAGTGGGTTTTGAAGGGGAAATCCGATATTGTCAAACCAAAGATGGTTACTAAAAGTAAAAAAGACAGCTCTCAGAAAGAGGAAGCCACTGTAAAACAAGGAAACTAGGAAAGGGCATGAATTTTGGAAAGTTGAATGTGAGGATGAAATAGGAAAGTCTGCTTCTGAGATTGAAGATCAGCTTATTAAGGGCTGTAAGGAAAAATCACTGTTGAAACCTTTTCCAAATAGATTGGCTTCCAGGTGTAAAAGGAGCCTTTAATAAAGATAGGAAGGAAAATATGGAAACTAAACTATTTCTTTGCATGTGAAGGGATTGTAGAGTGATTGTATACCTTGGACCCKTTTTCTTACAGGAGACTTTTCTGGGGAACTGTCTCAAATTGAAGTGTTGGTGGAATAGGATTTATAATTAATTGGTGAAGGAAACTATGACAAATCATCAGGACCAGATGGTATTAAATCAAGATTTCTAAAAGCATTTGAATGTGAACTTGATGAGCCTCTGACTCTGGTGTGTAACCTATTACTTAAGTCGGCCTTGATGACGAAGAATAGAAGATTACAAATGGGATGTCAGGATTTTTTCCTTTTTTGTCTTTGCTTTTTTCCTTCAGAGCTTGATGAGTGTTGCAAGGAGATGCAGACAGTAAATGTACAGGGCATATTGATAGAAACTGTAATAAAGAATAGACTTAATGAGAACGTGGGGAAGAGTCAATATTAGCTCTCAGAGAGGAAAGTTGTTTGAAGGAGCTGGCACAGCAGGCATATCTTTCCAGGAAGGTTACCAGAAGGTCCCCTGCTAAAATCACTTAAAATTTCAAAACTCCTGGGTAGACCCTCTGCTTGACCAGTCACAGGTGAGCTATAGGCTCTGTGCAGTTGAGACAAAAATAGGCAAAAGGGGATGAGACAAAAATATTATTTTCGATTTCTAGTAGTTTCCTGACTAGGAAGCTCATTTCTGACTCCTGCAGTGCCACTAGGATTGTCAGACAGGGGTTTGAATGTACCGGCAGGAGTACTTTAAAACTCATCTGGGAGCAGTCAGATGTTCAAGCAGGGACAACTAAAGGAGGGTGGTCAGTGCCTATTAGATCTTGTAACATGGAAAATCCATAACTGATGATTGGTAAAACTGATACAGAGGGATTTTTTGATACTGCTACTGTTTATACAGTTCACTTGTTGTAGGCCTGTGCAAGAGCAGGGGGCTTAGTTGTACGCTTGGATATGGTGTGGCCGCCAGATGATTTTGGCTGGCTTATGCTGGCAGTAACTCGGTTAATACAGCAGCATTACAGGAGGGCACAGTGGGTTGTACTTCTGTGGCACGCAGATATATAAATACCTATTTTCTTCTCAGGGTGGAAAAGAGAACATATGGGTTCCCCTCTGGGTATTGTAGTCTTAGCTTCAGGTTCTACAGCGTTTGAGGTTATTTGAATAAAAATATTTAAAGGAGAGAATAGAAGCCTTTTAGAACATGAGTCTTGTGCATTATGACAAGATAATGAACATCCAGCTTGTTAAAATTATTCCTTTTTTCTGCCACCTTCATCAGGTTGAAACTAAAATGTTCAGAGGCTGCAGAGAGGAGAAGAAACAAAGATGGTGTGCTCAAGATCATGAATTCACATTCCCAAGGTTACCTATTTTCTTGGTCTGAGGAAGCGAAAATGGGTTTGAGCTGCCTGTCCAAAACCTGTTCTGATGTTCTGGCAATAGCTGTCTATTTAATGCTGTATTTTAGACATTCGATGTCCTGGCTTCTTTCCCTTGCTTCTCATTATGGTTGAAATGTTGCTTTTGATAATCACTGTATTGGGCATAGAGCAGTTCCTTCAGATGCGTGTGCTGCTCACGTTGCACAGAAGGGGTGTTATGCATATTGTTATTCCTAAACTGGTGTGTGGAAGAGGGACTGCAAATGCTGGAGTGTTTATTACCATTCAGCAGCACTTTCACTTGAGGTTTGTGATGGAATTTGCCAGCTCCTATAGGACCACTCTTACTTAGTATTTCTGGCAGTGTGTATTTGCTTTTGTTACAAGAAAAACTCGAGGAAAGCAGTAGTGTGTTTACAAAATGAAAAGTGTTTCATCATGGTGTCTGCAGCTTATAAAAGGCTTCGGGGACTAAATGTGTGTGAGTCTGTATATGAAGCAACCTTACCTTGAATGGTCTGTATCAACACAGGTTGTGGTGGGGTTTTTTTCCCTCCATTTTCTGGCTCCTGATTCTACCTTTCCTGTTCTTTATAGGGCTGGCTCAGCCTGGGATGGCTTCTGGATTTGAAAAAATGTTCAGGGAAATGTGTTGTTCAATAAATAGCAATTAATGTAGATTATTTTTTTTTGTTTATTTACAGTGTAAGGACTTCACTAACTTTGTACTGGAAATGCATGATTTTTGTGCAGAAGATAATGATATGCATTTTTTGCTCATCTTAGCTTGAGATACAAAAGACTTAATAGCTCATTTTAAAGGGCTTGCTTTTCCTTTTCATCAGTGGAACTTCAAGTAGGGCTATTTCTGAAAAGGAGGAGAACTTGTGCTGGTTAGAATAAGAGAAAGAGAAGTGGAAATAATTTTTATCTATATCATGTATTTGTATAGAGTGTGTTGAGTGACATACTGTAGAATTAATAAGGAGATATTTACATAGTAATCATTTCTGGAATTTGTTGCAGGAAAGATATAATTTTTTTCCCCTCCTACCTCGAGAGACACCAACCCGATAAAAATACAAGGCTGTGTTTACCAACAGTAACAGATCTGCGACATAGAATAATCTTATCCAGCTCTTATTTCAGTAGAATATAGGATTGCTTGTTTGAGGAGTTAGCAATCTGTTCTTGCTGCACCCCAGTCTGATATTTTCCACTCACTTATGTGCCTTTTCCTCAGTGTTACGTGCGGGGCACTCAGTGGCTTGCTGGGAGCAGCTTGCCCTCTGTGGCTTTGGCCGCTGCAGCAGGGCTTGCACACATGCAGGAGGCCATCTTCTCTCCCCTGCTTAAGTGTGACTGTAATAACTAGATTTCAGTCCTTTGCAAATCTTATAAATCCATTTTAATTCCTCACAGGAGTTGTGGAGCCTTGTAGGGGCTAAATAGCTCTTGTTTTATTAGAGGGATGCTGTTAGGTTTATTATCTTATTGTCTGCAGCAAAAAAAAATCAAAAAGCAGTGAATTGTCAGGAATCCACATGTGCTGAATACGCCATCCAGGCTGCCCTGGCGTTCCCAGCTGTTGGCGTCTGAGTTTTCTTGTGCAAGGGAGATATTTGGTTGCATTATCTGGGAGTCATTACAGCAGTCTGAGTGAGGCAATGCGACTGTAATGCTTACTTCTCAAATCAGTTATCTGTTGGAGCACTTGCCTCTGGCGTTAGGTTGATCTAAGAGAAGTCTCTCCATTGGATTTGAAAATTTGTTTCTAAATTAAAAACAAAATAATTTAGCCATGAAGTAAAATGCGTCATTCCTTGTGCCCTCATCATCATGTTATTGAAGTGCCTGTAGTGAAGCTCAGATTGAAAAATTATGTTGAGGTCAATGTCAGGAGCTAGACTTTAACTGAAGAAAAACGTTCTGGGAGAATTTATTAGGGAATTAAGAAATACTTCTTTCCTACAGACCCTTCAGGTTTGTAGAAGCCACTGGGTGACTCCAAAGGTCTTTTTTTTCTTTTGGCCTGCAAACCCAAACAATCCCCTTGTGGTTCATATCACCCTGCCCTGTCTTTCCTTGTCACAAACCCTCTTTTATAATGAAACTGGTGTCTGAACAGCAGTTGCAGTRATAGTTTATGAAGAGAAGAGGATACAGAGAACCGTGTATTCACTTACCTGCTTCCTTTACTATCTAGTTCCTTCACCAGTTGTCCTTCCTGGTTTACCAGCATCATTTTTCTTTCTGTGCTTTCAGGTATGTGCTGAAGAATTTGCTTTTAAAGAGAAAAACAATGCCAATGCCACTTCAGATTTTTCCCTGTATTTTTTGCCCTGCTACAAATACACGTCACATCTGGTCCATTGCTTTCACAGGCAATTGCACCAGAGCCCTCCTTGTCATTGTGTCAAGTACCACTTTAAAAAAAAAATATGTTTTTGGTGGCTGTTGTTTGCTGAATGGGTGAAGCATTTACATTAAATTAAAAAATATAAAATTACAAGAATATAAAAAAAAAAGGTGCAGTTTTTAGCCTAAATGTGTTCAAGGATCCTTTGTCTGTAAGGTCTTGCTTTGAAGTAAGATTTTGTGAATGTGAGTGACCAGGGCTGTACTGAGCCTTGTGTAATGCAAGCAGCAAATGTTATCACTTTATCTGTCCTCCATCTAATATACCAAATTTTTTCTTTCTTAATTATTTTCTACCTGAGTGTCCCAGAAATTCTTGTTTTCTTCTTGAGTGCATAGTTTTGTATATAGTACTAAATATTTGTTATTTGTCCTTAAAATTACCATGTTCTTAGTGTATGACAGATGTTATTCTCTACACTCACATTTAGCAAACTTGAGTAGTATTTTCTTTTTGTCTTCAAGTTACTTTTATTTTTATATATATATATGTGTGTGTATCTATATAATTAGAACATATATATCTCCGGATAAACCTTTGGGGAAAAAAAATCTATCAGTAACCATACAACCTCTTTTCTCTTGTTCGTATTTGACCTTTTGACTTTAGCCCACTTCTTTATTTATCTTAGGATTCTTATATTGTTTTTTATTTTTCTCCCACTAAATTGGTTATTTCCTACATAACATTGCAGTGTTGTTTTCTGATAGCCAGATAWATGAGACCTACCACATTATGTTTAGAAAATAGTTTGTTTTATTTGCAAAACATACTGGGAAAATGTGGCATGAATTACTGCTGGTTAACCCGAGTTGTGTCTTATCCTGTTTTTTTTTTTTCTTTTCCTTCAGGTCTCTAATTATCTGTCTTTTGAAATGTTTTAAAACATTTCATTACTCCTGAGATCAAATCAGCCAACATTTAGATAACAAAATTAGTTTTTCCTTTTTTTTTTAAACAGACATTTGCATTTGCTGTTCTGTAATCCTCTGGTACCAGTCTAGCTTGATAYATTTGCTATCAGACCTGCAGTAATCACACCCCATGTGAGTATTTGAAAGGCTTTTTCTGGGTCCCAGAGCTGCAGTGCGTTGAGGATTGTAGAACTGGGCTTACCCTCTGGTTACAGTAATTCCCTGAGTGCCTTCAGCATTCTGCTTTCATCCCCGCTTTCTCATCGCTGTTGCCATCACTGAAGGCTGATGCAACCCATCCAGGTGGTTTTGGATAATTCATCTATGCATTCAGCAACATCATTTTCCTCCAGTTTGCTCATGGGCCTTGAGAACGAACCATTTTTAGTCCATCTCCTTAATGCAAAAGGAGCTGAAATTTTGGCGGTTGCCATTTTGTTCTTGGGCTGTTTGTTCTTTGCCCATCGCTGCTTTTTTTCCGTTTCTTTTGAGCTTCTTTTTGTTCCCCCAGTCTTTGTAGAACAGCTCTATTTGCAGCAAGGTGTGGATCCCTTCTTTCAACAAGTTTTTCACTGGTGATTAGGATCAGCATTCCAGAGAGCTTTTACAGCTTTTTGCTAGWGAAATGCCAAGTTTCCCCTTAATAGAAAAGTAACAAGTAAATTTGCYTTGCAAGCATGTACATGTGCATACATGAGTACCTATACAAAATCGTGCATGCTGCAGGAGCCYGAAATAAAAACTCTTCAGTCCAAATGTGCTGCAGAACTTACTTAGGGATAGAGGACTTTTATAGCCAACCCAGCATTGATTAGCGTAGCCTGGCTTCTTTTTTAATCTGAGTTACCTTTCCCATAGTTGTGCAGATGCTAAACTGGCAGGAGGACATTGACTTCTTCAGAGTGTGAACTGTAGGCATAATTAGTTGGCAGCACTGAGCTTACATGACAGAGGAGCAGTTCTTAGGATGTTTCTTGGTGAGTTAATGCACAGCACAGTGAACCTTTGAAGCATAGTTCTACAGAAGGCCTCCAGCGAGAGTGCATTCCTAATTGCCAGCAGCACTGGTTAACAGGTTGTCTAAGCAATTTAATGGCCCAACTTCAGAATAGCTTTAATATATTCTTGTCACCCCATGTGAATAAATTGATATACTGATGAAGATAAAACTGCCTCATTATTCAAATATTGATAATAGTGGGGTTTTTTTCCTGTTATCTTTCTTTCTATTTTTATATTCTTTTGTACTGCTATGCATATTCATGTTCATGGCCACTCAGTGGGAATAAAGGACCTGAAGAAGGTCTTTCTCCTTGTCCAAGAAGTAAATATTTGGTAACTTGAGATAAGCAAGAGATAACAGATTATTTTGTTTTCATAAAGAATGAGGGCTCCAGGATTTAGGATTATTTTGRAACAAGGCATACCTTGCCAACAGACTTCCGAGACAGTGGTGTAATCAGTAGTATTTGGCTGGGTTCCATTTTACATATATTTTGCTCAGAAACCCAGTATTACAGATGATATTTTTTGGAGGATGAGCATTCAGTAATAAAAAAATATCAGAACAGAGACTGCATGCATAATCTTTACAGCTGCAGGTCTTGGTGGTTATTTAGTAAATTGTGGGGGCTTTTTATCTTTCCACCTGTGATGTTGCAGTGTCAAGGTTTATTGTCACTGGTGGTGGTTTTCTTTTGGTGGTGACCTTACTCATCTTGAAGACAGGTTCTGCACTGCAGTGTCAGCCCTGGACAAGCTTGCAGATTGGATTTATATGTTTTGGTTCCCTCCATCCTCCATTGTAACATGTGACAAATGCCATTACTAGTCCTTAAACATTACAGCTCTTTTAGTCTGCAAGAACAAATCGGTCACAGTGACGTGTGGCTCTTGGGAAGATGAATGTGGTCATGGAAAATGACTTGAACTTTTGGTTTGTTTCGTTTGTTTATTTTTTACATGCTTTGAGTGTTAAAAGTTACCCTGTTGAATGTCTTACTGCACTGGATATATGAAATTGAGGGGGTTTTACTTAATTTTTATTGAGGTGGTATCCAAAAGGGAAGACCTCTTCTCCCAGTGTTCTCTTAATACAGAAGAATATCTCACTAGGCTTACAAAACTTTGTAAGTATCTAAGTATCATCRCTTGGTGGTGGTGATAAGAATTGAGTCTCGCAAATTAAAATCTACAAATATAATTTGCAGGTTTAAATCTGCAAAGGAGGAATAAGATGAGTGTGCAAGGGTGCTCATAGAAATCTGTGGTTCCTTGGATTGCTTTAGTAAAGAGGCAAGTGGCCTTTAGTTTGGTTAGTTTAGTCAAGGCAGCTAGAAACCTTGGTGAATGTAGTTCTTGTTGAAAATGCAGTGAAAATGAGTGGTTATAATTCCTCCTTCCTAGACTAGCTGTATCCTACCTGCCTTTAATGAAGGACCTTTGTGTTTTGGAAACATGGGAATAGCTAAACAAACCAAGAGGACTTGAAGGGGTTGTATGAATTCTTGCTGATCACTTGCAACAATTCCTCTTCAATTGTCTAAAAAATAGTAAGAAAGTAGATGGCTTACTATTCCTCTGCCACAAATTGTTAATATTTAAGATTATAAATTAAATTATGTACTGCTAGTTAGGGTTCAAGTTTCAAAGCACTCTAGCTTCGTCTCAAAACTATTTAAGTATTTGCTTCTTAAAGGAGCTCCTGTGGTAGCTACTATTTATCTTTATTTGCTCCCTGCCTAGAGGGATTTTTCAGTAGTTAGAGAACTAACTAACTGTGTCTTTAACTTGAGGACTTCCCACTCTTCTCTTCCCTTGATTGCTTGTTCTTTGTTGCATCTTGTCTAYATTAGATCATAATGTCTTCAAGACAGGAACACTGTATGGTGGAAAATCCAGGATCATGGGGTATGATCTCGCTTTAGGACCTTCAGGCAATATTAAAATACAAATAACTATGCTTGAAAGCTGTTTAACATGTGATCTAAACTGTTACAGGGCAGCAGTTTACGTTCTGCTTGAGCTTAGCAATATACAGTCAAGTTCAAACAAGTTGGAAACTGACTGTCCTGACTTAGAGTTGTTGCTCTGTAATTTACCTGCTTCTCGAGTCTTMACCGAGCTCTGTTATCAGCAAATGAAGCACAAACAGGTATGCTAATACAATATTTATTTGGGGATTCTAGTTACAGGAAAGCCAGAGAATCCCAATAACTTCCAGTGGCAATTTCTTCACTGTACTTCAGCTCTTCACAGTGGGATTTTTTTTTATATGCAGAATATGCAGTAGTGCACATTCAGATGCTGTAAAAGCAGTAGAGCTTTATTTAAAAAACTAATTTCTTCGTAAGGGTAAGCACTTAAAAATTGGACCACAACATTCCTTTTTATGCACATGTTAAAGCCTAGTAAACAGTGGCACTATTGCATTCTGTTTCACAAATGATCAGATAATGTAATTTTTAATAACTTGTCAACTACCAGTAATAGACAGCTGTGTGCAATTTGTATAGGATCCTCGAAAGTCTTCAAAGTGGAAAAATGTACAATAAAATACCTGTGCAACATGCAATGCATTATTTAACATCATAAAGTGTTGTAATGCTACAAATTTACAGCTGTCTGTAAGGCACATTAATAGGATGGTAAGTTACCTTCAGAATGAATTTGCCTGGTGTGGGAGCCTCTCGCTGCAGCTGCCTGTGCCTCTTCCCTGCGAGCAGAGGGGGTGCCAGACTGAGCCTGCTGTCCAGTACCTGTGGGATTGACACACATCAGGATTTTTTGCACTTTAATTCATTTCTGTGTCCACTGATCTTGTGGCGATTATGAGGACAATAAAAAAAAAATCTGAACAGAATTGAACAACCTCCTGCTGGTGCAGCTGGTTGTCCTTACTCAAAAGTCCATTTTCTGTTGGTTGATAGGTTGTCTTATCGGGAATTAAATTTTTCAGCTGAGGAAGCCATCTAACTGGAAATGGAAGAGTAACGGGGTTAAGGTTAACTGTTGAAAAAAAAGGCATTAAAAGCATTCTGTTGGCTTTCCTGTGGGAGGAGTTGGGTCATCACTTGGCTTGCACGGGGAAATGTTTGGTGCATTGAGTGTTACTGAAGAAATTACTGTGTTTGACAAATTTGTATGTAGGGTAGGGTTGTGTAAAGTCATAAACAGGGGACCAATTAAGGGACATCTAAAGCAGAGTTTTTATGTGAAATTTAATTTAAAGTTCTGTAAAATGGACAGAACAGCTCTATTTGTAGATAGAGCTGCTACAACGCGATTTGTTCTCGCAGCACAAAGTGTGTCTATGGCGAGCCTGATTGGTCTGGAGATCAGTTGCTGARTTTCGGTACTGGGGGAGCAGGCAGGCTTGTTATCAAATAAACCTGATGGAGTGGTGGCAAGTCCTGCAGGTGGTTCCTGACTGTGGTGGAGCTTTATTCATACCTAGTGGCAGGGATGGGGGTGTTTTGAGGTGAGGATTTGGGACAGAAGTCTCCTTTGCCAACTGGCCATTTATCAGAGAAGAAAACTGAGCTGTGGGTTTTTTGGTGGCTCTGTATATTTTTGATTTTTAGCATGGTTGGAAACTTTGAGAAAGAAGGGGGCTTTGGGAGGAGTTTGTGATACTTGAGGGCAAGGCAGTCCTCTGGTCTTGATGTGCACCACTGTCGTGTCAGGTATACTTTGCTGGGTTAATACTTTGCAATTTTTGTCCACCTTACTGGGGTTTTCAATACTTTCTTATTTGTTTCTTTTTCTTTTTTAAATACTTCTTCCTTCTGAAAGTTTGGGAGTGGATGAAAGCAAGTTGGATGATATTGGGTAGCCATGGAACAAAGGTAATAAAGATGTAATATCTGAGTGGGGCTTGTGCGTTAGGGCAGATTGCTTCCAAATGACAGACTGGTTTTCAGAGAAAGCACATTGATCTTGGTGCCCTTGCAAGAGTCCATGCTGTCCCTGCACCACTTCTGGCAGCCACCGGAGTGGATGCTTGGGAATCAAAATACTGAGCTTTAGGAGAATGAGGAATTGTAACCCCACTGGAAGCTTTTCAGATGATCAGGTTGTTTCTCTGGCACTTTTTAGACATCTATCCCAGGATTAAATTTCTAATGACTTTATCAACTATCTTCAGGTCTTTTTAAACGGTGGAATTACGTAATTAAAGATAACTTGACAGAATGTCACACCATGTTTATGTATAATTTTCTAAATGTGATTCACCCAGGGTATGAATACAGCTGTAAAATTGGCCAGGTAGGTAGCTGAATAGATTAGCATGAATTTTTGTATTATCACAATTAAAAGGAAGCAAAATTTGGGAAAATGTGGATTGTTAAGGCTTGATTTTGTTTAGAATGCCAAAGAAATTCTGCATGTTATTGAAAAGGAAAGAAGTAATAGGACCCTGGGAGATCTTACATGTGAATATTAGCAGCGTGTTTCTGGGTGAAATCCTCCCAAAAYGTGAGCTGTATCTTGGTGTTACTCTGTAATTGCCCCTTTGTTGGCTATCGGGGAGAGATCACAGGGCTGAAATTATTACTTTGGCCTTGCACAGAGCCTAGTTTGGGCTCTTTCATTGCTATGTTTGCTTTTTAATAAGTAATTCACTCTGGGAAATTACTTCTCTGGATCTCTACAATTGGTGAGGGGAAGCCTGAGAATTAGGTGAAACATATAAAGATGTGAAATTGAGGCTGAAACCTGATATCCAGAAAGGCTTTCTGTTAGCATAGAAGAAATGGAGTTAAAGCAAATATAACTTTAAAGTTGTGTAAAGGAGAGGGGGGAGGAATATTCTGTGAGTTTCAGGAACACCACTTGGATAGCTATGTTTGAGAAGAAGAGTACTGCTTGTGCCTCAGTTTTCTTCAGACTTTGAAGACAAGTAATTTCTAAGTAGTCTAGAGTCTTGCGAAGTAGGCTTCTTCCAGGTTATTTCCAAAAAGTACAGGGCAATTTGTATGATGTGAAATTGTTTGTTTGCTACTCCAGTTGTTAGACTTTGCTTGTATTCAGCAATAACTAAATCCATATATGTGAAAAAAGCTAGCCTTCCTAAAATGCTGCCTTGCAGTTTGTTTTGAACTTGTATTCGCATAAAAGCTGAGTTTGATGAAAAACTTCTCATAGGTATAAGCTTATTTGAAAAAAAAAAAAATCTGTCAAATACCAGTGTGCTCTTTTGGTAATTATTAATATTATGAAATGACATTCTAAAGCAGTAGCACATTATTTGAGTGTTGTCTGCCTTTGTCTACATTGAATTTGAAAACCATCAGAGTCATGGGTTAAAAGACAGAGATCCTATTTTCTTCCTTGCATGTGCAGTTCCTTCATATCTATGAAGGATTTTAGAAAACCTCTTCTAGCAGTATCTGCAGTGCTGTTGGAGTCTGTTACTCTAACGCAGTGCAAGGAGTTTACCTCAAAAGCAGCCTTTTGTTATGGGAGAAATTGGTTGCAGTGAAAAAGCATAAATATTGAGAAGATACTTTTCTGGGTGGATACTGGGAGGAAGCCTTTTAAGCCTTTCTATTTACCTTATGTGTTTTGAACTGCACTGTTCTGATAGTGGGAGTAAATAGCAGTGGGTAAAGAGAAGGCAGAGCTTGGCACTACCTGCTTTCAGGTGAGCATGGACGGCCCCCACATGTATGAGTTGATTTCACCACAGGTCTGAGTGCACCTTTACAAAGAGTCAAAACCCAGGAAGCTGGTGAATGCAGGGTGGAGTTAAGACTCATAGATAGGTGTGTGAGCAGGAATTGCTGAAGAAAGAAGTGATGCTTTGCCCACCTGCTGGAGGAGTGAGAACCAGCTGGCATGCAGGTGAAGTGACCTGGTGTGCAGTCTTGCTTGGGTTTTGATGGGGGACAGGTCTTCTGTCAAAATATGTCAATATCCGTCTTTGTGAAATAAAAGCAGGTGCTTTTGATTGCTTAAAGAGCAGTAAAGGTGGAACTATAAAGCTGAACCATCAGTCTGTCCCAGACCTTGTCTGTCCCCTGTTGCATCTGGGGTCTGGGAGCGTCCCCTCCTACAGGTACAGGGAGGAAGGTGCTATCCCGGGCATTCAGTATTCGCTCTGATCAGCACTTCTTTGTGCAAACACAATACAAATATTAAATTACTCTTTGTTTTGTTTTGTTTGTTAAACGTTTGCCTTCACAATGCAGACAAATTGCTGCTGGCACAGCTATTGTCTTTGGAGGGGTTACTCTGGGGATGTGTCTGACAGATCTCTATTGCGACACATGGAGGAAAATTCTGAGTGGTCTCCTCTTTCAGAAAATGCAAAAGCTTTTCACTCGGTTTTGTTGTATTTAATTAAAATAAATACACCCAGAGGCTTGAGCAATTGCTGGATGTTTAAAAAATAGAAATAGGAAGATTAAATAATTGAAAAAAAAACATTGTAATGCACAAAGTTATTATACAAAATGTATAAACTTATGTTAATAGGATGATAAAAATTCAGGGGAAAAAGAGACATATATTTAGAAATGTATCTTTAGATCCATTGCCTTTTGGATCCTGTGCCCCCAGGAAGAAAATTGGTTAAATATTTTAAAGTATCTTTTGATCCGTTGCCCTTTACATCCTGTGCCCTCTTTCAGCTTTACTTAATCTTTGTATTTGTATTTTAAAATATTTAGGCAATTACATTTTAATATTGCCTCGTTGAAAATTGAGTTGTTACAGAGGTCCTAATTTTTTTTCTGGGCATGCATCTGATGAACTTAGGTTAAGAGTTCTCGAGCATTTGATGGAATGTTACTGGTTTTGTTTAATGGCTTTATTAGATTTGAGGGTGATGGTTATTTTGTTACTTACAAAGAAAACCTGTTCCTAAAGGACATGGTTGCTGTTCTTTTATTTAATATTACAAGTTACATAAATCACCTGACAGAAGTGAGAAGAAAGCTAAAAAAAGTAAAACTTATTTCTGGATGATTTGATTGCTTAAGCTGTCTGAGGGCAGAAGCAGAGCCATCGTCTTCATGTGCCTTGGCCAGCAGTGCAGGTGGTGTGGGCCTCCTGCCTGGCTAGTGATGCAGGCTGCAGTGGTCCTTGCAGAGGGATTTTATCTATTTTTTTGCTGTAGATAACAAGGTGAATTTGGTTTTGGTTTTTGTGGTCCTTGGTTGTCTCTGGAAATAGATCAATGAGTGCTGCTGAGGTGAAAACAAGTGATGCTGGCGAGATGGTCCACAGACTCTGTGGCCTCTTTGCCAGACTTCCAGAGGACTCTCACCCAAGTCCCTTGCTTCTGGAGAAAAGATGATGGGCATTTAGGAAGTTTGAATGAAATATTGGAGGCTTTCTCAGTATAAATATTGTCAGCAGAGATCAGAACATTTCACCCTTTGGTGTCAGGAGGTGGCATGCGTTGAGATCTAAGTGGCACATCTACATATTTCAACAAAATACACTGCCTCTCCTGTCTTCACATTCACTTTTTAGTTTCATTGGCAGACAAATTGCCTTTTATGTCCTTTCTGTGCGCATTATGCCAGAAGGTTCCTTAGCAGAAAATAAATTTATAGTCACTTGCTGATAAAGGTCTTTCCGCAGTGATCCTGCAGAAACATTTTCGGAGCCATCCTTCCCGTGGCGGTGGCATTGCTCAGCCGTCTCTCACCGGAGGTGACAGTCTACCTGCAGTATTTAACGTTGTATCTTTCCATTGTTAATTTTTTCAGACCACATCAAGGAGAAACTGAAATTTGTAAATGAAGAACTCTCGGATCAGTTGGTCCAAACTATTTTGCTGACTTGAGCTAGGCAGTCTCATAAAAATGCTTTTTTTCAAGTAGGAGCTGCARGTTTATTTGATTACGGACAACCTTTGTATATGTGCTCAAATGGATACATGTGTGTGTATGTACATACTTACTCTTCAAAACTCACATTCAAGCAAAGAACAAATCACTCTTGTTCGTGGTGTGCTGCTGTGGTTTGATGGCAGTGAGTGCCTGAGCTTTTCCGTGGTTAGCAGTGCCATTGTTTGCTGAAGCAATCCCATATTTTGATAACATTTCTTTCAGGTTTTGCAGAACCATAATCAGTTTACATATGTAAGCTATTCAAGCTTTTTAAGTCTATCAAATCTGCCAGTTTACATGCTTCGCTCTTTTTATGAATAGAGGTAGGCAAATGAAAAACAGCCTAACAATCAGAAATTGTTCTTCACAAAAGGCTAGTAGTGAAAGTGGTGATGTGAAAACACTTTTAAATAGGTAGTGTTTGGCATGATAAAAAAAAAGCCAACTTCTTTTTGTCTAGCATTCAGTTAAATTGGAAAAAACATCTTTGGATATAATGAAACATAGAACTCTTTTGTCTCCCCTGTTGCAGCATTCTGAACAGATTTTTTTTTTTTAAAAAAAGAGCAACTGATTTGCCATAATTTGCTGAATTCTACCTCTTGATATTTTGCAAGAACAGAATATTGTCTAATACTGAAGTAAGAATTCTAGCTATGCATTTGTTGTGTTAATGTGGTTAGAAAAAAGTACTTCAAGGTTTTGTTGAAGCTTATCCAGTAACAAGATGTATTGTGATGACTTGGATATCTTAATAGCAAATTTTTCTTCTCATTAATAAGGAGGAAATGTAAAGAATATTATCAAAATAGTCTGTCTGACATGCAGAAAATGTTAAACTTTATCACATTGCAACAAAAACAAACTCATTTATGGCCGCACAAAAAAATGATTATGTCCTRTGTTTGCCTGCTATAAATTTGATTTATTCCTCTAGTAATTACAGTCGCTGATTTGGTAAAAGTTGAAAACATTTTTTTTTCCCCAAGCATAACAAGACTTCTGCATTACAGCTGCTACTGCACTGCAATACTTTGAACTTGCTTAGCAGACATGACAAAAGGTTTTAATTAAAATACTAGTGAGATAAAAAAAAATCATTTGTCTGCATTAACTTTGTACATTTCTCATAATTCTTTAATTCTTGTAATAAAGGAAAAATACCATGACAGCGATAAGAAGTTGTCCTCCCTCCTTTCTCTCCCTCATCATTAAAAGATTGTGTTGGAGCTCTGGGATGTTTTGCTTAATCCCACTGCGAGCTCTGAAGTATCATTCAGATGTTCCTTGTTGGTGCATGGATGAGTAGGAGATACTTAGAAGGTTTCAATTCACCAGCAGGGGTACTAATCCCAGCATGGTTAGGGAGGTGCTGCAATCTACTAAAGCATCCCAGCCTTCCCAGCTCCTAAGTAGCTGTAAAATAACTCACTCTTGAGTTTTACCCCATCTGACTTCTCTGAAATTAAGACGGATCAGCTACAAAACTGATAGGATAGCTCAAGGACCTTCAGGAGTATTTCTGCCAAATATATGGTGATTTTGGTATGATGCTAAAAATAGAGACATTGTCAGAGTTCATTAAATCTTTCCACTCTCTTTTTTTTTTTGTGTGCTACTTTGTAATAAATATCTCATTCTCTGAAACATGATTTAAATAATGATGTAAATCAAGCAGAAACTTTGAAGTAAATCGATTCCTTTGATCCTACTTTGTTACATTTCTCAAAGGGGAGGTTAATTATTAGTAGTTTGGTAATTATTAGATTGCCTTGATTTTTACTGCGAAGTACAGCTTTTACGGTAAGGTAACACCTTTTGTCAACCTTATAAGCATATGTTATAATTGACTATGCCAAATAAGCATTCAGATACTTTGTGGTTTTGGTAGTAAAATAGTTGTTTAACATATATTGAGTGCTGAATATATCATTTTATTGATGTCAAAATTTGAATTCAGTTAAAGTGCATGAAACAATATTGAATTGTTAACTAAGTTTTTCTTAAATTTACTGGGTACATAAATAAAAAATGAATTTAGTGCATTTTGCTTTTTGAATTGGTAAGGGAGGGCTTTCAAGTTTTAAAATAGTTATGGTATTAATTCCAGATAGTGACTGGAAAATAGTTTTGGCCCTGGAGGATTTTTTAAATGGTAGATCTCATACTCTTGCGCTTAATGTTTATATCTAGATTGGAAAATGAAAACAAAGCTTCATGCTATGTTATTTCTTAATTGATTTCTTCTTTTGAGCAAAACAAGTCTTTGAATTGATGGATAAACTGAAATTAGGAAAAAAGCTATTTCTACATCAGTCAAAAGTTCAATCACTATTTAGAGTTGGTTTAGTGCATTACTTTCAGTTGTTTAACCTGGTGATTTGCTTTTGTTGAAGACATGGCAAGCAAATACAGGTTTTTAAAATATAAATTTGAATACTTTTGATGTATAGATTCATTTTATTGTTGTGCATATTTACAAATACATAAAATATTTTGTAATGCTTTAGAAATATAAACCTAATTTTTATTAAGTGTGTTAGGACATGATTTAAGTATATGTTTAATGTAAACGTTTATTTTGCTTCTCAAGGAAAAACCCTTAACAACGTGAAAAGATAAATTCATGTATCTGAGAGTTTCTTTTATTCTATGTTACTTACACAAGCATGTCACAGGATCACAAGAAATTACAATTTCTTGTATTTGTGATTTYAAGAAATAAGGACTCTGACTATCCAAAGCTGGCCATTGTTATTGTAGTATTTGGTATTGTTAACATACTTCTAAATATGTAATGCTGATGCAGCCATTATAAATAGTGTGGGAATCCGTGCTGTAGTGTTAGCATTTCAGTGCCTGATGGTATAGAAGTGAAATGGTAGAGCAAAATGGATATATATGGTGCATTTATTTTACTGTTATCAATATGTTCAAATTTTGGTGCTTTGTTCACATATATAAAATTGAAATACAAGCATTTCTGAGACAGAATTTTGGCTTATTTTACTAAGCAAAACCTAGAGTGTTTGTATTGTAAATAACTTTTTAAAGTGCTCTTTATTTTAATACTTTCTGTTACAAGAGATCACTCATTGGAGATTATAATTTATGATAATTCTGGTATGGGAGTGGGGAAAGCCATTTATTTATTGAAAATATGCTTGTCTAGACTTCGTGAGTATATTAATCCACGTTTAATATGCATCTATAATAGATGCTCTGTAGTAATGAACGTGTGATAGAGTAAATGTGTTAATCTACGTTCACTTTAGACACTTGTATTTCAATTTTAAGCTGCATCTCACCTTTGGTAGGGATTGGATGTTCCAGTGTAATGGCTGTTGGAATTCCAGCTCTTGTTTGGGACAGTAGCATTGCTGCTGTTAAAAGGAAAACCTGTTCGGTTTGTGCAGACTGATGCTATTTCTAATTTTTGTTACCCTTTTAGAGAAGGTGGAAAGAAAAAAAACTTAGTATGTTTCATAAAGGTGTTAAAGCTTAATTATTCTTAGAGGGGTTTGCTGGTAGCAGTTCGCTGTTTTGGACATTGCTGCTAATTCTCTAATGTTAATGCATTCTTATGGGTCTTCTGGCTTTGTGTCTGTAGAGCCTTGTAGAGAGACAGATAAACATCAGCTCTTCAGTGCAATGGAGGACACACTTCCAACACCACGGATGTGAAATTGATCTCATAGTTCCTCTGGAATTTTCCTTCATGCTGTTTATTGCCTTTCTTGGAAGTATGCTGGAGCAGGATGTTACCACTAGCTACTTGAAGATCATCTTGTTGGGATAGAGTCTGATGTAGCGAATTGTGATGGGTTAAAACCAGTCAAACCATTCCAGTGCATTGCATTAATTTTGTAATGTTTCTTATAACACAAGTCTTTTCTTCCATTACAGTCAGAATTTGCTGTCCTCTGGAATAAGCCACTGGGCAACCAGAGAAGGCTGAGACACACTAATGCTCAAAAGAACATCTCTAGCCCTGACTTCATGCTGTGTGTCCTGTTGGTGTCACTTGGAAGTTTGTGTAGTAACGTAGTTGTTTGGATGTCTTCATTTCTGCACCCCAGTGCTAGAGCTGTTCTGCTCTTCTGCTGTTGACAAATACCCGTGTGGTTTTCTCTTGTTCTAAACCCCCTCAAAGTTCTCCAGATACTCTTAAAGTCAGTTCTGTACAGAAGTCTGCTTGATGTGGAGTTGAAACATCTGCTTAATGTGGAGTTGCAAAAGAGGAGGTGGGAAACCACTGAGCAGTGCTTGGAGAGTGCTCCTTTCCAGCTCATCCTGGACAAAGTGACAGTAACCATGTTTTGTTCTTTTTCTCTTCTCCAAGCTAGTTGAGACTCAGCACTCAGGTTTTTCTTGGACAACAGTGTAACTGTGGCTTTTACAATGTAGAGAGCTGGGATTTTGAGATCTTGTGTATAGAATGAAATATTCCTTCTGGTTTACCTTTGGCAGACTCCAGGGTTGGGGAATGGATGCTTTGGATGAAAAGAGATCCATCACTCAAGCATCCTATCTAGTAGCAGTTATTCTATATGCAAGAAAAGACACAGTAGGCTGATGTTTAGTAGTGAATTTCTTAAAAAGAATAACTCTAATCCTAATTACTAATAATTAGCTACTCTTAATTCTTGAAACATGTGTCTTTATCCCTTTGATTACTTAGTAGCTAATAATAATTGGTATGCCAACCATCTGTGTTTCCTCACTCCCTAAACCACTGTTAAGTTCTTCAAGACTCCACTCATATTATAGATTTGTTTAAAAGCTCAATACTCTGGGGGGGGGAGAGGAGGTGCTACATGGGAACCTGCATCAGAAAGGAGGTTCCTACTTTTCCTCCCAGTTGTTTTAGGACTGTGACTAAAAGGGCAAGTGGATGAGTCTTCGGAGGAGTGAGAGAAGGTGTGAAATGCGATTTCTAGTGAAAATGAGTCTCTTCCAGGGTAATTGTTCATCTTGTTCCAAGCTAGAGCCTTATTTTACTTTGCACCCTCTCTTTTGAGAGAACAGTCAAGGAGCAATAAAGAGTCATATAATGACTTAAAAAATTCTAGGAAACTAGAAGGTGAACGTGGCCTACGCGTGCTTGACTGCTGAAAGTCCAATCTGGTCTCTTCAGTAAACATTGACAGCGACTATTCCTGTTTAGTCACGGAGAGTGTTGCTCTGTAGTGTTACATGCACAGGAATAACACGAGTAGTGAGAAAATACACTGATGTTGCATCAGCTCCGTGAAGAGCTTCAGCCACTTCTTGTTATATCAGGCTCGTGTGTGTAGTGGCCCACCAGCCTGGCTGTGTCAGTACTGCTGAAGTAGAGGAAAGCCTTTAATCTGGTACATCTCTGAACAAGGTGACGTTGCTGCTGCCCTTTGGTATTAGCAAGATCTGTGGGCTGACTGTTGATGTGCACCTCTATCCAAGTGATGAGGATCCATGATTGTTCCCCCTCCTTTGACGCTATTGGAAGTGGGGGCGAGATGTACAGCTGGGCTTGGATAAAATGGTAGTGTGTCAGTGGATATGTCTGAAAAAATTTAGCCCCCCTCCCTCCAGCAGCGTAGACAAGATAAGTCTTTGACTCAGCACGGGTTTTGCTGATCAGTATAGAAGGCACTGTAGGAATTACCTTTTTATAGTAAACATGTAGCAAGTAAAACATAGGCAGGGCATCTGAAGTAAAATTCCTTGTCAAACCTCGAGCTGCCGAAGGTGGGGCATGAATTTTTCCCCTTGCCACAGGACCCTCAAAGAAGATAGAACATACAAGCAATGTTCTTAGATCTTATACAAGTGGGAGTAGTGGAGGTGTCGTTTCTCCCTGGAGATCCTTGTAACTTATTCATCAAAATTAGTCATGCCTGCTACTTGTAGGTAAGAGAGATTGTTCAGAATGTCGTAAGAAATTGTTGACAGGTTTGTTTGCTTTGTGCGCAGAACTCTCACATTTCTTTGTTTGACCTGCTCCAAGAACCTACTATCAAAATAACTGATAATCTTTTGAAAAACACTACCAAGAAACCAAATGTGTATCAGCTCCTTCTTTTTTTTTTTTTGTTTTCCCCCAGAAGAAAGCTGTGAAAGGTTAGGAAAAGGCATGGATATATTTTAGTAGTCCAGCTTTGGCTGAAGAAATCTTGGCTATTGATGGTCTTTCAGATGGTGCCAAGAGCTCGTCTGCCTTCCATCTCAAAGGGATTTGCAACTGGAAAGGTCACTAGCACATCAGAACGCTGATACTTAGTGCATCTCTCTGGTTATACTGGCTCTTAGTTAAGCCAAGCACAAAATGTCAGCTCCTCCAGCTCTAGAAATACTCACGTGACGCAGCATAGCAAAGGGCCTGGCAAGTATTTGCCCGGTGGTGCCAGAAGAAGGGACATGTTTTTGCAGTGGTATTGTATTTCTACCTTCCTTAGTGTGTAAGGATGCTGTGTTGGATGGCTTAGAAACTCGAAGCCTGTTAGTTGGCATTCTTGCTGTAGTAGGCAGGAGCAGGGTTTCTTCCCAGCCACATGCCTAGGATTTTTCGAGTGTAGCCTTTTGAGCCTGTCTGAAGCATGTGGGATTCCTCTATACAATCATGGCTTGGTTCTCCAAGGTCTAACTAGCCCTTCATGTGAATCATGCATTTTGTTGTCTTTTGTGTTTTGTAGACACTGAAGACTGAAGCGATTGCCGAGCGCAGAGCTCCCTTGTGACAGAGAATTGCATTTTTCATGGAGATAAACTGGCACTTGAAATCATAAAAGATGGATTTTATTTTTATTTTAATTGTTCTGTCCTTGTGCCCAGCTCTTTTTTGCACTTTGGAGGAAGCATGATATTCTTTAGATATCTGCAGAGTTCGCAAATAAATTAATGTACAATTTGGAAAACAAACTCACTTTGTAGTTTGTTATCAARGCAGAAGATGCCTCAGCACTAACTGTGTCTGCATAGCCAAGACCACGGTAGCTGGTGTGCAAATCAAATGCTGCTTCATCTTCTTAAGTAAGTTTTCTCACTGATTTTCAGAATATCAGCTTGATTCTTTATTATACAATATACAATTTCTGCAAGCTAGATATTCACCAAAGGTAACATTAGACACTGAGCAAATAATTGTTTCCTGTCACACTGCATTAGTAACTGGGAAGGAAGTRTTTCCTAATTTGTATTTGTGCAGAACTAAATATAGCTCTAGTGAAGCTTTACTTCAGCTCCAGCCATTCAAGTCCCTAAGAAATTCAGTACCATGTTTGTCAGTCACCAGGAAAATGACTTTAGACATTCTGTGTGTGTGTGCTCTTTGCCCTCCCACTTTCCAGTCTTATAATCTTAGAAACTTGAATGTGAGGCCAAACTCTCAGAAAATCCTGATAGTCCTGTGTTATTGCTGCCTGCAGGAACTATGGCAGAGATTTTTTTCTATTAGAAGTTTAAGGATATCAAGCCCTGACTGCATTCCCCATTCCATATTTAACAAGGACAAGTTATGCAGTTATGTTTTCCAGCACAAACTGCTCCAGCTTTTCACCCTAGATCTGTAATTTATTAGCTGTTCTACTCTAGTTGTTCTTTTGTAGGTGATTGCATGATGCACAAAATCTTAAAAAACCTGTTTAAGAACTCAGATTGGACTGTACCAGTGAAATCATGCTGGTAAGAAAAATCTGATGTTACAGGAAGGTGTATTGAGAAGATTGTGTCTCCTCCCTGGGGAGCTTACAAGCTGGTGTGTGTGCCTCGGTATCGAGTCTGGCAGCTGTGGGATAACAACCTTCGTGCTGCATTTGCACTGAAAAAGACAGCACTGCTTCCTGAGATGATGGAAGTGCCAAATGCTGGATTTCAGAGCTTGAGTCTTTCAGCTGGCATCTGTGAGGAGAATCCTTCAGGTTCATCTCCTCCAATGGTGCTAAGTGTGAGCCCAGGCTCAAAGTAGTTCCATTGTTTTTTTGTATTAATTTAAATTCATCAAGATAAGCTCATCTTCCCTGGGTGTCTCCACTTGACACTGAGCAGGATGAGTGTGTTTGAGAGGTCTGAGGGGTCTTCCACCCAGGGTTTGTAGAGACCAAGACAGTACTTCATCGTTCATCTGTGACACTTCAGCCTTAAGTGTGCTCCCAGCTTGTGCATTTTATCCATTTAACTCTGCCCAGTTTCATCAGTGCTCTTCCAGCTTTCTCATGTTACCACTGATGCACATAATTAGGAGGAGGTTGTTGCGGGTGGGGAGGAAGAGGAATCCTGTACTGGCTGTCTGTACCTGTAGCTCTTACCTACAGAGAGATCCTTTGAAGAAGTGATCTAAAGAAATCCAAAGAAAATTGCCAAGGTTTGTAACAGCTTTCCTTCTGGCAGTCTGAGGTCTGTTTAGACTGTAGGATGTGACAGGCAATGCCTGGTGCCTCAGCTCTGTCTGAAGTGTGAGTGATCGCTGGAAACACAAATGATCGCATTAGTAGCTTTCCTCTCTCCATTGGGGAGAAATTTTGAGTTTGAACTCTCCCCTCATTGAGATCTTTGAAGTTTGGATCTTTAAAATCATTCCCCACGCCAAAGACCTACTAGTGCAGTTGTCATCCTTCCTGTCTAAGGACTGGACCAGCCTCCCTTCAGAGGCCATTAAAGCTGCTCGTTTCATCCTCCAGAGGGGTCAGCAGAGAAAGACATAAGGAAGTAATTATTCCCTGCTTCTCCTCCCACTAGCTGAGTGAGCTCTGGAAGTTGAAACATCATTAAATCTCTGAGCAGTGCAGAAGGTCTGCAAGCCAGCCAGGGAGCCCATGGCACACGGTGGAGGGAGGGCTGAGTAACAGGTGGTATTTAGAAACTAATTAATATTTGTGAATAACAATGTGCTATTAGTAAGAAAACAAATCAGTCTCCTTGTGAATATTTATGATGATGACTTTCAACACTGCTTGGATCACGCACTCCTTTTCCAGCTGCTGCACCTCCTCTTGTGTCACAACATTTCACGCCGGGGTGAAAACATTCTCCGCCGTACGGATCCATCCCGTGGGGTAGCAGCTGGCTGAACACAGGCTTTGAGAAGAATATTCTCACCAGTTCAGTATTAGTGCAACATTAGGTCCCAAACATTTGAAGTATTCTTTGCTGGTGGAGTAAGCCGTACAAATTAGCTTGAGATTTCATCCCATTAAGAGCCAAGCCATGCACAGAGGTAGTGCTATGTTTGAAGAGAAAGCAGGTGTTAAAGGTTGTTCTACCTCTTAATGTTGTGTGCGAGTGTTTTACAGTAGATCAAACTTGCCTAATGTAATCTTTGTAATGCTTTCATTTAAAAAGCTCCCTGTGGTTTGTATTTGTTGAACTGAAAGAGCAGAATCTACTTTGTAGCTTGGTGAGGCGGGGTGTTCCATTGAACATGTGTTCACACTATCGTTTGGGAAAGATAATAGGTTTTTAACCTCTGTCAGTGTTAGACTGAGGTATTTATGGAGCTCTATTAAAGCTGTGCTTAGGCAGGTAACCTTGCAATGCAGGTTTTTCACAATTTGCCATTTTCTTGTGATAAGTTGCAGCTTTCCTTGGCCCCTTGCAGTGCCTCTTGCAGCGTCAGCCAGCATGGGAGCTCACCAAGACATGAGGAATTCCGTGCTGTTGTCAATGCTGCATAAAATGCTCGTGGCTGCTAGTGTTGTCTGTTCAGTAAATACTGCCTCATAGATTGAAAAAGCAGCATTGAAGAGTTCCAGAAAATATTCTGGGCTTGGCGCATGGAAACTCACAAAACCCATGGAGGTAGTGCTCATGTTTCAGCAGCAGAGGTGCCCAGGTGCAGCTGGAGGTGCTGGGCTCTTGTTCAGGGTGCTGCAGGGGACGTGCAGCATGGCACTTACTCTTGGCAGCCTCCCCACTGCTCCTGCTGGCCTTGAGTTCATCTTTGGGAGGGGGAAGCTGTGTGTACTTCAGTGTGCTAAAATCCTGTTGGTATGGTCTCTCTCGTCACTCAAGGCCTCCAGCAGCCTAAATTAGCAGATGGAGACTGCCACGTGCTGCACGGAGGAGGTTATCTCCAGTGAACTGCCATCACCACTTTCGTCACTGCTGATTAATTTTTTTTGTTAATGTTTAATCCTCAACAGCAAATACCTAATGTTTATATGCCCTTTCCCTGTATAAGCAGAACATCTGTTTTTATAAAGTTGCCTAAGACACCCAAAACCGAATCAGTGTAAAATTTTAAACATATGTGTCAGACAAACAGATGCAAAGAAATTCGGAGCAACAGTGATCACTTCAGCATGCACAGGTCCTCTTGTGGCAGGGATTTCCAGGAATCTTAAATTGCTTATTAAACAGTGCTTGATATGACTGAGAATATTTTCTAACCACATCTTAAAATTCTCTGCTCCATTTCAATATTTTYGGTGTAGAGGAGGTGGTTTGGGTTTTGGTGTTTTTTTTTTGTTTTGGGGTTTTTTTTCAAGTGACATGTTTCCACTTCCTTTTCTAGCAGTAGTGTCACTGTGGTGTAGCTGAGAATAGTTGACTTGAACTGCCCTTGTTATACAAATGCAAAAATCTACTCTCGCTTTTGAGAGAAACAAGTTTCTATTGAAATACATGAGTGTGTACCATGAATGACTGCGACTGTGTGTTAGAACTATAGCAAATTCTATAGGGTTTCCAAAGAATATGTTAGAAAGAATGCATAAAAAGCAATATAGCAATTAGCAGCAGAGGCTGATATGTTTAAAGGAAGTAATTAATTGAAAGTGTTGACTTACAGAAATTTCAAGCATTTTTATGCGTTTAATAAAGGGTTGCCTTTTCAGTAGCTTAAGTATCCTTCTCTCTATGCAGCATGTCCTGGGAATTAACAAAGCACTTACTACGGGATGAATTCCACTCAGATGCAACTGCCATTCCTGCAGCAAAGGCTGATGAAGGGAGTGGAAAGAGCCAATCCTGAAATGGTCATCCTGTTAGTTGTGGGGAAAGGAGGAAAACAAATCTCTCTTCTGTTTATTTAGTATGCTGATCTGTGTCAGGGGCATCAGGGTGGATGTGTGCATACCTAAAAGAAGGCTTTCCTCAAATTTCAAGAAGCATAGCAGGAGGTCCCAGGGTGCTTGTCTAAAATGTTCACCTGAGGGATGGAGACCAACAGTGTGGGACACCTGAAGGTGGAAGTTGATGATCTGATACTGAGGGAGAGGTGCTGGGGTATGAAATTTGGACCCTGTGTTAAAGGAGGAAAAACTTATGACATGTTCTAGGCAAAGGAGCTTGCAGGGACAGAAGAAAGAGGGACAATGTGGTCAAAATTATAGAAAACATACTGAGGAGCGTTTTGCATAGATATTGGCAGGATAAGACCTCCAGGTTTAGAACAGGAGCACGCTCAGAATAATTGCAGTGAAGGCTGCCAGTGTGTGCCAGAAGTAAATATAGTAGTGTAAGCACTGCTACAGAGTCATTGAAGTCAATGCTGCATAACATAAATTGCATAATATATTTGTTTGTGAAGGTTATTAGAGCACAGTTTTAAATGGATCCGAGTCCTTGGGAAGGTGAGTGTATTCTGGTTCCCTGGGCTGAGGTTTCCGATACGTCCCGGTCTGATTTGGGGGCAGACTGCCAGCAGGAGGGGGGAGGTTGCTGTTCCCCTCCTACCAGCTCCAGTGCTTGTTGGAGCAGCTCCTGAACTGGTTCCACATGCTGTGCCAGGAGGAAAGGAACTGCCCTCTCCCCTCAGAAATGGAAAAAAGTGGGGGGATTTTTGTTGTCCCGGTCAGCTGAATCAGTGAGGGGGTGAGAGAGGGGTCTCCAAGGGGGTGTGTATGAGGGGATAGGTGGCAGTATCTCTGAGCAAAGGTGGCAGTGGGCAGGCAGGCTGTCCCAGCCTCGTGTCGCACCTTGGAGCTGGAGCAAACCCTGTTCCTCTCCCAGCAGGGATACAATGGTCAGTGCATGACGCAGCAACTGTCAGACACCCGAATTTCAGGGCACTGTCACACTCTCCCTAAGAGGGCTGAGACTGTTTACAAAATGAATATTTTGTAAATGATAAAAACTAAATAATGTATTCTGTGCATTTGCATAATTTTGAATCACTTATCCTTCTGAGGGCTGTAGTCATTTGGCTGATGTTAAAGAACGCTTAGCGGTGTAATTGAGCTCAAGCTATCAGTTGCTGAGTTGAGTTGACACTGAACATAGGAGATGTGTTTTGGGGGAGACCATGCATGTTCCCTGTGATGTCCCTGGCACTACAGAGCAGTGCCCTGAGGGCTCAGAGTCCTGTGGGTGAGACAGGTAGGAGGCACAGTCAGGGCTGTGAAAGGGTCAGGATGTCTTTCAGAATGATTGCTCTGGGTCTCAGGTTCTAAGTGGGACATATCTCCGTGGTGATGGCATGCAGGGTCATAGCTTTAGAAGGCATTAGGAGAAAAACGTCTGCTCTGAGCTGGATGGGATGGAGGTGGTTACCAGCTGGAAATGCTGGAGAAACACATTTTGTGCAGTCAGTAGGTGACAGCAGGCCACAAAGATGGAGCTGGGCAGAAGATACTGATGTGGGGTGATACAGGAGGCAATGAATATCAAAGATGGGGAGTCACCTGTGAGTAAACTCCAAGAACTTGCTTGATTTGGGTGGGCAAATGAGCTCTGACAGGGAGGTGGTGTAATTCATTTTTTATTGTCAGGGAAATAAACTTAAGGGATAGGGAAAAGCTGTTAAAGCTGCTGGATCAATGTTGGCATGAAAACAAATGGGTAAAAGCTGTTCAGGAATAAGTGTTAGGCTGAAAGAAGTTTTTTAACTATTGGAGGAGCTCAGCTCTGCAGTAAGAATTGGATATGGAGGCTGAGGGAGAGCACTGTCAGTATGTGGGGCTCTGTTGCTGTGATCGCAGTTCTTGGATGTCACAGTTGTCATGGAAGGCCTGAGCTAGTGATCTGTAAAGTAAACACCTTTCCTGCTTGCATCTGGTGGTGGATTATCAGGACTGTGTCATGCACAAGGAGGAAAGGGAAGATTGTCCCTTGCTGTCATGGTTTTAAAAGCGTATGGGAATATGTGCTGAACTGAACTGCTTCTTCCCCAGGATGGAGAATTCATGTCATTAAGCAAAGTTTTAATCTTCGCTTTACATTCGATCTATGAATACCTCTGCTGTTATGGTCACTTATGACACTTATTCTTATGTTGTTTATTTTTCCCCTAGGTATTTTTATGGCCTCTGTCACAGTGGTGTCTCAGTGTCTTCCAGGCATTTATGGATTTATTCTGAGAACGTTCCTGTGAGGTAAGGAAACATTATCACTTGGTTTTACAGACTGGGAACTGAGGCAGAGGGAGACAAAGGTTGCAGGAGTCTTGTAGCACAGCCAGCAGTCAAACGCTGATTGCCAACAAGTTCATTACGGTCCTAATCCCAAACCCAGCTACCTGTCTTTGGCTTTTTTTCTTTCTTCCCATTTTTTTTTCCTTGGTTTTTTTTTTTTTCCTCTCTGTCTGAGTTTTAGTAGCAACAATCTGCAAGGAGCTGGGAGGACCTGTGGAAAATATGATTAGGGATACTGGTGTCCTTTTTTTAACATTGTTACTTATGAGTTGAAATTCCTTTCTAAAAATATCAGTAGATCTGTTTATGTTAAATGATTAACATGTTTAGACTTCCACAGATAAGCTGCCATGCCTTTTTGAGTCAGTAACTTCTTTATCCTACCTGTCTAGGCTTGTGGCTGTTGAATTCTTACCCTGCCTAAGCTAATGCCATCCCARTCACCTAAAGCAATGCCAAGAATTTCATCATCCATGCAAAGATCTGATTCATGTCAAGACAGGTGTAAAGTTTCTCAAGCACACTTATGTATAATTACTATTTAACTTTATTTTTCAAAGATCTTTCCAAGCCAGCTAAAATCTGCAGCTTTGAGCTCTCAGATTCTCCCAGAAACTGGATTTCAGTGCCTGGTTAGTGATGCTGATCCCTTTCAAAAGTATTGCAAAGTTCCTGACACGTGCATGCACTGAATTACAATTTATATTATAAGATCAAATATCATGAATAACAGCTTGAAAAATGTCTCTTATTTTTCCCCTTCAAGTAAGGAATTTTTAAGTTGGGTCTCCCTTGAGCCCTTTTTTCCCTTCAAGATGGTATTTAAAGTGTGACTTCTACTACTTACAGAATTTTCTTAGAGCTACAGCAATGCTATAAGTTAGGAATACACCAGCAGGCTCTGACAAATATTTTTATTGTATATTAAAATCATCAACATTATTAAAATTACAACATTGCAAAGAAATATTTAATGCTATCGTTTTGCAATCTGTAAAATACACTTATTAGATCACGTTTATGCTCTTTATGAATGTATATTACTTGTCCTTGTGTCCCCAAGAATGAGGCCCTAATGACTCATGAACTGTTTCAAAGTGTACTAAATAAGATTAAAGAGCTGGCCAGTGACCTTAACAGTCAATTAGGCTATGTGTTACTCAGCCCAGTATTTGTGGAGTGTAGAAGAGTAGCAAAAATTCATTAGCTAAGATGCTGATGCTTGAAAAAAGCACGATTTCTTTAAAACCAGGARCTGGTGGTGTTGCTTGAGTGGAGATAGAAGCACCTACAGTAGGTATGGCTTTGTGTACATGTGTTTGAAAGTACTGCTGATGTGGTCCTGGGGCGTGGAGAAGGCTGCTCCTGGGCCTTTGGGCTCAAGGCCTCGCGGAATAGATCGTGGCAGCACCTGCTGCTGGGTTGGGCAGTGGCAGGTGCGGTAGGAGGTGGTGCTCAGGGTTTGGGATGTGCCACCTGAGAGGTTACGCAGAGACAGCGCAGTGGGAGGGGCTGCTTTCAGAACGCTCGTGTTTCACAGAGGCAGCGGGGGGGGAAGGGTGTATTGGCCTGGTGTGTGTGGCATGCTGGGTTTTCCTCAGAGGTGACCCCTGAGCCCACGGGTCGGCAGGATTGCATTTGGGTGCAGCCTTGAGCGTGAGCAGGAAGGCTCAGGGCTGCTGTACCCACTGAAGAGCAGAGTTTGAATACTGCATCCCCTTCTCCCACAGCTCAGGAGGTGGGACATGAATGGGTGCTGAGTATGCAGAGGCGCAGGCAGGTCAGATTCCCTGTTCCCCACCAGCTTCCTTGCAGGCTCACCTGTTCCATGGAGATGTCAGCATGAAAGCAGCCTGGCAGTGGGGGCAGCAGGGCTGAGTACGTCCCAGTGATGGGCTGACTTAGCAAGGTGCAAACCTGGACAGTATCTGAATTAAGGTAGCATCTCTGTCATCTTTAGGTTGACATTTCTTAACTAATCATCTGCATTTTGTTTTATATTGTGTTTGGAAGCATCTTGGAGCAGTCTTAGTTTGGAGACGGCCGCCCCCCTGGGAGGGCACTCCATGGTGACAGAACTGAACCAGGAGCAGTGACGTTACAGTGGTGCTGAGGCGGCAGCTCGGTCATGCTGCTCCTCAGCAAAACAGCTGTCCTTGGGGGCTTCTCAGTTTTATAGCACTTCTTTTCTGGTATGTGCAGTTATGAATGCTCTCAGCTGACCCTGAGAAAGTCTTCTGTCATTCTTAAAGTAAACTCAGGTTTTAGGAAAGAAAAGATGACAGACTCAGTCAATAAAAAATGTGGCTGAAAGTACGGTTTGAGTGGCATGCAATAATATCTTTTCAAGTAAATAAAATAAATTGGGCACAATCTCCCTTCTAGTTCATAGTTTGTCTGTAGGGTTTTCTTTTAAAATAATTTCCTTAATAATGATTTGGGGGGAGGGGACAGGGGAGCCTGAGAACCAAGTGTACTTCGGATCAATGGGAGAAGAAAGAAAAGGAAGCCTTCTCAATCATGTCAGGCTGAATCCAAAGCATCAAGGAATGATGTTACAGGCGAACCCCTGAAGATAAACTGTAACCTAGATTAGCAGAATACAGATTAAGTTTTCAGGAGTTTTGAGACAGCACTGTATCCTCAAGCAGTCTTTTGTCATTCATTTAAATTAAAATTGTTGTATGGTTGCATTTTCAGGGATATACAAAAATACCTATCCATTTGAATGCTACAGTCATTAAGTTAAGAAATTTATTAAAGTGAATACTGCTTGAAAAGATTAAAAGATAAACAAAGTTAAGATTTTTCATTTGAACTGGCTATTGCTAGTGAAGTACTGTATATGTATGTGATCATGGTTTGGGGGATTTTTATACAAGCAGCATTACCGCTGGAATTGCGGTTAAAATTGTGACTTCTATACAAATAGTTTTTTTCATTTTCACTTTAAAGTGTAAAACAGTTGTCATTGGGTCACATTATCCTCTTATAATACTTTGAACATTTTTATTCTTTAGTTTATTTACATTTTGGAAAATGTGTTGCAATACCATATTCTAATTAAAGGGCTGTTTTCTGTAATAGAGGTTATGTATTTCTACAAAATGTTGTCACAAAACTTACTTGATTCAAAGTGATTTGATTGTGTGTTAATGCCACATTGGCCAGAACATACCAGTAATTAGTGCAAAACAGCAAGTTACCCCTTCCTTTTCACTGTAATCCAGTGAACAGTATTTTCTGGCTGTACTTAAAAGACAAGCTCAGAAGGGCATTGGCAGAATTTGTTGGCATAGCTCAGCCTTATTTATGTATGAATGTATATATTTTTTGGACTTAAGAGTATTTGCAGGTCCTTTTATCTCACAAATAAGTGGATTGCTTTAATATATTGGAACCCAAAGGGCACGACTGCACGCCATTTACCTGGCTTCACATGATGAATGTTGGAGAATGCATGAGGAGAGGGAAGGGTGGGGTTTAAAGCTCCAAATTTGCACTCGTAAAATTCACTTCTGCTTTGAAGGTGTTTGCTTTAGCTGTCTACAGGGATATAGATTTTCAGAAGTTTATTTATGAAAAAGAGGCTCAGGAGATGCCTGAGATATTACAAGATTTAACCATATTTGCAAAATTGAACATGAGTTTGAGCCCTCTGGTCTTTTTCATTTCCTTTTCTATTTTATGATCAGTATATTGGTAGGTGGCTTTTGTGTTGTCACTTCACCTGTTTAATTTAAATTTAGGTATCTGAGGGTTGTGCAATAAAGGTAGAATCTCCATAACTGGCAGCATAACCTTGTCATCTCGCAGAGTCAGCACTTGCTCATGCTCTGGCGCAACGGCTTTGAATAGCTGCCACCCCATGTGTGTGTTTCCTAAACTCGAGACAAGTGCTGAACTCATTAAAAATACATGCTATATAAGTTAATGTGCATAAAGAGTTTTGGTGCTGAGATCTCCTTTGAGGCTACATTTAACTCTAATTAACTTGGTTTCGTTCTGTCTACTGTCAGCATAGGCTTGGCTGAAGCCAGCCAGTATTGGTTAAACTTTGGGTTTGAAGTAGAGCCCAGCGGGGTGACGGATTAAAAAGCAGAGAGTTGTGACTGTGCTGGGGTTCCCGGTGCCTGTGCCAGGTCCTGGGGCTGTGCCGGGCAGGAGCACCAGCTGTGCCATTCCTGGGGCACAGTGCCACACCAAGCGGATACGCATCCGATCGCACTCCCGGGCAAAACTCCGGGTTTCTAAAGAGGCCTGAAATAATGAGGTTTGCTGAGCTGTGACTGAACAATTGCATGACACCAAACTCCTCTGACTAAAATAGACTCAGAATTTTTCCACTAGTGGAATAAGGAACAGCAGCAGAGATTTACCAGTATTTCACTGTTCTGACCGTTGTCTCTATTCATACCTTGGTTTTATTCATCATTAACTCATGGATGAGATCCAAGGATTCTGCTAATTATGATCTGTTTTTCAGGGGAGGCAGGCAGTGAGACAGGGATTACTGATGGTGGCATTTGTAGTAGGGACAAGTACCAGCAATATATGGATTGGAAATATTGGGTATGTTTTCTGGCCTGACAGTGTTGGAAATCAAGCTTTATATTATGTCCAGTAAAGTAGGTTTCACCAAAAGCTGATTATAGTATTTTGTGAGAAAAGGTTTTCACTGTATGACTCTGGAAGAAAATACTCACAGATCCATATTCAGGGGTAGGTTGCTGCATTTTGTGTTACTGGGAAGAATGCAWGGATTTGTTGCATTTTCATCACAGTTAGCAAAAGAAAACGATTTTCCCCCTTCTTTTGACTAGTATTAGGGTTTTAGTCTTGCGAAAGGATTTTCTAGGTGGAAGGATCAGGTAAAATGGATTCCAGATTGAAACACCAAGTGGGGGGGGAACCACCACCCAGCATTTTTTGAGTGTTCATCATTTCCTGAAAATTGAACCTTTTAAAATACTTCAGGTTGGGTACACTAGAAAGTGAGGCATTCAAATCACTAACTGCTTTTAAGAATGACAGCCAGAATCTCCATTAACATTGCATCTTCTGCCTAGGGGATCACAGAACAGAGCCTTGATTTGTCTTTGAGGTTGGAAATGCAGCAGTTTAAGAAGTTACTGTGCTTCAACTGAAATACGGTAGCAGCACACAACCATGTCTAGTTCATTTTGCTGAAAAACAAAATAGAAATCACAGAGGATGATCTAAGGCTGTCTGTTTTGCTTTGCATAGAAGCAGACTAGCAATGATCCTGTAGTATCTTGCCACGTCTCAGCTATGAGGATGGTAATTTCCAGTTGATGAAAGGTAAATTATGGCTAGAACAGGTGGATGCATTAAAATTGTGATGTGCTTGGAGATAGCTGTCAGTGTTCATGGAGGAGTGGGACTTGCTGTGCTGGTTTGGACCAGTGGTCAGTCTAATTTGGTACCCTACCCCTGGCAATGATCAGTGCTGGATAACTTAGGCAATCAACAGGAAATTGTGCATTTGATTATCAAATATTTTRTCTGCTGGGGAAGTGTTGGATTTTTTTTTTTTTTTTTAAATTTATAAAACTGAAACAGGCTGGTTTAGTCACTTCCAAAATGCAGTTAAAATTTCTCTTYAAATCTTCCTTCACAGAGAAGGAGTTGATTGACATTTCTTAGTGTTCTCCCTTCAGACACCTCAGCTTGAGGACTGGTCTAAACCATTTGCAGTCTTCAGTCTTGCTCAGACCAGTCTTTCTAAGTGTTCTTCTGTATCTCCAAAAGGCCATAGTCATGGTACATGAATAGTGTGGAGTTGGTTTTCTTGCTAACATTATAGCTGAAAGATAAAATACGAAGTGAGTATCATGTAGCTATTGTATTGCTTGAGCATGTCTTTACATGAATTCAAATTAATTTAAACAAGGTGATAGGAGTAAAGTGCAGAGTAGAAAAAGGATAGATCAGAAAAAGGAGATAAGATAGGTGTATTCMAATAGGCAGAGTCTGATGAAATTTGCCCTAGGGTACATCAGCAACTAGCCAAGCAACCTTTGAACCATTTACAATTATCTTTTAGAAATTGGGAAGGGCAAAAGAGSTCCTGGAGGACTGAAAAGGGCAAAGGCATTACTTCAGTTTGAAAAAGGGAGATCCAGGGAATTACAGACTAGTTAGTCTAAATGCAATGCTCAGAGAATTGGAATAAAATTTTTAATCAGTTTCTAGGAATCTGGAGGATAAGAAGACGATAAGGACTCGGGAGTACAAGTACCTGTGATGTTACCTTGACTTCAGTAATTTCTGATATAACCTCTTGTGACATTTCTGTGGAATAGGGAAATATATGTATTTGATTATATGGTAAACAAATAATTGTTTAAGGACCATGTTTAAAGAGTAGTTACGCATAATTTACTGTGAAAATTGGGGGAAGAAGGGAGATGGCACGAGGAATTGCGTGAATACACCCGTGTTTGTCTTGGGCTGAGCTTTATTTGCTGTTCTCTTTACTGGTGTGGACAAGGGAATACTAACTAAATCTGCGAGTAAGCCCAAACTGAGAGGGGCTCAAGCACGGTGAAGCATAGTCCAGAGTTAAATGACTATGGTAGATTGAAAAGGCGTGTGGATATCTGCAGCTTACAACTTAATGAGTTGAAATGAGGAAATACAAAGTGGCGAGGACGTGGCAGGGCTGCACAGCACAGGAAGAGTGCTTTGGGACAGGCACTGGATCACCACCTATGCGCAAGCTGACACTTGCGGAGAGGAGAGGCTCCGTCTGGAGGGTATGCAGAGGGCTGTAATTAAAGGTAATGGTGCTGCTGTCAGTGCTGCTGAGGTTGCAGATAAGGTGCTGTGTCCAGCTGCTAGGATGGGGCATCAGGGCATGTGGGTTGGCTGAATGCATCCCTGGATGTGGCTGCAGACGAGGATGAGAGGTGGATGTTGTTGGAGCTGGGTCTGACCAGCCTGTGGATGAGGAGACCAAGTTGCTGTCTCAGCTGACAAGAGTCCTCCTWGTTTATGGGAAAGCTTGAGTCCCACCCGGTAGTCAGAAGTATGAGGAAGGCAAGTCAAGCAAGGTGCCAAAACCAGTTGAATCAGGCAGAAGACTGTGTGGGTGGCTGGGGACCGGAGCAGGAGATGTGTGAGTGGGGACCAGGAGAGCAGTGCTTCCCGAGCCTGGGCGACAGAGGGTCTGAGCATGGTCACCCGCCCTGAGCAGGTGGTCGGGGTGATGGCAGTGTCTGACTCTGCCAGGGAGAGCACAGGGAAAGGAAAAGAGGAAAAGTGCCCAGGGTGCATCAACGAAAGTTCCTATAGCTCAGCTTCAGAGTGGAAGAGCACTGAGCAAGAGTCCAGAGAGCTTGTGGTGCTTCCATTTTAGAAGGCAGTCAAAAAATCAACTGGGCAGTACTCTGGACAGCATGGTCTGACTTCAGAGTTATCCTGCTTTCAGCATGGATTTGGACTTGCAGAGGTCTCTTTCCACCTGCTTTATTCAGAGTTTTAGTAAGCTGTTTCTATCCTCTTTRCCTTTAGAGGATGAAATTTTTGAATGATAGATGTCTCAGGTAAGTGACAGTGCTCCCCCAGGTAACGTTAATCAGTGGTTCAGAAGGGCCAGGTACTGCTGGRATTTCTTCCCTTAGTGTCTCTTAAAAACATAAAAATGTTTGTTTTCTCAATCAGACGTCAAGAGGAAACAATGTAATCAAATGTTTAAATTCTGTCAGTGCTTCAGCGTTTTCTTTGTTAGAAGCACCAGGGTGTTTTCTAGGACACAGGTGTTTAAATTCATAGCCTTTAAGAAACGTTTGTGTCAAGCACGTGGATTGGATTGGGTGCTTGAAGGAAATTGTTGCCTTGTAATATAATAAACATGTACCTAATCAGAGAAGCTGATTATTTCCCATCACAATAAATAGAAAACATGTGATCAGTGATGTCAGCATCTATTTTTTTTCTTAGTGTTTTGCAAAAGTAATAGCTATGAGCTTGTAATAGTGATATGTAATCTCTAACATGCAGTGGTTAAATATTAATATACATTGGCTGTGTTTAAACATCAAGAATGGCTCTTAGGTGATGAAACGTTAACTCTCTCTTAAGCTCCATCAAATTTTTTAGGGTGACTTCTAGAAGGGGACTGTGTTGTCATCAGGGTGGTCGTSTGTTGCATGAACCTTAGCAAAGATTCCATGCAATTCTTAGAATATCAAGAAATTGACAGTAAGGTTTCTGTCGAGGTCTGATTTAATCAGTTAAAAACATAGCCGGGCTGCTTGTCAGGTGACCACATGAAGCATTCCCAAAAGCTCGTGGTCTGTCTAGCTCATCTGTCCCATTTCCTTAATCATGCTGATGGGTTTTTTTTTGTTTCGTTTTGAGTTTGAAGTGGTGCTGTAAAGCTGACTAGGCCACCTTGTTCAGAGGTGTGGCAGTCCAGGGGTTATTTCCTGTGATAGCTGTGACAGTCTGGAGGGTCACACAGTTATGGAGCTGCCCCGTTTTCCCTGTTGGGACAGTCTCTCCTGGCACTTGCACAGTGGCACGGAGACCTTAGGCCATACGTGTAGTCTTGGTTAATTGTGTTAGATATTTGTTCTCCTTGTTTAATGTTTGTCAAAGTCTTGTAAATGAGGTTGTTACAGTGTGAAATTTTATGGTGTCCGAGTTGGAAATGATCCCGCTTATCTTGTTGACTTACTTCCAAGCTGTTCCTTGTGGTGGTTCCGCTTTGTAGGCCAGCATACAGGAGTGGCAAGCAGGTCTTTCTCCTGAGTTTTACTTGATAGTCATTAACTCCAGATGGCAAATACAGTTTTATGCTGTTGTAAAGGATGTTTTGTTCAAAAGTGGTTCTGTTACACATGCAATGGGGTTGAGGTTTTTGAAAATTTCGATTTATCTGTTTACCCCAGGAGCACCAACTACTGGTGTTGCTGGGGTGGAGACCCTGCCTGATGAGGCACAATGAAGAAGGGCTGATACAATGTACACTACAGATATTATGACAAAAACGTCATGTTTTTTTCTGGATAGCAGTGASTGATTGGCTGTAGACATTCCTGACACTGCCTGACAGAAAGGGTTATTTTATCTGAAAGCAGGGCAGTTACAGATGAGAGAGCTCCTGAAAAACATCACTCACTTTTACTAGCGACATCCATCACTTCCTAATTATGGGTGCTTTCAGGTGGAGAAACAAGTTCTTTCCATTGCTCCTCCAGAGCTTTTCTTGTCCCTCTGGCAGCAGCATAGGGTTAAAGTTGGCCTTTTATCCAGGGGCAGAGGGACCTCTGGATTAAATTAATGTATATTGATGTCTGTATGGGTATCCCACTGTTAAAGGAACGGCAATGGCCAGTAACTATGGAGAATGAATAATTCTTTGTAGCTTAACCACCTACTTTGAAGCACAGAAGATCTGTTAAACTTACTTGTTTGGAAGTCAGGACTTTTCACTGTCCTTTCAAAAGCCGAATCAGATCAGAGCAAGTTGTGAGGCCAGTGAAGAGAAAAACCCCTGATCCCRGCTCAGAAACAGGAGAGAGTCTCTGAATCTCAGTTTTCAAACACATGTGCTAATTTTGGTGACAAGTGCAAGGCTCCCCTTAATGGTCCAGGAGCTCTCGCCCCTCTGGATGTCCCTGGAGCTGCCTYGGCCATGGCACCTTCTTCCCCATCCCCTACTGGCTGCAGGTTCCTGCTGCCCCCAAGTATGGGATAGGGAAGGGTCTTCTTGCACCTCCTGGTCTTGGCATTGCTGCCTGTTGGTCCACTGCCAGGACAGAGACCAAAGTGGGATTTTTCCAAAATGCTGAACTGCCCTAACCTTTTCCCACTGAATTTGTTGGTCATGGTACCATACTGTAGACTTTTTCAGAAATTCGTATGCTTTTTTTTGAAAGCCATACGCATTTTCAGTGCAGTCCCTAGCACTGCCTAGAGATCTGGTGATCCGGTGTTGATTCCAAACCCTCTGCTGCCTCCTGGCATCAGAGCAGACGCTGGCAGCTGTATCCATTATACAAGGGCCTAATGGATTGGAAATCGTTGTGTCCGCAGGAGCCCTATCCACGGCTGSGTGTCTTTACACTCCAGTGTGCTTCAGCCCACCTTCTGTGCAGGCCTTGGATTTTCAGCTTGGCTCTTAAGAAATTTACTTTACTTTGCCATACTAAATAATTCTCTTCTTGTAATCTTACAGCAAGAGCAAGGCAGATGATCTACTTTCTCTGAGTGCTTCTGTTTACAAATGGATAAAAATAACAGCTGGTTGAAGTATTGTTTGTTTTTAGGTATAGTTGAGCTTTGTGCTCCACCCATGAGTGTGCCTCTGCTTACATTTCTTTGTATTTACTTTGTGTGGCCCATGGATCAGACCACAGGTATGGAGGCGCCGAGGATACCATGGCGATATGGTCAGCATAGGTGCCTGTGTGCGTGGTGTGGCCAGGGAGGAATAAATGAGCATTTTCAAAATTGTTGTTTAATTTCAGTGACTCTGCAGATGGCAAAGTATTTACAGTTGCAGGAGTTACCTGTGCTGCCCTGTGCTGCCTTTTCTCTTTGAAGAGTAGCTGCCTTGCAGCCCTTCCCTGGCTGCCGGTAATAGCAGTAATTAAAGCACACCTGGTAATGACAACAGACGTGCTCTACCTTCTGCTGCCAAGGACACTGATGTCCTGAGGTTGGGAGTGCCCACTGCYGCTTAATATGAGCCCTCAATTTAAATATAGGCTCAAGGTTAAAACCACAGTCCATAGATAAGGTGGGAGTGGACAGCTCCATTCCCCGAGTACATCCCTGGCTTCCTCCTGGGAGCTGTAAGTAGGACAGGTGACGTCCTGTTGAACTGAGCTGGTATTCTTTTATCCTTAATTTTGTACTGCTACAGCAGGGCCTTTTTGCAGGAGGACCCAAAGCTATGTCTGCTCCTTCAGATATAAAGAGGGGAGTGCAAATGAGATGAAAGTAATTTAAACCAGAAAGTGTAGGCTTGGTGATGCTGCAGTCCCCAGACTTGCCAAAGCTTCTGTGGCCAAACACCCGAGGCGCCGGTTGTGGATGAGCATCGCGCATGGGTTGGATCTTCAGAGTTCTGAAAACAGCTCTGGATAATCTAACACATTGAGTAAAACCCCTGAATGTTACTGAAGCTCCAGAGAAAGAAGTAAATTGTGCTGATGGCTAAGTTTATCTTYTCCTGAAAGGATGGTTCAAAGTTTAATTTACTCTAGGGGAAGGGGAATGGGGGAAACAACAATAACAAAAACCCACCCCAAACCCCCAAATACCCCATGCCCACTTTTTTGAACTCTGAAAGACTGAAATGGATAGTTGTCTGTTAACTCTCCAAAGACTAATTTGTGGGGAAGGTGGCTCCAGAGCAGAGGCTTTTCCAGGGAAGGTGTGGGAGAGCCCATCTGTCAATATTGTTCTTACTGCTTTTCCAATGCTTTTGCAAATTGATAGTCTGGGAATTGTCTCTGCTGCAGGTAAAGCCAGTTTCAAGCCCTTGCGTGCTGATATTTTATTGAAGTGAGACATGAATGCTCTGGGGGAAAATGGCATTGTGAGATAAAGGGCTCTGATACGTGCATATAGCTTAAATGTCATCTTACGAAAAAGAGATAAAGCAGATGTTAATTGTAAAACTATATGTTATATACACTTTTTTCTTATTAAAATTATTTAATGTGATTCAGCATATATGAACACATGTGAGTGCTTTGTTTATCCATCCTAAAAATGCTTCTGTGAAGCASTTCTGTGATTATGCAAATACATAGTTTTAATAGAAGAGAGTAGATTTAGTAGTCTCTGATTAGAGAGAATATTTTTTTCCAAGATTAAGAGTCTGAAGTAACAGTCGATTTTATCATTTGTTTTGAAGGAGAGCATTGCAGGCACACATTTTCTTCAAGCGTTAGATAAGCGGTCTGACTGGAATAGCAGTTTTAATCTGTTTTAATGATGTTTTTCCAATATGAAAGGGGCCAAGAGATGCAGAAGTCTAAAGGTCTACTGGTAATGGTTGAAGTGATGGGAGTTGTTTACAGAACATAGTGACTGGATAGCTGCCTCTCACTAAGAGCATATGTGTGACCTTTGTTCCTGGTTTAAAGTATAATTAAGAAATATGTGCCTATGTGTATTTAAAAACAATAAAACCATCCCATTTGCAGACTGTAAGGTATTTAGGGTTGGGAGATAGAGAAGCATTTCAGCGAGTGCTGTTGTTAACTGTTTTATTATTACTGATGTTGAGATGCCTTTCTCCAATGCAGCTAAAATGAGGTCATATCAAATCTTTATTAAGCGTTACTCGTGTGAGTGAGGGAATGGCCTTTTGTCTTATCTATGTAGGTAAAACTCTCAACTTTTTTAGGTCATCACAAAGTGAAAACTSAGAAATCCTGGCCTGACCTGCCTTTTGCCTGTGGTGCATGCCACGACTCTTACAGACTTGTTATGGCGATATTAAGTAGGCTTTCCTTTTTTGTCTTGCTCTGCTAGTGAAGGCTGTGTGCTTTCAACATGTAGAAACCTCAGAGAGGCAAAACTGTAGGCAATTCATTTCTGAAATCCTTCAAGATTGACTTCTAATTCTCTGTATTGTTCCTCAATGCCTGAAATTTCTGGGGCAGTCAGGGTTAACGCTGGTCACTTTGTGACATACCATCTTTCTTATTCTGTTGTTTTGAAATGTTACAGCGGAAGTTTTTTGCTGCTATAGCATTTGATGCTGTGTGTCTGCAGCCTCCTTCTTATAYGGGAAACAGAGGAAATGTATGACACGTGGCAGTGGCAGATTTGAAAGGAGCAGCTGGTAGTTGCTTGGAGATTTTGGAAGTGCAGACCTGGTGTGCTGGATGCCTTTCACAAAGCTGTGCTGTGAGCCTGAGGTCCATAGGAAGGCAGTACTGTCACTACACCCGGGGCAGTGGTGAAAGCGGCCAGCAGGGTGCTGGGGTTGGCAGGTCCTTGCTGCTCCTGGAGCTCCCTGTCCAGCCCTGCTGGTCTTGCCTCTCTGCATGCCCAGCTTGCTGCTGAGCTCTGCCTGGAGGGATGGTTTGCCCTCGCAGTGCTATCTCCCTTCATCCCTCCTTACTCCCTAACAGCAGCATCAGAGCATATGGATGGGTTTGATGGAGAAGGGTATTCACTGCTACTCAGACACTGGGATGGTCCTGGCGTGCTGATGCTTTGGCAGGGGGGGCACACAGGAGAAGTGCTGGTGAAACATTCCCCATCCTCAGCCCTGAGCTTGCCAGCTCTGCAAGAGCTGAAGCATAGTGACCAGTGGTCTAGCTGGGACAGGATTTCTGAGTCACGATTGAATTAACCTAAATATTTCTGATAATGTTTATGTGCATAAATACATATTTTTTAAGAGCTGCAATGCTTGAGCCACAAACTGCAAAGGGAGTAATGTAACACCTTTTAAACAGAGGAGGCAAGCAAAGGAAATTTCTTAATTTAGCCTCTTTTAGCTGAATTGTGAAACCTGATAAACAGCTGCCTTAGAGTATGGGAGGAAAAGGGCATCACTAAGTAGGGGGAAAAGACTTGTAAACAAATACCCCTTCTCAGTCCTCTTATAGCAGAATATCAGCTGGAAAGAAACCTAAGCTCTTTATAAGAGGTTAAGCAATACCATTATGAGAAGTGGGTACTTTTTCACCACGCATACAGCCACGGTTTGCTGACAACATGAGAAAAGGCAGCGCGTGTGTTAGTGTCTGGTTTTTCCTTGTGGTGAAGGAACTCCAGATCTACTGTCAGTACTGTGCACTAACCATGGTGCAGACCTCCTTTTCTAAGGGTTGGTAATAGAGAATTGACAATTTCAAGAGAATTTATTAAAGAGGAAATAATTTCTTTTTAACTGGTTGGTTTTTTTTTTTGTCGCTCTTAGAAGAAAATCTAGCCAAGGATCTTTCTCATCTCCCTTGTTACTGTCCAAGATTAATGCCCAGACCCTTTAAAGGCCGTTAGTACGAGGAACAGAAGTTAAAAGAAAAGAAAGTCTTGTTTTCAGTTGCTTTCCCAGTTATTCATTTTGGATTCAGTGCATGAGTGACTTGTAGTTCACCGAGGGTCTGAGTCACAGGATCAAGGCTACAATGGAGGTATTGTGATCACCTTTCTCTCCCCGCGCCCTGCGCAGTCGAGTTGAAATCCTGCTTTTTGGCTTCCAAGCTGTTGCTTTGGTGACCAATTATGACTCCAGAAGTATACATTGTGGTCTCACTCAATAGCTGAAAGAGTGTAAGGAAAAAGATAAATGTGTTCAAACACGACTCTGTTTCGCAGGCCTTCAAGGTGATTCAGAATAGAGTTGTTGGCATGTTTGATGTAAYGTGGTGTATCAGTGTAGTGTTAGGAATTCAAATGTCAGTGTTACAAATCCAGAAAATGTAATTAAAGGTGATTTAACACTCAGAATGCTGTGCCCTTTACATACACATTATAATTACCTCTAATTTCTGGTAGCATGGAGTTCTCGGTTTCTTCAAGCAGCACTGTTTCTCTGCAATTATTTMATTTTAGAAATCATTACGTGTTAATCACTCAAACCTTTGTTTTCTAGAAACCTAAGATACAGTCTGTAATTTTGGATTTAGTGGATGCATCTYGTGCTTCTTTGTCTTATTGCTGGTCCTCAGAGTCTTCATGCGAACCCAGCAAGGTTGTGTATTTTTGGAATGAAGAGGGAGCATTATGACAGTAACATGGCAGGGGTGAAAGAGTGAGAAAAATGGTAAGTTCTGTAAACACTTGAATATAGCAGCTCCTTTACAAGTAAAGGGGGAAAAAAAGTCAAATTAGCGTACAAATACAAGAAAAATGTGTAGTTTTAGGGAAAAGAATCACATGTGATGGTTAGGCAGGATTTTCTTTCTTTGAACACTTTGAGCAGTGGTGTTTGCAGGATTCCTTCATTGCTTCCCACGACACTTAATCTCCTGTGCTTTGTGTGGCTGGTGAGGTCCCTTGGTTGGAGATGTCTTTGTGTTCAGGCACCCCTGTCCATGCCACTCGCACTCACAAGTGACAGCTGTAGTGATTCAGTGACTGTGTCCCCGGTAACGTGCTGACACCACAAGTTACTAACGCTCCTCCTGGGCTAGTGAGTGCATCTGCTGTCCATGCTGGGTGGATGGCTTTGTTTGTCCTCCCCAAAGATTAGTGTTTATATTCCCTTGATAAAAGAAAAAGCATTCCAAGCATGCATCCAAAATGAAAACTCTTGCAGATCTGGCAGGTGGCACAATATCACTAATAGCAGCAGATACTTAAAGAGCCTATTTTCATAATCCCACAGGTAGTTGTTAAGAGCATTTTCTCCTACTGGGAGAATATCTATCCTTCTGTTGAGCTTCTTGTCAGCTATCACTGTATTTATGACCTTAATGGAGTTTCTAGCAATCATACCAAGATATAGGAGGCCTTGTGTATATCCATAATTCAGTATTTTATTTTACACCTAGTAGCACCTTGTGTTGGTGTAGATGAGATATTTGGGTTGCATCTGTACTGCTAACACAAGCCTTTCCCATGTCCTCATAAATGTTCCTTCCKTGGTGGTGGATCTAAATTTAGACTAGCTTTGTAGCCGCATTTTGCTCTTCTAAATGATACGATTCTCTTGGGCTAGATGACATCTGCTGCTGAAGTGGTACCTAGGGCAGAATTAGTAAATCAGCCTTTTCAAAGCATTTTCCCTGAATCTGATGTGTGGAAGAGTATAGATTGACAAACTGGTAACTTCTCACTGGGGTTTATGGAAATTACCAAGTCAATTATACAGCGCAAGAAAGCCGCACAGTGGAGCTTGTTTTCTTTTCCTTGTATGGTTTTTAAATACATTGCAACTGTTTTGAACTGGGAATGGCATTTTAAGAGGAGACACTTTGGTGCCACTGTGAGTGCAAACCACCCGGTGCTGAAGAACCAGATTGTACAAAGAAGATTTCAGAAGCTGATAATAAAAGACTGTACTCACTGGTGATATAGGAGTAACAACTATGTTGCAAGTCAGATTACAATCTCATTATTTCAAAACAAAAGTTACCTGGGATATGTATTCTTGTTTTGATCAATAAGCCAATCTTGTGAAATATCAAAGTTTTGCCAGGAAGAATTAAGACTTAAAAATAAAGCATCTATTACTGAAATCTGAGCCTCTGATCTCTCTATTTAATCACTTGGTAAAGGAAGAGAGAAATAAAATATTCTTCMAGTTACTTAGTTTAAAAAAAAATCTTTTTTGGTTTTTGCACCTTGACCAGTTATTTGTAGGCTCTGAGAAGTGGGATAGGAGCCCTAATTATGGTAACTTTTAACATTCTGTTAAGGCTATATAAAGATGARGATTTCTGTAGAGTGCAGCCTTATTGCCTTGAACACTTGTTGTCCAGGAAGCAACATGTAAGGATAGGATGTGAATCATGTGCCACCTCATGTTGTTCTTGTCAAGAGTTTGCTGATGAACAGTTTGCTCTGAACCATTTCCCAGAATAAATGGGAAAATGTTTAAAGAACTTTCAAGAATATAATCCACTCTCCATGGGTTGTTCTCCATGGTTTTCTCCAGTTGTTAGGGAATTATGGGCCCTATCTTGCCTCTACACTGCCGTCAGTTGTGATTCCTGGGTTGAAGGAATCACAGACACAGGCACAGACACAGCCTTTGGTCTGGTTGAGAAAGGAGACAAATCCTCAAAGGTATCTTTTCAAAGAGGGGCTATCCTCATTAATAGATGTTTATCAGATGTAGCTGTGCTGCTCGAAGGAACTTGGTCTAGGTGAGCTGTAAATTCTGAAAGCTGCAGTCTCCTTATTCAGTTTCTAATAAAAGGTGAGGAAGCATGTGGCAACAACTCTGATCCGAAAGAGGAATAGAAAGTGATTTGCTGAAACACAACACTTACCAGAAGATACTCTTGCTCTGAAAAGCTGGCAAAGGCTTTAACCTCCTGGAAATGTTGATAATGAGGGAGGAGCGCTGTTACGGTTGTGGAAGAGTGCTGGTGTTTTCCTTAAAGGTTGTTTTCTGCAGAGGGACATAAGTTTTGTTTTCTGATGTTATTGAAATGTAACCATAGACCCTAGGTGGGAGATTGTTTTGTAAAAGAAAATCAATCAAAACACTGCCTTGAAATATTTTTAAAAGGTTTTACAGTATGCAGTAATTGGGCTGCTGTGTGTATACAGAACCTTTCTTGCAGAGATGATCTGGGCTTCACCAGTGTCTGCCCATCTCCTCCTGCTTGCTCCAAACTTGTTTTGTCACTAGCAGCAGGGCAATAAATCAGGAGCCTGCTTCAGGTCAGAGGGAATTGTGTTCTTTTTCTCCCTCTTATTTATTTTTAACTTGGACTGGTTCCCTGATCTAATCCATGGCACAAAACTATTGACGCATCTGGGGAGGTGACTGGACTCGGGCACTGTGACTGCTTAAGCCATCAATGTTTCTCAAAGATTTGCTTGGCAAATTATTGCCTCGATGACCAGAGATGAATATACTATCTTACACTAGAGACTGTTGTGAAAACTTGGACTATGTGCCCTGGGTAACAGTGATCCCTGTTGATGTCCAAGAGTCCTCAACATCTTTTAAAAGAACTTGGTATGGTGTTTGAAAGCATTGAAGTAAAAGTTGAGCTACCTGAAAGCACGTTGTTACGCTCTCAAAGGTATCAACACTAGTACTGACCTATTTTACTTAAGAGTTTTGGCACCATGAAGTCAAGTCTCAAAAAAAAAAAAAATCCTTTATTGGCAGTTGGCTTTCAGTTCTGTTCTCAGTGATTTGCCAGTGATAGTATCACTTAGAGCTTTTTTTTTGGTTGAATTCTAGATTTTTGTTCAAAATATTTGGAGTGTAAAAGGGGTAACCTCAAAACAGATGGATATACTTGTTCTGTAGTGAAGGCTTGTAACTGATAAAATTTTCGACTTGAAGGGCTCTTGCAGGTACTTTTCCAGAAAGTGCATGCACTGGTGGCTGGATTTACATCTTACCGTCAGTGTTATCCAAGGAGACAACTGCTCATTACAGGATCAGTGCCTTAGTGTTTTGAGATGGGCAGTGAAGAGTGTGTTGTTGTCCATTAAATCTCTTGGAGGACATCAACTTAATTTCTTCTAGAGGGCTGGAAAATAATGGGAGGTAGTTAGATTTTTAAACTTATAGCTTGAGGAATAATTTTCATTTCATTATTGAAATAGGAGTGATGAATAATACCGAAATCATATTTGTCCATATTAAATGGAAACTGGCTGATTGAGCCCTCTCTTGAAGAGGAATGGGGACATGCTTTTTAAACTCTGACAGCAGATCTATGCTGAATCTCAAATGGCTAGACTCATACATGTGAAAAGCACCTGGATATAGTAATAGCAATCATATTATTCTGCAGATTTCCTAGCAAAAATAAACTTAGTCTCATTGCTACATATTTATTAAAAATTTTGAGAAAGAAGAGACACCTTATCTTCATCAACTCCTTACTCCCTCGGCACAGTCATRCTGTGCTTGATGCTCCTGATGATGAGATTTATCATTAAATGGTGATTTTTAAGTTGTTTATATGAGAGATATCATGCTGTACTCTGTAATATTACTTTGCTTTTTACATCCCATCCGAAGATCTGAACTTGGCATTGCAAAGTACCAGTCCTGACTCTTGTTTACAGGTAGCAGAGCTCTGGCATGCAGAAGTGGAGCAGTGTGTTCAGTATTAAGGGATGTCTTAAAAGAGCAACAACAAATTATTTATTTATTTATTTATTTATATTTTGTCTTGTTTGGGATGGAGGGTTGAGGCAGTGCCTGGCAGAAAGGCATGATGCTTTACTTAGGAGAAACCTGTGGAGTAAAGGTATCACTGCTGTTACCCATCTTCTTCACACTGTTGCTCCATCCCCCTGAAAAAGAGATTGGGCATTGGTGTTTGCAGGTCATTGGTAGAATTATCATTGCTTTTATTTCATTTTCCTCTTCATTAGATGAAGGGAGAGCCTGTTAGATATTTTAGGCCTGGGTTATTATATGCCTGTGCAATCGCATCGGCCAAGAGCTTGTAGGGGCATCAGTTTCAAATTCCGTAAGTGCTGCAGGAGCACTGGTGTACTTTGAGGGGGGACACAAAGGGGACGAGGCCATTGCTCCCTGCCCTTGGACGTGGGGCTGTGCTGTGCTCTTGGTGCAGCACGGCCTGTGRAGGTGGGCTCTGCTGCCCCTTGGTTGATGAGGGACAGTGAGCTGCAGTTTCCTTGGTTCAGTTAGACACTGAATTCTAATGGCCAGGCAGTGCTGATGTTGTTGAACCAGCAGATTCTGGGGTAAGATAAAGGTACACTGTTTTTTTTTTTTTGGTTACACAAAAGAGGCTGAAGCAGTTTCATGTGAGACACGTAGGAGGATGSGGGAGAATCAACATTTGCCAAACAGAAAGAGATAAAATCTGGTGGAATAACAGAAATTTTSTGTGAAGCTAAGAGAAAGGCAATAAATAAAAAATTAAACCCCCMAAACCTGAAGAAATTTGCAGGGGAGGAGAGGAGAAAGAATGCCACAGCATCTTTTTTATATCTAAAGTCAGTTCACGCAGATCAAGAAGTGTGCTTCTGGAGGCCATATGAGCGTCTCTGAATAATGTGTCTCTGAATATTGTGATGATTACATTGCTCTTTTGTGTGTGTATGTGTGCATATAACAAGAATTTTCCAAAAGCGCTTGGTCACTGAGGCATGCAGGCTGTGCAGCAGCTTGGCAGTATGTGCTTTGGTAAGTCAGTGGGCAAGCACTGTACTGGCATTTGAAAGTTTTTTCTTCTCTCTAAACCTTGGGTTAAAAAAAAGCCCAAAACAAAGCTGGCTATGAGGCCCAGGCAGTGTAAGGTGTCTACGAAGCACTACATAAACAGTCTTTGCTTATAGCTTAGTTGGTTCATTTTTCGGTGCGTGTCAGAATATGTTTRTTCTTGTAAGGCTGTGTGACATCATCCCCTTAGCAGGGAGGTGTAAGACAGCAGAATAGTGTATGAGGTGGTTTCCAGCTGTCGGAGGGGTAAGCATTTTGCTGAAAGCAGAACAAAAMCAGCTGTAAGGGTGGTTGGTTTTTTTGTGCTTCATTGGAGAAAGTGTTAAAAGTCTAAATTACAGGTCTCCTGATGTTTTTTTGAGCAAGAGTGTTGCTGAGAAATGTGTGTGTGTCAGTGGAGTATTTGTAAGACAGTGGCTGCAGGAGCTCAAAAGTCTATTTAATTCTTCTCTTCCATTAGCCCATGAAGCAAAACGAGTGGGAGGTCTGTGAAGCCAGATCAGTGTTGATAAGGGAAAGTACAGTTCCCAATGCAAGGATTTAAAAACTCTGTTTAATATTGCATGAGAAGCAGAGCAAGAAGGTGTGACTGGGTGCGGGAGCCAGCAGTACTCGGGCTGGAATCAAAGCACATTTCTCTCGGGGTCTTGTGACAGGTCAGAGCCAGTGCAGTGCATCCCTTCTGTGTCCCGATGTCTGTACTGGGCACCAGTCAGGATTCCTCCCATACTGAGTCCAGATTTGCTTTAGTCAAACAGGATTTGGGCTCAGGACAGTGGTAGTTGCGTGAGATGTCATGTGCCCAGGGTCGTGAGAGGCTGGGCTAATAATCCAGCCTACTCTTCTGATTTGGGGCTCTGTAAATCTGAGCTGGAGGGCTTTGCAACCAGCACAGTTGTCTTTGGCCATGGKGATCACAGCATCTCTGCCCTGGGCTTCCCCATTATCAAACAGGCAACTCGAGAACGTGAGGTTTTTGTCTGTGTGTGTCTGGGATGAAGTGATTGGCATGCGGATGTTTCTGGCCTCGGTGAGTTTTTGGGAGAACAGTCTGATTCTTCTGAAGAGGGAGCCATACGGTTCAGGGAAGATCGGGCTGGTGCATGACTCGGCATGTGGTTTGTTTCCCTCTCCGAGGTGTCTTTGTTTCTGTTTAGTATTCTGTGTGCTGTGCTGAGACCTGGGTCTTGTTTAATCAGTTTGGTTCTGATTGCTTCCTTGTATCCATGGGTCTCATCTTGAATTCAGCGTTTTGCATTACAAATCTGCTCTCCAGAGATGGACAGGATATATAGCTCCATCTGCCACATCCCATTTTAGCCCTTTTTCATGGGGCTCTGTTAACAGGTGACATGCACAGTCCAACRAGAGTCCAGCTAATTGCTGGTGTGTAATTAGGAAGATGAGTGCTGACTGGATCCTCTTCTGCAAAATGGAGGAACGGCTGCAGTGGTGCAGAGTATTGGAGGACCTCCTGGTGCAGCTCCTTTGCTYGCTCTGTCCCAGAGCCTGCCTTGGCTTTGAAGGGTGAGATGAGTCACGGGAGCCTGGATTATTCTCCTCGCTGCCAGCTTCTAAATGCCAGAGGAGATATGGGCAAGTAGATGTCTCACAGGAGTATCATTTGTTCTCTTCTGTTTTGTGACATTTGGGTGACGGTGTTTCTGAAATGGTCATTTATGCTGTTACTGTTGTAAGAAAGAGGTTAGTCTAAAATCAGTATGTGGAAGTGCTAATAAATACGGTGTTTATGCGCCATCAGCAGATAGATGACTATTTTGATTTCTTATCTCGTTCTGCTAGAGTAAAACCTCTTGTTGGTACAGAATTATAAGAGAGAACCTGTATATTTTTAGGCTTTTCTTAAGGTAGAAAAACTAGAATTTAAATGGTTTGCAGCCTTTCTCTCCAAAGTGGTGGTATGAACTGTTGTTCTTAAAACRAAAGGTWTAGTGGAATTTTAAGAGTAAAATCAGATGAGAAAATGTTTGSAAGTTAATTTTGCTTTTATAGAAGCCTGGTAAGTGGGGTAAGTATCTATGTTTTCAAGACAGCAGTATTTACTCTTCAGAGTTTCGTAGTGCATTTTCTTAGTTTATTTTTCTGTTTTTTAAATCTGTTATCACTAAATAGTGTCAGGGAGCCAGAGTGCTATCCCTGCTTTTATAGTTGGGTAGTGCAATGTGCAGAAGTGAAGGCACTTGCCAAGGCTGTGAGGGTCCTTACACTTGGAGGCAGGGTTGGAGCTCTGGATCTGTCTCGCTGCTGGGAACACGGCCACTCTGCTCCACTGCACCTGATGGAGAAACAAAGCACAGTGGCTGTGTTGGAGCTGTTCAAAAGAAARTTATGTGTTCACCATAAAATACATGCGTGGTATCATTTTTATAGAAATATGTGTATACAGGTGTAAAATATGCAAAAATAATGTGTGAATATGTGTGTGCATCATGTTTAAAAGTCCTTTGGAAAGAAACTCTTAGCAGGAGTCAAGTAAAAGAAGTGAGATCTGCTGGTTAGGTAAAATCTGGGGAGTCACAGCAGCTGAGTCTGAGGCTGCAATCTCAGTGCATAGGAAGCCTAACCAGATCTCTTGCACTGGCCTGTCCCTGATTTTAGGGRACCTCTTAGAAGTTTTACAGCCCTGTGTTGCAGTCTCATAGCACGGACAAAATCTGGTCATCCAGTCTGGGAAGGYCCCATGGAAGGAGGTTGTGAATTGTATTTTGAATGCAGTGAGTGGGATTTGTATCATCTACCTTTAAGCATGCATTTTCTTTCGTATACTTGATGACTTGGACRGTTGAAACTAAAAGCTTCCCTTGAAACAATATATTGAGAGATGAAAGTTTTGAACAAGGGCTCTTGCAGGTGGTTCTGAAACACAAGTGTAGTTTAAAGCTGTTCTAAAACAGCTGTAATGACAGTACTATCATATATTGCTGTCAGAGAAAAACACAATTTCTTCCTCTGTGGGGAGAGGGAAATAGCTGGTTAACAGCTACAAACTTACCTCCTGAGATTTACCTCTTCAGATGAAGTGCTAAGGAAAAATGTGAGGCTTTCTTATCAAGTAGATATTGTTAGCTGTGTTTGTTACTTGCTTTGCTGCCAGGGTTAATGAGGTGACTGGAGGCCAAGTCAATGTAATGTATTCATAGGTAATGGTATTAACAATGAAGCCTGAAAAGGCTGGCTGGCAGCCAGTCTGGGGTCCCCCCCTTTCTCACCGTTCCACTTGGAGATAAGCTGTGAAGAGGAGCATCTGTGAGAAATGGGAGGTGAGGCAAAAATATTTAAAATTGTAGCTTACTATTTAATTTCCAGACGACACCGGGAGTGGTGGTGCGTGTTTGGTAGTTTATTAGGGAGCGTACCGTAAAGTTGTTTCAGCACGAGCAGCTGTGGTCTGTCAGGGTTGCACGTACCACTCAACCTCCCACGGCTCATGGAAGCTGATCTCTAACTTGACCCTGTATTTCTGCTGATCTTGAGTTGTGCATAACACTTCTCAGCAGAAATATAAATTTATCATAAAATTGGAAATGAAGTCTTACATAGCAACCTGGTGCAAAACATAGGTTTGGTGAATTTTGTTAGTATTCATATTCATAAAAGTTAATTTTAGAGATTGTAAAGGATGAGAACACCACTGTAGTGGATTTATGGTGTTTCATGAAAAACATGCTGCCTCTCCATTTTTAGAAAGCATGATGTTAGAATGTGGCTTTTAAATTATTACTTAGACTGTTTTGCCATCCCCCTCGTTTATAAGGTGATGCTTTGTGGTTTTAATGTATGTTTTTGTTTTGATTCATTCTAGTTTCACAGCTATGGCCTTAAGTAATCGTTCTGAATAAAGCAAATCTGTTTTGCTTACATCAACAGGCCATTTAATGTCCGCACTACTGCTAATCATTCTTCAATTTGTGCAATTAGAATAAAGCTTGGGTCATAASTGGTAGAAATATGAGCCGGTCTGATGCTGCTATGCTCTTGTCTGCTCTGGGTTTATGTGCTACAGAGGTGATTCTAGTCTGCTCCGGAGCCAGGCGTATTTACTTCAGCTTAATTAAGCACCAGCCCTCCCAGAGCTTTGCCTCCCAGTGCAGTCAGTGATCTTGATTCATTGGTTGGTCTTGAAGAAGATAACAACCATGGCATAAAGGATGGGGTGTTTTTTCTTGCTGGTGTGTGCTCATCACTGCTAAGTGCTTCCATTGATTACAGCAGCACGAACACAGCTGAAAACAACACGGTTGGTGGTTTCTAGGAATGCTTGTGCTACCTTTTACCCAGCCCTTGCCTTGTTGCTTGAGGACTTTATTTTGAAACAGAAGTGGAAATGTCAGGCAAACATGTGCAAATGCTTGTCGTGATTGCTCTTTGGAGGGGCTACCTGCCGACTCCCCACGGTGATTTCCCAGCTGTACATACTGAGCATCCCTAGCAGGAAGGCTCTGTTGCTCTTGGGGTGTACTGGAACCAGTCTGCAGAAGCAGAGCAGGTACAGGCACAACTGGGGTGGCTGGGTGGGCGACTGAGGGCGTAGACTGTGCTGCACTGGTTGTATGCGTGTCATGTCATTTTAGCCCGAACTTTTAAATGGCAGGTGAAAAGCTTCAGCTAATGCTCCTTTAATAATTAATTGATGTGAACAGGCACATCTTTGAGCCATTTTCATTTTATATGGTATGATAGACTTTTGATTAATTACCCTAGCTTGTAGAGTTGTAATAGATTAGTGTCTTACTTAAGGGAAGGAAAGGCTGTACTTTCCTTGTCATTGACCAAGCGCTAATGGATCAGGTAGGRGATGCAGCCAGCTGAAGTGCATGCACCCTCTCGGGCACACAGCTCCCCTGCCATGCCACATGAAAAATGTCAGTCTCTCTTGAGTGCATCTGTTTACCTTATTATGTATTTGGGCTGGGCACACTAACATGGGTACTGGTGGAATGGAGATTAATTCTTGTAAAGGGGCAGTAAGCTAATTTAGGCACCTTCTTTCTTAATCAACTTGGCTACCTCATGTTGTGCCTAATTGAGATTACAAATTGCACCCTTTCAACTGTCTTGGTATACACTTGAGCATTGGGAAATGCGTGAGGAAAGATAGCAAAGGGAGGGGAAATGCAGGCATAGGCAGTRATGTATGGGACCTCCGGGGCTAGACCTACTGGCAGTCAAATTGCCCATGTTGGCTTCCTGATTAGGCTGGTTGCCTGGATTAGGGCAGGGCACGCTCTCAACAAGGTCTTAAATGCTGCTGCAAGACCCTTGGTGCTGCAGCTGTTTAATCTAAATAAGAATGGTGTATTTTTATTGAATTTAGTATGAAAATGAATGATACAATGGCCTCTAGGGCACTCTTGTAATATAATTTTGTATATAAAAATGGCTTTTCTCTTCCCYGTGTTTTTGTGAATGGACAGAGTATAGACAGCCCTTTTCAAACTGGTGTTGAGCTGGACGTGTTTGCAGTTTGATCTTGTGGCTCCATCCATCTCCCCTAGATACTATTAGTCTGAGATAATGTGGCCCTGCTTGGCAACYTTTCATCTCCAGCTTTCCCGAGATGCTGCCATTCCTCTGAAAACACAGCAGAGTCAGAAGAAAGCTTGAAAGTGTTTATTAATGGGTTCTTTGGTTGTTACRTAAATGGTGTCCCCCACAGGCAGGGTAAGAGAGCCCAGGAGCGACAGAGGTGCTCTCAGTAGGGGTTGTATCAAGCACCAGACAAGGGTTTTCTGGTAGCACCATGCTGGAGCTGGCCTGGTTCTGGCCACTGTTGTTTCTCACCATTCAGATGAAAGGGTTTGTTATCTGATGCTTTCTCCAGAAGTTATTAAACGTAAAGGACGTTTTGCATTCTCTCTGCCCCCTAGATTCGATTGCTGAGTGTGGAATGGTTCAGAAGACTTTGTGTAGTTCAGGATTCAGAGCTACTTGAATAAACTTGGGRGTTAATAAACAAAAGATGTATGAGATGGTTCATTGTTTTTCCCTGCACATTTGCCTAAGGCTTTCAGCTGTCCAGAAAAATGACAAAAAAATGACAAACTACATCAAACAGAACCAGTTATTGGTGGCAGGGTGTTTTTTTTAATATTTCATTTCAAGAAAGTTGCTGCTGAGGTGTTTTCTATAGCTTCTGATACACTCTGTTGGCAAAAAGAATTAAAAAAATCCTGTTTGAAAAAGAGTTTAAAAAGTCTATGGTGATAATCATGAATTTACAGAATGTCTCTAGATAGAAATCTTTCTATATTAATGCTAATTGGAAATGTTTTAAAGGTAACATTTAGTAATATTTTAGCACTGTCGCCTGTAGTAGGATTTTGACCTTTTCATTGCCCCTGTGAGCCCGGGTTATTAATCAGGGAAATTGCACATGAGACATGAGGAATGTCTGAGATAATTTACCAAATTCTGCAGGTCCTTTCTTGTSGACGAAAACATTTAAAACTTGGACTTCTCTAACTTGTAGAGGAGTCAAATTACAACAGTTGTACATGGTGTGTGCTTTAACTCTCAGCTTGCTGACAGCTCAGAGATTGCTGGCTGCTCTGAAAGCTCGGGAGGATATGGGTATGTGCTGTTGCAAACTTGGAGGGGTTAAGAGGGCTTGTACTTAATCCAAAATATAAAAATGCTGCAGCAGCAGAATTGCTTCAAGCTCTTTTAAAAGTCCTTTCAAGTTAAGATGACATTGCTTTTGGTTTAATATAATGAATTCAGTAAAGCAAGAAGGCACTAGCTGTTCTGCTTGTTCTCGCTCTCTGGTGAGGAAAAGGGGGCTTATAGGATTCTCGTTCGGCTAAATAAAGTTTGACTTGCATGTAGTGTGATAAATTCAAGTAGAATGCTTTCAAAGATAAAGAGCCAAGTGTCTGCAGCTTTTGTGCCTCCAGTAATTTGCAAGCAACTCTTTTGGACAGTTGATGGAAAAGGTTTTGGGGATGGTGGGCTTTCCCAGGGTAGTTGGTCTGTTTGAAAAAAATAATCAGCTTTGCCTGGTTCATGCAAAGGACTGTCAGTAGTTATTCAGTCTTGGCCTTAACGACGGCTGCTGCCTCCGAGTCGGCTGTGCCCCTAGTTTCACTCGGCCTTCCTGGTGCATCTTCCCTTCAGGCAGTGTTCGATCAGTTTTCCTTTCCTGTTTGCACAGCAAAAAAATGAAGTTCTGCTGGCTGCACTTGTGGTGCTGGTGCTGCTGGGCAGCGAAGGCTCTGGAGGAGGCTGTGGGATGAGCGCTTGCAGGTTGGGTGATGGAGTTTGCCAGGCTCTTGAAAGGCTGCTCTCCCCCCAGCTGTGCTACAGAGTTGGGATTGATCTTGCAGCTGGGATTGATCTTGCAGCTGAACACCAAACGGGACTTGGAACCCATTGCTGCCGTGGATCTCCTCTTGGAGAAGGTTGTCAGGACAGGCATGTGGCAAGCACTAGTTCAATGTCTGGCGGTCAGTGGTGAACTTGTAAGTGATAGACACCTCAGTGTATCCAGAAGCTTTGTCATGTAATCAAAGGWCATGTTTTTTCATGTTTGCTGGCAGAGAAAGGTACAGAGGGATGTTTGTATCTGTAAAGTCCTGACTGTTTATTTCAGCCCCTGGGAGCTCTCCTCTTGCATTTACTCAGGAAGGGTTCCATTTGCCAGGGATGGTCACTTYAGTTCAGCTAGCACTGAATCTTAACTGGCTTTTGATGAACACTGTCAAAGAAGATACATACTTTTATTGTGCATTTTTAATAATTCCATCAGACAATAGATCAACCTGGCTTCTTTAGGAGATGCCAGGTCATAGGCACACTCATTTGGACAAAGGCAGGTTGACTTGACTGAAGCCTTTAAGTCTCAGCAGAAGAGCAAGCCCAGAATACTTTCTCACAGAGATCTACACCACCATGACCCCTCTGGTGCAAGGCTTTAGTGCTTCTGCAGGTGGGACAGAAGCGTGACAGAACGGTGGGGAATCTGCAGCACCTTGAGCAGCCTTTTACTGCTGGTGTCCTCGGTGTGACCCAGAAGGTTAATCCATCAGGAACTGTGTCTGTGAGCTTGGAGGACAGAATAAGCTTTATTCTGAACAGCAGTGCTTCATGAGGAATAGCTATTCAAATTCCTTCATGTATTCTTTTTAAAAGGGCTGTAAACAAATTGTTTCTCATAAACCACCTGCATACATAAAGCACATTTTCTGTTGCCAACATCTCCTAGAGTTGGATTGCTGATCTAGCCCTGACAGTGCCTTGGGTACTTTGTTCTCTTGCTTAGAAAGCTGATCATTGATACTTTTCCAAATGTTTCCATGTCTTTAATGTTAATTCAAAATATCTAATGCATTGCTTCTGCAGACAGAGAGGATACCAGCTGCATAAGGCAAGTTCCCATTCTGCTGCCTCCTCCCCTACAGTCAGGAATGGCCTGTGTTCTTCATGGAAGAGGTTTGAGATTCATTTTCATTAGAAAACAGGGAAAAAAGGGTAAAGGGAAAACCAAAGACAGATACATGAGTCTGTCTCAAAGCCCTTTTCAGAAACCTTCTCTGCCCTCTGAGAAGAGAAAATTACCTTGTACATTGCACATGATTTAGGCTGTATTTTTTTTCCTCAYACTTCGTCTCTCAAAGAACTTTTCTTTTTAAAGGATGAAATATGAAAATAAAATTTAAACCCAGCCTGTCAGCAAAGGGTAATGCATTCTGAAATAAAGCCTCTGGGCTTTGAACCTTTGCTGGTTGACCCCTAAAATGCTACTGGTGGGGTACTTCCCTGCTATAGCTACTTCTGGCCCACTCAGTGGATGCTTGTGAGGTAAAAGGACTTGACTTACTAGCCATGGAGTGAAGAAGGAAGATTCTTCCAAGAAGTTTCTGGGACAGCATCCAGATCAGTGGGAAATGTCCTGGAATTTCCAGCATGAAATCTGTGGCTCTGTGCCGTACCTACCTTCCTCCTTCTGGGAAGTGTTGGATGATTCTGAAAGATGAACTCATTTTTTCAAGCAATAGGTGGGCTGCCTTTAATGCAGGAACTGTTACAGCTTCTGTGTGAAGAAGAGAGACTTCTTCATWGCTCTGTCCTCAACCCATCCTGTTTTGGGGTCTTTGCTATGTGATGGGTGAGAGCACTTGCTTCTGCTGGAGTTGCTCCTACMTTACTCACCAGTGAGACAGTGTTGGCACGTGTCACTTCACGTGATCTTACCCTGGCGTTGTGTGTGTTATGACAGGAGCAGAGCTGCCCATTTCTTTACAAGGATCCAGTGATACTGCAAGTCCTGTACTTGATGGGTGGTATTCCCTACACTTTCTAAAATGTGATGCTCTGATGCAAGAATTGGAGAATGAGTGTATTCCAAGCATAGACTGGCCTCYCTTCTGCAGTGTGCATACTACCAGCTCCTTCTGTAGGACTGTCCTGACCTTGTTTATTTTGGACTTAGGCACCATAAAATAGCTTGTTAATTGCTGCTCATTTAGAATTATAATTAGGTGTTACCAGATGAGTTCTGTAATACACAATTAAAATGTTATAAAAAATTTTGTGGCTTTTAATACTTCATTTATTGGTTAAAATTTAATTCAGAGTACACTGATTGCAAGCTCTCTGTGTATTTATTAAAACCCGCAAGGGTAAAACCAGCACGGGTTTGAGTGATGCAGAATCCATGCACTGCCTGGAGGTCAGGCAACCAGGGATATGAGCTCTGGCATCAGATGACTTTGTCCTGCTTTCCTGTATCCTGACTAAACATAGGACTGGCATGAACATGGTGTTGTGTGCTCTCACTGATTGGGTAAAACCACCCATCTGCTCACCCCTGGCTTAGGTCCTCTTTAGTGGGCACACATCTAGAAGTGATGGACAGAGAGCTGCAGAGCTGTAGCACRTGAGCTTTCAGAGCCACTTTGATGCATTAGTCTGCAGGTAAGAAAAAGCTTGGACATCTGGTGGCATTGCATATCCAAAAGTAAACGCTTAAAACTTGGAGCATGTTCCTCATATGTTGCTAAGTGCTTCAGAGCTGTTGTTTGTTGGCAGCTGAGGGGTTGTGGTGCCGCTGTTAATTTAATTTGTTTGGATTTGATGAACAAGGTGCTGCATTCTGGGTCATTAGCCCCACTCCACCATCAGCCATGTGGAGGAACAAGGGGCTCCTCCTTTTCTTGGAGCTATACTTAACCTGGTCCTCCCTAAGCTTTCGTTTGGCTTTCATCAAGCTAGGTAACGTCTTTCCCCTTTAAGATCTGTTCTGTTTTTCTGCTGGAAGCTTTTTTCCCTTCAGGATTTTACATTCTGGCAACTAACAAAATTAAAATAGCTTTCCTCCTAAGTGCGGTAAAACGTACATTGAATCTGATTTCAACGGCGCCAAGTATGCGTTTCAGCACACTAATGCACGAATGGATTGAAAAAACAGCTAGCAGTAATTTTCTTTCCTTAGGTTTTACTGAATAGTATCCCAAGAAGCTGCACATTATGTATTATCCTCTTTATATGTTACTCAAGGTCATGTAAAGGTGGAGGCCTGGGAGGAAAGAGTGGATAATTTCAATAGTAAAGCTCGAAGTTGCTGCAGATGGCATATGGGATGTCTTATTTTTCAAAGGTCTTTCCATCTGCTATTGGCAGAAGTCTCCATTAGAAAAGGGCAGTTTTGTGTGACGTACATAATTTATTTCTTTTTTAGGTTGATCTTTTATTAGGATTCAGGTTTATCTTGACTCAGACCGTTAGCATGGGACCATTCTGGTAAAGAGAATGCATAGACGTTGTAAGATCTGAGTTACGGAGGAAATGCTCTCAAAGTTTGAGGAAGAGGAGTTTTTTAAGACTGAATTAYAAAAATCAAAAGCAAGCTACTGTCTTGTGGAAGCAGAAGTATTGTGGTGGTGAATTTTGTTTGTTTTCCTTTTTTCCTTCGAATACTTTACTTAAAGTTGAATTGCAAAACTTAAATTTTCTAGAGCCATAGAATGTAATGGAGGACAAGTACACCAAGAGGAGAAGAACATCCCATATCTGTCTAGCTGTGCCATGTGAATGCTGTGCTGAATGTGAGAACTGATGTCTCCTGCTGCCTCTCCAGTGTAGAAATAACAAAGCCATTGGAAGTAGCTACATAGCTGCCATGCACTGAATACCCTTGGCTAGCAAAGCGTGCCTTTTCTAGTAGTCAAAAAATTGTTGGATATAAAAAGCAAACCCGCACATAATCTGTGATAAATTCAGCGTGGATTTTATGGTGGATGAGGAGGGTCCACGGGAAGTTCAGGATCATGCAAGGTGCAACAAGGAGCAAGTGCTGTGTAGGGGTGGTAATGTATCCAACTGACCTGAGAGGTAATAATGTTTACTTTTGCTCTGTGTTTTGGATTTCTTTCTGAGGTTGGGAAAGGCAGTTATTACAGGTTCATGAATATGTGCAGAATATTGTTAGCCTTCCCACCTTTTCTCATCCTTCTAATCTGAAGCAGATGAGGTTATGCATCCTTGATAAAGGTGTCAGGCAGCACTGATCCACAGCCGTGTGGAGCCTTCCTATCTGCCGCCTCTAAGTGCTCAGGACTTGTGTGTGGTCCCCACATAAGAGTTTATTTGCAGAATATGAGCATGGAAGCAGATTTTGGCCTGTTGGAAGAGTCACGGTGTTTGTTTTGTGGCATGAAAGATGGAAGATGGCTGGTCTGTCCAGAAAGTGTTGGATTTGCTGGAGCCTTGATGCAGCTGTTATCTCAGTCCCTCTGGACAGGAAGAAACTAGGAAACTACTGCTTTGATCTGACAAACAAAGAAGACTTAGAAAATTTATTAATTGATTTTCTTCCATCAAACAGTTTTGAACACACAGCCTCAGATCTGAGTGAGACAAAATCTGATGTGTATATGTTTTGTGTGTCTTACTGTACAGAATGTGATGCAAAAAACCTGAATTTTATTTTTAGCCTGAAGTGCTACTGAAGGAGAGAAGTAGTTTGGAGAAGAGAAGAATTAGGAATAGAAATTTTTGGACTAAGAGTTAAGACTGACTTGCTACCATTAATTCGGGATTTGCCAATTTGCAGACCTTTGGTTTCTTCATCTTCAAAAAAAATTATATTACCCCTGGGGCTTTTTTTTATTTACATCCCTTTAATATGGCTTAGGTTCGGTGTCATTCTGTGCCACCTCAGAGGTTGTTTTCTTTCGGCAAAGCAAAGCTAGGGGCCCTTAGTAGAAGGAAAAAAATACAAAGGAATAATCATAAATTTAGCATCTTATTACAATAAGCTTGATTGCATCTTGGTTTCTTTAGAGGTTACAGAAACAGTTTTCATTTTTCATACAGAAGGCAATTGCATGAAACTTGTGCTTTCATAGTTCCTGCTTATTAGTTGCAGAGGGAATTTCTGGGTGCTGTCTTCCAAATGCCAAAATGCCTCCAGAGCCAGCGAACTGCAGGATGCTGGGGGCGTTCTGCATAGAGAGAATTCAGTTTAATAAATGTAATAAGTCCGTTTACCCTACTGGGCTGTGTTAACTACCTGCATATAAACTGAGCATACATAATGTTTGGGCAAAGGTTATAGAAGCAGTTTGCAGGAAAGGCTAGCTCCAGAGCACACCGAAACAGCAGCTATTCTTATTTTAGCCCTCAGTAACGCACACAATAATGGGGTTCRAGCAGTATCGGTGGTTGAGACAGTAATAACAACTATGATATAATTAACTTCAAAGCCCTTTAGGAGAGAATAATTCCAAAATCTAGCATTGAAAATGTTCATAGTTTCACAAGATGAGAATTACAGGAAGTTTAATTGGATACATAAACCCTCCGGTAGGGCATAAGTTGTCTGCTAAATGATGGCATTAGGAAGAAGGCAGCCCCGTGGCAGCCTGCTGCTGTGTTCTCCTGCACGGGTTAGCGCTGGCTGGGACGGGGATCCCGTCTGATGGAGCCGTGCTGCCCCTCAGCTGGTGGTGCCCATGTCTGGAAAGGATGGCAGCCAAGATGTGTTTGAGAACTTGGCACTTTGTGTGCTTTTGGTGGACCTGTGGAAAACGATTATTGTCTGTGTGAGTAGGATCAAAGCAGGAAGTCCCCTTTTTACTCGACTGCCGCTTGTGACAGTGGCTGCGAGACCGTGGGTGGAGGGTCTGTCACCAGCGTGTGTGTTCTTTCCAGAGCCCAGCTTAAAATAGCTCCAGACACAAGTAGTTGCTCAGGATTATTTAATCGCTCCTGTATTTGTCAGGCTGCTGCTGTGTCAGCAAGGTTGAAGGTGTTTGTGGGCTCCTCACATGCTGCTTCATGAGTGGCCACGACTGCGGTGGATGTAGCGCGTGAGTACGTCGTTGAGCTCAGAGGGGCCAAGAAGATCAAAATGTTGAGCAACTGGTAAACTTCAGCAAGGGTAACTTACAAGAAAGTGAATAAGTTTACTCAAAGCATCCCTGAAATTAAAATGGGAAAGAGTAAGAGTAGAAAAGAAAAAGGGAGTGTGGAAGGGGGGAGTGAATCAGTTCCTTGATGTGGTTTGAAATCAATAGAGGAACATAAGAAAGCAAGCTGGGAAAAGCAGTTAAATTAGCAGGCAGTTAGTCGGGAGTAATTCACGCTAGGTAGGTGGCAGGCTTGAGAAGCTGTTTGAGATGAAAATTTGGAAACCCAACTCCTATTTATCAGTACTAGAGTGTGTAAAGTGTAACGAGGATAAAAAGAAATTTGAAAGATCCAAGGTGGGCTTTGAAGAACTGCTGACTATACATAGAAGATAAATAATTTAGGCAAATCAGTGCCATTGTCTTGTGTGAAAATTTGTCTTGGTGGATGATGGGAGGTTAAGGACAGCAGTCAAGGAAGAGAAGTGTGCTGCCAAAAATGGAAACTATTACTTTGCATCGGTTTTTAACCACTAAAAATGTTGTTGAAGACTTGGTACTAGTATTGTGCCCAGTGTTTCTAAATATAAAAGCTAAGCAAATTTCAGAAATTGAGGTCTTGGCAAAAGCAGATTTAAAATAAGCTGTTAATCTGAAAGGCATTAAGTGAGCAGACCCCAATAGTATGCTATGTTACATAAAACATAACTGAACTTCCAGCAGAAGTAAGGGATTTTTTGTTAAAAAGAGCAACTTTTTCTTTTTTTTTTGGCAGAAGAAAGTTCTTTATGTATCTTGTACTCTGGTCGAAGCAAAAATTACTGAGAAAATAACAGAATACCTGAAGATAATGTTCTCATAGGGTCTAATTTTGATGGATTCTGCAAAGGAAAACTTCTCGTAGTTGCTTGAAATCCCCAAACCAGAGAAAGGGCTTTTTCAGATTCTGGGAGGGGTCTCTGAGAAATTTCAACACCGAGGCCTCTAAGGAAGCTGAGTAGACATGTGAATTGAGCAAAAGCATTCTTACAAAGAGGAAACTGATTTAATTTTGAATTAGAATTGATTTAGGATTTAGTTTGGCTTCAAGCCAGTAGGCGCCATGCAAATCCTTGAAGGGATGGAAGGACAGATTATCTCTCATCTGGTCAATCATTTGCATTCTTGCTGTTTTGATTAAAATTACTTCTGGTGCTCAGTGGCTCTTATGTCTGCTCTGCTWTGCGTGTTCTGTCAGTGTGAGAGATGCGGAACCAGCGTGTTTGGCATTGCTGGAGCCAGATGCAGGAATTACAGTGCCACAGCTGTACAGTCAATGGCACTCAGCTGTGGTGTGTTGTAAGCAGCAAGTCCAGAAGGACCATGTTTCTCAGCTCTCCTTCTCTTTAGTTTAAAGTGTTCTGTCTGCACCCTGGATGTGCAGAACTTGATGCCCTGGAGTTGGGTTTAGAGGAAAGGACTTAGTACCTTGTGATTTTAGTCCTTCCGCTGTTTTCTGTTGTGCTGAATTCGGTCAAGCCTGTTACGGCACAGTCATTTGTATTAAGAATATATTGTCATGTGTGTAGTAATTTGTAGAAAAAGCTTGGGAATTCTTTCTTTGTGGAAATGTTTGACTCATGAGCATGTTTCTCCACATTAGCAGAGTTTGCTGATAGTTGAGGAATAGCTGACTTTGGTTTTATTTTTTCTAGGACTTTCTACTGCCCTGGATCTGTAATTCATGCATCTGGGTGCACTGCTGGGCCTATGCTGTAAATGTAAAAGAGCTCTGCTGAAAGGGCGATATGCAATAGTTTTCTTCTTTTAAGGAGACTTCACAGCAGGCATTAGGAGCCTTTACACTTGGGTAGAGTGATCTACAGCAATCTCTGCTTAGTGCTCACTCTGAGTGATAGCTGGGCTTGTGAGGCTCAAGGCTGATCTATATTTTAAGTGGATGTTTTAACTTATCACCATAGTTATTTAACAGGGCCCTTCATAATCCTTGTTCCAGTKGAAAAATTCCTCTTTCTTATCTACTATTGTCTGCAGGCAGTGACATCTTCAGAAATTAATGTCTTCAGAACCAAATGTAGCCAATAAAGCTGACAGGAATATCCAGTTGTGCTTGTATCCTGCTCTTCTCTCTGCTCCTCTCCTTGGGCCAAGTTGGGATTGCGTGTTCAGGGTCACAGTGACTTGTAGCTGGGCCAGCTTGTTGCTTAAACACTTTTCACTTTTCATGCTTTGTCAAAATAAGGAGAATCTTTTTAAGCTGCTTCTGAAGTGTTCTTGCTGTTACATACATTGCTCCGTACCAATCTGCCTCTCTTAGTTTGCTGGTTTGTTTGGGTTTTTTTCCCCCCAGATTATGGGATATTTTGGGTTTTCTTTTTGTTTTTTTCCACCCCATTTTTAATTTCTGTCCAAACAGATGATGAAATACTTTTCTTCTGGGAAAAAAATTTCTGTGCTATTTTTTTGTTTCTCTTTTTTTCTCTTTTCTTTTTTTGACAGTTTACGGAGAATATTCAACATACACTTTCTTTTTCTTTTGCTTTGTCTTATTCCCTTACTCACAGTTATATGCCGGTGGCTGACTATACTCCTCCACTCCTTTCTTGGTGTTTGTAGCTTTCATGTACTTACAGATGGTTATCAAATCCTTAGCCAGTCTGTCTAGTGCCTGTGACTTGACAGAGATTTTTATCCTTCCTCGTTCTTGAATTGCTTTGCTCGTCCCTTCTCTCCAGATGGTTTGGGAGTCTTCTAACTGAGAGCACCAGACTGATGCTCTGGGGCTGCCGACACCTGTGTCCCGGAGATGGTACCTTTGCTCATGTGGCAGTCACGTCAGCTTTTGGCCTTTTTACTGTATTGCAAGTTCATAGGAAGTTCCTCCCTAAATCTATTCTAGTGTTGCCATCGTTGCCATCTTCATATATCTCCCCACTGAATCTCTCTAATACATTCCCTGCATGTGGGAGTTGGGAGTGAAATGAGACTCATTTTGTCTTTTTTGGCCATATTGCTGTACTCCCCAAGTCTCTTTATATTATATTTCTCGCAGAAAAGCACAAAGAAATCTATGCTAAAGGAATACTAATGTAGTGAAGTGAAACATTCAAAAGTCATTAGCTTGTGTGTAACTGTGCTTCTACAACTTTTAATGTGTGCAATATGATGATCTTGAGTTATGTGGTGTGTCATGGTTTTCCTTTTTCTCCTTCTGAGCCCAGATGAGGCATTATGTACAGAGCAAAGCAGCTGAGCTGTAGCCAGTTATTGTTCTCACTTTTATCAGAATGGAGAGCTGCCGCATTGCTCTGCGCGGCACGTGATCGCCATCGCTGGTGTGACACGCCAGAGTTGACGGGGTGGTGGTGTGGTGATTAGGTCCCTCTGGAGCACTGGCTTCCCTTCAGGGTACTTGTGTGAAGTACAAAGTAGCGGGTAGGKGTCCAGAAGGAATATTTGGTTGTGTTGCACATGTGGTAGCGCTGGGAGAAGCTGATGCAGTTTTAGCCCCCTCTTTACAGTCGTCCGGGTGGTGTGCAGTTGGTATCTTCTAACCTGCGTGCTTGGGCTCACCTTGAGAATGCTCAAGAAGTTTACACCTTGAAGAACAAACACAATTGTTTCAGGTTCCTTTTTGAAACGACACTGTTACATCTCCAGGTCGGATAAGGACATTGCTTGTGCACTGGGCTTACCTTCCTATCCTGTAGGTTTTTGGAGAGTCTCTTAACTGTGTTTCACAGCAAAGGCAGTGTCAGTACTCACACACACAACAAAATCTGGCAGTTCTGTGGATGTGCAGGGGTTCCTGGAGGGAACTTTTTGTGCTGACTTCTTAGATTCTTTGGGCTGCAAAGTAGCTTAACCTAAAAAGAGATTTTAGTGTGGTATTTTTGTCCTTGGTTTGGAACAGGCAGGCTTGCTTTGGGGATGCTTTTCTTCACCATGCCAATCTTGGCTAGTGACCCATGTGACACTTGTTTCAGTTCAGTTTATCTTCCAAGAGAGTTCATAGAGGACATAAGCTATTCAGTGCTGGTTTGAAATTCCTCTTGACTCTTTAAAGTTGACTGCTTTTTCTAATCTCTTTGCTGTCTCCTGTGAGACGTAATCATTGCCAGAATTTCTTAGTACCATATGAGCTGTTGGTATTCTTGGCTCTGTTTTAAATGAGTCCAGCTTTTTCTGCCTGTCTGAAAGAATCAAACCATGTAGGTTTCAAAAAATGTCCTCAAGACCGCCTCTTTTCCATCCACCTGCCCCATGGCAAAACTGATGTATTTAAATGAAGATTGCTAGTTTTTTGTTGTGCTTTCCTGCTTTCTAGTTTTCTGCCAAACTAGCTCTCGGAAGCTCTAACACTGAGTTTGGAGCAGAGGCAGGAGTTTAGCTTGCTAAACTCAAAGCTGTTTTTACAAAGCCATCTGGAGTGCTTAGCCTCAGCCTAATTTTGGGTTATGTAGTCTAGAGTTTATCATATTGCCAGGACCAGATGCAGAAGGAGAAATGAGAAAAACGTGTTTTTTTGAAAAACCTTTTTGTACAGTGTCTGGGCTCTCAATTGCAATATTAGTTGTGAGATGCTAGCCAAAGCAGTGAGATTAAAGGAGGACTTCAAATGAAGGGACTGAGGTCATCCGGTGCACAGGAGATCATTCCAGATGCAAGAGAGAGCCGCCTGACAAGACGGCAACATCAGGTTGCAGACAAGACACTAAGAATCATAGGAGCATTATTTGGTCAGTTGCTGTTGGACTTGATTTTGCCAAAGCAATACCGACTTTGTATTTGTTTAGCTTGTTACCAAAATCTACCAACATGACTTGGGTTKTAGCTGCTTTCCATTCTGGGCTGCCTTCTGCCCCAGGAAAGGAAGCCTTTAGCATTGATTCAGAATGACTGTTTAACACTGTYGGAGTAACACTGGCTTTCTAAGGGTTAACTGAGCTTCAGCTGACACCCTGTCACCTTGCTTTGAGTATTGAGTTGTCTTGTTGGGAGAGAGCGTGGTCCCTTCGAAAAAATGGGAAAGCTGAACCACTGGGAGAAGCTTTTTATTATTTTCACTTTCAAAAGAGAATGACAGCTACTGAGATTTATAAAATTTTAAAACATTCCAATTTAAAGCTCTTTAATTATTGAATGCAGCCAACTTTTCCATAGGCAGAGCTGCCATGGAAAGAGGAAGTGGCAAGTTTTGATCCTGTTAAAGGCCAAAGGTGGTCTATTAACTTTGGAGGGACAGACAGCAGTCTGGCATAAGAAAATCTGACTTTTCTACCAGATGGTAAATTATTTAGAGCACTAAACAGTTGAAAAAGATCAAGTCTATGAAGCATCTGGTAGGGTATCTGACAATTCATCAGTTTTGCATAGTGCATGCTGTATGAATCTCATGGGCTGGAGAGGAAAGTTATAAATCTGTTGAAACTGGAGAGAAGCTTGATCACATTTGGTGAAAKAAGAAAGAAATCAAGAGACAGACCTATTCTTTAACCGAGATTTTTGTGTTCCTGAGAGTTACTCCTGAATGAGGGCTGTGGAGGTGCCATTGACATGACTCTGAGCAATCTGCACTCAAGATACACCATTAGATGAGGCACTTTTGTTGTTAATGGAAGTGAATGAAAGAGGAAAAGCTCTCTGAAAGCTATTCATCCCCAATGTGGTCTGACAAATACCTAAGATGTTTTCAGCACCACCTGTAAAACTCATTCTCTGTCCTAATCTCAGAGAGTTTGACACACATCATTAGTTTTGACACAGTAATTTCAACCCTTGATGTTTCCCACCCCCTCCCCAGGAAGAGTAGCCTCTTAGGATTCTGGCTGCTGTTGAGCCAGGTGTAATTCTGCTTAAAGTGCTTCAGYGGGTTCGTTTCTCCAGGCAGCACAAATTACCCCTCTACATGCAGAATTTAGAAACATAATCCTCACTCTCAATCCAGGCATTTCTTCCCATGCCTGTGTGGGCCATATCTGGGGAGCTGGCTAACACTGGGCCAACTGCTTGGGGGACTGAACAGAATTTCTYGTTGGAATAGAGCTTATGCAGCTGCAAAGATACAACTACCTGCATCTGTCTCTGCTATGTAAGACATGTTAATGGTGCTTTTAGTAATCCTTTGGTGAGAGATGAGTGAGGATATGGAAGTTGGAGGGCAACAAAGATAACTGAGTGTGTGGCTGGTACAAAGAGCCTCTTCTGCAGTATTCAAAATCTTGCTGCTGAGCTTAGTTCGATTTACGCTTTCTCATTGAGACAATAAAAGTAGGATGAGATGATCAGTATTCTCTCTGCATCTAGGTTAGAACTAGGTTATTTTGTATAGTATTTTCAGGTGTCTTGGCTGCAGAAGATGTTGCATAAATAAAGATTTCTCTGTGTTGTGCGATATTATAACATGTGAAAAGATTTACTGTGCAAATACAGTAACAGAATGGAGAAGAATCATGATCTGCTGTTTGTTAGTACTATGCAATGTAAATATTTGCCAAGGTAGATTCTCTTGAGATTTCTTGTGGATTTCCCTAGGCACGATCGTTGCTGGCATTCTTTGAGCACTGTGTTTTTGTCAGAAGTAGACGTGTTTGTAACTTGTGATACTTCCATCAAAAGCTCAGCGGTTTCCAGAAAAACAATACGCTTCCTCTTTCAAAAACCTAGCAAAATTCAAAACTATCTTTGTTAGAGCCGTCCTGAAGATGTTTTTGAAATGTCTGCCAACGTAAGAGCGGTGCACTGGGCCACGAACAGCGTGTGCAGTTGCAGCTACTTTGCTTCAAGGATGCTCACAGGGTCCACTCAGGCTGGCATCTGCCAGCATGAGGTTTTTTCACTGATAATGCTGTGTTGTTAACTTCGGTAACTTTTGCRGCTTAGTGGAGAATCACATCAACTTTTAAATAACTCTTGGGCTTCCGCTGAGATGCCTGGCATTGAAAGTGTGAGCCCCTGTCACTGCTGAGCRTGGTCACTGAGGGGCTTGCTAGCTCCTTTAAAGTCTGTCTTAACAGGTAGACCTTAGACTTTTGGGTGAAAGTACAATGAGTATATTCTCATYAAAAGATAAAGAAGGCAGATATACAGAAATTGTAATCTTTTAAAATGCTTGCCTTTTTTTTGGTTGGTTTTCAAGTAATTTTCTGTATTTCAATATTCAAGCAGATGCCCAAGTTAAGGCAATTTGCAAGATAATTTGCTTTGTTTTGGAGAAGGAATATCCAATCATGAATCCTTTTAGGTAGTCATCCCCTCCATTTAGGGGAGTTTGAAGCTGAGGTGTTGGCTTTGGGTAAAGCTTCTCTTTATAGTCGCTTTCCTTAATAACATTCTGCTGTGACTCTGGTAGCCCTGTGAGCTGATGTCTGATTCAATTCAGCTTCTAYTTCTTCTGCTTGAACCCGTTGAGACTTGTCTGGTGTACACCAGGCCAGCTGGATGGTCCAAGCAATGCTTCACATGCAATTTGATTGCAAATCTCCCGACATATGCAACAAACCATATCTGTCAGACATGGTTCCATCTAGGGCAGATGAAGAAGAGTTACATGAGCTTAAGGCTGTTTCTTGTATGTAATGTGCAGCTTCAGAACTCTTTGTTGTAAGCAACAGCAACTAAAGGGTGCATTAATGGGCCATAAAACAGACTGTACATGAAGGTAAACTGGGAGTTGGGGGTGCGTTTATGCCTCCTGACCCTTGAAATCAGCTTATTGAATTTGGAGGTGTRTGTGGTGCTCCACTGCTCATGCAGGGAGGATAGTTAAAATTTCTCTTTTAAAAGATCTRTGACGATGTCTTTGCAATGTAGTTTGGTATACTGGCAGTTAATCTGTTTGTCATAATAATTTTCCTTTTCTTCCTCTTTTGGTTTGCAGGAGTAAGTGTGTGTCTGTAACACTGGATGTACTGACTACTTGCCTCAGACTGAAGAGGACTTGCTCTAGTTTGGAATATGGTGCCTAACTTCTGCATCCCAGTATTCACTGTGCCAGCAGCCATCCTCTGCTGCTTGATGCTGCCTTTAGCAGGAGCGGACAGTAAGTAACACTCACTTTTGGAAAGCTTGAATACCTTGCAAAATTTCTTTCAAGAAATATTAAACCTTCTTGGTTTGTACTGGAAACTCTGAGGGCTGAGGGACAGCTCCCCCCCAGTCTTTTATTTCCCAATGTGCGCATTGCAGATAAACAGGRTGTGTGTGAAGGGGCACAAGTAGAACTAAAAAGACTGACAAAATTTATTCAAGTGCAGGAAGAATTTCTGTAGTAGCTGTGAGATCAAAACCTGACAGTTTGATTTCTAACACGTACAGATGAGTAAAGAAAATTGGGGGTGGAGGAAGAAAGAAGTATTGGGGTCACAGTAATCCCTGTTACTTTTTCCTTGTTCTTTTGCCAGCTCTCGTAATTTGTGTAGCGCTGAGACATCTCTCCTGAGTCAGCAGGCAGCTGCTGTTGGAGAAGGCTGTTGGGGGAAGAGGGTTCGAGTTTTTACCTTCTGGTGTTGCTTTCCTACACCTATATTTCAGCAGAATTAGAGTACAGTGTTTCCTTGTGGTCATACTTTAAGCTGTTGTGTCCTTGCCTTTGTCCTGGTAGTCTTACAGAGCTGCTGTGACTGGCTTTGATGAGCCCCATCCAGCCAGGGGGAAATATGTGCACAAAATGCTGTTGCGGACAGACAAGAGGAGAGAAACATGGCTAATGGTAGCCTACTGCAAACACCTTGTAGTAGGAATGGCTCACGGAATGAGTTATGCAGAGAGCAGGAAACCTCGTGGCTTTTTTGCATGATCTTGGGGTGTGTATTTTTTAGGCAATCCCCAAGTACTTGTGCACCCCCTCTCCCCTTTATTTATACTGTTTTGCTGTGTCTAAATGTCTGCACATTCATCACAGACTCTAGCAGTTGTGAGTAATCCATGCCTTTGAAAGCATCCAGAGGTTCTTGGGATGCTTGAGTTGGAGCCGAGGTGACCATGATGCACCTCCTGAGCTGCCAGCAGTATCTGCTTCTCACTGCAGCTTTAGTTACTTCAGGCTTATAATTAGATGTACTTTTGTGAAAGTTGAAGGAGATCTTGATGCATGTTGGTAGGAGCTTGGCTGAATGGGGAAAACAGACTGGGGGGTTCTAAAATGTCCTTGACTGAAGGGAAGGAGTAAATTTAGAGAAGCTGGAAAGAAGAGTGAAGGAGGGATGTGAAGAAACATACAAATTCACTACTTCTGTTGTCATTAGGGATGACTTGTACAGGCAGCAGATTAGTGTGAGTCTGTATGCGTCTGAGCTGCCCAGTTAAACTGGGGGCTGCAGCTGACCCCTTCCTCAGCTTACTGTGCTGTCTGCTGGTGCTGATGGAAGGTACTTATTCAGATCACTTTATGTCTGCACATTGTAGCCTGTTTTGGAGTCTGGCATAGAAAAATACTTGTTGAGTGTTCTGAGGTGTATACAAATTCCCTGAGATTCATTATCTTTATCCTGACTCCTGCAAAGGAGAGAAGCATCACTCACATCACAGGTGTGCAGRAGCTGGTGGAGCTTGAGATGTCCTACGACAGTTCTTGGCCTGAGGATAATTTGCAGTGGAGGTGGTTTGTGGAATACTTCCATATGCTTAAATTTAACAAAATTGGCTCTGTTTCTGTGTTGTGTCTTGGATGTGGAACATTTCTGTGTTGAGGAGCAAAGTTTATCTGTATGTGTGCCTTTTTCTCTGGTGCAGACTGACTCTGAATTACATTTTCCTAATCTGGAAGTCAGCTCTGGAGGGCACTGACCTTTTAACCACCACAGCCACCATGGATTAATCGAGGATTTCCTAGGATGGAAAGTGTTGCTCTGTGTATTTTAGCAACTTGCAGTTTTTCTGTTATCTTACCCACTGAATCTTGCCGGTGACTCTCAGAGGCTGGGAGCTGTGTGAAAGGATCTGCTCTGTGCCTCTGCAGGGGGAAGAATCACCTCCAAACCCTGCATTTTTCATGACCTGCCATCAGTGATGCAGATAAGAAGATACAGTAGTAAATCTGGCATTGGGGAGTCCTGGTTCAGGGCAGGGAGAAGGTATGACAATATATGCACRCTGCAGCTTCCAGTAGAATCTAGAGCAGGATGCTGTGAAAGGAGCAGCCCATATGCACAATCCTCAGGTTTTTTGGTCCCTGTTAGCATCCTGTTGGCTTCAGCCAAAGAGCATTTATTTACACAGGTTATGGCTGTTCCCAAGAAGTGACTGTGATTCTTCTTTTCCCCATTGCAGTGCTGCTTGAAGTCAGTGGAGGGATGGGCAGGCTCTGTATCTTCAAAGCATTCCTGCATTTCCCCCACTAAAAGCAACAGGATAATGGCAGCAGGGTTATCCCTGGAATTTCTGGAGTCAGTCCCCAAAACTGCTTTTTTATRGGAGCAGGGAAGGAGGGCTGGAGATGCGCTGTGCTGCATCCCTGGCAGCAGCGTGGCTCGTGGCTGAGCGCTCAGGGAGCACCCACAACTGGGTCTTCCCTACCTTCCCCACCTGCTGTTGTTGTAACACATTTCAGTGTCGCTGCCGTAGCTCCCTGGCAATTACGGCAGCTGGCAGGGAGCTGGGTGTTAACGCCTGAGCTACAGCAGACTGAGTGTGCGTCGCCTGGCGGAATGAGCGCCGGGCCGCGCCGCACCGCCTCCCCTGGAATTGAGTTCGCGGGAGCTCTGAATAATGTCAGCCATGAGGAACTGAAGGGGCATCCAAAGGTTAAACTGTGTGGCAGAGTGTCAGAGAAGAGGGGCTCGCTGGGTGCCTCCCTGGCAGCAGGATGGGAGTGGTGGTTTCCTGGCTGCTCTGGTGGGGTGCTGGGAGGAGAAGGTGAGTGGGAAGGGGCACATGCGCATGAACGGTGGATACAGGAGTGCTAATTTGGCAGAAAGCTCTTTCAAATCCTCCCCAGCTTTTACAGACTGCAATAAGAAATTATTAAATTTTCTCTATGATCTGACTGTGTTTCTGTCAGGGTGACCCTAATTCCATTAGAGCAGCTCGGAGCTGATGCAGGGTGGCTGTTTTACCCATTCTCTTTCAGCTTGCTTGTGTGGTTTTTTTATACTCTTCTGTGCTTCCCTGTCTGTGAGCTTTTGATTATGCATGGGAAGAATGGCTTTGCAGATTTCAGTTAATGTTCAGTGCAATTGTCAACTAAAAGATGCTTTTTTCCAGCTTTTGAAAATGTCATTTATTCTAATAAAATAAAAAACAACAAAAAAACCCCCCTCTCAAAACAAAATGCAGAGAAAACAGGAAAAATCAATACTGTCATGGGAAATCATCAGCAATGTCTTTTGTTGTTGTCTTGTTTTTTTTTAAAATTAGGCTTTGTTTTTGAAGTCCTGGGCACAGGTTCCATTAGCCAAAGGAAGAGACTAGGTGACCCATCCAAAGTCTTTTCTAACCACAGTATAATTTGGTTTGTCTTGCACAGAATTTCAAAGGGCTTAAGGAATAAAACCACTTCAAAAGTGACCTTGTAGAAGGAAAGAACTAAGGCAGACTTAGGCCAACTACCTGTGAATTGATACGTGGTAAACAAACAATTTGCACCTTTTGATTTCTAAAGGTAGAGCAAACTTGGCTTTTATTTGAGGGAGTGGATCAAACGTGCCTCAGTGAGCTGATGGTGGTGAAGGCAGGGCTCTGGCTCTCACCACYCTTGCTCAGAAAGGACCTCAATTCTGAAGTGTCTCAGTGCCTGAATGTCTGAAGTGCCCCTTGAAAGAAAGAGTTGCTTTATATCTGAAAGACGTGCATCTCGTTTGTGGGGGGGGGGGGGGTTTTGGACCAACAGTGTTTCCTGGATGCTGATTGGATTGAGGAGACACACTAAAAAAAACAATAGCAAGGTAGGATGCTGATGCTTGTGCAGATTGGGAAAAGGAAGAGTACTAAAATGGCCTTTCTAGCTTCAGGTGAACTCTATTTTGCTAGGGATTTTGTGTTGTACCTGAAGTGCTGTCTRGAGGTTTTGGATGAAAGAGCACTGGAAGGTACATTTGTTATGGCACTTGGTTCTCCTTATTCCCCCAGCTTTGTCGTCTGCCTTTACTGTTTTGTATTTCCAAGACCAGCTTAGCCCCATTTTGACTCCCTGATTCAGCTCTGCTGCCTTTGCTTCACAACCTGAATGATGCCTCAACAGCAGCCCAACCCCAAATGCAGCTGCTCCAGCCACCCTGTGGGACAGATTTGCTGTTGTGGAAGTCTGGAAACGGCCGCTTTGCAGAGCCAGGCAGCAGGATCCCATCCCAAAAGCTGGACATGAGGCTTCTCCACTGCTGCCTTGCATCAGTTTCTGTTTCCAGGTTTCCTGTTTGCATGCCTGTCCCACAGGCATGTAGTGATTATGTGTAATTGATGCGATTGGATCCAGGTATTGCAGCACAGGTAAATACTAATTTTCTGCAATTCTACCTTGACTAGCTTGACATATTCCATCAACAGAAAGAACGTGGAAAATATTGTTTAGGAAAACCCCTGTACCTGAGGCATTGGGGTGGCATCCTTAAGGGACAGGTTGAAATATTAACCATAGTTATTGTGCAGTGTTTATTTTTGGTGTCCTTACTCATCRTATATATAAATACATACATTTAGGTAGAAATGGATTCCATGCTTTTCTGTAGAATATCTAAATGCTGCCTGCTCATAACTAAATGTTGCAGACATCAAGGTAGAAGGGATGCTGTGAGGACAAATATCATGTATAGAGTAGACAGCAGATCTTTTTCTGCATTTATAGCTGTTTTAGCTCCAGCACTTGGAGAAGTCGTGAATTTGTTGGGGTTGCTACCCACAACAAATCACAGCATGATCATTTGTCTTTTTTATTTATTGTTAAAGCCAACAGCATTCATCAATCAACATCAGCTGCTAGGTCAAAGGTCTGCTTAGCCCCAAATCCCTCGTCCAGGAGTGGTCAGTACAAAGACCTACAGAGGATGTAAAAGCAGCACAAATATATAGTGATCTCTTCCTGTTGTCCTCTTGGAGCCCTCAGTGAGTGGTGGCTCCTGAACCCAGAGGTGCTGTAGTAACTGCAGCCAGACTTGCTCTGGGTTTTGCTGAGGCAGCTCTGAGCACGTGGTCAGTCTGCAGGGACCTCTGGGGGCCAGTGGTTTGCGTGGAGACCATCGTGTAGGCTCTGACTGTTGCCTCTACTCCATGGCTCCTTGTTTCACCCCCTTACTGCTGCTCTGCAGGGCTGAGCATTCCCACTTGCCGTTCACAGCATTTGGACTCAGCTGTGCAGCTAGAGTTACTGTCCTGCCTTCACAAGAGACTTCCTGTGTTTAAGTGTCCATGTAAATTATCCAGCACARTGGCGAATGTTGAGGGGATGATATATTAAATACTAGTTCTTTGAGAGAGCGCGTGCTTGTTGGCTTGGTGATACAGGAAACTGATAGAACTACCTGCTTGCAATTTTATCTTCAGTGTAGATTCATAAATATTAAGGCCAGAAATCAGATCAGTGCAGTCTTTACCCTGACCTGYGTAGCACAGGCTGTATAATTTCAGTAGTCATTTCTGCGTCTGCTTTTACCAGCTGTGGATGAGCTAGCATGTAGCTTTTGGGAGGCTATCAAATCGTGATTTGAAAACTAAATGGTAGAGAATTTACCCATCTCCTATATGATCTGTAAAAATGGCAAGTAATCATTACTTCTCCAAATCTGTATTTATTTCAAACTGCACTTACACATTTTTTTGGGTTCAGACACTGGATGGCAGAACATCTGTCAGCGAGGCTGGAGACTCCTGCTATTTGATGCAATCTCCTGGAAAAGCAAGTTAGAGTGGAGGAGTTAAAGAATCTGAAAGTTTATCCTTTTTATATTGTAGAAAAATGGGCTCATCTTGCTTTTTCTGACCAGATATAATTTTTATAGTTCTTCACTAATCTTTCATATATTTCAATATGTTTTTTAAAGTAAAGGGACCAGGACCAAGACAAGTGGCTGATTTTTCCAACAGTACAATGGCACTTTAGCCTTTTTACCCACAGCATTCAGCTGGGAACATGGTCCTCCACAGTGACCTCTGAATTCCTTTCTGGGCCTCTGATACCCAGAATGCAAACTTGTGTTTCATTAGTGCTACTTGGCTTTTTGCTCATAAATATCTGTCGCTAAGTACATTAAAATGCATTTTGCTGCATCCTGGCTCATCCAGTCATCTGACTAATTTTTTACAGGGAACTTTCCCTTGCTSTTAGTAGCGGACTACCAATCTTGGTAAAGCTTAGCCTTTATTTCCAAATCTAATTGCAAGTTAGTTGCATTTATTCACAGGTGTTAATCAGTTGTGGCTATTTGTAGAGGCTGCTATGTGTATTTTAATGAGATATTTAAAATATCTGGTAGTAGTGATGGTAACATTCTTTGCAGATGGAAAGGAGTGCCAGAAAACCGATAAAATAATATGGTTTGTTGTGCTGCTCCTGGCTATTAGTAGTAGTGATGTCAGAAGGGGAAGAAGTACAAGATCTGGTGGAGCTTTCAGTGTTTTAGCTGAGCAGTTGTAAAAAGCAATGATGTGGTAACAGGAATGCTTTTTCTGTTTTTTGATTATCTGTTCATTATATTGGTGCTTCAGAATGATACTGTAATATAAGATGATCAAGCTCATTTTTGTGAACAACCAAGAGAATGAAATTTGTTTGCTCAAAATGTTAGTCAATCTTTTTTGATGTTGAACATGCCTGGTTTAAAAAGGAGTGGGAAAAAAAGCATCTGTTCATGGGTGCTTTTCCTCTGGTAAGCTGTCTATCTGTATGTATCGGGAGCTGAAAAGCAGTAGTGTACTCTTAATTGAATGCTGTGTTTAGTCCCCTGTGAGAATCAGGGCTTTGTCTGTGCCAGAGACAAATCTCATTTATTTTCTTGGTGTGAAAACACTGTAGGATGCTTATTGAAAGTTTTAAGTCATAGAAGTGTCTTTTGCCTTGCACACTTTACTGGCATATGATCACTGAATTAAATCAAAGCACTTTTTATAGTGGATGATRGCTTTACATTTGTATATGAATGGTAGCCTGCAATGGTAGAGCTTTGAATGTCTGTTAGTTTTGTCTTTCTCTGATGCATCATAACATTAGGCCTTCACAATAAGGGGCATTCACATGGTATTAAAAAGAAATAATTACAGAATGTATTCCATTTCGTGTAGTACAGGCTGGAATGACTTTGCAGTCCTACTGCGCTTTTCAGATGGCCCTTCATTGCATATATTACTCATTGTTCCCTCCCCCCACCCCCCCCCAGTAATTAATAATACAATTTCCACGAGTGTATTTTGTAAAATTGGATTGTAGGTAGTGCCTGGTCAAAACTTAAAATAAGTGGAAATGCCACCATTTTCCAGCAGAGGTTCATTGCGCCAAAGGTGACTGTTGTGAGTTGGTGCGTTGAATAAAGTCAGCATGTCAAGAAGAGTTTTGGACTTGGTTTGTCTTTGCTACGTGAGGTTGTTCTACTTGAGCTGATGGTGGGTTCTCTGGGAGTAACCAGGGTTGCATGGAAAGGACCATAGTCCACCAGTCAGTTAGCACTGGTAAATACTGCAGATTTAAAAGGAATCACTCAGAGAATTCTTGCTTGCTTTTGCTGCTTTTCTTGCAATTTTTAAAAAATTTTATTAGAAACTCTGTCTACGTGTGATAACTTTGTTGGCTCACCTCAAAGGTGAGTGATGTAAGCCCTTGCCAGTTAATTGTCATGTGGGGAGAAGACAGTGGCTCTTGAGCCTCTGCTCTTTGTTATAAGGGAGCAGAACACCTACGTGTTTTCTTTGTGTTTATTTTTAGCCAAATCCACTTCAACTGTTGTGTTTCTTCTGTTAAAGGTTGTTTTGAAAAGGGTTTTTAAAGAGGTCAGGGAATACTCAGCAGCTTTACRCAAGTAGGGGCTTTGCCCCTGAAGAACTCCGCTTGTAAAATAACCATTTTGAGCCTCAGCRTTAGCACAGCTTTGCCTGGCAGACTGTTCCTTTTCACCTGCGTGTCAAAAGTTGGGGGCTTGTGCACGTGGGAGACAAGAGCTTTCACTTGAGCTGTGGCATTGTCCGTAAGGCAGATACAGCATTTCCTTGGTTTTCAAACTTGAAACTGAAATTCTGTCTTTTGAGATAATGCGAGAGTTGCCGTGAATTGATTTCAGAAAGGATTTCAATCTCTGCATTTGGGAAAAAAGACAGCTTGGAAGTGAGGCAGCCATAGGTGTATTGTACTTATAGAGTGTTTAATTTGCAAGAGGGAAGATTCATTGAAATAACTGAATGATGAGTGGTGAGATTCTTGTTAAATGCTGAAAATGGTTAAAATACTGATACAATGATGACAACTGTGTATTTTAATCCTATTTAGCATCAAACAGAAGCTTTTCAGGATGGAAGAAAAACCCTTAGAGAAGCAAACTTGCCTCATGAGCAAATGCTTTCATATTCCTGTTTGAAGGACTGGGATGCCATGTCCTGACACAGTGTTCTCAGCCTTGGCATGCTGAGTACAAAGAGTTTAGTATGGCTCTCGGGAGGATGATGAGGGTAGTCCTAGACCTGGAAAGGCTCCCTTTACTCTTGTTTGATSTAACAGGTAATGGTCCTGGTTGTTGACTTGTCATTTATACTTGCTCTATATAGACTTCAATATCCTTTTTTATGCTCCATTACACACAGTTTATCAGGGGTTAACACAAAGTTCCTTAGTTATAACCTGTTCTTTTCAGCTTTTTATCAGCTTGTTTCATGGCTGAAACGTACCCTTGGTTTTCAGCCAAAGTTCAAGTTGGGGGGCTATATTTTGTGAGCTGGACATTTGTTTTTGGTTCTTTCTTCAAAAGTTGTCTTTAAATGCTCTTAAAAAGAATGGAAAAATACTTTTGTACACTTAAAGCTGATTGTGGTGTTACTTATAGATCTCTAGTCTAAAAGGTCTGTGAAAACATTTGGCCACCAAARTGCATCTGTAGTAATGTCAAGAGAAAACAGAACCTGGTTTGTGGAAGGAGTGACCCATAGAAAAACAGGCTGCTGAATAATATAAAGGGAATTTCATGCTAGATCATTATGTAAAGGATGCTGTGTGAGCTTGTGTGTAACTAAATTGCCCGAGAGCCAGAGCTGCTCTCAGCTCAGCCTTCCAAAGGGCCAGAGGTGCACAGCAGAGGCATCCTCCGGGTCCTCCAGCGCCCAGCCTGGAACGTGGGCAGAGAGAATTAATTCACACCGACACCATGAAGTTCCTCTTCTAGTGCATTTGTCTGTTTCTTGAGGCAACTGTGGAAATAGAGAGGTTTTTTGGTTGAAGTTGCTCCGTGGTTGTACTGCAGGCCACAGGGGCTTGGTGTTGTCTTTCTTGGCAATGCCTGTTGAACCTTGATGCTGCCTTAGTAAATGCACGGAACATTTAACATACTTAACTGCCAAAGTTTTGGGGTTTTTTTCCTCAAATGCTAAAATACTYCACTGTTCATATGTCTGCAGAGTTGTGTGCCCTATTTTAAGAGCAGAGTATGATTTTGGGTTTTTTTATGCATTAAGACAAAATTCCTGTATTGTTCAGTCAGCATCTATGCAGTGCTGAACATCTTTTCCATTAGACACTCAGCCTTCTGTTGCAGATAAAGCTTTTTTTTTCTGAGGCAAATTTACCTCAAAAATTCTGGCATTGTCTGTAATCTGAAGTATGTGTGTGAGAARAGTTTGCTGTGTAATTTTGAGGAATTTAAGAAACCCCACTTAACATACAAAGAGTTACATGCATTATACCATGTGGTGTTTTCCAAGTTTATGTCAGATTGCAGAATTATTTTGTGTTACAATAATTGCTGGACGGTGTCAAACTCTAGGTCCATTTATCCCAAAATTATCCCAACATAAGCATCCAATGATGGCCAACAAATGCTAGATGTTTTAAGGAGGTACAAAACAGAAGATCTCACGCTTTTGCCTTTTCTCTCCCCAYCCAAATTAGTTCCTCTGTTATTTCCTCTGCAAAATTAGATGTTGTTCTCAGAAGCTGGACTTCTATTATTGCTTCTGTAAAGCTTTATTAATTGCAACAACTCTAAATATTGTTTTATCCACATGGGCAAAGGAATAATACCCAATGTAGGTTTGTCAAGGTCAGATCAATCTAATTTCCTTTAATGACAGGCTAACAGGCTTTGTGAATGGAGAAGCAGTAGATGTCATTTATCTTTAGTAAAGCTTTCAGTGCTCCCTCATGAGACTTTTTCCTGTGAAACATCTGCTCATGGGGTGGGTATTTGGCAGTTTGGTAGCATTCAGCATTTGTAGTAATGATCTCTCTGATAGAATAGAGAACATGCTTATTAAATTTGCAGGCAACAACAAGCTGGGAAGAGCAGCAAGCATGTTGGAGGACACCATTAGAATTCAAAATTATCTTTACAAATTGGTGAAACTGTCTGAGAGGATGCATGTCAGTAAGGAAAAATGTGGATAGATGTTTGAAAATAGGAGTAATCAGCTACATAAATACAGAATGAGAGACAACTGCCTAGACAGCTGGTATGCCAGAAAAGGTCTTGCAGTGCTAATGGATCATAAACCATACAGGAGTCGATAAAGCGGTGCTATGAGAGGGACACATCACAGTGATAGGCAGAAATGAGGAGTCCTGAAGACACGTTTGATGGTCTTTCTCCTCTGCTCATGTTGGTAAAGCCTCAGGTGAAACAGCTCGTCATGAGCATCCCACTGCCAGAATGGAAGGATTAATTGGGGGGAAGTCAGTCCTGCGCATCCAGTGCTAGGGAGAGAAATAATGTGCTTGAATTGCAGCTGGGAAATTCAGGTCAGGCACTAAGCAACACTCACAGACATGCAGGATTGTTGGGCATGGAATTAAATTTCCGGAGGAATTTCTGGAATTTCTTATGCAAACAGAAAGTGTTCCCTCATATAGGTTTTAAATAGATAGTGTGATTTTTTTTAGATGACTGTCTCTTTGTCTTCTTTTATGAACCAGGAAAGGTACAGGGTCCCAGCCTGTCTTCTCTAGGTCACCTGATACTCTGATATTTTTATCCTGTCCTTTTTCATCCACCTCTCAAGTGWCAATCACTGTCTTTCCTCTGACTATGTAGATTTGTGTGAAAGTGTTTTCCAGGTCCTTAGTACTCTTCAGTGCCCTTCTCTGACTTTGTAGCTCTGCTCAGAAGGAGCTGGTGGGGCGAATATAGGCAAGAATATGCGAAATGAGACTTGCAGACATCCACTAGATGTAGTTTCCTCGTGAACCCCCTGAGTTTTGCTATCTTTTTGCCCCCATCTGYGCATGACTAAAGGTCAGCTGCCTGTTATGATGTGTGGTTCATCATCTGAAGCCATACAGTTAACTCCGCAAATTGTAGCAGGTATTTCTGGGTTTGTTCTTTTCTCTCTGTAGATGTTATAACGTTGTTTATCTGTAGTAGTTGCGTGCCCTGACACTTTACCATGCTATACATCTGTACAGATGTCTCAACTTGGATGGTTGCAGGGGCTTTGCTCTGGTGCGTGTCTGGTGGTTGCTGCCGTGGCGTGCAAGAGCCCACCTCTCTCACAGCACCAAATACCTGTGCTGTTCTGCAGTGGCTGTCAGGGATTTCTGAGGAAGTCGGTGTGGTTGTGCCAGCCCACAGAACACAGCACACACAGCAGCAGAGCGGGTTGGAGGGTCTGTGTGTGCACCACTCCAGGAGAACAACACTGCTTTGCTGCCCAGAGCAACACTGACCAGCAGCTCTCGGGGAGCTTTTGGCAGCACAAAATGCTTTGGGAGACAATTGCAAAGGGTGCTGCAGGTCTTGCAAGACCTTCTGACTAAAATATGTCTAAATGCTTATTTATGCATATGAAAGGGAAAATGTATTAAAAATGTGTATTCATATAGAATGCTTTTAATGTTAATGGTAGTGGAAGGGAAGATGTGTAAGGCTTTTTCCTCCTTCTTCTAGTAGTCATTCTTGCTATGAATAGCTATGCATCAACTCATGAATTTGTATCTGAGTGAAGTCCCAGGGCTGTATGAGATGGGAGTATCTCACGCTTCATGTTAAAAGATTATGGTTAATTTATTGCATGTTTGTTGTGGATAAGAAAAAGCTATTTACCCACCTAGACTTTTCCTTTCCTGGGTTTCATTAAAGAACCACGTACTTCTTGCTGAAGAACTACAGATCAGAGGAGATTTTTCTTTTTAATGAATTGATTTAAATCAAAATGCAGGCCATTACATGAGTTCCTGAATTCTGGAAACTGTAGCCATTATGTTGGGTGTTTCTTTGCCATCAGACTTTGACTTCAAACTGCAATTATTTTTCACAAGATGAAGAATGAAGTCTGTTGCCTGTTATGAATAATAGAGTATGGTAATATCACAGCTATATATGCAAACTCTGCAGACTGGCAGCACAGCTGCTAAACGTTACGTTTTTAAAATATGTGCAATCTGTTGTCAACAGAATTAAAACCAGGAACATTACATGGTTTATTTTGTAGGGAAATTTAGTGATGAATTGTTCTACATTTTGACCTTTAAAAAATTTTTGAGTCTCTGCACCTTCTACTGAATTGGGGAGATTCTCGAATTAAGATGTGGAATTTTAATGGCCACCCTGACATTTCCTAGGCCTGGCTGGATACCTGGTCTTGATTAGTTTTCTAGTGTACCTGCTCTGCCAAGCTAGAGAGGCTCATACACTCCACAGCAGAGCTTGAAGTGATTGCACTGTAAACCTCATCCAATTAAAGGGTGAATCCTGTTGTGGTAGTGGAAAGTTGTTTTATTGTTCCTCTCCCCTGATACGGATGCGAGTGGAAGTGTTGAAGGGAAGTGTTATCGCTGTTGTTTTTGTAGCTTGTTGTTATCTTCCATCTTCATACACAAAAAAGTGAGAAATGCAGCCTGCCCAGCTGTCTGAGAGCGAGTGTGACTCTGCAAGATAAACCTTCACTGGCTGTAATGGGCCTGACTACAGATGATCCTTCAGCACTTCACTACCATCCTGTAGTGTCCTGGTTTGAACCACAAGCAGCAGGAGAAATAAGGTGGAAATACAGCAAAGAACCCACAGCAGTCCATCATTTTGGTGATCAGAAGCGAATGATGCGCACTCAGGACATGTTCTGCTCTCCTCCTCCTGACCATGGAGCAGGAACATAAGAGGGAACAACCTAGGAATGTGAGAAAAGAGTAAATGTGAACAATATAGTTCATTTATGTTTACTGTCCCTTGTCAGGAAAATGCTAGAACAGTCTTTAGAGTCCTGCTGCTTGAGAGAAGATGCGGACAAGCACTCTCCCAAAATGCCAGTGCCAGGGTGAGGGAGCCTGGCACTGCTGAGCAGCTCGAGTGTTTCTGTGCTCCATGCCTCTCACCTGCAGAAAGAAATGCCAGCATTAGCAGATCTCTGATTGTGTCTGTGCTGGCAGAGGGTCCCTGAACTGATTTATAGYACTTGTTCAGCTTTCAGCAAGCAGCAAATGCATTGCTTAATTATTCATGGCAGATGTATTATTGCAGGAAATTAAGRCATCGAGGAAACAAGTAAAAACTATTACTGAATACAGCTATAAACAAGGTAAGGTGGAAGGGGATGCAGGGGAAAAGCTCTGAGATGCTAAAAACCCCTTGTTCTCAGGAACATTTCATCCCTTCCAAAAATAATTGTTTAAATTCTCAGATACGTAAGTGATCGTTCATAGTACATAATTAAATATTCTATTAGCTAACAAGTCGGGTTTAATTTGCTACATTTGTCATCTAAATTATCACATTTGTGAATATGTAAAACCTTCTATGGCTTCTTTCAGCATGTCTACTTACGTAAAGACACAATTCTCTTTATATCTTTGACTTCTCTCAAAAGATTTGACATTTTACTTGTGCAGGAAAGTTTACGTCAACCTTTGGCTTTCTCTGCTGAAGAAAGTTTTTGGGGTTGGGTTTTGTGTCCCTGAGGTGCTGCTCTGCCTGGAGTAAAGGTGGACAATGCTGCTGCAGTGGGTGGGACCCAAGGCCCAGCTACTGGCGCTGGATTTCCATGGTTTGAAACCCCTCTGCAGGCAGGCACACGTGCACCCTGCTCTCTTTCAGATGCTGCTGTAGCTTTGTTCAAAGATTTATTCGTGTGTGTTGTTGACCTCTGCCGTCAGCCTGTTCTCTAACCTGCGTCTGATGCCCCACACTCGCGCAGAGGCCGGAGCTGTTGGCTTTGGGGGCACCAGCACTTTCTTGCTCATCAGGTGGCGTTGGAGGAGCCTGGTGTTTGATGGCTCCCCTGTATGCATGGAGGGAGTTTCATTTACTGTTGCTCCCAAGTTCTCATTAGCTTTAAACCTTGCACATTTTGTGAAAATTTTTCAAATATGCAGTCAGTAACTGACCAAATTTCACTGAGAAGGAAGTGGTTTAAAGGAAACCCTTTCAACTTCTCTTTCAAGAATAGAATTATTAGCTTTAATATTAAAGCTTTAGGGAGCATCTCTTAAGTTTTTGTGTAACCTCAGGCTTCTGAGAAATTCCATTTCATTACTGTTCGTAAGCTCATTATTTTGGTACATCTGTAGTAATTTTGGAGCCCTTTACTTTATAATTTCAATTATGTAGTTTGAATTGTAATGATATTGGAAGTCCTGTTACAGGGAACTTGAAGCAATTTTAAGGTGAGCAAGTGAAATTTAGTGGTAAAATAGCCTTGTGTAGTTCATTCCTACGACGGGTGTTTGAGTCCATTTGCAAACTTCAGCTGTTTGGAGATTGCAAATACGGTTGATGGAAGGAAAATATTTTGTAACTTGTCCTATAAGATTAATTTTCCTTACTCTTGAAAGCATGGTCTGTGTACAACACATATATGGATATAACATATGATACAACCTGGGCAAAAAAGGAGGTCTTGCAAGAATCACACGAAACCATCAGCCGCGAGGAACACGCTCCTAACTGTGTTTTGTGAACGTTTGCTGTTCTGTACACGTGCATCTCGGGATCGCCTAAACAGAGCTTTGCTTCCAGACCTAATCAATTGGTTCTCGAGCCGTTTAGCTTTTTAATTACTCTTGTCAAAGTGAAAATTATGTGAAAGGGCTTGACTGTGCAATTAGCTGCTGAACATTTTCTGCAGCAATAGTGGGAAAACAATACTGAGTCCCAGAATAGCAGTAGATACAACCGTAGGAACAAATCTGCTTCAGCAAAGAAAGAGATATTCTAGTAACTAATGTGAATGAAAGATAATTTATTTTTAAAATATGCATATATTCACAGATGTGAGTAGAAAAGGCTGTTTGTRTGAGAAAAGCTTGTCCCCAGCTGAATGCCAGGTTAGTTATCACTTGCTGATTTCCCTCTGATTTGAGGGCCCTGCTCATCACAGACAGAGGCTGCAGCTCTGCCCTCCGTCAGGGCTGAGCGTGTTAGAAGAAGTGCCAGCTCTTTGACCTCCAGGCTGCCGGGGGCTAAATTTTGGGAATAAGGTGTTCACCTTGCCTGTGTTGCAGCTGTGAGAGTACACACAGTGTTTCTTCTGTGGACTGCAAGAGCCTGGTTAGTGTTCATTTAGTGATCTATAGATCATCTGCTCAGACAAATTATATCTCTCAACAGCTTCACACTAAACTAATCTGGGCATTCAAAAAATAAATAAATGAGGCAGTGTCTATAAAGAGCTTCCGTGTAGAGAAGTGGAGCAGTTGGAGCCTGATTAATGAATCCTATTTGAACACACTGGCTGTGTGTTCACTGCTCCCTTCACTGAGCTCTGTCATCCAGGACAGCTCTTGTTGGAACACACCGTGCATTCCTGGCGTCTCCGGCTGGGACCATGGGCCACTGTGGGGAGGACGGGACTTTCACCACTGTGGTCAGTTCATGGCCGTGGTGCAGAAGACAGAGCTTGCCTGGGGTATCCCAATCACTGCTGGTGCATCCCGGGAGTTGCACGACCCTCTCCTGGCTCTGTGTTGTCCAGGACCAAAGTGCGGGGATGCATTTTGGGGAAGTATTATCTGATCCATTCCATTCTGGTGCCCCTCAAGTGTAACACATTGGCTTTCACTGAGCTAGAACAGTGTTTTAACAAACGAGATTGAAAACACGGGTTAGAGTTACTGACGTTAAATTGCTGAGCTGATGGAAAAGACCTGTGTCACTTGTGCCAACGGGCTGAGCTCACACTCCTTCCCTGAGAACAACGCGGTGACGGCAGCTGAACAAATCCTGGTACTCGTCCTCCTGTGTTTGGAAATGCTTAATAGATTTGGAGGCTCAGAATTTTAATGCTGCTCTTTTCTGTATTGATAGAGGTCTTTGAAGTCGCTTGAATGCTTTACTAAGCATACATACGAGAAGTTAGGGTTATTTGTATCAGCGCAGTTGATGGTTTCTGATCTTCATCAGGCAATGTACCAGAAGGTCAGTGTGCACGCACACCCACATGCCTAAAATAATTTATTCTGCTGCCTTTTAGCACCTGCTGCAATGGACACGTTACTAGAAAAGGAAATTGCATCTTTTGAATAGTGAATAACAAATAAAGTTTCTCTCAAGATGCAACATTTTTTACAAGGATTTAAGTTCCAGGACCATACCTGGGTGGGATTTTTTGTTCTCGCAGGAGATGATGAGGCCAAAACCAGCAGTACCAAGACATCCATTCCTTGTGGAGGTTTGAAAGCAGGTGAAAGGGCTCAGAAACCAGAGGGATACTTTTATTGAATCTGGAATAGTCAGCACATCAAACCATTCAGCAACAGCAACCATTCAACAACAACCAACAACAGCAAATCCAAACCATTCTGGTTTTGGATTTTAGCTAGAAGCAACAAGATATTATGAGTACAGAAAGTTATTTTTAATTATTTAGAATACATAGTATTGGTATGTGTGTAACCTGACTGCAGTGAAATCAAGGAAGCCAACACATTTCAAGCTTAATTGTGTTTTTTGAACAATTGGAGAACAATAAGTATGTGATAGCAGCTCCTTTTTGTGTGTAATACCTGTTTAATTCAGTGCTTGAGACAGAAGAGCTTTGGCAGGGAATGGTCTGTGGTGCAGGGAAGGACACAGGTGCTGTGAATTGGCAGTTTGTAGCTGAAGAAGCTGGAAGGAGTGTACTTGAGTGGGACATGGTGGGGAAAAGTCTCATGGTTAAAGCAGTTCTTGATGTCTCAGAGGTTTGAATTCCAGAAGGCATGGACATGCCCGTAATCGTGAACGGGGAGTAAATTTTAAAGGAAAGTGGTAAAATGTAACCTAAATGCAGAAGATGGTGCCATTCTGTTTACACCATGAGAGCATTTACTAGTGGGACAAAACTGCATCACTTTTCAGATTACAAAAAGTTCCAGATTGTCTCCAGTGCTTGCCACTGTGTAAATGTTGGTGCTGAGGTGTGTATTGCAAGTCCCTTGGAAGAACAGTGAAGTTCTGAATCTTGATAAAAATTATGGAGATTTTGAGACTAGGCTGTGAGCATCAAGTTTTTAAGCGGCAGAAGGGGTGAGCAGGAGAGAAAAACTGCATTTGCCTGGGGAAATTTAAATACCTTTTCTCAACATTTTTGCAGATGGATCACCTTACAGGTGTGTGAGAAAGATTTGCATTTTTGAGCCCTAAGAAGTGCTTGAGAGATGTTCATCTCCTGTCTTCACTTCTCTCCTCCCCCTTTGCTTCTTGTCATTTAACATTTTTGAAGTTCTTTGGGTAGTTACATTTTTGTCCCTGTAATAATTATTAAATTACAGATTATTTTTATAAGCAAACCCTCTTGACTGTGGATAAGCAGTCTTCATAAATTATTTGGTGGGATACTTAATTTGAAGTTTCTTCATTGCTTATGACAAGATGTTTCTGCTGCTGTCACTGTTGATGATTCATAGCTCAAGTGAAGTGCTTAGCACTTCAGAAAAGTTGTAACACAGGCAGTCCTACTCAAAATCTCTCCATTTAAGAAAAAAAAGAAAAAAGAGGAAAAGAGAGCTGTGGTGGACTGTGCTGAAATTGTGTGTGAGCCTGGTTTGCAGGACTGGCTCCAAAATGTGGACGGGGGGCAGGGGCCGCTCACTGATACTGAATCAGAGGAGAAACTGAGGTAATACATGTTCTTATATCCTTTATTTTCTCCTAAGCACACGTATGAGCAGTCAGGGGAGTTTGTGAGTCTGCTGATGTTTGTACGTGGGCGTGCATGGGAACAGGGTGCTCACTGCAATCCCATATGACTTGGGCATTCTACTTGATCAGCTGGGCTCACAGCACTGAATTTTGTGTTCTTGCCTCAGCCGTGGGAGTTCTGGCTGGGTGATTAGAAGGAAGTGGAAAATGAAGAGGCCTTAGACTGGTTAAAGGGAAAAAATGCAAGGTGGAGCAGTGAATTACTGGCACCATTTGGCTGGGGCTGATGCTGTGCTCAGTGTATGTGGCTGTGTTGGAGCGAAAAGGGATCCCTATTACAATTATGGAGACACAAACCTCAAACCTTTTTAAGGGCTGGAGGAGGTAGCTGGCTGCTGAAATTCCTACTGTTTTGCCATTACTGATGTTTTCCTTGAGAGAAGCTTCAATGAGGAAGTCTGACAGATGGCAACAAAGGGAAAGGTGCAAACAAGGCGCTCCTGCAATATAAACATTGGGCTTTAACTGTTTCTCTGAAGTGTTTAAAACACATGTAAGAATTTGGGCAGAACTACACTGGCATGTTACAGCAGTTAGGTGAAATTTCAGAAAAAAAGCAGTGACAGTTGTTTTTTCCCCAGCCAAGCTGAATTCCAAGGATGCCACTGGGAGCAGCTGCATGCCCTGAATGTTGATGGGCAGGTGGTGCCAGTCCTGCACGCCCACCAACTTCCTCCATATTTCAGAAAAACTCTCCTGATCTTGTTTCAGCCATCGCATTATAGGAGTGCATTTGCAGCTGTACAAGTTCACTGAAAAAAAACAAACTCATGAATGAGCCAGAAGAGTTTAAGGGAGCGGGGCGAAATCCGGCTGGTTAGGATAGATAGTGTTGGGAACTCTACTGACAACCAGTCAGGATTAGGACAAATTCTCTCATTTCAAATAATTGTTCCAGGTTTTGGTAGGATTTTAGCTCTTTGCCTACTCTTTCKCTCGTGGAGGGTGGAGGAGACGGGGGAATTGAAAGGTTTGTTGTTGGAACTGGATGAGATAAATGCAAGTGGAAGAAATTTTAGATAAATAGAGGAGATTGTAATGTGGGCTGCTTATAGACTTGTGTCTTTTAAATTGAAAGCATTGTTGTAGCTGTTGTGTGTTTGGAAACACTTAAGGTTTGAGTGGACCATAAAAATGTGTGCAGATGTTCTTCCTTCTCGGCTCTGAGCATTCGGGATGTTCAAACCACTGCGGTGGCTTTCTTCAGGAATTGTTTTATGGGATCTCCACAGTATTTTACAACCAAAACAAGACTTTCGTGCTGATGTTTAACCTTCACTAGAGACACCATGTAGAAAACCACTACAAGTGTGTGTTTCTGCACATATAAATTGCACCATTTACACTGTAAAGAGAAAGTCTTTTTAGTCAAAAGCAAAAGGTGATGGAGTGGAAAGATGAGCTGCTACACTTCCATGTCACTACCTGATCTCTGAATGCCGGGTTTCTTACCCCTGATTTGTGCTATTTCTGTGGAAGGTGTTGAGTTTGATCTGAATTTATACTGGTTTTAACTGGTTTTTTTTTGTTTGGAAGTCACTGATGAACTAGTTGAATGCAAACCCAATTTAGACCCTCATAGGACCTTCTGTATTGCCTGTTGCACATTTGCCTGAAATGCTGACAGAGAAACTAATACTCTCTTTTAATATTAGAGAACAATAACAGCTTATTTAACACTGAGTAAGAAAGAGGCTTTAGCAGCAATGTGCTTCAGTGAAATAACGAAGATATTTCTGTGAGCTGCTCTACATCAAAGCTTTATGAAGCAGGATTTCTCTGCCACAATGTGACCTCTGCAGTGCTTCAAAGTGCTGGTGCTTTGCCCATCAGCCAGCTCCATGTTTTTACTTTGACTAGTGGTGTTCCTGCTTAAACCACAGAAAAGGACTTTTATCTAAGCACTTTCTGGGAAAACTTTTCTTTACACATATGGACTTTGGGAATCAAATGCCACAAATGTTTTTTCAGTTGCCGTATGAACATACTTGGCAGAGGTAGAAGGAACTTGAGTATAAGGGATCTTCTTAGGGAAGAAACTCTCTCTTCTGGTGATTTCTGCAAAACTGAATGCATGTTCTTTCAGTGGTACTAATTTTGCTCTTTTGGAGTTGCAGCGTGTGAACTTGAGTGGTTTTGATGTATTGCTGATGTTTTAGCACTCTCACTCATCAAGGGGCTCTGTCTGATTTGAACATGTGAGCTTTATTTCTGCACATTGTGTCATGGAAAGTGAGAGTAATTTATTGTCTCTGTTAATGGGATGTGTGATCTGGATCAAAGTTCTCTTGAAACCCATAATAGCCAGCCCTTTTTATCAGTTTGTGCTGACCAATATCAGTCATTTTTCCTACAGGAAATGAAAATGTTCCATCATTAGGCCAGGGACCTAATCAGTTTTCCATCACATTCCTCCCTTATCTCTGTATTTCAGTCATGTGTTACTTTGCACTGGACAATACTTGCATGCCATATAGCTTGGGTTCTAACTTAATCTGCAAACCTGTTTGTTTCCTGTGGATTTTTACACATTGGTAACTTTCCAGAGAGCCTGGTTCAGCCCATCAGGCTCAGAAGCTGTTCTGTTTTGGTTGAGATTCCTCTTGCAGAGGACTGCGTGGTGGGGTACCCTTCTCCATGTGTCCTTGGGAACTTCTTCCCTCGTTGCCTTTTCCCAGGCAGGGCTCAAGGCACATACTCATGATGCATTGCGACTCCTTGTATCAAACACAAATAAACCCATTGGTAGCCCATCTGTTTTCTTCCTTGAAGAAAGTAAATCAAAACCAGCACTGGCAGTTCAAGTGATCCTCCTTTGTACCTACCCATTTTCTTCTTGGAAAAGCCACAAAGAGCCTYTAAAAGCAGATGTAGCTCAGGTGACACTGCTCCATCTGAGTGTCCAGACAGGTTTGGATTCTGCTTTTCGCTTGCTGGGAGGAGGAAGGACTTGGCAGGGATGCTCAATGTGGCACAGACTTTATTTGCCCTTCCAGACATGGGAATTCAAATGCCTCAGCATTTATGGAGGAAGGTCGTTAACAAGGCTAGTTACAGTTAGTCTCCTTATGCTGATTTCCTTATTTTTTTGGTATGTTTTCGGCTATTGCTAATGACTTTAAGAAACAGATGAGTAATTTTTGCTTTAATTAAGACTAATCTTGTGATTTGAAGTAATATGTTATTTTTTGCAATGTATTTTTCTGTTTTAAAAGCTGATATGGAGAAAAAGCAGCTCAATAGACCATTTAATGAAGGGTAAAAATTATCAGGTCATGCATTCTCTCCTTGTATTGTTCGACCATAACATAATATATATTCCGTCATTATTCCCACCCCATCCATTAGCCATCACAGTTCAGAAATAAACAAATTACCTGCTCCCTTCTCCATTAAATGTAATTTTATAAACTGCATTATAACAAAGCTAACTGAGCTATAAGTAGAGAAAAAAGACCTTAGTTTTCAATGTAAATGGCATAAATTTGATTGTGCAGAGAGGATGTGTGGGAAGGTATTGTTGCTGTAAGGATATTAGATGAATAAATTTCAAAAAAAAATTAAAGAACTGTTTTAAAATTCAGTAGTTGCAATCCAAAAGCAAAATTCTTTTTGGGGAAAATGGAAATGCTTCTGCTCGTAGAGGTACATACTGAAAAACAAGAGTCAAAAAATCACAGTTTGCAACCAGATAATACAAATGGTTATACAGGGAAAGTTTTTGATGGTGAGAGTGGTTCTCAGTTGGAACAAGGAACAAGAGGGGCTTGGGAGTCTTCATTTGTGGAGATATTCAAAGCTTAGTAGGACAAGGTCCTGAGATACCTTTTTTAAGCTTTAAACACTGCTYTAAAGTTAGTATTTCTCTGAGCAGGAGGTTAGAGTGGCTGACCTGCACGTGTCCCTTCCAAYTTAAATTATTCACTCCCTTGGGCAACAGACTTAGACAGTTCATTTAAGAAATTTGGGACACAACTTTGTTGATGCTGTGAGCTTCTGTATGGACCTACTCAGAGCACATTGCAGCGGGGTGAGAGGTGATGTATTTTCATGATACCTTGTTTGCAGCTTCTGGGGACACTTGTGTGAAAAGAGCAGGTGAGTTGGAAATGCAGAGGCAGAGCTTTTTATCTATAAAAGTAGTACCGAATAGAAGGACCTCAAGGTTTACCTTGGTTTAGATGTCGTCTTCCTTTTTGGCTGGGGAGCGGGGGAGATGCTTCTCTTCTTTCTCAGCTTTTTGACTGCATTTCCGTTTTATGGGGATGGTGAAAGCTGGGGCATAACATTATTCAGTACAGCATGGGGTATGCTGTAAATGAGTGTGGATCTCTCCTTTCTGCATTTTGCATTATTTATAGATCAGCCTCTGCATAATTGCATTTGAATACTAGCAACTAGTCATGTTTGCCATAAAAATAGAAAATGCATATTTTAGACAATTTCTTTAGAACTGTTTTATCTTTTCCCTTTGGGTGTCCCTGTCATTGTGAACTTTTCTAGTCCCCAGCTCTTCCTCAGTCTGCATTGAAGTGATAGCTGCTTCCCAGAGTTAGCCTTCAGCACTGTCGGGATACCCACGGCCTTGAGCTGTCCCCAAAACTGTTATTTTTTATCTCACATCCCAAAACATTGTGAAATGCTGCGTCCTGGTGCCCTCTTAGGCATCCTTGTCTTTGGTGCTTCTGTGCTTTCTCCTGGTTGCTGGTGCCAGATTTTGTGGCAATGCCACTGRGCTGACACTGCCTCCAGTGGTCGGGGAGTCATCTGGCCCCGGTATTTCTGCTCTCATTTGAGTCACCCTGAAATAGAGGTTTTCCTCTTCYGTGTCAAGCAGAGGGAGCTGAGCTGATTTTCTCAGCATAGATGAGTGTGTGTAAGAATTCGGTCTTGGAGAATCTTGGAGCAAATTCGGAAAAAAGTGATGTGATGCGATAACCATAAGTTCAAGTGAGAGCTGTAGCGAAGGTTGAGGTTACTGCAGAGTGTTTGCTAATTAGGAAGGGAGGGCAGTGCTTTACMACAGAGTCAGTGAAGAGCTTCAGACCTGCTTCTATATATCCATAATGCCCATTGTTGTGACAGAACACTTCAGAGTGGTTGTGCTTCCATGGCGCTGTGCCGAGCCRGCGCACCACTTGTGTCCTCCTGACTGATCAGTTTTGTTTCTGTAATTGGCAGGCAGTGATGAATGCAGTCCTTGAGCGAGTTGCTCTTGGTTTTCCTGTGTTTAAAAACGTCAAGTGGACATGTTAAATAACACCCTTGCCTTCCCTATTGCACTTGTGAAAGTAGCAGCCGGTGTATGGCGAGTGAATTGGGTGGCTTTTTTGTCTTTCCACAGTCCCATTTCCTGTTAGGAAGGCATGATAGTTTCTCTGCTAATTCTCTGCTATACATTTCATTTATATAAAAATATATTTTTTATTTTTAAATTCCTCCTCCCCAGCCCAAGCCGCTAGCCTTTTGTGTGTTTCTGTGCTGGGAAGGGGCTGGCTGCAGAGACTGTCAGCATCAGCTTAAAGCTCAGGTGTCTGCCGCGATTAGATRTGGGACCTGATTATCATTTCAGGGGCAGAAGACAATCAACATTACACCTAATTACAAATGTGCTTGTTTAATCTCTTTAACGTTTCTTGTTTGACCTGTGTCATGCCTGATCCTTCAAACTTGTGTAAATGGTGTTGAGGATTGCTGCCTCCTGCTCACCGTGCTTTGCTACCCGAGTGTCTTGGCTGTGTGAATCCAAGTCAGTCCTCTCTTTTTCAGATTGAGGTTAAATCCATTTAAGGTAAACAGATTAACACATTTTCCCATGTCTAACGTGAGAGCAGCGAGTCTGTCATTTCCCTAAAAGCATTACATGCGACAGGTCCCAGATGCTGAGCTTTTCTGGGCAGCTGTGTTATTTGCTTGACTGGATGGGTTTTACAGCTGGTGTCCGGCTGTTCTTTGTTATGTTTATCTGCAGTCTCTGRGGCTAATCAGATTAGCAGATAGCATAATCTTGCTAAATATCTGATTCCCTTCAGAGCCCCTGGGTGTCAGCTTTGCTGGTCCTCGTGGTTTCTGTGGGGGGTGGGGGGCTGGTGGAGGTCGCTTGGAGGCAGCAGCTGCGTCTCCCTGGTCCTGCACTGGAGTGCGGCGTGGGCTTGTTCTGGCAGTTTCTGCAACAGCTTTGTGCAGCCAGTGTGTACGTGAAGATAAAGTCAGCTAAAAGGAATTAGCTTGGATGATTGGCTTGAGGATCTGTCCTTAGTCCGTGTTTTTAAGTTCTTTACTGCAGGGTCTTCAACACAAGTTATTGTTGCTCACTTGTGAGACAGAGGCTCTTGGGTTTCCAGAAACACTGGAGGTGGCTTGGGGTGTTTGGCAAGGCAGTTGGACCCGTCTCCATGACTTTTCCAGCCTGGAGAGCCCTGGTGTGGGCTGCCAGCATTACTGGACATGGCTGTAAAGATGTCACAGAGAGTAGGACTGGGACAAGTCTGCTGGTGGGTTGTGATGGAAGTCAGTTCTAAAGTGTGTTTGATGGGAAGAAGGAAACCAGTGGAGGTGGGAAATAAAAGAAATACAAAATCGACTCTTTGATTGCAGAAATTGGAGGTGTTGGCATGTTTGACTTGTCTAACATGCTATGTGCTGAAACTGAGCACAACACTTCTCAGCCTGAAAAAAATTTAGTGGCTGTAAGAAGAATCAGCATGGCAAAACTATACTTTTAAAGCACATCCAGCACATGCAATGGGTGCATATAGAATATTACTGCTTCTGTATAAAGTATCTTTGATTTTTCTTTTTTGAAGTGTGTCATGCTATTAATATAGCTTAGAGCTCTACACAGGTTGAAACTCTCAGTGTTTTTTTAAAAAAGCTTCGGCTACCAGAGTCCAAAGTTGCAAAAGCCCTGTTTGTACTGGTAAATGGTTTTTAATTGGAAAGTTTTGCTGAATGTGTCCTGTACTACCTACTTTTGCCCTTTGTGTAACCAGGACACGTTTACATCTGCTTGAGTGAGCCACTAAAGCTTCCTGGTAGAGCATCACTGCCTGCCTCCTGCTTCCGGAGCAGCACAAGCAGGTGAAGCCGTCTCAATTCTGTGTACTTGATGTCCCTTAACAGAGACCCCATTTGCTGTGGACTTGTCTGAGGTGGGAGAAAGCTCACCAGTGTTGATAATTCATGATAATGCTCAGGTAAAATGCAGTGTGGGTTGGTGACTTTAGGAGCATTGCTATTAAACAGACTCTACCTGCTGTCTTTTCCCCTCAAAATGATGCCAGCTTTATTGTTGGTGGATATAATTTGAATAGTTTGTGGGCGTTCATGGTATCTTAGAATTTATTAGTTTAATTTGATTTTATAGAGGTCCTGCTCAGGAACCTGAGCTGACTCTCCCTCTAGCCCTTACATAAAGCTTTGGTGCATTGGTGCTTTCCAAAGAGGAAGGAGGGTCCCTGTGCTGTTGTCAGGCTCTAATTCTGTGAGTCCTGAGTACAGGCTGMTGCTGTTTCTGTTCAAGCAGCAGCATCTTGCCTGTCTGTGCTGTCTCTTGCTAGCATAGGAGAAACTCCAGTGTCTCTCACAGATGCAGGGATCCTTTTTTTCTTTTTCCATTGTAGCCTTAGGAGTGTCTTTATGGGCCTTAAACAGAGAAGCGAACACTCGGAGATTAAGCCTCAACAGAAAAAAGTAATGGAAGGGTCTGGGTAGGAAAAGTATGGGATTTATGGACTTCCTAATGTTGTCAGGGGTTTCCAGTCATGCTGCCTCCAGGACTGAAGCTTTTTTTTCCCATATTTATGAACTCCTTCGTTGTGTAACAGCAGTAGGAGAAAAATCAGCAAGCCTAGTGAGATCTCCTGAAGGAGCACACAAGGCACAGGTGACACTTCATGATGCACATGAAGTATACATATTTATACATATTTATTTAAACACTTCAGCTAGTCCAGCCTCCAGTTTCTGTAGGAACCCCACTGTTACGGCTTGCTGGTGTTTGCTCTTCTATCCTTCCACAGTGCTGAGACTGATCTCCTCCACACCGTGGATCTTTGACCTAAGTGGTTGCCCTTTAAACTGAACTGCATTTCTGAGCATCTGTAATTTTAGGGACAGATGGTTGTTGTTGATTAAAAGGGTTTCCAATACTGGTAATATATTCCTGAACTGGCAGTATGTGCCGAGACCCTTCCTTGCAACAGTGTTTAATGAGCTGGAGAGAAAGTTCAGCAATTCAGAGGCAGCAGAGTGGAGAGGAGGGACTTGCTCTGCCCTGATCAGCAGGACTCAGTTCCCACTTCGAAGATCAGACTTGATCTGTTCCAGGCTCGTGAACCAAATTTTTGGCCTGTGCTTGTTGAAACTTAGTTCTTCTATTAACAAGACTTGTGTAGGGAAACAAGTGGAGCAGTGCAATAACTTGGTTGGTTGTAGTCACCAAGTGCTTTTAATGGACTTGTGTCCTGTCTGATTCCAGTGAGGTTTTCCATGCTTCGGCTCAGGGAAAGGCAGGCAGACCCACGGATCAGGCACCAGAAGGGAGCTAGCATTTTAAAGCAGTATACTTTTTTTCTCTCTTTATCTGTCAGCTGTCATCAGTATCTGAGGGTGCAGTTGCTGCTGCTGTGGCAGGAACTTTGCTTTGACAAATGACAATGTGGCTGCTTTTGTTCTTGACCAAGAGGTGTAAAAGTGATGGATGTCGCAGTGTGTGGTTTCCACCATGGCTGGACACAGGAGCAGAGGCAGTGGAGCAGGCACAGGGTCTCTGCAGCTCTGGGGTTGTGATAATGGAATGAATCTCCCCCTGTCTTTCCTCCCTTGCTGGATTTCACTGTAGGGGCCTCAGTTACTGCTTGGTTCTTAGACAGGTAAGCAGACCTTTTTTATTTCATAACAGTTTCTGTCACAGAGTCTGAAGGAAAGTGCATCAGGGTAGGAATTATTGCTCTTGATTTCCATAAAACCCATAGTGAGTTAGAAACCATTGGAAACTAGATAGATTAAAAAAATAAAATACTAAGTTTTAGGTTCTTATTTTCTGAAAGGATCCCTTTTGGGGGGATCTTAATGCTTGTATTGAGCCATATTTAAGTTATGCAGTTCATAAGAATTAACCTTTTCCAAGAAGAGGTCACCCGAAAGCTGAACCCTTCTAAAATTAGGAATACAAATCCTGCTTTTTTACTTTGAGTGTCACAGAGGTGAGAATAATTTAAAAAAAAAATTAAAAAAGAAGAAAAAAGTTGTTTGCTTCCTGGGTACTTTCTATCCAGAATTGCTTAAAAACAAATGTATGTTTGGCCTGAACATACTGCCATTCCGAAAGCATTAGCAAATGAGGAGTGGTGTGATTCCATCATCTGTAACATAAAAATATTGCTSCTTTGCATCGTGGAAAGTCCCACTCTGCATTTGTGGGTGGCCTCATAAAGGTGCAGCCACAGCCTGAAACAAGGGATCTGGAGAGGGACTGGGAATGTGCTTTCCTGACCTTTGCACATGCTCAGGTAGCATTTTCCATTTCCTGCCTCTTGGATTATGTCACACAATTGTAGGGTTTATTTAGTTCCTGACACTTGGATCTCAGCTCTGTACTTTATCACCAGATCTTGCTGAGCCAAAATTTGCATTACACCCTCCTTAGAGCCTCTSTATTACAAGCAGCCTCTTTTGACCTAGCAGAGAAAAGCCTAACAGGAACCAGAGGCTGGAGGAGTTGGCTAAAGCACGCCCTGTGTCAGAATTGGAGGTCAGACTGGATGATAGAGTGGACCATTCAGTCCTAAAAATCTATGAATATTAATATGCATCTATTATAGTATAGAGTACAGTGAGGTCATTGATTAATGCCTTTTCTGCCCTAAGCCGTTGTACTGTAAGGGGATTCTCCAAGTCTCCTGCTTCTGCTGCTGCTCTGGGGCACCTCACTGACTAGAGGTTAATTATCTGTTGTGTGGCTATTAAAACAAAAGACTTACTGTTTCGAATTTATCACTTTTACGTTCAGCTGAATTACTGTTTCTCTTGCAAGTATGAAATGGGATCACCCAGCTCAGTCTTTTCTCGCAGACAGTTCTCTAGAGTTTTGTCAACCCCGTTGTCCAAGGGCAAGTCACAGTTGATGTAGGTATTAGATTATTTTGCCTTAGAAATTCTCTTGCCTTTTTGCAGTAATGTATTTTTGTCTTCTTCCATATCCATGTCTGTGCTCTTTCTAGTTTCATGACCACATCTGCACAGAGCAGCTCACTGAAAGCATCAAGTTAGGTACTTAAGAAGTCCAGTTAAGTGACTGGTTACAGTTAATTTAGAATCCAGAAAAGTGTGCAGTTGGTTTAAATTGTTCCCTACGTAAGGCGTTACCTTAAATTAGACAAAGCTGACTTTCATTTGCCTTCGCTCCCATTTATGCAGGTTTGTTACGTGGGTAAAACCAACCCTACTTTGTTGTGATTCTGATTTAGTTCCCTCTTACAGAACTGGCTTGTGCTTGTCCACTTTTCCTAATAAAGTAATAAGCTCTGCTCTTGGGTCAGAACTTCGGGATTCTACAGTTGCTGGTATTTTTGCTGTGCTGAAAATTAAATAGATCAAGTTGTACTGGGAATTTCACCGAGCAGAAAACAGGCCCTGAGTTAGCCTGGTAAAAATACCGCTCAGAGAAAATGGCTACTCTTAAAATATCACAGAAAAACAGATGTTGCTGTGCCTTTTGCAGAGGACTCAGGACTGTGAGAGGGGAACCCTTAGGCGTGAGTGGGAGGGAGTTGTGTCCTGACAGCTGTGGATGACTTGGCTGTTCACTGCTGCRGGAAGCTAATGCTGGTTCATCCAGGTCAAAGTACCCAAGTTTGGGGACAAACCCAAATTGATCCAGAGAAGGAGATTGTGCCGTAGTAACCTTGAAAACAAGCAGTAATGTGGGCAGTGTTAGTTCCTATGGGTGGTGTTCATCATGTGTTGATGGCCAACCATTGTGGTTAAGAAGGCTCAATTGGTTTTCCTGTTGCCTGCAGCAGCCTTCCGGGGTCCCCAGGGGCCAGGCAGAGCAGCAGTGTTCAAGGCCAGCACCTGTTGTGTAGCACACCACCTTGATGGGACAGGAACTGATGCTGCCAGGGTTCAAACACAGGGAGTTGCTAGGAGATTCAAGTCTTTTGTTGTGTGGTTTGGTGGGTTTTTGGGTTTTTTGCTGCTATCTGGTTTAAAACAGGTTAGTGAAGAAACTGACCTTCAATTATTTATTTTTTCCACAAAGATTTCCATGATTGCTTTGAAGAATAGCTATGCTACTACAGTAATAAATCAACCTAACAGCAAAAACCCCCAAAACTTTGAGACCTGTTGAGCTACGAATGTTCTTCAGACATGTAACACACACCTAAACAAAGTTTGTGCCAGGATTTGTTTCTACGTGTCTTGAAAGCAGCATCTTTTTCCTTTTCGGTAGCCCCTGTGCTGAACACAAAAGTGTTAAGAAACATCAGTGATGGTAAGCTTGTAGAAAGTCCAGTTACTGGACCTGAAAGGTTTAAGGTATTGCTGGTTTCAAGTTTAAATTATAAATAACTTTAGAATTAAGATAATTTAATAATTAGAGTGGTCCAAAATATTACTGTTTAAATGCTTATTTTTAAAAATATATAGAGGACTTAATGTGATTCCTTGCATTAGAATTTTTTTCCCTCCAGCTCAATAATCTCTTATGATGCTCAGGAGTTTTCCCTGCATAGTTTACAGATTTAGTAGTCTGATGCAGTGCTATGAATTCATAAACCATTCCTGTAATCTGGTGTAAATCTGAGGTTGTTCTGGCTGCAGTCTGCTGAAGTGTGGAGCAGGAGGTGGGCTGCCAGCAGACGTGCCTGTGTGCTCAGTGTGGGACTACCCCTTGCAAGGGGCACTGCTCAGGTGGCTCTGCAGGCTCTCCTGGGCTGGGCTGGGGCTGTTTTGTCTTCTGGGGCAGGTAAAATGTGTCTACATTAAAGGAATACTTGATAATATGAGGGCATCATTTGTCAGTGCCAAATATTTTCATCCCTGTGGATCAAAGGGAGTACCTGGCAGCGCTGTAGCTGCAGGAACCTGAGTCTTCTTGTCTTTAGCTGTCCTCYTGCAGGTATATTGCAGCCCAGAGGTTACAGCTGTGGCCATGACTAAGCTTTTCTGCAAAATTTGAAATAAAACTAGCATTCTTGAACTTCAAAAAGGAACAGAAGATTTCTACTTGCAGCAAATAGCGGTGGAAGGGAATTTCATCCCGCCTTTCTCTGCTCAGACAGGATTGGTCTAAGCTGTTCACAACAGATGTTTGTCTAGCATGTCCTGAAAAACTTCTGGTGAGAGAAGAGCCCACCATTTCTTCAGCAAGCTGTTCCAGTGTTTGACTGTCAGTATATGTATACCTTGGGACTTTGGTATAGAGGTTTACCCCAAACATCCTAACCTTAAACTCCCTTTCAGCAACATTGTGACTATGAATTTTTCATCTTGCAGTTTCTTTCCAGGTCCTTGAAGGCTGTCCCCATGTTCTCACCCTCCCTGCTGCCTCTGCTCCTTCTTCCTAAGCAGGATAAACTTCATCATTGTTGTCACCTTGTTTTCCTCCATCCTCATCCAGCCTTTCCTGAGTGCTGAGACTCTGGGTAAAAGTCTCCTCTCCCCTCTGGTTGTTTCATCCACAGCTCACATGAGCTGTCTCCCACTTAGCTGGAGTTGTTGGGCATTTTTTGTTCTTCTCGTTTGCTTTCTCAGAGTAGCCAAGGTTCCCTGCACTAAGCAGAGTTTGTGAGAGTTCTTAGTAGTATTCCTGAAAACTGTGTATGCTTGGAGTGAATAGGATGCAATTTACAGTGTTGGAGACACTGAATTCCRTTAGAAACACAGGGAAAATACAGGAAAATAACCACTGACTTGATAGGAAATAATTCAGAGGATTATGTAAGTAGTGCACATGGAGCTGTTGTTCACTTCTGTGTACATGCAGGTGACAGCCCTTGACTGGTACCTGTCTGGAGTTGTTACTGCACTCCTGCTCCCTCCTCTGCAGCGGAAGGCCATTGGGCCCAGCCTGGCTGCTCCTCATCCCTCCCACCTGCAGAGCCTGCTGCCTTGCTGCTCTGTGCTATTCAGCTAATGGATGTTATTTGCTGTATTTAGCTGCATACTCTGGGCAGGCTTTCTCTCTCTAGTGGCTGACCTTACAACTAGATGGAATAACTTGTCATGGTGGACGTTTCCTCAGTGCAGGGGTTGAATTGCTGTGGCTATTGGTTGGAACAGGCTCTCTCATTTCCCAGACTTTCCAGTGAAGCTATTATGCTGCTTCTACAGTTAATATTTTTCTTTTGAGAGGACATATTTCTTGACAGTTGCTCATTCCTTCTCCAGGAGGATGCAGCAGGTGAGAAAGGCCCTTTTTTATGCCATGTCCTGGGTGTTTAAGTACTAGAATAAAAGGATTTGCCCAGCCTGAACACATTCGTCAGCTCCCTCTCCAGCCAGCTGGTTCTCAGTCTGAGCTCCCAGACTGAGCTTCAAAGACGTTAAGCCTTAGCTGCTCTGCTAGTCTCAGTAACATTTCTCTCCACCTGAAAGATTTAATAACCTCTTCACTTGCACCACACAAAGCAGGTTGTCTTAAGGATCCAGACAAGCAAGGCACGTACATCCTCCTCCAGCTTGTAGCTTATTACCTGGAGATTGCAGATGGGCACTTCTGCTGTCTCTGCAAAACCCCTTCCATGTTCCAAGGAGCAAGGAGCTAGCCATTATGAGAGGACAGCAAGTACCAGTGTCTGTACACCCTGATGGATGGCTAATCAAGGAGGACCCTTCCACAAATGATAGACTTCACTAATTCCACCTCTTGTTACCACTGGAGGATCCCAGAACTGCCAGGAAAAAATCAGAGTTGTGAGAACAGGTGGTGGTTATACATTGAGAGTTTCTCTTGTCAGTGCTCAGACTTGAGTCCTTGTCAGTGTAATCATTGTCTGCTGACTTGTACACAAACCTCCATAACGGTTCCATTGTACTGTATTCTGTGTTACACAAAGGGCTAAACTTTCCGCTATGCCATGCAAAATAAGTGGCTTTATCGAGTTGAAAAGTAGTAATAGCTCAGCTTCTCCAGGGAGGAGGTTGGAGCCCTGACCATTACATGCAGTTTCTTCAAAGGCGGGGAGAAAAAAAGATGGAGCAATGCTTTGGTTTTGTGTGTGCTCTTTGAATACCCACATCAGTGCATCCTCCTCCAGATATTTCTCTGATACCTCCCCCGTAGTGGGATTAGCAGGCCAGCAACACCATTGCTTGTCAAACTGGCAAGAATGTCGCATGCCTTGTGTGTGAAGTGAGAAACCAGTAACTCCGTGTCATTGTTTACCTGCTGTGTTGATTGATACCAAGAGATCTGATGGTAAAAAATGTGGTGTTGAAAGTTCACTCCTTGGTGTTCATGAATTAGCTCTTGAACCCACGTGTAAGTGGGAATTAGAAACCTCTGTAAGAGCTGGATACAATGGAAAATGAAAGAGCACTTGAGAAATCAAGAAGAAAGATCTGTTTATATGAAATAGGTATATAATATATTTCCTGTTTGCATTTAGTTCTTGTGATGGTGCCAGAGTCTAAATAGTTTAGTTTCTCATGGGCGCAAAGTTAAAGTAATTCTGGGGTTAGAGGAAAAAGACTGTCTGCAGTGATTGCTGCTGGCAGCAGAACCTGCTCTTTCTCTACTTCCATGGTCACATTCAGTGGGCTGGGGAGTTGCTAAAGGCAGTTTCCTGAAAACCGAGGCTTGGCAACACTGGCCTCTGTGTGCTGCTGCTCTTATTCACCACATGGCTATTGATAGTCTATGAACAGTCAAAAATAAATAAAAATATAGTGATGCAAAGAGTTAATGGAATCGGCAGTCTGAGATAGTGGTCTCCTGCTTTCATTTTGCCATGTCAGAACTGATAAAGTTTGTTGCAGTCATCATTCTCTTTTGATTAACTGATACAGCCTTCTTTTGAGCATTTTATATCTCAGATGTCAACCTCTCTCTCAGCAGTGACAAAGGGCTGGTTTAGTATATCCAAAAAAGGCAAAATCTATTGTTTGTGGCTCTAAAATGCTCAGTTACTTGATTACTTAGTGAAAGTTGCAACTGGGATTCATTTGGTGCATGGACTTAACGTAATAACTGAATGTAAATGGAGGTGATGTGTTGAAACAGAAGTGGGAAGTGTCTTTCAAAGTGTTTTGTTAGTAGTGTGTGTAGCAGTCCTGCGTAGCGGGAGCTCCTTTGATCCACTCTTCCTTTCGAGTGCTGGCACACAGGGATTCTGAAATTGTAACAATACCGCCACATTTTTGTGATGCACTTCATGACCATCAGGAAGTACAGCAGAAGAATTGTTTGTCTCGCAAGCAGTAGAGCGGGGAAAGTAAATAGTAGAAATCTGATTAAAAAATAAATAGAAGATGTGTTGTCTAGCCAAAGGTGTAAGGAATAAGACAAGCACCAGGGAATAAAACTGTTCAGGGATACCTAGGATTAACAGTGTTCAAGGGCTTGCAATTCCATATGCTAGGGTTGCAAGATGTGAAAACATTGGAAATAATTGTAAGTGAAGTTTATTTGGAAGGGATGTGGCTGCTAGTCAAGTAATATTTCTGTGTAAGGGAGATAAATTTGCAGGTTGATATCTTGCACAGTTCATACAGTCTTGGAGGTATTGTAAGAAGTCATCTTTCATTAGCAGTGGTCATACTTTATGCTTAGAGCAGAGAGCTTGTAGATGATTCTGAACACACTGAAACATAGGAGAAGCGGACTGACTCCTAAATGTAGCCCTTCCTGCTTAAGGCAGGTAGCAGAGAATTCCATCTTCTGGTGAGGAATGGAGCGCAGCAGCATGGACTGGTGTCTGGGCACGCAGTACACTGGTGCTGAGCTGGTGAGAGGGCTCTGGAACACCAGATCTGCCAGGAGAGGTGGGAGGAGCTGGGTTTGTTCAGCCTTAGGATAAGGTGGATGAAAGTGGAACCTCACTGCTCTCTTCAACTGCCTGATGGGAGGGGGTAGAGCAGGGTAGACAGAGTAGTCAGGCTGTTCTGGCAGGTTTTTGGTGATATGATGAGAGCCAACAGAGACATAAACTCCAGCATGGGAAATAGTGATAAGCTATAGTAATGATTTTTTTTTTAGTTTCCCTGCTGTGAAGATGGCCAAACGTCATACCAGAGCCCCAGGGATGTTTTGGAATGTCCATCCTTGAAAATACTCAAAGCTTGACTGAATGGGGCCCCAGGAAACCGGATCTAGCTTCGGAGTTGAACCCAGCTTTGAAGTTGGCACTGCTTTAAGTGGATGTTTAGTAAGGATGCCCTCCAAAAGTCCCTTCCAACCTAAATTGTTCTATGAATCATAAGCTCTTGACATGCTCAAAACTGTGGCAGGGTGTGTATGTGTGCACTGAATGTCTAYGATGAAACAAATTCGATGTCCATTTTGTTTAATTTCTTTTGTTATTTAATCCACTGCATTTGATTGCTCTCCAATTTTTCTTTTATCTTTGAGACATACGGATGGAGTAGAGCTCAGTGTTTGTTGAAGCCAGTCCCTGCTGCTGCAACATGCATCCAAGCATGTCGAGGAATCCAATTAATAAGTCTATTGATGTGGTGATTAGCCATGTTTGAAAATAGTGGGTTTGTTTATTTAAACGTGGGCTCTGATGGATGCATGCAGTCAGAGTGTCTGCCATCTTTAGTCATCCAGTTGCTCAATAGCTGTCATAATAGATAAGTTTAGCAGAGATGAGGTGGAGAGACAGAGGAGATTGTATTGAAGTTCACTATTAATAATTGAGATAAGCTTTTCCTCCTGGAGAGCAGAGCAGAGCAGCTCTGGAGGAGGCTGCTCAACAAGGTGGTCTATTCTCCCTCCTCAGTGCTTCCCAAGATTCAGCTGGACATCACCACTGCTCAAATGACCTAGTGTTGGTGGGGGTTCCGCTTCAAGCAGGAGGTTATACTGGAGACCTCTTGAGGTCCCTTCTCAGATATGGTTTTATGATTGACTGGAGTATTTTCCATAAAGAATTTAAGAAAAATGTTTACATTTTCCTTCCTTCCTCACTTACATTGTTGCAGAATTGGTTCCAGGTTCCATGAAGACAGTTATATCTGATCCGCCTTTTATTTGTGCTGCATATTTTTCGACCGTTTGCAGGTACACCTTTCAGAAGATACCTGAAAACATACCGTTTTCTCAAGTAACTAGGAAAAGAATGTTTTAGGAAGCTGTCACTTGCTTAGGTCAGAGGAAGTACAGTCAAGTTTGTTTCAGCATTTGCTCTGTTTTTCAGCCTGGCCTATAGCACTGGAAATCAGGGTTCAGGATGTCACTTTTGGCAAGCAGAGCACTTTCTGGATGCTTGGTGGTGGATGGGAAGAACTGAGCTGCTCTTGGAGCAATGACTGTCTTGCCCTTTCAGAGAGCAGTTATCTCAGCTGCATGGTCTTGGCTGTTTGTCAGCAAAAGTTAATGAAAGACTATAGAAACAAAAACACTTGTCTCCTCTTAAATTCCTAAGGTTAAAAAACTTGAAAATCCAACTACAAGCGTCTAATGTTTACTTAGGAGGTACTGGCTAAGATGTTAATAATATGATTTTCTCTGAATTTATATTGAAAGTTAGTAGAAGGCTAGAAGAAGCAAGTTCTAGGAAGTGAGCGGCAGTACTACTGTTTTGCTAYGGCTTCCTCCAGATAATGGCCCTTTTAAAACTAATGCGGGGTTTTCCTTTTTCTTTCATAAATGGAATGGTCTTCTCAATGTTAAAGAAAAAAACAACAAAACAAAAAAGGTTTACAGTACTCTAGAGTCATTTAGCTACATTAATTCTTTTTAAATCATACCAAAGTGGCAACAAACCTGGTTTTTAAGCAAATTCAGAATTGTGAAAGAGGAATTACAGAGCAGATGTCCCAAACAGTTGAGATCTGTTTCCTCAATAAAATGATGAGCAAAGAATTGGAAGAGAGAAGCGGCCTAAAAAGAATATGCGTTTCTCCTTAATCCTGCCTGTCAAGTCCTAAATTCAGGTTTCTCCTTCCTGTGCAACTGCAGACTCGCATTTGGGCAGCAATGAAACAGTTACGAAGTTGTTTCTGTCCTCCTTCCTTTCTGTAGCAGATTTGACAATGTGTGACAGTCCTGCATTCAATTTAAGCTGTTTTAATTTTAGCAGTCAGCGTTCTGACTGATCTGTTAAAGAATCATTATTCCAAGAAGGAAAGAAAGAAACAAAATTCCTGCATCCAAGGAGATAAGAATCGAAAAGGCACCTGTGGAGTTTTTCTTGAGTTCCTAGGTCTGTGTTAGAGAACTGCTGTCCTTCTGCCCTGGGTTTCCTAAGCAGTCAGCTGTTCTGCCATCCAGAAGGGATTCCATGAAGTGTGGGCTTGGTTGCAAGCCAGCCCATCAGTTCCTAATGGCATTATGTGCAGTGTGGATATACTCAGAAACCACTCTGCATGAATCACATACATGGATGCCTGTTAATACAGCAAGAACAGCACTAATATTGCTCTGTGTAATTTATTTCGTGAAGTTCAGTTATTCATAGGTGAAGCGCCAAATTGGCAAAACAAAAGTGGCTGTAATATTAATAACAATYGCAGCAGTCTGAAAGATAAATCCCTGTCGGCTGCAGTGTCACTGCTGAATTTCTGATACTTTGAATGGGGCTTTCTCATACTTGGAATTTAAAACACTAGTCCCCAGATGTGATTTGGTGCAACTCAGTGAAAACCCTTAATAGCTTTTAAGATGCCTGGAATAGGAGGCCATCTTTACTTAGGGTGGTGGACTGGTGTGTCACTTCTCTCTGGGATGTGGCAGTGTGATGGCTTCACAATGCCAAGACAGTCGGAAGTTTTAAATTAATGCATGATTAATTTCCATGCTGTCATCATCCCTTCTCAAGCCTTTAATTCATATGCCAGCTTTATCACCAGTAATAGTAGTAAAATGCTTGGCTGAAGGAAATGTGCATCTCAGATTATGACTGGTGCTGTTGGGTGATTTCARCACTTTGCAAATTGTGTTGTCAGCCTTGCTTTTATGATCTAAGCACAGAGAATATGGGCAGCTTCTCTCATGCTGGTGGGCTTGTTCTCCCAGATTACAGTTTGTCTGTTTTTCTACCTTTATCTCACATTTAATTATCTGAGGTTATATTAAACAATGTCTGAATTACATGTTCTGTATGACTCGAAAGCATAGTTTCGAATCTGCACAATAAACACTCCTTTGAGGCTGCCAGCAAGTCGTGAATAAACTTTTTTGTTTCATAACCGTGGTTAAAATGGAGATCTGGACATGTACTTGAATATGAAAGTGCAAGGGTAGGTTTCTAAGCAGCCTTGTTAACAAACACTTCTTGCACGTGATCAACAGAACTGCAWGTTTTCTGGAAACTTGGAAATGGTGTGTCATGAGGACATTTTAAATGTGATCTTAGAAATTAAACTAAGACTAAATGGGTTTTTGATTCAGTTTAAGTTATAAAGAATGATTAACAAAAGTCATATCCGGCTGCATAACTTAAAATAATAAATATAGAGGGAGTGAGAAAAAAAGATGGCAGTAAGATGATTGGTAATCTTGAGATGCCCAAGCCCAAGCGCACGTTTTCAGTAAGATTACAGTGATAAAGTAGTATGGATTCTGTTAGAAGAGTGTGTGAAGCAAATTCAAAGAATTCTTCAAGAATCAACACACACAGTCTCTCTTTCTCTTTTCTCTTTTGTTTTTGTTGTTTGGGTCTTTTTTTTTTTAAATGACATCTTTAGTCAGTGAAGTCTCACAGGGGTTATGTAAGAGAAACCATTTTACTGTTTATAAGGGGGTAAAAATGGATGTGAGGTACATTTTGGGGGAAAGACAGAAAAGGCACAGAGATAGAACAGAACCCTTTTCAGCTAAAGGATCGTGTTTAGTATACGAAGAAGTGGGTATAGGTGATAACAAATGACTTCAAAAAACCACGGTCTGTTGTCCCACAATATTTCCATGACCATGATTTTGGAACAGTTTTCCAGTGAAAAGTGTGGCTGAAACTGAAACCTATTTTAAGCTGGTGCATCATCCCTTAACAGAAGAGGTTGTGTAGTACAGCTCTGGTGAGGCCATGGGACAGGACTCTGTACTTGAGAGAGCCTCTTCCACCCCTCTCTGCCTGTACATTTTGGCTATCCCATGTCACACTTGCTCTGACAAGCTTCAGTGCTCAGTTGCTGCTGCTTAGTGTTTGTATTTCAAATTCCTCTTTGATAACAGTGACAGGCAACAACCTGTTTGATACCCTGTTGGTGTAACTAATTCCAGCTCAGCAAATGGGAGCCCCCCTTTGATAAACATTTATTCTTGGAGAACACAAGTGGAGCTGCCAGGAACCTACCTTCAAGTCAGACTTTAAAACGGAACATGAAAAGCAACGATTGGTGATAGGAAGGGGATTATTCCTGCATGGGTAATTCTTAAGCAAGATCCATTTGCCTATATAAAGGTATGCTATCCTCACTGTTAATAGACCTGAGCGACTAATAAAATTCACTTGAGGCAGGCATAATTGGACAGGCTCTTTTGTCTCGTCCTGTTCTTCTTGGCTGCATTATGGTTTAATGATGCTCTGACTTGCAGTAGGTAAGAAAGGCTGACATTCTTTCAAGCCTCAGATTCGCACAGAGATTTGTGTTTTACCCTGGTGTATGTCCTTCACAAAACTTACTGGGATGTCATATCCCCGAGGTGAAACAGTGCCTTCTTTCTCATGCATGTAAAGCCCAAGAGGAGCAGTTAACTTGCTGTGAGGTAACTTGTCATCCTCTTTGCTGGTCTGGATTTTACTTCAGCAAATTGAGTGTGAAGCCAGGAACCTTGGGACTCAGTCAACAAAGCAGTGATGGGTATGGGAAACTTAGACACAACACTCTAGAAGGCAAATTTGTTTTCTAAATATATCCTCTGTAGTCTCCACAAAGAGCTTAAAAATAAGCTAAACCTCGCAGGTTTGACATCTGTGTGTGTGACCCTTAAGCTTGTAGCATGTGATAGTTTTGTCCAGCAGTGAGAATGAAATTAAGTGGTAGAGGCAAATACACCCAAGGCAAATGTCTACAAGCCCCATACTTGTTTTCTGCTCTCATGGCATGTGCAACCTTCCATGTATTTGTGAGTCTCAGGTTTGGGGATGAACATCTTTCCCAGGCTGCAAAAGTCGGTGTGAGAGCTGGTATTGCCAGTTCTGGGTTCTCCCCGATGGATTTAGTCTGATGAATGTATGGCAAGGAGTCAACCAGTCACAATGCCTGGCAGCCCCCTGTGATCATGTGAATCTTGCATGAAACTGGGACTTACTGCTGATGTGAGGAGAAATGTGGAAGAAGATGCTGGAGGTCTGGGTTGAGGGAAAATGGAATACTATCTGTGAGTAGGTTATGGCTAAAAATATAAAGATGAGCTACAATGCATGAGTGAATACAACCCAAAAAATTGCAGGAGCTCCTGGGTGCTTTTCATTGTTCATAGACATTCYCAGTCTTTGTACTGAGCTCCTGCTTGGTAAACATTACTCTTCAGGCACTCTGCCAGCTGACGTGGCTTGTGGCTCCGAGTGCATTGGGAGCAGTAAGGTCATCTCAGGGAAGGCAGCTGCTGAAGGGTACCCTGCCTGAAAGGCTATGTCAGGAGTGCCAGTTTCTTTGGGTGTAGTCACTTGCTTTAACTTCCTGCCACCCTTTTCTTTTGGATTTTGGTCTGCTAATGTCCCACCAGGTACTGCAGGAGTTGAGGTCACAGTAAGGTCCGTGACCTGCAGCAGGGCTCCATAGTGAGCAAGGAACATCTACTCCTAAACAAATGTGGATTGTACTTTTGGTGTTTTCAACTAGGGAAGTTTATTTCTGGGTAGCAGGTAGTGTTCTGGCTACTGGATAGGATAAAGTACACTTTATCCTGGTGAGGATAAAGTACACTGTCTCAAATACCACCTCATTGATGGAATATATGCTCTACCTTGTGAAGATATCTAATGCAGTGGTGATGCTAACTGGTTTTCCCTTTTCCCAGAGATACAGATACTGTCAGAAGCGCTGAAAAAGAGATAATTCATGGCACAAAGATTTTTCTCCTTTAGACAGATCAGTCCCTTCCGAGCCGTGTGCTGCCATGGAGCCTGTGCCATAACTGGTTTCCCCAGCAGCCCCTGTGCCACCCGCTGGGGTGGCTTGCAGCCCCACAGGTCGTGTGCGCAGCCTTTCCGCTTTGGCGCACCCTCCAACCTGTACACACATCCCAGGCCAGCTCTGGAAATTCAAACTCAGCACCTTGTGATCTGCTGGGCTTCAGGATAAACCTGGTGGCCACAGCAACTTTTTACAGTGTGGCAAACGGTAACTTCTCCACGTGGACCTTGGCTTTCTGCATTCTTTGCCAACTCTGCACATAATCAGATGAAATCAAGTAAAAGTTTGGTCCAAGTAAAAGGCCACAGAAAAATAAAATCTGGACCCATGCCTGGTAGCTGGAGATTTAAGAAACTCAGTTTAGAAACGTAGGCTGATCTGATTGTCTACACAGAGAGAAGTTATTAAAGTGAAAAGAGCTTCTCATTTTATCTGTTAAATTCATAACACAGCAAGGAACGGATACTAGAAAAATTAAATCAAAAATGCAGCAAACATGAAGGTGATTAATTTTGATGCTTTTCTAGAAGCCAGCCCTTTCTGAACCAGAAAGCCCTCAGTGTTGGAGGATACCGGGCATCTCCTGGGATGAAACACCTGCCCTGCTCTGTGTACAGGGCAGAGTTTGGTCGCAGTGGCTGTAAAGCTCAAAATCTCCTGTGTGTATCACTTATTTGCTTTGCTGTGGGGTTTGGACATGTGTCGTATTGTATGGAGTCAGATGTTTTCCACATACATATGGAGCCATTTTGGGAGAACTCAGGGTGGTTCCTGGACTGGAGACAGTGGCTCCTGGAGTTTTCCCAGCTCGGTCCATATGCATCCAGGCGCTGCGCAGCACGGCCATGACACTCCGCGTGGTTCTTGCTTTCTGATGTGGAGGGTTGGAATTGCTCAGCAGCCCCCTGCCAGCACGGTCCGGCTGCCAGGTGAAGGTGGTAGCCCTGACATTGAAAACCTTCTCAAAGGGCTTTTGAGTTGTGTGGAGCTCTCTGCATTCCTTTCAAAAGTACATTGTTGCAAGGTAAAAAATGCTAAGTGATGTCTCCCAGAAATGCTGAACCTCTATGCAAGTTCCAAGGAGTCTGACTTGGAGGAAGCCTTTTAGTGGGGAAATAGTCCTGTTTCTTTGGAAATTTCAAGAAAGACTGAGTCAGAACAATTAAGACCCTGAGATTGGCTCAGTTGGTTCGAGCATGGTGCTAATTAACACGAGGATTGTGGGTTCAATCTCCATGTGGGCCATTCACTTAAGAGTTGGACTTGATGATCCTTGTGGGTGCCTTTCAACTGAGAGCACTCTGTGATCTACTTTTTTTATTTCCCCCACTTAATAGTCTTTTGCGCAGGTACCTAGCTCCCTGCTCTGGTAAACATTTAAATGTGGAAATTATATTTCTTGGGTTTCTGCAGACTGTACTACAGCAGCTGCATGATAAAACAGTTGAGACAAATAGAAAAAAAAATTACTGGTGTTACAAAAGTGCCAGCATGCACTCGCTATCGTTAAGCAGAAACTCTTCACCAGGTACATGAGGCAGGAATTTGGTTCATTACTAGAGGAGGAGGACAGAGCAACATACGGTGACATTAAAATGAAATGCAGGTCTTTTCCTGAGAGCCCAGAATGCCTTTGCTCTAGTAACGAATATTCTGAAGAGGTCACTTATTCTGGCTCCCAGTTCTGTTAAAATCGTTCTACTACGGTCTCTGTTTACAAAATAAGGTTTRCCCTTGCTTTTAATTCTTAAAAGCAGAGGAAAAACCTCAGCTTGGCAAAGCCTTTTGAACTGTTGAATCAAGAACTGCTGCTTGCAAAAAAGGATTAAAACCTTTTAATCCTTTCGTGTAAAAAAAATATGGTGTTTAATGTGGTAGGCATGCTGGCAAAATTAATTTTCATGTTTTTTCAAGCACAAGATTTCAGTTTTGTCTGTTTCCTGGTTCTGCATATCTTAGCGGGTTCTTTACACTATGCAATACGCTTTATTAGCTTTGAAGTTTTGAAGAAATTTGCAAATAACAAAATGCAGATTTGGAAGGAAAAGTAAGTTGCTAGGAGCAGGCACAGCTGTTCTGTGCTGCATCAGGCAGTGTCGTGATGACTTGATTTCAGAGCCCCATAGATGGGGATTTATTCTCTTGTCCCTTGTATGTATTGTGTGCAAGAGAGAGGCAGCCTGAATTCAGGTACTGAATTTTGTGTATGATTAAATGAATGTTCTATATGTATGCATTTGAAAGCCCTTAAGTGAATGTTGTGTAAATGGTGATAATTGGAGAYCGTCTCCCTGCAATCCTTTCTCAAGCTGAATAAGGTCTAAGGCCAAAGGCCCAAATGCTTAATTGTATTAAACACAGAGGCTGAAAAATTTATTAACTCAGAAAGTGTGTATTACCAAGTTAATTGGAAGTGCCTTTAAGCTATTACCAGGTGGAAATTTGACTTCAGGTTTCAATTTTAAATTAAAGCAGAAAACCATTCTGTGAGGCTGCTGGAAGGTCTGCAGTTAGAGCAGTGCTTCTCTGCTCTCCTTTGTTTTTCTACTCTGTGTAACGCTTAGTATAAATGCTGGGAAGTTAAAGCTGAACCCATATATAGTCTGGCTTTTCCCCAAAATATGTAACAGGCTGCACACACAAGCTGCTAGTGCTCTAGGGAAACGTAAAAGCAGAGGATGGGAGATGAAGACAACCTCAGGTTCTAGAAGGGTGTTTTACTGGGCTGTTTTTCTGCTTTGTTTTTAATCAGTATTCTTCAGTTGTATGCAGGAGTGCTTTATGCTTCTTGGAATATTTTTCTTTTTTTGGTTACATGTTATTTCAGGTATTGGAAGCAAATAAGAATGGCGTTATAGTAGAGGGATTGATTTATTCCCCCCCCACCCTCTTCCCATAGATGAGAGTCAGTCACAGCCCAGGGATTAGCCAGAGTTAGGGATTTTCTTACTAAGATGTAAAGCAGCTCACACTGATAGCCAGCCAGGCACTTTGAGAGAGACATTGCAATTACAACAGCCTGGAAAAATAACAGAGAAAATTTGCCACCCTGTGTGCAAAATCTGTAGGCCCCCCGCAGATGTGATATGGAGAAAAACCACCTCCCCGTTGCGTTAAGGTCTAAGTTGTCTGCATAAAACTCCACAAATAAATCAGCACCCAGAATGTGCCTTGCACAGCATCCTTGTGTGATGGCTGCCTGAGACAATTCTGGTTCAATGTCGTCAGTTAATTTTAGGCATTTAAACTTTGTCAACAATTTCCATGATTCATAAAGAGACAGAATTAGAAATTTACTCAAGTGCAATACTATGATGACAGGCTGTTGCCGTAGTTTATTAATATCCAGTAATCATGGCCTTAATACTTCAGTGAGCTAATGGCTTTTAACACATATTGCTGTGGAATAAGCAGGTTTATCCAAACATCAGCATTTAACAGGGAATGCTGAGTTTCTATTGGTGAAGGGTTGATTCATGTGTAACTGTCCAGACACAAACTAGAAGTACACAGGAGGTTTTAAGATGTTTCTTCAAGAAAAAATTTAAAAATACTTGATTTTGAGTTAAACTAGCAAGTATAAATCCTGTGTTGGCAAAAAGGAAAAAAGGGCTTGAAAATGCCAGTCTGGGTGTGAAGGTTCCTACTGTGTGTCTGCAGAGACACCTCAGCCCTGTCAAAGCCTTTCCCTTTAGGCTGGTTTGATGGTAAGGAAAGAGCCTATAGAAATGTAAGGAGCGCCCATTTGCCGAGATGGTGAAGAAGCAGGAATTGAAGATTATAAGAATTTCTGAGCTTAAGTCATTACAAATGCTGATAAAATTGTGTTWAACCTAACATGTACCCTTGCATTCTCCTTTAGTTAAGCTTACTCCAGATAAACAAAGCACAGTAGGTCTTGTCTGCTGAAATGAGTGCCTTGAATCTTAGTTCACTGTGTTTCCTGCTGGTACTTAGGGAGAAGCACAACCTCTGCTGGATGACTGCTTTTGTTATTTTTGTAATGTAGTTTTTTAGCTGAAAGTTACAGAGGTCATTGAACATGTTGAAAGATCTACTTCTTGGAATTCTGGATATTAATCATTCACTTTATTTGATTTCGTTTTGTACAAACTCAAAAGTTATCTCTGGGTAACTTGATGGAAGTCAGGAGAAGAAGGCAAGGAGAAATGCAACTTGCTCTGAGATAATGTTTGTAGATTTGATTATCATGGACATTCACACTTGAAGCTGGAAAACTCAACCACTAAAATTGGATTGAAATATCAGAATCATTTGTCCTAGCTGTTGGGAATCTCTTAAGCATTAAAACTTAAGAAAGTAAGATGATAAAAYAAATGAGGGAGGATATGCAGGTAACATGAGGTAACCTGTAATTCAGATTGATCTGAGGAGTGTGTTGAATTTGGAATATGCCATTTTCTGTGATTGGGGTGCATTCAAGAATTTTTTAAAGTGAATGGGAGAAAGGGTTATGATCCATTCCCTGGATAAAAAGAAAATTGTGTATGTATCTGAGCATGCAACACCCCACCATATACATTTGCATTTATTTAATAAGTACCTCGCACYAAGCAATAAAGGATGAAAGTTTCATTTACAAAGTGCTGTCTTCTTAGCGAAATAAAACCAAAATAGGAGAAATAAGGAATGAATTAGCATTGTGCTCACTGAGACCCACAGAGGCTTTAGTAAGCTGTTGTTAAAGAAATGTTATTACAAGGCTCAAGCAGGCTCTTCCTACGTATAAATTATCCAAGAATAAAACGTACAAGTTTGAAAAATTGTATTTTGCCAAGCAATATTCCTRATAATCACAAAGGGGCAGGAACTACATTTAAACAATGGTGGGTATATTGAAAGGAAAGCATAAGGGTACTAAACATATGGATAGCTGGAGAGCCCACTGGCTTGCCTCCTGCCCTGCAACAGATGCTTAGGAGAAGAATCACAGATTAGCYTTCACGAGAGTAGGCATCCATCCATGCACAGATATCAATCATCTGGGATCATAAAGGAAACCAAGAAAGAGAAATACCTTTGCTGTATATAGAAGCATGGGCCGCCTCTGTCTTCTAGACCCCTTTATTTCCACTTCAAAGTCAGTCATGAACATGAGAAAGTCTGTGTCATTGTTGGTTTCTTCCCGGTGCTATAACTGAGCCACATCATCATTTTTTGCATATTCGTCCTGACAGCAGCCATGTGAGAACAGCAGGTAAGTTTTACAGTGGAAGGTGAGGCACAGTTGTGCCTTTGTGTATGTGACAGGAAAGGTTAAAGGCAGGGATTTAAACCTGAATTTCACAATTTCCAGACTCAAGAATTAATTTCATGGTGATCTGTTCATGCTGGTGTCAGTAATTTCTTATAATTAATTTAGCCCAGGCACCTAAATAAGATTGCCCATGTATGCCTATTGTATGTCCTTATCCAGTTCATCTTAGATTGCAACTGTAATTTCTTTCTTCACAAAGGAGTCTACTTCCAATCTTAATTTAGCTCAAGTCATAAAAGCTTTTGGATAAAAATATAAGCTCCCGTCTTCTACAACACTAGTCTTATTTTTGGCTGCCCTTCTATTTAGAGTAGTGAGGACTTGTACCGTGAGGACAGAGATTTTTCTTTAAAATCTCTCACAGCAGGTGAGCGTTCATAGAACACTTAATTGCAGTTGTGTTTAATAATTCATTTTTCCTCAAACCTGTGTGTGACCTTTTGGAAAAACGGCATCCACAAGAACAGAAGGAGCCTAATGTTGCCAGTCCTTGAATTAAAATTTTCGGATGAGGAATATTTGATATGGGTGCTAAATACTGAAAAAGCATCAGGGTTCCATTTAATTTTCCCMTTTATTTTAAGAAAATGATGGGTCTTTGAAGTAAACCAAGTTAACATTTGTGTATATTATGTATATTTATATTGGCATATATTATGGTTCCACTTGAAATTTTTGGCTCTTACAAAATTACAAGGGAACATCTTTTATGTGATGATTTTGTGCTTAATGTGTCTCAAAATGCAAGGATCTGTGCTAAATATCCAGGACCCAGCATTATTTTTCAAGGATCTGGCTGGTATTCAAGTCAGGTAATGCAGAATCATATGTTACTCCTCAAAGACCATGGTTCACATAAAAGACACCTTGCCAAGTTAGAGGGAGGCTACACCTCTGTCCTTGGCCTTGAAGGAAAACTGGCAAAAGGTACTTTTCTCCCTGGGACAGTCCTTTGGGTTCGCTGAGAAGCTGCACAACCTAAAAACAACACGTGATGAAGTGACTCAGAACTTCTCTGGTAAAGAAAGGAAAACTTGGAAAAGGGAACTGAAATTTCACTATTCTGCTACAGATGTTTGGTAGGGCAAATTTTAAAATAGGTGCTGAGGTGGTTTTCTGATTTATAGGARTTGTTTCATGAGCAAATTGTCCAGAATAGCAGAGAGCAACAGTGATTTTATATATAAAATACAGGGAGAGAGGCATCTTCGTGGCTGGCTGTGCCTGGTTCTGAGCTGCCCTGCAGGAGCGCTGTCAGTGGCTCTCCAGGAGACCTGAAGTTCTGCCTTTGAGGGCTTCAGGTTTCCCTCCCAAACACATCACACTTGCTTTTGCAGGGAAGGGCTGACGAGCCATATTGGTTAGTACATACCTGAGTGTCTCTGGCTTGCTTTGCCTGTGTTCTTGCAGACCTTTCAAAATATAATTCAAAGGAGCATTTCTTTTGAATGCATCACACACCCAGCTCAGGACACTGCATGAGTTTTCTGCTATTTTTCCTGGATAGTCCAGTAGAGTAGTGTGTGCCTAAATATCTGCTAGCATCTCTTCCACCCCATGAGGCCCTCCTTGTGATTCACTTTATAGGATTATCCATAAATCTGTGCTTGCTTGGCAAGTGGCTTTTTTAACACTACTAAATGTGAAAGGAAAGTCCTTTTCTTCTGAAATGTTGGTTGTTTTTGTTTTTTTTTTTTAAATTTCTCGATGGAGATCATGTCTGAGCAAGTTGTTATTTTTCCGCCCCCAGCCAAATAAGATGAAGCCAGTTTCTTAAAAGAGAAAGAAATACTCTATTTTTTACAGTCTTTTCTCCTCAGAACTGTGTTGTTCCCATAAGCTTTCTAGAATAATTTAGTTTTGAGCAAAGACCAAACAGGGAAAATTTCAGCCAAGAAGGTGAAAGTTTTCCCATTCTCCTGCCTGAAGGTTGTGAGTGAATAGAAATTAAAGCAGTGACTTCTACTCCTGGTGTAATAGAAACTTGGGTTTGAAGTGAGGAGCAAGAATTAGTTTAAAGGGTTAGGCCTGAATTTGCTGCAGGGATCTGTCACTGAGCAGAGAGGCTAGGGAGAGAAAGACTGGAGTAGTTTGGACTTATGGGAACTCTGCCAGTCTGGCGTAGTTACTCCATGGGATGGAGTAAGCGAAGGTGGGTGTGATGGGCACCCAGCCATCCAGCACTTCTCCTCGCTATCATCCAGGACTTGCTCAGGCAGTTCTCTCAAGCTAGTATTTCAGAGATTTGTCTTTGAAATACAGTGATGTCCTTTTTTTTTGACCTATTTTTTTAGTGGCTTTTTGTTTGTTTGTTTGTTTTTTGTTTCTTTTTAGGTTTTTTTTAAACTTTCAACAGAAAATCTTCAGCTTTGGTCCATAAGTCATCAGGGAAAGGACAGGTTTTCACTGCAAAAGACACTTATGTTCCTTGTATTTATTTGTAGCATGTTTGAGCCTGTTAACATTTGTAGCATGTTAACAAACAATTAAATTAAAACTTGGTACATCCATAATCTTCTGTGGACACTCTGGTCACTTTGAATTTAAGGAGAGAAAAAAGACAACATGTGGGTGGCTTCTGTATTTTCACTATAGCCTTATTTTTCCTAATTATGTTTCTRGGGCTACCCTAAGAGTGCAAATGCTCAAAACTGGCTAAAAAAGATTGTTTGTACCATGAACTGCCTCTACCCCGGTGTTCCCCCTTGGAGGTAACTAGTGTTATGTCTCACAGCAGCTTCCTCTGGGCAGTAGAGTTAGAGAGGTGTTGGAGGGAAGATGTGGAGGTTGTCTAGTCCACTTAAAATGCATTTTTCACAGACACCAAGAGTTTAGTGGATGGTTGTCTTCACTTGTGTTAGCTCTCACTGAAATAAGTTTTGGGATTTGCTGTAACAGTTACCAATCAGTATAAAAATATGTATGCTCATGCCTGACTCTGTTGTCCTGGGGCCAGGACTCAGGATTATAGGTTTGCTTAATTAGTACTTTCCTTCCATTTCAAAACTTAAGGGCATAGAAATGTTTAAAATGCCTTTGTAGAAATACCGATTCCCAGACTGAGAATTTGGTTTATATATGGATATACTTCTGTGACCAGTCTCGGAGGATTTCGATGGTTTCCAGAAATCGGTGTTGCTCAGTTAAATGTACAGGGGAAAAAGATTAATTGCAACAATGTAAAATCAAGGCAGCAGGTTTCTTAGGTTTTACTGCGGGTGAACATTCAGTTTCCTTTTGTTCTGGTTTTAATAGTATTGATTTTTTTTTTAAATGTACAAAAGTAAAGTAAGTCCTCAATGTATAAGCTGGGGAGTAAGTATACAGTCGGAGATCTAATTGCATTTTATTCTTCAAGGACAAAAGTTTTTGGATTCTGCTGTATTTGCCATTTGAAAAAATTACACTATTTTACTAAGATCACAGAGTAAATAACAGAAAATCAAAAAACCAAATCAGCTGCTGAAGTGCAATACAAGACATAAGCTCAGCACACTGCATAGCAAAACAGTCAATCACACTGCCATCATTCGCAGCCTGAATGGTAAATTAACATTTCTCTGGAATAGATGAGAGGTGAATAAACAGAGATATATGTAAATACAAACTAAGTAGAAATAGACATGATTATAGATGAGTAAATATGTGGAATCAGCATCAGTTAAGCAAGCTCACTTAATAATTGCTTGCTGTTCATGTCAGGACAATGTGCCAAAGCCTTCAGACAGCAGCCATCATGTATTAAAAGGCATTTTTTGGGTTTTGAGCGTAGTCCTGGGGCTCTCTTCACTAAGGATGGCAAAATTCAATACACTTGTGTGAGAATTTCTGTGGTGAGGCCAGGCTTGTGATACTCCTTCACAGAAGCTTGTTGAGGACAGAGCGTGTGTTATCTGCTTCTGCGCGGGCAGTGCTGACCTTGGTGGATCCACCGTGCCCAAAGTCCTTTTGGAAATCAGGCTGAGCAAGCAGCAGTAGCAGAGGTCCAAGCCTGCTTTGTAGTATCTCAGCTGTGAGCTGCAGATCAGCTGGGGTCGGGGCTGGACTGTCCCCACGTGGGTGGTTGCTGGACTCCCCAGCACATGAGCAGAGCCCATGTTGAGGATCTGATGTTGCAGATTTTGAAGAGGTTTGGTGTCCTACTGCCTCTGCAGTGTCACACCACCAGCCCTTCTCTGCTACGCGTGGCCTTGGCTGCTGGGTGGTTCTCCAGATGGCGACAACTGGTCTGGCCTTGTCCTTCACTCTGAAACCAGTGGGTTGACCTCAGCCAGCTGCAGGTGTGGCTGTGGGGAAATACCTGCTCTGGGTGTCTCCATGGGCTGCAGGGGAATATCTGCTTGGGCACCCAGAGCACCTCACCCTCCTCTGACTGGGTGCTCACAGGGCTGTTTCTCACACTTTTTACCTCACTCCTCACAGGTGTGAGGTGTTTTGCCCCTTCTTAACCTGTTACCACAGAGGTACCACCATGACGAGCCTGTCTATGCCCTGCTGTGGGGCCGTGGTGGAACTGCTGTGTCCAGCACAGGGCAGCCCGGACCTCTCCTGACAGAGACGCTCCTGCAGCACACCCCAACACCCCTCACAGGCAGTGGTGCCACGCGACAGAAGCAAGAAGCATCCTGGGCCCTTGGCAGACTCCCTGGCCTGGGCCCCACGCTCTGAGCAAGGCACAGCCTGATCTGTGGGCTATGTCAAAAGCAGAGAGGATTGGAGTAGTTGACTTGGCCGAGCTGCTATGTGTTGTCGCACCATGCCACACTGCCAGGACAGGGATCAGTGTAAGCAGTTAGTGTGGGCTAAACCAGAAGGTGGAACTGGGGTCGAGGAAGTGCCACAGTTTTAGCAAAGTCTTCAGGCACTACTGTTTAAGGGTGAAGTTGCGCTCCACAGCTGCTGAGAGAAAGGCGCCGTCTTCCAGTACTGCTGAGCTCTGGCTGATCCTGCCCTGAGCCACTGCGCTCCCTGCCCTGCTTGGAAAAGAAGGAAAAAAGCATCTTTCTTCCAGGTTAGGAGCCTGAATCTGTTCCACAGAGGCTTTGGTGACCCTGGAGCTCCTTGAAGAGGTTTGGAGGCAGGGAGGGGGAGGTGAGGGGAGTGAGGAGCAGGACACGACCCCTGCCCTCTTCAGTAGCTGCCATTGCCTGCCTGGCTCAGCTGTAACTGCAACTGCACCCATAGCATTTAAATCCTCTCATACCAGAGGAAAATGCATTTAAAGGCTGTCTTCTTTTGGGATCGCTGAATTTGTATCCTTCCTAGATCAGGGAAATTCAGCCCTCAGTTTGTCTAGAGTTCAAAGCACCTRGGCTGACAGATGTCATCCTCCTCTCCCTCAAGGACAGACTCATGGATATGTCTAGAATGTGAAGGTGTGGAACCACTGCCAGCTCTGCTGGGGTCATTGGTCTGTTATTTTGGGGTTGAATAGATTTCTTCTCCTACTCAGGCTCCTTTCTACATGCCAGCAGCTGTCTCTGACCCGTTTATAGGTCAGGTTCATCTCTGAAGTGGTTGATCGGAATTGTATTTGAAACATGGTCGTATTGTGACCTGTGCGTGGAATGACATCATGGGTGGACTCTGTTAACACTCTCTGTGGAGTTAAATGTTTCAGTGCTTTATAGGAATATGGGATCATCAAATGCTTCTCACAAGAACAGTGTTTCAAGGTGGTCTTTGGATCACATACTGAAAAATTATCTCATACAGCGAGTACAGAAGAAAAATACAACCATTCAACCTGGATGCATAGTTTTATCCATCTGAATGTGTCATGTAAATCTGGAAGACACAACTGTATTTGCATGAAATTTTTAAAATTTATTATTGAAATGTTATATGATACTTTTTTTTTTCATTTTTTCTGAGTCTTTCATGCCTGAATGTCACTTTGGTGTCTTTGCTGACTTTCACATCTAGTGATTAGTTTCTTCACAAGCAGGCTAGCCTCTGCAGGTTTCCAGATACTTAAACTGTAGGATTTTTATGTCAGTCCACATTTAAAATGAAACTAAAGGTTTTTATTTGTATATTTAAAGCTGTATCTGTTAATTTTTATGAATGTGTTAACAGCTTTCAGTAAAACTAATGTCAAGGTATGGTACATTTCATAGGTTTGGTGTGTCAGCTGTTCTGTAATTTCCAGTGCTATGACATGGTATAAACCTGCAAAAATCCATTTATTAAAAAAATAAACCATAAAAATTGTTCCAAATTGTCATATACCTGAATGAATGCCCAGGGGGCTGGGGAGAGCCTTCTATTGCCCTCATTTATAGACAAGCCAGATGGACTTTATTCATTTCAGGAGAAAAAGGTGCTCAAGCAGAAACTGTCCTTGTCATGTTGCAGTCTGCACTGAATTTATGCTCCAGGCCATTCAACCTGGATTTGTAGTAAGAGCACCAATTATCTTATAATTTAGATTAACATGACACATTCCTTGCTTATCTGATGTTATGTCCTCATGGGGGTCATTTGGTTATTTTTCCAGGCAAGCCAACGTTTATGAAAGCTCCTGAAGATCAGATTGGGATTTCTGGAGGAGTGGCCTCTTTTGTGTGTCAGGCAACAGGAGAGCCCAAACCTCGTATCACGTGGATGAAGAAGGGGAAGAAAGTCAGTTCTCAGCGGTTTGAGGTAATTACAAATTAAAAAATAAAAAAAAAAAGGACCAAAACAAAGAATTTGGTAATCAATCTAATCCTTGCAGGTCTTAATTGCACAATAATCATGACTGCAACCTGGGTATCTCTTCATCACTACAATACAGAGTGTAGAGCTTTAGCATAAAGTGTGTTTCCTTCCCTGCAGCAACGAAATCTGTAGAGCAGGTGGTGTCCTTTGAGCAGGATGCTGGAAGCACACACACAGGAAATTCTCCTTCAGATGGGAGACTGGGGCTTATACAAAATTGGATGGCAGATAAAAGTTGGATCTAGCAGTATTTTTCTGTTTTCAGTGTGAAAATTTATAAGGTACCTCATTGACCTGCTATCCCCAGTGGAATTCAAACGTGAGATGCCGAAACACTATTGGAAGTCTCTCTAAGTGATGGCTACTGCCATCCCTCCCACAAATGTGCTGGGAAGGGGAATGGTGAAGTCATCCTGAAGGGTTAATTGTCTTCCTTGTGAGCTAAAGTATGACAGAAAGGAAGGGGAAAGAGCAGGTATCAGAAACGTCTTTGAAAAGGGGTCCAATTTGGTTAATATTTTAAATAGCAAATATATTTTTACTGACTTTCTCCACCTTTTTCTCCACTTCCCTTTTTTGGTGTTGGGCTCCCTTCTCTAAAACTGCCCTTGGAAATGTGACCCTTCTACAATTCTGCTGCCTCTCCTCTAATCCCCTGTCTTTGATGTTTTTGCTTTTCTGACTGGAGCACAAGATGACTTTGCTGCCCAGAATGGATTGATTCAAGTCACCAATTTTAATCATGATTTCGTATGTGAACAGAAAACCTTGATTAAAGCAATCAATTTTAGTCTTGTTTTACATTGTTATTTTTCCCTGGTAAAGGTTAAGTTTTGTTGTATAGTAACTATTTAAACATTCTTATTTGTAAGTAGATACAACCTTTATAGTGAATTTGGTGTTTATTGTGGCTGTCCAGAGGGCTATGCCATATTATATGCATTTATATGAGCAATTTCATACCTTTGTTCACATCAGTTTGGATACACAGTTGAGGCATTTTTATTGTGTTAGGAGATAGTGAATAATTTTTTTTTTGCTAGATAACTATTAATTTTACCTCATTATTAAGCTAGTGTTAATTAGGGGAAAATTGGAATTAAGTTTAAATGGAAAAAACCCCCAAATCTGATGTACACATGCTAAGTTGTGACACAGAAGAGGTATCCATCGTTAGCAAATGAACAGCATTTTGGTCTGGTCCTTAGTAGTTGTAGTTCTGTTCTATCACACAGTGTTTGTTCAAAGGATAGCGAGGGCAAAAGAGCTTTTCTGCTGTTTCATCTCTTAGCTTTTTAGTCCTTAGCTTTTTAGTCCTTATCACTGAAGTGAATTAATCTCTGTAGCTGACTGTGTCTTGTTTTAAAATTTGGCAGTAGCCCTGTCCTTTGTAAAGGTTTAGCTTTTTGTCACTGTTTCATATCTAATTTAAGAATGATTTTTAAAAAAAAAATTAATTCCTTAAAGTGTATTATGGTGATATTCATATTTCTCTTTCTTTACCTGATTTTGTATTAGGGGTTTCTGCAAGCGGCTTCTGTTGCTTGAAAGAGAAGGGTTATGCCTTCCAGAGTGAGGACTAACAGATATTTTGGTGGTCTTGGTTACCTTTTGATTTCTTCCTATTTCTCCTGTCACTGCAGAATTTTGTGGTGCRCATTGCTTTTCTCCTTCCTGTTCTCTCTCATTTGATCTTTACACTGTGGGAAGCACTCCTAAACAGGCGCTTGAAAATAGAGTAAAAGTTTTGCATGGGGGTAACGCAGGCCATAGGCTGACATCCGTGTCTGGAACAAAGGATCCCTTAGTCCCTTCATCTCCCCCTCAGTTCCCAAGGGACAGGGTGGGGGGCTTTTGCCCTTCCCTCAAGCTGTCACCATCTGCAGATCGGGTAGTATTTCCAACTTTTGCTGTACTCTGTAATAGGAGAAGGGTGAGTTTGGCATTAATGGTGGCTTGAGAGACAGTGCCTTCACAGCCGTGCTGTTAAGGAATAGCATATCGTGGATCCAGCTACAAACTAATGAAGGCCTTTTTTTTCCGTGTGTAAGTCAGAGTAATGCATGTTACAGCTTAGCAGGATGGATGGAAAGGCTATGATTTATTAAGGACTTAATTTATTATGCTGGGGAAGGAAGTGTAATTACATCATTGTTGATTATGCCAGAGTTGCAAAGTACCCAGTGCTGAGGGACATTAAAACCCCTCACTCTGCTGGAGTTAGCATACACTGTAGGTGTTCAAGGTTTTATTCAAGTTTTGTTACTGTTTCCCTGGCAATCCCACAGGAGTATATCATTCTTCTCTTCCATCAAGGTGAAAGTTGGCACTAAATTGTTATCAGTGATTAGTAAAATCATTAGTGCAAATATGGCTCAGATGTTTTAAATCATCAGATTCACATCTTTATTACCAGGTTGATAATTTGTCAACCTTAATTGATCCATAAAGAACCTCATTGGATCTTCATTTGTTCTGGCCTCCTCAGAGGACAAATAGTTCTTGACACTGAAATTTTTGTCTTACTGGATTTGGMACGCTTAACTAATTGCGTGGTATTTTAGAGCTGACAGAGCTAGTTTGGTTTGGCTTTTGTTTTTCAACCCCTGGATTGTTTTGACTTTCAGTGTTTGTTGCAGAAGGTATCAGTAAAGAAGTGCTTTCTTTTCATTTTCAAAGGTTATCGAGTTTGATGATGGATCAGGATCAGTTCTGCGGATACAGCCCCTGCGTGTTCATCGAGATGAAGCTATCTATGAGTGCACAGCAACCAACAGTGTTGGGGAGATAAACACGAGTGCCAAGTTAACAGTGTTAGAAGGTAAGGAGGAAGTTTTTGTCTGCCTTAAGTGGCAGGAGATGTGGCTTTGACAGCTATATGTTGATGTGGTGCTTTTACATGACATGGTGATGTTCTAGCTTGATTTGGTAGAGTTGTGTTCTTCCTGCATCATTTGCTATAATTTCTCCTATGATAGAACCTCATATTTTTGAGACAATCATGAAAGGATTGCAGATTCTGAACTTCTGGAGTGTTTTTGTTGTCTGATTGAGAGGTGTCATTTCTGACTTGGAAGGCTATCTACAGAGACATTTGTATCCTTTTCTCATCGGTTTGCTCTGATGTAATACCCATCTTCAGGGTATCCAAGTACTGTATCTGACAATCAGAAACTTAATCTATGTTACTGCACCTTCTGGATTAAACTGGCACTTAGATTTTCAGATTACTCTTCAAATTTTGAATTCGATGTGAAATTTAGCTGGGTTTCTTTTTCACTGTACTCGCAACTTGGAATTCTGCCTCTCCTGTTAAAGAATAGATTTTCCTCCTTGTCTGCTATATGAGCAGGTTTTATTTTGCTTGCTATGTTGTTTCTGCTAAATGGAACGTTTTGTGGAAGAACAGTTGATTAGATATAAACAGGCTTATGAACAGTTGATTTTTTTAGTATTAAATTGTCAAAATTATTGTCTGCTTTTAAGGAAAAGTGGGGTTTTTCCAGCACATCAATGTATTCTATCATTTGTTTATATATAGGATGTTGTAAATGTAATGAGGTGTTAACAAATCTGGGGCATTTGGCTGAATGGATTTTTACCCCTTGCATTTTTACCCCTTACAAGCAGGAAAAGGCTTAGGCAAATTGCTTGTTGTTTATAGATTGATGTAGAAACTTCTAAGTAATGCAAAAACTAGACTGGAAAGTGTTTATTGTTATAGGATTTTGAACCAGAGGAGGCTGGTTATCCTAGTGGTGAGTGTGCCAGCCATATATGACAAGTTGCCTATTGTTCCTTGTTCTCCCATCCCCATTTATAGCATAGAGGTAATCATATTTTCCTCTCTGCTCTGTGACAAAGAATACATTAAACAACTGTAATGTACTCAGGCATGGTGGTGATGGGAATCATAGAAATCATTCAATACCTGATGTGATTGTGTATCTTGTTTCTGGAGGTGGGGCATCTTAAAGATCAGCTTGCTCTCCAGTAGTAGTATTATTAAGAATAGGATAACAGGTGCTATAGACTTGAAAATTATTGGGGGACAAAAATCACATTCTTTTTGTTACTTCTCGCCTTTGCAGCCGTGTATGTGAGTGCATAAAGCTCAGCGGAGCTCTTTCAGCAGTTTACATGCAGATCTGCATTTAAATGCTTCCTGCAACTGGATTTTTGTGATAGTGGATACTTGAATACCAAACTCTTCCATGCACATTCCTGTTTCCTTTGGTTGTAGTTGCCTTTATGTATCTTGGATGTGTATGCACATGCACGCACGCACACGCTAATAATTTATTTGCTCTGTGTTAAATGTTCAAAGGCCCACAGAGACATGCCTTGCATCAAGGAGCACAACAGTATTTCTTAGCTCCATGGTGCTCCTGCTGATTTCCTGATGAGGTAAAACTTGCAGACCACCACATAAATGGGGCATGTTAGGAAATGCCACAGACAGGAAAAGACATGAGAGCACACAATTTGAGAGCTGCAGAAGCAAAAGTCAGTAGCAGTCAGGCACAGAGCCTGCTTTTCTGTTTGGAAAATTCCTTTAATTGGGAGTAATGATAGCTGAACATGATCCCATAAGGTCAAAAACGATCTGCAGGCTGGGGGGGCTGTGTTTTCCACTCAAACTGAAGAGTATCGACCCCCTGCTGGGCACTCTTGTAATGGGCAAAATTAAGAAACATTTGCTGCCTAACAATTTGTATGTGCTCATGCATAAAGAGTTGTGAGCTTGACTGCAAGGATGCAGAGCTACATGTGCCTTTTATGTTGGCTTAACTGACAAAGAAGATGGGTTCTCTTATGATGTATTTATATTTAAGAAAAAAGTGTTTTACATTTCCCTTTTCTGAGACTTTCTATGGACAGCTCTGTAATTTTTCAGTCATGTTATCTTATTGTTCTGCGTTGTCTGCCATAGATTATAGTGTTTCTGCATTTTGTGAATATGATTTTTTTATTATTATTAATATTCCTTTTATATGTTGGCAAAGTAGATATTGCAACTCAGTGCCATAGTTGCGGTTGTTTAGTCTGACTGGTTTCCAAAAAATAGTGGTAAGTGCCCAACTTCTCTATTATGCCATCACTTTCCTATCATGAATTTTGTAGAGGTGTATGAAAATGACACATTTCATGTGGAACACTTGATACTCTCAAGACTGTCAACTAGGATTGGATTTTTTCCTCTGCTTTTGGGGTTAAAATAATTTCTGTAATTGGTCTCGGATGGCAGTTTGAATGATACAGACATTCTGCCCTTCCTTTCAAGAATTTGACTAATGCAGTGGTCCCTGGTGCATGACAAAGCTTATCATAGACGTCCTCGTGGTTACATGCTGCTAAATACACAGCATGTATTGATTTTTACATTAAAAATCCTTTATAACAATAAGTTTTAATGCTTCTTCACAATTTGCCTTGAGAACATAGGCCTTAACATTAAATCCAGAAGTCACAGTCGGGGTTTAGCAGGCTGTTATTCAACGTCTTTGTAGCTAGCTAAGCTGGAGCTTTATTTTATTTAGATTTCTGCCATGTTTTACAGATCAGAGGCAGATAATCCTTTCTAATTGCCAACTTACTCCATTCTGAATATTAAGAGAGAAGCATGAGTCCAGTCTTCCAGAGGAATCAGGAATTCTCACATAAGTGAATCTCTATACAGTTCGGTTCCCTACTGCCCTTTCATTCTTTGCTTCCATGTCTCATTTTTCCCTTCTAACTGCAGATCCTGTTGTGACCGAGCTACGTATACTTAGCGTAACTGGAAATTATTTCTCCTGTTGATAGCAGAAGAAATAGACATGCGTATACCTTCTCTTCTCATTTCTCCTGGGTAGCTGATAAGCTGAATTATGTATGAGTCATATTGAACATTTCTATCTTTTTTCCAGTTATGACCTGGAGCAGCACAGAAGTATGTTTCTGCTTGGCAGAGGAGGAAAGCAGTGCAGGGAGGGGAAGGCTAGAATCAATAAGCTGACACACATTCTCAAGAAAAGCCTCAGGGACAGTTACTGGCACTAACAAATTAATAAATATATTATTCAGTGGTAATGTTGAGAATTACAGAGCATTTTAAATAGGGAGGTTATATGAAATGTGAGTAGGAAGGATGCCAGCGTGCAAGAACGTAGCAGCAGGCTGATAACAGGAGTGAGGGAGTCTCTGTGATGTCCTTCCTCGACGCTCCTTGTACACTCAGCACTGCGGCTGTGTTGGGAAAGGTGATGGTAACAGTGTTTGTCTGTAGTTGCCTGTACACCAAAGGATGCCTTCAGTCTCTGGTTTCCAGCAGTTTCTACCCAACAGGAAGATAAAGAAAAGCAGTGGAAAAAAAGGTCTTCAAGGGGCACAGAGTAGTATATTGATTCTTTGGAAAAGAAAGGAGGGTCAAATATGAAGTATGTTATCAGTCCCTTCTCCCAGGGCTTTTCAGCTGGGATATTCAGTTTTGATTTCCAGAACTGGAAAACTAGCTAATTGCAACYGGTCTTTTAATGCTTTACAAGCAGTCTTTTTTCACTCCCTTGTAATCGAGAGCATACAGTCATATCCAAGTGACACTAAATATATTCAGTTTCATTTCCCTTTGTTTTTAAGTAGGTTAAATGAAAATACCATCTCCAATTTCCATTCTAGATCTATGCAAATCCCTTATGCCTCTATCGCAGACTCCTAATCATGTGGCATGTAGTTATTTGCCTGGAGAGTGCAGCCAGGCTCCACAGGAGAGCAGCTCCTGGTAAAGAGGACAGACAGAAGAGCCAAGGAAGGGTTGCTTGCACAGGGGGTTTCAGTCTCAAGGTAACCTGGCAAGTTAAGTTTTGTTGACTGGCTTTGTGCTGACTGAAGTCAAGGAAGTTTTGGAGTGTTTCGTTGGAGCCCTGGTGTTGTGTTTTACCGTGAACTTAACCGTGGGCCACAGACCCTTCAGAGGTGTTCCTGCTGTGGCACRGGCATAACCATGGCCATGGACTGTTGGAGATGTACCCGCTCTGGCACAGGCTTTTCCATGGCCACAGATGATCTGGGATGTCCTCCCCTGTGTAGACTCATCCCAGGCCACAGCTTCTTTGACTTGAGTTCACACTGGAGTTCCAGCCTGCCCAGTGCAGCAGCACAGGAACAGCAGTGGTGTCCTGGCCAGCTGCTGGCCCAGGTACATCACCATGGTTGTTATCAAAATGTTCCCAGGTGCAGCAGAGTGAGAGGATAACCAGTGCAGCAAGCAGTGAAAGCAAAAAGCAACCTCTAATGAGAGCTGGATTCTAATACACAGTAAGGCAAGCAAGCTTCATGGCAAGCACAGGAGCCTGTCAATTAATAGCGAAATAACAATAACAGCTATTAATTCAATCTAGCACATTCCAGCTAAATCTGTCATAATCTCAAACCCTTCAAGCCCCATGTTGAACACCAGAAAGGACTGTCATGGTTTAACCTCAGCCAGCAACCAAGCCCCCTACAGCTGCTTGTGCACTCTCCCTTGGTGGGGTGGGGGAGAGAATCAGAAGGGTAAAAGTGAGAAAATTTGGGGATTGAGATAAAGACAGTTTAATAGATGAAATAAAAGCCATACATGCAAGCAAAGCTAAACAAAGAATTCATTCAGTGCTTCCCATGGGCAAGCAGGTGTTCAGACACCTCCTGGAAAGCAGAGCTCCATCACATGTAACCATTACTTGGGAAGATGAATGCCGTCAGTCCAAATGTGTGTGGTGCCCCCTTCTTTCTTCTTCGCCAGGTGTACATGCTGAGCTTGATGTTGTGTGGCATGGGATGATGTCCCGTTGGTCAGCTGTCCCGGCTGTGTCCCCTCCTGACTTCTTGTGCACCCCGACCGCACTCGCGGGTGGGGTGGTGTGAGAAACAGAAAAGGTCTTGACGCTGTGTAAGCCCTGCTCAGCAATAACCGAAACATCCTTGTGTTATCCACCTTGTGCTCAGCACAAATCCAAAACATAGCCCCATACAAGCTACTATGAAGAAAATTAAGTCTGTCCCAGCCAAAACCAGCACACCTAGAAAGTTCCTGAGTGCAGCAGTTGTCCTGGGGTGGCAAGCTCTTCTACCTTACCGTAATTTGCTGTTTACTGAACCATGTCATGAGCTTAATTTCTTTCACCATCTGCCTGCTGCATTCCAGTTCCTGGGGTTACCCTGTTTGAAATGCTGTAAATGGTAAACATTTGACTGTTACAAATTATTTCTGCAGAGAGCTAGATCTCAGAAGGCCTGAACCAATATGCCCTTTTTGTAAACATTCATCTAAAAGTGATTTTTGTCATTGGAATAGTAAACAGAAGTTAGCTATGTTTAATCCTTGTTTATGTTTGGTTAGTTACAAAAAGATCAGTTGGATCACTGTGCTTTGGCTTCATTGCTTTTGCATCTTTTTGCCAGTAAGAATTTCTAGCAATTTGTTATAGAATTGAAAGAATTACAGAATGGAAATTGAATCTGTTTGTATGCGCTCATTCTGATTGTGTAAATGAATTAAGGCTCCCTGTACTCTGCTACTCCTGGGATTGGTACTATTCTCTTCATGTCTCTGGTCAAGAGAGGACAGGTCTTTCTTCTACGTGTTTCATGTTAATTAACTGTTCTGACTTTCTTTGTTTTCTTCCTTGGAGGAAAGACTGCTGTGATCCTACTGCAGAGGTCCTACTCCTGTTCTTAGCTCTCCACACGAGCAATCCCAATAGCACTTTGTTTCTGTAGGAGGCAGGCAGTTCATGGACCACTGTAACTATTGCTTTGCGAAGAGCTCCAGCACAGTGAGATTCCACGTGTTTCCCTGCTTAGGGAAATGTCCTAACATGCAGTGATGCGCAGAGAAATGAAGAAGCCTGAGTCTGTCTGCTTTCCATTGAGTTTTGGCATGTCCCATGCTTGTTAAAAAGAGAAACATTAAGCCAATTACTCATGGTGGCCTCATTGCAAAGTTTAAGTTGTCACCTAAAAGAAGCTAAATCTGAGCTCACGTGGACGTGTGCTGTTAAGGTATAAACAGTGCTGACAAGGAAAGAGTGCATTGTCCTGCTCGACAGCAGGTGGCCTGGTATTGGTTGGGTCAGTGTAGGAGCCCTGTCATCGTGCTGACACCTCCAGTCATTTTCCAGGTACTGAGCAGTGGCTATAAGGATCCTCCAGGGGGAAAGAGGTGGTCTTTTGGTTCTGTTGCATGCAGAAGATTGAGCAGAAATTGTGATCGATTTCAATTAGACCCAGAAAATTTACAGAGGCTGTTTTACTTGTATCACCATTATGTCCCATGCTGCCATGGTATGTGAAAAACTGTTTCACCTATTTAAGTTTTGGTATCTATAGAGCACCTATCATTTTAATCCAGGTGTGAAACTCCTGGTTCTCTTCGTTGTATTTATTTGCTTTCAAAGATTGGATTCAGTAAGAACATTAGTCTTGCCCTTATAGTTCTTTTTTATAATATTTAACAAGAAAGACTTTCCTGGCTGTGAATGAAAGACTAGGAAGTAATTTTCTCAGGTGAAGAAAAGTTTTAGCTGTTGTTGGTCTCTCCTTCAAACAGGAGAGTCAGCAGATCTTTAGAACGTATCAGACCCAAATGCCATAATTTCCATTTCTTATCTGTTTAAATGATTAACTAATGGCACATAACCATATAATGTATCTGTGATAGCAAGTTCCCTCAGAAGACTGCCATGCACTAAGGTTAACATCCAGGTTCATTCCACAAGTTTATGAAGCAAGAAATACAACCTTTTGAAAAGTTTTATATGAAATACCACATTGTTAATGCCAAGCTGAACCCTTTGGAGCTGTGCACTCCCATAAAACCTTGTGTCTGAATAGGTACTGACCTCTTAATCTTGAGAATGTTTTTCTTTTGCAGCAAATGGCTGTTTCTGCATATTACCTCTCAAATGAGGTCCTCTGAGATGACACCTGTAATGGGATGGGATGCTGCCACGTTCTTAGCAGCAAGCTTCAGTGGTATTGCAATGCCCCAAAGCAGCACCTGCAATTTGAGAAGGACTTTTCAGATAGAAACAAGTGAACTTTAAGTGTTGAACAAACAASAAGGGAGTACATTCTACAGAATTCTGCAAGAACCATAACCCAGGGTTCGTATGGCCAAGTAGCTTGAAGTTGTAAGTGTGCAGTGGTAGGAGTAAGTGTGCAGTTACGTCCTGTTGAAAGACTTCTCAGAGCTTCTTGTCTTACACAATTAATTTATTCCAAGTTCATTTAACAGATTATAAGTGCTGACTTTGGTACTGGAAATCATGTTCAGCTAAGAGTTCTTGTTGTCAGTGTCTCCATTCTATTTGTTCCATTTCTGAAATCCCTCGTGAAGATATTCAGAAATGTGGATGTTCATTTAGAGGCTTGTGGTAATCTTCTGTCTGTTATGAAAATTAATAATTGAGTCCTGGGCATTATTTTCTCTCTTTTCTTGTGCTCAGGGTGTAGAGACAGGTTTCTTCTCACTCTCTGTTACCTTACAGCTTCCTGGGAGATTGTCATGAAAAGTGTGTCAGGCTGTTCCAGTGCTGCTGTGCTGTCAAAACGTTCAGCCTATTGCAATAGGTAAATGAGGCACAAGCAGATTAGTTTAACTCTCTGGCAGAGATGTGCTCATGCAGGCAGGTTTCTGTCTTGCCGGGGAGGTGTCCCTGTGGGTTGCCATCTCCCAGCTGAGACCAGGGATGGCCAGATGACTGCTTCTGCCTCTCTGTTCCAGTTTGAAATCAGACAGGTTAGATTAAATTGTCTGTGGTTTAAACTAATCTGTTTTGACTCTCTGTTGGAACAGATCATCGGTCCCAGCTGGGAGGCAGCAGCCACCAGCGCTGCCTTTCACGTCCCTGCAGAAAGGCTGGCATTSCCATGTGCCCCGACCCCCATGGCCACAGCCATGTCTGGACATCTTAGACAGGACAGGGATTTTGATGGTGTCAGTAGGCAGTAAACCAGGGGAAAAACCTTGGCACAGGCCTAGGCTAAAAAGAGGAAAGTCTAACAACGACAGGAAAGTGGAGCAACAACGTGAAGGCTGCCAAGGAGTAACCTGTAAATTTTTTGTACTAGATATTACAGAGGAAGAAAAGGCAAAAATAACACAGGTATAATGCAAAATATTGTAAATTACGAAGCAGATTATTTTGCTGGGAAAATTAGTGTTTAGGTCCTAATTTACCAGAAAGTGGCCAGCTAAGCCTCCCTTTGCAGTAAAATCCCCACATGAGTTTCAAGGGTGATCTTCCAATCTTCTATTGGCCTCAGTGCTCCCTCCTATTCTGCACCTGTTCCTGTTTGATTCCAGGGACTTTTTTGAACATGCTCTACTAGAGATGTGCACACAAGGAGCCTTGCAAGAGCCTTCTCAAAAGCACTGATGAATTCATGGATTTTGGAGACAGACCTTAAAATGTATTCTAGCATCGTAGTTGTTTTTTTGATTCAGTTGGTCACTGGCTAGCATAACTTCTCTGTATTTCTCTGATGCACCCTCTCCTCTCCTCTCTCCTCTCCTCTCCTCTCCTCTCCTCTCCTCTCCTCTCCTCTCC